>CAWVOI010000099.1:4800000-6087306 GCA_963930915.1 Forcipomyia taiwana | reverse complement strand
AAGCAGTGGTATCAACGCAGAGTACTTGCTCGAAGAGTGTCTGGCGCCCTCCCGGCCCTCCTGGAGAGCTTGCCTCGGCTCGGCAAGCCCAGGAGGAGTTCGGGGAGGGCGCTTTTTTACGTTTGGAAGCCCGGGGTAGCGGCTAAGCCGCCCCTCCCTGGCCTTTCTAGAGGCTTTACAAGCCTCAGGAAGAGAAGAAAGAGAAGACTTTGAGAGAAAATAAAGCATTAAACTCCATTTAAGTATTTTATTTGCAATTCTTTCAACTCAATGGCCCCTAGGAAGCTCTCCCAGGAGGGCCGGGGAGGGCGCCAGAACACTCTTCGAGGCAGAACCTCGCTTATCCTAACGTAAAAAGCCCCCCGGCCTTCTTAGACCTGCAAGCCGACTTGCAGGCCCATGAGAAGTGCCGGGGGGGCTTTAAAAATGAAAAGTAGTGCTTAGGGACGACATTGTGAAGAAGGAAGAAGATCTACTCCTTCTACGAGACCAGCCACTCCTTCTACAGCTCCTTCCTAGGCTCCAAAATTGGCTTCTGCTGGTTCTCCTGGCTTCCTTTTTTGGTTTTTCTCCTTCCTTGAGGCTCCTTCCGACCTCCAGAAGCCTCAAAGTGAGCACTCACCCTGTTTCTGATCTGAAAATGAAATGTTATTGCATGAGGGAGAAGTGAATTTGCCGAAAATCGCTTGATTTGCGATTTTCCGGCTTCGTCATTTTATTCACTTACCTGAGGGAGGTTCCCTGGTCCTCTAGAGCCTTTTTCTGCCACTTCCGGCAGGTTTCTCAGGTCTGGGAGGCCGTATTCGGCCATTTCAGAAATTGTTTGATATTTTCTAATAATCCAAATTGACAGCAGACTCATGGAAAGTTGATGGCTCGGGTGAGCCGATTTCGAGTTGATGAGCCTCTATGTCTAGACTCTATGGTCCTTCCAAACCAATTTTCGGTCGGCTTATCGGCAATCAAGAGCACTCTGTGCTACGAAGATGACATATGGGTTTGTTTGTATCCTCGCAGCGGAACTACTCGGGTCCAGGAGATGGTGTGGCTTCTGAACAATAGACTAAATTATTCGGAAATGAAAGCAAAACATCTGCTCCTGGGAGGCCAGTTTCACTGGCTTGAGTGCGTGTAATAACCTCTAAATAATTTCATCTTCTGAGACAGTGTTTTAGGGTTTTCACAACTTTCAAAGAAACTCCTGGAGATTCAGTGGTGGAGGGAAGAGCTCTTCAACCACCCGAACCGAGCTCCTCCCGACGGGATTTCAACTCCAAGATTATCTACGTTTTCAGGAATCCAAAATATGTGGCAGTATCACATTACTATCTAGAAAGAAACATTACGGGTTTCCGAGGTACCAAGAAGGCAGTTGGTCCAAGAAGCAGTGCTTTGGTCCATACTTTACTCACCTGTTTGGCTTGAACGAAGAAAATTTCTTGAAGATTTCTTCGAGGAACAATTTCATGAGCTCAAAGAGTACCTGACTGTTGAAAATATGATAAGTACGTAATGAAATTAAAGAAAGACGAGTTATTTTCTCGATTTCAGAAATCCTTGCGACTAAGGAATAGGGGATTCTGGCAGCTACAGGAGTGAAATGAACCCAGAAGCGGCTCAAAAGTTCGATTGCTGGATAAATACGAGCTTGCAAGCGCGAAACTGCGACTTGACTTTCGAATGAAATTCAAATCCCTCAAAGCCGCTTTTCCACTCACACACCTGAGTCGGCGAAGTTTCCCACTAAACTCTCGCTCTGCCCCGTCTCTCACCGGCTTTAATCCTGCAAGTGACAGCCATAAATTTTTGTCATCGATCCCTACCCCCAATAAATTAAACCAGCATCCACGAACTTCAGGGGCCATTTGGTAGACCGAATCACTCTGCCTTCACATCCTCAGCCATAACCGAAACTGTATCAATCTTAGTGCAATAAAGCAAATCAATCGATCGATTCCTAGCAGGTGCAATAAATATCAGCCTCTCCTTGATATTTGCCCAACACGCAATCAGCAGCCCAAAACTGACAGACTCATTTCATTAGGAGGCATCGCTCTCACAGACTGTGCGGCGGGTGCCCTCCCCCCTCAGTGCCGTGTTTGTTGTGTGTACACGTCACTTGAACTTAATAAATCTTTTAGCATGGCCCCCAGCCTGCACCACACTCGCTTCGATAAATATTCTTGAATGTTTATTATTCCCACATCGTCTTTGCGCGTCATGTAGACCTACGGCAAGCAGCGAGACGTGCAGCTTTAAAATAAATTATTTCGGTGACGCGACGTCACGGGCTTCGCGTCGCGTCGCGCCACCCCATGCCAGGTGATGTGCTGAAACAAGATAAACCCTCTAATCTGAAAATTACGACAAAAGTTTACACATAAAGCGCTAAGCCATTCTTCACATTAGTGGATTGAATGTAATTTATGTGCTTACCTATGCTCGTGTCTCGCCTCCCACGTCTCGTCTCTCCCACATCCTGCGATGAGGGGGTAATAATATAAACAAATTCGAGTTAACCACCGAGAACAGTTTTGAAGCGTCTGCTGGAGCATTCTTTAGCTTCAAGGACGCTTTTGCCCCTCCAGGGGGTGAAGATTGTATCTTTTGGAGGAAATCATACAAGGTACCAGTCGTTCCCGTCAGTTTCAATTTCACATACGAGTGGCTCAAAAAAGTCCGTATTATTCAAAAATTACCATCAAACTTTCGGCTCACTCTTTTTAACAGAAAACCTGCAAGCCGATTTTGAACCAGTCAGAAAAGCACAGTGCTACTTCTTGGCAGTTGAAACACTCTGTTTGATCGGGATCGGGAAGCAAAGGCGCTTGCTTAGGAAAACCCAAAAGTCAGCAAAATCCTGCTCCCACCTGTTTTTGTTTTTTTTCCAATCTCTCATATAGAGCTTTAAAGTATCAATATTCCTAAAAAATAATGATCAAGGTCAAAAATTATGAATTCAGTTAAATTGTTCTTTTATGACTAAAAACCAATTTCTCTTTAGAAAAACTCAAGAAAAAACATGTTTGATTCCGAATTTAAGCAATGAAAACTTGAAAGTTTTGGGTTTGATCGTTTTTGGGAAAAATCTGCCTCCAAAGTCTAGACGTTTTGTTAGGTTCAAGAGATCTCCAGGGACGTAAGTCGTAACTAAAGAAAATACCATTTCTAGTTCAAGTGTGTGAGAACAACCTAAGCAGGTGGCACTTGAAAAAACGTGATGCAGTCAGGTGCTGAAATCGAAGCTGAAATGCGATTATTGTTGGTTTTATCCAGAGCCTCACTTTGATTCCTCAGAGTCCACTCGAGGGCTATTGTCTTACAAACGCCTCTTACACATCAGCATAAATGAGACTGTTCAATAAAACGCTCACCTTCCCAGAAAACTTACAGCCCAGAAGTATGACTGGAAGGAGAGAAAAGGAAGTTTGAGAAGTGCCAAGAAGGATCTTCAGCATGAATGCACACTCTTAAACAGCCCTATTGTGTTAGCGACATTGCTATCTTTGCAAGCTCCTTCTCTGAAAGCACGGATCTCCTCCTCACTCCCATTGTTCTTGTGAACTGGAATGGAAGCTATTGTTTTCATTTTCATTTGTGCTCATGTCTCCTGTATATGCGTGCGCTAAAAAAACCAAAAGAATTTGGAGGAACACACGCCTTCCTGAGACAAAGTAATCTAAATGAACCCATTCAAAAAATTTTCATTTTACCGGCTTTCAACCAATTTCACATACCGCATATTCGTGTTGCGAGCAAGAATACATCAAAGGAGAGAGATACGACAGAAAAACTGACAAGGGTTCAATTACAAGACTCCAACGTGTGTTGTTTGGGCATGGCAGAAACTTCCGTGTGTTGTGTTGAGGGGGTATCGTCAAAAGAGATCTTTCATGCAGGAAAACTGACGTAACTGAGAGGGCTTTTACAACTCTCGAAAAAAATGTCTTTCCACAAGTGGATTATTTTTTCTCAACTCTTCTGCTTTGACGTTTGTCTATGAATCTTTTTGCCAATCTTCCGAGTTTGTACCTCGGACCACGGACACTTTGCTTCTTACAACTTGTTGATTCAAAAGCACCCGTCAGCTATAAAGTGTCAGATCACACATTATATCATGAGAAGAACTGCAGATTCTGCGTCCTACGTTCTGTAACTTGGGAACTTATTACTTGGGCTTAATCAGAAAATTTCGTATGACTCCTTTTATGTATAGTCTCACTGTTTTTTTTTTAAATTGTTTCTTTCAACTGAATTCAAATCGTCCATTTTCAGCGAGACAAAAATGTCTTTTAAGGCCTTCTTATTCTCAGGGGGCTCTACTTACAGAAGCCAATTCAGGCTTAAACTGTCAGCGAATAAGTATCACCACCAGGAACGGAGCTAGAAACCCCTTAGGTTACTACAGAAACGAATTTTTGTACAATAGATTTTCACTTCGACCCAAGTTAGCCTGCTAGTAGATCAACTGGTTAGGGTCAGAACGTAATCGACAGCTACCGGAACCAGTATCCTTCCCCCCTTATCGCTGACCAACTTGCTCGGAAACGGCGTTCAATCGGAAACAAAATAAATCATTAATTAAGTTAACACCTGATTACAGAACATATTTCTTCCTCCACCTCGTCGTTCGAACGTTTCTCAAGCGATTATGTTGCTTTCTTCCGCCTAACATACAGAAGCGTATTATGACTTCCGTTGACAACATACATAATCCGATTCCTTGCAGCATCTGGGTATGTCACATGCCTCGCAGGGAGGATATTGCCAAGGTGTATTACCGAGGGGAAAGGGGGGCTTGATGCCTGTAACTCACAAAGCCAGAGATGACATATAAATTCTAAAGTTAAATTAAATTGTCATATTGATTTAATTTATACAAGTGAGAACATATGTATTAATGTCTTCCGTTTTGGCGAAGAATCTGTAAGAGAGGAAACGCACGCATGCCCGTCTGTCATGATGCCTGTCTACATTTGTCACATGCAATAAATTAGGTTTACATTTACTTAAATATATGCCGTCCTCCAGGAGTTGCATTCTCCTTGCATTTTCAGCTTCTAGGTTTCACGGCGGTTGATTTCTCAGGTAACACTCATGTGAGCGATAATTAAATTTTTAAGCCTTTGTCAACCCTGTCAAGTTTTTTAAACAAAAAAGTATCTAGTCATTTGAAATTTGAAAATTGCGAATCTCAATGGAAAAACGTACCATTGTGGTTGTTGTGAAACTCGAATAGAAGTCTGCATATGTTGGCTTGCTAGCCAAAAGTAGTATCTAGATTAGACGTAAGAGTCTTTTCAGGAAGTCCAATTCCATAGCAAAGAACACCCTAAAACGCCTGCCCTTTGTAGAAATGGTCTCATACAAAACTCCTTACTCACAATCATCACTATACAAGTGGACTTTTGAGGCGATGAGTTAACCCAAAAGAGATGAAATACCGTACCCTCCATGATGTCGGAGGATATTGAGGCAAAGGAATTTAATTTTGAGAGTAATTAAGATGTTATACTCGGCAGCATGCTCCATTTTTAGTCGGTTTATCTTGTTTTGCTGTTTGAAATGATGGTACACTTGAGTACTCTGTGGTTTCCAACGACAACATTAAAGGCATGAGAGTCAAGAATTTCATACCGTGAATTACGAACATGTGTTTCGAAGAAACAATATCTTGTCTAACAAGACGCAATTAGACCACAGTATGTGTAATTCATACATAAGTTCATTACAAACATAAGTGGATGTAAATTTACTTGACGTTCCTCCGCTTCCTTTGCTTTAGGACTCCTTTCAATTTCCGTGTTACCGCAAATTGGCCTGAAATTCCGCTCCTCGAAGCTGGAGCGCCCGGCCAATCAACTTGAATTTTTTCTCCCCTTCAGAACCAAAATTTAAAAACGGGCTTATTCCGTAGATTGCTCGGAAATATGGTATTATTGAATACAGTTTTCAACATTGTGGGTGTTTTGTATGTCTTTTTTCCAGATCACTTATGACCGAGCGACACGCTGATGGGCCTTTTGGAACATCAAGTACGATTCAATACTACTTTATTAAGTGAATATTTAAGAGTACAAAACGCGACTGCTCGACTCGGTGGTCGGCGAACAAGAGAGCGAGACCGGTGTTCTGGTCCTCGCTTATCAGCATCGAGCTAGCGGACGACTCAATGGCAGCTATTTGCTCTCTTTTGAACTCCGCTGGAGCCGTTGAGCCGTCACACACTTTTTAAAAAGAGGCAAACAGTAAAACTCTTCAAAGCTGGTATGATTTTATTTCGAAAGGAGGAAAAACAGGGAACTTTTAGCAAGAAAACTCGTAGGCCTAAGACTTTGCTCTACTTTCTATCACAATATTATTAAGAAGAGTTTCCTCACATTCAGGTGTTGTCTTTTTTGTATTGTATAAATATTTTCACCCGATTCAAGTTTTGGAGCTGGAGAACTAAAATAGATATGTTCACTTAATTTGTGCTTCTTGATGCTATTTAGCCATTTTAGACGGATCCACTTTAGACCAAAGCTAAAAAACAGCCACATTGAACCCAAGTCGATTTGAGTTTCTATTCCTCAAAAGATTGCTTATACGAGGTTCAACAACCTGGGATTGAGATTTTTCTATATAAGACAAAAATCTCATGCTCTTAAGGCCTAACATAAAAGTTTAAACCGTTTGGGAGGTACGTAAAAAACTGGAACAGATCCAATTAAATTTTTCTGCTCGGCTTAAAATCATAAGTTCCCATTACAAAGCATTAAAATTAAAAATCTTTTAAACCGTTTTCGTTTCACGTGCACACAGCTCAATCAAAAACATCATGTGCTTCATTCAATTAGCTGCAATTTTCTCGCGCACTTTAAACATTTCCCTTTGTGTGGCGTACAAATATCGACATCGTGCACATGCAGCCGGGGCCCCAACTAAAGGGTAATGAAGCAGGGCTATAATAATAATAATCAGCCGCGCCGCTTGCATCTACTTCCTACATCATCAGCTGCAATTCCTGACGGCCACCAGCGCGTTTTGCTCATACGTGCCTCATATATTTGACGCAAAAAATTACAGGTTTAAAAATAATCGTATAATAATAAAACACAATCCAAAAAACTCTTTCACATTTTTAATACCGGTGGGGGTGGTCGGAGAGTGCACGCCACGACGAGGAAACTTTTTTCATAATTCGAGTCTCGACTCTCGTGCGCTAAAAAATGTTAAAAATCAACGAGGCCGTGAAAAAAGTGAATGAAATGTTTCCAAATTGAATTATATAGTGCCCGCGTTGCTGCTCATGTATGGAATCCTGCCTCCACTCATACCCACCAAGTCGACACAATAGCTAAAACATTAATCTGATAATGGCACATGGCGGTGTACGTCGATCGTTCTACAAACCATTTTGCTCCCTATAATTTCCCGCAAACGCGCATGCAGAGGACCATTCGGTTGGCCAAACGAACTTTTCATGCAATTATTCCACTTTTGGATGGGGTTTTGTTACTTTTTTATTTTGTGTCCCTAGTGCTGACTCGGGTACAGCAGCTGTTGGAGCTTCCGTATGACGTATTTAATAAGTGCTCTTGACAGGTGGTCTGGTTGATTCGAATGAACCTAATTTTGAAACCAACTTTAAAAACAAATTTTTTTAGAGCAGTAGGAGCTGATAGACAAAAGAAGAGCCTTGCTGGATTTATCGTAGGATTGTATATAGTGCACCTGAAGCCACTTTTTCATAGGTTGGGTAAATCTGAAACTCAACTTTAGTACCTAGTACAAACCAAAATTCCAAATATAAATTATCTAAAAAAAAGCATTTTCAGTAGCGTTCTAGTTTGAGAAAATTCTGTCTCAAAATAGTATTTTACAGCCCGCTGAATTTACTCAGAAAGTGTAGAACGGAGGGGGGATTATAAATCACCCTGAGCAAGGGCTGGTAATATAGACCTTTCTTCAAATAATGTACTTCTGTAGACAGATGTATTGGAGTCAAAAAACATTAAGGGAAAGAAATGAGATAGGGTTACCAATTTCAATATCTTTTGAGTGAAGTGTGAGTCAATATTTGTCAGCAACTTAAAAAAAGGATTTGAGACATGTCTACCTGAAAACATTCTAAACATTCAAATTTTAGAAAAACCATGTTTTCGTTTTCTATTTTTTCCTAAATCCTCACACCCTGTTTTTAAGTAGCACATTGCTTTAAGGCCGAAAAGGTCCCTGTCAGAAACCAAGAAAAATTTTTGATTTAAAACGCTTTTTTGTGTAGCTCTTTCAGGTAGAGAGAAGCTCAAGAACAGGCAGAACGAAATATGTGTTTGAGTCAAAAAAATTGGATCAAGAATCAGTAAAATTTTGATTAAACTTTGAAGAAAATGCCGTTTTATGTCTGTCCGTCTGTTCATCTGTCTGTGTCGCACCTGCGGTTTTTGCATGTTGTAATGTATAGTCTGGAACGTAGTAAAAACACGGTGGTTTTCCAACAAATATTCTTTAGGGTAACTAAGGGAGTTTAAGCCTAAATCTTGGATATGTTGGGGAAAAAAATTTAGTTATTCCGATTGAGCTGAAAATTTAATATGTTAATGAACTTTTAAAACTCAGCATATATTTGTTCTTTAGTAATACCGTACTACAACAAGGGACGGAGCTAGAGACCCCTTAAGTTTCTACAGAAATGGACTTTAAAACATGAGATTTAACCTTGACCCAATTTTGCAAAGATGCCGACTTAAAAATGTACTCAAATTGCGTTCGTCCCCGACTAAGATTGACCACAACTATTTAATTTCCAAAATATGTTTCCATCAATAGTTTATCCACAGAGAGCAATGCTAAATCGCAGTCTCACGTTTCCAGAGACTGGAAATGCATAGGTTGGATTTGTCGACAGTCTTCAAAAGTTCAAGGTATATCTCCTAAAATTACACTCTGAACTTTTTCCAAGAATCATGAAAAGCGTTTTTGTGCGAACGAATCCGCTCCAACTATTGTGTGAGCCTACCCCAGCACATCTCCGTTCCCTCACCAGCAAAAAGCGGAGAAAAATTAACATATTAATATTTCCTCTCGGTACACACCATGCCTCATTCTGCTCTGCCACGCCACCATCATCAAATTACGGCTAAAAGACGAGTACTGGGGCGAGAGAAGTTTTTTGCGCGAACACAATTTTTTCGTTCGCCCGAAAGAGCGCGAGCTCGGCGTGGTGGCGGGCGCAGGAGAAGAAAATGCTAATTATGTTAAACGATATCTAGGAATTTGTTAATATTTGCCATCAATTAGTTCATGCTCATGGTTTTAATTAGTTCAGTTCCGCCAGACCCTGCGTGAGAAATCGCTCACCGTGGGCTCATACACACCTCCCATCTCAATTTATTTAGAACGTGCCTTTTAGGGGCATCTCGATAATTGTGATTAGCGCCACCACAGCCGGTGGCATGGCAGGACCGAAATTCAGCAGGATTTGCGCGCGCGAAAGTGCGGCACGGAGGAGAACATAACAATCCCACAATGTACTGTGATGCCACATGAATGGTGCTGCGATGTCGGGAGCAGACCATTCAGTTATAAATTAAAACGACTGGGAGCGGGAGTGCGGGAGGAGACCGCGTTTGGCTGGAAGCTGCGTCATCAATTTTCGCATTTAGATCGAAAAAAGCAATAAAATTTGGCATTTATTATTATTCCGCAGAAAATTATTGGGGAAAAAGTGTGCGAAAACAATTGAAAAACACTGGAGCTGAGGGGATCCCGAGACATAGAGGAGTGGTGGGTGCAATGGGATGCTATCTGTTTTACGTGTGTGGCGCGTTGAAAAATGCGGAAACAATGCGGGTCATGGATAAAGCGAGTTTTTATTGTTTTTCCATTCATGCTCGTTTGTTATCATTGACGTTGTTCCCGTTTATCTTTCCAAGTGACAATTTTCATTTACTTGCGGGGTCAATGCCTAGCCCGATGCGTTTTTCAATTTCTTTACTTGTTTTTGGACGGAGTCTCAACAAGACTTTGGAGATAATTTGAATGCCGATGACTCCCAAGAAAAATTATTGTTTTTCAATCAAACTGGTAGATTTTCAGCCATTTAAGGGACTTTCTTGCCCTACATTTCTATTACGAAACAGCCTCTCCAAGAGTCGGTATTTCGCAGATTGTGAGAATTGGTTTTGTTAACCTCGAAAACAAATAAATCATCAATTGTCGAATTGGTAAAGACCTCTCAGGTTGACTCCTTTTGCCTATTCCAAATTTTTGGAATTTCATATCAATTCCCTCGTTGAAAAAAAGCTTGTCCACAAAAATTAAAATAAAGCCGGTTTTCTATACCTTTTCATGAGGAAACTTTATAGCTTAACGATATTGCGAGTTAGTCTCATTCTGAATCTCAGTCCTATTCTGAGCAACTTTAACTTCTACAGCCGAAACAAGAACTAAGTACTTACTTCTTAAAAGGGATGATGAAAGTGCATACAGTCTGCAGCCTAATTATAGCAGCATTCTCTCGTCGACTCCATGACCTCTTACCCTAACGAGAAAATGGAAGATGGGAAAAATCTCGTAAAAGTGGAATTACTGTGAGCACATGAGCAAACATAATCCCTTCTTGCTACACAATGGCATAACATTAAATCTTTAGCCACTGCTGTGCCAAAGCCCTAGAATCAAGCGAGACTTTATTTGAGCAAACGAGAGTCCGTCATTGTTGGGACTTTTGTCATTATCGTGAAGTTCCTGTACTTCGAACGACTGTACGACTGAACCACGTAAAGTAAGCCGTTAACATCCTGTATTCTACCACTCTTTATTGTCCGTCCAAACACGTAAACCCATCAACCTCTGCAACCTTGAGAATCCGCTCCTTCACATCAAACTCCAAGGCAGTCTCAATGTCTCGCTGTTTGAGGAAGTTCAGCATTTTTGCGATTTTCGAGCACAGAAACAGGTTGCCGTTCAGATGAATTTCCTCCAGGACTGGTAGGTAGGCCGTCACCAGTTCGTACTCTAGCTCCATCAACTCGTTGCTGTGGAGACCCAAGAGCGTTATGTTCTTGCTGTTGATCAGTGAGGTCGCCGGAAAGAAGCTTATCTCATTCAAGCTCATCTCCAGACGCCTCAGATTAAAGTTGCGCATAAATTGGTCGGGGGTGATTAGTTTCAGCTTGTTCCTGCTCATGTTCAGAGTCTCGAGCTTGTAGTTGTTCCTGAAGACACTTTCTGGGAGCACCTCAATTAGGTTGTTGCTCAAGTCGACTCTCCGAATTTGGAAACACGATGAGAAAACTTGGTTGGCCAGCACTTCGATACTCTGTCCGGCTGCTAGCAAGTTTTGAAGCCGAGGAAAAGTTGTGCAAAAGTCCTCGCTCAAAACTGCCAATTTGGATTTTCGTATTGTTGCCACAACCACTTCCTCTGCCGGGTACGAAGCAATGAGCTCGTAACGAGGCTGGCTTCTCCTAAGAAATTCTTCAGAGAGATCACAGATGTAGGGAAACTTTGCGAAACAAAAGAGTTTTGGCTTTATTTCCATGCCAGAGCTTGCTCCTAAGAGCAGCACCAGCATTAGCAAGGCTGACATATCGCTTAAGAGAGATATTGACGACTGGGCATGAGTTTTCAGTTCGATTGCTGGTATCACAATGATTACTGGCCGGCTATCTAGGTGCTGGCCTGAAACAATGACGTCACGAGTATTTAGATCATTTCTTTAGGTTATTTTTAGGAGGTTCAAATAGTAGGAAATATGATGATAGATCGATTGAAAGATAGTGCTGTCGACAAGGGGAGAGTGACGAGCTGACCTTGACTTCCCTGAATTTTTACATATGTAGTCCTTCCTTCTGAGTCACAAAAACTCTGGAATTGAGGCTCTGAAACTGGAGTTTTTGTGAGGGACGTGACTTGAGGGGTTTTCCCGTTTCATGAAAATTTTACATTTTTTTATTCGACCGAGTAAGAAATCTCTCCTACGAATCATTGAAAACTCAAAAACTTATGGAATATTAGTTCTTTTTGGAGCAGAGGTAGCGTAATCGGTAGTTCTCGATTGAGGCAACTTCTGCTCAACTGTGTTCTTGGTTCAAACTAAGAATACGACTGCTATAGCGCGTGCGGCAGTTAGAAATTAGGAGGAGCTACTGGGGAATTCTTAACTCTGTCAAAATGGGTAACAATAGGACTTTTGGGAGCTCCGTGACCTTTGACTCTTAGTACAACCAATCGATGACCGCTTTTTTTACTAAAATGAAACTTAAGGAAGAAACCCGATTGGCTTCTATAATGAGCCGAAATTCCAGTTGATTGTTAATCTAATAAATAGTTAGGAGCCTATTATTTAAAGTTGTCAACTAAAATGAGTTTTGAAAAAGGAATTCTATAAAGAAAGGAGATCTATAAAAAAACCAAATCGTTTTAAATGTCAAATTTTATTGTCCATCAATGCAGGAAAAGTTCTCCACGTTGGTCAGCCTCAAGACCCTCTGTCTGGTTTCTGAAGTGGTTGGGACGGTAATGCCTCTGTTCCTCAAGTTCTGGACCATGACCCTCACTTTTGAGCACAGTAGCGTGTTGCCATTGATTTCCAAGGTCTTGAGCTTTGCCAAATACACCCCAACAAAATTGTCCTGGAACTCAATGAGCTCGTTCGTGTGCACCGAAAGGACCTCAATGTTGGGCGAGTTCATGAAAATGGCGAGAGGGAGGGTGGATATGTAGTTCTCCTCCAAGTTCACTCGGACGAGATTGACGTTGTTCACGAACTGACTGAGGAAAATTTTGTCAATTCGGTTGCGGGACAGCGAAAGAGTTTCCAAAAGGTAGTTGTTGCGGAAAGTGGCCTCAGGGATGATGTTAATTTGGTTGAAACTCAAGTCGAGAGTCTTGAGCTTGAAACACGACGCGAAAGCTTCTTCTGTCACGACCTCAATGCCTTGTCGGATAGCTCTCAGCTCCATCAGCTTGGGGAAGGTCTGGCAGACGTCGTTGCCCAGAACCGCCAGCTTCGAGTCGGTGACTGTGACGGTGATGACCTCGGTGGACGGGGCAACAGAGATAATTTTGTAGTGTGGCTGGTCCCGGAGCAGGTACTCATTTTGGAGGTTGCAGATGTACGGGATGGTGCTCACGCAGAACAGCTGAGGAATCGGGGTGTTTTCAGCAGCGACCAGGCTGGCGGCCAAAACTAAGACGAGAATCTTTCCAAACATCTTCACATCAACTGTGGCAGTTTGCGCTCCGGACCCTGCTTATATCAGGCGCTGGAAGCCGTAATCTTGATGATACGGCTTATAGCAATGACGAAGACTCCCAAAATGGGGCACTTGAAGGCATTTCCGAAGTGATAGTTCACCGAATCGATCCATGCCGTCACTTTTACGACTCCCGTCAAGTTTATCAAGCCCATTATCGGACTTTTATGGTCCTGTTTATTGCCCTGATTAAGTAATAATCAATGACATATAATTAGCTTCCGATTTCTGGAGCGACGGTTGCTTCTGAATTTTCTTGGCTGCTGCACCAACAAAAACTTTTCCCAGCAACACCGAAGCCTCATCTGATTAAGCAGCACCAAAAGCCGGTAATGTTTTCTGACATTTTAAAGAGTTTAGGAACTTGAAATGGAATAAAAGTTGCATTTCATTTGGAAACTTTCAAATCTATTTAAACGCGTTGCAAGTTTTCCATTTTAGGCTCAACTTTCAGTCGTACTTTTTATCTGATGCAATGCATACACTCATATTAACCTTTCTTTCCACACTGCACCTTGTTTTGAGGTACATTCTGTTCTTTATTGCCAAAGTTTCCAACTTTCTTTTCCTTCTCGCTCGCTTTTCCTGCTTTCAGGAACACTCACTCTTCCCTATTCTGTTTTCCTCCTAAACTCGCATCCCAAACTTTAAGTAGAGTTTTTGATCGCGTTGGAGGGAAGAACAACAAACCGAGAAAATTGTGTGGAAAAATAGGAAAATTCGCATGCGTTACAATACAACTTTGTAATGCGACATGGCAGTTTTCCACTACTTCCCTGCTCTTATACGAAGTGAGAAGATTTCCAACTTTTTCCCGTTCCTGGGATCCGACACAAAGTTTTCAAAACATCAAACTGGAATCAAGTGTGGGCGCAACCGAGACGCTGCTTAATATACCTGAGACAATCTCGGCATGTGAGGATAAGGGAGGGAATAATAGAGTAAAAGAAAAGTTACGTAATTGAGTTGAAATGGTGTGAAAATGGCTCTATATGACTACTCAATAATATAGAATTTTCTTCACTTGCTTTGAGACAGTGCTAGCTCTAGGATTTAAGTGATGAGTGCTGATGACGGTGCTTTACGACGGTTCTTCGAGGTTATTGAGACCCCAAAGTTTTCTCTCAAGCTTATATTTAATTTACTTACTTATATACAGTCTATAAAATTGTTGACTTTCAGCATTCTGAAATTGTCTCCTATTTTACCTTTTTTCCATTCTATTTTTCGATTTCTTAGACTGCTTAAATACTTTGAAACTATTGAAATCTGGGATTTTCATGGAAGACTTTCGCAAGATTCAAATGATCTTGGCCTTTGGTCTAGTTTGAGCCCATTTTATGCTGGTAGATCATTCTGCGAGTCATTAAAAGCAGATTATCAAGTATTAAGATAGAATAAATTTCCAAAAGATTTTCAAATCTTTGAAGGGTCTTCTCTTGGTCTTCACTCTGGTTATGCATTCCCTCTCCTCCTCAAAGTTATACGCGTATTTTAAAATAGTTAAGGCTTCACCAGCTTTTCTTCTTATACCAAAACTGCTACAGAGTCCAATGAACTTGACTCACACTCATCAGCTAGAAGTTCAGAAGATTTCGAAAGCACTTGACCTTCTTTTAGGAACCCTTGACCCTCCTTCCCTGCTCTTGTCTGTCCAATTCTGCTAAGGGCATCGCCAGTCGAAAGGAATCGATTAATTAAATTGAAATTCTCGGAATTCATCTTCGTGGACGGAAATCCAATACCAGCCTTGACTCACGTACTCAATAAATGATATTATCGCGTGCGACAGAATACCTCGAAAATAGAGTTAATTTGTACGGCGAAGGAGTGAAATTTCAACACCATTAATTACACGGTTTTTTCTTCGCATCCATTGAACTTGACATCGGTCGGACGCGTGACCACGGGGACAAGCGTAAAGAGAACCCACAAAACCGCGAAGTCGTCTAAAGTGGTCATTTTGCACGTTTTTACCCCGCTCGCCTTTGCCCCCTTTTTTCCGTGCCCTCTCTGCATCATTTATTCACTCCGAGAGCGCGACAACAACACAAACTGATATCTTGTAACAGGACGGTAGTGACCAGTAGATTAATTTTTTAGTAGCTACGCTTTTCCGGCACCAGGATGTCACCGCCACCGGAGTCGAGAAAAACATCTACGCATGTTGTATGTATTGCGGGGTTCGGCTGCTCGTGTCCTTGAAACCAATTTCGGAAGCACGTATATAAACGCGGTACGCTGCTCGACGACCCATATATAACATACATGCGCCAATGACGGTGAATCATCAGTTCGATGACGAAAGGGATTCAATGACGATGATCATTGGGACTGGAAGTAACGACGGCTCCGACGCATGCGCACTGCAGAGGCGACTTGAAATATGCATCGAGTGAGAATCAGCTTCAAGAGCACGTTGGCACAAAAGATCACGCTTGACTTCGTTTTAAGCACTTTTTAATCCACTTTTGGTCATTTCAGGGCATTGGGTGGTCTATCGATTTGCGTAGAGACTCTTGACACTCTCAGAAGCGTATAGCCCGTTTTAATTCCCTCAGTAATTTTGAACCACGTAGAACAGAAAGAAAAAAAAATTCCGCTTCCTGCTCTCATTTGGCCTGCATTGACTGACGTGCATGCTCGGAAAATTTTCCGCGAGACAAAAGAAAAATTTGCAGCACAGCGCTCGTGCAGCTATGCGAGAGGCATTCAAATAATTAATTTAAGGCTCACAAATTATAAATCATCTTGAATAGTAAGCGCTTGTAACGAACGATATAAATTAAGTTTGCAGCAGAGTGTAAATCCTTTGGCAAATAAGCTACTTTTTAGGGTGGAAAAATTCCCTTGTATTCGCTCTTCTCGTTTTTGCTCTGTACAAAAGCCAACTCTTTTTATGTAAAATATTCTATTTTATTAAAACTATGTATTTAAAAATAAAATACCTAGATAGTTAAATAGTTTTAAAAATTATATTGTGTTTTAATGTCAGACTAGAGCAATGCCGACGTTCCTAAATATTAGTCTGAAAATTGAAAAACAAAAATTAAATCAACCAAAAATTGGTGATAAACTTTACGGGTGCATTTTCAAAATGTTGAAAAGATGCTGAAGCAAAAATACTGACGACATAAGCCCTTCTGAACATTTGGTAGATTGATGGTTGGGCAGAGAGTCACACAGGTCCCGAAGGTCCTATTGTGACCCATTACATGAATATTTTGAAAATGAACCCATAAGCTTTGACCTAGATTTTTCTTGATTTGTCATGTAGCAAGCAATTTAAAAACTCCGTCTCTGAAATGAACTTTCAACCGTTGAATACGCCTCTTACCTCCTTTAGAGAGGATGAGGACCATTTATAACACGATGCAAAAAACCGCAGCTCTCTAGCGCTTCAGGTTCTTGAGCTATAAAGTTTCAGACAGATAGATAGACAGACAGACAGTGCACTTAAACCAAAAGTCTAAGTCGCTTCAAGACTAACAATTCAATAAAATATCTATGGAAGCCAAAACTTTTTCTTGCAATTTTTGGTCAATATCTTGATTTAAGTTTCAATGATTTCAGTTGGAAGGAAGTTATTTTGAAAAACGGAATTCTTATAAAGGGATGATAAAGAAGAATAGAGGGATGATGTTAGGGCACAGTTGGATTGTTGACTCAATAAAAAGTTCTAATCTTGATTATTTACTTTTTCTTCAATTTGGCAAGTTGGGCTACTTTAGGACTAAACTTTTGTCCAAAACGCTTCTCTAAATTTCTCAGGGCCTGGAATACGGGAATGGGGGAGTAATTCATGAAAACTGGCGTTGTTTTAAATCAGCGGTTCAACTGACTTGATGATTGAATTTAAACTAATTTCAGCATAGAGGTTAGAGTTTTGGCTTCATTTAAAATCAATTGAGCAAAAAGTTTTCCCGGACTTCCTAGCAGAAGATTACAGTATCTTGTACTCCGTTGGATCCCAGACTTTTTTTCCATGGTCAAATTTAATTTAAAACATTTCTATATTTCTTCCGTGAAACGGCAACTTTCGTCGCTCATCACTTTTAGGAGAGTCAAGCCAACTCGTTTAGAGCGACAATTTTGTAGCAAACTTTTTTATTAAAAATTCCAGCAACTGACAGATGTGTTCACTGCTCAAGCAGAACTCGGTATGTTTGATGCTTTGAAGTAAGCTCAAAGCGCTTGTCATCGTGAACTCTGGTGGAGGCTTTGGGCGCAAACTGGACATGCAACTTTAGAGACACGGGAAAATTAAAACCAAGCATACGTGACTTGGCGATGTTCCATGTCGACTCCTTTTTTGTTTCTCCGATTTTTACTTCTCATCACGTGATACAACAGCTGCACGGAGACAATTAGGTCGAAATTATGTCATAATTGAACATAACGAAGAGCACACTTTCTCCTCCTACAGAGAGAGATATTTTCCAAGTTTCTTAGGGCATATGGCCTTGCATTAAGTACCTTCCGGGAGCTATGTAATGAGCAAAACATCAAAGGCTCCTTCTGAATACGATGATACTATCTTTGTTTCCTCTGTAACAAGCGAGCAAAGTCATACGATCCTCTAGCTATCTCTGAGATTTGTTAACGATTAAATTCTGTAGAAAGTGAGCAAGGAGTCAACTCTTACCATCCTTTTATTGTTTGCATAACATTTTGGAGTTAATTTCCCAAATATGTCTGCGGGACACCAGAGATGTTTCAGCTCCTCGAGATTAACATTGATTAGCCAGGCTTCTAAAACCCTTCTTTTGAATCAAAAGACTCGTGGAAGTTCTCAGTGAAAGTAAGCTTTTTTGGCCAGTTTTCAAAGTTATTTTTGTTTTGATGCTTAAAAACTTTTAAATATGTGAAGCTCGCTCAGATATGTATTAAATTACCTTTTAGGGAGAGGAGGCCTGCTGCTATTTATGGTGAGAGTGTGACAAACTGTGACAAAAAAGAGGGTTAAAATATTCCGAATTTTACCGTGACGATCCCTCGGTAAAAGTCGTTTAAACGCCCTATCTTACCAATAGCAGTGTAAGATTGAGCTTCCAGAAGCGTAACCACTCAGGATTTTTACCACTCAGGATAAAAATAGCAAACATAACGCAGGTAATTCAGCTCCTGTCACGTTTTATAGTTATATTATACATACAAACCACTCAGAACATGGTTCGTATTATTTTTCTCTCAGCTAACTTATCGTACGGGCCAGCGATGTAGCGAAACTTATACCCACAGTAGAGCTGAACGGTATTTTTTTAACCTGATTTGTCAAGTCTCAGGGGTTGTCCTAAGTAGCCTATAAATTCTCTTCAAGCTTGAAGGTGAACTGAACTTACTAAGTGTAATGTTTGCTTGAGCCCCCTATGGCTAAAATAATACCTCTCGTTTTCATTCTAATTTCACATTCAAAAGTCATTTTGAACTTTTCAGATAATAATTTTTGTGAAAGTCCACTATTTAAAGTGCGTTGCAAGGTCCGAGAAACAACTAAAATTTAAAATCTGGACATGCCAGAATGTTAAATTTAAACTTTTCGTACTTATGCTTTGGAATTGACTTCATAATACTTTTACAATCAAATTTCTTACCAAATCTCTTTTTCAAATTACTTTAAACTTCGTTTTGCCGATTTAACTATAGTTTACCAATTTATCTACTGAGAACGTTTCTCGAACTGAACAAATTGGCCCAAAATTCTCTCCAAGAAGTGACATGATTAATAAGTAGCTTCATCAGCTGTAAATCAAGGTCATAAGATGTTTCTGCTTTCTAGATGACAACCTCACCAAAATCAATCCCAGCTACGTCTCAGACATCCCTTCATGTTACGGCTTCCTGTAGCGTTTCTCATCCGTTTTTGCAATCTAGAACATCTCGCAAGGATGATGACGAAACGGAATGGCACGGTACGAGAAACCACCTAACTAAGCAAAATACGAAATTGGAAAAAATTCAATTTTATTTCATGCTCGCACAACTGAATGCCCGGCGCTTGGAAGCAATTTGGCCGTCAATTACACAGCACATGAGGCTGCCTCTGTCGTCTCCGTGCTCCAACTTAGCTCTTTTCCTGCACCTAGCCCGTTAGCACGTAGTCAAGCGCCTGAATGACACAATTTTACGACTTTCCTAGATCAATCATGGACTGCACAATCTTCCTCGAAACATCCCTCGCTCCCACTGTTGTTGTTTTTGCTTCATTCAATTTCCACGAAACCCATCGCATCGTCGTACCCCAGTTATATTATGATTGAGTATGCATTTATTTCAAAGATCACGCTATTTATCAATTACCCGGTGTTTTGCTTGGTAATCATTTGGTGCGCGGGTCGGAGGAAAAAAGGGTCGCCGGGAAAATTGCAAAACAATTGCACCGACACCCTTTTTCCACTTTCGCATCAGAATGGAACCCGCGGCAAGCAGTGCAATGTAATTTTGTTTTTCTGCTCGCTCAGGTGACAGCCATTACCTTGCCACAGGCCCGATTGAGGTTACACAGCTCGACTCCCTTGAAAGGAAAACTGAGAAAAGTTTCCTTGAGCTTTTGTTTTTCTTTTTTGGCCTTCTTTTGGTTGAAACACTGTGCAACTATTTTTTTTACCTAAGCATGAAGATATAAGGATAAGATTGCAAAGAATCCCGCAAACCCTGATGAGGATAGGAAGTGTGTATCTCTTAGAGATCAAAGAGATGCCCTCTCACTGATCAAGACCTTACTTTTTACTTTTCTTTGCATTCTGGACTCCTCAACACTTTTCTTCTTCGGATGCAAAGCTAACCAATCAATTATCTCAACCTGTATGTCAGTTGTTCCCCGTTCTATTCCAACAAACCTATGTGTAGGTGTAGCCCAAACCATTAATTAATTTAGGTCCTAGACATTCTCAGCAGAGGCGTATCTAATGGGATAGAAGGGTAGCGTAGCTTATAGGAATCAAACTAAAGGAAAAATTTCTGAAGTAGAATCGACTTTCGATGGCATTAAGTTCTATCCTAAATTTCTTCATATTCTATAATTAGGGGGTGAAAATAAACTTCCTATATATCCCTATACATTTCTCAAGCTAGTTATCCTCACTGACGAAGTTCACCGTAAATAATTTTTAAATTTTGATTAACAGTTTTATAAAAATTGTAAACTTTGATTTGACAACTAAAAAGTTTTCTGCTATCCAAATCCAAGTTTGACAGCTTTTTCAGCATTTTTGGCCTATTGCCTTATACGAGTTAGAAAGAGAGGAGGCTCTTTCCAGCCTGCCTTTCTGTTCATAAACTTTCATAATGAATTCATTTTTGGCAAAACAAACCTCCCTAAAATCTTCATTTTGAATTCCTAGAGAAATCCATATGACGACAAAAATTCTCAATGAATAATATTGATTTCATTCTGAATTGAATTTTGAAAACTTAAGCTTTCATAATTCGTTCATAAGGTTCTTAACCTTTCCCGAAAGTGAAGCAAACGGAAGGCTGTGGGCATTCATCTTCTTTTTAGTTTATAAAAGTACATTATTAATAAAGTTTTATGCACAACTATTAGGAATTCTAGAAGAAGTCATATTTCTTTCTTTCACAGTTGATTTTTTAATCAGGTACCTCTGATGAAAAAAAATGAACTTTGAAAGATTTTCTTCCACCTCCAGGTCACCAGCATGAATCATGTTTCTTTCATTTTTAGTGCATTTTCATCAATTTTGAAAAAAATGCACTTATGTGTCCGATATGTCCGTCTGTCCGTCTGTCTGTCAGTCCGTCTGTCCGTCTGTCTGTCTGTCCGTCTGTCCGTCTGTCCGTCCGTCCGAGTCGCAAAGGCTCCGAAACTATAAGAGCTAGAGACCTGCGGTTTTTGCATGATGTAAGGTATGATCTAGAAGGTGGGCCATTTTTGTTGGTTTCCCAAAAAACCCCCCAGGGACGTAACCAGGGAGGTGTTGCCGTTGTATGAAAGTTCTATATACTTCGTCCGATTGAGCTGAATTTTGGATATGTTATACATCACGTCAAATCTAGCAAACCATAGAACACATGTATGACCCTATCACTTAAGGGGGTGGAGTGAGAGGGCACCAAAGGGGGGAAAATTTTAGTTGCTCCGATTGAGCTGAAATTCAGAATAGTCATGTAAAATCAAAAATTAAGCAACTTTTGTTTCAGGTCCTGGTCTCAAAAATGTAAAACAATGGACTCTGAGGGTCAATAAGTGGCCACCCAAGACTTCCCCTTGACGAACTGAATGGCAAAATTTCAAACTCAACCGATTGAGCTGAAACTTTGCAAATTATTAGATGGTATTAAATGAAGAAAAAAAACCGTTCTACAGTAAGCCTCTATGCCCTACGAGTGAGGAGCTGAGGCCTCCCAAAGTTAATATGAGACGAAAATTTTCTAACTCCAATCGAGCTTAAACTTGAGCAAATGTTAGATGACATTAAATTTAGTAAAATTTGCTTCCACATTAAGGCTGTTTGACCTGTGGGATCAAAGTCAGGGGTCCAATAAGTTTCTGCAGTGACGGAATTGGGGACAAAATATTTTCACTTCGACCCAACTTTTGCAACAAACCGAATTGAAAATGCACTCAAATGCGTTCGTCCCCGACTAAGCTTTAAACATGTTTTTATTTTATTTTATTTTGATTTTACATTTTGGAAAACTTAGGCTCGTTCGTAGGGGAGGCGGGGCCCACCAAAATGTGGAACGACCGTCACACAAAAGAGGGGGAGGGGGAGCGTTGTCGCAAGTATGCAACTTGTCTTCGATGATTTGGTTGATTCTATTGGTAACAGTCTTACAAATCATTTTTTACCAAATAAAATCGCGAATATTACACACTAGTTTAACTTATATCAGTCCAATCGCACCATCGCCTTTTTTTTTCTTGGAAAAGCTATGGAACATTTCGAAATAATTTCTATTGTCAGTAAAAAGATTGGATTTTCAAACAACTTCATGCAAATTTTCACGAAAATTGTTGACCGAAGGTTCCGAAATTACACCAGCTGTTCCTCTATTTAAATAAGTGTTATGGTCCCAGATCTTAAAATTAAGAGTTTTTAAACAGTGTTTGTTCCCTTGAGCCCTTGGAAAAATTCATTGCTGGAATAAAAACTTATTATTAATCAAACTTGAAAATTTTGTTATCATATTAATTGACATAGCATACCTACCCTTTATACCGTGACGTGACGACAGGGGGGCGGAGGTTGAAGTGAAGGATTAATTACTTCACGCAATTTTTCCATAAATCCCAATTTTAAAAGGCAGGCTGCGTTGTTTTATACCTTCGATACGCCGCTGACTTTCAGAATTCAACGCACAACACCCTTGAGGTAATGACTCCCCCATTAATAATTTAATTGCCGTAATTCCTCAGGCTCGTGTCGCTGCGGCTTCGTAATGCGCTCAATTTCATCGATAGACAATGGCATCATTGTTTTTTCGGTGGAGTTTAAATTGAGGGAAGTTTAGGCTGTAATTAATTGGATTAAATTTACTGTGCGTCATCGTGTGCATAATTAACAGAGTTACACAAAAGAGGTCCTTATCTCGGCTGGTTTCTAATTTAATTTGAGCCGAATGGGACGCAATCGCCATAAAAGGTCAGAGCGTGCCCAACCGAATAGGGACTAGCGGGCGAGGGACAAAGTAATAAAATCGGATGCGGAATAAAAATGAAATCGGGTGGGCTCTTCATTAAAAGTCAAATCACTCCTGGCACTGACAACTCCTCTCCTACACAGCCGTTATTGAATTATCGACAATAACGTGAATCGACTTTTGCGTCTGCGAGCCATTGAAGTAAAAGTTCAAATTTCTCCATTCTTCCGCCCTCTACCCAAGCGCTCGCAAACTTTGAAGTGCCCTCGACTCCTTTGACTTTGAAGTTCCCAATTTTACGTGTAAAATGTAATCCAAGTTCGGAAAGCGCGTAAAGAAGATGAAAGTCAAACTCGTACGTACTCCAATCATCAAATCAAAAGTTTTCAAGCGCACACCACTCCCACGCCCAATCAGCCACGATTACTAGGGAGGCAAGGCACTGTTGAAGTGGGACTAAATTCATCAATCAGCGGGATTAAACCAGTGTCAAATTCGATTTCTGTTTGAGATATGTGCTATTCGCAACTTCATTGTGCAGGAGGGGGTTACCTTTCCGGACTATCTGGTCAAAAAATATGAAGGCTGTCGGCTTAGTGCACCATGAAAACGAGTCAAGTGACAACCTCCCTAATTCCGGCCTCTTTAGGAGTTAAATTCATTTCAGATTACGTTGTTAGCCCAAGTTTCATTGAAATTTTGAAAACAGGAGATCAACATATAGCCGAAGCGTGAACTTAAAACTGCTCTTTTATTTATTGAAATTTTTAAAATTTTCAAATCGAAAGCAGGCTTCACATTCTATCACAAACATTATTAGTGCATTTTCAGCATTTTGCAAAAAAATTCACTATTGTGGCCGTTTGTAACTCAAGAACATAGAATATATATATTCTATGCTCAAGAACCAAAAGAGCTAGAGAGTTGCGGTTTTTTGCAACAAGAGCATGGTTGGTAGGGGTGTAGGCTTACAATTTAAGACTCAGTTCTCCTCTTGGGGGGGGGGGGGAATGGGGGGTGTTTTACGTTTGTATGAAAACTTCTATATTACATCCGATTGAGCTGAAATTTTAGTATGTTGTAGTCTGTGTGAAATCTGAGCAAAGCATGGTACCACATGTGACCCCTACTAAGTACAGGGACGGAACTAGGGGTCCTCAAAATTTGAGCTTCTTGAAATCTTTGAAAATGCACCCTTAGGCTTAATCTCCGATTTTACTTTTTATATATTTTTATTTTACCGCATGAACAAAAGTTTTGTCAAAACTTTTGAAGTAAGCTTTCCTCAAAATAGTGCTGCAATGAGATGTAAGAAGACTTGGTAAAGCATTTCAAGCGGACATCGCTCTTACTTTTTTCTCAAATCCAAATTGAAATGGGTATGGGATCATTCAAGTGTTTTGAAACACAGAACTAGGTTATTTTCCTCAGAAACGAATGATCAGTGGCGTAACCAGACGGAAAGTCTTTAGGGTTGCCCACAAAATTCGATCAGATTTCGGGTCACAGCTACGTCACGAAACGACCTTTCATAAGGTTTAATTTTAAGTTGTCTCGCATTTCCATCTCAGTGCTGAGAGTACAAATGGCCTTCTCCAGAACCTACATTTGCAACGAAAACAGAAGGACGTGCTTTATTATCGCTCGAGCCCATAAAGACTCGACTTTATTTAAGGAAACATTTCAATCAGACTCTAGAGCATCAACTCAAACTTACTCCCAGAGCTCTCACTCAGCAGAAGCAGATCGAGCTGGAGTCTGAGTGCAGAGAAAGGGGAAATTTTCGGTCGTAAAATTTATTGCTCTCATTTAGCGGAAATAATAATATCATTTCCTCGTTATCCCAATAAACTTTTTATTATCTTTATTTCCATTGTGTGCCTGCACAAGCTCGGCATGTATGGAATGATCAGGAAATGCATTGCTTTCTTCACCCTTCAACGGTGCTCGAGAGCAAACACTAAAAGCCATTATTCGCATACTTTTAACGACAAACCACCCACTCTCTACGGCCGCGAATCGAATAATGCGCCCTGCTTGTAATGAGTATTTTATTGCGCCATTGTGTTCCCCAGTATTACTCAATTAAAGCGTCCTCCAACCCCTTGGCGGTGGTTTCATGGCGGAAAAAACCTCCAAGTTACCCTGGACACATCGTGTGATGTCATTCTGTTGTGTAATCTTTCAACTAATCACTTTCCTAATCACCGCTTAGTTAATGGGTCGGCATTTGACTTGCTGGCAGAGCCCTGCAGCGTTTCCATAAGCAGAGAGGCAAGGAAACGCGGGATGCCGAGCGTCGTGCAACGTAAATGGCAATAAAATTTTATTGGTATTGCCGCAGAGCGAGAGTGTCTCATTTGTGCAGCAACATCGGAGTGTCTGCGTGTGATGGAAATGGAAAACGTCTGTGCTTTCTCTTGTTCTTCGTTTCAATTTACACTCTCGACCGGAGAAGTGCTCGTTCTGAGAAATCCGAGCTCGTGCACGGCAAACTTGGCTGGAATTTCATCGCAAGACTGTTTTGTTTGGCCGAGATTGAAAACTTCACACCCGTTTCTCTTTGCCCTGCAGCAGCTTCTACTCAATCGATGGAATTTTCCCGGAAAGTTAATGCTAAAACTTTTAAATTTTCCATTCCCTGACTTACTGAGAGACCATCCCAATCAATTGAGGTGTTCATCGAGATGTGTTTGAATACGTATGCATTTAAAACGAATAACTGATCAGCCCAAATAGTCACTCAATTGGAGTGTGAAGCAATTTACATGCTTGAGAAAGTGTAAATTTTCCATTATTTCCATTTATTTTACAATATGACAACGAAATTCTGATGTAACTACTCTCAACTCAATTTCGCTAAAATTGTAGTCCATTACCACTTTTCAAGCCCATTTTATCTTTCTCTTTTATCATTTCCCTTGACCAACGTCGAATTGAAAAGCGTAAAACTCAACCAACAACAAAAATTGCGTCCTTCTGAAAATTACAAGCCTAATTACAAGCGTATGAAGGCTCACTAAGGCTTTCTTTTAAACTTTGATTCATAGATGAAAAATGAAAAGTGCTTGAAATTTCATCTTTCTTTGACATCTCCTCGTTCCGAAATCATTAGAAAGATTTTTGAAATAGCGGTCAAATTTACCTCAAAGAATACCTCGGAGGTCATTTAGAATAGCCTCCCAAGGATTCGATGCAGACATGTTTCAAATTCGTTGTCAAAAATTTAGACTTGTGAAAGGTGTATTAAATAAACAAAAACTTTCGTGAAAACCCTAAAAATACGCTTGCCTCAAGTCTACAAAGTTTTATTTACTTTTTTATCCTGAAAGCCTCCAAGTAGGAAAATCACGGCCCCTCACTTAGGAGAACAGTTTGAGCAGAACATAACCGTGGTAAGGTTCTTTCATCTTAAATGAAAGCATCTCCGTAAAAGGTCTTGAAATGTGATACTCGAACTAATGAACTCAGAAAGGATACATGACTTTGATGGAAAACATCTTTTATCGTTAGTGAATGCAACTTCTCGTTGAATTCATGTTAAGTGATAGCTAAATAGATCTGAAGGAGCATGTTGGGAATAGTTTTCCTCATCATCTTTGACTTTCTCAAGAATAAATATGCTCTTGCAATTATAGACGAAAGAGGATTGTAGAAAAGAGGGTGTACCAATGTTTTTTTTATTCAAAAACTGAAAGTCCTTGAACCTTTCACGTTAAGATGAGGATTTAAAAATGTGTGGGTGTTTCTGAAAAATTTCCTCTAGCCTGAAGTTTCATTCATTAAGCATAAACAGAATGTAGTTAGAGGTAAGCTTCTTTTCTCGGAGCTTAATCATTGCAATCATTCTGAGATTCTATCGGTATTCTTTTCGAATAGCAATTTAATTTGTCTCTCTTTGCTGTTTTCGTACGAAATTACGAATCCTTTCCTCTGATTGATGCTGTTCCTAGTTCTTCTTTGTAAACTCACATTATTTTGGTTGACATATAATTTTACCCAAAAGAAAACTACTAGAATGTCATGGGCCTATCATAGGGATAAAACCGAGCCAAAAGAGCTAAATGGGGACTCACGAGTACCGAGAGGACCGAAAAATTGCGACACAAGCATTTTTCAACGATCAAAATAAATTAATGTGTTTTTAGGCTTCTAGGAGATGAATTTTTACTTTTTGAATTCCAAAAGAGTACATTGTTGAAGAGAGTAAGAGCGGTTTTTAGGATTCTTTCCCTATTAGTATAGGCATGACTAAGCCCTTTAAATTTGGCTCGAAAGCATTTAAAACTCCAGCAGAAAAGCTGAATTTTGAATGTCTGACGTCTGTCAATCACCGACGGGTCAGTATAACATGGTCTTGGAAAGAAAAAACAATTTGGCACTCATTATAAGTCCTCTCCGGCCCGTTTTTCCGCTTGCAAGTCACGAGGATTACCGCAGTGAGTTTTAAACGTTAGCAACTCAAGGAGGCTCCCGTGCTTCCTCTTTATCAAAAATCTAACACCTTGGCTTCAGGATGGCAAGTGAAGTAATTTTTTGAGAAACATAGCACTTCCTGAAAAAGTATCGCTAACTTCTCGTATTATTTAAACACACTCGCAACAAAGCTACTTGACTACCACACAAAGTCATTGAAAAGCTCGTTTCTAGCATCCGCGCGTCCTCATTAAGGAAACCAAAAATACCTTGCTCCCCAATCGCGATACTTGTTTAATGAAACCATGTGATGTTAATGTTTCCTACACCGAGTCGAGCTCTCTTTTGTGGCGCGGATAGGAAAAATTTCATGATTGATGACTGTCTCAGGAGCAAAGCAGCAGAATTTCCCCAAGTAAAATAATAGACTGTGGGATGAATGCTCCAACTCCCACAAGTTAAATATGTTACACATCACGGCACTCAGCTCGTTAGTGCCGTAATTTAGAAGTCTATTCCCGCGAATACCCAGAACTTTCCTCCGCTAAATCGCGCCCTCCTTCTGAGAGTGGTACATCTGGTGCTCTGGCTGATTGAACGCGTGTGTGGGTTGTAATTTTCCACACCTGCTGCACGTATCAATTTTCCCAATTAGTTTTTTCCAGAAACCAGATATTTTTATGCACTTTCGCGTTTTTGCTGCTCTCCAGACAACCCAAGATTCTTTTCTGCGCACTTCCGACGATCCAAGCTAGGATGCCGTGAACACCGTTCGTACCTCCAGACGCGGAAGGTGCAAAAAGTCTCACGTGAAGCATAATTTTCGTCGCTCTCATAAAAAGCTGGAATTTTGCATTTTTTACGGCTTCCACTCTCCAGCACATGGCGCGAGCATTTGTCGTCGGGAGCATGAAGGAGTCACCATGCAAAATCTTTTCATCTAATTTTTTTCTGCCACCAACCCGCCACCTAACGAGAGAAAGCCGTTTGGGAGTGCGAAAAATTATTATGTTGGCGGCATTAAATCAACATAATCGCAGTATTTAAATCATCATTAGGTGCAGAAAGAAAATTATGGGAGCGGGGGGAGGAATGTTTGCAAATGAAAAATGTATTATATCATCGCACATTATCTCCCTTTCCTGATTTCGTTTTACAACTCAACTGGCTAGTTTTGCTCCAATTTGACACGCTAAAGGGAGCAGATAATTATTTCAGGGACCGCAGAAATTTTAAAGGGCATTTAGGTCTTTGCCTTGCACTCACAACCTACCGGTCAAATTGGTTTGATGGGAAGTTCATATTAACCTTCATAGAGAACGCTATTTGCTTCCATTACGTTTCACTGAGGCTAGGCCGATTTTTGAGGTGATTCGGATAAGGTTAAGTTATTTTGCTAGTCCCACAAGTTCAAACCTTGGATATTTCACACGTTTTAGTGTTTAAAAAGCTTTGGGATTCTTAGTGCATTTTTACTGTCCGATTTGTCTGTCTGTCTGTGTGCCCGTCAGACCGAGACAAAAAGTCTCCGAAACCGTAAGACTTAAGACGCAAGATTGATAATGTGAAGAGTGGGCAATTTTTATTGGATTCGCAAAGAACCCCGTGGCCGTAACCAGGGGGGTTTCCCGTTTCATGAAACTTTCTTATTTTTAATTCGATCAAGCTAAAATTTTAGCATCTTGTAGTCCGCGCAAAATCTAGCAAATCATTGAACCAGAGACGTAAAATTTCAGGTAA
This sequence comes from Forcipomyia taiwana, assembly GCA_963930915.1. Lineage (NCBI taxonomy): Eukaryota > Metazoa > Arthropoda > Insecta > Diptera > Ceratopogonidae > Forcipomyia > Forcipomyia taiwana. The sequence goes on along the minus strand of CAWVOI010000099.1, from coordinate 6,058,303 downwards.
GCCAAAAACCCAAAACTTGCTAAAAAGTGTAAATCCGCATTAATCCTGAAGTGAGAGGGGGGGGGGGTGAAAATGAAGTGAAAATGCACTAGGGGTATGCGTTTCCCTCTTGCTTTGTGTATTTTTTTTATAATTTAAATTTAAAATCTTAGAGAGGAGTGCAACAATTAATTATTTCACTTGAGTGGGGCAACATAAATCCATCAGTGCCCCCCCGAATTATAATCCTGGTTCCGTCTCTGCAATGAACTGAAATCATTGAGTGGGGGGAGAGTCTCCTAAAGGGGAGAGAAATTTTAGCTGCTCCGATTGATCGAAAAGTTTAGTATGTTCATGAACTTCTAAATCTTGGCAAATAATTGTTCTACAGTATACACGTACCACCACTAGGGACGGAGCTAAAGACGATTAAAATTTTTAAACAAATGAATTTTTGGAAAAATAATTTTCACTTCGGCCCAACTTTGCGACTTTGCAACGATCTCGAATTATAAAACAACTAATATGTATTCGTCTGTACAGACGAACTGTACAGAAACTAAAGGATGATAATCAATAGAAGCTCAATCACCATTTCTCTTACATAACTCTCAAAAAGAGCACTAAAATGGGAAAGAGAACATTAAAATTCAGCCTTCAAGTTATCTGATTCAAAGATTTTCACTCTTTTGTCTCTTTATAGGCTCCTCATACGAGTGAAACTCATTTAAAAGTAAATTAATAATATGTTGGTCTTTTCATAATTCCTTCGAACAAATAATCTAGTTATGTCTTTTACATAGATTGATCAATTTCTATGGCTAGATATATACACTTAGTGCTCTACTGTATAGAGTGCCTCTTCATCTGTCAGCACACAGAAACATTGAAAAATCAGTTGTGCTCTTCAAATATTGCTCTTCAATAGCAGTGCTGCTGCACTAACTAATCAATCAATCTCGCAAATGTTTATTTTCAATAAATCAAACTAAATCTCTTGTGAAAATAATGATAAAGTGTACATTTCCAGCTCACTCTCGGCAAACATGAGTACCGTAACAGAGTATACGCCGCGTGGAGTTGGGAGCTTCAAACGCCAATATCAATCAACAACCACAGTGCACCATGGGGTATTTAATTTACTGCGGAAGCACATGTGCAATAAACAATTGAGTGTATTATCGATTTTAAGAGGGAAAAGTTTATAGCAAGGTGTAATTGCTGGGCTGGAATTAATCTGGGAGTGAAGTACTTAAGAGCTTCAAACTGTTATTTACCTTAAAATACAATTAACTTAGCGTCAGCTTTCTGATGATTGTGTCGCTGGGTCTCGAAAGTCACACGATCTTCAGGCTTCAAAAGATAATAACCTGGTGGACAGGGTAAACATTAAAAATTTTCCGTTTTGTCTTTGTACCGACCCATTGATATTTCATATTATTTTGAAGTTTTAAGGTCGATTCACATACTTGGACAAAATGGTCCTGGACAAAATGTCCAACCGGCTCTAGCTCTGTCCCCTTAAGTGCTAGGATCACGGCGTAAAGTGGTTGTTGTAGCCGCCGTTAAGACGCTTCTTTTGACACCCCTCCCAGGTCCGTAGCCCTTAAAATGGCTGAGCTAGAGCATTTGTCCAGGCTGTCCTGAGGCCCTCGAAATTCTGTCCAGATGTCCTACCGCTAAATAAGCCATCTGCTTGTCGCGGCGGGTGTCAAACCGTGATTTACATTTGATTTTTAGATAGCACGCAAGTTTTTAGCCTCTTAGCTGCTGTTTTGGCCGAGTTAGACCACTTGGACACTTTTTGAGGAGGTCATTTTTTTCGATATTTATTTTTTTCTGAGCCACTCAAAGCAGCTAAGGGTTGTTTAGTGCTATTTTTCAAAAGAACAACTTATTGTGAGCATACACACAAAAATTTAGCTCGCTAAATACATTCACTAGTGTTTTATTAGTGAATTAGTGAAGCTAGAATAGGGCAAAATTAACGTATTTTTCTGTCCAGGGTCTGTCCAGGGGGATTAGTTCAAACATTTGGGCTGAAACTATTTTTCCTGAATAGCCTAGACCATAAAGTTTCAGACAAGACCAAAACGAGTCCTGTAGGATGAGTCTACGATTTGTGACCGGTCTTTGAGTTTCCCGAGTCATACATGCCTATGCGGAGAAGGAAGCAAATATATTAAAATCGATAAAAAATTAAGTTTTCAAGCTAGAGAAGTGGTGTTGTACATTTTGGAAAGCAAAAATTAAAATACATCGAAAAAAAATTTTTAAAACAATAATCAAAATAAATAACATAAATAATATATATAATATAATTATAATAACGTCAATAAGACTTATAACATTTTTTTCCTCTGTATTTTAATTTTTGCTTTCCAAAATGTCCAACACCACTTCTCTAGCTTGAAAACTTAATTTTTTATCGATTTTAATATATTTGCTCCCTTCTCCGCATAGGCATGTATGACTTGGGAAACTCAAAGACCGGTCACAAATCGTAGACTCATCCTACAGGACTCGTTTTGGTCTTGTCTGAAACTTTATGGTCTAGGCTATTCAGGAAAAATAGTTTCAACCCAAATGTTTGAACTAATCCCCCTGGACAGACCCTGGACAGAAAAATACGCTAATTTTGCCCTATTCTAGCTTCACTAATTCACTAATAAAACACTAGTGAATGTATTTAGCGAGCTAAATTTTTGTGTGTATGCTCACAATAAGTTGTTCTTTTGAAAAATAGCACTTAACAACCCTTAGCTGCTTTGAGTGGCTCAGAAAAAAATAAATATCGAAAAAAATGACCCCCTCAAAAAGTGTCCAAGTGGTCTAACTCGGCCAAAACAGCAGCTAAGAGGCTAAAAACTTGCGTGCTATCTAAAAATCAAATGTAAATCACGATTTGACACCCGCCGCGACAAGCAGATGGCTTATTTGGCGGTAGGACATCTGGACAGAATTTCGAGGGCCTCAGGACAGCCTGGACAAATGCCCTAGCTCAGCCATTTTAAGGGCTACGGACCAGGGAGGGGTGTCAAAAGAAGCGTCTTAACGGCGGCTACAACAACCATTTTACGCCGTGGTCCTAGCACTTAAGGGGGCAGAGCTAGAGCCGGTTGGACATTTTGTCCAGGACCATTTTGTCCAAGTATGTGAATCGACCTTTAAGCCTTTCTATAGATTTTTATTGAATACTGCCATATTCTTTTTAAAGGGACGAAGTTCTAGAGTATTTGTTGGTTTATGTGGCTTTTTTTCTTGGAGTACTAAGCTCCAGTCTTCTATTTAGATTAATGTATGGAGGGAAAGTTTGGAAGGAGGGAAGGTTTGGTATATTTATGATCGTGGCTATTATACAGGAATAACATTTGTTTTTTCAAACAATTTTGGATGGAAATATTTGAGATCAATGTTCCGTCATTGTGGAAGATTGGGTTTTCCTGTCGCATGTACCTACATATCAAGTTACCGTACAATTTTGAAAGCTATTTGTACTGTTAATATTTTTCTTTTGACCCCAACAAAAACTTTCTGAATTGAATTGAAGACCGGGTAGGTAATAGATGTAGATTGTACTTTGAGTCAAAGGTCACGGAGGACCGAGTCAAGAATTCCTCAGTAGCACCTCCCACTTTATATACTACCGTATGCACGATAGCTGTCTTATTCTTAGCTTGAGCAGTAGTTGCTGCGGTCGAGTTGCGAAACAAGCGACCTCTTGATTGGAAGTCTGTTACTCCGTTAAATAAGGTATTTTAAAACTTTTATTTCTACTCTTATAAACTTTCGGTGCTTTAACAGGTAAATGAAGGGTTTCAATTGAGTTGTTTAAACGAATCCCCACTTTTCCAACGGCCATCACTATCAACTCATCAGCTTATCTTCATCTGATTGGCTATAAAAGCCGTAAATATGGGGGTTTTGCCAGAGATGCAGTTTAACTCGATTCAAGCTCTGCCACTCAAACATTCGCTGTACGCGTTATGCCGCTGTTTGATTCCTCCCGACTACGTGCCGATGTGGCTCCCACGGAACGCATTTCATTCATAAAAAGTTTGATGATTTATTACGCTCCATTTTTAATTGCTTCCTCTTTCATGTTCTCTTCTTCTCTCCGCGTTGTGCGAATTTCGAACACACTCGTCCCTATACGAGGTACACTTATCAACATGAAATTTGAAATATACGGAAAATGTATATTCTTTCGATGTCAAGCACTGCGGCTCGGCACGCCAGACGACAGCGAGAGCAGTAATATGAATGCCATAAACACCGCGTCAAGCTCCTTTTTTCTACCCGCATAAATCCGCGAATAACTAGAGCTCCTGAAAATGTTAAATCTCTTACTGAATACTGAATATTTACGAAAGGACAGTACCAATGAATGTTCTTAAACAGCTCCAGACTCACTGCCACTAGATAAACTACAAACCAGACCGATCGCCGATTGCAGTTTAAATAATTATTTTTTCAAATTTAAATTTTCAAGGACAAACAAAGATAGGTGGTGCTCATTTCACAAAATCAAAAGTTGGAGCTCCAAAATAGTTTTTATGTGCTAAGGTATTAAGAATACCTAGCCCTACGTTTTACGTTTCTATTGGGCTCTATGACTTTTACTAGCCAGTGGTAAAATGACGCAAAACTTGGGCTCAATTAACCCCAGATTTTCCTTCCAATAAAAAATCTTTTATTGTATGTAGCTCATGAGAATTTGTTTGAAAATAGACGGAAATCGTACAAGGCTTGTATCCAGTTTCTATTGAGTGGCCAAGTGCCCGAAATTCCAACAAACCTTGAAAAAAAACAGTCTTTAAATAAGCAAAAGTTGCAAAGATGAAAAACGACATTTTTGTGAGCTCTAATGGCAACCGAAAAAAGAATTAAAATCGTACGCTTTTGGTTTGCATGAAAAGTTTGGGGATGCCAACATACCGAGTAAGCCAAGGAACGGAATTGCTATCGAAACCTCTGGGACTAGACCGTGAGAGTTCCTCCATCACGGCACTAGAGCGGCGTGTGCCCGGTAAAAAAGAATCCGAACTCGCTGTAGAAATGAGCGGCTTTATGTGGAAATGAAAATGGTAATGGAAATTGGTTGTGCCGTCTTCCGCGGATTTTCACAAAAATTCTATATTCACAGGAGCTGGCAAAGTGGCGACGAACGAGGCGCAGGCATATTATATGAAAATGAAATATACAACTTGATTGTCTTTTTTCGGCTCAGCAGATTTGTGGAAAGGACGAGGCAGCTCGACTGGTTCATGCAGCCTTTCATTTGGCGTGTATGTTGTGCCAACGTGTGGCCCGTTTTGACGAAACAATTGTAGGCACATCACTTGGGTGAAATATATTTTTATAACAACATAGTGACACAATATTAAAAGAGCATGGGCTGGCTTTGGAGGAACTGGAGCGTCGTCATACGCAGGCACAGCAAAAAGTCAAGTGGAGGAGGCTCAACTTTTTATTCGCGCCAAAGGATAAATCATTCTCTCCACATAAATCGTTCAACTTGAAGATTTATGGATAATAAGTGTCTGAAGATGCCATGAATGACAGACTGGCGTTGATTGCATTTGTATGAGTTTATGTGTATCCGGTTGGAAGTGGGTGAAGCCCTGCTCAGTGCTTGGGGAAAGACACGTGCTTCGACTTGTATTTGTTGGCTTTTGTGGAACGAATGAGCATGCTTTCTCGTTCGAAATCTCCAACTGGATTTTCGTCATAGACGATTAATGAATCGAAATACAACATTTTTTTTGAGTTTTATTTTTTTAACACTAATTCAATTGACAAAAGACATTGAATTTTAAAACAGAAGGGGTACAAAGGGTCTTTTATGAGTAGTTAAATTACTAAGAAATATAACAAGAAGAAATGAAAAGTCAAACGAGAAGAATCGAACAAAAATAAAATTAAACAAAATCGTCCAAAATGACCTTTTAAAAATTCCTGAAGAGCAGCTGAAAATGACTCTTAGAATTTCTATATAAATGATTCCAAGTTATCTACTGGGAGGTTTCTTTCAACATATCATAAGTGGGATCTGAAAAAACACATTTTTATTTTTCATTTTGAAAAAAACACGTTTATGTACCACAAGTTCATTTGTTCATTCAAGGTGCAATGGTTATTATTCAAGCCTCTTACTTCACACATTAATTAGCTTCTATGGCTCTCTAAAATGTCCTTAAACTTACGAGGTCTTAGTTTAGCCATAGGTTACCATTTTTTTAGCCCTTCAAATAAACATAATTAAAGCATCATTGCAAAGTTGGGTAGAAGTGAAAATCTTTTATCCAAAAATTCGTTCCTGTAGAAACCTTATGGGTCTCTAGCTCCGTCCCTGTTGGTGATAGGGTTATAATATTGTACAATTAATTGCTAGGTTTTACTATTTTTCAGCTCAATCGGAGCAACTAAAATTTTTTTCCCTGTCGGTTGCCTTTCACCTCACCCTCTTAAGTGATAGGGGCAAACATGTGTCTTATGATTTTATAGATTTTACATGATGTATATCATATACAAAATTCAGCTCAGTTGGAGGAAGTTTAAGGAACTTTCACACAACGGGAAAAGCCAAAGTGTTTCGCCCACCTTCTGGATCTTACATGACAACATGCAAAAAACTGCAGGTCTCCAGCTCTTGTAGTTTCTGAGCCTTTGCGACTCAGACGGACGGACAGACAGACATATTGGACACTGTTAAAATTAGTAGTTAGGCTGACAGGTTTTTAATATGAAAACTTAGTTAGCCTTGAGATTCCTACATGGCTTCATAAGGAGCCACACTTGAGAATTTAGGTTACTCTGAAATAAACTTTTCAACAAACACATAAGTTCATTTTTTTCAAAATTCACGAAATGCACTAAAAATCTAACTGTATACACTTCTCGGGCTCTCAAATATCTTTATCATTTGCTGCCTTAAAAAGAGCTCAAACCCAATAATGAAACGGTTTTGAGCTAGCTAATGGCTTCTACACCCTTCCTCAAGGTCCTTCTCCCTTAATCCAACCCTACATTGAGAAGAAAAAGATCTCTTTGTGAGATTTATTGAGAGCTAATTTGGGAATATCTGCATAATCTGCTAAGCAGGTCATTGCCTTTTTGAGCAATGTGGCACTCTGGAGATTAAAACGTCATTAGCTTCTCCTCTTACCTCCATTCATCATCTTCCGAAACGCCTTCCGCCATTACGATTAGTATTTGTTTTGCATGTCTGTCACAAAAGGTTCCAGCTAATTGCAAGTTTGCAACGTGTCGCTCCTAGATTGGATTTTTCTCCTGATTTTCGTTTCATCTCTGCATTTCTTTCATTTCTCCACTCCCATTGTGAGAACGGTGTATAATGAAAAAGGCTATCTTTGATCTTGGAAAATAAATAAGGCGGCAACGATGAGGCAAAACAGGACATGCATGGAGTCGGGTTGGATATTATTTGCGTTGCATTGAAATAAATTCTACATAAAAACAACAAAGTCAGAGACTCAACTGAGGTCTGGGTGCGCTCACCCCAGTGCGAGGGCTCCGTTGCGAGCTCCCCCACTGATTTGAAGTGAGGGCAGATGCGTCCCTTTGCCATGTCTATTTGTCTAGAGGCTTTTCGTTCATTGGTGCCTGGCCGTTTGTGAATAAAGTTGTGTGTATCTTCGCTGTTTCGCGTATTTAAATGTAAAAATACGAATCAAAGAGAAGCTTCGGAGCAGGAAGGAGAAAGGGAAGAAGCTGGGCAAAACAAATAAATGCCATTATTTGAACTAAATGAGAAACGCCACCGACTGGTGGTTGGTTCATTGAAGAGAGTGTTGGTAATTTATCTTTTCCTCTTCTCTGCTTTCTCGGCCGCAATTTTCATCACTGAATCCATGCAACGATAGCCATCTAACTTGTTTCAATGCGAGTTTATCCGGTGCTATAATTCCTAATCTGATCGTCTCAATGCGTCACTACGCCGTTTACCTCTTTTATTTATATGATCTTGATTAAACCCCGGAGGCGAGCGTTCAGCATTTCAGCTTGTGGTTAGATCTAGTCTCATCTGACCATAGAGTCTCATCAGCTCGAAATCGACTCACTCGAGGCATCAACTTTTCATGAGCCAGCTGCCAAATTAGATTCTTAGAAAATATCAACAATTTCTGAAATGGTTAAATACGGCCTCCCGGACCTGAGAAACCTGCCGGAAGTGGCGAAAAAAGGTTCTAGAGGACCAGAGAACCTCCCTCAGGTAAGTTTAATAAAATGACGAAGCCAGAAAATTGCAAATCAAGCGATTTTCGGCAAATTTCCTTCTCCCTCAAGCAAAACTTTTCCATTTTCAGATCCGAAACAGCCTGATTGCTCACTTTGAGGGTTCTGGAGGTCGGAAGGAGCCACAAGGAAGGGAGAAAACCAAAGAAGGAAGCCAGAAGGACCAGCAGAAGGGACTTTTGGAGCCTAGGAAGGAGCTGAAGAAGGAGTGGCTGGTCTTGGAGAAGGAGTGGAACAGGAAAGTTGATGACTCGAGTGAGTCGATTTCGAGCTGATGAGACTCTATGTCTAGACTCTATGCATCTGGCTCATTCCTGAGACATTTTTTAGTGCATTTTCCCTCAAATGGAGAAAAAATGCACTATTGCATCTGCTATGTCCGTCTGTCCGTCTGTCCGTCTGTCCGTCCGTCTGTCCGTCCGAAACTTTATAACTCAAGAACCAGAAGAGATAGAGACCTGCGGTTTGCTGTATCGTGTAGGACATAGTCTGTAGGGTGGAAGGTTAGACATCTTAGACCCCCATTACCCCTAGGGGGGGAGTGAGGGGGGTAAACCCGTTGTATGAAAGTTCCTTATACTTCGTTCGATTGAGCTGAATTTTGGATATGTTGTAGTTCACATCAAATCTAGCAAATCATAGAACACATGTATGGCCCTATCACTTAAGGGGGCTGAGTGAGAGACCCCCGAAGTTTGTATCGGGGAAAACTTTAGTTGCTCCGATTGAGCTGAAATTCAAAATGGGCACGTAAAATTACATTATAAGAAACATTTGCTTGTAAACATAGTCTCAAAAACGTAAAACAATGCATCAGGAAACTTTTTAATATAATCTTGTGGCTCCCCTTGGAAGACAAATGGGCGAATTTTCAAGATCGTCCGATTGAGCTCAAACTTTAGTAACTTTTAGAGGGCTTTTATTTGAGCAAAAATCATTACTATAAGGAATCTTATTGTTAATTGATCAAGAGTTCAGAAATTGAGTATTATGAATTCAAATAAGATTCCCTCAAAATATAAACCCGGGAAAATGCACTTCTTATACTTGATCTTCGATTTTGTATTTTGATTTGATTTAATTTAATTTGATTTGATTTGATTTGATTTAATTTTTTTTATTTCAGTAAGTTATGTCTTAAATTTCTAAGCTGTGACCGTTTGAAATCTCAAAACTTGGGGTTGTGTGGAGTTTAAAAACTTGTTGAGAGACGTCAGATGGACATCCAATCAAAAGACATTCAAATTATTTAGCATAGTTATAGTCAGAATTTTACACAAAAAACGACATAAATTTCTTGTCAACTCACAATTAATTTTTGAAACAAGATCTACCTGGAATTTCTTCTCAAGAAATCGTCTCCTTAATAAAAGGAGGTAAAACTTTGAAGGCATGTTGCGTGTAATATTTTTTCATTTCTAAGACTTTCCTCGGTTTTTCAAAACCTGCAGGAAAGTCTAAAATTAATTTTCTGCCTTCACATTTAAAAACGTCCTCAACCCAGCCGAAGTTTGAAACCATTTGAGTAGAGCAATTAGAAAACTTTCCAATTCGTTCCCAGAACTCCTTGTTCTTTTGCAGTAATTCCATGCAAATCAGTGAGTAGCGCAAGGATCACATTTCTCGACAGCACAGCGCTGAGGTACTGTGCCTCACTATGAACAGAAATATTAACTGTATAAAATATACAAAGCTGTCATAAATTAGCAAACTTTTAAGATTTTTATCGTATTTTAGCCCAGCTCATAAATAATGGAGGAGTGAAGGAACAAGCAGACGCGTTTCTCAATTTGCAAATTTTATTAGTTGGATCCTTGCACCAAGCCTGGGACTTACAGCATCGAGAAATTTAAAATGCAGCACATTGTCATTCATAGATTGAGGCTGTGACCGCCCTTCAATCTCCTTAGAAGCCTCCCATTCTTCTTCTTCCATTACCGAATGAGCACTGGAGCGAACCTTGAACCTGATATTTATGTGATTGAAAATTCAAAATGCATGGCCGAGTGAGGGTTGGCTGCTAGGAGCCAAATTAAAACTGAGGGCAGAGTAAGACGTGTCCTATGGAATAGTCATGAGTGGAAAAAAGGACAGCTCACGTACCGAGAGGTGTCGATTAAAGGAAATTAAATGTAAATAATAGATCAGAGCCCTTTGTCTAAGCGGGGATCTAGGGGGTGGGAGGTGCGGTGATATTTGGTTTCGCGCCAACTCAAGGCCTTGTCAGCGCAAAACTCGCAAGTCGCACAGAAGCCGTGTTCGAGTGCCTCGAGTAAAAAGATTCGTCATGTGCTGGCTGCCTCCTTAGACGAAAGACATTCAATTCCTTTTTGCTACTTGTTCTGCAAACTTTCAACAAGAAGATTGACATGAATAAAACAAGCTAATTATTTATTCAACACGCAAACTCAAATTAAAATACCTCCTTTTCTCCTTCCTCCACCACGGCACGGCTCAGCAGTGGAAATGCAAACTTTGATGGCCCTGCGATGGTTCTCCTTCGACACACACACACAAGATTATTGATTTTACAGTCTGTATTGCATTTTTCATGGCGCAATCCGGGCCAGCCAGTTTCGCTTTTTAGCCTCTTTTCATGCCACGACTCGCTGCTTCAAAGCTCTTAAAGGACCTCAAACCGGTGGTACTTTTGTGCATCAAAGGAAGATTTTTCCAACTAACTGATTATGGAAGTTTTACATAATACTTTTGCTACATCGCGATTCAGGAATTTATGGTGTGCGCCAGAGCAAGCCGTGGTTGTCGAAATGCCAGCAAAAGGGCGATAAAGAAGGACGACGAAAGAAAATGAAAAGAAAATTGGAAACGAAATCACAACTTGTGTTGATTTCAGGTAAGCGGGAAGCGGCGAGGGCTCCTGGAAAACTCTAATTTACATCCAATTTCCCTAATGAGCAATACCTTATCAATAAAGCAATTTATTATCAGCTACTGGGCATTTTTACATTTTTGCTTTCCACGAGCGCTGCTCGTTCGTTTAGGTAATTTGCTCAAATGAGGCGATATTTATTACGCAAAAGAAAAAAAAACATTGGGGGTTTTGGGTTCTTTTGATCCCTTTTATCGGAAAAACCGCGGCATTTTTACCCAAAGTACGATTGCGCGTTGCTGAAACACGGAGTTATGAATGCATAATTCCATGAAATTATACGTTTTTTGGAGCCATAAAACACCTCTGATGTGGGAAAATCGTACCTTTGGCTTCATGATGGGCAATTGAGAGATACACTGAGATCCAAACCTGGAATACAGCCCGGCCGACTCATTTCCAGTTCTATATTACCTCATATTTAGGGTTGTCAAAATTTTACTTATGAAAATTACATATTTGACTTTGAATTTCACCTTAATACTTATCAATAGAACTTACTGTAACCGTGGGACTTGCTACCATGCCCATTTCTTACCTTTCCTTAGTCTTATTTCTCCAAAACTGCCATTCGCTAAAGAATTATTTATAATTTTATAAAAACAAATTGCCCCCCAGGCTCCTTTGAGTCTGAAATTTCACAACTCTAGAAATCCTACATTCATTTTTTTACAGCACAGAATTTTATTTTATTGATTTTTTGTTGTCTCTACAGTTTTAAAAAATTCCTGATTTGATAAAAAATTATTTCTTTAATATGAGAGAAGCAGAATTAAAACATGTTTAAAGCTTAGTCGGGGACGAACGCATTTGAGTGCATTTTCAATTCACTTTGTTGCAAAAATTGGGTCGAAGTGAAAATATTTTGTCCCGAATTCCGTCACTGCAGAATCTTATTTGACCCCTGACTTTGATCTCACAGGTCATAGAGCCTTAATTCAGGAGGATATTTTACTAAATTTGATGCCAGGGGAAGTCTTGGGAGGCCACTTATTGACCCCCAGAGTCCGTTATTTTACACTTTTGAGACCAAGATTCGAAACAAAAGTTGCTTAATTTGTCATTTTGCATGACCATTTTGAATTTTATCTCAATCGGAACAACTAAATTTTTACCCCTTTGAAGGCCTCTTAGGGGATAGGGGCAAACATGTGTTCTATGGTTTGCTTGATTTGACATGGTAGATAACATATCCAAAGTTCAGCAAAATCGAACTAAGTATATGAAACTTTCATACAACGGGAAAACCCCCTTAATTACCCCCCAGGCAGTTTTTAGGAAAAACCAAATCATTTGGCCCACCCTCCAGGCCATACATGACATCATTCAAAAAATCGCAGGTCTCTAGCTCTTGTAGTTTCGGAGCGGTTGTGACTCAGACCGACAGACGGACAGACGGACATATCGGACATATAAATGCATTTTTTTCAAAATTGATGAAAATGCACTAAAAATAGCGAAAATCAGGGAATTCCAAAAATATGACATTTTCTATCTAATCCTTTTTCAAACACTATTTTCTTAACGTTCATAAAATACAAAAAACGGCTACCTAGAGAATCAGTGAAAAGTTTTGGCGGACCAAGTTGATCAGAACCATGGAGTACCGAAGAATAACCCTATAATTCTTTTTCAAACTCAATGTTATCTGAGCTTAAGGATTTTAAAATCCCAGAAAAGTTTGACGCAGCCCTTTAAATTTGAGGCCTTGTCAAAGCAAACAACTGGCTTGCCAACTTGTGTGATTGCCTCAAATGAATTGAAAGTTGGAGGAAATCAAGAAGTTGCTAATGAACAAGCGAATTTCCGACAGTCGGCCCCTTCCCCCCAGTGAGCATCTGATATCAATTTATCGCTTCCTTGCGGCAACGGAGATTGGCGGAAAGTATCGTCTAAGTCAAAACGTTACACTTTACGAGTATATTGTATGATATTCGGAGCGTCTCGCAGCAACGCCATAACTCCTTTATTCTGCCTTGTATCCGATATTTGCTCTCTCCTCCTCTCATGTCATTTCTGAAGACATTAAAACAAGACCGCACACAGCAAATTGATGACAGGATGTTTTTCATCCAATTACCGTGATTTTCAATATGGAAACTAAGCTCTTTATTCTCACCAAACTCCATTTAGACGCTCTAGTCTAGAGTGAGGCTTTTGTGTGAAACATATTTTAATTTCCTGCCGTTCGTTTATCACATTTGCGAAATATAAGAGTGTGATGTGTGGATGCGATGTGATGTGGCAGGGGGATAGATATGTCGTTCCGCATAGAACGGAAGGAAGGAAGTGAAAGTATAAGTCGCTATTAGATTTTAGTCGTATCTAAATGAAAATTTCGAGCAGGTGTGCGATGTCAATCTATTCAACCGCAAATGCGTGTGTGACAACTTCACTGGCTTTTCCCGCTTTTCCGTACGCCAAACTTCCAGCGCTGTTAGCACGTGCGTCGCCAAAAGTCCACAAAAGACAATTTCCTGTACTTTGCCGTAGCTTCTTTGATTAAAATTTTTTACTTGCACCACACGTGCTACGAATGGCGCAGATAAAAAAGAGCCACAAGAGGGAGGCGTTGATGGAGTCACCAAAGAATACTGCGAGCTTTGCAAGCACTCTCAAAATATTTCGAGAGATCAGGAGGTAGTCAGGGGTAGAATAACGAAAACTCAGTCTACTTTTCAACGAATGGTAACAGATTGCAGAGGACCCACAAGACGGGCAACTCGTCCAATTTGAGGCTCTATTGGGCTGAACTCAATATGTTACCGGAACTTCTTCCCGAGAATGGGGTTGACATATTGCTTTGTAATTTATTTATTATGTAAAAGATAATATTTTTAGTAAAAAGCAGTTCAATGTTTTCTTTTTATTTCCTCTAGTATACCTCTGCGGATAAAATCAAAAAAATTTTTGGTTCTCACCTTACCTAACCTTTTTATTACTTTTAATATGACCCTGTGCCTTATTCCACAATCCAATCTTTAGCGTTTCTACATACATTCCCACATCATAAAGTAAGCTTGAAAAAATAACCTACTTACATATGCCTCTTGACTTAGGCCTGTTATTAGAACATATTTTAAGACACATTTTGAAAACTTCAAAGACTTTTAAAAGTATATTATTTTAGAAATAAAAAAAAAACTTTTGAGAAACCGGAAATATTTCAAAAATATGTTTATTTTTTATTTTGTAAATAATTCCAGGCTGGAGCCCTAAATGAGAATTCAAAGTTCTTTTTATTTTTTATTGAAGAAAATTGACAGCACTGGAGCCACAGGCTCAACAGATACCGTGGGCTGCCCCAGTTCCCTTACTGAAATTTTAAAATCTTAACAAGAGCCAATTTGGACTAGAATACATTTTTCGTCCCTAATTCGTAGTTTGAGGAATTAAATATTTCATTTTTACCAAGCTTTCGTAAGATAAGCTGCGTCTATATAGGGGATGCGAAAATGTTTCGCTCTAATGCTGCATGTCGGTCGGTCTGGAGCGGTCGAAAGCTAGTCCACACGAGCCTGCTTCTTCCATCTGACCCCTCCACAGCTCATGTTAATGCGACTACAGTCAATCTCCGGCATCCTTTCGCATGGACCGTAAAGCGAGTAAATTGTGATTCCTCCGAGATTCACCAAACGGTTTGTTTTCGCAATCTTCTATCCCCCACTGGTCCTTCTACCGACACACGAAACCGAACACGAGCCCATGGAAAAGGGCAACGTAATGAAGGGACGATGCCTATTTTAGTGTCCAATATTATTTTATTGGATGAATCGTTATCGCATGAAATGACCTTAGCACAAAATATAATGCCCCCATATTCTCCAGTTTCGCCACAACTCGCAGAGCTGCAGGACAAAAAGCGCCTCGTGCGGAATTCGCTAGTGTCCGCCACAATCTAATCGATTTAATCAACACTATTGATCTTCTTCTCTCTCCCCCCCATTCCGGCTAAAACCAGCGATTTTATTTTCTACGGCTTTATCGCTCGCTCGCGCCACTCTCGGTCACCAGCAAAGTCTGCAGGGACTGAATCGCCGCCGGCGTTTCGAAGGTGTGGTGTCGCAGCCGTCGCTTCTGCCTGGCGCTAAAACATTTAATTTAAAGTGATTACAGTTGGGTCATAAAAAGAGTTAAAGCCATTGGGATCAATAAATTTTACGATTTTAATCTCGGCCCATTTCCCTCGTCTCTCCTCTCTCCTTTCTTCTCCGGTTTCGGGCCCGCATTGAAGCTCCCAAATGCCTCAAATTTTTCTGTATTCGATTATCTTGACCAGTCTCTCCAGCTCAGATGTCTCTTTTTCCTTTTTTGTTTTCAGCTTTTAAGCTTTATGTGAACGGAATGGTTAAGCGAGCAATATGACGATTGTCGGGGATTTTCGGAATTTCAAATCGATTATCTGCATATTGCTTTTGCATGACCAGAACACGGAATACGGTTTAGTTACCTTTCACTTTGGTTTTGATTTGAATTTTGATAACCTTGCAGCACATAAAAACGAATTGATGGTCCAATTCGGATGCAGCATCGATTCTGGACCGTCATCGGTAGGTCAGAAAGTGGGATTGGAGGTTAGAATTTTATGACCTATTTATTTGTGTCAATCTGATCATATTTCTATGCCAAACTAGGGCACTGGAATTGGCTGTGAACTAGCTGCCATAGTTTTTGATTTTTCAGTAACCAGTTAACTCAGGGACTGTCATTGTTTCACCTTGCAAGCGCAATAAAAAGCACCTGGACAGCGTGGGAAAAATCATGTCTAAACGGACAACGTCAGCTGATTCTGCCATAAAACCCGCTGCGAAAGGAAAAAGTCAATGCAGTTCGCAGTCCCAGCAGAGTCTTCAAGGGTAAAACTTCTAATGACTTCTAATTTCAATAAAATTACTTTACGCTTGTTTGTTCTCGTGCTTCTTCCTTCCTTTCTCTCCCTCTCCATCCGATCCAGATCTCCTCGAGCTCCTCTTTCAACAAGCTCCTTCTTGCTTATCTCAGTATCGCTCCATTCAACCCGTGGAAGAGAGAGATGCAGTTTCCCAAGAGACTGTTTATTTTATATGAACGCTTTTGGGTAATTTTGTCCTCCCTCTCAGTATTCTGTGTGTGAGATTTTTCGACGTTTTGGAGGAGTAGGGAGCGCCATGACGCGGTACCGAGGCCGCCGGCAACACGCCATAACCATCAACATTTTCTCAGACATTTAACTTGAATTGTACGAGTATCTAGGCACGAGAAAGAACTCTTGGAGATGAGGACGGTACAGCACTTGACAGCAAACAATATGAAGGATGATCTTTTTAATCTGTAAAACAGCCTCTGACAAGAATTGTTGCCAGGTCTTGAAACTCGGGTTTTTTTAAAGTTTTAAATTCTTTTTGCTTTATTGAGTGTTTAAGAGCAAACAAACTTTTGGTTTAATTGAATTTGGAAAACATAATCCAATTCATCAGAATACTAAGAGAGGCTTCAACAGACGGTCAAAACCTAGTTTAGATTATTTCTACTTTTGGGATAAGTTTGGTATCAAATTAGCCTATATTTGGTGAAATTTAGCACTCTTTTATTATAACATCTCCGGATAAAAAGACAAAACATTTGTTTATCCTCACATACATAAATCTCGAAAAGAACACTAAAATATGGATCTCAATTTTTTTAAATGGAAGAGTTTAACCATTCTATCTAAAATGGAAACTTTTCTGCTTAGGTCTTACTTACTTTATATACTTTGTAACTAATCAAATTCATCTTAAATAACAACAGATTTGGCATTTATTGTGACCCCTTACTTATGTTACAATTAACTCAAAATTTTTCAAACTATGAATGAAAAATCGCCAATTTTGTACGTGTTAGTTATTGAATTTTTCAAGAACTTCACAAACAAAAAAAAAACGCTATTTAAAACGGTAGAAAACGTTGAACGCTATGTTTGCCTCTATGTTCTCCCAAATATGCACCCTCTTTTTGGGCTGCGTCAGGTTGAGTTTGAAGTTTTAAAGGCCCTTCTTGAGATGGAAAGTTTTCCAAAAAGTCTAACATTGACTTGACATAAATATTAAACAAACTTACAATTTTCACACAATGGGTTAGGCTGATATCCTAAAAATTAGTTTCAAACTGGCTGAAAAGAAGACAGACAAACAGACACTTGTCGGACATGCAAGGAGCCGCCGCAAAAACTCTATAAAAATGTTAACTGAAACTAAAAATAACTCACTCTTCTCGTCTTCTTTATTGGGCTTGATTTTTATGCTCCCTTGTCTAAAATCTGCCTCAGTACATTAATTTTAACCCAATGTAAATGGCTGGCGCACACTAGACTGTGCTAGAACATGAACACGCTCGGAGCTGAGGCTCATCCTTTGACAGATTTATGTGTTTTTCTTTGCCAAACTTTTCACATCAATTTTGGATGCGCAAGTGTAGAAAGCGCGCACATGACGAGGCACAAATAGAAAAATGGGTAGAGAGTCTGTGTCTGTGAAAGTGCTCATCCTTGATTATTATCATAAACAACGAGGTGGATGAGGAACAGCCTAATGGGGTTAAATTTGGTACTCAAGCTGTCTCTACCTGCGCCCCCACGAGATGCAAGGCACCAGATACCAGCGAAACACCGCGTCTCCAGTCAAATTTCTCACATTTTACGACGACAGTCAGGACAAAAACAACAGAGACGATGACGACAAACTAAAAGATAAACATTTACGACAACGATGATGATGAATAAAGCCGTAATTTGTACAATTTTCAGCATAAATTGTCTCCACTGACCTGATAATTTGAGAAACGTAGCAGCGCGATGTTTGCCTCTAGGATACACTTACGCGTGAAATAATGGCAGCAAGGGATTATTACAGACATCTGGTTTATTTTTATTTGCAATTTAATTTCCCTCTTCGCGGAATGCGTTATCGTTACGATCCAGTTTGAGTTCAGCTATCGCTGCTCCAAATACAATGTCTTGTAAATGCTCTTTTATTCCTATCTTGAATTAAACTCGGCGATCAGTTTTACTGCTACCATATTTATTTTGAATTTAAGATATCATTATTTCGAAGAAAGAGTTGTATGAAATAAAACCAGCCAGACAGTTTTCACGAAAGCTTGTGAATTATTAATTATTGTTTATGCAAGTGCAACTGGCTAGACAGTTTTCAGGGGATACTAAATATGGATTTCCATGTATGTAGGTGTGACGTGTTTTAACTGTGCATTTTTTCCTATAGTTGGTAGTAATCTGGGTCAGGACGTATTTCGAGAACCAATTTTTTTTTCTTTTTTGCAAACAGTAATGATGTTAGTAAGATTCCTATCAACGCATTGAACCATTCAAACACTTCTGTTTTTTGTACTTTTCTAATCGATTTCAAAAAATATATAAAAAGCAAAATCAGAGATTAAGCTTAAGGGTGCATTTTCAAAGATTTGGAGAGACCAAACTTTGAGGGCCCCTAGCTCCGTCCCTGAACATAATAGAGGATGCACATGGTACCATGATTTGCTAGATTTTGCACAGACTACAACATACTAAAATTTCAGCTAAATCAGATGTAATATAAGGAGTTTTTATACAAACGTAAAACACCCCCCATTCCGCCCCAGGAGGGGGTAGGGGTCTAAAACTTTTAGCCTGCACCTCTACAAATCATGTCCTACACGCTACAAAAATACGCAGCTCTCTAGCTCTTCTGGTTCTTGAGTTATAAAATTTCAGAGAGACAAACGGCCACAGTTGCAAAATGCTGAAAATACACTCAAAAGTTTTCAAAAATCCTAAAAGTTACTGGCTTTTTAAATGCCAAACAATTTCACTTGAATCATGGGGTCACTTGAATCATGTTACATTTTCTTTTTGAAGAAATTAAAGAAATCAGTTAAATGTGAAAAAAATTACTGTGAAATTTTTGGTTTTCTGACCTAAGAAATAACTTATTGGAGCTTTCATGATAAAAAGACCTTCCTGACAAATTTTTGATTTAATTTTACTCATTCATATAACCCTTTAACATTCTTCTAAGCATTCTTTGAGCTTACAAAAAAAAAACTTGTCGCCATAATAGCGCTTCATCTCTTTTACAAGTCTGTTTTATATTTATTAAAAATTAAAAATTTTATTTAAAGCCTCCAAAGATAAGGACATCAAAGATGAGCTTAAGACTGGTACGGAGGAGAAATTCAATGCTAATCAACTAGTAACACCTAAACTTGATATAGATTTTGATATGTTTTCCCAGGAAATCGGCTTAAGCTAATTAGAGTCTCAGTTGCCAAACTGGAGATCCCAGTCGTGATGCATTAATGAGCTGTTCACGCTTTGCGTGATAAATTTGGGCGGGAATCGAAATTGAAGGCTATTAGCCAAATGAAAATTTCAGGCTCATAATCAGCGATAAGCATTAATTTCACTGATTGCTGTAATCTAGCTAAAAGATAATTTAGTGATTTCCAGAAATTACGTCACCATCGCTACTCACTTAGAAACTCGCCTGCCTCTTCTACAGCCACGACTCGGTTCAAGGCAGAGATTATGGTGTTTCCTCGACAAGTAAGCCAAATAATTATTTGTCGCATTAATGTACACGCTCGAATTGGCTTGCTTCATTCCTCGTGACGTCTAGTGTTCGGGTTGCGCACGAGCACAGACCGCACTATTACGATCGTCCTTCCCTGGAAATGATACATGAATTAATTTTGATAATCTCAAAATAATGTTAGATGATGAATGTTGTTTCGTACACTCAGTAATGGTGCGAGCAATTAAGGGCTTAGGCGTTGGGGCGCACTTCCGTGGATCTCTCTTAATTTATTTTGTCCTGGATGAGCGGCATGACACTAAATACCACTTTTCAGATAGATAATTTTCTAATTAGATGCAGCTCAAGTTGTTCATTAATCTTCGTCCCCATCTTAATCAAGAGTATGCCCTGGAAAAAACACTCAGCCGACCGAGACTGAGCGGCTAATTGGGCCTCTTAAGGGATATAACGACTCAATTAAGGCTAGTTGGAGACAGCTTAACTCTTCTTTTGGATATGCCAAAGGTTTCGTTATGTCGACAGTTTCAAAGGCTTCAAAGCTTGAAAGTGTGTTGAAAGGCAAGTCGGGACGAATTCATTGAGAAATGTTATCTTTAAGTCTTCGGATTAAAATGATTTTTTGGCCCTAGGTAACATTTTGAATTTTTCTTTTGACTTGTAGAGCAGTAAATTAGCATATGATAGAGAGTTTATAAGATAGAATGCACAGCAAGATTTTTAATGATTTGTTTGGTGATGTGTTTTAAATATTCACTGAATTTTTCTGCAGTAAAACATACCAATATGGTACCAAATGTTAAGAAAAGTAATCTTTAATCGTTTTTGCAAAAATATAAATCGAGTTGGAGAGCTCAAGGGGTGCCATAGCCATTCAGGAGCTTTTGAGGCCCTAAAATGGTTCCAAATGGGTTTCGGTGGACAACATTTACAGGTCCCTAGGGGTGAAACTTTATTGTGAAACTCTCTCATTTGAGGAATAATCTCCTCGTGTGAAATTGTTCCAACACTCCGACCTCCCAAAACTACAGAGAAGTTTTTGTCATCTTCTCAGGCTACAAAAAGCTCTCTGAGTCTTTCCTTTGTGACTCAGATGGACCGACAGATGGAAAAAAATTTAATTAAGGTATGGTTGACGAGGTTCAGAGTTCTAAGCTCAACTGCTGGCAAAACCATAAATTCAATTCTGCAAATGACCATGCGAGACCCCGCTATCAGATAATGGTTACAACAGATGATTCCACAAAATTTAATAATATGCAGTCGTTTAGTTTAGATACACGTTTTGTGTAATCTCATCCTGTTGGAATAGAATAATTATGTTGTTTGTAAACAGAATGTCGCCAATAGGGGACCGTTGAAATGTCAGACGAATTTGAAGGAGATAAGACAAAATGAACGTTGAAAGGCCACGTCAGCCTAAGAGCCTTCATTATAAAGAGATCATTGGATCAGTGCAGACATTATATAATTAATTGGATTGAATTTATAATTTACCTTTGTGAGATAGAGATTGGAGGCTTAAAAAGAGGAAAATAAGGCAAATTGAGAGTTAAAAGGAGCTTACGTTGAAGGATTGATAAAGAGACTGGGACTAGAGAGCAGAATAGAGAAGAGTTAAATTATACAAAGGGAAATAGGAACACGAGGTCACATTTGGAATCACGACTGGCAATTGAGTAATTGGAGGATAAAGCCAGGAACAGTGAGTTAGATTTGAGTTTCCTCAGAAGAATATTGAATAGCTAATTTTTAGGATTTTAAGCTTGTTCAACAAATTAAATAAAAGACAGCTAGAAACCTTCTGGTTTTTAACATTTCTTAAAATCTTGGCACTGTCGTGAAATCATGGCCATGAGCACCAGATCAAAGGTGAAGAAAGGTGGACAGGCATCAGCAATTCCAACCACATGTCCGATTTGCAACGAGCTCGAAAGCGAAATTGGCATGCTGAAGTGCCTCAAATGTGACCTGCGAACGCATCTCGAATGCGCGAAGATTCCTGACTCCCTAAAGAATGCATCCTATTTATGCGTGATCTGTCAGGCCAAACCATCGGGGACCGGCCTCCTGGAAAATCAGGCTAACGGAAGCCTCCCAGGGGGACGAGCGTCTCAGATATCACGCAAGAGCGGGGGGTCTACAATCATTCAAGAGCGACTGAATCTAAACCAGGAGCTTCTTAACGCTTCCCTAGCGCACCAGAAACTACTCGAGGAACGTCGTGGACTTCTCGAGGCTCTTTCGCAAAGAAGTAGTGAAGTCAGCTCGAGAAACGACCCAGATGAAGATGTAGACCCAACCTCGTCACCCGCACCCGCACAGGATGCGTCCCGTCAAAATAATGCTCGACCTCCCAGAGTCTCATATTCAGTCCCGGTAGAACGAAATACAGCTCCAGGTAACTCATATTTTCCTCCTACAAATTTCAGACCTCAGTTGGCTCAGGTGGGGTATCAGGCAACTCCACCTCAGGCCAACCACTCGGTTCGACAGAACTCCGTCTGGTTCTCTCCTCAACAACCATTCTCTTCTGGGGGCTACCTGGGACCTACACCACAGCAACTAGCTGCTCGTCACACGATGGGGAAGGACCTACCCTCCTTCTCTGGGAAACCCTCCGAGTGGCCGGCATTCATCGCCAGCTATCGAGAGTCGACTCTCGCCTGTGGGTTTTCAGCAGCTGAGAACATGATACGCCTCAGAAAAGCCTTGGTTGAGCCCGCGCGGAAAATGGTGTACGCCCTCCTGATGGATAACTCTCACGAGCCCACCGTTATTGAGACACTGAAGAATCTCTACGGGCTCCCTGAGATTATCGCCGAGGACCTGATTCACAACATCCGCGCCCAACCAACCCTGAAGGATGAGAAGTTTAGTACCATTGTCGAGTTTGCCATGAAGGTGAAAAACTTGAGCGTGACTTTGGAGATGCCAGAGTTGGAGGACCACCGACGGAACCCAATTCTTCTGAAGGAGCTGATCGATAAGCTCCCCCTTAAGCTTAAATTCGATTGGGCACAGTACATGGCTGGCAACAGCCTCGCAAACGACGTTTCCGTGCTTGCAAACTGGCTTCACAACATTGCAATGAACCTTTGCAGAGCCATGCCATCAGCTGCCCTCAACTTTAGTCGCTCCGAGAAGACGTCAAGAAATCTGGTGGGGTTCCATGAGAGTCAGCCAGTCAGTCAGGAGAGAGAGAGGTCGGAAGTAAAATGCCCTGCATGTGACGGAGCCTGCAAAAGGCTCTCAGAGTGCTCAAAATTCAAGTCTGAGACATCCGCCAAGCGAAATAAGATCGTTAGGGACTCCAAGACATGCTACCGCTGTTTGAGAAAACACTCATTTAAAAATCCGTGCAGGAACCCGGTAAAATGCACGTTCGAGAAGTGCGAAAAGGGTCATCATCCCATGTTGCACGCATCTCCTACTTCCTCTCAAAATCCTCCAGAAATGAGTCCTAAATCACGCGAAGAAAAGCCCTCTACCTCTACAACTCACGCCTCAAATTTTCAAAGTGGCTTAGATAGCGAGGAAGTCAAATTTCGCTACATGCCAGTCGTTTTGCGAAAGGGTGAAAACTCTGTCACCGTCATAGCGTTCATGGACGAAGGTTCCTCCTACACATTCCTGGATAAAGATGTTGCCAAGGAACTCGGAGTCAAGGGGAGATCTGAGTTGTTCCAGCTGAATTACTCAGACGCCAGCAGCCGTTTCGAGAACGACACAGAAGTCGTCGAACTGATGATCAGAGGCCCCGAAGGGAGCCGAGAATATCCAATCAGAGCTCGAACCACGGCAAACCTGCGATTACCCGCACAATCCCTCGACTATGACAAGCTTGCTCAACGATACAAACACCTGAGAGACCTGCCGATCACCTCGTTCTACAATGAACCGCCAAAGCTGATGATTGGCTTGAACAGTTGGCGCCTTGCTATCCCACTGAGGGTCAGGGAAGGAAAGATTGAGGATCCAGTGGCAGCGAAGTGCCGTCTTGGGTGGACTGTCTTCGCCACGCCAGACGAGGAAGACACCATGTTTGCTATCAACTTCCACAACGGCAGGCCAATACACTCTAATGACGTATTGGCAGCACTCGTTAAAAGCGCCTACTCTGTTGACTCCCTGGGAGTCCAGCCACGTAAATACCTGGCAACAGCGATGGAAAAACGAGCCCTACAGATCATGGAAAACACGCTTCAATTCCGGAACCCCAATAGCTATGAGATTGGGCTTCTCTGGAAGAGCGACCATATTGACCTGCCCAACAGCAAGCCGATGGCTCTGAGCCGCCTAGAGACCTTCGAGAAGAGCTTCAAAAAATACCCTTATCGCCTGGACGCCATGAATAAGCTGATGGCTGAATATCTCGAAAAAGGGTACATCCGCGAGCTATCTCAGGAAGAGATATCAAAGACGACAGGCAGAACCTGGTACCTGCCAATATTTGTCGTCGAAAATCCCAATAAACCTGGAAAAATCCGACCAGTTTGGGATGCAGCTGCGGCAGTCAAGGGTAAATCGCTCAACTCTGAGCTACTGAGTGGACCCGATCTCACTGTTTCTCTTCTGGGAGTCCTCCAAAGATTCCGCCAAGGGCCAGCTGCCATCACCGGAGACATCAAGGAAATGTTTCATCGGGTCAAGATTCGCCCTGAAGACCAACACAGCCAGAGATTCCTGTGGCGAAATGGAGACTCCCAGGCCCCCCCGAAAGAATACGTGATGCAGGTTATGACATTTGGTGCGACCTGCTCCCCTACGTGCGCTCAGTTTGTCAAGAACCACAACGCACGAGTCCACGCGAAAGAGTTTCCTCACACTGTCGACCCAATTATCAAAAACCACTACGTCGATGACTGGTTGCAGAGCTTTGAAGATGCTGAAACAGCCATTCGAATTGCCAGAGACGTTAAATTGGTACAGAGTCGAGCAGGGTTCGAGTTACGGAATTGGAAAGCCAACTGCAAAGAGTTTCTTGAAGCCATGGGAGAGACGAGTCCCAGCAAGGAAGGTCTAAACCTTGACCCAGATGCTTCAAAAGAAAAAATATTGGGCATGTGGTGGAATCACCACACCGATAGCTTCACGTACTCGCTTAAATACGTGAAGGGAAGCCAGGCGGTGCTGCGAGGTGAGGTTTCTCCCACGAAACGGGAGGTCTTGCGAGTTCTCATGTCCGTTTATGACCCACTTGGCCTGCTTTCCCAGTTCTTAATCTACCTTAAGAGCTTGATGCAAGAGCTGTTTCGCATCAAGATTGAATGGGACGAACAACTGCCAGAGGAACAGTTTAAAAAATGGCGAGTGTGGCTCAGAGTTCTACCGAAAATCGAGAAGCTAGCTATCCCAAGGTGCTACCTGGGACCCTTTATCAGCCTTGAAGGAGTGAAAATTCAGATGCACACATTCGTAGATGCGAGCGAGACAGCAGAAGCAGCCGCCGTCTACTTACGATTTGAGAAAGCTGGAGTCATTCACTGCTCACTGGTCGCAGCTAAAACCCGGGTAGCCCCCCTAAAGCTCCTGTCCATGCCTAAGCTGGAGCTTGAGAGCGCCTTGTTGGGAGCAAGGCTCGCTAACAGCACTAAAGAAAACCTCGAATTCGTCATCGACAAAGAATTCTACTGGTGCGACAACCAGACCGTCGTGAACTCCTGGATTCCGTGTCAGAACCTGAAGACACTGGAGAAGTTCGTAGCCTTCCGCGTGGCGGAAATCCAAGAGCGTACGAATACGACCAACTGGTACTACGTCAACACCAAGGACAACGTGGCAGACGACGCCACGAAGTGGGAAGCCCCGCCAAATCTGTCTCCTGATGACCGATGGTACCGTGGACCTAGCTTTCTGTACCTCCCTGAGTCCGAAGGGATCGCAGTTAAACGCGACCTGGTCGCATTTCACCACCACGTTGCTGCCCCGGACTTGAACGTGGATGCAGAGAGAGTTTCCAGCTGGCGCAAGCTACGAAAGACTGTAGCTATGATGATTAGATTATTTGAGAGACCAAAATACAGATATCTAATACGCCTTGAGACATTTCAGAAAGCCGAAAACTACCTCTTCAAGTTGGCTCAAGATGACTTCTACCACCACGAGATCCAAGCAATCCGCCGTAACAATCCCGAAGAGGTGCGAAAGGTCCTTAAGAAAGGGGATTTGAAGACGCTTTCTCCGTACCTAGACGACAAGGGGGTCCTACGAATCAGTGGAAGAATCGATGCTACAGAGGGAGTCCCAGAAGCCACCAAGCGCCCGATCATTCTTCCCCGACTGCACCGCATCACGAAGCTCATCGTACTGCATTATCACGAGAAGCTGGGCCACATCAACCACGAGACCGTAGTGAACGAGCTACGCCAGAAGTTTCACATCCCGAACATGCGTACAGTCGTTAGACAGGTGAGACAGTCTTGCATGCACTGTAAAGTCCAGAGTCCAGTCGTCAAAGAACCTCAACAAGCGGCCCTGCCTAAAGCAAGATTGGCAGTCTTCTGCCCCCCGTTCACTTACACGGGAATCGACTACTTTGGCCCCCTATACGTCACCGTAAGACGTTCCAAGGAGAAGAGATGGGTAGTCCTCTTTACCTGTCTGACTACGAGAGCCGTTCATTTGGAACTGGCGTACAGTCTCGACACCGATAATTGCATTCTGGCAATTGAAAACTTCATGCTCGTCCGTGGACAGCCCCTGGAGTTCCGCAGCGACCAAGGGAAGAACTTCATAGCCTCTGAAAAGCTTCTCAGAGCCGAGTTTAAGAACGTGAATGAAGACAAGTACCCGCAGCGTTTCGAAGACCGAGAAATCCGCTGGGTTTTCAATCCCCCGGCAGCGCCCCACATGGGAGGCGCTTGGGAGCGCCTTGTACGCTCAGTGAAACGCGCCATGTACGCCGTCGCAGGGACCATGAGCTTCACCGACCCTATCCTGAGGAATTGTTTGGCGCAGGCAGCGTTCATGGTGAACGCAAGACCACTCACATACCTATCCCTCGACAGCGCCGAAAACGAAGCGCTGACGCCGAATCACTTTCTCCTTGGGTCTTCAAATGGCATCAAAAACATTGGTCCAATCCCAGATCCTACAAGTAAAGTCCCACTGCGTCAAGGTTACTTAATGGCTCACCTATTCCGCGAAAGGCTCTGGAAGCGTTGGATCGTCGAATACCTCCCGGATCTCGCGCGACGCACCAAGAACTTCACGCCAGTAGAACCTCTTCAAGTCGACGATTTAGTCATCCTCTGCGATAACACAATGCCCTCCAACACATGGCCCAAAGGACGTATCGTCGAAATCTTCCCCGGAAAAGAAGGTCAGGTCCGCTCCGCAGTTGTGAAGACATCATTCGGCGAGTATCATCGTCCAGCAGCGAAGATCGCAAAGATCGACATCACCCAGGAGTAGTTAAGGAGTGACACTGCGTGTCACGGGGTGGGGAATGTTGGAATAGAATAATTATGTTGTTTGTAAACAGAATGTCGCCAATAGGGGACCGTTGAAATGTCAGACGAATTTGAAGGAGATAAGACAAAATGAACGTTGAAAGGCCACGTCAGCCTAAGAGCCTTCATTATAAAGAGATCATTGGATCAGTGCAGACATTATATAATTAATTGGATTGAATTTATAATTTACCTTTGTGAGATAGAGATTGGAGGCTTAAAAAGAGGAAAATAAGGCAAATTGAGAGTTAAAAGGAGCTTACGTTGAAGGATTGATAAAGAGACTGGGACTAGAGAGCAGAATAGAGAAGAGTTAAATTATACAAAGGGAAATAGGAACACGAGGTCACATTTGGAATCACGACTGGCAATTGAGTAATTGGAGGATAAAGCCAGGAACAGTGAGTTAGATTTGAGTTTCCTCAGAAGAATATTGAATAGCTAATTTTTAGGATTTTAAGCTTGTTCAACAAATTAAATAAAAGACAGCTAGAAACCTTCTGGTTTTTAACACATCCCATTTGCACATATCCATTGACTGAGTGCCAGCTAGCTAGCCCATCACGCTTCGAATAGGGATACGGCTCCCAATCTCCCTCATATAAATATAATATCCTCGTGTCTGCACTTTCGGCGAGCAAAAAGCACACGGACACTGCTTCTCTGCAGTGACTGGACGATGGGCGATGGATGAAAAATATACTACATGTTGGACCACCATCGAGACAATTTATGGCATGGTAGCGTCATCAAAAATCCAATGAATAATAATAATAAAATAATCGAAACGTAAGCATATCTCACTTCGATTCGCACCACCATAGCTTTATCTCTATGCAGCTGTGAGTCGATAAAACAAAGGGTGTATTTTTATCGCAGCTTATTCAGTGCAATTTTGGCATTTATTTTGAACTAGGGATGTGATTGATTAAGCATCACCGCACCGGATTGCCTTCGATGATTTGTTACAAAAAATTGCCTCATCCGATTTAAACGCATGACGAGCTCCTATCCTTGTAATGGATTATTTTTGGACCAATTGTTTGTTCGAGTTCATGGATGAGTACTTGGTAACAAAATAAAAAAATTAAATTTTCATATTTGAAAATAAAATATCGAGTAAAACTATTTTTAGCAACTAAATTCAGCCACTTGCCTTCTCGTCAGTATCTAAACGTTTTGGAAAACCTGTCTGTGGCCCCTTTAGGTCCTTTTGTGGCTCCAAAGATAATGGATCAAAGAAAGAACGGAGAACTTGTAATCTAATGAATATCTCTCTCTCTCAAATTAGTTAGAAATTTTTAGTAGCGACTTAGCCAGAAAACTTATTTTTGAAGATTTATGTCAATTTATTTTCTTTCATAAGTTTTCATAAGCTAAAACTGAGACAATACGACCACTCAATATCTGAAAGCGGACCACCCATTCTGAAGTTACTTTCAAAATACAAAATGGGGGGGCACCAATATCTAGACGATCCCAGTTTGAGCTCCTTTGAAGCTTATTCAATGTTTCCAAAAGACTTCTACAGGACTCTCCAAATGCCCTATGCATATCCTGGGAATCTGCCTTACACACTTAAGTCAAGTCAAATTTGACCTTAAAATTTTATGAAAGTAAGTTTTAGATAAATATGTAGGTAACTGGAAGTCGAAGGTCACGCAGGTGCCGAAGATCCTATTGTGACGCACCTTGGCAAAATCAAGACTTCCTCAGTAGCGCCCCCATCTTATACTGCCGTACGCGCCATGGCTTGCACCAAGAACACAGTTGAGCAAAAGTTGCCTCAGCCGAGTTTCGAACGTACGACCTCTCGATCGTAATTCCGTTACTCTACCGATTGGGTTACCTCTGCCCCATAATATAAGATTTGTTTTCTCAAAACTTTGTATATTTCAGTGCTTCCTTAGGCTAGGGCAATAATGTATTATTCAAGCTCCTCATTCACTTTTATTATTTCCTAGAGAAGTGCACAGACTCGGGATTCCCAAGAAAAGCCTATCTGGTTCAGCCGAGTTTTTGGCAAGCCTTGTTCTGGATTTTCGGGGAAAGTTGGCTTGGATTTTGACCTTTGAACTTTGAATCTTTATTTTATTAAGGAAAAAAATGAGAAGCAAACGACTTAAGAAAATGAGGCTCGATATAATTTTTCAAGCCCTGATAGATGGACAAACAGACAAACACCAGCTGCTGAAGTGAGGTTTGACCTAAGAACGTTCTACTGAATCGAATTAATTTGCGATGGAGCAGAGAATTACGGCGTTTTATGTGTCCCATCATCGTGTAATAAAACACCGCACGCACGCTTTACGCATTAAATGCGCAGCTCCGGGATATTTTCGCTCTACTCCTAATGCACGCCAAAATATTCATGCTGCCTCCCGACACACGGCCGCACTTGTCAAACACACATTCTTCATCATCATCGTCATCATCATCCCTTCGCCTGCGCCGTGTACAAATACAATGCGATGTACAGAGTCAACAACATGAGGACGACCACCACTCAAAGTGTCAACTACTCAGTATTTCCGACCGGGGCAGGGACAGAGACCAGTGAACCGCTCATCTCGAGTTGCAGTCAGGCCCATTTCCGTTTTGGACCCATCTCTGGAGTGAACACGACATTAAATTATACATACAACAAGCATTGCTCCCGGCTATCCCCATAAATTGTCACATATTAGACACATTTTTCCTATTCCATGTACGCACCACGTCGCCGTCGCCCTCTCGCACTCTTTTTGATTATTATTCATTCGTCTCACACAACGGAATACCCAGTTCGGCGTGGAGCGGCCTGGCTGGAACTAAATGAAAGGACCTTTGCGGCAATAACAATAAGAGTAATGATAATAGCAATATTATTTATCTAAATCTTCAATGCCACGGGTTTTTCCTCTCATTTCTATTTCGAAACTTTCTCGGTAGCTTTTCGCCCAGATCCAAATTGCAGCCTAATACAACTTTGTCTGTCATTCTGATGACCCATTTTTAACCAAAACCTACATTCTTCTTACCTTAAAATCATGATTTGATAGCGTCTTGTCTCATAACCAATGACTGAATGCACTTCAAAATCATTCATACTTAAAACTTTGTTTGGACAAAACCGGTTGGCAAAGCCTTACAAATGAACTTTTTATTTGGAAACTTTCATAAACATAGAAAAGGTTCTCGATATTGCATTTGCATGTTGGCTTTGATGAACATTTCGGTCCAAAATAAAGATTTTTTATTCCATTTTTTTTCGATGAGGGGTTTCAATTTCATAATTGGATAGAATCAGAGGTTGTGTGTAGTACTTAAATACAATATTTACAACAAGAAATACTCTGTGGTGCATGCATAAATCAAGTACGCTCGAAGTCCTATATTTAAAAAGTTATTAGAAATTCGGATACTCACGTTAACTGTGAAAATGAATTAAGGGTCCTGCAGAAATGTTCTCCACTTGTAGTGCACGACGCTATTGCCCGCAAAGTTTTTCTTTAAATCGGTATTTTGCGCCAATTTTTCGAAAAATAATAATGATATTTCGAATACTTGGAAAAAAATAATCATAATCAAATCGAATTAAATCAAGCAAAATCGTAGTTTAAACTTATAGGTGCATTTCTCAACATTTTGAAATTTTACCCAAAAGATTTATCATCGATTTTGCTTGATCTATTTTGGTTTGGTTTATTTTTTCTAGAATAAAGCGGCCACAATAGTGCTCCCCCTCCCCCCTTTCTTCAAAAATTTACCATCCTAGGTTGTTGCACATTCGTAAGTCCAGGGCTTCCATCCAGGTGATTTTGAAGATGTCAGTTGTAATACTTGTAATATGTACAGTTGTAATAAACCAGAAGTCTGAAAATCCCACTCATCCTTGGAGATGTAGGATTAAGGGAATCTTAAAAATTTCCAATAATTCCAATTGACTCTAAAATTTTTATTACTTAAAAGTCATCTCCTGCTTTCGTTTACTCTGGGCTTTCCCAGATTTTTCATAATGCGAAAATGCCTACAAAACAAGAGGCAAAGGACGACGGACTCTTTTAAATCTAATCACGATTTACGGCTGTCTATCATATTTTTTACCCTCCAACCAGAGAGACGGCTGAAATGGAGTGAAATAAAGGCGAGATAAGGGACAGCAACTGAGTGACAAAGCACTTTGGAACATACTTGACATTGGATCTCGTTATCAGCATAAACTTTCGCAACACCGATAAGCTTTTGCCGACCCCTAGCTATTTAACACCAGGATCCCTGCCGCAAATCGTGTTCCATTGACTGCTCCATCGTGGTTGCAGCCAGCAGGAAATCGGATCTAGTTTCCAAATATTCAATTTCCATCGGCTGAAGTACGACCGAAATCAGGCTATCTGTTATCTAAAAATTGACATGGCGGGTAAATCACTTCCATCGAGTTCACGCTTACCTCCCAATGCGCGGACTTAATTAAAACAATTTGGCAGTGAATTAGGGTAACCGGAGATACACAGCCGAATATAATTATTTAATTTTAAAGTTTTGCAACTTGCATAGTGGCCATTAAATGGTTCAACGGAAGCAATTAAACTCACATTCGTTAGTTGCCCCGGCCTGCACATGGCATACCTCTGAGCCGCCTGCATAATGAATTATTCGACTGATTATCGGCAATAAAAGTATGATTAAGTGGACAATACGGGTAATCGCTGAGTAATCTGCTTTTTAAATGTACAGCAAGCGTTCCGATTGAATCGTAAAGCCCCGGCAGATCAGGAAGAAATTTATCGCTTAATTGGAGCCCGTTGAAATGGGAGGCTCCCACTAGTTATCTCCCACTGTTGATCTGAGCCAGAGTTTCCACGAAAAACCCACAAACCACCTCGACTTTCTCCATTGCACTTTGCAACATCCTTTCGCACAAACGCAATTAATTTATTTAATAACACAATATTGATATAATAAATTAAAATTATTTAAATTTATTTTAACGTTCTCACAGACGCACACCCTCGTACACGGACTTAAAGCTTTAATCCTTGAAATATGTTTATGAAGGTGGTAAAGTATGCAGGCAGCGCTGGCATGGTGGCGGCAGAGATGGAGAGACTCGTTCGGTTTTCGAGGTTTCCAGGATCCCACAAATCGATAATCTCGTGCACAAACTGCACTGAATGCAATGTATAAAGAAAACGAAACTCTCCCCAAAGTTCATCAGCCTATAATTTTACATCAAAGGTTTTTCTGACCTTTACAACTTCTATTTATCAGAAAATCAATTTTTAACCGTCGAATTGAAAAGTTGTAAGTAAAATTTTTAAAAATTTTTCGAGTGAAAATATTCGACAGTTTTGTTGAGCTTTACCTTTGTGATTTCAAATAAATTTAAACACTCAATTTTGTAGTATGTTCTTGGCTTGAGGCCGATTGAGAAGATTTTAGGAGGGTTCTTTGACTGAATTATAGGAGAAGCGCTTAAAGCTTATCCACTATCTGGCTACAGGCCTTTTTTGATTTTTGGGTTCAAAAATGAAATAAAAGCTTAAAACCAAAGATTTTTTCTGCTCCTTTCGAGAAAAAAATTTGCATGCTCTAAGAGTTAAAGGCCCAAATATATTTCGATTTCTACCGGTAAAGTCACAAACTGGTCAATTCAATTTTAGTTATAAATGGCTTCTAAATAAATAAGTCAAAATAAATGAAGTTTCTCTCTAAAATGTAAATATTTAATTTTATTTAGTTTAATATTTGATGTAAAAATTATGATAGGGAAAGGTCTAAAAATCAAATGATCATTTAACAGTGCGGACGGCAGGTTAAATGCTAGTGACATCCTTCCCGTCCCACTTTTCTAATTTATAGATTACTCCTTACTTGGATGGTATTTGAATTTTGTACAATAAGTTTAGCGTAAGAAAATGTAGTCTCAGACATCAGGAATGCGAGAATGACAAAAACAACCATAAGTCTTTAAAAGGGAACTGACCAAAAAAACTTACCACCCCACCCATCTCTGGCTGCAGTCAATGCACATATTTCATAATATCTCCAGTCCAAGTTTTAAAGCGCCAAATGAAAATCCTGTGAATTGCAGAGGCATCTCCTAACACGCTCTACAATCTGGGTTGTACGACGAAGTGAGGGAAGATGGGCACAGAGATGGGGAGAAGA
Source organism: Forcipomyia taiwana (assembly GCA_963930915.1). NCBI lineage: Eukaryota > Metazoa > Arthropoda > Insecta > Diptera > Ceratopogonidae > Forcipomyia > Forcipomyia taiwana. Next base: position 6,025,025 of record CAWVOI010000099.1, on the reverse strand, counting down.
ATTGAGTGAATGAATGGAAGTGTTAAGTGCTTCGCTTACAGAAACACGACAACGCTTCCACTCCGTATCTATTCAATGGTGTGTAATTTTAGGCAGGCACTTAGTAGACACCATTAAAGCTATTTATTGTTTCACACCATGAATTAATTAAAGTTTTACTACTCAGATGGTTCCTGAATTTGCCACCACCTGACCCGGAGGAAACCGAACTTTCACATTTTATCATTCTTGATTGCTCCACATTTGATGCTATTGTTAGCTGCAAGTGACCACCACCTTTCCCCCGAAATGTTTTAATTGATTAAGTGGTGAAAGCCCAGTCGTTCCCATGAGTCTCAAATTTCAATTTTCTTGGACTCAATGCCACAACTCTAGATTTGGGAAAGGGCGCAATGGCTTAGATCTCAGAAATAATTGAATCGAAATAGTTATTGTTTTGTTTTTTTTCTCAAAATTAAGCTAATCAAGAACCAAAAAATTTTATGGCGCTTTCTTAATTCAAAATGTACATGATAGTATGTACAGTATACAGTATACAGTAATTGCTAATATTAAGAGGCTAAGTAGGGGAAGTCAATTACCACATTACAAAAAAAATGCGCCAATTAATTTAAATAGGCATCTAGTTTTTGCAATACTCGGAGACTTGTACTTTTTTTGCATCTTGTAATATGTTTGATGAGAGGATAAAACATTCTGGTATCTCCCACCAAATCGTCAATGGAGGTCGGTCATAGCTTCAAAATCTAGAAAAGCTCCCCATCACCTTTTCACTGTCAAATATCAACTATCAAATATCAAAAGATCTTGTATATCTTTTTAAAAAAGGTAGTAGTACAAGTAACAAGTTTTATTAAAATATCAGGTAGGTACATTTCGTTAGCCAGAGATCCAGTCTTATACCTTCACAGCTTTGATATAAGTTAAGCGAAATATTCACAAATTGTCTTCTGAGCTCTTGATTTGGGGAAAATTTTTGAAAAAACCCCGCGAATAAAAAGCACAAAAGAAGGTGGAAAAAAATAATCATATATTTGACTCCTACAAGCGTTCTCCGAAATTCATTCTCCAATTGAGATCTAATTTCTTGCTCTTTATTTTAAGTCGTTATTCTTTTATCCAAAGCTCTCAGGAAAATCAAGATGGTGGTACTAACACTCATTTAAAATTTAAACCACCTGGAACCAGGACATCTAGAGACGGCGGGGGCGTCCAATTTCCTGCAAGTTTCAAACGAACACAAGCCCTTTGACTTAACGAAGATAAAATTTCACCTAACAAGTTTTACTGTGACAGAGAGATTAAATCAATGGAGCAGCATTCGAAATTTGCACCTGACGCACTTCAAATGTCACATGAAGGTGCATGAGCACGACGGGAAACGAGTTTGTAATACAGTTGATTGGATACAAAACAATTTCGCAACAGCGCTCTGCAGGCATGGGACGGGCGAGGTGAAACTTTTTATTAAAACTCTTACATCCACTTAGAGGCAATTTAAACATTAACATGACGCGAGCACATATGGCTCTCTGCCTCGTGATAGTAATAATCGAATCTAGCCTTAAAATGCAACAATTTATATCGATAAGTGCTGCGCTGCTTCCTCCTTCCAATTTAGCAATAAATGCGCCGAGCAGCAGGCAGTCGACAGACAAATGGAGAAGCTACTAGGCAGGCGTTATAAAATAATATGATGCAATAATGTTATATATTTCAAAACTAATGTCTTCCATAAAATTTTCATATAAAAGGATATCCGATAGCTGGTGCTGTCATGCTGCTGCCAGTAGCTGGCTTCTTTCGGCTAGTGCAGCTGCTAGCTGGTTTACCCAAGGATCTTGGGGATGGTCTGGTTTTGAAAGATTTGCAAAATGACTGGATTTTAAGTTTATTGATAACTTAGCCTCAGCTATATGAAGGATGCCTACGTTTGTTTGCAGTTTACCTATTTTATAGGGTTCCAAAAATTCGCCCGATTCCTATAAAAAACGCCAAAATTTACATTGTTAATTTTAGAAACTTAAATCTGTAGGAAAACCCATTAAAATTTCCGAAAGCTATATCGGAGGATAGTTTTTTTACATTAAAATTTATGTTTGCCTTTTTGCAATTAAAATAAATTAAACGTAGATTTTTCTCAAGTTGATCAGTTATAAATTTTTTTTTTAAAGCTTTAAATTATTTTATTTATTAGTATTTTAGGTATGGGATGAAGTACGGGGAGAAAAAATACATTTTCTGACATGTTACCTTAGTACCTTGCATTGAAAATTTTAAAAATTTACCATCAACATTAAGAAAAATAAAATGCTTTTGGTCTAAAATTTGTGCTAGCACCACTCTGGGTGCCTAATGGGTTGAACTCCAACGTTTTTGCGAACACTTTGCTAGTTCGGAGTCCAATATTGTGGCTATTTTACAGTCAGTCATACTCGTAAAACTTGATTCTATAGTTGGGATGGAACTCCACGTCGCCTCTTGCAACACAGTGTGCACTTGAAAGTACAGTAAGCACCATGAATGTTTTATCTTGTAATTTTGAATAATAGACTCGACACACATATACGTCTATTGCATAACAAGCTAGCGCTCTAGACATACATATCATGTGCAAGTCCTCCACTCTCTTTATTATTGTATCATACATATATGTAGGTATACATGCCTTGGACAAACTAGATTATTATGCAAGTAAGCGGCGAGCTGAGCTGGAGAAAGGGAAGGAGCGAACTGCTAGACTATAAAGAACTCAACTAACTTGAACGAACAAATAATATCAACTTGTGTTGAAACTAAAAACTTCTCTCTTTCTCTTTTGATATGGACTTCCTCGCTATGTCCGGGCTCTTGCATGTGCCAGACGTTTCTTTACAATAATATTTCAATAAATATTTCTTCTGGCTTGACTTTACGACAAGGAGTCATGTGCAGTAGAATAGGTCAACTGGTCAAATAAGAAGGAAGTTTTCATGTACCGTTCAAATAGGGGCTTTTTAAATATTAAACCCAAAACACACACCCTCCAGGAAGGACTACCATTTTCGTATTGTCCAAGCGAGCGGGCGCTGGCGTGGTGGTGAATATTTCGACCAGCTTTCAGGAGAAACAATAAAATTGCAAATATAGCTGAAGGCAAGTTTTTTCAAAGTGTAATTATAATTGTTCAAAATACAATTAAAATGTTTAAAATTTGGCTCTGCAAGGGCAATTTGAAACATTTCCGCCAACACCCTTTCAATTAGAGCATTCAGATTGCTCGAGTTCAGATTCAAGGTAGGAAGTTCCCAAAGAAACGCCATCTTAAGTTGGAATATCTCCATGGAACTTTTTTATTTAGAATCCAAACCAGAGCGAATCTCGAGCTATCTGATTACCCTTAGCATGGTTACATAGCTGGTCAACCAGGCCTTTGTAACATTAATTAAAATTTTGATTTAAAATGATAATGCTTTCTAAGTTGAGGTTATTCTTGTAAAATATTTCAAGGGAAAAATCAAAGAGATAAAAAAAAAATATTTTTTTCACGGCTTCCAAAGTAAAGTCATAGATGATCACACTGTTGATCCCACAGGCTAATATTGAATGGGTTTTCATCTCAATTGAACATTCCAATTCGCTATTATCTCGTGCTCCGTCGCTATTGGCAACAGCAAACTGACATTTTCCCAATTACATGCAAATCTGCCCTTTACATATTTTGCCCGGCTCAGCCGACATTAAAACACCCAGCAAAACATTTACCTTCGGCTGTTTCAAATATTCGCGTCATGCGGCGATGCCCGAAAAATACCGTAACAATATTCTAATGTATGAAAATTCAAAATTATGCAGAATATGTCTGGAATTATTCAAACGTGTTTTAAACATACGCTAATGTTGGAGCTGGACTGTACAGCAAATTTGCAGAAATGTAAATCGGGATGAAATTTCAGCGAATTAAATGTTTAGAAACAAAAAGAAGCGCCTGCAGTGCAATTCGAGGTTAAGCGTTTTCCAAAAAATTGATGAAAGGTTCAAAAGGGGAAGCTGGTTATCTAACACAAGTACAGCTACGATAACTGGTAGTGGTTGATATGGTCCTTACACTCCCAATACTATGTCATTTATGGCAGTTTAAAATGAGAATTTCCAGAGCTTGAAAACGCATTTGTACATAGGTCAAGCTATAATAGAGACAACGGTTTAGAGCTCGGTCTTTTTTGTGTGTGGGGTGAAGAGAGACGCTCAATTCACTTCGACCCAGAAGATCTTTTGTGATAAACCCATTCATTGTTTTTGAGCAGGTGGTTTGAGCTCGGTCTTGCAAAATTTCTGATTTTGTCTTGACAACTATCAGACACCATTTTACGGAAAATTGTTGTGGTTTTTGGCAATTCTAGAGCCATGTGAGGAAGGCAAACATGTTTCATATGCCTGAAAGCCCCAAAAACAACAAAAATAGCCTTCCTGCTTTCCACTTAGAGTCTCGGAGCCAATGCCAACCGTCTGCGGAATCAAATTCATTAGCAAAGTTTTGTAAACCCATAAGCCACGCTTAGACTGGGTGCTTAATCAACTTCTTACCACTTTTACCGACTGGTGCAAATTTTATCAATGACGATTGGAATGACGATCGCAAAATCAACGAGCAAATCTGAATTTTCTCGCACAAAATGGCTAACGTAAGAGCAGACTTGCAAATTAAACACGGAAGATATGGTTCGTGAATCGTGAGTGCATGAATATAAATAAAGCAGAGCACATAGCCGCATCCAAGGGATCTCTCAACTGCAACCTGCCTTTCTAACCTTCATGCCTCCGTTGCTCCCTTCACGCCGGATACTAACTTGCCAGTCAATGATGTGACGTGATATGATGAAAACAATTTTCCAAATTCAGAATGGCTTGTACATGCGAGCCAGGTACTCGGCGTGGAATGTATCAAGCAGTGTTTGGAGCCGAGTACATGCAAGTCAGCATCTGCGACTAGCTGGTTGCCTCAATTTTGATGATTCAATCTAGTCATGTGTTTTATTTTGTCAAAACGCGCACAACTCGGTATGCCTCGTATGCTCCGAGGGTAACGCGACGCGACGTGGAGGACGAAGAGCAAGTGACGTACTATCGAGTCCGTTTTTGAGAGCCCCCTTGCTGTTTGATGAGAACTAGAAACATTTGCAACCATTATTTACATTTTGATAGCTTGGGAACAATTTCACATTTTCTGTTAGAGCACCTTCGACTATGAATCGGGTCAGAGGTCATGGAAACGACTAGGACGACTTAAACATTTCTGTGCCCTGGTGGTTCATCAAGTCGACCTCCAGTTTAAAAAAAGATTTATTAATAAAAAAATATTCATTAAAGTAACACTTTGTTGAACAATATCAAAGTTGTCAAAAATGAGCCATAAGTGGTGCAAAAATTTCCCACTTAAAAAAAATCAAACGGGTCTATTGAGTATCTAGGCCCGAATACTTTTTAAAACTTTAAAGAGCTGGACGCCATAGAAAAAAAATACATCACGACCATGGGTTGACCGGAAGTGGGTTAAAAAATAATTAATTTGAAATATTCCTTATGTCCGTTGGACATAAAACGTTTTTTATGTTCCAAAAATTCCTGTTTTCTTACCTGAAGTCCGATCAACTTTCGATTTGGACTAAAAAGCTCAGTTTAAAATTATTTTCAAGATTACGAATGACAAAAATTTATTACCTAGGGTTACTAGAAAGTGGCCATCAAATGTAAATTTTCAAACTTCCAAAATCGAGAGACATCTTATTTTAAAATTTTTGAAATTTTATTTGATGTAAGCTAAAGGAACATGTTTTTCAACTTTTAGTGCATTTTCATCATTTTGAACAAGACACTTAGTTATTTATCCGTCTGAAGCACAAAGGCTCTGAAAAATTTCCAAAACTTACAATATTTTGTAACTCAACCCAATGGTGCCCCAATGTTATTATAAACTGATTATAAAACAGAATTTTAATTTTCAACACCAAAACTGCTTTATTTATTTATTAAGGTTTCAGGAGGACAAATATCGTAGTCATCAGCGTCCGTAAATCTTTTTTAAAATTTTTTCCCCGAATTGAAGGCTCAGAAAAGTCGAAACCCCCTCCTCTCCCACCCGTGTGCTCTGTGACTCGCAGCTATTCAACGAACGTTATTAGGCCGATACAGACTATGTTAAACATAGCTAAGCGTGTGTAATAAAAAATTCTAATCAACTTGAATTTTTCCAATTTCGTGTGTGGTTGAGGTGGAATTTTCGCTGCTGCTGTGGTTTCAGCATCTCCCCCGTGTTGTTTATCTTTCTTAGCTTCGACAAATATACTGCCAGCTCCGACTCTCTCGCGAGCACGGGAATTCCAGATTACAATCTACTAGACACACATTTACATTTTGATTTCGTAAATTTTTATGGTAACAAGGCATGCCGCGTCGTGGCGCTTGAGGAAATGAGAAATATTTGAGTGTTTCACGCTGCAGCACCGCAACGTGGAGCAATTTAGATGTTTCTTGTTGTTATAATTACTACACCTTTGGCAAGCAAGTACGTGTTTAAATTCACCCATCCAGAGACACCTCACACACAAGCTTTGTGGCTCGTCTCGACGGAGAGGGGGAAAGCCACTCAGGATCAACTGAGGTGTCGTATTGAAAGTGGTTGCGAAAATCAATAACGCAACATTAACCCTGAATGTGTTCAGGTGAATTAGATAGAAGAGATAGGTCCCTGCTCCGGCACAGGTGGAGGCAGATGAGCCAGCACCGTCTTTTGGAGCCAATTGACCTACATACTTGTTCCGAACGAGATCTGGTGTATTGCTTCGGGGGTTTTTCGCAGCTCGGGTTGAATTTCTGCCTCGTTTGAATAAAAAATTGTTCCGACAGCCACTCATTCTTTTCGTGATGAAAAAGAGCTATGAAAGCTTCCAGGGCCGGGACGTTGAGCTCGATGAACAGGATAGGATGGGTGATGCCATTCTGCTAATTGAAGCTTGTCAAACCAGTTCAAACTCATCATCACGATACATGAATAATAATCATGGTGCTGGTAAAATCACGAATTGTAAATTTAATTCCTGAAGCTGAAGTATCAAATATTCCATAGCTCAAACCCAGACGGGCAGATGTATGTAACACTCATACGCAGGTATTTCAATATTCAGTCTAATTAGAGTGCAAATAACAGACCAATAGAGATATAATACTATAGAGGGAGCATACATGGCTCCCCCATATAACCAGAAAATATCCCAGCTACCTCGGTTTTGATGGTAGAGTAAACCCCGAAATGACACTTGACGCATTGTTGTGAAAATTGTTGATAATTTTTATAATTTTTAAATTCGCCTATTTCAGCCTAATTCAACGCAGGAAGTCCCGAAACTTGCAAGAAAAAGGGTCCGGAGGACGGCCTGAAGCCTCTCAACGAGAAATCAGGCGATGGCAAACCTGCAACTTGGAATTTGGAGCCAAAATAGGAAAAATTGCTTTGAGGTAAGTTAGAAATTCGGGCTTTTTGCGCTACAAAAGGCCATGCCAGGTTCAAAAAGCATTCAGGGAGTCCTGAAAAGTAGCTAAAAGGACCTAAGAACAACTGGAGCAGCCTTGAAAGCCCCCCCGGTTCTCAGGCCCAGGAGGAGTCCGGGGGGCGCTCTTTAACGTTTGGAAGCCCGAGGTAGCGGCAAAGGCCGGCCTCCCTGCCTTCCTAGAGGCTTTATAAGCCTCAGAAAGTGCCTGCCAAGTCTTGGCAAGCACTCTAGGAGGGCCGGGGAGGGCGCTCACAACTGTATGAGGCAGAACCTCAAGCTTCCTAACGTAAAACAGCCCCCCCAGCTCTCCTCTTTCACTTACAAGCCGCCTTGCAAGTCGAAAAAAATTATATCTCTATTAACAGACCTCATTTTTGTTCAAACTCGCATCATCTCAGCACTCTGATGAAAGTTTTTTAAGCTCATTTTGAATTATTTGAACACCATTCCTGATAATTTTATTATTTCAATAAATCTTTTTTTATCTATTTATAACAAAACCTTTTGTACTTGGTCTTTTAGAGAGCGTAGTAGTACATCTGGGATTTTAGCTAAACAGCTCGATTTGAAGAATGACTTTTGCAAAAAAATTAAGGTCGTAGAATGGAAAACTTCACGTTTTGTGTTCACTTTTACGGCTTCCAGGTGTCTATGCCGAGTGCCATCTCAAGCCAGAAGAAGAGTGCGGGACTTGTGGCTCCAAAAGCTGACCCACTTGCAACTCTTTAACCTTCTAGAAGAGAAACTTTATAAGTTAAGCAAATTCGTAACTTTTTCTTTGTTCGACGGTTTGGCCGTTGAATGAACTCTTTCATCTGGTGTCTATATCTACGTGACCTAACACCTCGTCAAAAGTTTACACTGCTCATCCAAGGGCCAGACATCTTACACAAGTTTACAACTTCGTTGAGTCACTTTTTCTCCAGGGTACGCATCGTAATTCATTCAAGATTAAATCTTCCTTGCATGCATTAAGCAATTTAAGCATGAATGATGAATTGATGAATAAAAATCAATCATAAACCACATTGTTGCGGCCTTTTACGGATCTCCGACGTCTTAATATCGTTAACAGGTACGGTTTCGGGCGAAACACATGCTGATTAGTGTGGGGAACGCCACACCATTCATGAGAAGAAATGCAGTCGCGAGTTCAGGGGGTCGCCGGTTAATCCGTCTTGAATGCCCGAGCTCGCGCCTTCAATGCCGAACCCCAGACAGTCGGACCAACGCCAGCGATTGCAGAGCCCACATACGTGATGCGATGAGATGCAGTCCAACAACAGATCACGTTGAAACTATGGGGATAGGGGAATCCGGATTGCGTCGAAAATGTTGTTTTCTCAGTCTTCAAAATCTTTAAAATTTAAAATCTGTAAAATTTTTCCCTCATACTTACCGTTCTCGAGATAATGGTCCAACTTTGAACCGTTCTCGAGATAATGGTCCAACTTTGAAAATTCATAACTTTAAAACCACTCAAGCATTTGAGATGATTTTTAAAAGCTTTCTAGAATAGTATCTAGACTAGAATAAAAAACTGTGAGAAGGGGACCCCTCCATTTTTAGCGAAAAATGTACCTCAGTCAGAATAGAGTACAGCTTAGGTGCTAGAAGGGGATGCTTTCGATTTTCATTGTATATTTTTCTCAAAAGAAGTTCAGATCAGATCGGAAATTAAGCTGGAACTTTTGAAACTACTTTAATTTTAGTTTGAGGAAAAGTGGCACATTTGGTAAGGTTTTTAAAATATTTTGTTCGACGGTTTCAGATTTTTAGTGCATTATCCAACATTTTGGAAAAATTACACTGTTGTGGCCGCTTTTCTGTCTGTCTGTCTGTCCGAAACTGTATAACTCAAGAACCAGCTAGAGAGCTACGGGTTTGCAACGTGTGAAGCATTATGACTCCCACTGACTCCCATTCACTTAAGGGGGAAACGGGGGGTTTACGTTTTTATTTAAGTTCCTTATATCACATCCGATTGAGCTAAAATTTTAGTATGTTGTATTCCGTCTAAAACCTAGAAAACGAAGAACTACATAAGACTACATAAGGGACGGTGCTAGGGGTCTCCAAAGTTTGCTCCAAAGTTTGGAAATGCAACCTGAAGATTTTGCTTTCTATATACATTTTCTGTTAATTCCAAATCAGAGGTCACCTTGAAAATTCGTGATTTGTGGAAAATTTTTCATATTTTCATTGATCTATTTTTCAGTCGACTCCATAAAAAAATATTGAACAGAACAATTTCCGGGTTCAGTGAAACTGGTTGAGGCTGCATCCTAACTTTCCAGCCCCAGTGCTCGGCACATTACTAACCCATCTCAATTTTATACCCATTGCGAGTCGTGTTGGGTACATTGCTAAAATTTTTTGTACTCGTTATCGTTCGTTATTTATGTAACCGCGAGAGTGGCTAGCGCACATCCGTACAACCATCGAAACGAGTTTCTCACACATGCGAGGAAGAGAGAGAATGTGCGAGGGCCGACTGTACGCTGCATATGCTGCGGTTGCTGTTGTTGTTGCTCTTGCTGCTGCTGCATCATCAGTGACGACGTGATGTGGTATATTGTACATATGGCACAAGGCACGCGGAGCAGCAGAGTGGTAAATATAATAAGCACCGCGTCTCTTCTACAATATCAATCAACGGGGCCAAGGGCGCGCAAAGCATTGCTATAAACTCATAACAGGACCACTCAATGCACAGTTCACCATCAACTTCACACCTGCCTGGTTCGCACATTTAATCCCGCTCACTTCTTTTGCCCGCCTGCATCTAATCTCTCATAAACGCGCGGAGATATGATGGCTGTAATTCCGCGAATTGTGACACTTTTAGCGCTCGGCGCCACTGCAGCCTTCGCACAGCGCTTTTTGTCCCTGCCAAATCCGCAGCTTTGTGCGAACCGACCTCTGCATTCCACCTACCGCGACGCCAGGAACGTCGTGCACAACTACTTCTTCAGCTGGGAGCACGGACCCACGCGAGGCCTCGAGGTGGACTGGCTGGACGCCCGGAACTGGTGTCGGGAGCGCTGCATGGACACGGTGGCGATGGAGACGCCGCAGGAGAACGAGTTCATCAAGCAGAGAGTTTCGAACGGACGACAGCGCTACATCTGGACCTCGGGACGTCGCTGTGACTTCAAGGGGTGCTCCGAGCGAGCGGACCTGCAGCCCCCAATAGTCAACGGGTGGTTCTGGTCCGGCTCTGGAGTCAGGATCGGGCCCACCAACCGTCCCAACACCGGAGACTGGAGCTACACCGGGGGATACGGCCAGAGACAGCCCGATAACAGGGAGTCACCCCAGGGATTCGAGGAGTCCTGCCTCTCCATTCTCAACAACTTCTACAACGACGGCCTCAAGTGGCACGATGTAGCCTGTTACCACAAGAAGCCCTTTGTTTGCGAGGACTCTGACGAGCTCTTGAACTACGTGCGCTCCCGCAACCCCTTCTTGCGTTTGTAGAGCGTCTTGGGGTTAAAGAGGAGGAAAAGGTTTTTATTAAGCTTTTGTGTTAATAAAGTGATTTTTTAAGACTTACCACAGTGTTTTTTTTCAGGTTTGGAAATAAATATTTCTTCGCGCCATAATTTTCTGGCGTGAAGGTTTTTTTTCTAAACTCCTAGAGGCGATTAAATAATTCAGTTCAACCCCAAAATCGTTATTTATTGATTTATTGAGGAACTGTAAATCTTAGAAAGAAAATTTTCTATTTTCTTCAAAGAAAAAGAATTAAAGATTGAAAAACCGTTTTAAGATTAGTTTTGGTTTTGAAAAGAAAAATTGTTATTAGATCATCCTCTTTTTTTGGGATCTAAGTCTGTCTTCCGCAAAAAAAATGCGTAAGTTTTTGTGTTAAATAATAACGTACCAAAGAAAAACTGTTTTTCTATGAAAGGAGACATTGGTAAAATTGAAGAATTATTATAAAATTGAAGATTGGAGCTTCTGAATAACCACAAATAAATAATTTTAAAAAAAACTTTCAGGTCTCTCCAGACACACCCTTTGTTAAAAGACGTTTGGGCCTCTTATATTAATAAGATGATTTAAAATAAATTAAGTTACATTAAATCAATATGTGGCATTAAAAATAATAAGCCAAAATTACACTCTAGTAAAAACTCTAATAGAGATAAAACATAACTACAGACCTCCGTTCGATTAAGGACGGAAGCACGTTTACTTACCCTTTTTGTTCGTGTATATTTTTTTAATCCTAAAATTAATTTGGGAAAAAATTAGGAAATTGCTTTATTGAAAATTTAGAAGATTTTCACCTTTTTCGTGATTAAAAATCTTTCCAAGCCTCCATTAGAAAGACCTCCACTTTAAACTGAAACCACAATGAAGGAGAATTTTTCAAAAGAGCAGCAGTAAAACGCAGGACCGTAAGTACTCATAAATTATTCCCGGCTTCCCGCCCAAGGAGAAGAGGCATACGAGCTGGTTAGTTTGAAAGATTTACGAGAAGCTACGGCACTAACAAACGCAAACATTACGAAGCTCATAAAACCTGACCTACCCTTCATAAACAGACCTCCACACGCAACAAAACCTCGCACCAGCCATTCAATTTGCGGATTCCGACGCATGCACCCGGAAACCCCCTTCCAACTTGCCAAATATTTAAAGAGCCATTTAAAACCCTTCCCTCATCCATCATAACATCCATTTGCCAGTCGCACCTTCCTCTATTCAATTTGGCATGCAAAATATTGGCCAAACTGGCGTTTGGATCGCGTCATGTGATACATGACCTTGAAATCTCTTAATTACGAAGCGTCTCTGTTCGTGACGAGTCCGCAGCGGCGCTATGAATAGACGGAGATGCATTAAAGAAAACGAAAATGGATAAGAGGAAATTGTAAAAAATGTGACACAAATAGCTCTATAATGAAGTATCAAAATAACGTCGATGCGCGCACATTGACCTTTCACGCCACAAATTACGAATCAAACGTGAATGGATCACGCCGCGATCGCTCGGCGCATCACGCCGATCTCGAGAGTGTCTTTTGCATAACTGTTTTATTTGCCAATTATCTACAATTCGATTTAAAATCTCAGCTTAACTGATTGTGCATGGATGGCTCAATAACATCAGTAAATGGATGAGAGAAAGGACGTGTAAAGCCTCGAGAATATTTCCTTGGGGAAGGCATCGAAGAACCCGACTGACTTTCATGACCTCCCTCTTCTTAAATTACCTCTGCCTTCAATGGGTTTTAAAAAATTAAAGTATAAGAGTTTTTAAAGCAGACCTGGAGAAAGATATTGGGGTCAAAATATTTGACAGCTTAAAGGAAAGGGCATTGGTTCCATTTTTCATCAATAAGAATAATCTAACTTTTTATTTACTTCAATAAATATTATTCTCGTAGAATAAATTCACGTAATACCTGCCCACAACAATATATTTTCCTCGCGTCGATCAACATAATATAGCGTGATGTGAATTTTTTACGTAAAAATCAACCTACCGGTTTGTTTCCTTAAGTTGGTGTTCAAAAATCAAACTTTGATGTTCAGGAAACAAAAAATTAAAGCACAGAGAACGGAAAATTTTTAATGTATGATAAAAATCTGATCTGAACTTTATTTGCATTTCAGCTGTGTTTCAGAAAGTCTACCTCTTAATTCAAAAAATTTAGCTACACCAATGTTTTCCCAAACATCGCTTGGCATATCAGCCTCAAGGAAGTCCTAATTGAGCAAAAACTCGGTTTTGAAAAATTACCCAAAATCTATTCACCTGATTTAATCACAGCATGACACCGCTCCGACGTCTATAGAAAACCCCCTCCCACACTATTAAAAGGTCGCCTGCTGAACTGTTGTGATGAGAGAAACCCGCTGAGATAAAACATAACCTTCAGACAAACAGACATATTGCGAAATCCCGGCCACCGTGAATGGCGCGAGCTCGAAGATGCTCAAAATAGTTGATAATGCGTTAAATTTCGATTGAGCACGTTCTTTTGGACATACAACAGGGAAACAGCGACTTAATAGACCCGCCAATAGAGTAAATTTCAGGTTGAATGGGTAAACAGTCACACTCATTGCCATGTTACATTAATCTTGCCCCACTCAGTGCGCACATTGAGAGACTCCGGTCAAGCGACGTCTTCTACTTACTGCTTCTCAACACTTTTTGCCTATTCCATATTTATTATTTATGTTACACAACAAATGCGTCGTCGAGCCTCGTCGCGTCGCCTCTATGGGAATATGTTGAACGCAAGTTCATAATCTGATTAGTGGCGGCTAGCAAGAATGGCTACGGGACCGAGGTGGAAATTTCGACGCAAAATTCATTATTCTGTGGGTTGCACTTGCCAAAGAAACATGTTCCTTCGTGTAGATCAGATGATGAAAGAATTAAAAAAGTTAAGCACTTTTCCCACCGCTGCAGCATCTGCATTGTTGGCAAGCAACAATGCAAAGTTGTTTCTTGTGGTTTGGCTAGGATTGCTGGTTGTTGAGGTAAACATGGACCGAAACGCCGTGCTGTCGTCTGTCTTTGATGCTATCAAGGGTGGGGGAGGAACGCAGCATGCAAAGGGCTGGTTTGCGAGAGAGAAGGTGGCGCAGACGAAGCGGTATGGAAATGAGCCGCCGTACGAGCTGGTTCAGAGTCTCCCGGAGGAGTACTACGTGGATCCCAGCTACGAGATGGAAAGGTGAGGAAAAACCAACGTTTTTCTTGACATTGCCAAATTTCAAGTGACGAGTAAACATTATGAATTTCAACCCTGCTTCATTTTTATTGGAGATTTGAACAAGGAAACAAAATAGTCTAGATTTTAGAAATAAATTGTGTTCAGAAAAATTCTCGTCAAACATGAATTTCAGCATGTGGCATAAAGGTTTTTTGTCAAAAACAAGAAAAATTGAATTTCAAAAGAAAATTTTAATAAAGTTGGATCCATTTAGATTTATTGATAAAGTTAAATATTCGTAGTTTTGGCAGTGCACATGAATTCCATATGAAAAATGTTTTAAAAAATAAAATGGACGAAAAATAAGATAAAGCAAAAATCACACCTTCGGCCAAAAATGGATTAAAATTTCTAAAATCACTAAATTTCAGCTCCAAGCCAGCCGCATCCAATTATCATCACTCGATCTACGGCAACTCCCACATGTGCAAAATGGAGCACGAGACTATCAAGCACATCATCAAAGAGGTCCAGGAGTCGGATCCGTGGGGTAAAATGGCGCAGAACATCTTCACTGTCTTCAAGCTGGTGGCCGCGCTGGTGGGTTTCTTCGTTCTCCCACTCATGCTCTTGAAGGCTTTTCTCTTCCCACTCCGGATACTGCTCGCTTTCAAGGCTCTGGCGCTCTTCAACTCGGTTCTCGTGGGAACCTTTCTGTACCGCATGCTCTTCGGAGACGGATTCTCCTTCTTCTTGAAGAACTTCGGTTTCAAGAAGCCCGTGAAGGTGGACAGCACCGAGAGCACAAGCACCAGCATGGAGATGATCAGCACCGAAGACCCGATGCTCGACGACGAGATGATGATAGAGAGGAAGGCGCGAAAGGTCATGAAGTTCATCAAGAAGAAAAATAAAAAGTGGTGAACGCAGTTTCGATTGTTGTTCGGGAAATAACTACGATTTTGAACAAAATATACTTTTATAATCATCATCAGCTTTATTCATTTCGCAACTTGGACTTTTGCACTAGTCCATGTCCTCGCTATCAGCGCAATAATATGTGTGAGAGATGGCCGGTCCTAAGGGGGTACTTTGAGACTAATCTACAGACATTATCATCATGTTGACCGGCCCTTTTAAATACTTTTCTCATTTAATAACAATATCAGTTACCATTAAATTTCATTATTATTGCGGCATAATCATAATTTGGTTCGAGTTTCCCGGCCAGGAGACAACCCGTTTTTAGATTAGATTCAATACTAAGCGTGGAGATGGATTCTCGACCTCATTCCCAGTTTCACTTTCCATCTAGAGGTGCGAAGTCGTACAGACATTGCAAGCTTTATCTTGTCCCAGATAAGAGCCCCAAAGCTGATAAAAGTATGATAAACCCCCATACTTGCTCGAAAGTAGGCGAGGCTGTCACTTCGGAGTCTTGAAATCGCTGCAAAAGTCATTGAAAAAGCATATTTTGGTGCCATCGGAGCATAAAAAAACACCTAAAAAGCTTGCAGAAAATTCCTAGTTGCGAAAATTCAGTGATAACCGCGAAAAATGGCCAGAAAACAAGTGGGAGCGGAAAAGCTCGTGAATCAAATCGCTTGCATAAAATACACCCTTTTCTGTTTCAACATCATCACGTGGGTAGGTTTGCATACAAGTGTCAAGATCTGTAAGAATTCTATGGAAAGCGTGAATGACGTCATGAGTGGGCTTCAAGTGCTTCATTGATCCTCTTAAGCATTAACATTAACGAAATACATAACGCGTATTGCTGCGCTATCAGTCAGGTAGATTAGATAAGCAATATATAAACAAGTGACTCAACCTGATTCAGAAAAAGCAGTGAATAATGTTTCAACAGCGTGTTGCAAAGCCAAAAGTGATATCCGTGTAAAAAATGCTACTAAAAAGCTTTAACTCACGGGACTGGTCGAGGGATTTGGGGTTTTAACCCAAAATAAAACTCTGAAAAAAATGTATCGAGTAACGAGGGAAAGATTTTTGTATCGGAATTTGTTGAGAACTGTTAGCATTAATGATGTGATTAAACTAAAATAACACCCACTTGAAATTATTGAATTTAGTCACTTCACCCCTCGGCTTTGTAAGATTTCAGTATTTTACAAAAAATGCACTATTGTGGCCGCTTTGCCGTCCGTCTGTCTGTCTGATAACTCAAGAACCAGAACAGCTAGAGAGCTTGAACAGCTGTGACCCCTTCTATGTACAGGGACGAAGCTAGGGGCCCTCAATATTTGGTCCCCTCGAAATCTTTGAAAATGTACCCTTACCCAAGCTTAATCTCAGATTTTGCTGTTTATATATTTTTTGGAAGTTAAATGGCTCGGCTAATGGAAGAGGGTCTCAAGAAGAAAAAGGCGACTTACAGAGGCGTTAAGCTAGTCTCTCCACGGTCATCTATCTCTTCGACTTATTAAGGATTGTTTTACGTCTCGCTACATAAACATTAGAGCTCAATCGAGTTTCAAAGAAGGAAATAGGAGTCCCGTAAGATTTCTCAGGATTCACCCCAAAATGCGAATTCTATTTTGGACTGAAAGCAGCTCTATTATTTATGTCTCTATATCTGTAGTTAACGCTTAAGTCAAATTTATAGCTAATTGAAATACGGCTGACTTTGGTGATTTGGCCCCTTGAAGCAGTTGTGGCCCACCTTGAAAAAAAACACTGGCTACGTCACTGGAAAGCCCTCTTCCATCTCTTTTTCATCTGTGGTCTTATTCGTTCATTTTCGTTCTTTTGCTCCTAGTTTTGACCAAATTCTTAGAATTGGAAAAAATTAGACAAAAATTTTGGTTCTCTAAGCCAAATCAATAAGATGTTCGTTATCGTGGAATTTTTAACTTTGGCTCGAATTGGGCTGAATTTGGGGCAAATTAAAACTTTAATTAAAAATTCTGCTAAAGTAAAACCAGCCAAATAATAAGGTTTGAGCTTGGGAAAACAGGAAAAAGCATTTGCGGACAAAAATATATTTTTCAACTGAAAATCAATAATTTTTTTAAATTTTTTCCCTTTAAAATACCCTGATTTTGCCCTCCCAAACTTCACCAGGAGCTGCTAGGAGCAAAATAAGTACTTGATCTGAAGCTTCTGGATAGAATATACGACATTTTAGGCTCTGGGCTTCCCTAAGCTTCTGTGTTTTTAACTAATTTTTTGTCTACCTTCCAGCTATTCGGGTTCGCCCTCTTCATTCTCTCTGTTTGGATAAGGGCTGAGCCCGGCTTCGAGGAATGGATCCGAATGCTCGACATCTGGGTCTACTACGCCGGAGTCTACATCCTCATAGTGGCCGGCTTCATCGTCATGATCACATCGTTCCTGGGATGCTGCGCTTCGCTGACGGAGAGCAAGCTGGGCGTACTTATCGTAAGTACCCCCAACCCTATCCCCGCATGCTCGTTTCTCCAATGTTTCTCTTGCAGTTCATCGGCAGCCAGATTCTCTGTTTCCTCATCGCCATCGTTGGATCGGCAGTGTTGCTTGACAACTCCACCTACAACTCTGGAATTCAACCGCGAATTCATGCGAAAATGCTGGACTTGATTTACCACTCGGAACACGAACCCTACTCGACCACTCTGCGCCTCATCCAAGAAAACGTAGGATATTTATAGCTCCTTAAACCACGCTGGCTCGGAATTTAATTTCTGTGTTGTTTTGCAGGTGGGATGTTGCGGTGCCGACGGACCCAACGACTACATGCGTCTCAGACAGCCTCTCCCGTTCGAGTGCCGAGATACGGTAACAGGAAACGCGTACTTTAATGGGTGCGTCGACGAAGTTATTTGGTATTTGGAGGACAAGTCGCTTTGGCTCGCCATCGTTGGAATGGCGCTCGGGTTTCTTCACGTGAGTACTCAATGGTCTGTGAAAGAGGCACATAACTCCTGATTTATTTCGCCCTTCAGGTAGTCAACCTCGCAATTGGAGTTATCTTCATGCAAGCCACCAAGCGAGAGGAGGAGGTTCTTTACCGACGCTAGTCACCCAGCTGCGTCTTGACAGTAGGATTTAAGCCATAGTTCAACCTTTTTACCGCCCAATCCCTAGATTAAGCATGTGTCGTTTCATAAGTCAGAATAAAACTATTTCCCTAGTATCATTCGTTATTAATACAACTTTCCTCTAATGAGTTCAAATTGACACTCAAATCTTTGTCCCTAAAAAAGTTTTGGAAAGACTCAAGTCGAAATCAGGGGAGTATCTGAGAATGTTTTAAAGAGAGTTACTGAGAAAAGGCACTCAAACTGGGGTAGCTCAATCGAAAACTGGGACACCCCTAAACACACAGGTGGTTCCACCCCTGGTTATAGTTCATAAGCAAGTAGTCATTTGGTGCTATCCCATTTAAAAATATCAGCATCTTTTTCAAATTTGTTGACGAAACCAACGACTTATGTTGCCGATTTCGAGGATCTTTCTAACTTCCTTTTGGCAGATCCTGTTCGGATTTTGGCAGGATGTGTATTTGGAATAGTAGAAGCTTCCCACAAAACCACAAGTCAGCTGGCCGCCATCTTGAATATTTTTCTCTTGAACATTTTTTATGTTTTTGGTAGTTGGGCACAGGAAATCGGTTATGACAACGTTTTTTTTTTTTTGGTAATTTTTGATAGAGTCTTCAATGCATATTTTAATGGGCATACATGCACTATAGCTTTAAAGGTTCCAGCGTGGGAGGCCTTTGCAGGATTTGTAGTCAAAGACAAAATTTTGTTTTATTTTTTTCTTGTGGCGCTCCTTGTTGTAATAACTTCCATAAAAATGGCCCACCCTCCAGACCATACCTTACATCATGCAAAAAACCGCAGGTCTCTAGCTCTTATAGTTTCGGAGCCTTTGCGACTTGGACGCACGGACAGACAGACATATCGGACACATAAGTGATTTTTTTTCAAAATTGATGAAAATACACTAAGGGCCTGTTCACATATTACGTAACGGTCTAAGGGGGGGGGGGGTGTCGGCCGCTCCGTGACAGTCAGTACAAACTCAAGTACTGTTATATAGGCGAACCGTGACAGAGGGGGGGGGGGGTGGGGGTCGAAAATCTCGATTTTCACCGTTACGTAATATGTGAACAGGCCCTAAAAGAGATGAAAGGGAATCGTGAAAACAACTTCAAAAGTGAACGAAAGAAACAAAAAACATGGAAAAGAGACAATTGGCTCGTTCTATATTAGTTCTGAGTTTCGTGTGGATGTCGCGTGTCTCGAAGCCTCTGTTTTCTTAGTCACTCGCACAAAACTGTTCCTAACCGCCACGAACATAACCGTTTCAACAAGAGCTCTTTTTAAATTGGCCACACTGCGCGTCACTCTACTGTGAACATATAGTTCTATAAAATTCCGCAGCAAAATAGCGCCATCGAAAAGTTGGCAGTCTTAACTGTAGTTCTATTTTCATCCGTTCGAGAACAGCGATTGCAACAAAACGAACAAATTGGTTTTTCGTCCTGAAAATAATGAAAAATAAGTGAAAACCACGTAGAAAAACGCAGGAACCGCCGAAAAAGTTATCGTGAAGGTGTCTTGTTGAAAATTTGCCTACTTTGTGAACAGAAACCCCTTCCTAAAGGGAGAAAAATCAATGAAATCATTCAATCATTGTTATCAATAGTAATGAATGGCCAATATCCTGCCTAAAGGAGCCGTGATTCAAAAAAATGAAGTGAACTCGTCCTGAACAGATCCCTGCAATAGGGCCTGAAGGTCGAGAAAGGTGAAGTCGACTGAAAAGACGAAAAATCAATTGAACTTTTTTTCTGACCGAGTCCAGACAAAACAAAAGTTGCGAGTAAATTGAATGAAATGCGCAAAAAGCATCCTGGCTAAGGACATCCGAGCTATGAGGGATGCGGACCGAGTGAATTATAAGTGAACATCTCGCACCAGACGATGAGAATCGCGGAAAATCAACGAAAGTAGCGAATTTGCGAAATATGTCGAGGAAACAGCAGTTGTGTGGGCTCCTGATCGCGCTGGTATGCATCGTGTGCTATCACAACAGCGCAAACTGCGGTCTTGTTTTCGATGACATAAGTGCCATAAAGGAAAACCGCGATTTGAGGCCGCTGAGTCCACTTAAGAACATTTTCCTTAATGACTTCTGGGGCACTCCTATGCACAAGGTAAAATTAAATTCACAGAATTATTTGCTCTCCTTTCTCTCACGCAGCACGCTGCACTAAGTTTGCAGTCTATTCTTCAGCTCCTCGTTTCATTGTAACCCAAGTACTTGATAAGTTTGTTGTGCCTGGCTCCCTTATTATTTATCAAAGAAATCCATTTACCAAGAAATGGGAGTTTGTGGGAAAGGAAAACTCTTTCCCAAGATACGATATTATATGGCTTCGGAAGGACTTGAAATGATTTAAAACCATTAGCTTAGATTTCTTTATTGGCGAGTTTTCAATCAGATAATAAAACTTATTACTACTCAATTTACCTGGATTTTTGTACCTATGAAAATCAAAATCAAGCCCTTAAATCTCATTAAAAATCCGAGTTTAAAAACATAAAAAAAAAATATAAAAAGCAAAATCGGAGATTAAGCTTAAGGGTGCATTTTCAAAGATTTCGAGAGACCAAACTTTGAGGGCCCCTAGCTCCGTCCCTGAACATTATAGGGGATACATGTAGCAACATGACTTGCTAGATTTGACACAGACTACAACATACTAAAATTTCAGCTTAATCGGATGTAATATAAGGAGTTTTCATACAAACGTAAAACACCCCCCATTCCGCCCCAAGAAGGGGTAGAGGTCTAAAATTATTAGTCTGCACCCCTACAGACCAGGTCCTCCGTGATGCAAAAAACCGCAGCTCTCTAGCTGTTTTGGTTCTTGAGTTATACAATTTCAGACAGACAGACGGCAAAGCGGCCACAATAGTGCATTTTTGCAAAATGCTGAAAATGCACTAAAAAGGCTCCACAACAAGAAATAAAACAATAAAATTATTGCAAACAAACAAATATCAAACAAGCAAAATAGATATTTGTTTGATAGCTATCAAATATTTGATAAGTGCTTGATTATGAGCTTTTATTAGGACTGATGGCATTACACAAAAACACAATTTTTCCATGCAGCGATTTAGTAAAGAGGGCTTAGTTAGAACATGAAAACTCGATTTTAACGCAGGCCAAGTAAAGGGTTCTTAGACTGTAACTGTAATCCATATTTTAGTCCATGTTACAAAGACCGAATGACAATGAGCTGTAAAAAGATTTCAGGAAAGTGTTTTCCCGTTGACCCGCAACAGGCTGGTGAATGGATCGACAGATGGCGGCTTTGGTGATGACACAATCTTTGAAAGTTGTGCGAGTCACGAAGGGAAATGGTTCTGGAGACTAATCTTGGGTGGCAGGTGATTCACTGGGCTGCAAATGAACTCCTAGTCCATGCAGTTGAGGGTCTTATAGACTCTTCGACTGTCTTTTCTGACATGTTGGGACTTTTTAAGGTTGACGTGGCTGGTTAGAGGTTTGTTTCATAGAGAGAGTCTTGGAAAGGTCGCGGAACAAAGCCGCCTGGAAACGAGCGAAAAACAGTGTTATTTTAGGCAATTTCGTTTTTGTTCCGGCTGTTGCTTTTTCTATGCACAAGTGTTGTTTATATTTCCCTCTGTTGTTTTTAATAAAATGAAATAACACTCAGCGGCAATTTTATCAAATTCAGTGGCGCTTCCCACATCATCGACAATTTGCTGATGTAATTATTTTATTTAAATGTTGCATTTGTCAAATGTTATGTCAATGCTGATAATGCCAACGCTGGATGCCAGATGGCTACACTTTTCCTCCTTTTTTCAAGCTTGTGTGACACGTAGTTTGACACAAACGGTCTCTTGATGGTAATTTAGGCTAATAAAGTAACTAGTAAGTAGCTCTTTGGAATGGTCTCCCGGGAATCAGTGAAGGTTCAAGAGTCTTAGTGCACTGAAAAATTAAATGGGACTAATTTTGGGGACTCTCTGGAATCTCTGTAGGAACTTCTGGTTGCCTCCAAATGACCCCCAAACATCTTTTAAGCATGGATAAGCTCTCGTATGTCTGCACTAGCCAATAATAGTTCGATTTTTAGCTTCAAATGAGAATATATGCCCCAAAAACAGTCAATTTCTTTGTACAAGATGGTCCCGAATTTTTAAAATTCTGTTCTACCATTTATGGGGTCCTATAAAAATAGTGAGTTCGAGGACAGGACGCTGTGCGAACTCGAGAGACTCCGCAACGCAAACGAATCTCGCAAGTTCTATAAGAACGTCAACTCCCAGAGGAAGAGCTTCAACCCTCGAACGGCTATGTGCAGAGGTGCCGATGGCAGAGTGCTGACCAACAAGGACGAGGTCCTTGGTCGTTTTGCCCAGCACTTTGGGACGCTGCTGAACGAGGGGCACGAGGAAGGTGATCCAGCGGACATCAACTTCCTCGAGGACGACGGAAGGTCAGTAACCCCACCAACACGTCAGGAAGTCTCCTCAGCCATTAACTCCTTGAAGAACAACAAAGCCGCGGGTCCCGACAACATACCGGCTGAGATTCTCAAGTGCGGGGGAGAGGAGTTGGCTGGAGCCGTGCATGAGGTTATAGAGCAAGCCTGGGAGCGAGAAGTGCTTCCTGAGGAGTGGATGGAGGGATCGCTGATCCCCATCCACAAAAAGGGAGATAAACTGGAGTGCGCCAATTACCGAGGCATCTGCCTCTTGGACGCAGCCTACAAGGTATTTGCGCGTGTACTCTACAACAGGCTGCTCCCTCATGCGGAGACTTTGATCGGGGAGTATCAGTGCGGGTTCAGACGGAATAGATCGACAACCGACCAGATTTTCAATCTACGTCTGATCCTGCAGAAAGGCAGAGAATTCAAAGTCCGGACGCACCACCTATTCATCGACTTCAAACAAGCCTACGACAGGACCAAACGTAAGGCACTGTATGAAGTCATGAAGGAGCTGGGCTTTGAAACTAAACTTATCCGACTGGTGAAAGCGACACTGGATGGTACTAAGTGTCGGGTCAGAGTGCAGAATGACCTATCGGAACCTTTTGAAACTCGTGAGGGGCTCAGACAGGGCGACGCGCTATCCTGCCTCCTCTTCAACGTGGTTTTGGAGGGTGCCATGAGACGCGCGGGCATCCAAACAGCGAGGACGCTGGCCACTCAGATGACCCAGATCCTGGGCTTTGCGGACGATCTGGACATCGTGGGAAGGCGTCACTCTGAGGTTTCCGATACTTTCACTAGGTTGAGAGACGAGGCTGAGCGGCTCGGCCTCGTCATCAACGTGGATAAGACCAAGTACATGAGGACGAGTAGCAACCAAGTCCCGGGCCCGACAGGAGATGTCGTGGAGATTGGAGGCCAAAGGTTCGAGATAGTCAACGAGTTTGTGTACCTAGGGGCGCTGGTCCGCGCTGATGGTGATAACTCAGCAGAGATCAAGCGCCGCGTCATGGCCGCAAACCGGTGCTATTTTGGCCTCCAACGGATACTGCGCTCGAAACTGCTGTCGAATAAGACAAAGTGCGCCATCTACAAGACCATCATCAGGCCAGTGCTGATCTACGGATGCGAGTCATGGCCGATGCGACGCAGTGATGAACAGCAGCTGCGCTCCTTCGAGAACAAGGTCCTCCGAACCATCTTTGGACCGAGGAAGGAGGGAGACAGATGGCGCCGCAGGTATAATTTCGAGCTGCGGAGGGACTTTGGTGACGCAGACATAATTGCTACCGTCAAGACGCAAAGACTACGATGGGCAGGCCACCTTGCGCGGATGGAAGAAGGTCGAGCCCCCAAAGCACTCTTTGCGAATGATCCAGTGGGGCGTCGTGGCGTGGGACGCCCCAAGAACCGCTGGATTGACGGGGTACAACAGGACCTACGTACCCTGAATGTCGGGAACTGGCAAAGGAGAGCACAGGACCGTACCGACTGGAATCGGATTCTTGACTCGGCCAAGACCAAAAATTGGTTGTAGCGCCGGAGAAGTAAGAAGTAAGTAAGTATAAAAATAATGACATCAGAGAGTAATTAGTCTCGCTTGGTGTTTAAATTTTCAAAAACAAAAATTGAACGAGTTTCACCAGGGTTGATATTAAGGCTCATCCCTATACTCTAGCTAAACCAAAATTTGACAGATAGCGTTAAAAATTCCACTTGCCTTCCGAAAAAAGTGGAAAACAATGCTTCGCAAACTTGAAGCCAGCCGGGTATCCCGCTTCCTCCTCGTCATCCATCACAAACGCGTCGTGCCATCGGTTCAGGTTCCCGTCATCGGCGCTCCAGTACGAGTAACCCTCATTCGAGCTGGCGTATTTTTCATTCGCCGCGTGGTAATAACTATCGGGATTTTCCATTTGGATTTGCACCGCATCGTTGGGAACAAAGGGGATCATTTGAATGAAAGGTATATCAGAAGGCAGCGTTTGCTCGTCGTAATCCCGGTACAGATTGCTGTGCAAATTGGAATCCGGCTGCTTCTCCGCCACCATTTGTGGCGGCGTCGGTGCAGAGGCGTTCTTCGGTTTGGCCACAATGTCCATCAGAGTTGGGAGCAGGTCGCCATCGGGTTTGTCTGGCATGAGGGAGGGCGATTATTGAGATCGTGTTCTTGATATGGCCAATCTCGGTCTCCTCTTCCGTGGTCGATTCTCTCACATGATAGTCAGAAGTGCGGTATCGGTCGTACAGAAAAGCTCTTACGCACTACTCGTGCTTCCGACTAGTAGTTTTGACGCAGGCTTGGGCGCCATTGAGGTGCTTCTTGCCACAGTACTTGACTCAATCGTCTTAGTTTCGAGAGTGAGGCTCCAAAACTCTTCTTGGTCGTCCTCCTTTTCGTCTTCATATTCCTTCTCTTTGGCCTTATTTAGTCTCGAAGAGTAGATATTTACAACACCGCTGAATAAACTCGGAAAGTGTGAAAATGAGGGCTATAATGGGCTATATAGAGGGCTATATAGACCTTCTTTCCACACGTCTGAGTCAATTCAGTGGTGCTTGTACATGATTTTACATAACGAAAAGGAAGCCGCTGAATACGCTGAGTTAGGTTGTTTTGGACTTTTCCTCTCTCGAACAACGGCGAGGACTTATGCTTTGTCCTTTAGGGCTTGTAGCTCTACGTCGTCCCGTTCCTCTTGAGCGAGCAGCGTGGCTGATGGCATAGCACTGGCCTGCAAGGATGCCTAGGGCACATTGTGCTTTCTCGTATACAGAAGCACAAGGACTGAACTTGCTTTCAGGCATCTTCTATTCGTCGAAGTACACGCTGTTGAGGCTGTCATAGCACTTTTTCTGTTCCTCAACTTTTGACACCTTTGTGACCTTTGAGAGCTCGTTAGTCTCTTTAGAAAACTTACGACGTGTCGTGAGGCGTTGAACTTGCTTTTGTTGGCGCACTGGTAGTAAATAGGTCAGCACGAACCAGGGACAAAAAGAGTTGGTATACGGTTTCGGAAAATCGGGAAGGAGCCACTTTGACTGCAAAGCAGTAGCACAGATTTCAAGAGCTCTTCGAGACTATTGTGGAGCCGCTACGGTACACATCAGAGATATAAGCTTTACTGAGAGTAAATGTGTTGTTGTGAAAATGTGCCACCTGACCTGGAGAACCGCGCCTTGACACTAATTCAGAACTAACTTTGAGTTAAATAAACGCAGCTTCCACTACGCAAAGTTTTCAAGCCGATACGACAAAAATGAAGCTCGAAAAGAGCGTGTCACTATACCAACCATTAGCGGGCGACATTGATCTTATTACCACTTCACTGGAATGTTCTCATTTCGGATGCTATTTCGTCAGTTCAAATGCATACTTCCTTCACTCCACGCCAGGGGATTGTTTTCAAAAGGCGCCAAAATTCTTAGTCTTGCAATTTCAACTCCAAAACTGCAAAATCTTAGTGAAGAACTGACACGAAAAAGTACTGACACACATTATTGAGAAATTGTGAGCTAAAAGCTAATTGTGAGAGACAGAGGCGAGAACAGTCGAGCTAACTTAATTTCGCTTGTTGAACTTCACTATGCATCATAGCACCCTTGTTTAAAAGCCATCGCCGCTCTCTTCTATCAGCGACTTGGCTCGTTTCCACTCATCATAAAAATCTACATTGTCACGCAACTGTTTGAACTAAGTGTAGAGTAGGTTACAGAAGAGACATACATTTCTCGGTTGTCATTGCAGGAGCAGAGCCACAAGTCCTACCGGCCGCTGTGCGTGCTGACATTCCGCTGGAACTACCTCTTCCACGGCCTAGAACCGAGGGGCTACCATGTTGTGAACATCATACTGCACATCGTGGTGTCTCTGCTGTTTTACAGGTAAATAAACGCATCTTTGTTTGCATGTCTGTTTGCCAGACGACAGAGACGTAGCTCGAGGAGTCAAGTATTTATTTTTCTCTGTAGAATGTGTTTAATCTTCCTTCCCGAGCCCACGAGTGAGGTGGCAGCCCTGCTGTTTGCTGTTCATCCCATCCACACGGAAGCTGTAAGTTTGCCTTTGAGTTTAAATTGATACTAAAAGACCGAACCTGGTTTTTATCAAAAGAATTAATGGGCCTCCTGATTTTCCTGGTTAAGAATTGCTGTCAACAGGGTTTTTTGTGATTCATTAAAAAGAAAAAATTATTTTATTTTCAAAACTTCATTTTAAAAATGACGCTGCCTCAATCCTTGTCGGCTTCAAGGGGACTTGCCTATCGTTCATTTCAAAATGAAGGGAAGAAAGAGAGAAAGGGAAAAGGCGAAACTTGGAACAATAAAGTCATTAAAAGTAGAGGTGCACCCCAGCTGGCCACGAGAGGTTGTCCCTTGATGCTCTCAGAAATTGATCTCTTCTCGTCAGGGTCTTGATAGGACCCGCTAATGTGATCCTTCTGCGGCCGTAGTCAGCCCTAAATGGGTTTCCTAATCTGACTTTCTGAACCTTCCAAAACTTAGGTCAAATCTTGCCAAGCGGTCCGTTAAAAGCCTTCCATGTTCCAACTTAAAACAGGACAGATACTAAAATTTAAATCTATACCCAAGTGCAAACTTTCGGTGAAAATTAAACATTAAATCCCTAAGTGATATTCTGAAGCTTTTGAAATTGTTTAAAAGATTTAAAGTCTGAAGTCAGGATAGTTCTTGAAGTGAACAAAGTGTTTCGCTGCTTCGGTTCCTCTTTACATAGATGTCCTTTTCCCCCAACTCCATAACTTTATTATAGTGAAAAGGATGGCATTCCCTGGGGCTATGGGACAGGAAAGTGGCGCTACTTCCTATGATGCGTCTGGGTTCAGCCTAGCTTTAAATAATATAATACCATAAATAACAGCATTTATTAATCTGTGAATACATTATCCCCAGGTGACGGGCGTCGTTGGCAGAGCTGAAACACTGTCGTCGGTGTTTTTCCTAGCCACCTTCATCTGCTACACAAAGGCGACGCGGCGAAAAAAATCAACGGGTAGTTTTTGCATACGAAATCGCCGCTCTTTTATAATAATCTCTTTTTATTGTTATTCAGGGTGGCAGATCCTCTTCCTGTCAATGATCTCCGTGGCTGCAGCGATGCTTTGCAAGGAGCAAGGAATCACAATCACGGGAGTTTGCGTCGTTTACGAAGTTTTCGTAGCACAAAAGGTACATTCCACTTTGCTTACTTTAGCCAAGTTTATGAAACCCATGATATACCTTCTTTCAGATTTGCCTAAGTGACTTGCTTCGTCTGCTTCAAGCGACTATCAGCGGCAAGCAATCAGTGACTCCACAAAAGTCTTGGTCTTGGCCTTTGGAAGCCACAAACCGGCTCATTGTTCTGTTTGTCACAACAATCACGTTACTTTTAATCAGACTGCAAATCATGGGATCTCAATTACCCGTTTTTACTAGGTAAGAAGGACTGGAAGTGTATTTCTATGGTCTAGGTTTAGGATTTGGCCACAATTAATCCAGGAAACTCACAGGTTGACCTCCGAACTACAGTTTATACAAACTTACTTAACCTTTTAACTAAAAATCGAAAAACTCGCTACTTTTCAAACATTTCAAAGAGATTTTCAAAAGTCATGTTTGTATAAAAAACTTGTTAATTTTCAGGGCTTCAAGTTTGAAATTTTCACAAGTTTGTTTTGGATTCAAATCCAAGTTACAAAAAAGTTTTGACTTCTATATGTTTTAAAATTTTTATTGACATCTTATATAGAAGAAGGAAAAATTTTAAAGTACAACCAATCCTAGCTGAATGATGTTAGAAATTTTAAAAATATCCAACTGAGATGAAATCTTAGCAATTTATAAGGAAAAAATTTTAACAGTAAGGGCAGCTGGAGAGCCTCAAGCTCTCTTAGTGATAAAAATTCAACCTCTTATAAACAGTGTTCCCTTTTAAATTGGACTTTTAAAAATCATATCAACCTTTTTAATTCATCAAATTAAGAGGTCTAATTTTTACCGCGAATCAACAACTCTACTTCAATCATGCTCCTGACATCTGATATGGTCTCAATTTCATCTCCGAATTTTCTAAACAGCTGAAATAAAAATGGTTTACTTTCAGATTTGATAATCCTGCCTCAGTTGCCCCAACCCCAAGTCGGCAACTCACCTACAATTACTTGGCGTCAGTCAATTTGATGCTCCTCATGTTCCCCTGCTATCTGTGCTGCGACTGGACAATGGGAACAATCCCCCTTGTGGAGTCGCTGTTCGATGTCCGGAACATCCAGACAGTTGTTTCGTACCTGTGTCTGGGCTTCCTCATCCAGCAGGCTTTTACGTCGAGGAGCAGACAGAAGCGGACCGCTCTCATCATGGTAAGTCTTTAATCACTCTCGGAAGTGGAATCGGTGACCATTGAAACTCTTGCAGGGTCTCTCGTTCATGGTGATGCCCTACTTGCCGGCGTCGAATCTCTTCTTCCCGGTGGGATTTGTGGTGGCCGAACGAGTGCTCTACATGCCTTCCATGGGCTTCTGTATTCTCATTGCGTATGGATTCCGCCTCATCCACCAGAACTGGTCGAAGAAAGTATCGTGGGGACTCTTCGCACTGCTTCTTATGACGTTTTCCCTCAAAACCTACATCCGTAATCTGGATTGGGAGAACGAATACAAAATATTCATGTCCGGCCTGAAAGTCAATCAACGAAATGCCAAGCTGTTCAACAATGTGGGGCACGCGTTGGAGGGTCGGGGAAACTTTGAGGACGCCCTGGTGTTCTTCAAGCAGGCGGTGAGCGTGCAAGAGGACGACGTGGGAGCGCACATCAATGTCGGGCGAACGTACAATCATCTTAAGATGTTCACAGAGGCGGAAGAAGCGTACTTGAAGGCAAAATCGCTGCTGCCCAAGGCGAAGCCGGGGGAGTCGTACCAGACTCGCATTGCCCCCAACCACCTCAACGTGTTCCTCAACTTGGCCAATCTCATTTCCAAGAACGCGTCTCGGCTCGAGGAAGCGGATATGCTGTACCGGCAGGCGATCAGCATGAGAGCGGACTACACGCAGGCCTACATCAATCGAGGTGACATTCTCATCAAATTGAACCGCACGAAGGAGGCGCAGGAGGTATACGAGCGGGCGCTTCTCTATGACAGCACCAACCCGGATATTTACTACAATGTAAGCTACTTCAACATTTTGAAACAATGCACTTATGAGTTCCGTTTGTCCGTCCGTCTGTAAAACTCTGATATCCGTATTAATGGTTTATTTAATTCTTGCAGCTTGGTGTAGTCTTTCTGGAACAGAACAAGGCCTCTCAAGCACTTGCCTACCTGGATAAAGCACTGGAGTTCGACCCCGAACACGAGCAAGCCCTTCTGAACTCTGCCATACTGCTTCAGGAACTGGGAAGCTCTGAGCTGAGGAAAGTTGCGAGAGAAAGACTCCTTAAACTGCTGAAAAAAGATGGTAAGAAAAAATTCTATTCCATCATCGACCCCCAATATTGATCGATGGTGTTGCAGAGAAAAACGAGCGAGTGTACTTCAACCTGGGGATGTTGGCAATGGATGATCAGAAGATTGAGGAGGCAGAGCACTGGTTCAGGCAAGCAGTGCACTACAAGCACGACTTCCGAAGCGCCCTTTTCAACCTGGCACTACTCCTGGCCGACGATCACCGGCCTCTGGAAGCGGCTCCCTTCCTGAACCAGCTCATCAAGTACCATCCAGATCACATCAAGGGGCTGATTCTGCTGGGCGACATCTACATCAACAACATCAAGGATCTAGACGCTGCCGAAAGGGTAAGTCTCTTTTGTAGAGGGCGACTAAGGACAATTTTAAGTTTATCTCAAGTAAAATCTCAAAATTTACTATTTAGAAGAAAGTTTTTAAATATTACTGACAAAAAATTTCATTTACTAAATTATTGCAAAACGCATAAATAGTTGAGGTAACAAAGGCTAAAAGAACTTCTAGCTACCCTTGTGCTTTCCCAATCTTAGCTTCTTGTTACAGAGTCTAGTAGTTCATTGGACAAAAGGCTTGCCTTTCAACTTCCAAATAGCCTCTAATATAATCAACACATTTTTAGGATTCTCAAAGTAAAATATTTTATCGAAAATGTAGTTATATTTTACCCAAAAATTAAGTAAAGTTTATCGGATTTTGAGCAAATTATCCACGAAAAATCATGAACTAAAAATAGCCAAAATATTCATTTTAATATTTTCCATCTTTCAGTGCTACAAGAAAATAATATACCTCGACCCCACGAACGTCCAAGGCCTGCACAACCTCTGTGTAGTCTACGTAGAGCGAGGAAAGCTGGAGGCCGCTCTGGCCTGCCTCACGCACGTCCACAAGCTAGCGCCTGGGGAGGAGTACATTGCGCGCCATCTTCAGATCGTGCAGAACCGAATCTCGCGAGTAGAGCCCCGCCATCGAGATGGCACTTTTTCGGAGTTCAACCTCCAGAATTTGGCGTCCGACCCCACTCTATCGCTCCCGGAGGAGATCATCCCTAGTGTACTCGATGAACAGGTGGGAAGGGCTAATCTTCCCTCCCCGTCCGACGCCGACCAAATCCTCCAAGGCTTCGACCCAAAAGAACTGGATCTAACGGGCTCGCGGACCACACCGTCAAAGATCCAGAACGACTACCAGTACAAGCCCAGTAACAGCGGCTTCAACACCATGAGTCGCAACATTCAAAGCAACTTCCACTACAACCGCAAGGTCATCAAGAGCATGGAAGGGACGTACCAGCACAGCCACAGCGCCAAGGCCAGGATCGAGGATGGATAGTCGAAGTACTTGTAAAGTAGTAGAACTTGTGTAAAGTCTGTATAAAATCTAGCCACTATTAAGGGTTCCAAAGGGGCGAAAATGATGTTCCATTCGAGCTCTCAAATTAGGTAATTTAGTTCAAACTTAATCTCTTCTGAGATCCGGACCATGGAGCCATGCTGAAGATATGCTCAGATCTATCTTTTGGAATGAGTTCCAAAAGAATGAGTTAAAGTTCATCAGTTGTTAGAGGCCTTAAACATCAATAAGGACAAGTTGAAGTGTTTTACCACACAAACAAAAGACGAAAAAATAAAAAAATCGTAAAACGAGCTGGCCTGAATAGAACCAGCAACATTTTTTTCGTCCTCGCTTGGTTTTAAAAGCCCCTTAGAGCATGAAATTTTTGCATCATATATGGTAGAAAGGCAACAAATCAATCAGAAATTTTAATTTTATTGTTTCAAAACCAAAATTCAAGTTTTTGGAGCTTGGGAACTAAATAGAATAGACCAATTTAGCCTTATTCGAGTCTCTAGGTGCCATTAGAGGTTTTAAATTTCGGGAAATAATCGGGAAAACTCGAAATATCACAAACCTTTCCAAAACCTTTTAGCAGAAGAGGGACAGCAACATTTCAATACTATAATTTAATAAGATGCCGTTTACGAGTATCCTGATTCAAAAGATAGTTCTGGGCTTTCATCTTTTTGCAAACTACATAACTATTAATCTTTTACAAATTGGCTCTAAATGACTTAATTTTCATGAACTAAAATTTAAGCTCCGCCAAAAAAACCAATGATCTCTCTAAACCCCTTTTGGAATCATTTCTAGTCTATGTATTAGTTAAAATGTTCGATGGAATGGAGCGTGAATGGGGTCAAAATAAGCCACTAACTACTTGATCTATGTCTTATTTTGGTACTCATATTACTTTACTTAAATCAATTGACTTAAAAGACTTAAAGTAAGATATTTTTGTAATTACCAGTAACGAAAATGTTGCTTTGATATTGTTAACTGTACTTAACTCTATTTTGTAAATACAAAATAGCCATGTTGTTTAATAAAAGTGATCCTGTACATATAATTCAGTCAACCAGATTTTTTACGAAAACAGACCTCCTATTTACTTCGAGCCCACACACAGGATTGTGCATTAGAGAGGAATCGATGACGAATTCAAAACGTTTCAACTCAAGTTCGGAGAGATATATCCTGCAAATATAATGTTAGGTATGTTTCTAAGATCCTAAAAACGTTTTCTCGCATTAAACTCACTCAAAGCACCAGTTTGCGTATTCTAGAAAAATGAAGTCGGCGCCTCAGTATGCGTTTAAATTTTCTACTGCCGCGCTTGATTCACAAGGCGACGCTTCACCATTGATTTGAACTTGGCCTGTTGAGATTTTATCACCTGTAGGGAAAATACAGGTACAAATACTACGTTCAAAGTTTGCAATTGGACCAACAACAGGACACAACTCTTTCATAAAGAAATATGAAGTCTGATAGTAAATTAGGGCAGTTTAGTTAGTTTTAGTTTTATTACAAGGCAAGCATTATACAAAACCTAAATTACTGTTTTGGTATTCCTAACTGAATGAAACTTCATATCAATAAATAGTTAAATCTACTCTACGCTAAATACGATACAAAAAAGGCACTCATTTCCAATATCTTGTAAGTTTTGCACCATTTAATCACATTTGTCTGTTGCTCTCTTCGCAAGGGCCTGTCTCCGGGCCGACGAAGCGAGGAGCTTGCAGTAAGGAATTTCAAACGAAATCGAGAAGGGAACAGAGAGGAGGTACGTCATGAAGCTGACTGCCACCGTAGACACGATCTGGAATGATTCCTCTAGTATTAGCACTCTATGGTCTAGGAAAACTTACCCCGAGAGATGTGTCTGAGTGGGAGGGGCTGCTTGTGAGGCCGTAGATCAGCGTCACTAGCAGAGGGTTGATCAAGTAGAAGCTGTAGCTCGTCCGGCTGAAGAGGATGAAGAACTTATGGGACAGGAAGCGGGTGATAAAATCTACAAGAAAGTCAAATCAGCTAAGAAGTTCAGGAAGCCGTTGTAATTTTCCAAAAAAAGGTTGTGTGAGGTTAAAATTACAACAACAATGCTAGTCACGGATAGAAACTTACTGCCGTGTCCCAGGTAGCTGGAGACGAGCACCCATCCATTGGCGAGGGCGAAGAGCCACCGCGCGTAGATCAGCACCATGCAGGACAACCAGACACCAGGCGCCCGCCATATGGTAGCGTGGTAGCACCCCACGATGCTCACGATCGCCAGACACCAGCAAATCTGGGCCTGACCCTAGAAGTCTCAATCAGTCAAGTGCGCCCAAGAAACCTCTCACCTGTACCTTTTTGAGCTGCGGCTTCTGTCTCAAGACCCACGCAGCAAGCACTCCCACGAAGTATGGTGTCGCTCTGGTGAGAGACGAGATGTACAGGTCGGTCCCGGAGTCCCACAAAATGTCAAAAGTCGGCATAAAGTCGTTTCTGAACGTGAAGTAGGTCGTCACGGTGAGTGCGGATCCTACTGCAACGATGTAGAGAAACTTTCCCAAGCGCTCGCTTCTGTAATGATATCGGAGTGTAAGTCAAGGTTGGGCGGAGAGCCGGTTCGAAAATCGAAAACAAAAGTGACGCGACGGTCAAAAAATGGAGAAAAAAACAACAACAAAAACTTGCACTTGCAAGGTCGTCGCTCCCGTATGGGCTTACTTTGCGTAGATGAAGTACAGCACGGTGAAAAATATCCCAAATTGCATATCAGCTGCCAGCGACCAACCCCAGTTCATGCAAAGTTCATCGACATGAAACAAGTTTTGGATGTACAGCAAGTTGCGCCACCAGTACCGTTGGCATTGGAGGTCAGTTCGCTCGACTTGGTAAAACGGCGATGTGTCTGCGATGTAAGCCACGCTCATTTCCGTTAGGGCGATCATGAGGATGTAGATGGGGGTGAGTCTGAAAGGAAGTGGATTTTAGAGCTCTAATCTCTAATGGGCATTGATAAAGGCTTTATTGTGTCTCTAATCGGAGTCCGAGGCCAAACTGGTTGAACTTCGCCATATTTGTTCGAGCTACTCGAATGTTCGAGGCGTGTTTGAGCGACACAAATATTGTCATGAGTGTTTGATTTCGAGTCCCCCCAAATTTTCGTCCCAACTCTGACTTATCCTTTAGATGAGTGACACCTTCCAGGGTTTAGGCTTAAGGGCTTTAAATCAGGGCAATCAGGAAATTATTTTAAGTGCATTTGCATCAATTTTGAAAAAAAATACACTTATGAGTCCAATATGTCCGTCTGTCCGTCTCTGAAACTAGAAGAGCGAGAGACCTGCGGTTGTTGTCGTGTATGATCTGGAGGGTGATGGAACCACTTTGGTTTTTTCGAAAAACTGCCTGGGGGGTCTAGGGGGGTTTTCCCGTTGTACAAAAGTTCCTTATATGTACTTCGTTCGATTGAGCTGACTTTGGGATATGCTTCAAATTATGTCAAATCTAGCAAATTATAGAACACATTTTTGCCCCTATCACTTAAGAAGGTGGGGTGAGAAGCTACCGAGGGGGGAAAATAAACTTGTTCTACAAAAAGCCCCTACCTCCTACAGGAACGCAGCTAGGTGTAAATTTCGTTTGTTGATTGGTTTGTAAAACCTGGCACTTAATTGTTCCTTACATTACCCGTACCACCACCAGGAACAGAGCCAGAGTCCCCTTAAGTCTCTACAGAAACGGATATTTGGCCAAAGATTTTTAGTTACTTCGACTCAACTTTGCTACGATGCCGACTTGAAAATGCACTCAAAAGCATTCATCCCCGACTAAGCTTTAAACATGTATTCAAATAACGTAATTTGTGATTGAATAAAGCAGCTCCGAAGAAGTTGTTAGTTTCAGGACGAAACGTCAGCAAATAAAGAGAGTTTCTCTGGACTTTACTTTGAGTCACCGGCCTGAGGATTCTACTGTTATGATTATGTAAAGCACAGGCCAAAGTGAAAAATTTGAAAAACTTCAGAGCGTATCGAATTCCATCAAGTTTTTCACTTTGAGGATTCTCGTTTATTTTTTGAGGTTTTAGTTTCCACACATTTTACATGCAGTCATTCCCCTGTCTTTCTCATAATATTTTTAGAGGAATTTAGACAGTATTGTTTGTTTTATTAAGCCCAGTTTTCTTCAGCCTCACATTCAAAAGCTAAATAAAGAAGGCTTCAATCCTAGCTACACCACTGGTGCAAGGTTTTTTGCCCCAAAATTGAGCTGTGTTGTTTTTGGCAAGCATTGTAAAAATTCCCAAAGGCCGCTGCGTTGATTTGAGCAGAGTCTAGTGAACTGCGATTCTGACTGCCTGGGAATCTCCTGAATAATATTTTTTAAAAGCTTTTCCTTTGATTTAGAGACAGAATGAGTCTCCACAATCCAATTTTTCAAAGCCAGAAGAGAAAAAATGTTGCTCAAACTTACCGAATGTACCGCTTCCCGATGAGTTTCAGGAGCAGTTTTGTGTTCTGCCACACCGAGCCGCTCCTGATCAGCTCATTCTGCTTCTCGTTCTTGAGAAAGTTGTGGATGAGCAGGAAACCGCTGATGACGAAGAAAATGTCGACTAAAATGGGCGCATTGGCAATCATCTGGTAACGAACTTGCTCAGCGTCACTGAACATGATGTACCTGAAAGCGGCAGAAGTGAGTTTCCAGAACTCCCAAGCAACTTCGCAGTTTGTACACTCACGGATTGTCCATGCTGAAGAATTTGTACCACTGGACGTGAAAGGCCAAGATCAACAGACTCGATATGGTCTTCAAGCCACCAATGATTGGGAAAACTTCTCTGTCGGTGCTGCTGCTGAAAATCGCCTGCCAGTTCTTCTCCACCGAAAATGCATTGAGAACTTTTTCTGTGCCGCTCACTTGCACAGAGGACGAGTCAGAATTGGTTGTCGGCATCTCCTGCTTCGGAATGTTTTGCATGAGGTGCGAGGTGAAATGCAGCACCAAAGTTATTGAGACTATCAAACCGACTACAATCAGGCTTCTACGTTGGAAAAATCCATCCTGCAGCCGTAAATCCTTCACTTCGAGCACCTCCGGTGCAAAGTCGTGGTATTTCAGGAACGCATCAACTCGCGAGTCGAAATAAGTTTGCGTCAAATTGAAAATTTCGTGTCTGCTGCAGGAGGCCGGCATGCAGAGTCCCACATGCAAAACTCCCTCCTTCAGGAATTTTTCCTCTATCTGCCAGGGGGAGTAGTGTGAAGCGTAAACGACGTAAAAGTGCATTGGGAATTCCGACACAGCGTGCACCAAATTCTCCTTCATGATTCGTGGAAATCGATTTGTTAACGTGATGTCGAGGGGGGTATTGAGCGACTCGCATCCTCGACGGGATCCGACCCACATGTTGTTTCCCCAAACGAAGCCTGATGGGGGCCTCGCTGACGCATCCATTACTGAAATGATATGAGGGAGAATGTGCTAAGCAGCTTCGGGAGATTTATTACCGACATCTGGAAGGGTCGTTGATAGGAGAAAATTGCAAATATGCGGGTAAACATGTTAAAAAGTTTTAAAAGGTTAGGGTTTTTACGGCTACATTGAAATTGAAATTGATTGGTTGCTTTGAGCTTGACATAAAAATTGTGGAAAAAAAATGGAAAAAACGGACAAACAGGAAGGCTGATAGACAGATAGATGAAAAGGTGTATTGTCCGACAGTCAACCAGGCAGACGGACAAACAGATTTCAGGTCAAAGCCTTTAGAACCTTCGAGACATCGGAATCTGAGTGAAACCTTTGAAAAAGCAGGCCATGGAATTCATCGTAGAGCTGCCATTCTGCAAAAGGAAGCTATTCCGCAGCTTTAACTTTGAAATGATTGACTTGTGTTCTTCCAGGTGAAATAAATTATTATAATTTTTTGCACATTTTCAAAAAATGCATTATTGCGGCTACTTTTCTGACTATCTGTTCGAAACTTTATAACTCAAGAACCATAAGAGCTATAGAGCTGCGGTGTTTTGCAACGTGTTAAGCGTTTTTGATGAGGCTAGGTATTTTAGACCCCCACTCCTTTATGGAAAAAACGGGGAGGAGGAGGGTGGACTTGACGTTCATATAAAAGTGCCTTATATTTCATCCGATTGTACTGGAATTTTAATATGTTGTAGTTCGTCAAAAATTTAGCAAATCATGGAACTACATAAGACCCCTTTTCTTCCAGGGATGGAGCTGGGGGCCCCAAAAATGTGGTCCCTTCGACGTCGTTGAAATTCCGGCCTTTCGCTTTTGATGAATTTTTATTAATAAGGAACATTATAGGAATTTACACAGTGGGCATATCAACCAAAAGACCAACAGTCACATAGACAGACGGACCATCAGATATTTAGACACACAGGTAGAAGAGTTTATAAAAAATGCTCAAAAAGTATTTTAAAATAATTCTAACAGACAGACTTCAGGGTAACAATAAAAACAAAAAGATAAAGTCCATTACAAAAACTCCACTGCCACTGACATTGACCGCTCGCCACCCAACGCACTGACGCAAGTAACGAGTTCGGAGATAGTTGCATAACGACACCATGTATCAATTTCATATAAACTTTTTGTCCGCCTCCGAGTGCGTGAGAGGTTCAAGCGCGTTCCAAATTCACGGTCGTGAACCTGCCTGCCATCAAATGCGTTTTTTATTCCACTTGATTTTTCACCCATCCGTCACGCAGAAGCCACAATTGCGGACCCTAATGAGGCGCCGTACTCGCACAGATAGAGATGGGGATGTACTTAAAAAGTAATTAAAACAGATCAGCGACAAGGCTCATTTGGAGATTCATTCAGCTTGCCGGAAGTGAGTGGTAATGGAGCGGAACCCAATTTTCTAATGAGGGTACCGCAATTGTGGGAATTTTGTGGCTGAGAGGAGATTTTTCTCCCCTCGAGCAGTGGCATAAATTCCGATCAGCACCTTGGTAATTCAGGGGTTGCTCTCTAATCATGACGTGCGACATTGTAAGCTGAAATTATCACCTTTAATGCACTCGTTAATGGTCAGATAAGCTACTACGTATCTGCACCTAATTACGAGTAATTGCCACTCACGGTTCGCAAACCAAACGAGAGACTCCGGAGCCTGACAATGCGAGTTGCCAATTTGAACTTTGGGTTTAATTGCACAATACTCCTGGCCGACAACCTGCCGGTGCGTGGTTGATTGAACTTTTTGCGTGCTCTCGTGTATGATCGATTGGCGGGTAATTATGATTCCGGAAGCATTTACAGATACGGATTTCGTAACTGTTTTCGAGACCTTGCGGGCTGCGGTTTCAGATTGCAAAAAAGTTGCGTGCAGAAAATGTCAAAGGTCGTCAAAGCATAACCTCCCATCCTCCAATTTGCTCCTCTCCCGGCCTTGCACCTTGAAAACCAGCTCTTTCGCAAGTTCGTGGTCCAAGACTTGGAGTAAAAGTAGGTTAATAGAATATTTCGCAAAGCCAAGGACTTCCTTCATCCACACCGGTTATCCCACTCGGAGATCGAAGCTCCTTCGCCACCCGTCTCAATCATGACTGTGAGCAATCTCCTGACTTTTGAATGGCTCTTTGTTCA
Organism: Forcipomyia taiwana; assembly: GCA_963930915.1. Lineage (NCBI taxonomy): Eukaryota > Metazoa > Arthropoda > Insecta > Diptera > Ceratopogonidae > Forcipomyia > Forcipomyia taiwana. The sequence continues at coordinate 5,985,910 of CAWVOI010000099.1, read as the reverse complement.
TCGAAAATGACCAAATCTCCACGCCAGAGTGCATAATTTCGGAGATCGATGGCTCATTTGTGAACTTCAAATTTTATTTCGTGCCGAGGTGTTGTATATTCGCCTCACCTTGACACCCTTTCGTTTCATTTATGACAAGAGAGCAAGATACGCTTGCCAAAATGCAAGACTGAAAAAAACCCCGGCCTGGCCGACTAACAAACAGAAAAAAATAGTGCACGAAGCAGAGCGAACCTTGATGTTGAATGTGTTCCAAGACTCACCTTTGACTGCCCATATCTGTTTATCATTGACACCATGCTGGATCTCCTGCAGCTCGGCGTAGCACTGGGGGCTCACTACATCTTCCGAGGCGAGGTCTGCCAGGGCGTAAATCATGGACAAACTTTTGTACTCGCTCACAGTCTCTTTCAGGCGCTTCCCATTATTTGTATCCAGACGGGTAAAATCACAGTGGATGCACGTTTCGTTTGTGGGTCGAAGGGACGCCTCCTTGCTGCTCGTGTAATCCAGGAGCGAGCACACAAGGAGGAGAAGATTTAAATCTTTCATAAAGTTTTGCATTATTCTCACTATTGTTCCACTTTCACTTGGTTCTCAGCACCTTTTATCTCTCCATAGTTTTTCAGGTGCCTGGCGCTCAGAGTCCTCCGTATTCCGATCGCGACCACGGCTAAAAAGAGACAAATCCAAATTTGTTATCGACACTTGGCTTTTATATGAACTCCGTACAGCCAGCCACTCCGGTGCGGTGCTGAAGGCTGCAAGCGCCCGGTTTTTAATGAATGAATGAAACTTTATGTGCTCGTTTTGGGCCGGAGCAGCAGAGATTTATCGCGTGTCTCAAAAATCTCGAATTTTCCTCAAAACTAGACGTCGTTTGGTAGCAGATAAGGATTGAGTGCTTTTTAGAATACGAGTCTAGCTTTTATTGTGTCTGCCAAACGGTCAGGGTTAGTTCACCTTCTCAGCCTTTAGATTTTTTTAAAATTTAATTTTGGCCTTTTTGAGAGAAAAATCGGTTCAAGTCGTTATATAATCTTTAAGAAACCCGAGTTCTTAAGTAATTTCAGCCGATTCTATTCTCAAAGCGGAAGCCAAAGGGCTCGCAATTAAACCTCTTGGAACCTTCAAAAGGGACAAAAAGTTAATGGTTCGAGCAACACAAAGAATTTCTGGCTCGTCACCTGTCAGGCAAAAACTACCTATAGGAGCACGTTTCCTGCACCACCTAGAAACTTGGTGGCTTATTAGGCGCGCTCATAAACCCAAGATGGCTGGCGCACGATGCAAAGTGCAGCCATAAACTGGCAGCCGTCTGAATGCAGCCCTTTCATGGGGGAAGTCAGTTTACGACCACTCATCGACTTCGCCAAATACTATAATTTCTTATTGCTGCCCTTGTGCAGCAGAAGGTCTGTATATCGGTTTCCGCGAGTTAATGGACTTGGGTTTTGCTTTTTAGTCCGTCATCGGCTTGTCAGCGACTCCCATGACTGAACTCGATTTATAGTATTTCTGTTACTTCGAAAGGGCGGCGTCTCTCTGTCCCTTTCTGGTTCAAACTGTATGAGACCACTAAAAACAGGCAAATGGCAACAGTAACAAAATCAAAATATTCTTTTAAAGAAACTTATACATTTGGTCTTTGAATTTTTACTTAAGAAAACTATTTTACAGATTATACTGAATCATTTTATTTTATTGGGATTTTTCTGCACTTGACAAACTAACAAAAATTTTTAAAAAACCTAATTTGATATCTGGTTTTTATTTATTTTTGCCGGTCCGAAATGAGTTAAATAGATTGGTCAAATGCTAAAAGAGGAATGAGGGAGCTCTCAGTTCCTGGTTTCGGCCCTGGTCAAAGTTCATTTAACGCCTTCCTGGGATATTACAGAAATAACCCAAAAATTACTGAAAATTTTCCACAGTCAACATGATTGGCAATTCTAGTGCTCTCTTTTCTAGCCCACCATTGTCCTCCCATCAGGCAGTCGTGAATCAACAAGTTGGCAAATCACATTATTGTCCAATCTCTACATTTATTTTCTCGCGCAAACATGAATACCAACTAGGTTCATAATTTATTTACGTACGCGCTCAGTGGAGGTGCAAAAACAAGCAACTAATTCACGAATTTCACTACCACCGCCAACAATAGTAATAATTGTTATGAGCTTTTTGTTTCATTTTTATGCAATAATCAGGTTACGTCTCTCACGAGCGAGCTCGGTCTCGTCTTCGGACTCCACTTAACAGGTTTTTTGATTGTTTTGCGCGCACACACCATTACGCAATTCTTCCGTAAAAGCACTTGCTTCAACCAAGTCCCGATCGTGTCCGAGATACAGGAATGGCCCATTAGGACTCCCCAGACGTTCGGCGATCCGCACGAGACCCCCAGAGCAAACAGCAACTACTGACCAACTTAGCTTATCGTGCGTCACGTCATCGGCCAGCCGGTTTGCGTACATTTCGGGGATCCAGCCGACTTCGAATGCACATTTTTGGAATGAATTGACCAAATTTACGGTATGTTGACAAGCTCGGCGTTACATAATGGCTCTTTCGCTTTCGTATGCCTCACTTTTCCTCCGCTTCTTCTGTCCTCTTCTTATCACCTCTTTCGCCAGCTCTTGCGATTTATTTCGCACACCATTTCGTCACCGGGTCGGAGCACCGAAAGCAGATCAGTGCTTTCTGGGTTAATGAAATTCCCCCGAAACCGAAATGACGGCTATTTTATTCAATTTTGCGGCGTTCGATGCAAATTTGGGGATCTCAAAAGCCGTCTCGGTTGCGACACCTTGACTTACAAATCAGGCAGTTCTTCTAATCTAAGCAGGAAAAGTAGATGTCTGGTGAGGAAGAGATTTGAATAGAAGGCGTTGTCGTCTCGAGCCCGATGTCATAACAGCTGCATCCGGATGTTATCCAACTCTATCGTATTCATGATCCAACATGTCAGATATTGGGCCTCTACGGGTTTACTCACTGTCTTGCTATTATTTATTTACAGTTTCGTCGAGCGCGGCCTAGGGTCAGCGTCACGGCTACCTTCAGCGAGTCACTGCACTACTGAGGAGTCAAATTTCTGCCTCTGCTCGCAGGGCTCGTCTCTTAACTGGCACTCAATCAAGCACTTCCGCACGCATACGTGCGTTGTTTTCACTCACTACGCATTAGTTGTAATTACCTAAAATTGAATTATCACGTTCCTGCGTTGCACAAGCCCATGCCCAATAAATTTATGTAATGGCGGGGTGTGAGGTAGTAAAGAGGCACTTCCGAGTGTGGCGGAGGTTGAATGAAGACTGCATCGAGTTTGGAGTCGCAAGTGCAAGTGGGGGTAGGGATGGAGCCGGCTAATGAACGAGTGCGTGAAGAAAAGCGAAAGAAATGTCCAAAATTTGCTTGTCGTTCGCGGTGATACGGTGAATGTGGAGTACGGAACGGCTGTACGGGCACGTCCAGCGTACCTGTGAGTTATGGTACTACGCGCGCTGCATTAACATTGTCGTATTATTTAATAACATATTTACCAAAGGGCGTTTCAAATGCGCAGATGACCATGTTGACTCTTGAAGGGCTTCTAATCTGATTTGGTTCGGGTGCTGCTAAAAAGGGAACTAAATTTCCTACTTAATTTAATTTGGTTTTTTTCCTAAGTCCAAGAAACGGTACTTGTATTGACACCCCTCAGGGAGGTGCTTATGTAAATACAAGTAAACATTGGTGTCCATTGGCTACCAAGGAGTAGATAGTGATTCACCAAATATATTTTTCTAGGATTGCCAAGAGACGTAACTAGAATCTGACGCCCTTACACAATATGTTATTTTTATGTACTCCTATATACAATATTTTTTACCTTTTTTTAAAACTAATGATGCCTCTTCAAAGTCTAAAAAATATTTCACCTTAGACCTCCCATGGGTACGGCTCTGATATTGCCCATCTACCTTATTTGGTTTAAGATTCATAGCAGCCCTTTTTACTACGTATAAAATAATCATTTTTGCATGATTAAGGTTTAAATGTGTTCATTTTTAGGTCAATTTTCGGCTCTGTTAAGGTCATCTTTTTGATAGTTTAAAGTAATAAAGTTAACCTCTTTAATCCTGAAGTGTATTCGAAACAACTCTCTCGTATGCAAATCACACCCAAAAGTTTCGCTGCCGACTTGAAAGCGACACCCTGTTCATGCAATTATGTATGAGATACGCAAATGATCTGAGTTAAAGCCGAAACTGTATATTCATTTTTTCATTGCATAATAATGGATTTGGTACTTGAAATTCATAAAACCAATGTCGGAGCCGGCAAGCTTCTCTCCAGTCTGACGCACGTTCAACCGGTGCTCGGTGGTCGGCTGCAGCCAAAGGTGCGACTCTCGAAACACGAAACCCGTGAGGCGTAGGTGTGATTCGGTTTGCGGGTGCGAAAAGACCAGTAAAAGGGAGACAAAAATGCCGACTTCGGGGTGTAAGACTACGAGTTTCGCCTGCCATTGGGATCAAACGTGTCACTGAGACGAATTGAAATTTGGAAGATATTGATCGCCCCCAGCTCGGAGGGGCGTGAAAACGTTAGGTAAGCTGTTTATTGATGGATCGATTTCCCCGCGAAACACGTGTCACTCTCATCGATGTAAGAGTTTTATAATTGCCGAGCTCTTGACGGATGAGTCGGGATTTCGTCAACTAGATAGGATCCTTTCCAATTCACTTCAACTCCAACCCAAGCCAGTCGGAGCGTAAACACGATAAATAGCGCTACCAAAAATGTTTAAAAATGGTCAGCCACAATTTTCCATCCTCCCTCAAAGTTCAAATGGAGTTAGGAAAGTGGTGGCACAGAAAACCGCATGTTTCTATCTCTTCTGGGTCTTGAACGATACATAAAGTTTCGGACAGAAGGACGGACGGACAGACATAGTAGAAAGTGCATTGGAAAAATTTTTAACATGTTTTGGGAGCCCTAGCAATAAATGTGTAATCCTACGATAATTGAGGGCTGCTAATCTAAACTGGGTCTGCACTCAATCAACCGCAATATTTCAACAATCATCCCCCGAAAACGCAACGGCCCATGATTTTCGCATCATACCGATATGCTCCACTTAGCTCCGTGGCGTTACCAAATCCACTTGACAAAATGCAAATTTGTCTGGCATCAAATCTTCTCCACCCGGAATCCGATTAGCGAGTTGCGCGTGTTTGCTCAACGTTTGCTCCGGATTATTCACTCCCGAGTGGGCCCATAAACTTCCCTGAGGCGCGCAGTGGCACGTTCCAGGCTGTTTACTTTGAAACTACGATAGTTGCGTCCCTGGCACGGGTCAACAGACTGGACTGCAACACTGTTGCGCCGCACTGTTGCCTCTCTGTTTACACTATCTGATCGCGATCAGCTCTCTCGCAACTGTACCGTATGCTGATGTGCCGCGATCAGCTTATGTGATTTCTCAGTGTAGGTGAATATTGCAACACCAGCAACATAACAACACGAGCGACAATAGAAAAGCCGCAACATGATGTGTGACTCACTAAAAGGCCAAGTTCGGCAGAGAATAAGAAATGGAGGCATCATGCGTAAGTCATTGTTTATTGTTTTGAATGAGCTCGTACGAGAGAATGATGGAATGCGGCCTCACGGAGAAAAATCTTGTGTTGAGTTTTTTTCTAAAATCTTTGTTAGTTTATGGCTCCATGTTGAGAGAGAACCCCAGACCCCTAGTCAGGCCCGACGAGAGGGGGGGAGGAAAGGGGGTAAACCCCCCGGGCCCGTGATTTTTTAGGGGGCCCGGGCCGGCGTCCGGGCCCCTAGAATCTCGAACATTTCCCTTTGATAGTACCGGGCCCAGATTTTCTCTCGACGGCCCTGCCCCTAGTTGAGTCTCTATAAAAGATAGGGACTTATGCAAATGTGGCTCCTTGATTTGATCATCTGATAAAGTATTTTGGTTAGTTTTTATAGTAAGTTTACCCTACAATAACCACAGGTCTTCACTTTTGATGATTTAAAAGTTCTTGGAAGTTGAAATCTAAGGACAAATTAAACTCTTACGCGATAAAAATCAAGCCCCAAAAATTGCAACAAAAAAGATTCAATTCTTGCTCAACTTCCCTCCGTGTCTTAATTCATATTAAAGCGATTCAAAACATTGCCGTCTTGCAACTCGTTCCCCGTACATTCTACACAACTCCTCGCTCTCTTGACTACACCTCATGCCTCTGTAGTAGTGTTGCTTCTTCCACATTATTCTTCGGTTTAGAGTTTCAATTCACACACGTTCACTCAGTTTCACCTTACCTTTTACCGATCGCGAACGCAACTTAGTTTACTAATCATTTCTGAGTACGTGTTATAAAATTTTGAGTTTGCGATTTCGCGATAAGACCCGAACTCGGTGCTAGAAAGCGAGTCATTTGGAGCATCTCTGGGACCAGGGACTCCGGAAATGTAAATGGGAGCACCAAACGGTGGAGTCTGGAGGAATAACTGTTCAGTTAGAGCGAGAATGCAATGTGAATGTGAAATTTGAGAGTCAACATCGAGGCTGTGAAATTTGAACACAATGGGGCTCAGAAAGATCGGGGCAAAGAACGGGTACGAGGAGATGGAGGGTAAGGACAGCCCGAACCTTCCTGCGGCGCCCACTTCCGCGACTCCCATCATCCCACCCTCCGGCCCTAGCTCCCTCCCTTCAGGCGACTTCGAGCTGGCCTCCGTCAGCGTCGTCCCGGACGGTGAGTTCAGATTTCCACCCGCGATCCCGGCGCCTTACCCTCGCTTTTCTTTCCAGACACCTACACCGTCACGCAGGCGGTCAACGCACTCGGCTTCGGGTGGTTCCAGGTGAAGCTGTCGCTGTGCGTCGGGCTCTGCTGGATGGCGGACTCCATGGAGATGACGATCCTCAGCGTCCTGGGACCCGCCTTGCACTGTGACTGGGGCATCACGAGGTACCAGCAGGCTCTCGTCACCACCATCGTCTTCCTGGGAATGATGCTCTCGGCCACGTTTTGGGGCCACCTCAGCGACCGCTACGGCCGCAAGCCCGCCCTCACGCTCTGCGGCGTCCTGCTCTTCCTCTACGGCCTTCTGAGCGCCGTCGCTCCCAGCTTCACGTGGCTCCTGCTTCTCCGGGGTCTAGTGGGCTTCGCTATTGGCTGCGTCCCTCAATCTGTGACGCTGTACGCCGAGTTTCTGCCAACAAAACAGCGAGCCAAGTGCGTCGTGCTCCTGGACTGCTTCTGGGCCCTCGGAGCCTGCTTCGAGGTGGCTCTGGCGCTCGCAGTGGCGCCTAATCTGGGCTGGAGATGGCTTCTGGGGCTCTCTGCTCTGCCCCTCTTCGTCTTTGCCTGCATCACTCCGTGGCTCCCGGAGTCTGCGAGGTACCACGTGACGAGTGGACAGAACGACAAGGCTCTCGAGACCTTGGAGCAGATCGCCAAGGACAACGGGAGGCCCATGTTGCTCGGGAGACTGGTTGTCGAAGCCCCCGTGATCAATCGGGGCAGCTTGAAGGCTCTTCTGAACCCCGCGCTGAGGAGGACGACTCTGCTGCTGTGGTTCATCTGGATGGCATGCGCCTTTTGCTACTACGGACTGGTTTTGATGTCCACGGAGCTGTTTGGGGGAGCCAATAAGACTCCAGGGGACGTCCCTGACTGCCACCCTCTGTCCACGACTGACTACATGGACCTTCTCTGGTAAGCCGCCAAACTCAGTGGAACCCTCAATTGCATATATTAATTTTTCCCATGTCGCTTTAAATTTAATTTGAGAAAAAAAAAACCTTTAAGTATGCAAATAGCGCTATAAAATGGCCGAATATTTTTTTTTATTTTTTAAGACAGTTTGTCTGTTAGTAGGGGATCTTAAAAAGGTTTAATATTTTAGTATGAAAGAATTTTTATTTTTCTAAAAATATCTGATTTTTAATCAACTTCAAACCAATTTTTAGAGTTTAAAACAAAAAATTATAAAAATCAGGGTTTCTTTTGAGAGCCAAAGATTCATCTTCTAGATTAAAATAGTAGACGTTAAGTTCAATTTTTGAGGGCTCACATGCCAAAATTAGACATGGTGTAAAAGAAGATCTATGAGCCTACCAAAATGCCGAAAAATAATTCTGCTGAATCAACGGCTATTTGTCTGCCGCTATTAGTTCCTACATGTGCAAATCCACTGAATTTCCGGCTACTGCATTTCCGCCTTCATTTTTCCGGAGAATATCAAAACCATGCCAGGCTACTGAATCCTAGGAACAAAAGCTGAATACCCAGATCCTATAGGTACAACAAATATTTTCCTTTGCAGGACTACACTGGCAGAGTTCCCGGGAATTTTTGCCACGATCTACATCATTGAAAAGTTTGGCCGCAAAAAAACGATGGCATTCCAGTTCCTGCTGTACGCTGGATGTGTCGTGTTAATTACCTCAACAACAGAGTAAGCTGTGTGATAAAACTTTTCCCATCCTCATGTTCTCAAAATTTGTTCATTCGCAGACGCGTTCTCCTGACCATTATCCTCTTTGTGGCCCGAGGTATCATCGCGGGACTGTTTCAGGCAGCTTACGTGTACACCCCCGAGGTCTATCCCACAGCTCTGCGGTCCATTGGAGTGGGAGGCTGCTCGGCTCTTGCCAGAGTCGGGGCCATGGCAACCCCCTACGTGGGACAGGTGCTGTTCCAGAGCTCCATTCTGAGTGCCGTCACGGTTTATAGCTTATTCGGAATTTTCGCTTGCTTCGCGTGTCTTCTGTTGCCTTACGAAACGAGAGGAAATGATTTGGCGGCCTAATTGGGAGTGGGGGAGAGCAAAAGACGGGCGTCATTAGCTTTAAGGATTTATTTTTAATTAAAATACATACTACTAAACATCGTACTTCAGCTTCTCAGGGTATCTCCCGACTTTCTGTCTCCGTCATACAGTTCATTCAATTGTATGTTTTGTAATATTTAATTCGTAACTTTATCTTTGGCTCATTTCAAGTTTCTCGTAAATGGAAAAATTAATTTATGAAGTAATCTGTAAGCGATACTCGTACTCGAATTATGTTAATTTATGTTTGTCCCTACCGTAAGTTTAGAGTTGGTTTGTAATAAAAATCTAGAAAATTACAAAAGAGAAGACAAATTGATTAAGGAACGACGTTTCATGTTGACTTGCAAGAGTTTCAGAAAGTACAGTGCTTTAAAACCAGTGCCTTTGGCCTGTATTGTTATAAAAACTTGATTGAAAATTATTTAGAGACCAAACGTAACCAAGTACAGTACTTTACAAAAGTATCTGAACTACACCGTTTAATCTCGATCTCACGGTAGATTTTAACCTAAATTGCAAAATACCAAGGCATATAACCAAGGACTTTTGGAATGTACTGAATATTGCACAATACTTTACAAAAGTATATGACCAGACCATTGAAAGTTGACTTATACATAACCAAAATATGTAACCTAGTACTTTCGGAATACACTGTAGGTTTTTTAAATCGAGTGTTGGAACCAGTGCCTTGTAAGCATACAGTCAAGATAATTTTAACCTGATTCAAAATACCGAAAAAAATTAACCAAGAACTTTTAGGATGCACTGTAAAATTTTTCTATTCAAGGAAAATACAGCTGTTTTGGAAAACGCTGTGAAAAACACATTTATTCGGTAACCAAGAATTTTCGGAACGCACTGTAAATCATAAGATCGCAACTGGCTACGTCTTTGGTTAAGTCTATAAATTTTTATTTCAAATTACACGCTCTGCTAAAAGTAGATCCGCTGCTTTGCTGCAATCGACCGAGTTTAATTGACAATTTGGGTATCGCAAAACACATGAATTTAAATTCCGGGTGGTCGGGGCGGCGTGTCTGAGTATTTTACGGTAACACTTTAACCAATATTACTACACAGTTGTCAGCTACAGGTATACAGATTGATTGCGTTTAAATTGTTTTGGAACTATTTGTGCTGCTCTTAGGGTTTACGGTTTATGTCATTCTCACACAGATAGGCTTTAGTGGGTTAACTTTGCTTCTTCGCCGAAACACTCGGTTTCCGACAGAATCCGTACAGAAGACGAGGAATTTGGGGACCACTGATATGTTTCTCTACTCGACGTCTCTTACCCCAAGACCCGCTTGATGTAGTTGTTGGCGGGTTCTGGGGTGAGTACGCGGTGTCGATTGGGTCGGAAGTTGTCGGAATCGTAGTCGGCGTTGTTGAGGGAAGACGCGTGGTTCTCCACCTGGTTCTCGGCAGACGAGGGCTCGGGGTGCTCGGAGGTCGTCTGGAGGGACGAGGCCTGAATGGAAGTCATTTTGGGAGACGTGGAGACCTTCTGGGTCGTTGAGGGAGCTGAGGTCACCTCCTTGTCGGGTCGCGGGTCCTCGTGGATGATGACGGGGTGGTGGACTGGCGCGTGTCCAAAGTCCTGGGACGACAGCTCCTTCTTCACGGACTCCTTACTGGGCTCATCGTGGTCCTTTGGGTGCTCCTCGTGGTCCAGGGCTAGTGGTGGGTGGTTCTTCTTCTCCACCTCGTGAACTCCTCCGTCGAGAGTCTGCGAGACCTCCTCCAGGTTGCGCTGTGCCAGGGTGGTGGGGAAGGGACTGGTCGGGTTCAGCGAAACCGAGTCTGAGACGGCCGTGTTGTTCTGCCGAGGAGCAGCTGTGGTGTCCTGGGCCGCAACACTGGTCTCCGTGTACTCGTCGGTGCTCGTCTCGTTCTCGAATGTCTCGTTGAAAGCCACTTCTGTCGTGCTGTGGGGCATCTCGTGCGTTACCAGAGGATCGTACTCCTTCGTGTGGTGCGGGAAGTGCGACTTCACCAGCAGCAAGGGAGGCACGAACATGTCTCCTGTCGTGAGCTGGTTGTTGTCGCTCTTCTTCGATGTGATGTTGGAGACCTCGGGACGCGGGAACTCCTTCCGCATCACCTGGGGCGAGTAGATCTGCGGATGGCTCTTCCCGTAGCTCTTCCCCGAGAGATTCAGCTCGTGCTTCTCGAAGTCCGACTTGGCGTGGTTGCTGTACTTCTTCGCGGTGGCGCTGCCCGTCGACATCGCCATAGTTGAAGACTCGGCAGGGACGGTTTCTCGCCGAGTCCGTGCCTCCCCGAAATCCGACGTCTCGTCCACCATAGTCGTCTCGTACGACTCGCTGGAGGCCGACTCTGTCGACGAGGTGGAGACGGAGCTGTCAGAGGAGGTGCTGAGTGCTTCCGTGGCCGTGCTCGAGCCCACGGTGCTGCTGGTCTCCGTTACCTCGGTCCTCGGAGGCTCGTCTGCCTGCATGAACTCGTCTTCCTGCATGATCTCGAACTTGGGGATCTTGGAGTACTTCTTGTTGGCCACGGCCTGGGCCATTTTCTTGAAGGCCACTTTCTTGCTGTTCTTCACTGGCTTCGGCTCGATGACAGTGATGACACTTTCGGGCTCCATGAGATCACTCAGGTCCTCTGTGGTGGTGGAACGGGACTCGACGAGCCTATCCTCGTCGTCTCGCAGACAGCTCAGCTCCCTCTCCACCTCGTGGTGGCTCGTCTTGGCGTTGCACAGGGCAATTTTTACCAGCTTTCGGTCACATTCACGGACCAAATGCAAATTTCCTGTCTCCGTGTCGTACACAGTGTTGGTGGCAAGGACGTTGGTTGTGCACCGGAAAGCCCATTCGGGAACTGTTGACGAGAATTAAATGGGACACGTGTTAGTGGTGACGAGTGCGAGAGTGACGGGACTTCAAGACAAACCTTTCATTTCGCACAAAAATGATCCCACTGAGGGCCCTCCGCAGCGAAGGGCGTGCCAGCGGTAGTCCCGCACGGGATCGATGGCTGCGCAAAGCATGGCGTTGCCAACCGGGATCTCCTCAGCCCAGTACGGGGTGCTGAGCTCGTGGTCTCGGCTGTTACTGTGGAAGACAGAATTGAATTGTAATTTCAAAATAAAGTGGAAACTTTGGAAAATATTATTTTAATGTGGTTGCGATGGAGCCCACTTTAAAAATTAGACATTTCGATAAAGGGTACACAAAATCGCTTAAAAGCATTTTAGAAAAAGCATAAAATTTAATCTTCATATCTATATAGTGCAATGTAAATTTTTTAAGTATCTAAAAATTTTCTACGAAAATTTTATGAATTTAGGAGTATTTGAGATAGTATGACCACAGGTATGGGAATAAATTGAAATTTTCCCATATAACAAATTAAAGATTATAGATTTTTAGATTTCGAAGATTAAAAGAAAACTTTGGCAATAGATTCCCAAAGCTTTCACTCAAATCATCATTTAAAGGGATGATTTGGAAAATTTTTAAAAATATCTAGTTCCGCTCCAGGAAGACCTAGAAGCTCCATCCCTGTTTTTGGTTAAAAATCAATTTTATTTTCAGAGCTGAGACAGCTCTCTTAGCTGAAACATGAATGTATAATTTAGTGATGAAAACTGCAGATTTAGCTTTTCTGATTCTCGGTTTATAAATTTTTAAACGGACGAGAAAATAGCGCCACGTTCCAAACGTGAAATAAATTAGGCCATTTAACGAGAATGGGCTCATAACCCGTGAAAACAAAGCCGCAACTGAATCCCCGCATGAGACAGCGAACAAGATACCGAAACTCCCGCCAGTGTGGACGCATGGTGCTTCGTGCTGAGTCAGCAGATTCGCTTAATTTCCGGCCATTATCACAAAAACGGGGGATGGGCCAATTAAATCGCCATTACGGCTCCTTGAAATTCAAAAGGCTTCTCGCATTCCGAGGAAAATACATGTTAACATGCGTAATTCAAAGCCCACCCACGCGTTAACCTCACAAATGACTCTCTAAATACGCATTTGGGAGAAGAGCAGCGCGGCAGCCACCAATAAATTTCTTTCGTCATTTCTCAGCCCGGCTTTCACAAGTACCTGCCTCACCTACACCCCTACCTCTTCCCCCTTTGTGTGGCTCAATTCTCCATAAACATTCGTGCTTGCCAGACGAAGCCAAACACAAAAATGTTGTTGAAAATGTTGGCATGATGTCGAACGTTAAGGATCTCGATGTAGAGTACATAGAGAGGAATGTCGTATGGCAAAAGGCGACAGCGACCGCAGGAGCGACAGCAAAAGATGACTAAAGGAGAATGAGCGGAGACAGAGAAAATGAGGAAAAGTGATGAGCCCATTAAGGTTGAATACAGGAGTGCCATTGCGCTCTACGAGGGTATAATCTTCATCGTTTGCACGCGCACTGATGTCAGATGTTTCATGTTTGTGTAACATGGAATTGTTCAATGAATTTTTTATGGTAGCTTTTATACACAAGTACGTTTCCAAAACGAGCGCACTAAAAGATGTTTGATGGCTTAACATCCCCGAGTACGAGAGAATTATGTAAACGCTGAAAGTTGAAGCAGACTAAATGGTGTCAGAATAACGACAAATCAGCAGTGGAAGAGACAAAGTTTCGCTGACATCGTGTTTGGAATTCCCAGAGCGACATGAAACCTCATGCGTGTCAGGCTTGTGAGTTTTGCATGTAAATCTCTGCATTTGATTGCAGGTTTGTGATATTTTGTTATGAAACCAAATTAACTCCTGGCAGCTGTTCAGCTGTCGCGAGTAGGTCTGAGCCTGTGGGAGGTTTCAGCATCATCACTAGGTGCTTAATTCTGGTGAAGACAGGTGAGGAATCCGCAATTCGCATCCAGAGAGTTGGCTTTATTTTGCTGTTTATTAGGCAGAAAATTTGAGGAAATAAAGGTAATGATTCTCTCATCAGATTTCCGATATTTCATAGAGAATCATTGGCTAGAGGATGGCTACAGATCTCTTGAACGTTTAAAGTTCAAATTTAAAAAAAGTGTGCCGTGGTTATTAATTTATAGCTCCCTCGTGCAACATTTATTAACCAAAAACGTCCTGTTATTTTCACCCTGTTGGGTTGCTTTGATAAGTTTTTGTCAACTTTGTGGAAAAAAATCGGTTTTTGGAAAAGCTTGACACGTTTTTGACACGATACTAAACAACTAAACAAAGGAAAAATGTAATCCCACATCATCTTTGAGGCAAACTTTTTTCTAAGCTACTCTAGTCTACAATGTTCAGGCTCTTAATGAATTCATCACTTCAATAGCCCCCCAATTAGCTCGTTCATGAGCACAAAATGTATTTAATTTCCAGTCATGAAACCCCTTAATTGAAATAAGCCCAAACAGATGGCCTGAGTCAGTCATGCAGCGAGTTGGAAGCGGAAGTTAAATCAAATTATGAGCTTATTTATTAAAACTTACGTCCATTTGAAGCGGTCGGAGTTCTCGCCCCGCATCAGGCCAATCCACACGTTCTCGGTCACATCGGTGCGCTTCAGGAATGCACGAACGGAGTCAAATTGCGCTGGGTTGTTCACTGCCAAAAAATACTCATAGCTCTAGTTTTGAATTATGCAATAACATGTGAATGAGGCTGCGAAGAAGTCACATATAAAATCAGGCACAAGCTGCAACAAAAAAGTGGGGCACACTCGAGAACCCGCAAAAAGGGTTGCCGCTTGCACCCCGGCTTTCCACTCCCTCGCTCGGAAATAACAATAAATCATAATGAGAAAATAAAATGAAATAAAATAAAACGAAACGCACATTAAGAGGACGATATGGAAACGAGAAGAGTCGCCATAGAAGGAGGTGGCGACGACACAAAAAACACACACAGGAAGGAGGGGGTGGGAAAGATTGCAGGGCTTCAGATACTCGCTGTGCCCTCGATAGCACAAGAGAGTGCCTGATAATATGGGTATGTGTTGCGTATGAGAGTTTAAAATAAATTGTGGGTGGCTGGGCGGCGGTTGCGTTGGTTGACAGAGAGTTATATTTTATTCAAATCCACCCATTTTTCCACTCTAAGGTTAAGCATTTTCATTTGTTAGGCGGATTACCATATTAGCCGGAGATGCCTTATCGGGGACCCGGATCGGAATGTGCAAATTGGGCAAGTTAGGCTCGGCTGGCCATTCCTCGGGTAACGTGTTTGAGTTGCAGAGCAAACATTCTTTCCCTGGACCCGCTCAAAGAGACATAAAGAAACTTTTTTCTAATGAATTTTAATTTACCACGTTTTTTCCCATGACGACCTCCTTTGGTGGAAGCCACCGCAGCGGCCAGTCCGCAATTGCGCCATTTCCCCCAGATATTTGATCATTTTCTCAATAACTCCATTCCTGTTCAATTAAGTATTCATATCTCTCCGCATAACTGCCTGATTTTCCGCAATTCCTTTCCTTGCTCCTCGTTCGTCAAAAGTTCATACCGATGAAATTGCCATGAGAGTGCAGCAAAACTGGAGGAAGTACCTGTTCCATGGGTGTGCCGGAATTCTATTTTCGAATGCCTCACTCGTCCTTGACTAATTAATTCCCCAAATGAATGCATTCAACAAGGTCGTTTCTATGCCACCACCCGCACTGCCACTGCTACCCACCGAGTTGCTCCGAAAGTCAGTCGACGAGCAACTTTTCCGTCGCTATGTACACCTACCTGTCACCAAATTAGCATGATGGAATTGACACACAGCATCTGCCTCGAACCACGAAATTTTGTCACGGAAATGTCGGTAGAACACGGGGAACCCGATGGCAGGAAGAGTCCAAGTGTTCGAGACGGAGGAGGACGAGGACGCATTCACCTAGTAAAACAATCAGAGGGGTGGCCTTGAAAACTTTCCTCACTCCCGTGTTACACAACTTCAAAGGAATAGCGCACGAACTGCGAAACTATTCGAGGACAAAGGAGAAATGGAACAATGAGGACTTACTGCTCGTCCATGGCAAACTTGGGCCGCGATTGCGGCCAGCAGGAGCACGCAAAATTTCACTTGCATCGCGCGCGTCACAGGATCACGTCGACAGTATGAGATAGGAGACGGGAAAGTCCAAGTGCCAATGTATGATTTCACTCGAGAAGTTTTCCGCGATTTTCCTCCGTGCTTTTCCAGCAATTTGCGAATCGCTACTGAGGCAATCAATCGCAAATATTGCGGCCACAGAATGTTTTCATTCTCCCATCACGCTCTGTGGGGCTGTGTGTCGTTCATGCGGCGAGAGTGGAGCCTGCGCCCTTGCTTGGCTCTCCAAGTGGCTACCTCACGTTTGCTTCCGAGTGCTCAGAAGTAAGCAAGAAGCCAAATAAACAGAGTGCGGGTTGTGTTTTGTAGGTCGTCGGCGTCTCTCCCATTTGCACGAGAGTTCGTGTGTTGCCGTAGGTTCTTTTTTATCTCCATGCACGACGACAAATGCGGTGACCAGCTGAAGTCCACAGAAGCGTAATTTGTTTTGGGTTAATTGCCGCCTAACCCGATGCGGAGCACACTCGAATGGCTGTGAGGCGTGAAAAACCAATCGATTGCTCAATTAACTCAGCCGCTACATGTCGATGGACGATGGACTGCGATGGGATGGTATATTGGGCTTGGGTTAATTGATTTATGGAGGCTGTCCAGAGAAGCCGAGTTTAAGCTGTTTTTCAGTTGTTGGCTCCGAAACCATCTGTGGCTTCTCTCACATGATTCAGTGGAAATTAATCAAGCGCATTGTTCTGGCGATTTCGAGGCTTTTATCTGGCCATAAAATTTTACATGAGGTAAAATCTTAAGCTTGCTACATCGCACAGTGCGAAATACTGTTCTGAAATCGTTCAACATTTCCTGGAGGTTTAAATAAAATTTTTTGAGGAGAATATGTCCGACATCTTGGATTTCACAATTTCTTTTGGAGTTTTTAAACCATAACTATTAATTAAAATATTTATTATATGGCTTCCACCATCTTGGATTTCCAGTAATTCAACGTTAAGAACCAATTAAGATAAGATTTTGATTTTTTTACCTTGGCAAAATGCACTTTTTCGCAATCAAAATTTTTCAAAAAATGTAAGTGAGTTGTGTATGGGAATTTTTTTAAACGGGACTCCACTGGTCCGTGATTTTTTCTTCTTTGATGACTTGGAATACTTTCACAGAAAAAAAACTAAAAACAAACGACTACTTGGAAAACTCCTCAGGATATTTCGAAAAAACCTTCAAACGATCCCCATTGTGTTAACCCCATTTGAAAAAGTGTTTGAGTACTTTTTTTTATGATATTTTATGTCCCTTTCTAGGCCCACACCTGATATTCTTTCTTAGTAGGAGATAAAGTTTGATCCTTGGTGTCCTTTGAAGAATTTTCTTCCCAGCTTGTTGCTGAATAAATAATCTCTTAACCTCTCATAAAAGTAAACTTTATCACCAGCATAAACTTTTATTAGCTATTTAATGCATACGTGTGCACTTAATAGCCCCATCAAGGAGACCCGAAATTCGTCTTCTTTTACAAATATTTACGAGTAGAAACTTGAGTTACAAATCACAGGTTCGTTTGCTGTCTCTTGCGCAACAATTCGCGCTTCATGAATGTAGTGCAATTAGTCTTAATGGAGATTATCGTTTTGAGGTTGAAGTAATTTGTTTTCATCTTGCACATTTTTTGTCAGCAGTTTTCGCACAATGAGGGAGCTGTCGGATGAGGTAACCTCAAACTCTTGTCGAGGTCAGATGCACCAAATCTTCCGAGGTCTCCCACAGCCACAGGCCCAGAGCCTCGTCGTCTGCCACTGGATGAGCCTTAGCCAGCTTGAGGTTGTTGAAGTACCCGCCGTTCTTCAGGCCGTCCTCAAGGCAGCAGTAAAGAGTGGTCTGCACAGGAGACTGTTTAAAGTTCCGTAAGCTTGGCAAAAAAACCTACCTGAGCTCCCTGTTGAGGCGTCTTGAAGAAGACGTACGATATCAGCCGCCCCAAGGGCTTGAACACGTCGAGTTTGTCGTTAAGGTGCCTGAAAGCCTCCGTGTTGATGAGTCCCGGGTGCAGAGTGTATGCGCAGATCTGTCTCTCCTTGAACCTTCTCGCGAGCTCCCTCGTGAAGACCACGTTGGCCAGCTTGGACTGGTTGTAGGCCTCGAAGGGGTCGTAGTTCCGGTGACTCATTAGGTCGTCCTTGACTATCGTCCCCTTGAGATGCAGCATGGAGGTGACGTTGATGACTCTCGCGGGAGCCGACTTCCTCAGCTTGTTGAGGAGCAGGTTCGTAAGCAGAAAGTGGCCTAGGTGGTTAACTCCCATCTGAGTCTCAAAACCATCAGCGGTCGTGGACTGGGGACACGCGAAGACTCCTGCGTTGTTGATAAGGATGTGCAAGCTCTCCTCGAGGCTCTCAAACGCAACCACAAACTTTCTGACGGAGTCCAAGGAAGCCAGGTCCATCTGGATGAAAAATACAGTTTGGCTCCCCGACCGATCCCGAATCTCCCGCAGGGCCTCCTCTCCCCGAGTTTGGTCCCTGCAAGCTATGTAGATCCTCCCCCCTCGCTGAGCCAGGTCCACTGCCGTTTCCTTCCCGATGCCCGTGTTCGCCCCCGTGATTATGACGACCTTTCCGTCAATTCTCTTCCTGCTTCTGAACTGATTTCCTCGCATCCAAGAGCGATAGAGGTAAAATACAACCACCAACGCGATGGCACAGCCACCGAAACCGAGCAAGACGACCTCTTCGACTGCCATGCTGGAGCTACACTGGCTTGTGCGATGTTTTACAGCCATGACCACCATCAATTTTGCAGTTATTGACCTTGTCTGGTGCAAAAACTTTTCTTTTTGTACAGAGGTACCAATGTAAAATGCAGTTATTAAGTCTCCCCTCTAAGGTTATCTGACACAACCTTGATGACTCAGATTCTAGAGTTTGAAGTTTTTTTTGGGCTCACCTCAGCCCTAGTGACCCGGTATAAGGATTTTCAGAAAAGCTGAACACGGCAAATCAGGTCGATCAAATAAACACGTGTAGTTTAACCTAATATTGTGTTACAGAATTGGAACAACAAGACATTACTCGCATGTGTTTTGAAGCGTACTATGAAATCAAGACAAAGTGGTCTTCTGCTTGTAAACGTCACACGACACGACTATCGACGTTCGTTCAGAAAATCAACATAAGCGACGTCCATGCAGCTTCACCTGTGAAGCAAATTATTCCCTTGACCGGCCTTCCGAGTGATTGCCGTTTCATCTCGTAGTTGGCTCCAAATTTTACGTTTCGGCCTCACTTCCTCCGAATTCCCTATTATTAGTAATGGCCCTTTTGTGCAAATGTTCCACAAATGCATGAACTGGTTTTTGTTTAAATTCCCCGAAGTCATCAACTCATCAATATTGGAACTTTATTTATCGCAGATCAGATATCGTAAACACACTTTTAGTTTTATGCCAGCAATGAATCCAACAGCTACCTCAATAATTTTCGTCCTCCCTAAAACTGGCCTTTCTTATGTCCAAATCATCCAAAGTAAAGCCCCTCGGCCAATCAGTACCCAAACTAACTCTCTCCTTACCTGTAAGCTCTCCAACCCATCTTTGGACCGCTCACACGAGATTTCATCGCTCACCTGAACTACATTTTTCCTCAGGCACTGCGACGTGATTCAACCACTATCTTCGAGCACGAAAACTAATTTTCGAACCTCAGGTGGGGTTCATATCAAAATGGAAAAATGAATTTTCATGCTCGAAGGTCACTTCACTTAGAAGAGACAAGAACGCCGGAGGTGTGACTTTCAGCTGGTACGCCAACATGATCATATCAGACTGGAATTCTGCCATGAAGTTGAAAAGTTAGCGACGAAGCAGTGACGAGGGAGCTGGAAACCCCCACCGATCCCAAAAATCTGCCCGAGAAAAATTTGGCTCCTTAATCTGCCTCGCCTGATCTATGGTAGTATTTTCGGCTGAGATCATAGGACCCTTTTGACCCTGGAAGGCTACCAGAAGAAGTGTAAATCGGCGCTGATTTCGAAGACCGTCAGATTTTCTTCAACATCAATGAGAGAGAGAAAATTTATTAAACCCTAAAAACTTGCATTTCTGATTCCTTTGGCATGGTTAGCAGTTGATCATATAAGGCATCAAGAGGCCACTAGTGTGCTACTTCCTACGATATCAAGCTGATTTGTACCTGAGATTTACGTAAATTTTTAAAAATTCGTGTCCATAAGTCTGTTGCTTTCGTCCCACAACCACTGGGCGAGCTCCTCGTCGTCGGCTTCGGGGTTCGTCACCGCCACCTGGAGGTTGTCGAAGTAGCAGCCACTCAAGTCCTCGATGTCTGGCTCACAAGCGAGGTAGATCTGAGTTTGAGCTGAAAATACAATGAAAATGGAAGTGCATCTTTTCACGAGCTTTGAGTGAAAATTACCTCCTGAGACAGGTGTTCTCAGCAAGGCGAAACTGAGACCCTTCAAGAGAGGCTTGAAGATCTTCCACCGGTCCTGCATGTACCTCCAGATGTCCGTGTTGATGCCACCCGGATGCAGCGAGAAGCTCACCACCTCCGTTGGCTTAAATCTGCGAGCCAGCTCCCTCGTAAAAAGCACGTTGGCGAGCTTGCTCTGGCAGTAGGCGGCCACGGGGTCGTAATTCTTCTCCATCATGAGGTCTTCCCTGTGGATTTTCCCCTGCAGATGCCCCATGGAGGAAACGTTGATGACGCGTCCCGGAGCTGCCTTCTTCAGCAGGTCAATGAGAAGGTTGGTGAGGAAAAAGTGGCCCAGGTGGTTGACGCCAATGTGAGTCTCAGCTCCGAACTCAGTCTGGGACTGGGTGCAGCCAAAGACGCCGGCGTTGTTGATGAGGACGTCGAGACGCTTTTCTGACTCCCGGAATGACTGCACGAACTGCAGGATGGAGCTTTTCGATGCCAAATCAAGTTGCCGGAAAATCACATTGTGAGACTGCGCTTGGTAAATGATGTCCTTTTTGGCTGCCTCACCTAAGCAATAAGAGAACCGTCATGACAGGTCAGAAGCGTAACTAGGAGCTGAGTTTGTTATAAAAATACATATTTCCTTCCTTAGAGGTTTCCCATCACGAGAATGGCAAATGCCAATGAGCTCCCAAGAGACAGGTTTTGTGACAGGTCATTTTTATTAAACCTTGTGTAAAATTGATAATATATTTGTCAACCCTCTAAGAGGCGAGACCGTCTGTAGACGATCTTTGAAAAACAGTTTTTTGACTCTAATTTTTTTGTTGAAATTTATTTTCAATTTTAGAATTTAGAGTAAAATTTTAACCGTACTTAATAAAATTTTTTTCTTCATAATTTTGAACTCACTAATTTTTAAATGTATTTCCGAAATTTAAAATGTGGATATTTAAAGTTTTTTTTTGCGATATTTTTAAAAAAGTAAATAGGGCTCTCCTCACCCTCCTAAGTCTCCAAAACATCTTCAAAGAAGACCTCCCCCAAAACGAAGCTAGAAATCTCACCCAGTTACACCTCTATACACTACTGACACGTTTGTTCCGTACCTCGCTCCACATCACGACAGGCTATGTACACCCTCGCTCCACGTCGGGCCAAATCGATAGCCGTTTCCTTTCCAATGCCCGTGTTGGCTCCCGTAATGAGCACCACCGTGTCCTCGAGACGCACGTCTCTGGTGTAGAACGCACCTTGGACCCACCGGCGATAAAGCCAAAACGCGATTCCGGCTGGCACGGTGCAAAGTACGGGAACTAGCATCTTCCTCTCGGTGTCTCTAATCAAAAGTGGGAGTGCGGTTTGAGGGGGGACCGGCAAAGCAGAAAAGCTCCGAGCAGCGCGCCGACGAAATGAAAACTGAGAGTTCACGGCATGCAGCAAACGTACGGCCGTTTCGAAATGTTGTGGGAAAATGAACAGACAGCATTCATGAGGTACGAGGAGGGTAGAATCACTACGACGAGTATGGGAGCGTGCCGCACTTGATTATTTATCACTGCATGACGCTGTGGAGTCGATAAGGTTAATGTTCTGCCGGTGTTCTGCTCGGGATTGGAGTTTAGAGGGAGACAATTTAATTGGTATCGTTCGGCGGAAAGTGGGTTAATTATTAATTATAGGCAGTTTGTGCTCCAGTAATTGCGGAGGAGACGATTGAGAGGGTCAGCAACAAGCGCGCTTGTTATCGATTATGATGACTTGAACTTCAGATACCAGGCGTGTGTCTACTCGTGAACTTATCAAACCTAAGGAAAAGTCACTTGTAACTTCTAAAAATTTTTACTATATTTCTTAAATTGTATCATCTTTGTCTCCCAAAATTGTTTTCATGGTTAACTTGTTTCGTTATGAAAAATCATACCCTGATGTCTCTTAATTTTCTATTTTTTTACTTTTCTTGGTCGAAGTTATAAAAGAGACACAGTTTCTTCAATATGCATTTCCATATATGGCTATGTGGCTTATTGAGTGACACCAGTCCACTTGGTGCATGGCAGCACAATCTCCTGCCCTTGCTCTAGAGTAATTTTACTAATTATAGTTCTTCGTTCCACACTTATCAAAGTGTTCAGTGTGCAGTGAGTATCTATTAAGCTTTTGAGTTATAGTTTGCTGTAAAGTTATAGTAAAAATAGAAGTTTTTTCTTCTTGATCAGTTTCCTAACAATTAAGAGGTTCTTCTATTTACTCCAATGACATAAATTTTCAAGCTTTGTCCCTGTTAGATCTACTGTCAGTAGCAATATCAAACTAAAAAATCAGAGAACAAGAAATTGCTATAATTTTTATTTGACAAGATTCTTATCACAGGTTCTTTTCCAACTTGGTAATCTTGACACTTTCCTCCCACAGCCACTTCTGGAACTCGGTGTCGGTGAAAAGCGGGTGCAGAGGTTCCTTGACCACCTCGCAGTTGCTTAAGTAAGCTCCCGAGTTGGCCAGGATCCCCTCGTCCATGCACGCGAAGAGCGTCGTTTGCGCCCCCTGGTTAGGGGTCTTCATGAGCAACACTGTCAGGAATTTGGACGGGTACTTAAGCCACTTCCACCGGTTCAAGACGTCTCGCTGCAGCTCGGTGTCGATGACCCCAGGATGCAGCGAAAAGGTTGTCACGTCCGTCCCCGACAACCGACGAGCCAGCTCTCGCGTGAACAAAACGTTAGCCAGCTTGGACTTCCTGTAGGTCCCGATCATCGTGTATCCCTCTCGAGACATGAGGTCGTCCTTGTCGATTTCGGCTCCAAGATGGGCCAAGCTGCTCACGTTGATAACGCGGCTCGGGGCGCTCTTCTTAACCAGGTCCAGCAGCAGATTAGTGAGAAGGAAGTGCCCAAAATGGTTGACTCCCATTTGGAGCTCCAGTCCGTCTTCGGTCTCGCACCTGTCGTACGTCATGATGGCCGCATTGTTGATGAGGATGTCGAGTCGAGACTCCTCACGCTTGAATTTTTCCACGAATGCACGGATGGACCTGAAGCTTGCCAGATCGAGCTCCCGAACGACAATGTCCGTGATGGAGCCCGCAGCTTTGATTATTTCCTGCTTGGCCCGCTCGCCTCGCTCCAGACTTCGACACGCTATGCACACTTTCGCCCCTCTTTTCAGCTGCTCGACCGCTGTAGCTTTTCCGATGCCGGTGTTTCCGCCAGTGATGACGACAGTCTTGCCATCCAGACGAGTGTTCTTGGAGTATTGCGCACCTGCGACCCATTTTCGGAACAGAAAGTAGACCCCAACGATGGGAAAAATGTACAAAACTGTAGCCGAGACCATTTTCAGAACGCAACTGGCTGAACTCTGGACTGGGTTTGCTTATCTGGACTCAGCTGATTTGCTTCAGTTGACTCCAAGTTCTCGGTATTATGAAATTCCTCGAGTTCTGCTGCTAATTTGGACCGCCCTTTTTGATAAGAACAGACTGATACCAATATTGAGGCCGCTCACTCGGAATTTCACATTGAAACTGAGCAATTGAGCATTGCTGAGCCCAAAATGCTCCGAAGTCCAAACCGGTTTCTGAAAGTAGCGAAGTGAGAATAATAACTTCGCGTCCACGAACTTGGCCCCCACCTGCCTCGTACACAGCGAAAACTGAAAAGAGGAGAACATGCAGCGGAATCACGACGAAGAACGCGCTCAAGAATGAAACACGGTGAGCTACAACTCACTCGATCATTCAGTTCTCGTCTAGCTGTCGAACAAAGAACAACGCAATGTCGGAAACGGAATCAGACGGCCTCGAGTGGTACTGGATAGTCGCGATCGTAGTCCCCACCGTGGTCGTTGTGGCCCTCCTGTACCGCCTCTGGGTCAAGGGACGCAGCTACTCCAAGCAGAACCAGATCCCGGGCAAGGTGGTCGTTATTACGGGGGCCAACACCGGCATCGGGAAGGAGACGGCTCTGGAGCTCGCGAAGCGTGGAGCTAAGGTCTACATGGCGTGTCGGTCGCTGGACAAGGCCGAAGCAGCGCGCAAGGAGGTCATCGAAGGCTCCGGGAACCAGAACGTCTACGTGCGGGCACTTGACCTCGGGAGTCTCAAGTCTATCAGGAAGTTCGCAGAGGAGTTCGAGGAGCCCAAGATCGACCTTCTCATCAACAATGCCGGTGAGTCACGAGAGCTGTGAGTGTCAGAGGCGTGGCTGGAGGGGTCGACTTGGGAATGACTTAAATCCAGGAGCCTGTCTAGGTATTAAAACAGGGAGAGAGAGGCAACCCTTAATTTCTTAGCCCGTGAAAAAAATTTTGGACCCCCTAAGACCCCTTTATAATAGGGAGAATAATTTTCTGGGCCCCTTGAACCTCTTTTAAAAACAATAGCTCCACTTCTGTGTGCAATTAGCAAGTCGCAAACTGAGAGAACTCTTGCAGGTGTGATGATGTGCCCTCGGTCGTTGACCTCCGATGGTTTCGAGCTGCAGCTTGGAACGAACCATCTGGGCCACTTTCTGCTTACGAACCTGCTGTTGGAGAAAGTCAAGGCAGCCGCCCCCGCCAGGATCATCAACGTGTCCTCCTACGCCCACTACTTGGGGAAGATCAATAAGGAGGACCTCATGCACGACAAGAGCTACTCGCCCTGGGGTGTCTACTGTCAAAGCAAGCTCGCCAACGTCCTCTTCACGAAGGAGCTGGCGCGTCGGCTGAAGGACTCGGGGGTCAAGGTCTTCACGCTGCACCCAGGGACGATCAACACGGAGCTCACGCGGCACGTCTCGACGAGCTACGGCAGGATCCTGGAGCCTCTAAGGGCGCCCTTCACGTGGCTGTTCTTCAAGACTCCCAGGGAGGGAGCCCAGACCACCCTGACGTGCGCTCTGGACCCCGACCTGGACCAGACTGAGTCCGGGACCTACTTCAGCAACTGCCGTCCCACAAAGGTGAGTTGGAACCTCCGAGCTCGACTGTTCTTCATGAGATTTGATTTTCCAGGTGAACCCTCTGGCGAACGACGAAAAGCTGGCCCAGTGGCTGTGGGACAGGAGTGTGGAGCTCACGGAGGAGAAGCCGGAGCAGGGAATCTCAGCGTGAACGCGCGAATCGAACCGAGACCTGATGTGAATTCGAAATACAAAATAAAGCAAATATGTACGAACGAGTCTGAAGGTCAAGAATCTCCGCACTTGTCAGGTAAATGAGTGAGTAAATTGCGTCACTGCGTGTATTCAAGGTAACAGTAACCCTACATTACGAAATACAATCTTATCGCGGCCGAATCCCATCGGGAAGGTGTGGATTAGCGGCTGGCTTCGCTGATGAGCCTCTCGCTCTCGTTCCAGAGCCACTTCGCGAGTTCCACGTCCAGAGCCAGTGGGTTGGGCTTGAAGGAAGTTTTAACTTAGAAAATATTTCAAAGACTAGAACGGGCTCACCTTCTTGGGCCTGCAGTTGTCGAAGTACTCGCCGTTGTGCTTCTCGATCTCGGGATCCAAAGCACACGTCAGCGTGGTTTGTGCTCCTTGTTTGGGCGTCTTGAAGAAGAAAGCCTGCATGGGTCCCACTACGGCGTCCGCCCACTTCCCGTACACGTCGCCCACGTTCCTGACGAGCTCGGTGTTAATCGCTCCTAAATATGGCCAGTTTCTTTACCAAAACTCGGCAGGCATATACTACTCACCTGGATGGAGGGAGTAGACGGTAACTCCGGTGCCTGCGAGCCGTCTCGAGAGCTCCTTGGCGAACAGTACGTTGGCCAGCTTGCTCTGGGAATAGGCTGTCCAGGGGTCGTACTTCTTCTCGCCCATGAGGTCCTCCTTGTCGATCTTCCCCATGCCCTGGACGAGCGACGAGACGACTACTATGCGGGAGGGCGCTGCCGCCCTGACCCGGTCCAGAAGAAGGTTCGTGAGAAGAAAGTGGCCCAGGTGGTTCGTGCCCAGCTGCATCTCGAAGCCGTCCTCTGTGAGTCTGCGGGGAGTCGCCATGACGCCGGCGTTGTTGATGAGAAGGTCGATCTTGGGCTCCTCGAACTCCTCCGCGAACTTCCTGATAGACTTGAGACTCCCGAGGTCCAGTGCCCGCACGTAGACGTTCTGGTTCCCGGAGCCCTCGATGACCTCCTTGCGCGCTGCCTCGGCTTTGTCCAGTGACCGGCACGCCATGTAGACCTTGGCTCCGCGCTTTGCGAGCTCCAGAGCCGTCTCCTTCCCGATGCCGGTGTTGGCCCCCGTAATAACGACCACCTTGCCCGGGATCTGGTTCTGCTTCTTATAGCTCCTTCCCGCGATCCAGAGGCGATACAGGAAGGCCAGGAGCACGAGTCCTAGGATCACCCCGACCACTATGAGCAGTATCCAGTACCACTCCATTCCTTCAGACTCCGCCATTTTAGCTGGTTGCTGGCTAGTTCACTACTGACTCGCCAAGCAGCTCTGGGCTCGTACGCAGGTAAGTAGATTACCAGCAGGCGCGTCAACAATGGTGATTTGCTGAATTTGGGCTCTCAGCAGTGCCGCGAAAGACTTGAAGCTCGACGCTTGTTTACTCACCACCTGGCTTCCTGAATCGAGAATGACGTTCTGCTTCTGAAAAATTTTAAGCCTCACTTTTGAGGCTGATTCGACACCAATCTTTACATAGGTTTATCAAAGCTTAGGGTGACCAGTTGGCCTGGATTTCTTTTCGCTACTAAAAGTGGATTTTTTCAAAGGCAAAAAATGAATTTTGAGGTCGTGTAAATAAATTCATAATATTCGATCTAGTTGTCACGCAAGTCCTTGTGGTCCCATGGGAAAACTGAGGAAGCCCTGTGGTCGTATGTGGAGTCACCCTACCAAAGCTCCCGACCTTGATATTTTTATCAGTTTCCGAACCGAATTAGGTCGAAAATTATAACTGTGGAAGCCCATTAGGAATTTGAGCGTGGCAATCAGCATTGATTTTGTGAGTATAGTGGAGCAAGAGGTCAAGGTTGCGGTACATTTGGATTGAAAAAGGAAGCGTTATTGACTATACATAGCTGCTAGCCGAAGGGAAATTCCAAAACCCGTACACAGTGTGATTTCGTCATGTCCGGATGGCACTGGAATGTTGCTGGTAATGATAATGAAGAACTAGGTACAGTTTTCGCTGGCACTTGGAAGCCACATCACGTATGTGTTCTGTAAATACTAGCTCGTGTTATGCAAATTGTGTTGTGGCTACGCGTCCAGCTCACCACCAGAACGACCGGTTTGATCAACATTCTGCAAATTATCGGGTCTCTCAAAACAGACTCTCAGTTCGCTTGTGGCTCGCTCCAAGTAAACAAATGTGTTCGGAATGAGTGCTTGCACCACTTACTGGGCCCTGTTTTGGGTCTTCTGCGCGTTTTGTGTGCTCTTCCTGCTCGCGTTCGTGTACCGGAAGTGGATCCAGGGTGCCAAGTTCGCGAAGGGGACCCGCATGGAGGGCAAGGTGGTCGTGATTACGGGCGCCAATTCGGGAATCGGGAGGGAGACGGCGATCGATCTGGCCCAGAGAGGGGCCAAGGTGTACATAGCGTGTCGGAACATCAGCGAGGAGGTGCGCAAGGAGATAATAGAGAAGTCTGGAAGTCAGGACGTGTTTCTGTGGAAACTGGATTTGGCGAGTTTTAAGTCGATTCGCGAGTTTGCGACGAATTTCGCACGAGAAGAGACACGAATAGATGTGCTCATATGCAACGCGGGGGTCATGATGTGCCCGTTCGAGTTGACTGAGGATGGCATCGAGCTTCAGTTCGGAGTCAACTACCTCGGTCACTTTTTGCTCACCAACCTGCTTCTGGACATCATCAAGCAGTCCAGTGGGAGGATCATCAACGTCTCCAGTATGGGCCATCTGTTCGGCAAAATCAACAAGGGCGACCTCATGAGCAAGGAATCGTACAGTGCCATCTCCGCCTACCAGCAGAGCAAGCTGGCCCAGGTGCTGGCGACGAAGGAGCTGGCGAGGAGACTCGCGGGCACCGGAGTGCTGGTCTTCTCCCTGCATCCCGGCATCGTCCACACGAATCTGGGACGCCACATTGAGGCCAGGATCGGGGTCTTCAAGGCCCTTTCGAGACTGCTGGCCAGGTGGCTCTTCAGGACTGCGAAGGCGGGAGCCCAGACCTCGATCATGCTGGCGGTGGACCCGGATTTGGGAGAGGCTGAGAATGGGTTCTACTTTGTCAGCTGCAAGAAGGCAAAGGCCAACCCCCTGGCGGACGACCCCGAGCTGGCTTGCTGGCTCTGGGAAGAATCGGTGAAGCTGACGAATCTCAATGGCGGACTAAAGCAGTTTGTATGAGTGTATTTGTAGAGGAAATATAAGATATTTTTGTATTCCGGTGTTTTGACTCATCAGCAGTGAGAGCTGTAAACTTTTTGCGACTCGCGCCTTAGTCAATAACCGGTCATGCGTGAATGATACGAGTCTGCCCCTCGTCTACGTTTTCTGCGTCATTAACCCGTGAGTGGGCCCAAAAAAACCGCCATAGAATCCCACAATCGACAGCTTTGTTTTGTTTATCTCCAAATTTGGTTTAGACAGGCCGGAACAAACAAATATTTCAACAACCCTGCCAATTCCTGAATTAGATGGGAGATTTTTACGAGTTCTAACTATGTCAGAATTCAGGCAACTACGACTAGCAAGCGGTGAAAGGCTACTTTCGTAAGCCCCACAGTGACTCAAACTGGGTTATCGATGATTTGAGAATTTCAGTTTAAAGTTGACTTTTCTAGTGATTCTCAATTTCGAAAACAACAGCGACCCCTTCATCCGTTCACCCAAAGTTATACCCATTCAACAGTTCTAGAACGCTTTTCAAACTGGCATCAGAGCCAAATTCATGGGAAGTCGCAGGACTCTATTTTGGTTTTAAAAAAATCTAAAAAAGCAAAATCGGAGATTAAGCTAAAGGGTGCATTTTCAAAGATTTTAAAAAGGCCAAAATTGGAAGAACCCTAGCTTCCTCCCTGTACATGATAGGGGACACATGTGGACCATGATTTGCTAGATTTTGCACAGACTCAACATACTAAAATTTTAGCGCAATCAGATGTAAAATTAGGAGTTTTCATACAAAAGTAAAACATCCCCCATTCCCCCAAAGAGCGGGTGGGGATCTAAAATTATTAGCCTGCACCCCTACAGACCATGCTCTACATAATGCAAAAAATCAAATTAAATTAAAGCAAATTAAATCAAATCAAATCAAAATACAAAATCGAAGATCAAGTATAAGAAGTGCATTTTCCCGGGTTTATATTTTGAGGGAATCTTATTTGAATTCATCATACTCAATTTCTGAACTCTTGATCAATCAACAATAAGATTCCCTCAAAATATAAACCCGGAAATTGCACTTCTTATACTTGATCTTCGATTTTATATTTTGATTTGATTTGATTTAATTTGCTTTAATTTAATTTGATTTAATTTAATTTAATTTTTTTGTCTCAAGTTCTACTCATAAATTTTTACTTCTAAACTTATATAACCTTTTTCGGTAATTTATTTAAATAATTTAAATTTCAGCCCAAAAGGCAAATCCACATGAATTTGCTTCCCATACAAATTTCGGAAGTTCCCCTCTCCGCCCCCTTAGTTGATAGAAGCATACTATAGGAATGTTTTTTGCTCAAATAAAAGCCCTCTAAGAGTTTCCAAAGTTTGAGCTCAATCGGACGATCTTGAAAATTCGCCCATTTGTCTTCCAAGGAGAGCCACAAGATTATATTCAAAGGTTTCCTGATGGATTGTTTTACGTTTCTGAGACCATGTTTTGAAGCAAATGTTTCTAATAATGTAATTTTACGTGCCTATTTTGAATTTCAGCTCAATCGGAGCAACTAAATTTTTCCCCCCTTCGGAGGCCTCTCACCCCACCCCCTTAAGTGATCGGGGCATACATGTGTTCTATGATTTGCAAGATTTGATGTTAACTACAACATATCCAAAATTCAGCTCAATCGAACGAAGTATAAGGAACTTTCATACAACGGGTTTACCCCCCTCACTCCCCCCCTAGGGATAATGGGGTCTAAGATGTCTAACCTTCCACCCTACAGACCATGTCCTACACGACACAGAAAACCGCAGGTCTCTATCTCTTCTGGTTCTTGAGTTATAAAGTTTCGGACGGACGGACGGACATAGCAGATGCAATAGTGCATTTTTTCTCCATTTCAGGGAAAATGCACTAAAAACCGCAGCTCTCTAGCTCTTTTTGTTCTTGAGTTATAAAATTTCAGACAGACGGACAGACGGCAAACGGCCACAGTAGTGTATTTTTTGCAAAATGCTGGAAATTCGTAAGGATCTTAAGCGTCTTAAACTTGGGGGTGATTAACTGATTACCGTGGCTTCTTGACTCAGCTCAGTACAGTTCATAAGAGGTTTTATTATATTAAGATATCTTCGTTCTTAAACAAATTTAACATAAGCTACTGGTTGAATTAAGTAGTTGTATCATTTGAACCTTATCACTGTTTTCTTGAGTCCGTAATGCCCAGCTTTGTACTGTCAAAGGTCTGTTGGATTGGTAAGTACAGCATGAACTGGAATATTTAGTCTAGAGCACTGCTTTCTAGTCCTGTCGACGCGTTAAATTACAATTAGGTCAGTTAAACGTTAAATAGCCTTAAATAATATCTTATCCGAGTCCTACATCAAGGCACATCATCACCACGAATCCCAGTATCGTTCCCCACGTCGCTAGTACTCCGTTGCCCCCTGCATGCGCCTCAGGCAAAATGTCGTCGGCTACGATGTAGATCATGGCACCGGCAGCAAACGACAGGGCGTACGGCAAGATGGTTGTTGCGATTGTGACAGCAACGGCACCTAAGATGCCGAAAATGGGCTCCACCATGCCCGACATCTGGCCGTACCAGAAGCTGCGTCCCAGGCTGAATCCGGCAGCGTGCAGAGGCAGACTCACGGCTAGACCTTCGGGAAAGTTCTGGATGCCGATTCCGACGGCCAGGTTGCGGGCTGCTTCGAAGGTGGCTGTGTTGGTCTTCCCGATGGCTCCGAAGCTGACTCCAACCGCGAGACCTGAAATTGATTCATGTTTTATTTTGATTCAAGAAAAAAACTGGAAAAACCAAAACAATGCCTGGGAGTAATAGGAAGGGGAGTAATAGTAAATAATAGCATCAGGTCTTTGCATTTTCTGAGAGAAGAAGAAAAAAGCCTGAAAAGTGAAATATCTACCAACCTTCAGGGATGTTGTGCACCGTGATGGCCACCACTAGGAGCATTATTCGCTTCCACTGCGAAATCTGTTGCTCCAGTCTGGCCTGAGCGGGATCCACATAGGGGGTCTCACCCACCCTCATCCCATTGTCCACACTGCCCTTCCTCCTTTTCTTCGCCACAGTCGTGTGCTGCGCTGTAAGACAATCTGAAAAACTTTCCAATGGAACGCTTGTTTCTTCGTCTAAAGTGTTTTCAGGATTTGTCACTAGAAAGGCAGAGAAAAAAGAACGTGTTGGCGGGCTTCTTTCGCGTTTTCTTGCTCATAGCAAAAGAATTAGTAGATAAACGAAGCATGAATTAGTGACAGGGAACTGCTACGGGTTCTAAACTGTGCAACAGAAGATAATTAGTGCTTTCTACGGGACAAATTAGTAACGAGGAGACAACCACTATCCACTTTTACACTTACATTTGCCATTTTCCGCCAGGTTTTGGTCTTCTGACAGCGCTATTTCAGCCTTATCTTTGTTTTGAGTCGTCAGAGCTGGAAAAAAGCAGAATCGTGGGGGATTAACTGGGCAAACAAGACGAGACGGCTCCTACCAATCATCATGGATGTGCTGTTTATGCCGAGATATGATATTACTTTGTCGCACCCGTACACGAATATGGCTCCCAGAAGGAACCCGGCGGCCACCGGAATAAAGGCAAACTCGCCCTTGCTGCC
Source organism: Forcipomyia taiwana (assembly GCA_963930915.1). Classification (NCBI taxonomy): domain Eukaryota; kingdom Metazoa; phylum Arthropoda; class Insecta; order Diptera; family Ceratopogonidae; genus Forcipomyia; species Forcipomyia taiwana. The sequence continues at coordinate 5,953,697 of CAWVOI010000099.1, read as the reverse complement.
GTACGTCCCGGAGCTCTCCGCCAGCTCGATGGCTGGGGCGAGGAGGGACCAGAACGAGGCTGCCACCATGACTCCCGCGGCGAAACCCAGCGCCGTGTCGAGCGTCTTTCGCTGATTTCCTCGCACAAATACCACCAGAGCGGCTCCCAGAGCGGTCAGTCCCCACGTCAGGAGGGTCCCGAGTAGGGCCTGGGTCACTGGTCCGTACCCTTGAATCATCTTTCAGTCTAAAAAGAAATGTTTTCCATCAAAACAACGAGTTCCAGATACAGGCACCAGCTGATTAAATTGTCAACACAACTTGCAGACCTATTTTTCACTCTAAGATGGCTTTTAAAAATCGCAAAAACACATATTAATGCTTCTTGTGGGTAAAGCCAAGATTTTTAAAACAACTTATTTCTGATGAAGCTTTCGGCTTTTAAGCCATCCTCAGCATCAATTGAAAATAGAAGTTAAATTTGGAAAGTTTTCCGAGTGAAGAGGCAGTTGGAGTTTTTTTTTTTTTTTTTTTTTTTTTTTTTTTTTTTTTTTTTTTTAATATTACAATTATCAAGCCAACATACAATATATATCGCAAAAACACTCACGTCAGGAATTCTTCAGTTCTCCCTCAAGTTCGAATGCGTTCCCTAAACAGAATCTGCGAAATGGGAACGTCAGGTCGTTATCAGACGATAAGGTGTCCAATCACTAGATATCGCTTACCCAGGCATGTAGCACCAAAACGTGACACTTTTCAATGTTTTCTTTAGAGGAAATGCTAAAGCCGACTATTTCGCTCGAAATCCTACGCTCGAAAGAGTCAGATTTCCACTTGGAGAGGGCTCTTATATGCCATCCGAGAGGCTGTGATAAGAGACCTTAATGACTTGTTAAACACTCAAAAAGTGCCAAAGATTAACAAGACGTCCAACTAGACAGCTACTGCGGTTGCACGTAAAGTTGATCTAATCCCTTTTTAATTCCTCTCTAAGATGTGGGCAAACTTTTTTCAATGAGCTGTAAAAGTTGAAACGTGATGCTAATGTTCTGTGGCTGTGGGTAAGAAGTCCAACAGAGGTTTAGGAGCAGATAGCAACCATGGTCAAGGCTCGTGAGATAAATGGAAATAAACTGCTCCAGACTCGTGTCCGGGGACATCGACTCATTAAGCAAGACTGGCGGGTCGCATCAAACCAATTGAGTAAATTGAATGCAAGCACACAAGCTAGTGAGAGTCGAATTTGCCACACAGGCTCAAAAGTCGAATCTCTGATTCCAGTGTGTGATAGTTTTCATACGAAAGGGACCAAAAAGCCTAAGGGAATTTTCCTGTCCGTCTGTCTGTTTTATTATGTTTTCTATTCCTGATTTCTGACTGAAAGTTTAGGGAGAGATTAAGTGACTCACCCATTCAGGCTTATTTTCAACAAAAACTTTTTGGGGCCTATTTTAATCAAATATCTACATACTTGCCTTGATAAGAAACAAAATAGGTCTCAACTATCAACACAAAGCAAAACACACTCTGAAATTTCGTCTGTTTCTGTCTGGGCTTTATCTTGTTCCAAAGTAATTATTCATAAAAAAATTAGTTTCGCTAACTAAACAAATATTTACAACCGCGACGAACTCGATATATCGAGAGGCTTTTGAATTTCTCATGAATGACGATTTTTTGCAAAGTTGCAATGCTAACATAGTCACGACCACGAATCGCGTCTCGTCTGCCTCCGCGTCACACTATTTATTAACTTCTTACGCAATGCAAATCTGCTCAATAGCCAATACACAATCAGGGGAATAAAGGGCACCAGCAAAAAATTGTCAGACAGCCATTCAAAATTGATGGGCACTGTGATAAGGTTAAGGTGAATCATTGACACAAAGCAACTGAAATTCTTCGGTTTGATAAGAACAGGTTCCACGTCGTGGCGTTGGGAGGAGGAAACCCACGCGAGTTCTAGCATTTCTGACGTGGGTGAGCTCATAAATGACGAAACAAAGCGATTAAACATACCGGAAAATCTCACTTCCAAGGTCCTTTGGTTTGGTTCTGGGCAGTAGTTTGATAGTTTTTCACTCTCCTCAGCGTCTTAGAGCATCCTTGAAGCGTCAGGAATCGTTTTAGGAGCTTAATGTGTTTTTATTTCAATAATTTACGACATTTTTTAGGACGAGTCTGTTTTTCAAAACAAAAACGCGATTTATTTACGACCTGTCATTGAAACGTCACACAAACGTCAAATTCTACTCAAGGCGGTTCGAGGCGAGCTTTTCATTGGGCTTTCAGTAGAACTCACGAATTCAAACAAAAAGGGCGCAAAATGATATTCTGCTAAGTGCCCAGAGCCGCTCATGAAAAAATTGCTAATCATAAATTTAAAACGATGCGCTTCTTCAAGCCACAAAAGATCGCAATAACGAGCTTTTGAAGTAATGAAAGCCCCTGGCCCCGAGCTACTTCTCACAAATCCCATTCTCCCATTCTCATGTAACAAACATTTGATGAACCTTTTTACTCACCTCGGGGTAAAAACCAAACCTGACACTCGAAATTTTAATATTTAATCCCCGCAGACGACGATATGAGAGGCGAGGCGAGGCGCACGGAGTGAAATTACAGCTCATCTTGTTAGTAAGCAAAAGCAGACGCACATCGCACACATACTCGTACTTGGGCCGGAGAAAACCGAAAAAAGATGGAAAGAATACAACAAAAAATTTATAATCTGAATCAACCAACATTTTGACGCAGCATCGCAATGATAGCCGGGGGGCTGACAAGGGTACGCGATGCCTTGCTGCCCCGAGCCACGTTATACCATTAATCTTTAATGGTTGAGCGTTCTTTGTGTGTGCCCCAGCACGCCTAGCCCGTACGTATGCCCGTGATCTGGCTCCGCACCCCGAGCTAGCATTAATTCCAGAATGGCGGCTGCTGCTGCTCCGAAATGTGTGTTAATGGATTATGGAAATGCAGTGCGGAGCTGCTCCACGGCCTTAATTTAACGACTCGACTTGCACAATGAGCCGCGACTCCTCGTTCGTCTCGCCTGCCGAGTGCCGCTGCCGCTGCGAAAAATGAAATTATTTTATTTCGAGCACAGTTCATCATATGAGGAGTACGAGGAGTATGTTGGACCAAATAATAATAATAAAAACAGGCTGGGGGGCTTTTGTGTATGCGTTGTTTCCATTTTCATCTCTCGCTAGCTCGAACTCGTGTCTTGGAGCGTTTTGAGAAATGCATGCGGAGCATTTGAGCGCAAGAGCAAAGCTGGCAAAGCGGTGCTGGGGCGAAATACGAAGGCGGGAGGCAGTGAATTCACTCTTGAGACAGCACATGCATGTGTACGACCGCCACGCCGAGCGGCAGAGATCCAGCCTTGTGTCTGAGGCACTGCGTCGTTCTCGAGCCGGGAATACATATTGCAAATTTCTTAGAGCGCGCCGAAGGCACGACCTCGGGCGAATCAGTCGTTGAAGGAAGAGTGGGTTGAATTTCCTTTCTGCTATGTGTAGTTGCCAGGGTGGCACTCGGGTCTTAGAAGTGTACTTGGCGGTTAATTTGATAGGGATTTTTGGCTGAAACGAAATGGGGGCCCACATGCTTCAAAAATGAGTAGGACAAACAGTTTGTGAGTTCTTTTGATCATAGTTTTTTATTTCCTCTGTTGGGCTGCTAAATTGGACTCAACTCTTGGTACTAAAATAAATAATTTTTGAAAAATCTCAATTCAAACTTTATCAGATTTCTTCAAAAAATTAATGAGGGGATCCTTCGAGATGATTCAAAAAAAGGTCATAGAGTCGTCCTAATCTGTCGGTAGTCATATAACATAGGGTCGAAATTGTATAGCTGAAGGGCTGTTTCAATATTAACTAAAGGTCTGAAGGACGGGGAAGGTCGGTGACTCCGTGTCTGCCGATAAAAATTCAAGTACTAGTCTTCTCATGGGACAAACCGAGACAGAGAGTACCTCTCGGTAGGGATTAAAAATCTCGATTTTTACTGTTTAGTAATATTCAAACGACTCCAGACACAAAATCTAAATGAAATCGAAGGCCACAGCTTTTGGTAAATTTAGTTAAAAGTGGATGTTTGTGTTTTTAGGGTTTCATTTTTTCGAAAATGAAAGCAATGTTGTTAGAGGTAGCAATGTTGTTAGAGGTAGCAATGTTGTTATAATGTTGAAAAAAAAAACAGAATTCCTCTTGGGCCCTGGACAAATTTGAAATCTCTTTGAGTGAAAAGATACCAAGCTGAAAACTAGATAGTCCGAAAAGTGATCTGTTTGATGTTTGAATTCTAAGAAATGTTAATATCAACTAATCAAGACTCGCCATCCAATAAAAATATATCTGATCGGCTCTGACATGTTGTTTTGCCACGGAAATACAAATTTCCAAGAAGAAAAAAAGTCTATAAGTATTTTTTCTGATTGCCTTGAAAAGTTTAAAATACTAGAAAAAGTCCGAGAACTCCTAGCTTCGACCCTCGCTGGACTGCCGGCAGTTGGGCGCTTGTGGTCGAGAACGAGGACGGGTGTGCGAGTGTGCAGATGGCTGAGTGAATAACACCGGCAGCGGTAACACAATCACTAGCAAGTTGGGAAGCAAAAAATAAATTTCATTAACCGCAGGCAAACAAGACGGGAATCCGTCTTGAAGATGGCCTCACAGGTCACCGTAGAGACCGAAATTCATCCCAAGGCCCAGCTGGCTTTCATACAAAGTAACCAATTCAGGAGAACAAGCTCATCTCCCGACTCGAGGAGTGCCTGCTGACTCGGGGTAGTTAAATTTCCATTTTATAATCAGGAATGTTGTATTTACATTCATCAACTTTCGTACCACGAGCGAAATCCACTTCACTCGGATGTGTCTGCCTCCCTGCCTGCCTACACGTTATACGGACGAAGGCAAAGGCAAGTTGATACTCGTTGGCATCGACATCGTTAGGGAACTGTAAGTCTTCTTGCCTGCAGAGAGAAAGAGAAACAAGCAGTACAGAGAAGAAAAGGAGCCCCGGGCAAGAACACGATGGATTTTCTACTCTAAAATATTTTATTAGGGCATATTCATATTATTTGTAGTATTTGGACAGCCCCGAGTGTCTTCGTCCGACCGGAAAGCCTCGCAAATCAGATGAAATGCAGACTTCCTGGCCCACACGACCTCTCAGCCAGACCGACAGACACCACTGGAAAGCAAATTCCCCTTCTTGGAACTCGACAAGCAGCGCGTCTCTCCGGAACGGGCCCATTGTATGAGATGCCCCGAAGTGCTGCCCCCGGCCATATTTCGACTTGTACACAATATTATGAGAGTAAATTTAGAAGTTTGATTAAAATCCAGGTACACTACACACGCTGCACTTGCCGCCACACATCCCGCCCTCGCCGCCTTACCTTCACCTCCTCGCCTGCCAGCCCGATTTCCAGCAAAATATTCGTTCGTTCCCGCAGAACCAAGCCGTATCAAATCGAGCAGGCACGTCGTCATCTCCAAGTAAAAATCGCTCCCAGCTCAAAATATTATATTCACAAAAATACCTACATCGCTGCCTCGGAATAAGGCCGTCGAGTGGATTCGAACTCTCTTGACTCATCCGCGATTACGTTCCTTGCTTGTTTTGACAAAGACACAGGACCGGAGGAAGTCTGTTTGAAGCTTGCTGTAGGCTGATCGGAGAAAAGAAAAGGACAACATTCTGAGCCTTAACATTTTATTGAACGCTGGAAAATAATGGGACAAAATTTTCGAAATTCGGGTTTTGCAGCTTTGCATAATTTCAAAAAAAAAATAATGTCGTAATTTGCAAACCAATATGGCTGCTGTAAGAGTCACCTAGAAAATTAGATATTTTTTCGCATTTTGAATTGTTTCCCTTTAGTCACATGTCCAATTTCAACGATCGAATGCATTTTTAATCCAACATGAATATTAAATATATAAAAAAAATCCCCTTAAATGTTGCCATTTTAAAATTCTTATTTTGGGAGCTAGAGTCCTCGAAAAAAGATGGGTCAGTCTTTGCCCACTTTTAGTCAAAAAAAAGACTATTGCCCCTTTATTCAGTATTCGGACAGACAGACTATTTGGGCCGATTTTTAGCGCGATTGAACGGCGCGTAAAAAACAATATTATTGCTGGTTTTTGTATATTTGGCGTTTTCCCATCAATGTCGTCTTGTCTCGTGCTCTCGTCTCTCCCCTACCTTCACTCGAGAGATGGCTTTCCCGTGCTGCGGCAAATTGGAATCGTCAAATCCGCTTTCTTAAGATTTGCATTGATTTCCGCGCGCCCTCATAAAAGTCACCTCCCGCACTTACCTTTTGTGGCCGCCTCTTCTTTTCCCAGTTTGAGATTCGGCACTTTTTATAAACATTGAGATCAATAATTTAGTTTATTCCAATTATTACTTAGCATCCTCCAAACTGCTCGCGCCTCCAACGGGAAGTCAGACCGCCTTTCGCACCAGCAAGTACTCACTGAACTGCTGACTTTCCACGCCCCCACCCGTGCTGGCTTTCACGTGGAATCCGGCGTTCACGAGTCTCGTCAGAACCTGGATGGAGTTCAGCTTGCAGAACCCATTGACGGGGAATCGGATGACTTGCGTGCCTTCGTGCTGGTTCCAGGCCGCTCCGGAGCGGGCGTCTAGGGCAGCTTGACTGCACTCGGGAAAGATCTCCTCGAGGATGCACCGATCGGCCGAGAGCAAGATCCTCTCTCCGAGGTCTGGGGACACGTGCAGGGCCACGACGTCGAAGGTGTCGTACGAGTTGGCACGCTTCTCGGAGCTCGGGCTGTTGGATGGAGGCGGTGGGAACATTCCGTTGTGCTTGGTGCGATCTCGCTTGATCTTCTCGATTTGCTTCACCATCGCTGGAAAGTTTGGAACGTCTTACTTGACTTAAATCGATTAACAAGGGCCTGCAGCTCTCCCCAAACTCGCAAACACTTTCAACTGCCCAAGTATAATTAATTCTCCAAATTTAAAAATGTATAGGGACGAACGTCAAGTTGGCTTCGTTGCAAATGTTTGAAAAGTTAGGTCATATAAGTTTACTGTAGACGTCTTTTGACTAGATTTAATGTCATTTAACATTTTTCAGAGTTTCAGCTCAAACTCAGGGCAAATAAAATTCTGCCCCATACGAACTTCGTTCCTAGCAAGGATTGGGAATATTGTAGTGGCAATAAAATATATTTTTACAGAAATAATTAAGTTTCCAACATATTGCACATATTGTTGATTTTAAACAATCTTTTGGAAAAATTGTTCGATATATTATTTCCTTATAAACGCCCTCCCACCAATTATTTCCTTATAAACGGTTTAAAAAAATCATTGAGGTTAAGATTCAAACGATTAAAGAATTGAAAGCAAAATGCCGCAGCAAGCGTCTTTGAAAGAAATTTGCGAAGTTTACTTCGGAAAACTTCCTGTTGACGCCAGATTACGCAAGACTTTTTTCAGGCCACCATCAGAAAATGTTGCCTAAAACCCTCGAAGCTTTTCTTTTTTTTTTAATTAAACGAACAGTTATGGGACTTAAAACTTTTAACTGAAATGGTAAATTCTTTGATGGATACAGAATCAGATTCAGATGAATATGAATAAAATATTTTATTCCTGGAACTCTTTTAATTTAACAATATATTGTTAATATTGAACAATATAAATATTGTATTGTGCAATATATTTTACTGCTCTATCAGATCAAGTATAAGAAAATTCCCTGATTACGTCTCTGACAGTTTTTTTGAGAACGAAAATATTTCATCCACTTTCCAGACCAAAATCGCTATGCACTAGCTCTTAAAACAACTCGGACAGATGGATAGACGGACTAACCGGACACGGCAGCCCATTATTGTTTCAAAATGTTGGAAATGCACTTACGTAGGATATCGAAGAACTTGGCCTCCTCGAGGAGTAGCTCGAGCTCCGGGAAGCTCTCCGAGACCAGGAGCTTCGAGTTCCGCATAAAGTTCAGGATGTGCTTGAACATCTCCCCGTCTCTGTCGATGAAGTAGTGCTGCTTCAGAGAGTCCAACACAATGGGGATGCCACCGTTGAAGAGCTTCGCTAGCTTCGAGTCGGGATACCTGTGGACCGAAACAAACAATTGTGGTCACCAAATACCGTGAGAGAGAGCGGCGGTGTCAAACCCACTTAGTTAGCGTTTCCAAGGAACTTGTATAAATAGTGCCCCCGACGTCAATATGCACGGGCGCGTTCATTCGACTTGCTGCCGCCACACATGGAATACCCAGTGGCTTCGGGTTTGTGTGTTGCATATAAGCGCCACTTGCCGGGGATACGGGCGGTGGAATGCTGGCTGGTGGGGAACACGAGTTTGTCGGCGATGTTCTAGGTGAGTTGCTCACTTTGATGTGTGTCACGGGAAACAATCGTGCTGACATTGCATCATTGCCACCTCCCCCTCCACCTTGCGTGGCTGCCTGTGTTGCCGCCACTGCTGCTGCAGCCGCTGCGACAGCTTCCATATCACGATCCATGACACATTTTCGCCTGCAAATGGAAAGGTGTGGGAGACATATGATTAATATTAACTCTCTTTTTCACTGAAAACGTCGAAGTTATGAATGGCAAGAAAGTAAGTGACCCGCTAATCTTCCATATGGTCGAGTCTCCAATGGAAATGACCCAGATTTGTCGCGATTCGTGGCTTGTTATAGCCGGTCCGATACTCAAGATACTAGGGTTTAGCTTTCTGGGAAGACTTATACACAGTCTGGTTGATTTGCATAGGGAAAATGAGGAATAATGGCCTGAATATAATAGCTCTTTTACGTAAAAGGATCTACTTTAGGTTATGAGACAACATAAAGTAGGAAAACAAATATCAATTTGACCTTATGGACGTTGGAAACTTTAGCTTAAGTCCTAAATTTTTTTTAAGTTAATTGTTTTACCGTTTGAGGTCGTTTTATGTTAATATGTGTATAACTGCTTTTACTCTAGAGTCCAAAGAACTTTAAATAGACTTAATAGTAAAAATAAATAATTTTTGAATACCCAAACATTCAGAAAATTTGAGGACCTTTTTTGTGAGTCTTTAGCGCCAGCCTCTGCTTTTCTCCTGCTAATGACTTCTAATAGAGTTCTATTAAACTAAGATATATCTTGCAGCTCCTTTCCATCTTTTAAAAGCCTTAAAAATAGAAGTTGGTCAAGAAACCTCCAAGAGTCCAGTAGACGGACGGACATTCCAGCCCAAGAGAGCACAGGAAGCGGAATGTGCCGTTATAGATGGCCTCGACAGACACGAGAGCCGCGATGGTTGATAAGATTTTTATAAAATTGACAAATAAACGAGAGCGAGCGGGATAATCAAAGTACTCAAATTGATCTCATCTAAATTTTCTTTTTGCCCTCAGGCTCGGCAATCACTGCAGCACAAGAGCTCGCAAATCAACACACTGCGCCTGCCATCAAGCTCATGCTCATGCACTCCATTCGCAAATCACAAATTTTCACCTTCATCAACATCAACCTCATCATCATCATCATCATTCAGCGCTGATATCACATAATTTTGCGCTCGCCTCGCGCTCTGCATTCGACATATTCTTTTCTATTTCGCTTTCCGCCCGCCTCTCTGTTTGTGTGTCAAGCAGCTCGCCGTGTGTGGAGAGAGATATTGCAAAGGTCCCTGCTTCGCCTCGCTTCCCGTAAATACTGCGGTTTGGCGCGCAAAACTAAACATTAAAGAACGCGCGTGTCGCGATCCGGGGACCGCAGATGCCGCTGTTGCCACTGCTGCAATTTCATTGACATCAGCAGAAAATTTAAATTTTCATGGACGTTCAGAACGAACGACGACGATGAGGGAGTTTACCGCGAGGGATGCCCCCCGGCCTGCTTGATAAACACGAATTTCAAAGTGTGTGTATGCGCGCACGTTGTTTCACTCGTTGAATAAAGTTTCAACTTGGATAAAATAAATAACGAAAAGAGCTTGATCCGGATCGGGGGAGGCCTGAGAGTGGGAAGCCGTCTTTCCGGAAAATCCGAGAGGAGACCGCCAGCTACTCCGTAAAGCCGGCATAACGCTGCCGTGACGACGCTCCGAGCGAGATTACGTGTGGGTTGTTACGTTCGAAATCAGTAACGCTGTAGAAGCCTGATTATTTGGGAGGGTTTAAGGGGCGTTTGCAGAAACTTTTAAGGACTTTCAACACATTTTCTCTCGGGTCATGGAACAGCATGGCCTGTCTGAAATTGACGTGTTAATAGTGTTGAAAAGAATTCCGTTAAAGAATGAAAATATGGCCCCCAATCTTCTCCCCCATGAAATCCATGTGAAAATACCAGGATGATAAATTATCTCAATGTTCTTGTATAGTTGGTATTTTCCCAATTCCAGGAAAAAAATTACTGACTCTAGCCGTTGAGCCTTCCAAGAAACAAGGAGACCAGGAAAGCGTATAATTTTCATTTAAACCCAACTCATACCCAACCCTCGAGGATCCTTCCAGGATTATTTTAGACCTCCAATTCGGTTTCTGGCTCCCAAAGCTACTTAAACTAGCTTAGTAGTAACGTGGGAGAAAACAGATTAACGTAATTTCGGTTCCAAAAATACCATGAAAGTGAGAGACAGACACGAATCCAGAATGCAGCATTTTGTCGGCTCCGAGGCGGATTTCAAAAGTGCCGCACCGCTTTTTGTTGAGGGCTCGAACGAGGCAAGGGTTACTTTAGCTCTGTCGGCTAGAACGTGGTTTCGAGTGGGGAAGACCGAAGGAAACATCAACTCTGACGTGCGTCTCGGAGCTCTGGCAAAACAACATTTGTCCCCTTAGAGCATTCCCCGTGCACACACAAATATCTACGTAATACAACATGGAACCGGCAAAAGCAGCACCAGAGTACTACATTATAATTACATGCCCCCGAGCTATCTACAAAATATAAAATGTATTACTAGTCAGTCAGTCGACTGGAGAGATATGAAATAAATATAAAATTGCCTCTCGCATCGCCCGCGGATACAAATTCTTAATTAGCGTGTTGTGTATTTCTCCAGAGCTGTATGAGCGCCTCTTGTGCCCGCTATCAACGCTCGCTGCCTCTGCCTGCTTGTGTGTGATATGAATGAGCGAGTTCTCGTCGTGCCTCCTGGCAAGGAATAATATGAATTTTTTTTCGACATTTCGTTGGCTTCATTTGTGCCGAATGATATGATGATTGCGAATGCAGGATCGTAAGTGAAAGGACGTGAAGAGGGCGCGCGGAAGGATATAAAATCGCGTTGTCGCGAAAATGACCGGACCTCCCTCTCTCTCGGCATGTGTGTGTGTCCCTTGGCGGTGACAATTGCATTGCAATAATAGCTAGAGATAATGTCGCTCAAATGCATAGAGATGTAATGGGATTTCGGCATCGTCCTTCGGTGCACTCTGTTTGCTCTGTCGTTTTTGTAACTCGTCCCTGTTGTGCTTCGGACGGCGGAAAGTCGCGGAATCAGGCCCCAGAATTGTCCCCAGCGGCCAAATCTTATCAAAATACGTGCATGCTGCTTTTTTCCCCTTCGCTTTTCGTTTTTAACGAAACGTCTCTTGGTCCCGCAAGCAGCGCTTCAGGCTTGAACAGGGGCTCTTCACGAAATCACGGGTTTTCTGCTGTTTTAATTGGTGTTCTCTGGTTATGAAGTTCTTGCCCCGTAACTCAAGTTCGGTAATTAAGGAGGTTTTCCAGATATTCTGATTTTGCTGGTCCTAAGAGTAACCGACAAGGATAGGTTAAAGTTTGGATACGAAAAAAAAATTATGAAAATGCTGAAAAAAGCTAAGTTTGCGCTTTGATTGGATGAAGAATTCCTTTTGATCAATCTTGATTGTTTAGAAGGTTAACTTGAGGTATTTAGGCTTAGAAACAGAAAAAGACCCTGAAAACCATTTTTTTAGAGAAAAAGAGCAGAAGTGGCTAAGTTGGTGACCAGAAAGTAGCTGTTCGATATTATACTAGTTTGAATATCCGTTTGGAAATGCGTTTAGTGCAAGAAAGGTCTATGGTTCCTGAAGCCAGAGAAGGCAATAACAGAAACAAAATCGGCCGAAAATGTGTGAAATCAACGAACGAGGGCTGTTGAGAAGTCAAAAGAACTGTGACGTAAGATAGTAAAATTCCAGGGGCCTTCAGGCCACCCTTCGAGGCATTCGAACGAGAAATTAAAAGATTGCCCTTAGGTTTTTTGCCAACTCCCCAACCGACTACGTTTCCATCGCCTCCAGCGCTCCCAATGGCTCCGAGCTACGACCCGCCATTTCTGCAGCAGATGACGAGCAGCATTACAATGAGCCTGACTGTTCCCAAGGTCTCGTGTTTAGTCAAAGGTACAATGCAGGTGGAATTCTGGGAGTTGTTTAATAAAGTAAATGTGGAAATGCAGCGCAGATGAAAGTTTTACATTAGAAATGAGCCATTCGACATCTCTCGTCCGGGACTTGCCAACAATATACGGTGACTGAGATTGCAGGAACGTATCAGACGGCAGCAAGCCAAATATTGAGTGAACTCTGAAAGCCATGGTGCCCGGAGATTGGGGGGAAGACGAGGGAGAGTGAAGCTAAAGTTAAGTAAATATTAAAATAAATGAACGATGGAGTGCGCCTTGTTGTTCCTCATCTCGTGTCCTGTGCGCTTGCCAGTTTGCTAACTACACTACTAACTTGCTTGCTCTAAAAGCCTTATTTATAAAATACGTTACCTGCAGGCATTACAGGCAAGCAAGCGAGCTCCAGCATCGAGCGAATGTAAATGTAGGTTGTTTTGTGCAGTCCATTAGCTTCTCATAGTTATTTTAGGCAGGTTAGAAGACTGAGATGAGGAGGAATAATAGTCTGCTACGTACTCATACGTGTCCCTCCCCCCTCGCCCCTTTTCAATGCGCCATCATCCCCTATCTCGCTCCCTGGACCGACCAAGTTTATTTTTGAGATCTCCGTCCGTGTTCCCGCATACACACACTCCAACTTGCACCACAACAGCTAACAAGGAAGCAAGACATCAGGAGAATAGATGTTGCCCGGGGTGTGAAGTTTGTAAATTTGCTAAATTTTAAACAAATTTGAACGCCCATGCCGGTTCAGAGCTGATGTGAGAGCGAGTCGGAGTGATGGAATAATAATTAGGAGCCTTTCAGGAAGATGTCTATTCAATTCCACCCGACATCAATTTTGCGTCAATTACGCCGTCGAGCCTGCCGCTCTTGGACGCAAATTGGATCTCTCTCAGTTTCGGCGAAGGCCCTTTGTTTGAGGGACGTTTTCAACAGGCTCTTTTGTTACCTGCCTTAATGGCTTCCGGGTCACTTTGCTCTGAAATTTTAACTAACCAGACATATAAAAATCTGTTTTTCCTTTTTGGCTGTTATCAATCTCATTTACCTTTGCCTAAACTTAAACAATTGATCGTAAAAAAAGACTCGTCACCAACTTCTGAAAGTGGCAAAGAAATAAAGAACAGAATTTAAATTTAATTTATCCGAAACATTCAAAACTAGGCCGAAAAAATGTTGGTACATTTTAGGAGTTTTTATAAAAACTGTCTGAAATCTTTTCATACTAATTTTTTCGGACAAAAATGACAGTTTTAAGTCGGTCTTTCAGTGACAGACAGACAAACACGGGTTAAATAACTGCTTGTCCCGAAAACCTAGAGCACAAACGTAAAGTTCGAAATTGAATGAGCTGTTATCTGGTTTCCCTGGTAAAACCCACATGAGACACTTCTTTCCTGTTTAATCTGCGAGCGTCGAGGTCGTGGATTAAAAATTTCATCTCGCATCGCGATGACAATGGAATCCATATCTCTTGTGCACTCCATGAACTTCGAATCTACAGCGATGTCGCAAACGGCAAGAAGGAGATTGAAATGAAGTGAAACTCGCTCCGAGCACCGAGCAACACACATACAAATTTTTAGGGTTAATTTCTTTACTCCACGTTCTTTCCGCTCGCTTTTCTTCATTCGCCTGCCGTTGATCTGAATCTGAATTTCTTCAATCACTGTCAGTCGCGAGAAATGCGCGATTTTTGGCGTACTTTGTAAATTTCATTCTTAGCTTAATGATGAATCTTCTCCTCTCTCTTCCACCCTTCAAAAACACACATGCGAGATTTCAATTCAAACTTTCAAAGTACAAAGCCTCAAAAGTACTTTGGAGTTGTGGCATGGAGTTGAGTACGCTCCGAAACTTTCTGACTCATTTCACCCGTCCATCTATTTTGGAAACGATTCGCAAATGAAAATTGAACAAACGCAAACAGATAACAGGAGGAGGGGGCAACTGCAATTTACAGCCGTTGCTGTTCAATTAGTGGCGAGTCATTGAGCACATCGCCAATAAAATGCCAAATTGATTCACTGAATCGGATTAAACACTTGCATACAGTAATCAATCTCGCCCACTCTAATGTGCTTTCTTCGGCTATTTGCTCCCCGCCACCCATCACCCCTCCTCCCATCACTGAGAAATGGAGCTTTGAATTAATTGAACAAATGAGCAACATCAACATCATCCTTTACTGCAGGTGAGATTAATTTGATTATTAACACATGATTAGCCATAGGTGCAGTTGGATGGGCCTCGTTCATTGTTTGCTCAGCGATGCACAATAGCAAACAGATTTAAGTTCGTGTGTACAAAAACATGTGGATGTGAAGCTCAAAGGAAAATTACAGTCAGTAGCTCATTTTACAACTGATAAAATTTGATGCCCATATTTTTTTGATGGTAAGCAGCAAGGTTCGTGGCTTGAGAGAAAAAAATCAAGGTATTCATAGGGGACTCTTTTTGCAGGTAAGTTAAGGCGTTTGAGGATGTGAAAAAAGGATATTCCGATCAGACATATTTGTTCTATAATTCAATTGCAAAAATTAACCGATTTTAGTGTTAATTTTTCGTAAATAAAATAATTGTTTTTTACTTTCTTACTTTGTAAACCGTCATTGAAGCCTCAAAATATAAAAATTATCAACATTGAAAATAAGTGAAATACTCTAAAAAAATTAAGTATGATTTTGGTAGGTATTTGAAGCTGTTTTGAAGAAGATTATCAGATTTTTTATTAAAAAAATTAGCTGTTTCAAGACGCAGTGATGGAGGCACAGACTCACATGCGAGAGATTCTAGGGTCTTCTCCTTGCCCAAATTGTCTGAAAGGTCACGTTAGTTCCAAATTTCACTCAACTAATCAAAAATGAAAGAAACTTGGCAAACAACTCAAACTAGTGTCAGCAAGCTAGTTAGAAACACGGACGACCTTGAGGCTACCAACGATAAGTTGTTGTCTTGTTTGTCCAAAAGAGTGGTAGAATTTTAAAAGGAATACAAATTCGTAAATCACTTACCTTTTCAGGCTGCCAGACTCCAAAAGAAATTTTTGATCCACTGTGAAGCCGTTCTGGAAGCTGCTGGCGCGAAATCTTCCCCTCCTGTGCTTTTGCAAAATTGTCAGAGCTATTTTCAGTAATAATAATAAACTTCCTTCAGAAGCAAACTTCACACCTCGAACACCTCCACTACGATCACACACCTGCGTGCGGGGTGCACTCTATACTTATAAGTTCCCGGAGAGCGAGCGAGGATAAATTCACTTTACGAACTGCCGGCTAAACAAGAGTACTTTCACACTTTATTTTCCTATTTTTCTCATCACCGTTTTTTCCTTCGCTTTTTATCGCCCTCGCTTAGTCATTCATTCACACTTTGCCGTGCACTGCCGACAATGTCTGCCCGCCACAACAAATGTTTATAGCCCGTATCGTATATATATTGAGCAAAATATTTCTATTAGTGTATGGGAAGCCAGCAAAGCCTGGTAGCCACAGAGAGTGATCGCTGATGGTCCTGGGGAGAGGTCGGAGCTCAGCGGCCGTTCTCGTCAACCGTCCGATTCAGACTGATATTTGTTGAATGAAAATCGTTCGAGGTGTACGGGCAAGAGCCGGTACGTCTGAGCGTGGGTCTGTAGGATGCACGGGTGTACGGGCTGTGAGAATGGAAAATGGAATAGTGAAAATGTGCGCAGTGGAAGGCCGGCTTGGCGCGACAGATTTTGAAGAGGAGGCCTAAGACCGCGACTTTGAAGTACGGAACGAGAATCATGAGGTGCTCCGGGTCGTTAAATGAATGATTAAGGTGAGTGGGGGGGTTCTGGGATGAGGCAAGGCATATATACAAGCTTGTTGTCCGTGTATATATAGTACCTCAATGGCTGTGAACTAGCCCCGAGCCAATTCGAAATTCTCAAACTTTTATGTGTACATGTACCTTCCTATACCTTTAATACTTCACATCACAATCATGACTTGAGGATGGATGATTCGTCTTTTCGCGACAGGGCCGGAAGTACGAGGGGTCGTAGGCCTTTGGACTTTAACATGACTAAATTGTTTATAAAAAATTCGTGAAATTTATAAACTAGTTTTTATTTCAGCTTACCTTTATTTTGAAGGATTATTATTATTATATTCAATTTTTAATAGGAGCGCGCGAAAAGCATTATGAGATATTTTGAAGGAATCAAACAAAGGCAAACCAAAAAAACTTATGAGCTTTTAACTAAAATCTAAAATAGAACTTTAAAATAGACCCGAAAAAAAATAAATTGGTCTTTTAAAAACTCTAGAACTTAAGGGTTTTTATTTCCGAGCATAATTAATTATTCAAAGAATATAATAAAAGCATTAATTTAACAGCAATAAATGGTCCCCCGAAGACCCACACTTGACATCCCGGTCCAGCATCAGTTGGAGGAAAATATCACGCGGCAAAGAGTCGCTCA
Organism: Forcipomyia taiwana; assembly: GCA_963930915.1. Lineage (NCBI taxonomy): Eukaryota > Metazoa > Arthropoda > Insecta > Diptera > Ceratopogonidae > Forcipomyia > Forcipomyia taiwana. The sequence continues at coordinate 5,936,882 of CAWVOI010000099.1, read as the reverse complement.
ACGATCAGATTTTTATTGCAGGCATTCACGGTTCCGCGGTCTTCTTCCCAGCCCCGGACTCTGGTGAAATATGTGAATGTAGTGCAGCGATCACGATTAGCCAGCGCTCGTCTGACTCATCCATGTGAATTTTTTCCGCTCCTCGGCTGACCGCGTGTGAGATTTTTGTGCTCGCTCGTGGTTTCACTTTAATGTTTCCTCCTTCCCTCCCGCTCTTAGTCGTCGCGGTCCCTGGTATGCAGATGCCCTTGAGGATGACCCTAATAATGCTCAAAAATGTGCGAAAGGTGTCTGATTGCGTGCAGTGCAATTTTTATCGGAACGTCGGATCTCGGGGCTGGACTGCGAGATTCGTTAGCTTTGGGTTCCGCGAATTCGGGGAGAAAAGTGCCCCGGGACGAAGAAAGCTCACGTTCAGTGAGAATCGCTAATTGAAAAAGCTGGTCGCGTTTTGAGGGAACTACGCATTGCACGCAAGACTCAAGTAAATTAAGTAATACAAGGCAATTATCAGCTACGCATCTATGTTGCGGCATCATGGCAGCGGGAATCACCTACTGTTGACCTATGCACGTTGCTTCGGAGGTTCCAGCGTACGCGAAATAGCGTAGAACAACAGAATGGGAAAGGTGGAGGAAGATATCAAGGCGCAGCGGCTGAAACAGGTTTTAATGTGTAGTACCTAGTGGGTTTCTAAGGTTGAATGTGTGGAATGAAGAAACAAAAGACATCAACCAAACAAGGAAAGAAGCATCAAGAAGTAAGGTATGAAATTTCTTCGGTGTTTGTACATATTCACGCCGCGGCAGCGAAAACTATATCATTACACGCTGTGCCAACCGCCGCGATGAGTGATCGTAGAGCGAGAAACGTGGGGCGAAGAGTGAGAGAGGTTTGGTCGGACGGGGAGAGGAGTTGCGGCGTTTGTTGAAGGCAGAAGCAGGTGATATCTTTATTCAACTCTGGAGCATTGGGATTCAAGCGACGAACCTTTTATTCTGACCAAAATTTCTTTACCATGTTTCATGTATCCGTCCGTCTATCCGTATTAAATTTTTCGCTCAAAATTTACAAAATTATCTCTTTATTCGACTCAGAGACCTCAGATCAGGTTGTTGGGCTTTAAAAATACGCGCTTTTTTTAGACGAATTGAGACTCCTTAAGAATAATTGAATCCGAGAAGAACGAAATGAGGATATTTATCCCTTAATTTTTAAGTTTTTCCCGATAAAACGAGGCGTACATTTGAGGAGTAAAAAGAGTTTTGCTAACGTTAGGCGAGAAAATGAAATGTAATCTAAATTTCTATTATGTTACTCAATCTTTAAATATATTCAAATATCTTCAAAAACGACAGAATGGGAACAGTAGAACTTAAAATTACCTGTTCAATGAAACCCAACAATTTTTAAAAAAAGAAACGTTTTTTTCAGGAATCGAGCCATTTTAAGGCGATCCAAAGACAGTATTTTACCCTCCCTATTTTAACTCAACAAAAACAGAATTTGAAATTTAAATAATTAATGTATACCATCGGCTCTTCAAGGCCAGACTAAGTCACCGCGACTCTAAATGAGTGCTCAAAAATTTATTCAAGGTTCTTTTTTAAGTCTAATCCTCAACTCAATTCATTAAAACCTCCTTCAATCCACACTCTTCACCTTCGAAACCACGCACTCGCTCTCTCGCGTCTTTTTCACCACACTTCTTCCACTCACCTGCGTCTTTCTTGTACTTCTTCAGTTCGACTCAGTCCTCCGTCCGGAACAAACCGCGATCGAGCCCGCTTCCACAGAGTACAGCTTCAAAAGCTCCAATAAAATCGCTCTCTCGCTCAGAAGACGCGCAATTAGCAGCAATTGGCCATAAAATCCTGCAGCGGCGATAAAACTTTCGATGCGGTCGAAATTTCTCCCATAAAAGTAAGATCCAGCGTCTTTTAATGGCACCACAATAAATGGCAGCCCGTTGGCCGGCTCGAATGGGAGACGGAGACGAAGACGAGGTGAAAATTAGGAGGAGAAAAGTTGCGCTTTTCGGAGTAATTACGAGCTGATCATTGTTCCAAACCAAACATAAGACAGGCGTGGAATTTTCATCTTCTCGCGTCAATGCCGAGCTTGTGCATAGCATGGAAATTAGCATATGGGTGATGAATGAGAATCAAGCAAGTGCGACCGGATTTCACCTGTTGATTGTTGGATTCAGAGCATTTTTGTAGCAGCTAGCAGCGCTAAGGCATGCATGTCCGTTTGTCTGTGGGAATGTGTGTGTGAGTGCGGAGCGGCGGCTCCCATAGTCGGGCTGAAAGCAAAACGCGAAGACCCGGACTAATAATTGGAATAACAAGAAACGGAAAAAGTGAACGAAGTTAAGTGAAAAAGACGATGTTTAGTGAATCTCGGGCCTCCATCAGGCTTCAATGAAGAGAGCACTTTGATCTCCAACAATGTACTTTATCTCAGCCTTTTTGCAACAATTATCTTGTGAAGTGGCTGCAACTAATTTGAGAGAAGGCGAGCAACAAAAACACTTTTTACTTTAATTAATTCAATACGCGAGTCCGCATCAGGTGAATGATATCTGGGCTGAAAGTAAATTGTAGCGCCCAAAGACGTTGGAGTCGGACCATAAAATACGTTTACGACGTACGTTTTGAAAGAGTTTAAGAAACAAAATCAATTTGAACTGTAAAAAGGTGTATAAAAAGTGGCATAAAAAATAAAATGAAAATCGGTAATAAGCAGAAGCAAGAAAGAGCTTTAATTCTCGAATTACAATCGGACATGTTATACGTACCTGCCAGCTAACTACATGTTCAAAATTTGTAAAGTTGATGAAAAAAGTAATAAGAGAAGGCAGGCAAGCGAAGCGAGGTGCGTCAAGAAGAGGCTGGGGATTGAGAGCAGGTGACGTCGACGGAGATCAAAGAGTCACGGAATCCGCAGCTTTGCTAATGATTATGACTGTCATGGGTCGGGATTAAAATCAATTTATTCATGAGGGGGGCTCGGGTTACCGAAGTGCATTGGCCTCCGATTTCTCTCCTCTCAAATATTACGCTCGCTGGACCGCTCGAGACTCCCAAGGTCAATTACTAATTTTCCTTTCATCGCTCCAATCACGGGCGGTATGATAATTTGGAGATCGTGAGAGATAAGTGAAGTAATTGGCGCCGAATGATGAAACCATTAGCAGCCTAATGCCTCAGTCACGTGAGTGGCGCGAAGAAAAACAAACAGATTTGGTGGAAAATAATAAACATAATTGGGAAATACAGTTCAATTTAGGCAAAGAGGTTTGTTGCTAGAAGGGGTAGAAATCTGAGAAATTAAGGACTGGGAAGGGGCTGAATTTTTCATAAAAGTCAAGTTAAAAAAGGGCCTGAAATAAAAATGTGGCAGCAATATTTTTTTCTAATTTAAAATCTGTCCCCCTCTCGTATCTTTCTCCCACAGTCTAAGCCTTTGGAATGTACAGGGTGTCTCCTTTCCTGATATTTCCGGGGCTCGCGAGTCCCAGATGAGCCCCAAAAACAGGCTGGTCTCCGCATTCTGGTACCATCCGGTAGCTGAAACGAAAGAATGAGTCTCAGGAGATGGAAACGAAGCAAAATTACGTCTTCAGAGTTCTCAGGGGCTCCTTGTTGGCGTCTCTCTCGGCGGTGTTGGGGTCTATCATGGTGAAGATGCACCTCCCGCATGGCTTGACGTACTTCAGCACCGCCTCCTCGCCTATCTTGACCCACTTCACAGAGTCCTCGGCGAACGCCGGAAGTCCCTTGACGACTATATTGGGTCTGAACCACATAGCAGTGACCTTTTTTTCGAGTCGCGAGTTGAGCTCCTCCAGCGAGCCCTCATTGAGCATCATGAAGCTCGAGGCGTCGTGCATGGCCCCCACGTGCTCCTGTGTCATATCGGGCCAGAGCTCCGAGTTGACGTTCTTCTCCCTCACGGCCCTCGTGGGGTCCTGGTAGGGGTAGTAGACGAGCCGGAAGCCCGTCTCGAAGCCCGAGAGGTACCTCGAGAACCACTGGGCAGCCTCGTTTCCGCAGTCATAAACGTCAATTTCATGCTCCCACACCTCGGCTCGCAATTTCGTAGTCTGGATGACGTCGCTGATATCAAGAGCGATATCAGCTGAGCCGGGCGCGCTCAAGGTCATCTTGGTATCAGCAATCTGGGGCCGAACTAAGACGAGCTTGGGGTGCTGCCGGGCCGTGATGAACTTGCGGGTCTCGGCGTTGATGACCATAAAAACGCGGTCTCGAAGGAGATCGTTCTGGGGCCCGAGCTGGGAGCAATTGATCTCGTCGACGTTCACGACTCCGCAAGACTTGATGGGGAAGCAGTAGAGGTCGGTGACTTGGCCCACTGCCTGCCATTCTGTGGGAATGCGGTGCTTCCTCCACTGCCTGTAGATGTAGGAGACTCCTGCGGCGGCAGCGGTGGCGCCCACTACAACCAGGACGTTCTGGTGGCTTCTTGGCAGACCTGCGAATCAAATTTGGAGCTTCGTTTGACTTTTGTGCTCTCTCACCCATGAAAAAGTTGCTCAGTCTGTGGGAGTTAGACCAGTACTGCTAATCTAATCAAAATAAAGCGAGCTGAGCGAGAAGGTGTTTCATAGAGATGCTATGTGTGTGCTTTGTCGTAGGTCTGGCGTATTCTCGTCACCATTCCGATAATACTTGACTTTGAAGCTTTGTTTTTGACCCTCTTTTTCAGGTACGTTCATACAGAAACGGGCGGGATTCTGATTTCTTGTTTCCTTAAGGTTTCCTCGTGTGTCAATACACCTTAAAGATTTTATCTTGTTAGGGAGGCTCAGATTTATTTTGAAATAATTTTGGAAGTTCCTGAAATTTTAATTGTTGGATTGTGGGTGGGTTCGGACGAAACAAAATAATGCAACTTTATCTCGTTTCACTTGAATCAGTGACCCTAGATTATGCAACGTTCTCCTTGTAGCAGACCTAAGGTCAGACCCGAGTGCGTTAAAAGTATAATTGCACCTTTAGGATCTTAAATCATGAAAGATATAAGTATAGTTTGAAGGGATAGAAATCTCAGGAATTTCATGTTTAATGGAACCAAAGAAAATATTGTCGAAAGTTTTTATTAATGGATACACATACCTTTTAAGTCACCGTGAAGTAAGTGTCAGTTTTCGATGTCTTGCATCTGAAATGTTAAGCTCTGCTACAGCAAGCAATTTTCTCAAACAGAGCCCAAATTTCTTGGTAATTCTGTGAAAACTGCTCTCAAATATTTTACAACTCAATCCAGTATTTGATTGTCCATAATTGGCTCTTAATTTTTATTGACGACCCGAAGAAAGGACTTTATGGCCCCATTATACGCTGCTGTAAAAATCACCCAGTTCCATGATTGTCAAGTGTAGGCCCGATGGATGAGCCTCTAGATGAACATTCCAAAGCCCAATTTGGTGTTAAATACCCTCTTCGGCCGTTTATAAAGTTAATGTGCCATAAAACACGCAACTATGATTAAGTGTTGAAACTGTGTGGGCTGATTACGACACCTTTCAGAGAGCTATTTGCTGATCCATTGATCACCGGGCTACCGCCAGTAGGCAGTAATATCGAGAAAGTAGCGGCGATGCGTACATACGGAGAAGTAGTCAAAATTTACATAATTTCTATTGTTTAGCTTTTCTTCGAAAGGCAAGGCAAGGCAAGGCCTGGCCTGGCCTCTCTCGAAACTGGTTCTTCGTGGTTCGAAAGTCGTGATCAAGTTGAACTTTTGGAGTTATTTATCCCCTTCCGTCATGACTCGGAGATGCTGAGAAAGCACTTAATCTGTGCCATCCAGGTGTCAAGAAAGGCAGTGAAGGTTGTCACACAACTTTTTCTCGGTCGTCGAGAACCTTTTTGCCTACACATTTTCGTCTCTCGCGGCACAAAATCGGGCCGTTCTCTCTCTCTGCATAAAGACGAAATTTATGTCATTATCACCGATAATTAAGAGGTAGTGGATCGCAGACTGGAGCGGGAAAGAAAAATTGCCGAGAGAAGGCCCGTTAATGCCCAAGAACTACACAGCGAAGGTTGTAATATACGAAGAAAAATGGCTAATATGTTCAATCATCGGGAAAAAATCTGCAGTATTATTACGGCGCTGGTAATGACGTAGAGTGCACACTGATCAAGTCTCGGCTCCTCCGCAAATCGCGATCTGCAGTTCGCGCGAGAAAAGTAACGTTATGATGATGATCAGTGATCTTACATGTGTCTCCTCTGTTCTCTTCCAGGTTGAGGTCGAGCCAGGTGTATCATTAGTTGCATAAATATGTGCTGAGTGGATCTTCCCCATTTAGAACAATTTTGTATCTGCCAAGTGTGCAAATCGATTAGCCAGCACGGCATCAGCATGAGAGAAGAAGAACTGGAAACTGCCATTAAGGTGACACAATACGCTTTATAGCTTCCCATCGCTTTACGACCGCTTCTGAACATGTCGGACGAGCCGCCTCTCAATAACACGATCTATTAGCCCATTTTAGTGATACACTTTTTGTCTCCACTCGACAGGTAGTGATCGTTGGGAACGGAGGCGTCGGAAAGAGCTCGATGATCCAGAGGTACTGCAAGGGAATCTATACCAAGGACTACAAGAAGACCATCGGGGTGGACTTCCTGGAACGGCAGATAGAGTAAGTTCACAGCTGACTCATGACTCGTCGCTAAAACTGGACTTTACAGAATCGAAGGTGAGGACGTCAGAGTGATGATCTGGGACACGGCGGGTCAGGAGGAGTTTGATGCGATAACGAAGGCCTACTACAGAGGGGCCCAGGCGTGCGTCCTGGCTTTCAGTACCACAGATAGAGCGTCCTTCGAGGCCATACCTGACTGGAAACGCAAGGTCGAGAACGAGTGCGGAGAGATCCCGACGGTCCTCGTTCAGAACAAAATAGATCTCATGGATCAAGCAGTTGTGGCATAGTAAGTTTATTATTTTTAGGAAAAGAATTTAAAATTTTTGGCTTCCAGTAAAATTTTTATGCCGTCTCAAAAATGTTTATTTTGAGTTCAAGTTCTCCAAATACCTCTCAAAAGTTCGTAAAGGCCCAGAAAAATTATTTTCTTGACTTGGAAAAATCAATCTAACGAGCTCAAAAAAATTGTCAGGGAGACCCAAAACCAGGATTCCCCCTAAAAGGCTTCCGGTTCGTTTCCGTCAGTCTCTTTCAGGCTCCAATTTATACTTGCCCACAAAACTTGAGCTTCAAATGGAAGGCTCCCTCTGCCACCTGTAATGATGATGGCCTTTTGATCTCAGAGCCGACAGCTAAAGAAAAATTACATTTCAGTGAAGAAGCAGAAGAGATGTCAGCCCGCATGAAGTGCCGTCTCATCCGTACCTCTGTCAAAGAAGACGTTAATGTCGCATTAGTGTTTCGATATTTAGCCACTAAGTGTCACCAAATAATAAATTGCGCCTATACAATGTTGCCAACAACGACACCTCAAATCAGTGAGTCGCCTGCCTCCTCAGTCTCTCTCCAAAATAGAGTCATAACCGCAAATTTGTTTTGTAGGTCAATTGCATACCACATATCAGAGTAAGGGGACCATCGTGCTGAGACCGACGAAAAAACTCAATGGGAAGAGAAGAATGATCAAAAAGTGCGGAATCTTGTGATACTTCTGGAGCGGGAGAAATTTGTTTGAGATTGTTTTGTACAGTGACAGAGTCGTGTGTAAGAGAGTGAAAATAAAGTATCGTAATTCAAGTTGAATAAAGGAGCCGTATTTTTGTCGTGTTTTTTTTAATGGAGAATTTAAAAAAGTGAGTTTTCCAAAAATTCACAGTTTCCTGAAGTTTACCCACAAGCCACCCTCAATGTGCATATTGGGAGTCTTTTTATCGAGCTTGATGGGCTCTTGCGTTTTCGAGTTGACGGTCAGCTCGAAGTTCTCCACGGTGGCAGCCAGCGCGTACTTGGACTGGAGCTGCGCGAATCTCATCCCAATGCAGTTCCTGGGCCCGTCTCCGAACGGAAGAAAGGCGTAGGGATGCCGCTTGGCGACCTCCTCGGGCGTGAATCTTTCGGGGTCGAACTTGTCGGGGTTCGGGAAGTACTCAGGGTCGCGGTGGATGGAGTAGACGGGGACCTGGACCATGGTGTCTTTGGGGATCACGATGCTAGAGTTGGGCACCGCGTAGTCAGCGTGCGTCTTGCGAATCAGAACGCCCACCACCGGGAAAATCCGCATCGTCTCGTTAAAGACTTGGTTAAGGTAGGTCATTTCCATAAGAGCCTCATACGGAAGTCCTCCCCCATGCCGAGCCCTGGTCTCACGGATCTCGTTCCGGAGCCTCGTCTGGATGTGCGGGTGCTTTGCGAGGAAGTACATGCCGAAGCTCATTACTCCGGAGCTGGTCTCGAAGCCCGCAACAAAGAACAGGAAAGCCTGGGCCAGGATCTCGTTGAAGGTCAGCTTCTCCTGGGGGCTCGCTGGGTCCGTGTCCGAGATGGTTCCTCGGTCCTTCAGGTTGATGAGCATGTTGAGGAAGTCTGCCCGCTTGACGCCCTGCTTTTTACGGTACTCGACGGTATTTCGGATCGTTTGGACGAAAAAGTCCTCCACTTCCCTCGGTGTGAGTCTCAGCTTGAAGAACTTTGAAAGTTTGGGAAAGGTCGCGAGAAAAATGAAGAACAGGGCCGAGTCCTCGAACACCTTCTTGAGGATATCGAGGATGAGGGGCTTCTCCTCCACCAGCGCGTTCGTCTCGAGCCCGAAAGCCGTTGAACCCACGACGTCGGCCGTGAATCTGCGGTTCGCCTTCGTCAAATCAACCCCCTCTGGGCCGCCATTTTTCTCGAAATACTTCATGAGACCCTGCGTCTTCTCCTCAATGATGTGGTACATCCCCTTTATTTTGCCGCTCGTGAAGACGGGCGATAGGCAGTTTCGCATCTTCTTCCACTTTTCGCCTAAAATCTACGTGTCGGTAAAGGGGTCAAGGTCAGAGCCAATTAGAAACACTTGCCTTCAATTGAGAACAAGTGACCCGAGAGAGGGTCCGCTTCCGCGTTGTAGAAGACTCCACGGTCCACGAAGTTGTTAAAGTCCTTCACCAACACCACTCGGAGCAGGTCGAGGTCTGTGACAATCGCCACGGGGTATAGGAGGGCGTAGAAGCCGAAGAGGGGGCCCTTGTTTTTGAACTCCCGGTACATCGAGTCCACCTTGTAACTCATGTGGGTCTTCCACCCGATGTCCCACATGTCTCCCAGCGGATTCCACTGGTGCTTCTGCTGCACTCCTCGGTCCTTCCAGAAGCTGAAGGTCGTCTTGAGGTACCACAGAAGCAGGACAAAGATCGCAATCAAGTAGACAGAGAACATGTTGAAAGACGTTTGGCTCCGTCGAAATTGAAACTCAGAATGTGGACCCACCCAAATGTATCTGTGACTGAGAATTATCTCAACAGACTCCCGCGCCTTTTGAATGTTCAAATGTTCAAATCGATCTGTCAGTTCTGTCAACGTCAGCTGTTCAGGAGAAAAATAGAAACATTCGAGGTCTGCCTTGGTTTTAGGCCTCTTTCTCACCCAAATCACAATTTTGTAGCCAAATTTCGGTAGCAGGCGCTACAATGAACGGGGTTCCAGCTGGTTTCGAGGTAAGAGAGTCCCCAAAGTCGAGATTCAGTCGCCAATATGGTAGAAAATATTGGGCCTTTTGTTGAGAAATAAATTGTGTTTCCCGTTCAGGAGTCGGACGACGACGACATGGACTTCTACGTCAACGGGAGCTTCGGAAACCCCAGTTTCGTCGAGAAGTTTGGCCGCATTCGGGTCCTGGAGGCGCCGGGATTCAGAGCGGGCCTCGATAAGCGAGACTTCAACACAGACCTGGCCCCCGAGGACCAGGTGTGGTTCGACAATCTTGTGAGGATATACCAGACGTACAAAACGGGGCCCATGGTGTCCCAGATGATCCGAAATCTATACATCGTGCGTCCCAACATGCTCGAGGTGGCCCTCAAAGTGTTCGCCAGGGCCCCCGACTTCAGCACCCCAAAGACGAGCAGCCTCGCTTACCAAGTCATAAAGGAGCTGCACGACTACCTGAAGACGCTTGGGCCGGAGGACAGAGGACGGGTGTACGAGCACCTCAACGACAACCTGCGCATGGTGGCGTTCAACTTTTTCCACAAAACCCCAGCCCTCTTTTCCATGGCTCTGATTGTATACGATTTTTCTTCGTCCAAGCTTATTTTCCTAGATAGGGTGAAAGAGCTCCTTGAGGAGCACAAGTACAAAGAAGTCTGCCAAATCGCGCTGGAGCTGAAGTTGCAGGAGCACTTCGGGATCCACGAGTTCCTCGTGCCGCTCATTCTGCAAGACAAAATGTCCGTCGCTGAGGCGTATCTCGCCAAAACCCCTGCCGTGGCTCGTGAACTCGTCATCTTCCTCGATAGCTGGCTGGACTACCGAGAGAGATTTGTGACTGTCTATGATGTCTATCTGGCGGGCAAGATGATCCCGGAGGTGAATTTCTCAAAACTCCGACGGAAGACGCTGAAGAAACTGGTGAAGAGGTTCGCAGATATGTACGGGATTCCGAAGAAAGAGACGCCCTTTCTGGTCGAGATGGACTCGTACGGGCTGCTCAAAAGACTGATAGAAGAGAAGTTCCAGAAGAAGAAGCTGGGTGAGTTTTTCAACCTCGAAAAAACAGGCCTTTAATAATTTTCTTCCAGACGACTGGGACGAATTCATCCAGGAGCACGTCCGACCCTCTTCCAGCCGGCTCATCGATGAGCTCATCAACGCCTGTATCGACTACGATGACCTTCCTGAGGCTGCTAAGTGGGTCAAGTTCTTCAAGCTTGACGCTAGCCAGTACTCCTCGAATCTGGCGGAATTCATGGCAGGGTAAGCTTTCTTGATCTTCGGTCTCAGAAAAATTCTTCTTAAGACCGGAGAAAAATTTAAGAAGAATCATAAAAAGTATCAGAGTTAAAATGTCGTTTATCATTACAGAAAATTAGTCCCTGAGCGAAAGATTTCCGCACCGAAAGTTCCTTTAAACGTAACATACTACTCGATAGACCGCGCGATGATCGAGATGGTGGACGTGGCCTCCGTTTTCCACCGCATGCTTGCAACCCTGACCCGCTACAAGCTCCTGGCGTTCGACGTGGAGTGGAAGTTTGGCGACTCCAACGTCTGTCTCATCCAAATTGCGACCCCCCACAAGGTCTTCCTGGTGGACGTGAAGCAGCTGAAGCTCGGAACCTCCGAGTGGCGCAAACTTGGCCAGGAGTTCTTCAACAATGAGGAAATAATCAAGCTGGGCTTCTCCCAAGACGGCGACATGGCGGTTCTCAAGAAGGCCCTGCCGCAGCTCGGGTTGATGTACGAGAAGTCCCACGCCTTCATCGACCTCCGGAAGCTGTGGGTGTTCATGCAGGACTCCCTCAAGTTCCAGTTCCCGCACAAGTTGCCGCCTTCCAAGGACACCGAAAAGACCGGACTACGGGAGCTTGTGACCCTCGTCTTGGGCAAGCCTCTGAACAAGGACCAGCAGCTATCCAACTGGGGTCGTCGACCTCTCTCCGAGAGACAGATCTTGTACGCTGCCAGCGACGCTTACTGCCTGCTGGAGGTGTTTGAAGTATTCAATGGCTTTGCGGAGAAGCAAGGATACGACTTGACGAGCTACGAACTCCTCAAGTTCTTAAAGTGAACTTCTCGCTTCCACAATTTCTTGATCTGGTAGCGCATTTCGACATAAGTAGTATCTTTGATAAAAAAATGTATTTCTGTGGAAGTAAATTTTGCGTTTTTCTTAAGTTCTGGTGGCCTGGAATTTTCCAAAAGGGACATTTACTTCTTAGAAACTCTAATTTATTGGTCCATTTCCGACTCGAGAGTCAGCAAGTGAGCCTTGGTGAGAATGCACTTGGTCAAGATGCAGTTGCAGGGCAAGCTGTGCTCCTCCTTGTCCGCGTCCAGCACTTCTAGCTGCAAGTCGTACCTCCGCGGACTCAGCTGGTGTCTCTTGATCACCAGCTGAAGCGCCAGCGGAGACCCCACTTCCACTTCCTGGCACGTTTCTTCATTCGGAAGCACAATTATGGTCTGCTTCCAGTGAGTCGGGAGACTCTTGGGACTCGTGGAGAGCAGAACTGGCTCGGTTTGAGCGGAAGACGGGAAAGTGCACTCGAACCAGATGCAGACTCCCTGGAACTTGCCGGTCTGCTCGGCCACAAAAACCTCCTTCACATTGAACTCGTCCAGGTCCTCCAATGAGACTTCCTTCAGATCAAGCCACGCGACGATGTTGCCTTCGTGAAGCAAGCTCGAGTCCTCCAGCACCGCCACTTCCGGCTTCGAGGACTTCTGAGCCCTGAGGTGGGAGCTGAGCTGGCCAAGGTTGATGCCGTAAAAGTCGCTCCAGGTGTCGAATCGGAACGGGACTTCGCAGGGAGCGGCGTATATGGCGGCCGTTTCTGGGAACATCAGACCATCGGGTTTCAGGAACTTGTCACGAGCGAAGATCACTGAATCCAGCATCCCCTCGTGCAGCAAGTAGAACCCCATCCACTCTGACACCACGACATCCACTCGCTCGACCTCGTCCGGCAGCTTGAACTCCTCAACGCGTCCGTGGAAGACCTCGATCTTCGCGTCCAGGCCGTTTTCTTTGATGATCTTGCGGGAGAGGGTCGCCAAGTTGGAGGCCTCGACGGCGAAAACCTTCTTGGCTCCCGCCTGGGCGCAGAAAATCGACAGAATGCCTGTCCCCGAGCCAACGTCGAGCACGAATTTGTCCTGGAAGAGCTCCGGGTTACCCAGGATGGCGTCTCTGTAGGCTTCGGTGCGAGGCTTGTCGAGCAGCATCAACTCGTGGACCTGAAATGGTGGTTTTTAGCAAGGTTTCCCGCGTGACTTCTTTCTGCCCAACCTCAAGGTCCTCGTAGCTGTCGAAGTACTCGTCTACCCCATTGGCAACGGGCTTCTGGTCCATGGAAACAGGCTGAAATCAACTGAGACCGGGAATGCGTGTGCAGATGCTGGTTTGTTATTGTCGTGTTTGTGAACGAGCCCATCAGCTGTTTTGTGTTTTTGCAAAAGTGAAATTGCGCCGACGATCCCCATTTTACTTTCACTTAAAAGTTTAGCCTGCTAGAGAGTCCCAGATAATAGAAGAGGGTCTATTTCAATGCCAATTTTCCGATCTCTGCGTTTGGTGGCTAATAATTTTCGGAATGGCGTAAAGCAGTACCAGCAGCAAACTAATCTGATTAGCAGCACCAGCAAGCAAGCACCAGGAGAGAAACTCGGAACTGGTTTATCATCTATTTTGTGAGTATAATTAATGCAATCTGCTGCAGGGTCTCCAGACAAGCTCGCTGATAGCGTCAATCACGCGAAGAGGTCAACCAAAGCAGGCCAAGTTGTGTTCTGAAAATTGACGTAAATTATTTTCTTCCAAATTCAAGATACTCTCGAGAAATGGCTCACAGCAGCAGCGTCCACACGAACCGTCTCATTGACGAGAAGTCCCCGTATCTGCTGCAACACGCGCATAATCCCGTGGACTGGTACCCGTGGGGCGAGGAGGCGATCGAGAGGGCTCGGCGGGAGAATAAGGTTATCTTCCTCAGCGTCGGTTACTCCACCTGTCACTGGTGTCACGTAATGGAGCACGAGTCTTTCGAGAACCCCGCTACCGCCAAGCTCATGAACGAGCACTTTATCAACATCAAAGTGGACCGCGAGGAGCGACCAGACATAGATAAGCTCTACATGACCTTCATTCTCATGATCAACGGTAGCGGGGGCTGGCCCATGTCTGTGTTTCTGACCCCCGAGCTGACCCCCATTACGGGTGGCACATACTTCCCACCTCAAGACCGGTGGGGGATGCCCGGATTCCCAACGATCCTCAAGAAGATACACGACATGTGGCAGAAGGACGGGTCCAAGCTCACGACGACTGGCCAGAACATCATCAGGGCTATTGAGAAGCACGTCCAGGAGAAGGTGCAGCTGCACGAGACTGATGGGGATAGCGAGCACGTCTTCAAGACGGTTGAGCGGAAGTACAAGCAGGCCGTTTCGATCTACAAGAGGAACTACGACGACGTCTGGGGAGGCTCAAATGGCGCACCCAAGTTCCCCGAGATCGCAAAGCTCAACTTCATGCTGCACGCGTTCGCCCAGTCCCGGGAGCTCCTAGACGTGGCGCTCCTCCAGCTCGACAGGATGGCCAACGGAGGCATCCACGACCACATTTTTGGCGGTTTCGCGAGGTTAGTGTCCTCAAATATTTTTAGTATTAAGGGGTGGACCCCTGCTATCTCATTTTTCATTCTCGATATTTTTGCTTTAGAAAATTTTACTCAAAACCAAAAATCAGCCAGTTCAAGATCTTCTGATTTGATAATATGATTTGCCTTGTTTCAGATATTCGGTCGACGAGAAGTGGCACGTGCCGCATTTCGAAAAGATGCTCTACGACCAGGGCCAGATCATGGGGGCTTACGCCAACGCCTTCAAGATTACTCGCAACCCCAAGTATCTGGACATCGCTGACAAGATCCACACGTACATCTGCTCCGACCTGAGTAACGCCAAGGGCGGTTTTTACAGCGGCGAGGACGCGGACTCTCTTCCCAGTGCTGACTCGAAGGAGAAAATCGAGGGGGCTTTCTATGCCTGGACGTACGCCGAAATCGAGGATATTCTGTCGGAAAACCTGACCAAGTTTGACGAAAGCGTTAGACCCAAGGTCCTCGAAATATTCAAGCATCACTACAACGTCAAGCTGGAGGGGAACGTGGAGCCCAGGAGCGATCCACACGGGCATCTTCTAGAGAAGAACATCCTCATCGTCTTTGGGTCGGTGAAGGAAACGGCGAAGAAGTTCGATGTGACAGAGAAGCAGGTCGAGGAGGTCCTGAAAGTCGCCCATTCTTGTCTCCACGAAGTCCGCTCCAAGAGACCCCGTCCTCACCTGGACACCAAGGTGATCTGCGCCTGGAACGGACTGGTGCTCTCTGGTCTGTCGAAGCTGGCCACCATAAAAGACGCCCCCAATCGTCAAAAGTACTTGGAAACGGCGACTGACTTGGTGAAGTTCATCCGATCTGAGCTCTACGACGAATCGACTCACAAGCTCCTGAGATCCGCTTACGGAGACGAGAGCTCCAAGGAATCCCAGCACCAGATCCACGGGTTCCTGGACGACTACGCGTTCCTTATCCGGGGCCTGATCGACTTCTACGCCGCCTCGCTGGACGTCGCTTCGCTGAGATTCGCCAAGGAGCTGCAGGAAAAGCAGGACGAGCTGTTCTGGGACGAGGAGAACGGAGGGTACTTCTACACCGAGGCCAACGCCTCCAACTTGGTGGTGAGGCTCAAGGAGGGTAAGAAATTTGTCGGAAGACTTGAATGCGTCTCAAGAGACCTTGCTTCCAGATCATGACGGGGCCGAACCCTGCGGCAACAGCGTGGCAGCTCACAACCTCGTGATGCTGAGGTTCTACTTCGAGGAAATCAGGTACAAGGAGAGACTCGAGAGGCTCTTTACCTTCTTCAATGGTACCAGTCCATTTGGGTACGTGTTGCCCGAGATGATGTCGGCTCTTCTCACTAAGGACGCGGGGCTGGCTATTTTCGTCGTAGTTGGTGGGTTCCAAGTTGCTTCCTTTGCCTTTCAATAGTCTATCAAACTCATTTTTAGGCGAAAAAGGCCCCCAAGTGACAGAATTCCTGGACATTGGTCGGGACTTTTATGTGCCGGGAATGCTGGTTCTGCACAACGACCCCCAACACCCAGAGAATATCACGAGGTGCTCGATCAGGGACTTCAAGATGGTCCAAAACAAGCCAACGGCCTTTGTGTGCGAAAAGAACGTCTGCAACCTGCCCGTCACCGACTCAGCTAGTCTGGCACAGGAGTTCCAGAAGTATTTGGCTGATTGAATGTTGAATTAAAGTTTTACACTCAGTGGATGCTGAATATTTATTTAAGTTACTTGACGTACAGGTCTTACGTTGAAATACATACATAGTTAAATAAATCCTTATTAAATCAGCCGGCAGCTGCAGGCCTAGTCGTCTTCGGACGAGTTTGATGTCGAGGACTCGCGGTTCACGATCTGGGGTATCTTCTCTGGAGTCAGGAAGCGCTCGTAGTCAATACTTTGGAATCCTCCTCCAAGTGGGTCAGTTTCGAAACTACAAAGAAAGGGAAGAGTTACAAAGAAAGCGAGGTACTTTTATAAAGGGAAAACTAACAAAAATAGTTTCAATTTTCTTCTGCCCTTTTTGAATTTATTTTCTGAAGCATTTCAGGTTGTTGTATTTTGACCGGTAGAATTTTGAAATTGATTTAAACTCATGGGGAAATTTGTTCGGTAGACATCTGGTTTTAAGAAAAGGAAAACAGCACTAGGATGCAGAATTAAAAATTTTCCATTATCAGAAGGGTCTTATAGAAATTAAAGGGGTTGACTGAAGACCATAAGTATTGGGATCTAAGGCTGTCTTGAAGGTTGGAAAAATGGCAGATTAAATTTTTTCCCCCCAAAAGTGTAAGAGGACTTACACTGAAGGGTAGAGCGGCATCTGCTCCATCTCGCTGGGAAGCAAAACAGTGTCTGGCTCAACGTCAACCGTCATGACTTCTCTTCTTCGCTCCTTGTACGGCTTCTGGGCATCAGTGGACTCCGACGTGGTAGATGAAATCTCGCCAACGTTCTTGCCGGAACTGCCTCCCTTTGCTGACTGAATGACACTCACAGGAGCCGTTGCTGAGCCTGACGTATTGACGACAACATTTTCT
Source organism: Forcipomyia taiwana (assembly GCA_963930915.1). Taxonomy (NCBI): domain Eukaryota; kingdom Metazoa; phylum Arthropoda; class Insecta; order Diptera; family Ceratopogonidae; genus Forcipomyia; species Forcipomyia taiwana. Next base: position 5,920,041 of record CAWVOI010000099.1, on the reverse strand, counting down.
TTTGAGTCTTTTATCGAGAGCAGCACAAGGGAGATTAAGAAGAAGAGAAAGAAATTGCGGGGGAGGGCTTAGTGTGCAAGAGAGAGCTAAATTACCGTTCACAGTTGACGACACTGTTGGGTTTGGAGTGGATGGAGGCGAGGGAGAGTCCACAAGGATGGCAGATGGAGCGTCTGGAATCGAAACGAACGAAAAACGAATTTTATCAAACTTTAATTTTATTCGACCAGGGATTGTTCAAAACAAGACAATGAAATCATATAGGGTAACTCCATTTTTGGCACATGTTTTAATTTGTACTCAGTTTCTGACTTTCGAGACCCCAGCTAGAGGTAATTTGTAACAAAAAATAATTCAGCAGAGCAAAAAGGTCAGTTCGTCGAGGAGATTTCGTTTGACTGCTGAACCACGTTGGCTTGCTTTCTGATGAAAAATGAATCGATCGTTGCTTGCTTTTTGGCAACCAATTCGGTTACGGGCTTAAACGGTGATATCGGATCTACGGAGAAAAGCGTGCGAAAAGTCAAGTTTCTCCCCCATGCCATGGTCTTGGTGGACTCTCGGAGACTGTTAGTAGAGGCTTTGAGGGGTTAGTAATTCTGTCTGTGAATTCTTTCTCTTTGATGATATTAAGTTAAATTGAATTTGATTTCTAATAAAATGAGGATTTCAAATGAAAAGACGTAAGCTTCCTTAGAATTTCAAAAACATACGAACCGTTTGACTTGTCCTTAGGCTTCTTCTTCTCTCCCTCCCCATTGGAAACCATGAGTCGCTTAAGCGGGATGTCGTCCTCGTCGTCGTCGCTGACTGTCAAGTCGACGGTGTCCGAGGCGGGCCTCTTCTTGCCCGTGGTCTCCGCCCCATTCTTGCTGGCGTTGTAGATCTTAATGCCGGTCTTCGGTGGATCCATGGCGATCACCTCGAGGTCATCTGAGATCACTTCCACCTTATTCGATGATGACTTTCGGGGCGTATTAGGGATGGTCACGGTGTCCGACTTGCCCTTGTGCGTGCTCCAGGACCCATCCGAGTGCAGCTGAATCTCCGAGTCGTCCAGCGTGAGCAGCTTGGACTCCAGGACTTGCCGGAAGTATCCGTCGATGACGAGATTTTCGTAGGCCGCAGATCTGTCGCAGACAGGGCAGTTCCAGGTGGGTTTCTTCTCGTTCATTTGGAGGTACAGAGACGCATCGAAGCACTGCAGATGCGAGCAGGTGGAGGACCGACAGGGCGTCGTCATGCGCATCTTTCCGAGGGGGCAGTTGAGGGAGACTTTGAGGAGCGTCGTTGCGATCTCGCAATCCGCGTCCTCCCGCAGCTTCTCTTTAATGAGCCCACGCGTGTACTCGGCGGGTTTGGCTCCCTTCACCTTGAGACGGTTCAGGAGGTCCGTGGAAGAGAGTTTTCGGACGAAGTAGCAGGCCACGACGAAGCCTCTATTGTACTCCGTGGTCCACTGAATCTGAATCGTGTTCGTGACTGACGCAGAGAGACGCACGTACTGAGTGATGTTGACAGGTCTGGGTGGCCTCTTCGGTTCCACCCCTGGCTTGTTTGTGGGTATCGGATTCTGGAAGAAGGGTCTGTATTTTCTACTGTCTTTTCTAACTTACAAGCGCATGGGCTTATGTTCGATTGTATTAAGCTTTAATATTTTGACTTTTGCGTACATTCATATTTAGACATCTGAATAAATGACTTTAATATGTAAGGAGTTAAAAGATAAAATCACGAAGTCTTCAAACAGAAGTGACGTGAAACTAGAGTTTAGACTTACCGGGAGGGTGACTGGTTTGTTGTTGACTCTCACAAAGACACCAGGCGGGAAGTAGTCGTCCTGCTCGCACGAGGTCTCCATCAGGCAAAACCGCAGCTGGACCTGGATGATGGTTTCGTCGTTGATGTAGGTCCTGTTGGCGGAGATCTCATTCACCTGGGAGGGCGTCAAATGCATTGGGAATGTAATTTCCTGATACTTCATGGTTGACGAAGGCAGGAGAGTTGAGGGTCTCAGAAGCACCCCCAGGATGTCATAGAAAGCCAGGGGCTTGAGTCGGACGTCGGGGCAGTTCGGATACCCGCTGACGTTTCTGGGGTATATGATGGCCGGGCTGGGATGAGCCATCTGCCGACCGTAGTGCTCAGCTATGGAGGGTGTCGGCTGCACCACTGAAGTCTGCCGTGTGTTTGATGAATTTGTACTAGTTGTCAAGGGCTCGCTGCGAGTTGTGGCGGTGGGGGCAGCGGCTGTTCGTGCTGCCGGGGTGGGTTCGGGGCTGTTCGAGTTTGATCTTCCATCGGGGTTTTGTCTGTGGCGGTTAAAATTTTATTCAAAGTCTCAGAGGGTCTCCTGTAACTTACGCCTGATCGTAAATTTCCTTGATCTTGTCCTTGAACTCCGGCAACCGGCTCTGGATAAGATCGAAGGCCTTTCTCTGGAGGTCCATCTTCTTATTCTTGACCCCCTTGTTCATCCCGGCATGAGCGAGGAGCTGCTGTAGTTCGTAAACTCGGAAAAAGCTTACCATGTTCTATAAGGTAAGAGGCGGCCAAAGATTACTTAACGCTTTTCTCGCGAATTTCCCCGGAAAATTTTACATCAAGTTTGTCTTTTCAACCATTCCATGTTTCCTGGAGCCTGCTAATTTTTCATGTTTTTCACGTTATTCTCATCCCTAAACCGCCCCAACTAACGCTTTGCAAGTCGGCTCCCACAGTGCAAGGGAAGTACTGAGCACCCTTTGACTTCGGACGGAAAATTTTTCCAGGAAACTTTTCCCTCATCTGCTGGTAATCTGAACCCTCGGCTAGAAAAAAGAGAGCCCCAAAAATCTATGACATTAACCCTAACGGGAGTCGCGGAATCTACTTCCAAAGGGCCTGTGAGAAGTAGTACTTGGGTGCCTAACTCTTGACATAAAAATTTCAATTTTTACAAAAATCATTGATTTTCCACACTTTTCTGCACTTACCCTGCACGCCAGGTATTCTGGATCGGCATTCGCCTGACCCCGGGTTCTTCTCATGGTTTATAAACAATCGGGGATTCTTGCCGCGCTCAGGAATTTCGCATACGATTTTTCCTCAATATCTCTTCAGGTAAATGGGTTTCCAGTAAAATTTCACTGTTTTTCAGCTTTTGCTACTTCTGACACCAAGTTAGCTAAACATTTCGACAGAATTCTTAAGCATTTTTTGACAAAACTGATAAAATATAATTCACACGACCTGAACTTGTTCTCTTCGGTCACAGGGATGGACCAGGAGAATGTTCGGGGCACTGCAATCGACGCTAGCGCCACTCGTGGGACTTTTGGAACCTAAAAAATTTTAACTCTCACTAAAGCATTGCGAGTGGTGGTAACTCAGTAAAAGCTTTTTGGCGGGAAGTTCAAAAGTCTCATTTCTCGTAAAGCCAGTTTCACACGTTCCGCTGAGTTGCATTCGGTCTGTTTTCAGTGTTCATTGTTTAGATGAATTTTCACTTTTTCCTTGGCTGTTTATCGCAACGACAAGAAGCCGGAGCATGAGATTTTACCGGCATCGCTAAGTCCCAGAGTTGACCGAGGGCAATGGAACGCCCATTCAGAAAATTGTGAGATATTTTATTCATCTATTTATTTATTTTATTTAATCATTAATTATTATCATCAAGGGTCTTTCTCGTTGGAAAAAGACTTCAAAAGCGTATGAAATTTGCTAGACTTGTCAGATTCCAGCACCTTGGGATGTCCGTCCTCGACGATTTGCCCATTTTCCAGAACAATCACCCTGTCAAAGTCCAGTAAAGTGTAGGCTCGATGCTGAAAATTTACGATTAAAATTTAAAAATGCAAGTGCTGAAGAAAATGAACTCACAGCAATACTAATGATAGTTTTTCCGTTGAAGGAACTCGTGACAGCCCTCAGGAGCTGTCTCTCAGTGATTGAGTCAAGAGAGCTTGTAGCCTCATCGAGTACGAGACAAATGGAGCCTCTCAAAACAGACCGGGCGAGGCAGAAGAGTTGTCGCTGACCCGTGCTCAGGTTGGCCCCTCCCTCTCGAATTTCGGAGTCTGAAAATATTTCGATAAAAAATTGAATAAAATACCCCAAACGACGACCTACTTAGTCCTTGAGGCTGAGCATGAACTATGTTTTTGAGCTGGACTGTCTCCAGGGCACTCCAGAGCTCGTGGTCGGAGAAGTACCCTCTGGGGTCGAGGTTTTCTCTCACCGTTCCCCCGAACAGAAACACTTCCTGGGGAATGATGGACAGTCGGCATCTGAGGTCCTCGAGACAGATTGTGGAGATGTCAATGTCGTCAATGAGGATTCTTCCGTTTGTGATCTGGATGGCCCGGAACAGAGATAGGCAGAGAGAGGACTTGCCGCTTCCTGTCCGACCGCAAATTCCGATCTAAAAATTACGAAAAGAGTATGAAATTCGAGTTTTAGATTTTTGGGGCCGAAACAAATATTTCCCCACCTTCTGACCAGCAGGAATCCTGAGCGTGATGTTCTTGGCGGCAAACTCTTTTCCCTTTTCGTACTTGAGGCAGACGTTTTCGAAGACTATGTCCCCCTTCTGAGGCCAGGAGATCGGCACGTTTCTGCCCTCCCCACGCATGGGCTCCTTCTCCCCGTTCTCGATGTAGAACTGGATTCTCTCGACCGCGCCAATGTACATTTCCATATCAGCGTACAGCTTCACAACCCAGTTGAGGTAGATCGGGATGAGAAGCGTGTAGTTGATGGCCAGACCGACGAGAGAGGGAGAGATTTCCTTGGAGTAGAGGCAGTTCATGATGAGAGCCGTCAGGATGGCACAGAACACGATGAAGCCACCGAGGTAGTCGAGGGAGATTCCGAGCCACCGGTTGCTGGAGTTGAGGATGTTGAAAGGCACGTTGTTGGCTTCCATCTTGCGGAACAGCATCTCCATGAAGCGGGACTCCTGGTTGTAGGCTCTGATCGTGGTTACACCCGAGATCGTCTCGGAAAAGTGGGAGATTATCGGGGCGGTCGTGATGCTGTCGAGACGCTGGAGTTCCCTGGAAGATGAGGATCTTTGAGAGCATGATAGAGAAAAAGGCTCAGTTTACCTGGAGGAACACCGGTAGAACTTCTGGACCACGTAGTAGAGAGCGCAGATGGGAACGGTGAGCAGCAGGAACCACAAGGTGATGGCAGTATTGATCAGAATGGCACAAGAGCAGAGCAGTAGGAACTGGAGGAGTCGCTGGGCCGTGGAGGCGATTTTCTGGTGAGAAAAACCGGGTTAATTTAACAAGACCATCTTGAGACAGTTTTTTAATTTATAGAATTTCTTGTGAAAACAATCAACAAAAATTCATTTAGTTTCTTCAAAAACCAATAACTTTTATTCCTGATTTTGAACTCATCAACCCAAAACTTAACATTAAAATTTATTTCCGAAAGGTTTTCTACGCAGAGAATAAACGTCAAAAAATGAACCAGGAAATATTCTGGCTAAAATACCTTATCAATGATGGAAATGTCGTTGCTGAAGCGGTTCATGATCCTGCCACTCGGGTTTACTTGGAAGAAGTACAGCGAGTTGCCGAGGATCGAGTCTACGAGGTTCTCGTGCAAAACTCTCCTGGCCCGGCATCCCGCAATCTGACCCATCGGCGAGGTCAGAATGGCGAACAGCAGACTCAGCACAGACAGAAGCGAGAACACCCGGAAGTAGTACCCGACATCGACGGCCTCACCGTCCTCGTCAGTCCACCTCTGGAGCCACACGTCGGTGCAGACGCGGAACAGTTGGCACATGAAGGCAGTGGCGATGGTCGCGATGACCACTCGCAGGTCGCAAGATTTGGCGTAAAGCTGGTAGATGTGACGGGGGATCTCGCCGTACTTGCGCTCCTCATTGGAAATCAGTCGGTCAGCGACGGTCTCGGTCACGGGGCAGGGCTCCTCCACTTCCTCAGTGTAGCGCGGAATGGAGGAAATGAGGCGCTGCTTGGTGGGAGGGCTGGGGGCTTCCTCGTTGATGCTCTGAATGGACCCGTTCGGGCGTCTGTCCCGCAGGATGCTCGAGGATTCGGAGGCCATGAGGGGCTTCCGTCGGGAGGAGAGCCTTCGCATGAACTGCCGGAAGCTCTTCTTGGTCCCAGAGTAAGCGTCATCTTGGAGTCTGAAGTGAATACAATTTTTTAAGATTGGCCCAAATAAAAGAGAGATCAAGTTACTCTGAGCTGTTGTTGTTGTTCCCGTACACCAAGGTCATTGGCGAGGAAACGTGGCGGGCCACGGGTCTCTTTTCCACCAGCATCCCCTCCACAGCTTGGAGTGTTTGGCACTTGAGCTGTCTGGCGTCCAGGGAGTTGCAGTTCCTGCGTCGAAATGTGGGTCTTCGTCGCAGATGGACGTCTCCGTCGTTGCACTCGTCGATGGGAAGGGGCAGGTCGTGGGCCAGGAAACGAGCTCGGATAGAGTCGTATCGCTTCTTGAACGATGGGAACAGCACCTGACGCTGCAGAAAATGTGTGAGTTTGGATTCAAGGGAGGTTTTGAAAGGCTCACCAGGGGCGCAGTTTCCTCCTCCACTATGTTGGACTTTTGGAGCCCCAGCTTGGAAACGTTCTTGAACAACTTCCATCTCTCTCGAGCCGTCTTGCCGGGACTCATTTGGTTCTCGGGGGCAATTTCCTTGGCTATGGCGGCATTCCACATCATCATCGTTTCCGGGAAGCTCTTCTCGATCTCGCTCAGCATTCCGAACGCTTTCACCTTGTTGCTCTCCATGTGAATTATCTGGAAGAGTCGAGAGTGATTACAGAAGAAAGGCAAAACAGGGTGTTTAATATAGAGATTACAATGGGGTCAAAAACCCCCAATGGGATCAATAGTCGGGTTAAAATTGAGATTAAGAGTAGGGTCAACTATGGAGTAAGTCATCAACCATTTGCTCAACCATATGGTGTCAAAAATGGGATAAAAATAAGATCAACCATGGGGTCAACAATTTGCAACAATAAAAATCATCAATGAAATCTTTGTCTAGGGTTTGACTTACCACATCGGCGTTGAATACCAGCTGGAGCTTCTGGGATACCAAAATAGTCGTACGGTTGTACTGAAGCAGCATCTTCTGGATACACTCCTCGATTATTTCCTTGCCAACCTGGTTGTCGAGGGAGGAGAGAGGATCGTCCAGGATGACCACGTTGGCCGACGAGTAAATGGCTCGAGCAAGGGCTATCCGCTGTCTCTGTCCCCCCGACAAGTTGAGACCACGTTCACCGATCTCCGTGAGGTCCCTGGCAGGCATGAGCTCGATGTCGGGGTTCAGGGAGCAAGCCTCGAGGGTCTTGGCGTACCGCTTGGGGCGAAACGCCTCTCCAAACAGGATGTTCTCCTTAATGGTGGCGTTCTGGAGCCACGGAGTCTGCGGCACAAACGCTATCGTCGAGTACTTGTCCCACAGGAAGTGGCCCTCCCAGTTGTACATCTCCCCCATCAGAGCCGTGAGCAGCGAGGTTTTCCCACTCCCATTTTTCCCCACAATGAGAGTCAGCTTGCCCTTTGGAATTGTGACGTGCTCCACCTCGAGATTCAGCATGGGTTCCGACGACCACGAAAACTTGGCGTTCTGAATGAGAGCCACGCAGTCGTCTGGGAGCTTCACGTCTCCATCAGACCTGCTGAATATCGAGGACCGGGCCGTGCTGCTGTTTTTCCGGTACTTCACGGAGTTCGTCACGTTCGTGCACTTTTTGAGCGTCACTCTCCTCTTCTCCAGGGTCGAGGCGTTCGAGAGATCCCCCCGCGAGAGCGTGCTCTGGGGACTCTGCTCCTTTACTGCTTCTTCCCTGAGCGGCTTGTCTTCGAAGATGTCAAGCGAGGCATCGCTTTGACTTAGACTCCGAGCCAAGTGCTTGACCCCCTCAAAGTGCTTCACGACCTCGGGCTTTGACAGGAAGCTCTCGATTCGCTTTGTGCTCACTATCGCCGAAATGATGATGGGAACGGTGATGGGGAAGATGAGGAGGGGGACTGTGAGCTGGTTGAAGAGAGCCAGGGCAGCAAACAGTCGACTAGCCGTGAATGAGTCGGACGATTCCAGACTCGTGTGCAGAAAGAGCGTCACAAACGTTATCAGAATCGACGACACGTGGGTCAGAAACGCTAAAAATGAGCCAGGTGAGTTTGATACCAGCTCAAATGCTGACTTACTCATCAGAGTCCAGTAGAACGAATCCTTGTCCAGGTACTCAAGCTCCGTGTTCCGGCACTCGGTGATTTTCTCCCTGAAAATTTTCTCCCACGCGTTCAGTTTGATGAGCTTCATGCCGACCAGCACCTCGCCAATACGCCTCAGTCTCTCGTCGGTGCTTTCCTAAGAAGAAAAAGTAAATTCTGTTCCTTTTTTGGCCTCCAATACTTACGGCAGCCTTTTTCCCGTTCTGAGACATGAGTTTCCCGATGAAAAACTGCAGAGGGGTCATCGTAACGATGCAGATCAGGGAGCCGTAAATAGCGCTTACACCTAGTTTTTTGTACAAGAGGAACATCACAACCAATATCTGAAACGAGAACTGCCTTCAAGACTCCATACGCCAGCTTGGAGGAGCTCACCTTTAGAGGTATGGCCCAGACGTAGTGCGCGATCCAGAAGAAGGACATCACGTTAAATGCATCCTCAGACATGAGGTTGGTGATGTTCCCCGAGTCGGACTCGTCCTCCTGGCCCTCTCTGAGGTGTGCAGAGTCCGGGGCGAGCAGTAGAGTCTTTCTGTAAATGAGACCCTGCAGAGCGTTCCTCAGCTTGATGCCCTCCATGTTGACTAGGTGGGTGGAGCTTTGCGAGAGCGTGCCCTGGGCCACAGCGAAGATCAGCACCATGAGGGCCACGATCCAGCCGTTACTCAGGAAGTCTCCCGATTGCGGAAAGTCTGGAGAACTGAGGCGAGTCGTCTGGTTACTGGCTTCCAAGCTGATGTAGTCAACTATGAAGGATATCGACATGGGACCCACGAGACCAGACAGGTCCCCGAGCAGCTTCAGAACGCCTCCCAGGAAGAACATGGGCCAGCAGTTGCAGAGATAGCAGAACCAGAGCGACTTGGGTCTGTCCTGAGGCTCCCGAGGGCTGCAGTACTTTGAGTAGATGAACAGGAACTGGTCATAGTGGAAGCGACTGGTCTCCTTTTCGGGCAGACTTCCGAGGTCCTCGAGCTCTAGTGGGTCGAAGAAACCCTGCCACAGCAGAGGAGTGAGCCACCAAAAGGTCAGCTTGGACAACAAGGTGCTCTTGCCCTTACAGAACCCACTGTTCCGGTTCAGGTGCTCGGAGGAGTCGGCGAGAATCTTCACCTTCAGTGGCTCCAGATACTTGATGACCAAGTCGACGACCAGCAGACTCATCGAGAGCAGCATTTGGGAGCAGCTGAGAAGGGACTGGAGCTGGAAGAAGCACACGTACTGGTTGATGCCGTAGAACTTCCATATTAGAAGCGCAGTCTGGACTAGCTCTATCACGATGGGGACGTAAATCCAGCCCACGCAGTCCTGGAGCTCGATGAAGCGGAAGAAAACGGTGACTGTGATGAGGCTCAGGAAGACTAGACTGGAGTTGATAAGTGGCGCCCACGAGAAGGATGCTTGAGCTAAAAGTGCACTCGAGCAGAGGTGGCAAATCCCCACAAAGAGGAACAAGAGAACGAAAACAAACCGCAAGTCGTGTAGGCGGAAGATGTTGCTGTCGCCTGGCCTGGAAGTAAGCTAGGTTAGAGGGGCAAACAGAAGAAACTACAGGTCGAGAAAAGGACAGAAAATAAACTAATTTGGGGGTTTTCTCCCTCATTACGCAATTTCTTCCGCATGGGCCTGCGTCTGACATTGATTTTGGCGCCTCCATTGACGCACAAATCGAGCAAGCAGGCTTCGTAATTGCTTATCTTTCCGCACGTTTATGCGATCTGTTTACATTTCACACGGCATTGTGTTCAGACCTTGGCATCTGTCGGCCTCGCGACCTTGACTCGCAGCGCTGGAGGAATTTCAATGGCTTGATTGACAGAAAAGCGGGAATTATCAAAAATAAACACTCAAATTCCGCGCACAAAGGTTTCCTGTGTCAGAGAGTCCCGAGAAATTCGACTTTATGACCACTTATCTGATCAATAAAATTATTCAAGCTCACTGACTATTTTTAGAGGATGAAATCTGCAAGTTGAGCTCGACCCGGAAATCGGCTCAAGTTCGGGGAAAAATTATTGTAATAATGCGTCACCGCCGACACTTCGACTAACAATTTTCGCAAATTAGTGACAGACATGGTAATCCATGTATCAGCTTAGAGATATCGATTTTGTTTACTTTCCCGCCATTCGCGCTCAAATATTACAAATTCAATAGACTCATATGATGTCAAGCTTGAGATATTACAGAGCGGATAAGGCAAATGCGGCTCATGGGTTTGCAAATGAAAAATTAACCTTTTGACCTTGACGTTCATATAGAAGCTTTCATATTTTGGGTAGGGCCCCAGACTTTCTATGGAATTTGGATAAATGGATGAGAGGGTAGTAAAGAGCCTAGTAGCCTCTTGGGATTCCTAAAAAAATTATTCGCCTTTTTGGTCCTTTTGAAACCCAGTAAAATTTAATTGGTTTAATTGGTCCGGTTATTTTGGGGCCCTATAGCAATGATTCACTCAATTGACGACGGGCCGCCAATTCACGGGTTAAAGCGAGTTCAGCGCTGTAATTACCATATGCTCGAGTGTTCTAACGCGTTACTTCCGATCTGACAATTCAGTGCGAACCATGATCTAATTTGCTTCGAAATCTCCCAACGCACCGATGACGGCTGACGAGGAGGAAAAGCACGGAAACAACTTACTTCGGGCTGTTTGATGTATCTCGCCTCCGCAGAATGTAAACAGAGCTGGCACCAATTAGCAAGACGGACCCAACTGCATGCCAGGTAGCGTACAAGTCCACCAGGCATGTCTCTGCGCTCTGGGTGGAAAATTTTCTCTCTATTAGCCCACATGCGTTCATCGTTTTTCACTGTTTTTGTTTACACTTTTCTCGAAATGTCTGTTTCTGGTCATAATTCACGGGTTTTCGGGTGATCTGGCTCTCGGCTGGATCCCATTTTTTTGGTCTCTGTACATATGAAATAACTCACTTGGTTTTGAGTGCAGACCGGGAGGTGAAACGTCGAGAAACAGAGGAAAGCTAATTACTGGGAGTCTTTAATCTAATTTGGAAAACTTGACGGCAATGAGCCAGTTTAAATTAGAAACAGGCCGGTTATAACGGCAATCGATGAAATTTCTCTGGTTTTCGATAAAAACACGCGGCAATAAAAATTATTATTCGGCTCGCTTGCTATATTTAGCCCTGGCTTTCCTCGTGATCTCAGATTTTCATAACTTTCGTAATTTTTCCGCGGGTAAAATTCGAGTGATTGACACGAGAGACGCACTTTTCACTGGTGGGAAAGAACCAGGTTCAGAATGGCGAGACTGCGGCACTGGCGGCTTGATTGAAAGTGAGATTCGCACATCTCGTCGCCACTTGTCATCGGGCCGCGGCTCGCATCGTGGGGGAGAGGGACATTGACACACATAATTGCAATCACTGGTTCAGTTAGTACATTTTTATTGCACTTGTGACCGAAAGTGCTCGTTATTCCAGCTCTATGGCCGGTCGTTTCAATCACTCGGGCACTTAATTACCGCGATCATCACCGTTCACATATTGATCAGTGTTATTTAATAGCTCCTCGTTTGCTCTGCACTCGCGTTCAAAAATTCACGTAATTATCATAATTTCCATTTTACATCACCAACGTGCGCGTTATAATTACATTCCACCTTCGGCGGAGCGGCGTATGTGCAATGCAAAGAATGCACCTGGCACGCAATTTTTATGCAATTTTTTGATTGTGTTCCACCGAGATTTCACGGGGCTCTGTCGGGGGGAAAATGGATACCCCAAAAGGCGGTGTGTTTCGCACGAACCGAACCACTCGCGGTGAATGACTAAACGAGACTGAGAGCCCCATGTGTGTTAATGAAGATCGGCATGGCAAAGCAGGGCGAGTGCGGAGGAAAATTTCGAACTCATGCGAGCGTTTATCAGAGTCAATAGTAGGTGTGTGAGCGCGTTTGCTATTTTCCCTCTGTTTACAAGCTTTTTTGTAGTACTCGCATAATTCAGTCCAAATGCGCCAGCTGATGAATGAATCAAGAATGCTTCTCTCGGTCTCGGATCGGGGCTGCAGCCGACAGCTCTTTGCTCTCGCACTGAATTGGAGTGATTTGGTGCGGAAAAACAAATAATCTCAAGATCTGATCTGAATTCCTCGTCTCTCTTAGATTTGCATGAACTATTTTTTGCTTAAACAAACATCAAGCAACAAATCAAACTTCGGATAGTATTTCTAAAATTTTAAAAGGATACGAATGATTAGAAATTATTCGAATGAGATTCAAAAAATTTCATCAATATTTCTGTACTAGGTAAAAGTCGGTGAAAATCTCTCACTTATTTTGAAACACTTTTTAGGCTCAACATGCTTAGAATTAAGTCCAAGTTTTTATATTTAGTGATTATATTTTATTAGCGCTTTAAATTTTTTTCTAACGACAATTTCGAGATTAAAAAGACAAAACTTGGGTTGGGAGCACCGAAGATCCTCCGTTCAGAAGACCTCTTAACAGCTCTTCAAGGAGAGGTACTACGATTTCTCTGACGATAGAATCGATAAGTTCGGTCAATCCACTAAGTTGTGGAGCAGCAGAAGCCTCTGGTGTTACTTCTGGAGCAGTTGGAGCCGAAGGAGGGACTGGAGGGAGTGGGAGGGCCGGAGGAGCGGGGATCGCAGGGACTGCTGGCACTGGAGGTACGGGAACTTCAGGAACCCCAGGCACTGCTGGTAATGGAACTGAAGGGATTTGTGGCAACGGTGGTGATGGAACTTCGGGGATGGCAGGAACTGGGGCTGTTGGAAGCTCTGGTACGGGAGGAAGAGGGAGCTTGGGAACTTCTGGCAGTACAGGTACTGGAATTTGAGGAACTTCTGGAGTTGGAAGTTCTGGAACAGCAGGAACAGCCGGAACAGGAGGGACTGGGACTGTTGGAGGCTGTGGTACGGGAGAAGCTGGGAGGGTCGGAGTTTCGGGTACACCTGGCAAAGGAACGGCGGGAACAGATGGGAGTGCAGGAGTTTCGGGTACACTTGGAAGTGGAGCGACTGGCAGCTCTGGTACGGGAGGAATTGGGAGCTTGGGAACTTCTGGCAGTACAGGTACTGGAATTTGAGGAGCTTCGGGTGTCGGAACGACTGGAATTGCAGGTAATGGAGGAGTTGGAACGGCAGGAACTGGAACTCCAAGAAGTTGAGGCATGGGATTGCCCAAGGAAATTGCTATTATAGCACTGAAAGTGACGATTACTCGAATCATCTTTAAATTTTTTGTGTGGCTAGTTTCGATTTAGTGGACAGCTGAAAGCTTACTGATACTTTGGTGAATTCTAGGCGAATTTTTATAGTAAGACAATAACATAATTGTTTTTCTCGCTGGTCACTGACTTTGTTGGCTCAAGTGGCAAAAATTCGGGCTACTGACGTCAATTGTCTAGTAACCAGGAACAACAATGAGGTGCCAGTTCCTGACCTCCGATAACGAAAACAAGAAAATAGGGGATTGGGGAACAGATATTCTCTGACGTTCAACTTGTTTTGATAGTTTTAGGACAGGTGCACTTAAAACCTGACGGGTTGGATACTTTTTAGCTTGTCGCAGGTCAATACAAGCTACTGAGGTGAAACTAAACTTATTGGAAAAAAGAAGGCCCCCTCCCTATCACAACACCCCTGGTCACTTACCTGTGGATTCGTCCTTGAAACACAGAGATCAGTGGCTAAACATGGTTTATTAAACGACATCAAATTTATTCCAGAAAGTTTGTTTGACATAATTCAAGAAATTCTGATCCTACGTCAGACGTGGCTTTTGCTTGCACTTTCGAAATATTTTGTTTGAAACAATTTGGTGCAAAATTACAAAATGCGTGGTACAAAGGAACTCTCTTGAAAAATACTTGTCACTGATTTAGGCAGTTTAGCGCCCGATGGGCGAATTTGGAACACAATTCAAAGCCTTGCCTTGTATATATTTTTGCAGTGGAGGGAACGGGGGCCGGGTGGTTATGAAGCTTTTAACAATTTGTGTGAGTGAATAGAGTGTTTGGACTCGCTGGGTTAGTTTCAATTTTCCAATCTTCTCATTTGTTCTACGGATTTTCCTATATAAAATTGCTTTTCTTTGGCTACAACCTTCGAATCTTGGGTTGTCCTTCATTTTCATTTTGTTTAGAGTTTCGCTGAACTTGACTACTAAAATATTTGTGTTTGTTTTCTGGTGAAGAGAGTAAATATTTCATTCATAGGTTTCTGAAAATTTTCTATATGTATTAGAGAATTATTCTAAATGAGTTTCAATAAGTATTTTAGAGCGATGTCTACACATACGAGAAGGAGATTAAGTAGGTACACAAAAAAGACTATTTGCTAATATGATGCAAGTTGTATATAATTTTGCTAGTAATTTGAATTTCTCTTACTTAGCTTCTGAACAGTTAAATTCTTGAAAGTTTAAATTATCTGTATTATCTCTTTAATTCATATCTGAATATATTCACGACAAATGTATTAATGGATGCATAGACACACAGCGTACATAAAGTCATGTCGAAAAATGGAATTGATTGACTTAATGCGAAATCGCGAACCGAAGGTGGGAGGCAGGACCTCTTTGAGCTCGTTAAGTCAATCGACTCGGCATTTTTGCCAGCTACTTCCCTAACAACGCGTAAGATACATAGTAAAATTCAATGTAAATTGTGTGATCATAAACTGTCAAATGGTGTTCTGTCACATTTCTCACTTTCCTTCATTATTGTACGTATCTATGCTAAACGAACTACAAATGTATGGAGCACGCAAGATTGTTGCTTGGAGTAATACAGCACAATAACGCTACTTGTGTATTTTATTAGTCATAATTTTTGTCATCATTAAGATATCTAAGTAGGTACATGAATTGAGTACACAAAACCTAATTAATATACGATTTGGTAATCAGTAGAACTAAGAAGCCTCCACAGTACACGGAAAAATAAGACTGTTGTTGAGCCTTGCAAGATGTTAGTGGTTTCCTTCGTAAATTCGCTTTTTTGAGATTGATCTTCGACGTTACTTGATGATATTACGAAAATTAATGATGTTCTTTTCATTGTGTGTGTAAAGGTTCTTGGTGTGACTTGTAAAAGTTCTTCTACTCATTTACGCTATAGTACTTTTAATATTACGCAATATGAAATTTGATTCATGTATAAATTTTATATAAATTGTATTGTATATTGTTATGGTAGTTCTCTTACGATCTAGCTTGCAATAAAAGTAGCGGTAGAATAAGTGTATGATTGCTGATTCGTCGTTCACATTACTTTTAGTTAGTAGTTTTCTTCGAGCTTTAGGACGTTCAATGCGGCACCCATTGGAAAGCTGACGAAAACAAATTGGTCTGAAAACAGTGGCGAAGGCAGCCAACCTTTCTTGCATTTTAAAAATTTTAACCTCAAACATGTTTCCGTGGTTAACTTTCAAAAAAGTCTGCCTACGCTCCTGTTTTCAAAGCCACTATCAATCTGCAAAGGGTGCCTATAACTTTTCACAGTACGCGAGCGGAACTCATAACTTTGGCAACTACAGCAAAATTGTTACTCTTGTAAATGCATTGCGATTGGGACGACAATGATGGCCTCCCGGATTGTTACTTTGTATCACACAGGTTTGGACTGTAGTCCTGCTCGTCGTTACTCGATTCGTCACTACTCTCGTTCTGGAGGAAGGCCTTCACTGTCGTCCCTGTTTAACCATCCAAAATTTGGTTTTCTCTACCTAGCTATTCAGCAGGTTAGCCCCTGAATTAGGGGGTCAATTGAGGGTTTGGGGTGCATATAAAATACAATGGAATTCAGAGACCAGACATAAATCATTTATTGTGCTTCACACGTTTCGGGTACCTATGAAACCCTCTTTTTTCACACTAAACACGAAGCCGTAATTAAGGTCCTTGCTTGCCAACTTTGAAAGTCCCAACCTAGGTCGAAACCTTGCGGGAGGAGTTACTTACCTCATAACAGCACGAGAACTGATAGCATAATTAAGAGTAACAGTTGGCTATGTATCACGTCAATATCAGAGTTATGTACCAAGGAAATGATTTATTTTGTGTCTTTTGCTAAAAAGTTATGTATAGAATATAGATAAATACCATCTTCTTGTGACTTGTTGACATGTTATAATTTTGCTGATATATATTACGTCGATACATTAACATATTGATTACGATTATCTTGAAATAATTTGTTACTTCTCCACTGGTTAAAATACATATTTTGTGTGTTGAACTACGGAACCATGAAAAAAGCTTATGTGTCACGAAATTTCTCACATTGACAAGAACCGACTGAATCTACGGTATACGGTTACACTACTATATGTATACTGTATAATAAAAGAGCTATAATTGAATTGGAACATGGATACATAATGTGGGTAAACTATTGGATAGACACTAATGTGGTTCGGTTGAGAGACGCTAAGGATCAGTGCAAATAATTGTAACATTAACCGCGATGTTTTTCTTCATCTGGACCTGGTACAGTACGAATCTGGCTTAAAGAGGAAGAGTTGTATAGAAAGTCGAAAACATCTATGGAGGAACTGTCTAGTGCAAGCGAGCGCCTTTCTTGGCAGCGATGGGTAACTTTTCCCCGGTCAAGTAGGGGTTCACCATTGCGGGGGGCCGGAAGAATTTCTTCGCGACCAGATTCTTGTGCTCGAGAGGCTTCGTGAACTGGCGCGCCAGGTACTTCTTAAACTCCGTCTCCTCGCCGTCCCCGTCGGCGCTGCCGCAGTTGAACATGTGCTCTGAGTCGCACATGCAGTCCTGAGCAGCCTGGTAGTCGCGGCTGAAGGCTGCAGTGTTCTCAAAGTCTGCCGTGCATCCTTGCTCCTCGGTGTATCCCACGGGACAGGGATTGGGGGGGTTGCAGTAAGCGGGCAAGCTGGCGTCCGTCTTGACCTGCGGCTTGGGTCGCTGGGGTCCCTCGCCGGCTCCTCCCGACACGAACTGGTGGCCCCACAGCGAGCTGTGCTGCAGGTACTCCTGGTCCCGCAGAGACGGGTTCGGGTCACCGTTCAGCAGCGAATCGTAGTCCACCTGCTCCGCTTCCAAGCCCTTCGAGACGCGCGCCATGAGGTCCAGGGCACCGTCGTTCAGGGGGAGGGAGTCGATGTAGGCGTCCCCGGGCTCGCCGTAGTCGCGGTCAATGACATCACGCATAAGCAGGTCGGACAAAACGTGGTCCTGGAAGGCAAAGAGATTAGCTTCAGGGTGGATATTATAATCTTTTAGCGTGACTCCCAGCGAGTTTGATTGTTTCCAGCCTCAAATAATTTAGTGGGAATTTGATAGGTTTAAAAAAGCTCATATGTAGGTCCGTTGAATAAAGTTAAACTTGTGTAACGAAACAGTTTCAAAACATAAATATGATTACTTCCGGTTGATTTTTACAGAAACAGAAATTTGACATCAAGGTTGGCCAAAAATGTTCGGGGGTTGACGAACTTTTATTAATCTGAAAACCAAAACTTCCCCTCAAGTCGCGGTTGTACGTTCACATTCGCTCTCAAATCTCAGTCAGCCTTATCTCGACGGCGCTCAAAGTCTTCCGTGTTGTGTAGAAAGACCCGTCATAAAGTCGCAGACACTCGCCCCGAACACACTCAGTTTCTCACACTTTTTGTGAATTTTTCGGCTTATAAATAAAACATAGTGCCCCGAATAAACTGCGACGAATATGAGTGTTTTGTTCGTAAGCAAAAAAATTTTGATCGAAGACGAAAACGAAGAGTTTTCGCTCGTAGACGGAGGAATTCTGGTGAACGATGGAAAAATTCAGACCGTTTTTTATAGCCAGGCGGAAATCAATAGCTTTCTGTATAATCGGCCGATAGTCTCGAAGGTGAGTGCGAGAGTAAGTGTTTTGTGTACCTACAGGCTTGTTTTTGTTTGCAGAAGGTGGATTTTGGAGAGTCGATTATCTTGCCGGGCCTCATTGACTCTCACGTTCACATAAATGAGCCGGGAAGAGAGGACTGGGAGGGCTTCGAGACGGCAACTAAGGCCGCCGCAGCAGGGGGATTTACGTCTCTCTTCGATATGCCACTGTAAGATATGCTTGGATTGGAACTTGGGATTTGACGGTAAAATGATGGGTCGGGAGTGTTTTTGAAAGATCTCACTTTTTAGTGCATTTTCATCAATTTAAAAAAAAATGCACTTATCTATCCGATATGTCCGTCCGTCCGTCCAAATCACACAGGCATGTATGGTCTGGAAGGTGGGCGAAGGGTTTTGGGTTTTCAGGAAAACTGCCTTGGGGGTAACTAGGGGGGTTTTCCCGTTGTATGAAAGTTCTTTATATTTCGTGCGATTGGGCTCAATTTCGGATATTTTATACATCATGTTAAATTTAGCAAATCATAGAAAACATCTATGTACCTATCACCTAAGGGGGTGAGGTGAGAAGCAACCGAATCCTAATTGAGCTGAAAAGTTAGTAAAACCTATATGGTAAATCATTGTTCAACAGTATAACCGTACCACCACCAGGCGCGCAGCAAGAGACCCCTTAAGTTTCTACAGGAACGAATTTTTGGACAAAATATTTTCACTTCTTCCCAATCATGCTTTTAGATACCCTTATTCTCAATTAGAGGTGGCTTTTATATTGATATTGATCTTATTTTTTAATGAACAGAAGGGTGAATAATGTCTACCCAAAAATAAAGTTTAATTTTAAAAGCTCAGGTTTTTGCTATAGGAAACAATTTTAGTCAAAAACCAGTGTGTTTTCACAATCCCTCAATGTCTGAAATCCCCTTCAATATTAGTTCCTAAGTTGACACTCGAAATTAATTGCTTCCTCCTCTTAGAAACTCCATCCCGCCCACGACCACTCTCATCAATCTCGTGACCAAAATCAACGTCGCCGAGCCCAAAATCTACGTCAACTGCGGCTTCTGGGGCGGCGTGATTCCCGGCAACGACCGCAATCTCCCGGAAATGGCTCACCACGGCGTCGTCGGCTTCAAGTGCTTCCTCTGTCCCAGCGGAGTCGACGAGTTCCCCAACGTGACCTTCCCAGACCTAGAAGTCGCAATGGAGCGTCTCCAGGGGACTGAAGCGGTACTGGCCGTAAGAGTTTCTTAAATTTCTCTTTTATTACGGATTACCCAAGTTTAATTACTTTTTACTTAGTTTCATGCAGAGTTGGATAACTCGTGTTGCGGGGGAGGTGCAACTTCTCCTGAAAGCAACGATGACGGAACGGATCCAAGGAGTTATGCGACGTATTTGCGCACCAGACCCGCTTCTATGGAACTCGAAGCCATACAGAAGGTCATAGATTTGACTAAAAAGTACAAGTAAGGCTTTTTTTTGTTCGTAGAAAGTACAAAAGCCAATATGTTGTTCAGATGCGGGGTTTGGGAGTTTCTGATGGGAAGCAGAAGGCTTTTCAAACGCTTTTGGGACTTGGAGTTAATTTTTTTTTGAATTGCTCTTCTACGCTTCTGGCTCAGTTTTAACACTATTGTTGAATTTCAGCATCCGGACACACATCGTGCATCTCTCAACGGCCGAAGCCCTGCCCCTCCTGAAGCAAGCGAAGCTCGATGGGGTCAAAATCACAGTCGAAACGTGCCACCACTACCTCTTCTTCAACTCGCAAGACATTCCAAACTCGCGCACGGACTTCAAGTGCGTGCCTCCGATCCGCGACCCCGAGAACCAGCGAGCTCTGTGGGAGGGCCTGAAAGAAGGCACCATCGACTTTGTGGTCTCGGACCACTCTCCCAGTACCCCTGGCATGAAGCTCCTGATATCCGGGAAGAACCGGGGGGACTTTGTCAAGGCCTGGGGAGGCATCAGCTCGGTGCAGTTCGGGCTCTCGACGTTCTGGACCAACGCCCAAACATATGGGTTCGAGCTGAAGGACGTCGTGAGGCTCCTCTGTCGAAACCAGGCCAAGCTCTGTGGCTTCGAGCACGTCAAGGGTCGGATTGCAGTGGGCTTCGACGCCGACTTTTGTGTCTTCGACTCTGACGAGGAGTTTGAGGTGTCTCAAGAGATTGTGCAGTTCAAGAATAAGGCCAATCCGTACATGGGACGCCGACTCAAGGGGGTCGTTCGAGCCACGATAGTGGGAGGAAAGGTCGTGTACGAGAACGGGCAGGTCTCTGGGCCTCCAGCGGGGAAGATTTTGCTCCGACGGCGACGCACTCGGAAGCATCCAGCTGTTTGACACGAATCACTCACCTTGAGTCCAAACAAGTAGCCATGGACTGAAGCTAGCAGCAAGCTTGATAAAACAGCTACGAAAATCGATGATCCCATATTTACGTCGTTAAGTTCGTCTCCTGGTTCTTACACTGACTTCATCTCCTTCTGGACCCGCAATATGGAAAGAAAAATACAGAAAATGTCGCTTAGAGAGGGTCGTTTGGCGTTTCAATTAGATCTAAGTGATTTTTAAGAGTCTGAAATTAGCACCCACGGTAATAACAAGAGCAGCTGAAGACGAGTGAATGAATGACGAGGACTTTCGAATGCCAGTCTGCCAGCGATGCAAAGAAATGTATGATAAGCATGCGCAGAGGGCGGCGAGTGAAAAAGCCGAGAAAAGCGTGACGTCAATGAGGTAAACATGGGCTCTGATGGCACGGAAAAGAGGAAAGAAAGCGGGCCGCACTTCATCGCGAACGTGAGCGTGCTGCGTGTAAGAAGGAGCAGCCACTTGTTGCATGTCCGTGAGGGGTGCGTTACAAGGCCACGAGAACGCTGGGAGGGAGGGGGAGAGTGGGTGAAAAAACTGGAACGAGTGATATTGCGCGCTAGTTTGCGGCGAAATTCGAATTTGCATCTCTTTCCAGGTGATTAAATTTCTAGCCTCACCCCCGGGACCACCCACTCCCAGCTATCACCGCAACTCATACTTTGGCCGCTACTTATCTTAAACACCGGAGTTTACCGAAGCTTCCCGATAATAATCGATGCCATCAAATCCATCAAGATGCACGAGTTTGAAGTGCAGCGAAGCGAGACCGCATTCCGTCGGGCAGAAGCTCATCTTATCGAAAGGAAATGAAAGACTATGGGAACTTACGTAACGTCTGTAATTACATCGGAAAGGATGACGATTTCGCTTCACTTCCGGTTCCGAGCTCTGCGCTTTTTCCCTTCAAATTCACCAAAACAAACACTTTCCAAACACCTCTGACTCTGAAAACACAATTTCCTGCTCCACAGATCACTTTTCACACCAATTTGGGGTCAATTTAGAGCCAAAACTGAACTGAAAACTGCATCCGAGAATGCAGCTCCCGTCACTTTTCACATCTTTTCTGCGTCAAAATGAAAACTTGATTGGCGATGTGAGCGGAAAATTCGCCGAATGCATCCTGGAATACGTGTACGGCAACGCATGCGTCTAGTCGGTCCTTTGCCGCATACCTATGCTTGGAGTTCTGAATGAATATGGAGGTGTCGTGTGGCTTTGTGTGGGCCACGTGGGAGTGTGGCTTCGTCAATTAATATATGCAATTGGACAACAATGAAAGGACGAAAAGGTGAAGGAAACGTGTCTCTCAAAGCTTCCACTAGATGGGAGCCTCGTGGGAAAAGTTGGTTGACAGTTTTTAGCGCTGCAACTGCACTATTTTTGCCCTCACTATTTCACTAAATAATGCATAACTAAGCTTTATCAGAAAATTTTACAACTGGACTTGTCTTCAGAAGTAAAACTGCTCATAATTCATCGAGAAAGAAAGCTCTGAGTTAACCAATTCATAGCTTAGCGGAAGACACTTGAAAATCTTTTCCAAAAATCATAGTAACATATTAAATTAGGAGTATTTCGATAGGCTGACACATTAATCGGCTCTCATTTCCGAACCACTTGACGTAGAGCTCTGAAAACTTGCACATGTCTATTTTGAATCTCTTTGTAGTGGATCCTTCGAACATGGAAATTTTTCAGGTCGGTTGCTCTGTTTATGGAGTGGACAAACAGAACTAAATTTTCAGCCAATTTTCGTGGAAGTTTGGATTTGAGACCTACTTGGATTGAAAAAAAATCTCGCAAAGTACTTAAGTCCGGGGGCTCATCTCTTGGTGGCTGTTTCTGTTTCGACCTGAAAAATTTCCATGCTCGAAGGATTTTGCGATATTTGTAGTGAAAGGTGAGATTTCAGCTACATAAGATCCATAAAACTCCCAAAAATCAAGATGTTCCTAAACACTTTTTACTAACTTTATTTGGGAGTAAATGAGTATGATTTGTGCTAAGTTTCAGCTTCCTTAGTCGATTTTTCATGATTTTGTATATCCTCTTAAGCCTAAGTTCGTTTGTCCTCTTAAAAACTTACAAAATGTGTAGCCGTGGCGCGAAGCAACGAGCGTAGCACGTGCGAGCAGGGGGTCTCCTCCTAGTTACTAGGTGAATTCCATAATGTGTCCGAAATCTAAAAGGCGGATTTCGACCTCAATTTTGTGGCACTTAGTATAAGAGCTAGAGGGTTTAAAAAAAACAAGCTCAAAACTTGAAAAACCTTTGATATATTGCTTAAAAAATTTTGAAGCTAATTTTTAGTGCAATTTCATCAATTTTGAAAAATATATACCTATGTGTGCAATATGTCCGTCCGTCCGTCCGTCTGAGTCGCAAAAGCTCCGAAACTACAAAAGCTAAGTAGAGACCTACGGTTTTTTGCATGTTGTCAGGTTTCTTGAAAACTGGTCTTTGTTCTGCTCGAAATGGGTTAACATTCAAAATTTTGCTCTTTTCATGCATAAAGAAAATGTGCACAGAAATGATCACCCAGTCTAGGTGCTCATTCGCCATTTCACACGCGCTCCATCAGACAGACTGTTCACTTGACAAGCTCACGTGTCGATCTCAATTTAAAGCCTGTATTTCTTTTGTATATATTTTAATTGACCAGAAACAGCATCTGTAAGGTTACGTAAATCTGTGACGTTCAAGTGTCTTGAAGAAAAGAAAGATGCCGAAGAAATCACCCGAAAGCTCATCTAGGGCTAAAGCTGCAAGCAGCACGACTCAACGTAGATCTTCGGTGGTGTCGACGGATAGTAGTGATCCAGAGGAAGAGTATGAGAATTCCGAGTCTGACGGTTCGTCTCAGTATGAGTCCCCGTCCATAAATCCAGAGCAGACGGACTACAACCTAACTCTTACTACCAACCCGCGGACATCCGTTGCTGGTCGCCCGAAGCAGCAAGTCATCATTCCAGCTACGCAAGAAACGGACCAGTCGTCGAACTTAGAGGAGCAGGAGATGGATTTGACGACCTCCCATCCCATCCATGGGAATCTGTATGGGAGCCAGAAGAAAGAAGATCCTCGAATGTCACGACCTGGGCCTTCTAGAGAGTTCGAAACTCCAAGGTCAGCTCGTCAGGGTGCTAGAGCTGGCGCTAGGTCTCCGATGTCTCCTCGTCCAGGGACGTCTCGTGGAGGGACTCGTCCAGAGCCATCTCCTGAGTCTCCTCATCCAGGGACGTCTCGTGAGCCTCCTCGTCGAGAAAGGTCTCGCAAGCCTCAACGTCCAGAGCCATCACGTGGAGGAGCTCGTCCAGGGCCATCTCGCGAGTCCTCTCCTTCACCAGAGCCGTCTGGTGAAGGAAGACGCAAGAAAACTGCTCCCAAGTCCCAAAAGACTCGGTTGCTTCAAGAAGTCCGCAAACTCCAGAATAGCGCCACGCTTCTCATCCCACGACTGCCCTTCTCCAGGCTCCTTCGAGAGGTGATAATTAACACGGGAGGCGACTACAGAATCACGAAGGAAGCTGTCGAGGGCATTCAAGAGGCCGCAGAGATGTACATCGTGTTGTTCTTCGAAGACGCCAACAGACTGGCTCTGCACGCCAAGAGAGTCACCTTGATGCCCCGGGACATGAAGCTTATCTACCAACTTCGCATCAACTGGGGCGTTTCTGGTCGTTGAGACCTTGTTTTATCGTAACGAGATTGTTCCTTTTGTCAGCAATAAATAAACCCTAGAATAAAGCCCTAGAAAAAATTGAAAAAGACTCTCAGATACGTCTCTGGTGAAAAACGCTTAATTCTCCTTTATCGTCAAAGTTTTGATTCTGCTATTAAAATTTGCCATCGCTCATTGAGTTCGAATTCGATTTCGAAGTTTCAACAGAACGAGAAACAATTAAAGAAATCCCTTCTGCGTTTGTAAATTTTATTCCCCCAAATCGTTTCTGATATTCTGGCGTTTGATTAAGATCGTTCGCCGCTCATTGATACCAATTTATGTATGTTTTCCCGGGAAAGCCGAATCCTTTTGTGGAACCCAGCCTCCCCACTTTCCCTCCCCGTTGGCTCCGTAGACGTTTTAGGAGGCTCGTTATCATCCTTTCGATCAATCACAATTTATTTATGTACTCTTACATACATGTTATTCGATATAACAGGAACTCGGATTGGAGGGGTGAGATATGGGCTCCTGAACCTTGATCTGCCTGATTTGGTCCACAGTATCCATGGGACGGCGTGTGTTGGGTCTGTTTTCGGAACATGTATGAAACCATCAAAATTGCCATCGTGATATGCGTGCCTGGAAAAACGGGAGGGCTATAATGAGCGCGCGTGCAATCAGGGTTCATTGTGATGACGTTTGATTAACGCGCATTATTTTCCTTTCAGGGAGTCCGAACTGTCTGTCAAATGAATTTTTTTTCGAAAACTTTTCATGAAAATTTATTTTGAAATTAAAAATATAATACAGTTTTGAATCATTTTTTGGCTACCGAAACTACAAGAGCTAGAGACCTGCGGTTTTGTTGCATGTTGTCAAGTATGGTCTGGAGAGTGGGCGAAAGGTTTTGGTTTTTTTTTAAAAACTGCCTGGGGGTAATTAAGGGGGTGTTCCCGTTGTATGAAAGTTCCATATACTTCATCCGGTTGAGTTGAATTTTGGATATGTTATAGATCATGCCAAATCTAACAAATCATAGAACACATGTTTGCCCCTATCACTTAAGGGGATGGTGTGAGAGGGCTCCAAAAGGGGAAAATTTTAGTTGCTCTGATTGAGCTGAAACTCAAAATAGTCATGTAAAATGACAAATCAAGCAACATTTGTTCCAAATCATGGTCTCAAAAATGTAAAATAACGGATTTTGGTGGTCAGTAACCCAGCGCGCCACCCAATGAAGCTGAATTCAAAATGAATTCTCCCTTAGGAATAATTTAAGCTTCCGTCGCGGAAGCTAAAATCCTTCATTTAAGATTCCTCAATCCTTCATTTATGAAGAATTAGTGAAAAGTCGCTTACCGACCGCTTGAAAGTTTCGCACTTGTTTGTCGAGAAGATCAGTTCAACTAAATTTGTGTAAGTGAAAGGACGCTGTCCGAAAAATATTTAAATAAAACTACAATTTCGTAACGAAAAACGCAGTAAGTAGGCTAATATTATAAGAGTTATGTTAGATGTAACATCCATATCATGTGACTTAATTGAAAAAGATAATATGGATTTTATAATGATATATTAGAGTTTGAGAAAATTTCTAGGAAATTTTTTGTCTAAGGAGCAGCTAGAAAATTGATTCTGATTATTTTATATTTTACCTGATCCCTTTTTACGACTAAATCGAGTCAAAATTTAAGCCACTAGCAGCTTATTAATCTCTATTTTAGAACCAGAAGATGAATCTTTTAACTATGAATAAAAATTAAAACATAAATATAAAAGGTAGGTGGTATAATTTTTTCTATAAAAGTGCACTTAAATGTCAATACTGCATACGTATCTCGCTGCATTTGTAGCTCAAATGACAAGTTTGTTTCGATATATATTATACGCGGAATGCGGAAGATGTGAGGATATAGGGATTTTCGGAAGCGAATTATCCGTCCTAAACTTAATAATCCAAGATCCAGAAGGTCTTTTGCATCGTGTAGAGAATGTTTTGTAGGGCTGCAGACTAAAATCTTAGACTTTGTAATTTTATTCGATGTGATTTTATTTAATTTTTTATGATTATTTTATTATGATTATTTTATAAGTGCGAATTAAATGATATGGATGTTACTTGCCTCAACCTATTTTTCATATTTTAACTTTATGTTTATTTGTTAAAAGTCTACGCATGGCTCAAGGATCCCAAGACGTTTTTGAAGATCATATAAAAGAAATTAACATGGAAAAGCTTAACAACAATCAACCCTACGCTGAACTCTTCAATGTTCAAGGAGCCAGCTTTGTAAACATCGCTCCAGTAGAAAAAATTCACATGAAACTTGATTCAATTTCTCGTTCAATGGCTGTTATGCAACTACAAATTAATATAATTGAACGTGACAATAGAGAGGCAAAACGAGAGATAATTGAAGGACTTCGCATCTTAAACGAAAAAATAAGCTCCCTCATATCGCAAAAAGCAGACAGCCGAGAAATATTTGCAGAACTAAATTGCATGTCCATCAAAAATTACGAGGAAGCAGAGGAATTTGACAGAAAATTAACTGAGGACGAAAATTTCAAGAATGCTGTGGTAAGGTTTGATTCATAATTTTACTATCTTTCTTTTGGGTCCGTTCTTCAAAATAAAATATGAAAAACCATTTTGCTTTCCTAGGCCCGACAGAAAAAAATTTGACCAGGCCCTTAAGTTCTTTTATTTATTTATTGAAGTTTAGGGACGCCAAACTTCGAGGTCATCAGCGTCCATGTCTTTTCCCCCATGTTGCAAGCCAGCTAGAGTACCAGAGTCGTCTTCCATCAATCTGTTCCAAACTTGGGTGTAGGTACAAGTAAACCAAAATCAGCGGCCAAGGTTCAAATCCCCCCGTAAATACCAGCCAGGTGAAGAAATTTCGTCAGTTCCACATTCCTCCGTACATCGTCGGCCAAATCTTCATACACCAAATGCAACTCAGCCCGTGGGTCCGCATACAAGGAGCATTCCCACAGGACATGAGTAACAGTAAGCAACACATCGCAGGCCTCGCACTTGGGTGCGGGCTTCCGTTCCATCAAATATGAGTGGGTCAGGCGACTGTGACCGATCCGCAAGCGATTCAAAACCACATGGTCCCTCCTCGACAGTCCATCTCCATTCTTCCACCGGTGAAAATCCATCTTCACACTCAGCAACTTCTCTCCTGATCCCCTCCACAATTCCTCTTTCACAAGCACCAATCTCCACCGTGCCAGCTTCACCAATTCAGACTGAACCAAATCCCGCTCTTCCACCTCCCCCAAAAGGGCACCTCTCTTCGCCACCTCGTCCACCAACTCGTTCCCCTCAATCCCAACATGGACGGGGATCCAAACAAATGACACCTCAAGGCCCTCGTCCCCGCAACGGGCGAGCTCCTCCAGGACCAACACCAGTCTCGGAGACCAGGAAAAAACATCCTTCATGGCCATCAGTACGCTCAGTGAGTCAGTACATATCACGCTCCTCCTCAGTCCCCTCACGCGAATCGCGCGCAAGGCTGACAAAATCGCAAACGCCTCAGCTGAAAAAACAGAACATCCATCCGCCAATCGCCAAGCCTCATCGTCGCCCTCGCACACCAACCCAGCGCAAACTCTCTCTCCCTGCTTGGAACCGTCCGTGAAAATCCTCTCAAAACCACAGAATCGCTCCATCAGCTCCCGGAACCTCGAGCTCCAGACAACAGGGGGCAGCGTCCTTCCCCCTGAGTCCAAGAGACTCAGATCCACATTCATTCGCAGCGTCCACGGTGGGACAGACACAGGCCGAAACCTTGTCACGCAATCGATTCCGACACCAAGTTCCCCACAAACATCCTGAAACCTCTCCAGGAAGGAACCTCTGGGGGCTCCCTCAACCGATGACACGTCAAGGTTCAAAGGGTGTCCTGGCACCGCAGCAATCCTCGAACCCAGAGCAAAGACCCGGAGTCTCCTCCTCTCCTCCAAACTGAACATACCCGTCAAAAACTGCAGACTCAAGATCGGGCTCGTGCGAAAGGCCCCGGTAGCAATCCTCAAACCGGAGTTGTGTATTGGGTCAAGATGCTTCAAAACTGACGCTGATGCTGATGAATAGACCTCGGAGCCGTACTCAACCGATCTCAAAACCAGAGATGTGTGAAAAGTCAGCAACACACGCTCGTCGGCACCCCAACGGTTGTTGGAGATAGCCCTCAGCAATCCGATACTCCTCTTGGCCCGAAGCGCCACGGTCTCAACGTGTTCCTTCCAGCAACACCTGCGATCAAAATTCACTCCAAGTATGTCCATGGTGCCGACCATCTCAATCGCGCTCCCACCAAACAGCAACCTCGGATCACGGTGATTCCTCCTTCTGTTCTCTCCGACCACTTCTCCAGGCACTTCAAACTCCTCTGCAATCTCTTCTCGATCCCAGCCATCCTCGGGCCTCTCGCAAAAAGGTACCAATCATCAGCGTAACCCACCATACCAACTGAGTCCACCCGGCTCCGCGCAATCCCATTCACGGCCAACAGAAAAAGGGTCACAGACAGGACCGAGCCCTGTGGAAAGCCGTTCTCCTGAACGTGCCAATCCAACAGTGCCCCTCCCGACTGCCACTCGAAATCTCCGCAAGCTCAAAAAATTCTCAACAAAAGCAAAGCACCTTCCACCCACTCCAGCGTCACTCAAGGCTTGTAGTGCAAGCCTCCTCCAAGCACGATCATAAGCCCTGGTCATATCCAACGACACCACCACAAGATGTTCCTTGAGTTCAAAAGCTCTCTTGGCATCTGACTCAACAATCACATGAACGTCTGCCGTGCTCCGCTTGCCCCTGTATCCAAATTGGGCGTCCGAAATCACTCTCTCGCGCTCAAGAAGCCACACAATCCTCCGATTCACCATCCTCTCGGCCAGCTTGCACATGCAGTTCGTCAGGGATATCGGCCTGTAGGAGTCCACACAATCCTTCCTCTTCCCGGGTTTCAGCAAGGGGATCATAACTGCCTCCTGCCACTCACTGCAAAAACTCTCATCCATCCACATCCTGTTCAGAACATCGAGGAAACACAAGAGCGCTGACCTGGGTAATCTCTTCAACACAGTAAAAGACACCAGGTCAGGGCCAGGGGCTCCCTCTCTGCAGCCGGACAAAGCCAACTCCAGTTCTTCCAGAGAAAAGGAGTCGTCAAGATGGAATCTCGAGGAAGTCCGGGATCTGAGTGTTCGCAGCTCAACAGACCTCTTGTAACGCAAAAACCCCTGTGAATACGCGGCAGAAGAGGAATTCATCTCAAACGAACAGGCCAGAGCCTCCGCAATCCGGCAGGGGTCCGTCACCACCTCCCCTGAATCCAGCACCAACGATTGAATCTTCGGACTCCTCCGACGGCCAGTCATACTCCTCACAAAACCCCAAACCTCTGAAGCTGGCGTCCTGCAGTTGATCGATTCCAAACGCATCCGCCACCCAGCCTCTCTCGCTCTCCTGATGACGAACCTAGCTCTTCCCCGCGCGATGCGATAAACAACCAGGTCAGTCATCTCACGGCTCCTCCGAAACTTCCTGAAGGCCCTCTTGCGCTCTGCAACAGCTCTCTTCACGTCCTCACTCCACCATGGCACTCCAGGTCTGCCCGACTTCCCACTCGACTTCCGAAAAATCATCCCCAGAACGTCTGAAATCATACATGAAAAACTCTCCACATCGTCAACAGCTCTCAGCTCAATCTCTGTCTCCACAAAACAACCAAACTTGTCCCAGTCTGGGTCCTTCAAGACCCACCGCTGCATTGTACCTGCTTCGGGCACAGGCTCAGACAATCCAAGAAACAAAGGAAAATGATCGCTGTGACAAAGCTCTTCGTGAACGCTCCAGTCAAAAAATGTCACCAGTCCTGGGTCACAAAAAGTCACATCGATGGCCGAAAAGGACCCATACGCCAAGCTGAAGTGGGTTGGAGCCCCGTCATTCAACACAAACATCCCTGCCCCGTCCATCAACACCTCCTCAATCCTCCTTCCTCGCAAGTCCGTCTCATCGGAGCCCCACATCACATTCCTCGCATTGAAGTCATCGCACACCAATCGAGGGCTGGGCAGCGCATGCAAGGCCGCTCTCCAGGCGTCGGCATCAAAAAACTCATTCGGGGGCAAATAGGCACTGCAAATCGTCATCGCTCTTGGGGATCTCAAACGCACAGCGACCATCTGTAGATCACCAGCCACCTCCACTTGTTCGACCTCACATCCTGATCGCACCAAAATCCCAACCCCACCTCGCACTCTCGTGTCCGGTGGAATTGACTGCTCTCGTGTAAAACATTCAAAGCCTCTCAGACTCATCGCCTGACCCTGTCTCAACAAGGTCTCCTGAACACAAATCACAACTGGTGAAAATTCATTCACCAACTGACGAAATTCTTCATACTTAGCGTAGTATCCATTTGGGTTCCATTGCATCAAAAATTTTGGAGTTCTTGGCTCATCCATTCCGAAATGACAGGGGGTGGAAGATGAGAAACGGTACTCCGGTCAGCTTGCAACTCCAGTGTACGCCAGAAGGGCCTAAAAAGGAAAAACAATAATGAGAAAAATCACAATGAAAAATTCGCAAATCTCCTAATTTCAACAAAAATATCAAATCTCTGGTCAGCGAAAACGAAAAAGTGTACTGGGGGATAAATAACATTGAAAAATCAAACGAAAAATTATTAACAATCATAATCAAAAAATCAGAAAATTTCATGAAATCCAAATAAAATGAAAATTAATCAGCTTGACCAGTTACTTATTTTTCCCTTTCTTAAGCTTATTTGCTACTGCTGCTTCTCCTTGCCGCTTCAAATTCGCCTGTTCAACGTCCATCGCCTCAGCTGCAGCTCTTGAAGTTTTGGCCTCGTTCAGCTGTTCCAGCCGCATTTTGATGGCGCCTTCCAACGTTGCTTGGGTCTTAAGGGCTTTAGAAATGTCGGCCAATTTGGCTGAAAGCGCCTCATTCACCTCGTTCAGTTCTTTCAGGATCTGTTCGTACTCAGCCAATTGCTCCTTCTTCTCAGACAGTGAATTGCGCAACCCCTCAAGGTCACGAGTCGGAGGCGAGCCTGATGGGACAGCAGCAGCACATGTTGGTCCGGGGGTGGCAGAAACGGCAGTGGCACAGGATGGTCCGGGGGCGGCAGAAACGGCAGCAAAGGAAGATGACACCGGGGCAGGTCCAGCAGCTTTCTTCAGAAGCTCGTAAACGGCTTGACGAGCCTGGAAATATGAGCATCTCTGTTCCGTGCGGTACTGGGCGATCAAACGCTCATTCATCATCGCGGGGCACTCTGGGTTGTTGGGTCGGTGGCAGTTGTCGTCTTTGGGGCAGTTCGGGCATTTCTTAACTTCCGCACACGTGTGCTCCTCTTGTTTTTCGTGTCCACAATCTCGACATACCTCGAAACTTGCCTGGCAACGGGCTTTAATGTGCCCGAAGACCAAACATTTCCCACAAGAAAGAGGCTGGGGGTAGTAGGGGACCACTTGATATGCCTCGCCTTCAATCACAATCTTCTTCGGGGGCTCGGAATAATTGAACGTTATCACACAGGTCGACGTAGCTTCAAAAATTCCTTCCTGGTTCCGCCGGGTCATCTTCTTCACCTCCTTCACATCGTAATTAGAGTTGATGAGGGCTGTCTTGATTTCGTCTTCGGACAGTTGTTTCCAGCTTCTCTCGATCACTCTTCCCTTTGAAATGTTCTTTATTTCGTAGTCCTCAATCTTAATTTCTTGTTCGGTCTTGTTCAGGGTAAAGGGGTGTGCATCGTGGATGTTTAACTTCTCGTCCTTAAGACTCAGCTTAACGTATTTTCCTCCTGTCGGGCTCGTGGTTTTCGTGCTTCCATTAAAGGCTGGGAATTCAAGTCCGTTCAAAAACGACTCGAGACGTTGTCCGGCATTTCTGTTCTTGTCCATAGCGGTCTCCATCAGCCGTATGCGCTTGTGTGTGGACATAGTGCTTGTCAGCTGGCCCGCCATCGTGGCGAGGATTTCCGAGAAACTCTCTCTGAAGATTTTTGTGAGTTACCGGTTCGCAAGACGATTACTTTCGGTTGAAAATCTGGGGAAAACTAACACTTCCCGGATGAAAAGTCAAGTGGTTCTTGACAAAGTGACACTGAAAGTCACGCTTCAGGTGGTTTTTGGGTTTGTAGATGGCCTTCTAATAGGCGAAAATAAGCTTTAAGTAGGAGCTTGGGAAAACGCGTCTATAACAGTTTAGTGTTACGACCACTCCCTTTAGTTCTTTTTATGCGCCTACTTCCTCAGAAAATGCAATTTTTCCGCCACTCAGCTCTTGTTGTGGCTTTTATCCTAAGCACCCTTAAATTTTACTTCTATTTAGAACGCTGGGGGGATTTCTCTTGAGAGTGTTATGCAATTTTAAAATTGCGAAATTCACGATGTCAAAAAGATTTTGCAAGATTTTTCCTTATTTCTTTTCAGGCTTTAAAAATGAAAGAATTCGAGCAAAAAGAAGGTCGTTTTACCGTTCAACGAGTGGTGGAGGCATTTTTCGATTTCGGAATTTCTGCTTATTTCACCCAGGGAGGAACAACGACAAAAGCGCGATTTTCTAATCTGAATGCCTTAGTTTTAGAAACTTTTCCATCAGTACCAGGACAGCCAGGTGTTGGAGTAAATAAAGATACCTTTGAGAAAGGTATTCAGCAATTTTTTAAGGCTGCTGCAAATGCTAAAAATAAACTTAAAAATAAAATAAACAGAAAACAACAATACAATAAAAAATTAACAATGCTACATTTAATTTAAATTCCAAGAGACTGCAAATTTAATTTTCTTTTTCCTATACTTGAAAACATGTCTTCTTAAACTTTAAACTTATACTAAATGTACCCTCTTACTAAAAATATGTAAATTCTTAATAAAAAATAAATATATAAAATGTATGACAAAAATGTATACCATGTTTCCTTTATGAAGCAGAGATGAAGAATTAATGCTTCCGTCATTAGGCATTGTGGAAGCCATTAAAGAGCATTTTTGCTTCCTTGAGGAAGAACTGGAAGCTTCCTCAAGGAAGTATTTTTGATTCCGTGCGGAAGAATTTGAGATTTCCGTGAGGAAGAATTTAAGCTTCCGTAATGAAGAATAAATCCTTCCCTGGTGATTTCCTAAATCCTTTTATAATGCGGTGCACATCTTTCATTATGAACGCCAAATGAAGTATTTTGGCAGTATTTTGGAAGCATTTCAGAATTTGGTTTCACTTGGATGAAAGCAAAATGAATGGAAAGTGCTTCCTTCTGGCGCGCTGGGAATTGGCCACCCAATGCTTCCCCTAGCTAACAGGAAGGCAACATTTCAAAATCAACCGATTGAGCTGAAACTTTCTTAACTGTAGGATGGTATTAAATCCAGCAAAAAACAGTTCTACAGTAAGTCTGTATGACCTAAGGGTGAGGGGCTGAAGGCTCTCAAAGTTAGTATGAGGCGAAAATTTTCTAACTCCAATTGAGCTGCAACTTGGGCAAATGTTAGATGACATTAAATAAGGGAAAGTATCCTTCTACATTAAGGCTCTATGACCTGTGAGATCAAAGTGAGGGGTCCAATAAGTTTTTGCAGTGACGAAATTTGGGACAAATTATTTTTACTTCGACCAAACTTTTGCAACAAAGCGAATCGAAAATGCACTTAATTGCGTTCGTCCCCGACTGAGCTTTAAACATGTTTCTTGAAAACTGGTCTTTGTTCTGCTCGAAATGGGTTAACATTCAAAATTTTGCTCTTTTCATGCATAAAGATAATGTGCACAGAAATGATCACCCAGTCTAGGTGCTCATTCGCCATTTCACACGCGCTCCATCAGACAGACTGTTCACTTGACAAGCTCACGTGTCGATCTCAATTTAAAGCCTGTATTTCTTTTGTATCTATTTTAATTGACCAGAAACAGCATCTGTAAGGTTACGTAAATCTGTGACGTTCAAGTGTCTTGAAGAAAAGAAAGATGCCGAAGAAATCACCCGAAAGCTCATCTAAGGCTAAAGCTGCAAGCAGCACGACTCAACGTAGATTTTCGGTGGTGTCGACGGATAGTAGTGATCCAGAGGAAGAGTATGAGGGTTCCGAGTCTGACGGTTCGTCTCAGTATGAGTCCCCGTCCATAAATCCAGAGCAGACGGACTACAACTTAACTCTTACTACCAACCCGCGGACACCCGTTGCTGGTCGCCCGAAGCAGCAAGTCATCATTCCAGCTACGCAAGAAACGGACCAGTCGTCGAACTTAGAGGAGCAGGAGATGGATTTGACGACCTCCCATCCCATCCATGGGAATCTGTATGGGAGCCAGAAGAAAGAAGATCCTCGAATGTCACGACCTGGGCCTTCTAGAGAGTTCGAAACTCCAAGGTCAGCTCGTCAGGGTGCTAGAGCTGGCGCTAGGTCTCCGAT
Organism: Forcipomyia taiwana; assembly: GCA_963930915.1. Classification (NCBI taxonomy): domain Eukaryota; kingdom Metazoa; phylum Arthropoda; class Insecta; order Diptera; family Ceratopogonidae; genus Forcipomyia; species Forcipomyia taiwana. Next base: position 5,885,466 of record CAWVOI010000099.1, on the reverse strand, counting down.
GTCTCCTCGTCCAGGGACGTCTCGTGGAGGGACTCGTCCAGAGCCATCTCCTGAGTCTCCTCATCCAGGGACGTCTCGTGAGCCTCCTCGTCGAGAAAGGTCTCGCAAGCCTCAACGTCCAGAGCCATCACGTGGAGGAGCTCGTCCAGGGCCATCTCGCGAGTCCTCTCCTTCACCAGAGCCGTCTGGTGAAGGAAGACGCAAGAAAACTGCTCCCAAGTCCCAAAAGACTCGGTTGCTTCAAGAAGTCCGCAAACTCCAGAATAGCGCCACGCTTCTCATCCCACGACTGCCCTTCTCCAGGCTCCTTCGAGAGGTGATAATTAACACGGGAGGCGACTACAGAATCACGAAGGAAGCTGTCGAGGGCATTCAAGAGGCCGCAGAGATGTACATCGTGTTGTTCTTCGAAGACGCCAACAGACTGGCTCTGCACGCCAAGAGAGTCACCTTGATGCCCCGGGACATGAAGCTTATCTACCAACTTCGCATCAACTGGGGCGTTTCTGGTCGTTGAGACCTTGTTTTATCGTAACGAGATTGTTCCTTTTGTCAGCAATAAATAAACCCTAGAATAAAGCCCTAGAAAAAATTGAAAAAGACTCTCAGATACGTCTCTGGTGAAAAACGCTTAATTCTCCTTTATCGTCAAAGTTTTGATTCTGCTATTAAAATTTGCCATCGCTCATTGAGTTCGAATTCGATTTCGAAGTTTCAACAGAACGAGAAACAATTAAAGAAATCCCTTCTGCGTTTGTAAATTTTATTCCCCCAAATCGTTTCTGATATTCTGGCGTTTGATTAAGATCGTTCGCCGCTCATTGATACCAATTTATGTATGTTTTCCCGGGAAAGCCGAATCCTTTTGTGGAACCCAGCCTCCCCACTTTCCCTCCCCGTTGGCTCCGTAGACGTTTTAGGAGGCTCGTTATCATCCTTTCGATCAATCACAATTTATTTATGTACTCTTACATACATGTTATTCGATATAACAGGAACTCGGATTGGAGGGGTGAGATATGGGCTCCTGAACCTTGATCTGCCTGATTTGGTCCACAGTATCCATGGGACGGCGTGTGTTGGGTCTGTTTTCGGAACATGTAGGAAGCCATCAAAATTGCCATCGTGATATGCGTGCCTGGAAAAACGGGAGGGCTATAATGAGCGCGCGTGCAATCAGGGTTCATTGTGATGACGTTTGATTAACGCGCATTATTTTCCTTTCAGGGAGTCCGAACTGTCTGTCAAATGAATTTTTTTTTCGAAAACTTTTCATGAAAATTTATTTTGAAATTAAAAATATAATACAGTTTTGAATCATTTTTTGGCTACCGAAACTACAAGAGCTAGAGACCTGCGGTTTTGTTGCATGTTGTCAAGTATGGTCTGGAGAGTGGGCGAAAGGTTTTGGTTTTTTTTAAAAACTGCCTGGGGGTAATTAAGGGGGTGTTCCCGTTGTATGAAAGTTCCATATACTTCATCCGGTTGAGTTGAATTTTGGAAATGCTATAGATCATGCCAAATCTAACAAATCATGGAACACATGTTTGCCCCTATCACTTAGGGGGTCGGGTGAGAGGCCTCCGAAGGGGGGAAAATTTTAGTTGCTCCGATTGAGCTGAAATTCAGAATGGTCATGTAAAATGACAAAATAAGCAACTTCTGTTTTGGGTCATGGTCTCAAAAATGTAAAATAACGGTTCTGGGGGGTCAATAAGTGGTCACCATCGACCTTCGAAAAAAAAAATATCCCAATTGTTAGATGACATTAAATAAGGCAAAGTATCCTTCTACATTAAGGCTCTATGACCTGTGAGATCAAAGTGAGGGGTCCAATAAGTTTCTGCAGTGACGAAATTTGGGACAAATTATTTTTACTTCGACCCAACTTTTGCAACAAAGCGAATCGAAAATGCACTCAAATGCGTTCGTCCCCGACTAAGCTTTTAACATGTTTTTCACAAAACTTCGTCCACCTTTTCATCTATTGTTCACTATGATTATTCTGAGTTTCGTAAAATATTGAATTTCTAAGATATTCTAACGATTCCCGAAAAAGAAATGCTGAAAAGCAGATGAGTTCAAGGCCCCAACTTTCGAAGCCACCCATTGTTCTTCCTACGCTCATACGGTGCCGAAGCGTCACCAATTACCCAATAATTACACTTTTACGATGTTCCCCATTATACCTACATGGTTCCATCAGTATCGTTAATTCAATGGGCCGTCGCCGTTTTCAAAGTGCATGTGAGGCAACCTGAAACAAAAGGTGCTACATGGCGTGAATGTGTAAATTATATATTTTTCACAACTTCATGCATGCATACGATTGTATTATTTATTTGTTATTCATTTAAATGTTTAAGCCCGCCTGTGCCTCGCGATGCAAATTTCCGATGCGAGCACACGACACTTAGAAATCCATGAATGAATTTAAAAGTCTCTGGATTCCGTTGAGCGGTATTTTATCGGGCTCGAGGCGGATATTTCCAGTAAGGCACGCCGAGAGAGACGAAACGGGGAGAGACTCGGCCGGCCCAGACGCTCCAGAATGATAAGAAAACGTAAGTTAATGAGTTTCTTTGGACTGATATCTCCGCACACTTACACTTCACTTACCTGTCGACATCGTTCCGTCACAGTTGTGAGCCAACTGCGAGCAGGTAAAGACGCGCGTACGGGCCGGCAAATGTGAGCAGTAAAAAATTAATAAAACATTAAAGTAAACACGGGGTACAGCTTCAAAACGCGACTCACTTGGTAGGAATGTGGCTCCGATCTGACCAGATAGAATATCGGGCGAGAAGATTGTGACTTAAGCGAAAGTGCAAAATGAGCATCGCGTGCCTCTTTGGGCGCTGCAGGAACAAGCAGAAGCAGGGGTTCGACCTGCATCTGACCCCCGACTCGAGGTCCGGGGAGTTGGCCGAGACGTCGGGCTCCACGAAGGGAACGATCCGGGTAAGTCGAGAGACCCGCACTAATCTTATCGTGATCTTATCGCGGCACTTGCTGTCACATTGTGTGCGCATTTTTATACACCCGCGACAGCAATCTCCTCTCCCAAGTCGTTGTCAAACACATGAAAAACAATCATTTTCCATTTGCCTCGCTCGCGCTCTGAAGCCACTCGGAAGATGAGCATGTGATCCGACGTAGTGATGCATTTCATCTACAAGATAGCGTTTTAGGGGGATTTAACAACAGCCTCCCAAGGTCGTTCGAGGTCTCTCTGTCCGGGCTCACTCCAGCTGTTATTTATGACCCACTTTCGGCCGAATCGAAGTAGATCAAACGCCCGTCTAGAAAACATGTGTGGCCTTCTGCAAAAAAAAACCTCAAAGAGCCAAAGTAATCAAACAATCAGCTAATCAAACACTCAATTTATAGTATTTGTGCAGTGAGGAATCATCTCTGCTAATTAGCTTGTTTTTAATTATCTTCAACGAGGCTTTCTCGCACTTTATCTCCGAGTCGTCGCCCTTTTTATCTTGTCACATCTTCAGATCGACCAGTCTCACCTCGAATCACCTGAGCGGAAGCAAAAACTGGCGCTCTATCCGAGTCCAGTGGATCTTTGAACTTTGCAAATCATGCCTTCAACTGCCAGTTACGTCAGTTTATTGAATTACGGTGAATCACGTTATTCGACAGTAAAAATTCGTTGCTTTTATACCGTCTGAAGTGCCAGATTTCCCGAGAAAGCAATAAAACCGACCCTGACCAAAATTGCAGATAAAAAATGGAGGACCTCCCGAAAGCAAGACCAACGGAAACGCAGTTGCCGCCACGGAAAGTACAGGAGAACTCTCGGAAAACTACGAGACGGTGACGAGCTACCCTCCCATAAGTTTGAACAACAGCTACACCTCCCTAGCGTCCCTGGACAAGCCGGTGGAGACGAAGAAGGCCGAGCCGACACCGGAGGAGATCGCGATTTCCACCATCGAGGACGTCATTCACACCTTCACCATCGAGTCAGTAGCGGAGGAGAAGCAAGACCCCTCGGGTCTCAAGCGCCTCACAATACCCCAGATTTCTATCGAATCCGAGGACGTCCAGACGCCCTCCAGTGGCTTGAATACTCCCACGGAGCACCAGAACGGGTTCAGGCTGAGCAACGACGTCCAGAGGTTCCCGCAGCGGATTTCCCCGCCTCGATCTCCGCCCTCTGAGAAGCGGATTCCCGTTCCCCATGTCCACTTTAACAAAATCCGACGCAGCTTCGAGATGGATTCGCCAGTAAGTACCTGTTTCTTGAAGCCTAGGGGGTGCTAAGAGCCGTAAATCGCTTTAGGACCCTTACAACAACGAGTCGGGCACGGAGTCGGAGGACGGGTCGGGGTACGTGCCGAGCAAGAGCGTCATCGAAGACATCATCGCGCAGCCCATCGACCGGAATGCGAGGAAGGAGGGCGTCATTTCGGACAAAATCGACCAGAAGGAGGTGGCCGTCGAAAAGTACCAGAAAAATGAGGAGTAAGCCCTCTTTTAGTTCCTTGAACTCGATAAAAAGTCGTTCACATATTACGTTACGGCCTAGGGAGGGAAAAAGGGCCATTTTTACTGTGACGTAATTTGTGAGCGAACAATCAGGCTCTGTTTAAATATTTTGTCACGGTCTGAGAAGGAGGAGGAAGGACTGCTGTCGTGTGAGACAAACCGTAGTAGACATCCTCGGGTTTAAAAGTAATTTGTGCACGACCCCTAATCAGAATTTGTGGAACTTCAGGGAGGTCACGATGATCAAAAGCGCCATCAAAGAAAACGACTTCCTCAACAATATGATGGACGAGGACCGGCTCAACGCTGTCGTCGAGGCCATGAAGCCCAAGGACCTGGAAGCTGGGACTTTCCTCATCACTGAGGGCGAGACGGGGTCGTCGTTCTACGTCTCTGCCGAAGGTGACTTTGAGGTCATCAAGAACAAAAGGACCATCAAAAGCTTCGGGAAGGGCGTGGTGTTCGGAGAGCTCGCCATCCTGTACAAGGCCAAGAGGTTCGCCTCCATCAAAGGTAAGCTATCGGCATTTCTAAAAAATTGCACCATAGAAGAATTTCAGTGGCCTCGAATGGGAAGGTGTGGCTGCTGGAGCGGAAGGTCTTCCAGAAGATCATGATGAACACGGGCCGGAAGGAACAGCAGGAGAACGTCAACTTCCTCAAGTCCGTGTCCATCTTCAAGGACCTCTCGCAGGAGCTGCTTGAAAAAATTTCGGACCTCCTGAACCGAGTGAGTATTTGTAATTGTTTGTCTCGAGGGCAAAAACCGAAGTTTCTTTTGAAGGAATTTTTCGCTTCCGGGTCGAGAATCATCCAGCAGGGAGATCCGGGAGACAAGTTCTACATCATCAGAGGAGGCACGGTGGACGTAGTGAAGATGGACGAGTACGGGCAGGAGAAGTTCATAGGTCGGCTCAACCGGGGGTCGTACTTCGGGGAACAGGCACTTCTGAACCGCGACAAGAGACTCGCGAGTATTATTTCGTGCGGGCCAGGAACGGAGTGTCTCACTTTGGACCGAGTGTAAGTAAGAAAGGTCTTCCCGAACCTCCTACAACTTTCAAACCCCCTCAGAGCCTTTGAGAACTACCTGGGAGCAGTGCAGGCGATCCGAGACACCAAACTCATACCAGAACCGGACGTCTCCCCCCTCAAAGTCCCGAGCCCGCGCAAGGACTACGACTACATTAAGCTGCGGGACCTGAAGCTGGTGGGAATTCTGGGCGTGGGAGGCTACGGTAGAGTGGAGCTGGTACAGTACAAAGGCCGTGAGACCTTTGCTCTGAAGTGCCTCAAGAAGTACGAGATGGTGGAGCAGCAGCAGCAGAAACACGTTTTCAACGAGAAGGAAATCATGCTGTCCTGCGACTCGCCCTTCATAGTGAAGTAAGAAGTCACCTTGGTGCTTTTAAGACAAAACATGTTTAAAGCTTAGTCGGGCACGGACGCATTTTCAAGTCGGCTTCGTTGAAAAGTTTTTGTCAAAGTAAAAACCCGTTTCTGTAAAAACTTATGGGGTCTCCAGTTCCAGATTCTTAAGTCAAAGAAGCTTACTGTAGAAGTTCTTGTTTCTCTGGTTCAGCTAAATTGGAGCAACTTTAATTTTCCACCTTTGAAGGCCCCTAGCTCCACCCCTGTCAGAGATACAGGTCATATGTGGTTGCATAATTTTCAAGATTTAGCATGAACTACTACATACAAAAGTTTTAGCTTAGTCAGATCAGTATAAGAAAGTTTCATACAACGGGAAAACCACCCTGGTTACGTCCCTGGTGATTTTTAGGGAAAACTAAAACTATTCACCTACCTTCCAAACTTTATATGACAATATACATGCGAATCGGATGAACAGACAGACCGATGGACAATTCAGACTCACTAAAACTTTATCAATATGTCTCCTGCAGGCTCTATCGCACCTTTCGTGATAACAAGTACCTCTACTTGCTGATGGAGCCTTGTCTGGGGGGCGATGTGTGGACAGTACTGCATCAGAGGAGGTTCTTCGACGAGAGAACGGCCAAGTTCATGGCCGCCTGTGTCGTGGAAGCCTTCGAGTACCTGCACACGCGCCACATTTTCTACCGCGACTTGAAGCCTGAGAACCTCATGCTGGACAGCCGAGGATACATCAAACTGGTGAGTTCTCATTCGTCTTTCTCCTGTGAATTCTCACCTCTGCCTCCAGGTCGACTTTGGGTTCGCCAAATACCTCAAGCCCAATGACAAGACGTGGACTTTTGCCGGCACTCCAGAGTACGTGGCACCCGAAATCATCACCAACAAGGGCCACAACCGAGCAGTGGACTACTGGGCCCTCGGGATCCTGATATTCGAGCTGCTAGTGGGAAAGCCCCCGTTCCGAGGACGGGACCATATGAAGACCTACAACTTCATTCTGAGGGGAATTGACGTCGTAAAGTTCCCTGAAAAGGTAAAATTTTTCCTTGTCAACTTCAACGGAAGACTTATGGGGTTGATTGCAGGTTCCGAGAAAAGCACAGTCTCTGATCAAGCGTCTGTGTCGGCAGTCCCCGACTGAGCGACTTGGTTACCAGAAAAACGGAATAGCTGATATCAAAAACCACCCGTGAGTATATGCTAGATTTTTCACTAACTCTAAATTTGGAACTTTTAACCTAGTTTTTTTGCAACAATCAAAAACTCTAAATTTAGGCTTTAATAGGGTTTTTTGTGATTTTTTTCCAACACAAATTTTAACGAAATTCAAACACATTTCCTAAAACTAAATTTAAAAAAAAAATAAATCAAAAAGAATTCCCCTTTAACGAGGGAATCAGGGGAATTTTAAATAAGCATATTTTAAGCTCGCAAGGAAGACTCGATTTCGAGATTTTTGGCCAAAAACTTGATCGGCTTCTTTAATCGGCTTAGTCTTCCCCTAGAAGCGTTTTTGCCAAAGAATTGGTTAAATCTGGTAAACAAACTTGCTTTTTTCAGCTGGTTCCTGGGTTTCGATTGGGGTAAGATGAAAGAGAGAGCCCTGCCTCCGCCTCTAGTCCTTCCAGTTACCAGCAACACGGACCTGTCGAACTTTGAGGAGCAAGACCCGTACTACGACGAGCCCCCAGACGAGCTCTCGGGCTGGGACATTGGCTTCTAACAGTGCACATGTTCATGTTGCTTTAAACTTTAATTCGCTGATTAAACTTATAAACACAGCTGAGAAGCTTTTCTTAGAGAGGTTGGTCGCACTGGGCTCGGGCCATGAGGGCCACCTTCTGAGCGCGCTGAACGACTTCATGGCACCGCTTCCTCCGCACCAAGCGGCAGTCCTGGAAGAAGCCTTCGTTGCGAGGGAACCCGTTGGTACCGTCGTTGAAGGTGATGAGTCCGAGGCCCCAAATCCTCCCGCCCCGGAACTCGCCCTCGTACTTCATGCCGTCGGAGCGCCAGAACACGCCGTGGCCGTGGAACCAGCCTTGCATGAACTCGCCCTCATACCTGGAATGTCACTTTTAGGGCTTCTGGAGAGACCTGAGGGGGACTTACTTGGCTCCGTCCGAGAAGGTCATGACTCCCAGCCCGGAGCAGACGCCGTTGCTGAAGGCCCCGTCATAGCGAGTGCCGTCTGGGAGCAGCAAGTGACCCATCCCGTGCTTCTGACCTCGTCCGTTCCAGTCTCCGATGTAGCGAGTTCCGTCGTCGTAGCGATATCCGCCGCACTTGACCACTCCTGTCACAGCTGGAAGGCAAATTTGGGGTCAAAAACTTAGGAAATCCACTTCCAACTCACAAGCCATGCTGAACTCTTTTCCTCCACGACGTTCCAGAAACAGTAACTGGCCGCGAAACTCGCTCACAAATGACTTTTTATGGCTTCGATCGACTCTAATTAGATTTCCAACATTACCGCGACCGCGAGTACGACTTTCTTCGCGGACACATGACTGCTAACTCTGACGAACGCGGCAAAAATGAAATCAGCGACTCACAAAGTATATTTATGTTGCAATGCGTTGCACTCTTGAGAAGAGCCAGAGCCTCACTCTTCAGGCTTGTGTTTTATGTGTTTTGCAAAGCTGCTTTGAACACGATGTGTTGAAGGTGATACGGACATAACAATGCGAAGTTACACTCAACATGTGAATAGGTTGTTGCACTGGCTCATACATGAGACTAGCCCAACCCATTAAGAGCCAGATATTGGGGAGCTCATAAATCAGACTCCGAATTTACAAAATGACCACAGTTTGGTAAATTTGTGTTCATTTAAAAATGACCTTTCTTCAAAAAGTCGAACTTTAGCCTGATTCACTCTCAGACCTTTCCAACTCCTCTGACCAATTCCTTTGTTTAGCAACTTCTAGGTTTGTAAGAATTATGTCAAAATAATTATTAAGAGAGTTACTACATTTTTAAATTATTTTCCAGCATTTTGGAAAATATGCACTAGTTTGTCGGCTTTGTCTGTCTGTCCAGGGACGGAACTAGGGGCCCCTTAAGTTTGGTCTTTTCGACATCTTTAAATTTCTTATTTAATATATATTTTTAAAATTCTCAGAGGTGTAATTATTCATTCGATATTTTTCCATAAGTTTTGGTATAGAAGTTTGCTGGTAGAAAAGTGTCCCAATGGCAAATAATGGGTTAGCACGAGTCTGCACGCTGCCGTCTTGAGCGACTGCAGCTACATGGAAAATTATTGTTATTGTCGGATCTGTTTCATAATCCGCGTATTCAATGCAAGCGTGTTAGCGAACCGGAGCAACTGGGGCCTTCCTTGATGCTCGTCTCTTTCGCCATTCCGAGATCGAGAGATTAGGCGCCCTCTCACATTGTCAATGTCACGCTTCCGAGCGTTGATCAGATGAGTTGTAAAAATAAAACCCTACTCCGTTGAACCGCCCCTGGTGGAGCTGCAATTTGTGTGTGATTGCAGCAAAAACCGCCGTAATTGCCATTCTTCATTAGTTGCACCATGATATTGGTCGCTCGCACTCGAAGATCAATTGCACTACATACTTTGATATGTTGATTTTACTTTCACTAAAACTTGCATGCGAGTCGTAATGCAAGTGTACACAAATATAGACACGAGTGTGAATGAACACCAATAGGAAACTTGATATCGAATTCTCTTTCAACTCATAATCGAGGACAAACAGACTCATTTCCGTGAAGATATAACTTCGCAATAAAAATCAGTTATTTTGAAAATAGGCTGGCAAATCTAAGCTTTAAAAAAATAACTCTTTCTCATGATAAGGTTGGATGTGCCTACCCTCTTTAAGCAAGTTTAAAGTTCATTGCTCAAAATCTCAGATAAGAGAATCTTAAAGTTCGCAATTGAAGGTTTAAAAGTCTTCTTGTTCAATCACGATGTTTTGCAGATTTTAAATAGCTCCTAAAAAATTCACGTTTGAAGATCCAATTCCTAAAAAATTTCATTCAAGGCCTTAACCTTCTACCTTCTGAGTACTAGAAGTCTCTGAAGTGTCGTTCATTTTCACGAAACCTTGTTGGGTAATTGTCAGACTATTTCCTTCTTTTGTTTAAGAATAACATGATTTCGAGATTCTTGGGCAAACATTTTATGTCGCGAAAACGGTTCCAATAACTGGCCTTAAAACAGCCTCCAAACACTTGTTTGGAGTTTCTAGGCTCTTAAGATGAAATTCGGAGAAAAAAATTTCCCTTAAATTAAGCATTTCCAATAGAAATTTATTCAACGGATAAAATTCAAGGTGTGTAATTAGTTGAGCATTAAAGATCACTTCTTGCAAACAGGTTTTGCAGCTGAACGGACGGGAGTGGTTGGAGGCTGAAACTTCCTCTGAGTCAAAGTGCCAGTGCTTGCCGGTGGCAAGAGAGACTTCCTGTTCGAGAGATTCACTGCACTTGGCCGTGGTGTGAGCTGTCTGGTCGCCGACCCTATCGAATCTCTCCTCTGCGGCGTCGGAGTCGGCATCAAAGAAGTTCTCCTCTGCGGAGTTGGAGTCGGCATGAAGGATGTCCTTCTCTGCATCGTGGGAGTCGCAGGGATTTTTCCTGCGGGCTGTCGAGTCGGTATGGGCGCAGTTGCTGGTTTCACAACAGCTCTCAGCGGCACCGTTGCTCTCATGGGCTCTTTTAGAGACGGCCCAGGTCTCTTGTGAGCCACTAGCAGTTTCGGCTTCTCAAAGGTCTCCATGGGAAGCTTGGATTTGACAGTCTTGGGGTCGGTTATGAAGGAACGTCGGGGCATGGGACGACTGAAGCTCGTCAAGGGGGTGCCAGTGACTGTGGCAGGCGGTTTCTGGACAGCTGGCGTGCTGAAGGAGGAGCTTCTGCGGAGATTACTGAGGCGAGGCGTCACAGAGTAGGCTCCTGAGTGGCGTTTAGTAGTCCTGGAGGTCTGCGGAGGAGCCTGAGGGGGCGTTGTAACGGGTTCTAGGACTGCAGGAGCCTCAGAGGGGTTCACGACCACGATGATCGTGGGTGCGACTGCAGCCTCGGACGACTCTACGGACGAAATAACGTTCATGTTGACGTTTCCCAGAGCCTTGGTGAGCTGCTCCACCACCGTCTGGACCTGGGGGTCCTGCTTGGAGTTCTCAACCTCGAAGGTAGCTTGGCGAACCATTGGGGTCGGGGGCACATTTTCTTTGCTTTCGGAACTTTTGTCCAGAGCCGAGCAAAGCTTGTTGACCAAATCTCCGACTTCTCCATCCCCAGCCAGCTCTCTGAGTTTCTCCGCGACCGACTTCATCTCCTCGTTCTTGTTCTTGCCCCTCTTTATCTCGTTCAGCTTGTTGATCAGGCTCTTCCGGTCCATGCTGTCGTCAGTCTTGGTCACGGAATTGGTCCTCATGAGAGCGGGAATTTTGAGCTCGGACTCGTAATCGGACAGGTCTGTGTCTATCGAGTCCACAAAGTTCATCTCCTGCTTCATGATGTCCTGGAACGAGTCTTCTGCCTCCATCATGAAGTCCCTCCATTTTTCAGAGATTTTCTCCAAATTAACCTCCACTCGACTCTCGCCCTCCCTCGACTGGATTGCCGAATTTGCGCAGCTGAGTTTCAGCAAATTATCACGATTGGAGGTCCTCTGCTTGGTCGGCGACTGAGAGGTGTAGGATTTGAAGGAAACCTGTAATTTTGATAAAAAGTTGTACCGAATTTAAGAAACAATGAAAATGCTTACCTTCGGCGCATTGAGATCGTTGCTGTTTTCTTTGTTGGCAAAATCTCCAAAATCTATTAGCTGAGCCACTTTCTGGGAATCGTTGGACGTCGCCGGAGCCGAGGGCGGGGTCTCGAAAGGATCAAACTGTTCAACCTGCAAAACCGGTTCCTTGAAATTTCCTCGAATTTCGAATAAAACTCCCTTACCTGTTGCAGGGCCAAGTCAAAAGGGTTGTTCGCCACCGCGAGGCTTGTCTTCGCCACGGAAGTGTTCGCAATCAAGGGCAAGTCGGCGCTAAAATTTAGTAAATTCGCTGGAGAGATGGGACTGTTCTCCATTTTTATCTCTTCTCGTCAGTCTTCTTGTTGTTCGGCGGTATTTTAGGACGCTACGTCACCTCTGCAGGTTGCTGGTTTAGTTTAAGGCAAGGCAGGCACTAAAAGATCTATTTTACGGTCGATTTTCGAGTTTTTTAGTTCGCGGAAGTCGTTATGCTGTTCAAAAATTTTGCAACTAACTGGGAACGCGAGCCAAAAGACTCGGGCGGTTTTGGCTTGCGTTCCAACTTCAGCATAAAAGAGAAACTTTTGACTTTTATCAATAAAAACTTTTGAATTTGCGTTCTTTTAACCGCATTTATGCTCAATTCAATCAAGGCGTGCATGCAGACTCAGCTGACACTCAAGGACGCGCGCTTAAAGGGAAAATTGAAGTCTGAACATGGCTCACCAGTGCTCCATCCAATCTCAGGTATTTCAAAGTCGATTCGATAACTGAAAAAAGCTGCCAACTCTGGTCTTTCAGGTCCTGCTCGCCAACGACACCATTAAGCAGCTGAAGAAACGTATTAAGGTGATGGAGGACCAGCTTTTCGACGCAGTGCTGCCCGAGACCAAACGCAAAGAGATCGAGGTCGAGCTTGTTGAAATCAAGAAGCTCCTCGGCAAGAACGAGAACATCCTCTCGGGTCTCCACAAGGAGAACTCCAAGTCTTTCGTGTTCGCCGTGATGGTGATGTTTCTGTGTTTCCTCGTTTACGGCGTTTATGTGATGTGGAACAACATTCCGAGCTCCAAATAAAGCAAGCGTTGGTGGGTTTTCAAAAGTTTATTCAGAATGTCAGTTTAGCGTCGTCCAGGGCCACCGCCTCGTCGTCCCCTGCCTCCACGCGTGCCCCTTCCTCTCGGGCCCTTTCCAGCGCTGAAGCCACCACGTCCCCTGCCGGCCTGCTTCTGCTGTTCTCGCTTCTTCAACTTGGACTTTGGCGTGTCGTCGATGAGGAGGGTTTCCAAGGGCAGCGAATCCGGCAGGATGTAGTATCGTATGTTGTTGCCCCGGATGCTGAGGGAGTCGAGCTGAACTGGGTCGCGGTTCTTTATCTGCATCTTCACCGCCTTTAAATGCGTGTTCATGGCTACGTCTACGCCGGTGATGGTTCCGTGCACCTGGGTTCCATTCTTGAGCTCTATCGTGACTGTTTCATGGCTCAGCTTCATCAGAAATCTGCCAAAATTACGCACATTAGAGATTTTTCTTATAGTCTAGAGCCTTCCGGGAGCGCAAACTTACCTCACGAGCTTCATGGTTCTGTAAAATTCGCTTTTTCTGCTGAAATAAACTAGAAAATCCTAAAATCAAGCGGCAAACGTTTTGGTTTTTGTTGTCGGCTTCGGTTTCACCACATTTTGGTGAAAAAGCAGCGCCACGTAAATAAACGCGGCAGAAACGCGAACTGCAAAAACCACCAAACACCTCGTCGGCTCCACAAAAGACGGAAACGACAGCAGAAAAGTGATTCGTGAGGCAAATAAAAATTTTTTCGAAGCAAAACCCAATCAAAATGCCTTAGATCGCGTAGTCTGGAGTTCTAAAGGGATCTAATGTGCGTAAATGACTCAAAGCACTGAGCGAGAGACAAAGCCGCAGAAAAACAAAGGCAATTTACGGCAAACAAAGCAATTCAAATAAAGTGCGTCGAAAATCTATAAAACACTACTAAAACTAGGCCTTGGGCCTAATAATTAAATCTCTCGAATACGCTGCGAACGAAATGGAAAATATAATTGACTCCAATGAGAATACACGGTGCATTGGAGGCTTCATGGATACCCGAAAGGTAGCGGCAAATAACAACAACAACAATGACTCCCCGCTGTCGACGAGTCCAGTTCCGACTGCTTCGAAGGCGGTTCCGCGGTGTCTGGGGCTGAACGGCACCCTCAGCTGCCTCAACGGGTCGAATGCTACGGAGCCCGTGGACTTTGAAGTGGACCCCAGTCCGGGGTCCCAGAGTTTCGATGAGTTCACCTTCCACAACGAGGGTCTAATTGAGGAGATTTTCCTGCTCCCACACAACGTGATAAGCGACGACGAGGCCTCCTCGCACTCCGACAACTGCGTGTACGCGTACAGGGGGGCCAACATGGGGTCTCCGGAACCCCAGCAGGCTCCCTGTGCCGACGACGAGACGGATTTCCTGGAGATGGACTTCGAGCCTGAGCCCAACTCTGAGGTTGAGAACTTCCACGACGAGCACTTTAACCACCTGGAGGCGAACTTTTTCTCGCTGCAGCAGAATCTGAGCGCCATGGAGAGCGCGGAGGCCCAGTTGCAGGAAAGCAAGCCCCCGAAACCAGAGCAATCGGAACCAGCCAGCTTGGAGCCAGTGCCTCCCATGCGAGAGACGGGGGCGAAGCCAAAGAAGAGGACCACTTCCGCGAACGCCCCCAGCGCCGTCGTGTACCGATCCCCCGTCGTCGAGGCCCCTCCTCCGGTGCTGATGCGGGACGAGTTTGGCAGTCCCGAGGAAGGGCCGTGTCTGGAGTGCGCAGAGGCCGACTTCCTGAGACAGACGAAGCCCGAGCTGGGCTTCGAGCCGCGATGTCCGTTCCACATGAAGGCTCCCGAGAAGTGGCCCTCGGACCAGCTCTCCCCCGCGCTCCCGAACCCCCTGGCGAGACTTGAGTCGATTCCCGTGACTGCTGAAGAACCCCAGAAGGCGCCTCCTCGGGAGTTCATGGTGACCATTTACAGCGTTGGGAGCGACTACGAGACTATTGTCGAGGCCATAAACCGCATCGGGGTTCCGGTCAACACGGAAGTGATCAAGCAGTACTTCGACGCCCAGGTGGACGAGGAGACGGCGACCATGAGCGTCCCGGAGTACCTGCTGTACGTCTCGAAGAGGGGCTGCAACTACAAGAAGCTCATGGAACTGATTAGGCTAGCATGCTTGGAGCCCATTGATATTCACTTCTACCCGGTAAGACATTTAGGGGGTCTCAGATCACAATTTAGCTGGTGGGCATCCCTTTACAAAATGAAAGGGGCACTTTTTGAGTAGAAATCTAAAATCCTTCCAAATATATTTGTTTTACAAATCAACGTCGGAGGTAAAACACGGGGCTTCTTGGCCAGATCCTGTTCACGTTTTCAATAAATTTGACTGGAAGCTTTTCTTGTGAGAAAGAGATTGGCTCATGCCGTCATTTGTATGGTTCTTATGATTTTCTTATTTGGAAATAGAAGTCCTGAAAAGCAGCTTTAGGAAAAATGTCGATACATTTTTTACGTAAATGAATTTTGGTTGTACAAATTCTGAAAGAGTTTAAAATGTGGGTAAGCTTCCTTATTAATTGTCTTAAGTTTCATATTTTCAGTCAAAATAAGATGGTTTAAAATAAGCGTCCCTATAACTTTGTCAAGTACTGTATGACAACTCCGGCCGCCGAGAAAACTGCTCAAATCGATATTTATCTCTTCCAGGTTGATCCGCTGACTTATGCACCTGAAATCGTCCAAATAGAGGCCTCCGAAATAACTTCCCGGTGGAACCCGAACACAGATCTCAGACAAATTCTGCAGTTCAAAAACCGACACTTCCGGTACATGAATATCCTAGGTAAGATCCTTTTAAGAATCTTAAGGTGGTCCAGTGTAACAAAAGTTCTCTTTACAGGCAAGGTGGTTTACGTGATCCGGCAGGGAGACCGACGCCGGGACGAGTCGCCAGCTACCATCAATATTCCGCAGTACTACAAGTCCGGGTACATTTGCATCACGTCGAAACCATGGCCTTAGAAAGTTATCGTGTGTAAAATATAAGTAATAATAATGTGACTGTGACACCGTTGAATGTAAATACTTACCATCAGCTCAAGCTACGAAGCTACTATCTAATTGCCGCTATATTTATTTAAGTTGGTCGAAATGCTAATCTGGTTCTTCTCTCGAGCCAAAAAACTGAGATTTTGAGGCTTTTCCTAATCCGCGAAGATTGACCTAGAAACAATTTCTCCAAAGAACAAACGAGCTCAATTTCAAAAGCAGCCTTCTAACCATGCTCTAATGCTTCTATCATACTTCTAGAAGTTTTAGGGATCAAAAATCCAAAAATTCAAGTCCGAGGCTTTTCAAAGAAAAACAAGCGATTCATTAGGCAACTAAGGATTTTCAGATTCCGAAGAAATTTAAGCAATGTTTTCTTTTGGGCATCCAAGCAACATCCAAACTAAAAAAAACGCTTCTATTTCTGAAAAGCAATTTTGAAAAACCAAAAAAAGCGAAACTGCAAAAAAAAAGTTTGGTTTCAGTGGAGTAACCAGAGAGGACCCGTCTAGGAAAAATTTACCTGTTTCTAAGAAGACATTTTGAAATACCGATTTGACTAATTTGACCCCACTTGATTTTTTGCCTTAATTTAAAATAAATAAAAATTTTGTTACCCATTTTCGGTAAATAGAAGGTAACTCCTGGTAGGTTCTTCCAAAAGTGAGATCTACAAAAATTTTATGGTAACTTTTAGATCTCCGCTCCCCTTTATCTCTGCTCGGAGGTCCAAACAAACACAAGTTGTTGTAAAATCAAGAAATGTCACCACTTTTTATGAAGTCTGTCAACTTGGGGCAAAACATGGCTCAAGAGAGCTCTCAGATAGCACTTCGACCGACATCTCCCTCATCCCACTACATAACAATCAAAAACTGTTGTACTTGTACTTGTCGTATGGTTATAATGTAAAGATATCAACTACATACACTATCATAGCTTCTAAACCTATTACAAATAAGAGCATTACTGAAATATATATCAAAAACAAACATCTTCTTATTCACTTCGCCAAACTTTATTGACGCTTTTGAAGTTCATCAAAACACGACTTAGCGAGTGGAGACCGACACCTGCCAGACTCGGATGACGTTATCGGAGTATCCGGCGAAGAGGGTCTGACCGTCGGTGGACCAGGCGAGGGACAAGCACTGGGGATCGGCCTTGGTGCTGTTGCTCGTGACGACCTCGGGGCGGAGCTCCTCCACGATCTTCTTGCAGGCCAAGTCCCAGATCTTGATGGAGGGTCCGTAGGCGACGCAGAGCCAGTAGCGGTTGGGGGAGAAGCAGAGGGCGGTGATGATGTCGTTGTGGTCCAGCGTGTGGAGGAGCTTGTCCTCGTTGAGGTCCCACAAGAAGGCCTTGCAGTCCTTGCCGCCTGAGGTGCAGAGCGAGCCGTCGGGGGAGACGGTGACGGTGTTCAAGTATCCAGTGTGGCCGGTGTGGCTGATGCGGAGCTTGCAGTTGGCCAAGTTCCAGACCTTGACGGCGCGATCCCAGCCAGCGGAGACGATGATTGGGTTGGAGTGGTTGGGGGAGAAGCGAACGCACGATACCCAGTCGCTGTGTCCGTCCTCCTGGATCGTGTACTTGCACTCAGCAAGCGTGTTCCACAGCTTGATGGTCTTGTCCCGGGACCCAGAGACGATCTGACGGTTGTCCACGGAGAAGGCGACCGACAAGACGTCCTATGGGGTGGGAAGAAACAGCGTTAGCACGAAGATGGTGACTCTAGGGTTTGCGTTTAATTGCTTTCTGCTCAAAAGTTTACTCTACCTTCGGTTAGCGAGACAAAAAGGATCAAAGTAAGCCCCGTCCTTCCGGATTTCAGTGAATTCGGCCACGCATTGGCACATTTCTTAACCCTGCAGGTCGAAACGTCCCCCAAACGCTCAGTTTGAGGTCCCATGGGCGGACTTTTCCGCCAAATCGGACCAAAAACGGCTATTTGAGTTGCTTTTCGACCCTTTCAAAGCTCATCTTACGCTCAAATTGGGAAAACAAAGTCTCAGACCTTGGTGTGATCTTCGAAACGGCGAGTGGATTTGCCGGCGGCCAAATCCCACAGACGGAGGGTCTTGTCCCAGGATCCGGAGAGGGCGTAGTTGCCGTCCGACGACAAAACGACGTCGCTGATGAAGTGCGAGTGGCCGTAGAGACGCTTCTGGGGGATTCCGTACTGGCCTTCATCGCGGGTCAGCTTCCAGACGATGAGAGTCTTGTCTGAAATGCAAATTTGAGGTTATGTTTTTTCCATCACTTTTCAAGTCAAATTTATTTCTTCAAACGCACAGTTTTTCAGAAAATAGCTCCAAATAAAGGGAATTGATAAACATTTATTCCTGAAAAGGCAATCAAATGGTCTAAATCTAACCATCCAGCTCTGCCTCGTGGACAGCAGACACCTCATTTCACTCACCTCGAGACGAAGACAGCAACATGTCGGGGTATTTCGAGTTGGTGGCGATCTGGGTAACCCATCCCGAGTGTCCGACAAGGGTTCCACGCAATTGCAGGGTCTCAGTCATTTTAAAATGATTTTATAAAATTCACGCAACCTTTCGCGTTGAACTTTGGAGGAAAAAGAAAGAGCTTCACCACATCATCCGGCAGGGGCGCTCTTCACTGCGCGCAAAAAAACTGCGCACACATGCGCACATTTTACGGATGTTCCTTCCTTCCCCGCATGGTGGCGCTCCGAGGCGGCCATATTTTTCAACTTTGAAGGAAAGTGGACTTTTTCGAAGAGTGCTCCGCCAAAAGCGTTTTTTATGTGCAAAATACGGTGAAGAAACACGCCAAGGACACTCAAACCGACGTTGTAACTCTTGAAAAAGGTGAAAAGTGCAGAGAGAGGCCATTTTCCACTGAAATATACACGTAAATAGGCAGAGAAAATCATGGAGGACAAAACCACCATCAAAGACTTGGATCAATGGATCGAGCAGCTCAACGAGTGCAAGCAACTGACAGAGTCTCAAGTGAAAACGCTCTGTGATATGGTAAGTGGAGTCTAATGTCCGTTTGAGCGTCTCCGAAAACGCCACCATGCTCCAAAAGGGTCGATGAAAAACCGCTTGGAAAGCAGCTTCGTCGTCACAGCATTTCCGGGCACCGATGATGGGAGCGGGTTTGCGGCCAAATAGCCCTCAGCGATGCGGGTCAAAGCCAGTTTTGCGATGCTGCTGATAGCCAGTGATGATCTAATGAGCAAGTTCAATAAAAAAGCGATGTGCGTTAAACTGGGTGTGGGGAGCCTCGCACACGCCGTATGTGTGTGGCTCGTGTGGAGCGTGCGGTGGGAGCCCTTTTTTCCAGCAGGAACTCCCCTTGAAGGCCCAGATTTCGGGTCTGCATCCCCCCAGAACGGCAGCCCGTGAGTCATGTCGTGTCTCGCGCAAAACTGTGTCGGTGTTTGCGGTTGCATGGGTGTCGTGAGTGCTAGATTGACTCACCCGCGGATAGCGGGCTCAATTTGCAACGTTGTGAAAATTGGATGGTTTTTTGGTTTCGCGACTGACTTTCGAAATGCGAACATTTTAGGCATCAGAAAAGAGTTGTGTTTGTGGCCCCTTCAGTCACCAAAAGAACAATCCTCGGGAATCAAAATAATCAGATGGAATTTCCTCACTAAGAGGTCAAACTGCACTGATCCAGGTGAACGTCCCTTATCTAAAAATACCAAGATACCAAACCGTCAAGGTCTCTTCTGAATTATACAGACAGATGAGCGTAATTGTGTGAGCAAACTGGTAAATTGGAAACCTTATCATTTTATCAACCTCCACGCGTATCTCTGGCGAGAGCGATAGAGAACAAATAAAATTTGTTCCTACTATTAATCCTTTGTGATATGACGTTAATGAAGTCAAGTGTGTGTGCAATGTTATTCAGTGAAGTGCATCGTCGCCGCATTGATTCATGTCGGTTGCATTGTTTCATTATAGAGATGAAATTAAATGAAAAAACCTGACGCCCTCCCCGTTGCCTGTCGAGATAATATTATTCACATGGTGAGGTGAGAAGAGCGATTTACGTAATGAAGAACGCGCGGCTCGATAATAATATTCATATACAGAGTGCGAAAAGTCACTTAAAATTGGTGGCAAAATTAAAATGTTCAGTTTTAGGACGTCAGCTGCAGAGAAGTCAAGGTCGTTCCGGGGATTCACCGGTTCAAGTCGGATACGGTACCGTAATGCTAGTTCGGCTAACTGGAACCTTTTACGGCTGAGCTACTTCGGTGGTATCTGAGCAAGCTGGACTGTTTCGACACCGCAAATCGAGCTTTAGAATAGAAACTTTGCCCTAGACTCAAAACATGGACTCAAGGTGTTATTTTTGTTCAGGGTAACCTCTGCACCCTTGCCATGAAAGGCTCAGTTTTGGCAGAAAACTACAGATTCTTAGTCACATTGAAGTCACATTGAAATCTGAGGGCATCAGATGTCAAGATATTTACCATTTTGGGGGTAGCTAAACTTTTTCAAAAACCCTTTAGATTAGGTTAATTCCGCGCGCTCTTATGAATGGGAAGAAATGTGACATTTCCAAACAAATTGTTTTCCAAACCCCCTCTTTTCGTTCTATTTTGAACACCTTCCAGCTGAATATGAGGAAAACTTTTCTTTCCCGATCTGAAATCTGATCTAGTTCTTTTCCAATCCTATTTGTACCAAAAGCATCTAGATCCGACGAGTCTTAGTATATTTGATCGATTTTCTCCCAAGAGTTGATTTTGATAATTTTTATCAAAATACAATCAAAATACAAGTCCCAATAATTTATAATTTCTATTTCGATTAAGGCCCCATTTTTGGTTAGACATGAAACCACAATGCAAGTTGGCAAACCAAGGTCGTGAAAAATTTCCATGATCTAATCAAAACACCCACTAGTTAGAACTTCTGAGAGATCAAAACCTTCAAAATCTTCCTATTAAGAGTTTAAGACTTGCTTGGTCCTGCTATACTTTCTCATCAGGATTTTCAAGTTCCTAAGTCTTTTGTAGTCTAAAGCGTCTCAAGGGGAAAATATTTCTACCGAATGAGCATTAAAGAAAAGGGCACCTTGTGTCTATGGTCTTGAGTCTGAGCCCCACCGAAAGAGCTGCCAAACAACCCATCCATCGACGTCTATTTTCACTAAAAGCAATTATTTTGGGGCTGTTGCGAAGACCAAAAGCGTAGTATGAAAATCTCATCACTAAATCATGCAAGAGACTCACGAAATGTTCTCCTTCAATTGACTTGTGCAAACGCGCGAGCTTGGAACACGGTCCGTGTAAATATTTAGACAGCAGTGTATATTATTCGCATCCACTGTAGCCGCGGCCGCATCATGCAGCAGCGACAGAGACAAATAATTAAAATTCATTTCCGGAAAATCACTCGAATCGTGCAGGCCGAGCAATTTAACGAGCTATTGATATAATTTCACGACCCGCGATGATGCACTTGCACTTGATAGACAGTGCACGTCGCAGCTGGCGAGTAAACACGGTAGGGATCCCGTAGTGTGGGTTCCTGCGACGCTAGAGCCTCTCCAATGCCGACTTGTGGAGCTCCAGTGTCGGGCAGGTTGAGCTTCGCAAACAAGTCCGTCCATCGAAGTTTCTCCCCCATTTCATCGACGAGCTTCCGCTACTGTGCGAATTTATGTATGCGCCTCCGATAGCGACTCTATCTCTCGAAATAGCGACGCGCACTCACGCACAGGCACACAATAACCGACTTACTGCTGTCTGTTTGCCATTTCAATATGAATGAAAAGGTTTATTTTTAAACAAAACGCCGCTCCGCCCGTCCGCCTCCGAGTCCCGGTTGAGCTTAGAGGCAATCTAGTTACTTTCGGTGAGCATGCGACACGGCACTTTGGCTCTCTTTGAAGCGGCGTTGGTTATTTTAGGCAAAGCAGGTAAAACTGTGGCTGGTCAGAACATGGATTTGCGTCTGAATAATTGAGCTGGCTCGGAGCCTCCGATCGATAAAATATCAGCTGCTACGTAAAACAAATGTCAATTTTAAATGGCTTTCGGTGGTGCATTTTCGGTTTGGAATAAATAGTTACACTTTTTGATCTGTTTGTCTGTCTGTCTGTTTTTTTTTCTGGTTAGCCCACAAAGGCTCTTAAACGGGGAGACTCAAATATTTAGTGCTTTTTCTGAATAACTGGAAGCCTCCAAAAGTTAAACTTAAATTTAAGCTTTTCAGGTTATACTAAAATTACATTTTGTTCAAAAAAGTCTCTGGAGACGTAATGGAGGACTATTCTGAGTTGTCCTATACCCAACTAAGCTTTTTAGGAGCTCGTTACTGGGCACGCTTTTGTGGCTCTTCCGGAAACACGGTGAAATGAGCTCAAGGATCTGTCTCGCCTATTGTCTTCATGAATTTCTGATTCGTTTGTTTGTCAGCCACCATTCCGATGACGCAGCCGTTCACCCGAAAGTGGAGGCATGAATGAATGAATTAGTGGCAGTTGTGGGGGGAGGTGGAAGTGAGGAAAAACGTCGACGTTGAAGTCATGGGCAGCAATAAACAATTGGGCTTTTTCTGGCCTCAAACATGCAAAACATGTGACAATTGAGTCGAGTACGATCACGCAAAGGTTGTGGCTTTGGGTGTTTTGGTGAATGGAAGAGACCAAACTTTTCTGGCTTCAAAGTGCTCGGAGATGCTCCCTGCTGAATACATATTTAATGAACAAGCTGTTGCCTGAGGACTCACCCCATTTCTACTGAACCGAATTAAAAGTTTGGAGTCGGCAAAAGTGCATTTGACAGCCATTTCACATTTGCACAGCTCTTCATGATTCGAGTTGTGTATTTGCCAAGCTTTTCAACTTTTCCCTCTCCAAAATCAGACAACCCACAATTGTACGGCGGCGAAGAAAGGCATTCTTGCTAAACTATTTCGTGCATTGGGGCTCGTTAGGTTTTGCTCGTGCCACCGAGGTAAACGCCAGGCATTCCGTGACTCTGAGAAATTTCCAAGAAGGTTTCGCTCCTAATATGCATTATTGATATAGCGAGAACGCGAGCCAGCACGTGAAGAGCATTTATGAATGGGTTCGACTAGACTCGATTTACTAGCCCCCAGTCGCTGTTTTACAATGCTGACCTTTGGTTCGCCGACGGAGGTCAAGTACGTCGCCTCACATGAGACTACTTGGTGTATTGTCAAATATCGATCGCTTTTATATCAGTGTTTTATTGCAATCAATGGGTGTACGAGGCACGAATGTGGCCGCCAACATCTTAGCGGTTAGCGTACTTTGCTCTGCCAATTAGCGGATGACAGTGGGCAAATTGAACAGAATGAAGTTTTTCAGTGAACTGGCTATTGTGGGTTCAAAATGACTAAATTGAATACTAAATCGAAATTCTCAAGCTTTCTAATTATTTTTTTTCAAAATTTTTGACTGCCACAATCAAAATACAAATACCCTGGTTCGTCGTGGGATGGTTGAAAGATAGTTTGAACCAAAATTGTTGAAACTTTCTAATTGTATGAAAAAAATTCTGGCACTTTTCTGGCATTTTTTATGCCTAAATAGACAAATAATATAATCATAACCTCGTTGATCGTTTTGTAAAAATTCTGGAACTTTCTAAATATTTAAAAATATTTTTTTTTAAATTAGAGGGTAATTTTTTAAATGTCTTAATCGATCAACACTGATTTACCCGAATCGTCAAAGTGAATGAAAAGAAAAAACACTCACCTTGGTTACAACAAAAAATTTCATCCCTTCATGAATTCACAACAGTCGTTTATTTTTAGCATCCCTAAGCTATATTAAGTCCTCGACGACCCAATTATTAAAATTCGTGCCTCTCTCTCTCGGCTATCGGCCCATTGACAAAAATCAATATATACAGAAATATGTGCTAAGCCGGCTGCCATGACTAGAATTAGACCGTAGCTAAAATTAATTTAAAGAACCACCCGCACTGCAAAAATAAAATCATTGACAGCAAGGCTGCTCGAGGCACGGCAGCGACAAAGCCATTTGTTTTTGCTACAACAAAAGCCACGCACTTTTATTTTTCCATACTGTCATTCGCTTACTCTTACACAAATATTGAGACTAAAGTTCGTACGAGTACGAAGTACATAAAAAACAATAAAAAAGTAACAAGAAATGCTAACCTAGCTGAGCCTATCAGTTTTGTTGTTGTTAATGTAAATAGTTACTTTAATACCCTAACATAACAATTACATGGTTAGGCCTCCGATTGGCATCATTCAGTACCGTCTACGAGCTATTTTTACAGCAATATTTTATAAAAGCGTTACGAGTACAAATACATTACAGTAATGAGCAAGCAGAGTAGGTCTTAGAGAGTATCACTGTGCAGTAGAGTCGCAGAGGATTGAGCAGCAGAGCAGATAAGGGTCCGCTCTGGCCCGCAAGTCTCTGCGTAGAGTCCTTTGTCTAGAGGGGGAACGAAATTTTTTCTTC
Source organism: Forcipomyia taiwana (assembly GCA_963930915.1). Classification (NCBI taxonomy): domain Eukaryota; kingdom Metazoa; phylum Arthropoda; class Insecta; order Diptera; family Ceratopogonidae; genus Forcipomyia; species Forcipomyia taiwana. Next base: position 5,861,261 of record CAWVOI010000099.1, on the reverse strand, counting down.
AGGGTCCTTTTAAAATTTATTTTGTAATTCGTTTCTTCTCTAGTCCACAAGTTTCCTATATCTAGAGTGGAAACGAAATATTTTTAGAATCCTTAAAGGGTTTTATTTCGTTACCCCTCTAGTCCACAAGTCTCTATATACGAGTAAGTCTTCTTTGAGTGCGCCCATCACTTCCCGGCCCAGTACGCCTTTATCATATCGGCTCCCTTCTCCGCTATCATGGCAACCGGCGCGTTGATGTTGCCGTTCGTAATCGCCGGCATAATGCTGGCATCGATGACTCGCAGGTTGTTTATGCCGTGCACTCGGAGCTGCGCATCCACGACGGCAAGGGGGTCGTCGGCTGGCCCCATCTTGCACGACCCCGACATGTGGTAAATCGTCATCGTGTACTGCCGGATGTGGCAGTCCCAGTACTCGTCTGTGTACATCGGCAGGTGCTTGCAGTTGGGGACCTGCTTGTCGTAAAAGTGGGCACCGAAGCGCTTGAAGGCCTCCGTCTGACCGTACGCAATGGCCGTCTTGACGCCCTCCCGCAGGACCCCCACGTCGTCCGGGTGCGTGAGGTAGTTGTGGAAGATGAGAGGGTACCGGAAGGGGTTGCGGGAGGCCAGCTTGATAAAGCCCCTGCTCTTGGGCCGCAACATCATGGGGAAGACGCCGAAAATGTCCTTGTAGTTGATGGGCTTGTAGACGTCGTCGTAAAAGCTGTCCTTGAGGCCGTGCGCCACCTTGGCCTGGCTGCCACCGTCCGAGTTGGTCGAGGCGCTCGTCAGCATGAACTCAATGTCGGGCCAGTCGTCTGAGTGATTAGCGTACTTGGTGTTGATGAAGCCTACGGCCTCCAGACCCACGTTGGTGGTGAGGGGACCATCCTCTGTGGTGGCGTAGCGGATGGCAGAGTTGATGTTGACGAGTCGGTTCATGACGACACTGATGGGCTGGTCGAGGAGGAAGACGAGGCCGCCCACGGCAATGTGGTCCTGGATGTTCTGGCCCACTCCGGGGGAGTCCTTCCTCACGGGGATCCCGAAGGAGCTGATGTGGTCGGCGGGTCCCACTCCCGAGAGCATCAGAACCTGGGGGGAGTTGACGGCGCCCGCAGACAGAATGACCTCTCGCTTGGCAAAAGTCTTGAAATCCTGTCCCAATCGCCGAAACTCGACCCCGATGGCGCGCTTGCCCGTCTCGTCGAAGAGGATCTCCTTGACGTGGGAGTAGAGGGAAATGTGGAGGTTACGGCGCAGTCGGATAGGACGTAGGAAGGCCTTGGCGGCGCTGGATCTAGAGCCTCGTCTCATTGTGAACTGGAAAAAGGCGAAACCCGTCTGCTGCTCGCCATTCACGTCCACTATGTCGTAGCCCATCTCCTCTCCTGCCTGGAGAAAAGCGGGTCCTGGAAAATAGAAAAGTTGAAATTGTAGGCTCTGGTATAAAATCTACTTAAAGCTTAGTAGGGGGAGGATGCGTTTGAGTGAACAGTTTTTGTCCAAAAACCGTTTAGAAATATCTTATTGGGCCTCACGCTCTCATCCCTTAGGTCTTGCTGTAGAAGTATTTAACATTTTCTAGAGTTAAAGCTAACTAAAATTTTCCCGCCATACGAACTTAAGAGGCCCCTAGCTCCGTCTCTGTCAGAGATAGGGCCATAGGGATTGTATGAGTTAATAAAAATTCAGCTTCAGAGTTTCTTTCAACTGGAAAACCTTCTTGGTTACGTCCCTGGTGATTTTTCGGGAAAACCAAAATAATTTTCCCCTCCTGGCCACACTTAACAACATGCAAAAAACATCAGGCCTTTAAGACTCGGACAGACAAATTAGACTCACCTAGTGGAGTATTGTAAGGCGCGTCCTGAACCGTCAAGTAGCCTCCAGTGCCATGCTGACGCTTGTTTTTCGCCAGATAGGGGTTTCTCTGGTCCTCTGACTTTCGGAAGTAGGGCAGAATGTCCTCGTATCCCCACCCCGGGTTACCCAGCGCCTCCCATAGGTCAAAGTCCCGCTTGTTGCCACGAATGTAGAGCATCGTGTTGAGTACGGAGGATCCTCCCAGAACCTTTCCTCTCGTCCAGCAGCACCGGTTATCCTGCATGGCTTGGCACGCCGTTTTCTGCGGCTGTGTGCTGTAAATAAGAAATATGAGAACAATGAACCTGTGACCTGGTGTCGCACGAGGTGTCGAAAGGGGAGACGACGGGTTGTTTGTGCTCCGACTTGTTTATCGAAGCTGTTAGAGAGACATGTCGTAATCCAGGCGTGGAGAGAGCCCTGGGTGGGTCTGGTTTGGTTTTTGCTCTTTTTGAACAAAACCAGCCTTGCGTTAAAATGTTTACTAAAGCTATTGTGTGTGAAATTTGATTGAAGAGAAAGGAGGAGCCACTGAAGCAAAGGGTTTGATAACGCAATGAGTAGCGGCGCTAATTTATAGCCTAATGATCAAACAGTCATTAACTTGGGCAACTCGTTATTAAAAAGGCGGTCATCGAATACGATCGGAGTTCCCATGTGTCTGATGAGTTTTGAAACGGCATTCAAATTGTGTTTTTGCGTCTCATCTTCGTCTCGCTGTTGCGTAATTAGCTGAAAGTTCAAGGGCACTTGCGCTACATTGCTTTCTCTCCAATCAGTCCCCCAGTGAACTTAACCTCCTTCCGTCCAGTTTCTTTTTTCCGCTGTTTTTGTTTGTTTTCGGGTGCGAGCTCACCAAACTCGTTTTTTACGATTTTATAACGCTGCGTATCTCACTTTCAGTTAGTTCATTCATTTTTATTTATCTTTTATAGCACCACTCTTGCATGCATGCAGGGTTTTGAAGCATAACCCACATTTTGAATGAGTTGACAACCGCTTTTCGGCATTGCAAAACCCCGAGATCGGGTTTCTTAGACGCGAGAAAAAAACAAAAACTGCCACGGGATATTTTCACTCACCGATACTTCCAGTCCAGCTTGCTCTTGTGCAAGTACAGCGATAAAATCGGCACGTCAGATATATCCGTTTCGTGTCCTCCGGCCTCCAGCAGCAATATTTTCCAGTTTGATACTTCTGACAGTCTGTTGGCCAGAATCGAGCCAGCCGTGCCTCCACCGATGATAATGAAATCATACTCCATGTCCACTTGGTCAACCGTGAAGGGTCGGTTTTCGGGGTCGAAGAGGTCGTAATTGAAGTATGCCAGAGCGGCGATGAGTGTGGGGATTATGGCTAGCTTCCCGAGTCCCGCGATCGCCGTCGCCGCCTTGATCGACTTCGCGACGGCTGCTGTGAGGCCTCCAACTTTGGCCGCTGTTCCAGCAGCTACCCCGAACAGGGGCAATTTTATCACCATGTTTCTTCACCTCTTTTCTGTGAGTGCCGTGCGTGTGTTCCACCTATACTCCGCCGAGCACAACCGAGAGAGTCGCTGAGCAGCGTGCAGGCGTGTTACATCACTGCAATACACGTTCCAACTTGCACTTTTGGCTTGTCCCCCTTACAACAACAACCGATCTTGCCTCTACTCGCTGAATGGCAGAAAAGTGGTATGGAAATTGCGATGACGATCAGGCTCCATACAATAGTTGTGAGCCATTCAGCACGTTTTTTGAAATTGCGCGATTATTGTTGTTGTTGTAATAGCTGCGAAAAAGGTTTCAACACGCCGCGCTTCGATCAAATCGGATGTCGCTTAATTCACTTTCTCCCGTCCCGTCTGCCGAGTCGTCTGAATAGTCCGAATAGTCCGTAAAATGTCACATGAAGCACGAGTAAAAATTCGCTCCTTCCGCACCGATCCGCAGTCTGCCAAGTACTGAATTGCCAAATGCAACAGGTAAAACTTTACCTGACTACATGGCTGAGCGCATACAATAGTAATAATGTACAATATAATGTAAGAGTGACGACTCGCAAGACGACGACGACGTCATGGAGTAGTGCTGCATGCTCGTGAGTGATTTGATTAGGTGGAGAGACGCAGTGGAGTTGGGGTAGTTTTCGGAGAGCGAGAGTCGTGGTCTGATATTCGAGAAAAATCAGCTGAAGGCCGGTTGTGTTGAATTTTTATAGCATTGAATTGGAGTTGAGTAATTAAGAGGCTACGCAGATTACTCGCTCATTGTCTCAAAGAGCTGCATTGAGGCTGAGAGGGTTTTTGTGGAGCTCAGAGTTCCTTGACTCGGTGGTCCGTGAGGCGTTCAGGGGAGGTCTGTCGTTGGGTAATCGAAAGTGACATTAATTAGTTATTAAAATGAATTCATATTTTGGTCGATCTTGCAATTTGGATCTGGTTTAAGGTTGGAATATACTAACGAGAGGGTCACGTTTGGGTCTCGGATCGCCAAAAGCTCTCAATTTATTAAAATCGCTATCGTGTTTCACCTTTGGTGTCGCGAGCTGTCTCTAGATAATTGGATCTGCAGAGCTTATCTCCAGTGCACGATTGACCATTTGACTATAGATAATGACAGAGGGTCTGATTGTGATAATCTTGGACGTTAACTGTCTAGAGGAAGTTTCTAAACTTTTCAGATTTTTATTGTCAAAACGAGATTTATTTGTATTGTGAAATTACAATATTGAACTTTCTAAAAATTTTGGGTGTTTGGTAAAAATTGTGAAGTTTCAAAAACTATTTTTTTTTAAAGAAGCCAACGGTTTCGAAAGAGCCTTGGACTCAAAAAGGGCTTCATAACTTACAAAAATGGTGATAAAAAATTAGAAAATGATCCATAAAACTATCATAATAAATTTATAAGCTCAATGACAGTTTATAGCCCGCACTCTTCATCTCCATATACGCAAGTTATTCACAAATAAAAAGTTTTACTGCCAAGTTTTTGTCCACGGTTCGGCCGAAAGACTGTAACTGAAGACTTGCTACCAGCTCATCCCTCAGAAAGCACTGTTTTTGCTAATTGGACGTAATTGAAGAAGAAACAGACCGCAAGGTCGTCGCTTTCTCCCCCGAAACCTGACAGCTGCGCGCAAAATTTCCGAAAATTACACGTTCTGGCCCCACGTAGGCGGCCGCGCCGGTCCTCCATTACTCAACAGCACAGAGCGAGTTTAAAATTTCAATCAAACCCATTACCCTCGGCGTACGTGTTCAAGCACATTCATCACAGGCTCGGCAATAATACAGAAAAATATGTTTACATATCTCCCGTTCCATTGTCACTCGAGTTGCCCGTCGCATTGAGCCAAATTTCCATCATTGTTGTGCTCCTCGTCTGCATTTTTTGCTGCGCTCATCATCACTTATTCATGAATCAATTTGTCTCGTCTCTCGAAAAATCTTCATTTGCTCCATTTGCGCTAATTGCCAGCTACTTCGCTTTTGAGCCGAGCTCGTAACTTGTTTCACATTCACTGAGCACACACAAATTTGGAGCCGTACATGTGCTTCTCTCGCGCCCTTACATAATAGGATGAATGCAGCTAAAATGTTTGCATGCTCAAAGCAGGTTCAGTTTTTGCTACCGCGTGCTTTAGGCAAATTTGGTCAGTGAGCTACCATATGAGTGGAGTCGGGTTTATCTATCTGTGTGAAGGTTAAGCAGACAAATTAGAGTACGGAGGGGAAATTAAAAGGCGGTGATTTTCATTCAAATTATGGTCGGAGCAAAAAATTGAGTTGTAAGTCGCGAAATGTGGTGTTTGCTAATGAACCGATAAATCTCGCTTTCTCGCCTAGTGATTAATCACGCCGCTAGCGGGGGACGGTCTGTGTTTGGATCGCTGCTCGCTCGAGGGAGCCTTTTGTTTCGGACGTCTGGGTTGCGTCTGGCTCTTTGTTTTGGAACGTGTGCCGCAGATAAGACCCTTATCAGCGCTGTTTCAATTAATAAGTTTGGCATCGAAACGGCTTTAACATCAGACCAAAGGACTACATAGACAGAAGAGAAGATATCTTAAATTCGCCTTTTCCCTAAAATTGGGTCTCAAACTCTTTCTAAAAAATGTTTTGGAAATCCCAAAAATTAGCGAAAAGTTCCAATTAAGATAAAAATCAAAAATTACCAAAAGGTCATTTTCATTAGGAGAACTTCAAGTCTGAGGTAATAAAGTTTTTGGGCCAAGTTGATCCATTTTTTGCTCACCGTAATTTAGAGAATCCCCTGTGCTCCAGCAGTGAAAATGTCAGCACATGTGGGATCCCCATAATCAACCGTTGAGGTCGCCACTTAGCATGACGAAACCTCTCCTGCGTTCTGCGACATTTAATTGCAGGCTTCCGTGAACTTCGTAGGTCTCTCAAATAGGCGAGAAAAAAGGAAAGTTTTTGCCTTATTTACCTTTCAAATATCATCAAAAATTTACTGTTGCATTAACGCGTAACGACTATCGTAATGTATGTAATAGTGAGCGAAATTATGCGTTTGCTGGGTTACTCAAAAAGCGCGAAAAGTTGCGCATTGACCCCACAAGCGATCGTTTCTCAGCCAATTAAGGAAATTGGAGTTTAGAGTCGCCTATTTGAACTCCCCGCAGGAGACGGCGACCTCAGTGATGAGAGTTATCAATCTCACTTTGGAGCAGCCGCAATCGACGGGCCGGCCGATAATGATCCATGATCATTGCCACAGGGCGTCCCAGGTTGCGCGAACGGATGAAAAAACGATATTCAATTATGTAAAAAAGATGATTTACTGACTCACTCTGGTGGGTGTCGTGTGTGGAGCTGCGGCACCCAGCTGTGTCCGAATTGAGGCACCAAAAACTTTGAAGACCTGAAAGCATATTTTACCGCAAAAACCTCGAATTCTCCCCCACAAATATTTTTGACTTCTGGAAACTCCTGGGTCAGAGGGTGTAGCCTTGTCCCGTCTGCCATTGTTTTCCTCACCCGAAATAAGTGGATCCGAATTGGGCCAGAATTAATGGCTACAAACTGCTTCTCCTCGCCACTTTCAGCCGTTTAGTGGCTGTGAGGGCTTTCAAGCGGAAGCCGGAATGGGCGATAATCGACAGCAGTGCTCCGTTTCTGGGCCATGTCCTGATTTCATGCAACTCATCATCTGGTTCGAGGGAGTCGTGATTTGCCGATAAATAATCTATTTATAGCCCAGGACATGTGCCTCAACCGCTCTCCCGTCTCGGTCCATTCAATGGAGGCGATGCAAGAAGAACACCGAAATCTCAAATTGCTCGGTGATTTATTAATTGGTAGTTGAACGAAGCTGTATGAACGAAGCTATAGAACAGAGCTCGTTCTCGGTCGTCCCAGAAGCCCCAACACGTGTTAGCATCGATTTAGACTAAACATACAGTTCCCATCCCATTCCGTGTCGAAGCCACGGAATTCGTTAACTCATCAATCCATCAATGTGTGTGTGTGTTTGTTGCAAAACCGTGAACCATCAAGTTTCGGTCGCTCGGGCGTTAATTCAATTAAATATCCGCTCTGCACGTAACGCTCAAAAATCCAACTAACCCGGGAGTTTGCTCGAAACCACTAGAACACAACAGACTTAATAAATTAAAGCCAACCTCATCCATTAACTTGCCTCGACGTTTTCCACTTTCTGCGCGAGCAAACACCATATTTGCATGCATCGCACTCGAATGCAAACTTAAAGTGACACCGGCACGTGGTTTTTTCTGCTAACAGGCTCTCTGACCCGGAAGATTTCGGACCAAACATAAATTTTTAATGGATTGTCATCCCGAAAAGAAAATAGATTCCAAGAAAAGGTCAACAAATATTGGTCTGTTTTCATTTTAGAGCATAAATTCGCTTCTTCTATAAGGTTTAAACTGTTTATCTTTCCTCCAATTTTGACGAAGTTTAACAAAACAGAGCCTCTAAGAATGATGATAACCCAGAATTCAGACCTTGCTTCTCTCTGGACCGTAATCTGGAGTATCTCATAGACCTAACAAAACCTCTCTTAAGACGATGAGAGTCTACTTATGTAATTAGAACCTGGTAAAATGAAGTAAAAACAAATTTCCCACGAATAAAAAATAGATGAAAAATTGGAAATAAAATTGTAAGACCTTCTTTTTGGCGGCCATGCTGGCCGTTTCCCCTTGGCAATTTAGAGACTGGAAACTCACGGACCAAAGGGTACCGTCATAACATGAATCGCCGTGCGAAAGGGGTACTTTATCTAAAATGCAAGCAATAAAAGTTTCTCACGGGTTCTATGAGCTCAAGTAGAGTATACAGCTAAATCAATGTGTGCCTGCTCGCAGCTCGTTTAAACACGACACTCCAGAGAGCGCTTTGTAGGCCTGTAGAGTCATAATTGTAGCTAAAGTTGTTTGAACAATTCGCATAAAATAGTTATTTATGAACTTTTTCTCCCCGCGTTCAGGTTCACAGTGTATGCGGCTGAGTAAGTGAGGCATGACAGCGTCTAGTGCTTTTTTAATTACCCCAAAAACCGTTTGTGTTATTGTTCATGTGTGGGAAAATAATGGGGTGGGTGGTGGTGAACTGTAATGAGATTTGAGTGCAATTTAATTGGTGGCTTAGGAATAATTGTGGCCTCGTGTTGCGAATCGGATGGTAAACAAACATTGCGGTGGCAAAGTGCGGTATTTGCCCTCTGCGTGATATTGATCCTCGCTCGCATGCACACTTCCGTATTGATTTAGAACTCGGTTTGATGATTTAATTACACATTTAATGGAGAGTGAGGCTATAAAAAGTTTATTCTTCTTTCTCGTTTCAGGCAAAAGAAATCCTTGCAAAAGAGTCGAATGTGCAAGAAGTGAAATGCCCCGTAACAGTTTGCGGAGACGTGCACGGCCAGTTCCACGACTTGATGGAGCTCTTCAGAATAGGAGGCAGATCGCCCGACACAAACTACCTCTTCATGGGGGACTACGTTGATCGCGGGTACTATTCTGTGGAAACAGTAACGTTGCTTGTGGCCCTCAAAGTCCGTTATCGCGAGCGAATCACCATCTTGCGTGGCAATCATGAGTCGCGACAAATCACGCAAGTGTACGGGTTTTATGACGAATGCCTCCGCAAATATGGGAACCCCAATGTCTGGAAGTATTTCACGGACTTGTTCGACTACTTGCCACTCACGGCCCTCGTTAATGGACAAATATTCTGCTTGCACGGTGGCTTGAGCCCGTCCATTGACACGTTGGATCACATCAGAGCACTTGACAGACTGCAAGAGGTGCCGCATGAGGGCCCAATGTGCGATCTCTTGTGGTCCGACCCCGATGACCGGGGCGGCTGGGGCATCTCTCCCCGTGGTGCCGGTTACACCTTTGGCCAGGTAAGCTTGAATGATTTTTGATTTAGAAACGCTTGGAGTCTAATTTGTCTGTCTGTCTGTCTGTCAGTTTGATACCCAGAAGCCTTGAAACAGTTTTTATATCCTGTAATTTGTGAATAAGAAAAAACGGAAATTATTTTTCAGGAAAGATTACCCAATCTCTTATTAATTCCAAGGAAAAATCTAAGCCCAGAAAAGTTGCACATTAGCTCACATGATTTAATTTAGCGTAATACATTTATAATCTAAAAAAGACTTTAGGGATCCAAAAAAATTTGCAGGAAAAATTTAAAGTTATCTTTTCAACAATAATTAGATTTAAATTTTCACCCAAACACGGTCTAAAATTACTATAAAATTTTCCTGAGGAGCAAACTATTAACCTCCTTTCTACTTTCAGGACATTTCAGAGATTTTCAATCAATCAAATGGACTAACCCTAGTATCAAGAGCCCATCAGCTGGTCATGGAAGGTTACAACTGGTGTCACGATCGCAATGTCGTAACGATATTTTCAGCGCCCAATTACTGCTACCGGTGCGGAAATCAAGCTGCATTGATGGAATTAGACGATTCGCTTAAATTTTCATTGTAAGTCAAGTAGCAATTATTAGAGGTCGTCCGAATCTCACGTGTCTCGTTTCGTTTCAGCCTTCAATTTGATCCCGCGCCACGTCGTGGTGAGCCCCATGTCACGCGACGAACTCCAGACTATTTCCTTTAAGAAACATCTGCAAGAAGATGCAAAACCGTTCTGCTACAACAACAAAAACCACACAAAATCCAACATCAGAGACCAGTTTTACTCCAAATCTATCTCCTTTTACAGTAAACACCCGTCTTATCAAACTGGGAAGAAAAACAACAAATATTTATTCAGCAAATGCAACATTTCACCCCTATACAGACTGTTTTCCTGTTATTTTTATAACAAACACACCAGTTTTTATGATTGTAGGGAGCCGGGCGGAGCTGCTCGTGCCGTCTGGCTTGACTGGGTAGTTTCTGGAACCGAAGAGAAAATTGCAAATAAATAAAAAACAATTCTTTGCTTATTTGTAATTTCTGAAGCTTTTAAATTCACTTTTTCGTCTCATTTTAGTTCCTTTCCTCTAACAAACACTCTGTAGCGAGACATCAGCTTTGTAACGAAACCCGAAATTGATTTTAAAATAAAATTTCCTTGAGTTATGCCCAAACTTTATGTTCTTGACGATTCAGAAGTCTGAAGACGCCGCAAAACCTGTAAATCCCCTCCATCCGATCGCATTGAAGAGGGCGGTGCCCCGAAAAATATAAAAAAGGAAACAAAAAAAACTATTTCTAGGAGAAAAAGAACACAAAACAAGGAGTGTGTAAGTTTTTATTATAAAAAGTAAAAATATGCATGATAACTAGCATTACACTCATCGTTTGTTTATAAAATATGTAATAGCAAAAAAGTAAGAAAATTGTAGATTTTATTACTTTCCTACTACTACATCCTACTTACACGAAATCCAATTGATTACACAAAGTTTGAGGTAATAAGAGAGAAACAAAAACAAAAATAGGAAACAAGCTACTTTAATTTGTCTACTTTAATAATCAGTAAACCTTCAGAAAGGGAAATAATAAAATTAATAATATTTAATTTAGCTTTGATGCGAAAGAAATGCAGATTATGTAAGAAACAAAACAAATGTATTTGTTAATCATAACTAAAGCAGAAGAATAAAAATTTGAAAAAGCAATTACCGAGAATTACTGCGAGTCGGCCACTCGCTAGATTGACTCGTCGTCTGAGGAACAACATTGAAACAAAATTTAATCAGTGGTATTTGCCGAGCTCATGCAAATTTTATTATCACAGCACACAGAGGCTATAAGCTTGAAATAATATTCAATGGTGTCCCGCACGAAGGTAGGCCTTCCTCCGCTACTCTGATGCTTTCAAAGGCTTTAAGTTAAGCGTCAGACAGCCAGAGGTACCACACGTTTATCCCCTATAAGCTCAAGCTGTCCTCTCATCTCCACTCGGAAGTGGAGAGAAATGAGGCAAGTACTTTATGGTGCTGTTTCGGACTTGAGGGCATCAGTACAAATTTTCTTGAAAGGTCAAGAGAGTTAATTGCTGAAAGTATCTGGGATGAACACAAGATCCTTGAGCTAAAATTCCTACAAATTGTAAGCTTTAGGCGCGCTTCAAAAGTTATTTAAATGATGAGGTAAGGAAATCCTCTCAAATCGTTAAAAATATGCCCAATTTTTCCTGAAAGCCTTGAATATGCTTGTATGGGAGAAAAACTTCGAACTAAAGTACCTACAAACCCTCTTCTGAATATAATTTGAACAGCTAATCAGTTTTAAAAGAGAGAGCAAGCTTTGAGTTGGTCGTCTCGAGTCTTAAAAATAAAGCCCCTTAGAGTTCTATGAAATAACGTTGATGTTAAAGATGCAAGAAGCCACATACTCGAAATACAATACCCAAAAGTCCCAAGCCTTGTGATGTTCAGGTAGCAAGAAGCCCCATTCAGAAAGATGATTGTAAAAAAGTTTACCTCTTCTATTTCATCTTGTGCAGCTTCTTAATTCTTTATTCAGCCAAAGTTTTGGACTCGAAAAAATCTAGGTCGTGCTTTTAGCACCTCCACTTTCATAAACTTTTGCTGTTGAGAGTGTGGGAGTAGAAAAACAAAAGGGCCTGAGAGGAAACCTTACCTTTTACCTTTCTTGCGGGAGAGGGGATTCGGGGAAGTCAAGCCAGCTAAACGACGGTTTAAATTATTAATTCTAAAGATTTATTCATTCTCTATCATAAAACCATTTCTCACGATTCTCATCTTTATTTATATACTGTATTCTTTAACGCTCTTCCGAACCTCTTCATTTCTAATAATGTTGCGTAGTTTAATAATTTGTGTCGTTTCTTCTCATGTCTCACAAGTTCTTTTGTATCTCTACAAGTGTGTAATAAAACATCTTGGCGCCTTTGTTTGCTAAGAATTGTTATCATTATATTTATATAAATTTATTACCTTGCTTATAGTGTCGCAATGTCGTATTTATTTATATGTTTATAAAGTTTTAATAATATACTAAATATGATATTTTGAGATTAGACATTCTCCATGTTCTAAATGTTCTCTTTCGATTTCGAGGAGAAATTGAAATAAGATTCGGATATATCTCAAAATGTAATATAATTTGACCTCGTCAGTGTGTTACACACTACAGTACAAGAATATTTTGCAGTGCAGTGCAAAATGAGGGAAGGAGTGAGGGAGAAGGAGAGAAAGACAGAAAAACCAAACTTGAGCAAATTCCTTTTATTCCACAGTAATTACAAAATAAGGCTCCAAATAAATATAAATCGTGTAAAAAAATAAAATTTGTACTTAACGGAATGATCGCTTAACGCTAAACTTAACATCAACGCAAAATGAAAGTCAACATAAAATTTGTACGAATTCAACTGGAACGCACATGTGGCAAGTTATCTCTGTAGTTCTACCAATATATATTGCTTTGTATCGTGTGTACATATATATCTCTAAGAACTTTAGCTAAATTTGCAATTCAGACTTGGAACAGAACGCAACGGAGAAGGGTAGGTAGAAGTAGTATCGACATGTTCAATCTTAAACGGAATTTCAAACGTGCTTTCACTTTTAATCCTTATTCAATAAGTGGGCTCCTCGCGCCGCTTCCCTGGTTCTCAGCCTCTCGTCGACCAGGGAGGGCGTCCGGGGCCCCTATATATCTTGTACGTGTATCAATAATCGAAACGGTCGAATCGGGAAACTCACTTTGGGGCCGGTCAATTTCCCAATCCAAGAGCTTCCCTCCATCGTTTAGCTACATTTTATTCATTTTCTAGTCTTGAGTAGTAATTATCATTGTATATTTATATATAAGTAGTAATTTGGAATCAAATCGTGATTTCTAATATCTTTGCTAATCATTACACTAACTTTTTGTGAGTTTTTCAAGTTTATAATTTTTTTCAATTTTTTAATACCATTTTATTCCATACGCTTAATTGATAGGTTTACGTCATCATTATGCTATTATTCAACTTTTTTTCTTCTTTTTCCTCAGATTGTGTGGATGTGAGTTCGTGACAGTGAATATGACTTTAATTATTTTTTTTCATTACGTTTGTGAGAGTAGAAGGAAATCGATTTACATACTTTATACCCAATTTATTGTGCATTTACTTGATTTGTTTGATTTGTTGATATTGTACAGGCTCAGATGGGCCCGCGACGAATGTGCGGGCCTCTCCTCTAACTATATCTGTGTATCGTGTGTTTTAGTAAAAATCATTGTGTGAGTCTGGTCAATTTACGATTATTTAGATTTTATTCCCTTTTATCTGCGTACGACTGGTATTTCGTTACTGTCTATTTCTGAAGGATGATTAATTTATGTATTTAGTATTTTTAAAAAATTTCGTTTAGTTTTAATTCGTTTATATGTGATTAGTTAGTTGGTATTTTATCTCAAATCTCCAAATTGTTACTCCTTTAAACCTACGTACGTGTTACGCATCTCACAAAGTCATTTGTTGTTTTTATTTGGGCAGCACATGAGGTCATCAATGTAAATAAAAATTTTCCAGTTCCCAACTTCAAAACGGGTTGAGGATTTCTATGTTCTCTTTAAAAATCTACTCACAATCAGCGGCGTTAACTTTTTGATAATATGAATTTTAATCTCAGTCAAGTTTCTGAGCAAAAGTTTCGGATAAAAGAAGTAAAATGGACACTAACACACAGTCTCTAGCTTAGCAGTGACGTTGGGGGGAGTGGAGACGGACTGCACCGACTTGTGCTGCTCCTGGCTCTGACGCCAGGCGTTGAACTCCTCCTTCATGGCCTGGACGCGCGCGTCAATATTGTCGAACCGGAGAGATCGCTTGCGCGTGAAGAGCGACTCCGTGAACTCGAGGCCCGTGGGGGTGCAGATGGAGGGCGTGGAGGGGTCGAACTCGTAGTGCCCATCGACACTCCCCACATCCAGTTCCTTCGTCCACTTGCGTTTGGGGTCGTTGGAGGCCCGCAGACGCGTTATCAGGTCCAGCCAGTGGCTCATGGAGGGCGGGCTGCTGGCGTAGCGGACGCTGCTGGGGGGAGGGGGAGGTCGGTAGGAGGGTGGGAGAAGTCGGAGGCCGTCAGTGAGGCCGCTGGAGTGGGAAGAGCTCTGGAGCTGGGAGGATGTGTTCTTGCTGCCGAAGCCACTGGAGTCGCTGGGGGTGTCTCCGAAGTGGTGGGCGATGTTGAGGAGGGGGAAGGAGTCGGGAAGGGACCGCTTGGAGCGCGAGATGGGCAGGTGGCGAGATCGGAACTCGTGAGGAAGAGGGTAGTTTTGGTAAAACGGGCCCTCGTCCGGAGTCATGCGTGGCACGTGGACCGGGACGAAGCGCGTGTCGTCGTCCTCGGAGATGGCGTGCAGACGGGGCAGAGTGTGGAAGTAGCGGTCAACGTAGGGACGGCGTCCGAACGATGACTTCTCGGCACTGCTGCCCGGATGCACCGAGCTGAGATCACTGAAGTATGGCGGGGAAGCGACTGCTCCGGCGGGCGAGCTGTGGGCTCGAACGGGCGTGTTCACGTAGATGCCCAGGGACATTTCGGGGGACGCCACGTTCTTGTACAGACCCGGGTCCTGCGGACGGGGACGGAGGAGGTTGAAGCGTCGGAGGAGACGCGAGTAGGTGCTCTGGTCGGAGTTCGCGAAGGACTGGAAGGAAAGCTGGCTGGGGTAGCTCACGATGGGCCGGCGCTTGCGGGGGAGGAAACCTCCATCGTCACTGCTGCTGTAGTCGGACAACAAACTATTACGCTTACAAACTTCAAAACCGCTCTCGACGCCGTCTACGGTGTCTTTGCCTGTACTGCTGCCTCTTTTCCGGAAATCGCGACGCTTTTTGCCGTGGTTGCTGCGGTTGCTGAATATGAAAATGTACTTGCTGCAGACGCTGTTGGATCGCAGGGCTTCGAAAAGTGATAACAAGAAGTTCAAACCTGGTACTCCGGTTTTCTTACATCTGCAAAGAGACAGGGTGAGTACGGGCTCCAAGGGGTGTCGTAAAAGGCGTACGAAGCTTTAAACCTGATATTATATAAAATGATAGTGCGAACCCAGCTCAATTAGGCCACCAATGAGTTTTTGCAATTACTCTATAATTCGTCGTGGTTAAATCTTTAAAAGTTTAAAACAAAATAGCTCTTGTGCGAAGGTTATGATGATGTGATTCGAAAATACTGGAGATTCAGAATGAAAAAAAAATCTCACTAGTTCTTCTAAATCTCTGACACGGTCTTTTCAGTTTGATAAGTCGTTTGAAAGCTTTTAATCTGTGATTCGTGTGGGTAAAGCCAAGTTTTTAAAGACTTTTTCCTTGAAGCTTTCGGCTTTTAAGACATCTTCAGCACCATTGGAAAATAGAATATTAAATAAGGATGTTTTTCCAGTGAAAAGGGAATTAAATTGCCGCGATTTGGGCAATTTCAGGCAATTCCAGTGGCTGCAAAATTGCGGCAATTTTTGCCCAGAGCAAATAATCAGAATCAGGGCAACTAATTTCGCCAAAAATCGGGCAATTTTCTGTAGTGTGATGGCAACTTTAGAGGTCTATTATATCACAATTTTGAAAGCTATTTTCTTCTAAGACCAATTTTGAGACAAAATTTTTTTACCACAAATCCCGAAATCCAGACTTTAATAGGTAACAAATATTAGATAATATTTTGCTTTCTTAAATTTCCACTTTTTCGGGCCCAAAACTACAGAAATGTGTTTTCTGGGTCGTTTTAAAACCTATGAGACCATTTTTGCGACAAAAAATATTGGTCCGAAAATTTTTCGTGTAAAAAGGGGTTGGCAAAAATACGCTTATTTTGTGAAAATTTTTAATAAATTTTTGAACTCCAAAGGTGAATGGTGATTGAAATATATTGAAAGCATGTTCAGGCTACATGAAAACAAAACTGCGTACGCCCTAGTGGCTAGCTATAGATATGTTTACCTTTTATGCTATGGAGGTCCGAGGGTTAGTGAGAAGCATTTGAAAAATGTTTTGTTAGTTTTCTCGAAACCTTAGCGGGTATACTTACGGTTTAATAGGCACTGGACCTACTCCTACACCTAGTGACGCGGCTGAATTTCGTAAATCGGATGTCCTACACGCTACCATGTTGAGTTCTGTAATCGAATAATTTCTTCACATTAATTTGGCGGTAGTAGCCGCGTTCTTTTCGTATATATATACGAGCTACTGCAACCTCGGAGGCTCCCGGAGGACCTCCCAACCTTCAAAGAGCATGCCAATCATCAAATCTACGGTTAGTTAGTTAGAAATTTCGCATCTCACACATATCGGTTAGTAGCAGACTTATAGTATATATACAAAAAGATTAGGCTCCACACAGAGTCACGGAGTCTGGCACCCATCAGGGTGTATACAGCAGTTCCAAGGGACTCTCACGGCCAGCAAGTCAAGTTGTCTCGATCATTCAAAGCTGATGAGCAAACATTTTGAGGCGGGTATTAAACAAAAATTGCTATCTGGGTTCATTCAATTGAATTTTTTATTGGGCTATTCCCATGCTGTATTAACACTCCAATTGGAGCTCATGTGAAATGTGTATCCGTTTATGAGAAAAATATTTCCGCACTTTTGAGTTTTGAGTAGTTTCAATCAGATTAAATAAAATCAATTTGCTTCCCACTAGAAGGAGAAATGACTTGCAAGCTCGTGACCTTGTAAACCGTAAAATATACCATGAAAAGCCAAAGTTTTGCAAAAAAAAGCGCAATCGCTGAAGAAAAACAATCCTAATTAATTTTCTCCTGAACCCATTTCTTGCGAAATTTGGGACGAAAAACGCCATTAGACAATAAAATTGAAAATAAATATGTTTCCTTAACTTGGCCACCAAAACTGAAGGAAAAACACTCTTACTTCGCATAAGGGGCTCGTTAGTTCCAAATCAAGCTATGACTATAAGCATCTTAAGATCAAAATAAGATTGGCGGGTTGATTAGAAGCATATTAGGACGGTTTTCAAGAAAAGAAATCCACAAAGAGAAGAAATGGGCCGAGAAGAAAATGGGCTAAACTACGAATAAGCCAAAACCACCGCAACCAAGTATACACCCTGACAGAGCCACAGAGCATGGCAAAGCGGTTACCTTTCTCCTGTTTTCGTCGTTTCCGTTTGTTACAAATTTTTACAGCGCACACCGATAAAATAATGGCAACGATGAAAAAGAGGATTCCTCCAACCACTCCAGCCGTGATTGCCTTATGCTTGACTCGCGCCGGCACCGGGAACTTCACCTCCTCACTGGACTCGTAGCTCTTTGCAGAGTTGGCCAAAACACGAAAATAATACGTGCGTCCACCAACGAGATTCTTAACCAAGTAATGCGTGTCTTCGGCACTTATTTTGCCGCGATTGAGTGTCTTCCACTGGGCGTCTGTGCGGTATTTGATTGTGTAGTAAAGGACGAGGTTGGCGCGCTCAGCGGGCGTCTGCCAGGTGATGAGGAAACCATTGGGAATCTCTGTAACCGTAACGTTCCGCGGTTGGCCTGGCTTTGGTCCTGCAGAAAGTGTCACAAAAAGAAACCATTATCGGAGCTGCGGTCGATAAATTAATGGGTTTTTGGTGTGGGATAAATGCAAATTATAAAACGAACCTGGGTCGTAAAACTGTGGTGGGTAAAATGTGTAATTAAATGAATTGGCTGATGTTGGATATGTGACGATTTCTAAAACAAAAAGAAAAGCGGAACATAAGGGAATGAGCAGAGCCGAATGTGATTGATAGGGTTAACTCTCTCATGGTCCCAGAGGACACAGTATTTTTGTCCTTGAAAATTTGATTAAATAAAGGCTATGTTTCCCCGATTTTAATCCACAAACATATTTAAAAATAATCTGTCAATAAGCTGGATTATGGTGTAAATAAATTTGATTGAAAGTAGCCATCAGACAAATTTCGAAGAACTCATTTGAACAAAAATAGCTATTTGTGGCTTTGAAACAGAAAAACGATCGTTCTGTGTGTAATTTTTTGTTAGCTGTCAGGTATTTTGATTGAATTTGCTCCTTTCCGTCTTTGGATTCGAAAATTTGGTTTTTAAACAAGCTCATGAGGGAGTTAAGTCCTTTTAAGTTAAAAAATATCTCTAAAAAAAAATCCTCCTCTTATTTACATAAATGATGATGATGTTTTCGATAAAAATAATCCAAAAGAAGGAAAATGTGTGCCCATGCAAACGATATTCTGCCAGAAAGGGGATGTGATCCAAACCAAAATTTGGTGTCTCGTGTTAAGAAGCCTGGTGTGGGGTTAAGGAGGGGTGACAAAATGCAGAGTTAGGCTTACCAGCCTCATCGGGCATTGTTTCGAAAACGTGATCTGGAATTTGCGTAGTTGTCGTTTGGGTGGCCGACTGTGGCGGTTGAGGTGGCTTAACCACGTTATTATCATTGTTATTGTTATTATTACTACTATTCTTATTATGACTCGGGCTGTTTTGTTTCTTACCACCGACATCTTGATCCGGGGCGGAGAAAAGTGCGTTAGGCGAGATCGAAAGGGGTCTCAGAGGGCTCTTACCTAGCGTCCTAATGGCGACTGGGTCGCTCATGAGGCCGTTCCCGAGGGCGTTTTTGCCCACCACCTTGAACTCGTACTGGACCCCGGGCTTGAGGGCGTTGACGGTGACGGAGGTGCTGCCGGGCGGCTGCACCGGGACCTGCACCCACTCATCCTTGCCGCCCTCCCGGTGGAACACCGTGTACTCCTGCTTGTAGTCGGGCCCGCCGCTGTATCCGGGGAGCCACGAGATGCTCACGCTGAACTCGGAAGCCTTCAGGGTGAGGTTGTAGGGCGCGTGGGGTTGTGTGCCCTCTATCACGAGCTGCGTGGCCGAGACTATCGTGGCGACCTCGTTGCTGGCAATACACTGGTAGAACCCGAAGTCGGAGCGCCGGAGACTGTCGATGGTGAGGTTGCCTCCATGGATTTTGGCGCGGTTCTTCAGCGGGATCACGGACCCGTCCCGACGCTCCCACTTAACGGTCGGCTTGGCGGTCCCCTCCGCCTCCTGCGCATGACACGGCATCTCCACACTCTCGCCCAGCTTCTTCTGGTACAGCGGTTCTGGCTCGACCGTGAAAGCTGGGGGTTTGCGAACAAGCACCTCCATTGGTCCCGACGAGCCCTGCGTGCCTTGTGCGTTGTATGGCGTGCAAGTGTACCGACCTTGATGGTTTTGGTTCACGCGCGTAAACAGGAGCGATCCGTTGTTCATGATCACCACGTCCTTCTCCTGGTACGGCTCCAGGAGACGCTTGTCCTTGGTCCACGTCACGTACTGTAGCGGCGGATTGGACTTAATGTAGCACTCGACGATACCCGCCAAGCGGAATGGCAGGTATTGGACAGTTGGAGTGAAGGTCACTTTTGCTGGATCTGCGAAGAGGGACTCGGTTAGACAGCCCATGTTATTTCATGTGGAACTCGATTTTGCTGGTAAAATTGGTTGGGATAAATTCCCTTCAGCTTAAGCAATCGAACACCAGCTAACCGGGATCTGGGATAAAACTTAACTAAATTGATAGGGCGACCAAAATTCAACAAAGAACAAATTTTGTGAGGTTGGCATTTTCCCTTTCTGAATTTGATTTTTTAATCAAAATTTTACTGATCATTCGAAGGGTGATTTACTTAGACCAACTTTAGAGTGAAGCTATCTATAGTTTAGCTTTAAAAAGTTTATAAAGTGAACAAAAATGGTCACCCAAGAGATCTTCGTTCTGACCTAGTTTCGGGAAGCAAACTGTACTGATAAGGTAAATGTCCCAAACTTCCGTCAAAGGTAATTAAAATTAACTCAAAGACTTTACTTACATTCGACATTGAGATATGCCGTAGCACTTTGTGGATCCCCAATCCCATTGGACACTTCACAAGTATATTGACCTGAGTCGTCTGCACTCACTGGATTGATAATTAACGAGCCGTCTTTTCTCACGGTGATCCGCGTCTCGAGGGCTGCCACCTCCTTCACGAGCGCCCCTTCTCGGAACCAGCGGACAGTGACGTTGCCCGGCATAGCTTTGGCTTCGCACGTGAACTGCGCCTTCTCGCCCTCGAGCTTTGTCTGGTTCGTGGGTGGGACCTGGAGAAATTTTAAAATGAGTTTTGCCTTATTTTCCCACATTAAAACTTCGCTTTTAGCCCAAAACCGTCCATTCCAGGTAAATCAATAATGACTGGAACTCGATTATTTTTCAATTTATTAAAATCAATTATTATTGTAACAAATATTGATTGGGAGACTAATGGGTTGATGTTTATAATTAATTCCTCACGTAACGAGACATTTTATGAAAACTTTCTGTAAAAGGTGATTGATGGATATGCGGTAGCTCTGAGCGACAACGGCCTGGAATTGTATTTCAATCAGGAAATTCAGTAGCAAGGGGACATGTATTTGAGAATCTTTCTGTTTAGCAAATTCCAATAAAGTCTATTAACATTGAAATCCCATGGGTCACAGCCATAATTACTACCACTGGTCGAATGAACATCTCAAAGAGAGCAATCTCGAACAGACCTGGGTGGTCTTTCTCATAAAAAGCAAAAGTCAAGGTCATTGCAGTATTTACCATAATTACGGCGCCACCTGCGATGATTACTCGCGCCGTATGAGACACTTGGCCCTCCCCATTGCGTGCTATACACGTATAATCGCCAATATCTTCGTTTCTTATTGTTGATATCCGCAGTTCCGTGCCATCGTTGAAAATGCCAACCGTAGATGACGGCTCCACCGGATTGGTGTCTTTGTACCATAGTATTTCCGGTGTCGGTGTACCATCAGCTTGACAATTTAATATAATTGAATCTCCTGCGAAACAAAATGACAATTTTTCTCCTTTGCTCTCGCTCTTTCGGTTTCAACGCGACGACGACGACCCACAGCCCACATAATCGCCCCCATCAACTCACCTAAATTAACATAAATAATATCCTCTGGAGTAACGCTAAATCGTGGTGGTGCATGTACATCTAAGTGGAACCAGGTTCCGTTTTTATGCTGATTTGGTGACCTATTTAGAAAAACTACTTTACATTCGTACCATCCTTGGTCGGATTCACGGATGTTCGTCAGATTGAGCGAAGCCGCACCGAACGGCGACTCTGGCGAAACTCTCGATACGCGGCCCTCATATCCTTCGCCGCTGTGCGTTGGGTAGCTCTCGTACCAGATGTAGATCGGGATCTCTTGGCCCTGCGGAACCATCAAAGGAATCTTTTATCTCTCACGCACGGGAAAGACGTCTTAGGGAGTAAACCTAGGGCTAAATATCTTACGAATATAAAAGGTGAAAAGCAAAACACAAGCCAGTAGCTAGCTACAAACACGAAAGAAGCTGTTATTTACATCATTTGCACATCAAAAGACTACAGAGAAGCTGCAGCAGGCACGCATGAAACTCGAGGGTATCGGAAGCCGAAGTTTGAATTTGCGGTCAAGAGGAATCTTTTTATGACATTTGAATCCTTAAATTATTGCTTTCGGGAGCCTCTGTTCGGGATCGAACGGATTGAATTACTTGCAACCCTCCCCCTAATTTATTCGATCGAAGTTTAGCAGAGCCACCGAGCCATTGTTGGGAACGATGAAATTTCGGGAAATGGGTCAGACGTTTCTCATTCATTTGGCAACTTTCGGTCGCAAGTCCCAATCAGATCTGACAGAGGGAAATGCGTTTCCTTCGGCATCCTGGTGTTCGTTACATCCTCCACTGAGACATTCTTCCTTCACCATAGTTCCCTTTCTCATTCATGAAACCAATCATGCGTTATTAATGGTGAGGAGCAAACAATGGCTGGCATATTTGTTATATCGATGGAGTCCCTAGACGCGGAAGTTGTTTTCGTTTGGGTAAAATTCGGAGCTCCATCAGAGAAGTTCTAGGCCGGAAAATAGACTGGGAATTCGTTTGGGTAAACAACTGTCATGGTGCCAGGAACTCAATTAGCCTTGGGATGGAATCAGCGAACCTCAAAAGCCGAGGCATCAATTAGGCCCAAATTGCAAAATTATTCTCCACTTTCTGCATTTTCCATTTACATGATAAAAACAGCGACACGCTTTTTCCCGATTTGCTATTTTCAATTTCGCCGTTTTTAATTATGTACACACATTTTGTCATGAATTTACGTCGAAGCAAAACATCATTAACTTTTTCCCGGCCCGCGTTTGTTGTTGTTATTTTTTCCTGTTCGAGTATTTGTGCAAAAATAGTTTCTGCATAATGAATGAAACTTCGGCTTCTCTTTCCGCGATGCTAAATACATATTATATATATTTTCTGGAAACCAATTCGCTATGTTGAGTTCGGATTTCTGCATAACACAGCAGATTCTGCTCATGCACACATTCATTAATAAATTAGAATATAACTTTATTTTAATGGGACGTTTGGGAATTCTGCAGGAAAATTGTTTAGAGAACGCAACAGCGCTGGGCACTGCAGAGATGCGATTTTTCGCGGATTGCATCGCTCTCGCTCTCCGTGAGTGACGTTGAAACAGCTCGCACACACGAGTACGGCTCCGACTGGTAGGCGTAACATTTAATAAATTATGTAAAATTACACAAGTTGCTTCTGCTCGGGGGTTGGGGATGTAGTCGTGGCATGTCACTGCAGCAACTTTTACATTAACTTTGCGACGAGTTCCTCAGAAGTTTCTGGAACCCGTGCTTGAGGCAGTTTTCGGGTTTTAGAGGAAAGGGTGAGAGGGAAGGGGGAATAATTTTCTTTTTACTTAAATATTTTGGATGTTTTGGAACCCTATAATGCTCCGTCAAAAATGTTTTGATTTCTTCCGTTGAAAAGCGTCAAAAACGAAAAAAAGGTTCGTCAAAATCCTAGGTTTGGGCCTTCTTGGTAGCTCTCAAACCCTTACGGTAATCGCGGGCAAATAAGAATAAGGGTCACGGGAAGGAAGAACGCAAAATTGATTTTGAAAAAAAAATATTTCAAGGGGAAGAAAGGCTGAAAACGGAACTCCTTCTGAGACTCATTTTACTTAAGAAAAGATATCTTACATCCTTTATTAGACATGTTCTATAAATAGAGGTCCTCTTTTCAGCAGATAAACTAACTCTTTCAAGTGGAGACCCAACGAACAGAAGACCCAAACGAAACAGAAACCTAACGAGCAGAAGGTTGATTAAGACTTAGACCCACACTTGGTCCTCGTGTGTGCGTCAAAATTGCATTTTATTGCAACACTTGTGTGACGTCACGTGTGGAGCTCCATTGCGGTGCAGCTGTGAAGGCACACAGTAAAATTAGAAGCGGCTTGGCGGCGGCAGCAGCAGCTTGCAAACAAGAAACTTCAGCTACAAAGTGATATGGTGGTTCTTGCTCATATCGCATATCGTGGCATGGTGCACAATGTCGTAGTTGAGGAGAGAAGTAAAGTGTATATGGGGAAAATGTAATTGATGTGGTGTATTTTAAAATGCACACAGACACATGTAGGGGCCTCGACGACGGGAGCTAGGCGGGGAGACTAAAAAGAAGGACGAAAATTGGGAACAGCAGGGAATTTTAATGTGATTTAGAGTATCTCGCTAGCTGGCGGTC
The DNA here is from genome assembly GCA_963930915.1 of Forcipomyia taiwana. Lineage (NCBI taxonomy): Eukaryota > Metazoa > Arthropoda > Insecta > Diptera > Ceratopogonidae > Forcipomyia > Forcipomyia taiwana. The sequence goes on along the minus strand of CAWVOI010000099.1, from coordinate 5,837,367 downwards.
GGAGGACTGGCAGTCTGGCTGGCAGTAACTTTGGACACACCAAATGAGAGAGTGAATGGAAAATTTCGCAATTATGTAGGCTTTTATGGGGAGCATACGTTATTACGGGTAAAATTTCAAGGGATAATAAAAAGGAAAATTGCTGTAATGGGATATTTATGGAAATGGGGTTTTCCTTTGATGGAATTGTGGTCACGGCTAACGTTTTCTTTTCAAATGGTACCGCAATTCTTACCCAGCCCGGGCATATAATTCAAACTTTTATTGTTGCTTTTGCGAGATATTAAGGAAACTGTTAACAAGGACAACGAGATGTTTTTCCGGGGGTGCGGTTGGGCGAATTTATCGCCAAAACGGCTCTCCTCCATTGTGTGCGATTCGAGCTGATCGGTTTTGGCAGCATGCAGGCTTTATCTCAACTTTCTCGTCTCTCATGCCGGAGCCCCGTAATTAGGCTCGGCAAGAGTCAGGGAGAACTTTTAAATGATAAACAAATAGCGTAAATACTTGCAATTGTTCAGGAGTACTTGGGAGAACAAAGTTTTCCGGGGGAGCGGGTACAAAAGCCCCTCCCTGCCTTCTACGAGCACTCGTGAGACTCGTGCTTAATTTTCCCACATTAACTAGTGCGTGGCAGGAAGACGTCCCTCTTCTCAGTTCTCACATCGCAACTAATTTGCGTCGGGGTTAAAAACAGGAAAAACAATTTTCCACCAGCTTTGGCTTTTCTTTCATTTCTCACGTCTCCAGCCCTTCTCTCCATGCCAACTAATTTAAATTGGATGCCATTCTTATGCATGTAATGATGTAATTTTATGAATTTACTTCATAATTAACGTCGTGATATTTTTCCCGCACCCCCTGACGCAGAGGTTCCGGGTCCCGGAGGGCGTCTCTCGGCCCGGTACGGAACCTACGGTCCTGCAAGGAGCGCTTTTATACAAAAAAATTAGCATTACACACACATAAAACATGAAAAAGAACACAAAAATGAATGGGACGACAACAAAGAGGAGGTAAGTAGTTCGTAAAAGGAGACAGACGAAACACATTTTATTGTTTTTTGCTGTGATTCTCAATGAAATACATAGTTGGAATGACTGTTTTCATTACGTGTACAAGAGAAGTATGTAGAAGTGACAGAAGTATATGGAAAGTTACTCTAGTGAAGCGTAAATGTGCTGTCAACTTATCTCTAAGTAGATATACGTCATTACCATTGATCAAAACTATATTTTCTTTTCATTAGAGTTCGTGTATTGAAAAGAACTGTTTTGATTTCTTTTTCTTTCTTTTCTTTTCATCTCGACTCAAGTCGATTCATTTTATTTCAGACTTATAGATTTCTTCTCTGTCTCTTTTTATCCAAATCAAATTAATTTTCTGTCAATATAGCGCAAGATGCGACACTTAAATGAGACTTCAATCAGGTCGTGGAGCAGCGGAATGGGGTAAAAGGAGCTGAATTCCGCACCCCAGTTGGGCGTGGGAGCGGGAACGGGGGAGGGAGGCAACGGAAAAGAAATATATGACGATAAAAATTAATTATTTACACAATTATCAAGTTCGCGTCTCCGCCAGCTCCCGACATCTTGGGGCGCGTCGGAGAGGTCTCCCGTCTCCGAGGCGGTGGGGAGACGCGGCACACGAAACGAGAACGGAAATGAGGCCAGCAACACGACATCTCACGATCGAAATAAAGGTTCATTGTAAGATCAAGATACAAATTTATGCAAATATGATAACTTTATAAGGGTTAAAGTAATATTGTATGAAAACTCACGACTGCGAGTCGTTTTGTAAAATTTTAAAAATTTCTTTGGCTACACTTAGAAGAAAAATTTGTATTAAGAGACAAGAGAAGATTGCGATATCGTACCGTTTCGCTCACCTTCTTCTCCCACTGCAGCACGTAGGGAACGGGGTGGTCACCGGGGAACTCGACGTGACAATTGAAGACGACACTCTCACCCAAAATCGCTGTGATGTGGACAGCATCTTGTGCAGGGATGAAATCTACGGATGGGAGAGCCACAATTAGATTACCTACCCGCAGACCCGGCGTGACTACGGCTCCGCAAACTCACCTGAATTAACTGGACTCGGTGTGTGACTTCGAGCGGTTGGCAAGAAGACAAATGCGACGATAATCGAAAGGTACAAATTATTCAAACAGAAGCTTGCTGTTCTCGTTCTTCCTGATGCTTTTTTGTGTGTGGTCAAGTCCTGAAGACGGCTTAATGCCTTAATGCACCACCGGAACGACCCAGGGTTCGCGCGCACGCCCATGCCTCTTGTCCCATAGTAAATGCTAACGTAGTATCCACATTATAGCGGCGCTACCTGGAAAACGGGAAAATGCGGTCTCATTAATTTCCACTAATTGCCCAATTTGCCACGTCAAACCCCATTCAGGCCCGCACTCTCTCAAACTTTTACCGATTTTGCCCAATTTCCAATCACATTCAGAGACTTCAATGCTGATGAGAGTTAGATAATGACGACCTTTTAATTAAGACCTTGTCTGAGCCGCGCTTTTGATGGACGTGTTTTGACAGCCGATTCGGCTTATTTGAGAACCAGTGCAACAACCAATTGGAGTGGAATTCTATACCTTGCCAGCGAACACAACAAATTGCTCAATCAACAGGAAAAGTGATTCGTGAGCCGCCATTCTAGCTCACTTTGTGAAGGGTCTATTTTGCATTTGGGATTAGGCTTTTCCAAGTGTGTCTAAAATTTTGTTCGGTAATTCTGATAGTTATGATAATTTGGGTTCAATATATGAGCAGTAGATTAGCCACTACGCTTCCCATTTAAATTGCAATTACTCTCATTTTGATGTTCAGTTCTAGGAAACGCCTCAAATCAAGAGCAGTTGGAATTGGAAATGAAAACGAAAGGTGCATTTCTTGAGCCCATAAATAAAACTTCTAAATTCTTATGTGGTAAAAAATATTTTTTAGTTTCGTAAAAAACTTCAAAGGAAGAAAAAAGCTATACTAAGTTGGCTATTCCAAGTTGGCAATTTTCGATCAGTAAGTTATCCGTAATTTAAATCAAACAAGTTTTTCTTGGTCCAAAGTACCCTCAGTGGACCTGGGAGTCTCAGTAGCTTGGCTTTTTTTTAGAAAATAGTTCTCAAATTATCCTAGAAAGTCTAGGTAACTGTAATTTTTCTTCTCTTCTATCTCCAGTATTGTGTTTCACAAAACAGCCTCTAATTAAGAGCGGATAAAACCCACCCTGGAAAATTATCTGCTCTACATGGCTGAAAATCCCTCCGATTAAGAGCAGTAAACCGCCTTCCGGTGGCCAAGTCGCAGTGCACAGGCTCAGCGAGCACAAAAGGCGCCGAAACCCGGGTGACATCGCGGAACAGTGAGCATTCACGGAGAGCGCGGAAACTCGCCTAACGATCACGAAAATCACTAAAGCCTGCAGCAATTATGCAGGTCTCTACAGGTAAAATTGATTTTCTCAATACATGTTGACGTCGCTCGCAAATTACAGTCCTACACTGCGCTGCCCCGTGCTTGTATTTTAAATCCGCCACACGGAGTAGGCACAGGCATCGGCAGCAGGGCTGAAGGCACGGCATCAGTGGCAATGTTGCAAATTCATTCAAATTTATTTCCCTTGGCAGCACAATAAAAATTGCTCGCTCGCTGCTGAAATTTATGTTGTGTAAATCTTTAATGTTCACGCACTCGTCTCGCAGCCCTCATGCCTTCGTGGCTCGTGCTCCCCGAAACTCCTCGGAATTTTCATTTTTCATGTCATCGACAAGGTAGCACTTTTTTGCCAGGCCTCCCCTCTCCGTGTGCCATAAATTATATCGTGTACAACACTAATTAATCCTTGCTGGAGCTCTGCCTTGCCTGCTCACTTGCCAGCTATTGAGCAATGTTCAATGAGAGCTCCGAAAGAACTTGCACTGATGCATGTACACAACATTCAGAGCGCACTCAACAATTTCATTTTATTCAATGATGATGATATTGTGCTTTTCTGTGCTCGCTCCCTCCGATCTGCCTGCTCGCCTGCCAGAGTCGTCTACCAGAGAGATGAGCCCTGGAGCTTTAATTCAGGCAAAAGGGATAAATAATGTGGAGTACACTCGCGCGCGCGTATGTGTTTGTATGTGGGTGTGCGAGGGGACATCAATAATGCAAATCTTGATTAAAAGCTGGCGCAGGATGGCCAGAAACAAAGGAGGGATCGTGCACCGAGAGCCATGCACGTTGACAAGGCAATCGACAGGTACACCTGTACTCCGGGTCGTCGAGCTGGGCTCCCACTGGGGCCGATATTTGTGTTCGTCGACGTCGTCCGGAGCGGAGCCAGTACGTGTGTATTCATATACATTACATAATTTGGCACAATCCTCGACGTCTGAGCGCCCCTGAGCCCTTGAAGAGCCACCTACATCGCGATTCCCTTGAAAGTTATCACGAAAACGTGTCATTTGAATGCAAATTCATGCCGTGCAGCACCAAAATGTGACACTACTCGAATACACGGGTGTGGTCTGCAGCGAAAATTTGTGTAATCAAATCATTTCCACTGGTATGCTGCTCACTGGCTCAGCTCTTCGCACTTCTTTCGACCGCACTTTTGGCCCCCACGTACCATTTTGTCCTCGCTATTTCCTCCAATCGCGTCCGCACTCACTTCTAATTGCTTTTTCCACCGATTTTCTCCGTAATTTATGAAAATTCTGCACACACACAGACTGAGGCAAGATGTCAGAAAAATAACCTGCACGAAGAGAATTGAAATTATGTATGTTGTGAATGAGCAAACGTGTGTATTCCTTTGACGGAGCCTGCGCTGCGCAGCTATAAAACTGACAGCCCACGCTCACGTTCTCTCACACACACACAGCCCTTTTCTCTTTATAGCGCCCTCCTCATCCTCTGCAGCCCCCTGCTCGTACGTGTGACTGACACTGGCATGGCAGGAGCAGACTTTCGCGTGGTCCTAGCGCTACATATCATCATCATTATCATCGTTATTACAACAACATCGTGTTTACGTGTATGTAGGATTTCCACGATGGTCACATACCCATGTACCTCGTAATGGCGTACTTATGTGCGAAATACGCGACACACCTCCGAGTGTCCCCTTGCGTGTGGGCAGCAGCAGACCCGCTTGACTCCGTAATTGCTGACTCGCTCTCGCAGGCAATTATGGATCCTAATGAGCCCCTTTGCTAAGTCCGTTCCAAGAACTTTCCTATTGTCGCTAGGTGCAATTAGGACATTAAGAGGCTTTCACGCCACTCTGGAGAGCTGCAGTCGTGTAATGAGATCGGATTTGCCTTCTCCCATCCCCTCAGTTGTCGGAATTTTTCTGCTCTCGCAAAATTTCTACTCCGTACAAAAGACTCGGCAGCCAGAAAATGTATTTGAGCGGATATCCGAGAACCCTGCACCGGATCTTATCCTCATTTTCCTCGTTTTTTTCCCAATTTTCCTCAATGTGAAAATTTCCAGTAATTGATATTGGCTCATGCTGAGTTTTATCTTTATTTTCGAGAAACTTTCAGACAAAATGGGCTCTTTTGTACCAGAAAATAAGAGCTTAAGTACAAGGAAACTGGAACAGAAGCCAGCTGTAAATATCATGGCATTTTTAATGGAGAACAAAAGTCCGTCATTTTTTGCAAGATCTTTTGGGCTCCCAAAAATTATGAAAAAAAATCAGGCTCTGACTTTTCTGGAAGTAATATTTTTATTGGAAATATGAAGACTCCTGAGAGAGGAATAAATAAGAATTGGAATATTTTGGGTAGAACACCGGATAAAGAAAAAACAAAAAACAAAAACCCTCCCAGACCTAAGGGACTCCCAATTTCCACCTTTTCATAGTTACATCGAATTTGCATATCGGCGGCCGGAGAACGTCTAAATCATCCTTCAAAAGTTGTTTACCGAAGAACGGGCATTAAGGTTAATGAAATTACTGATAAAGCATTATGCTATCGAACAGTGCTGCGCCCGGAACGGGACGCTTTGGCAGCGGCCTAGTAGTAATTGGATTAACTTTTAAATCTTTTTTTGCCTTCACGCGCTTTCATAATAATCCATAATGCGCCCGTTGGCTGCCGCATGCCGATGTCGAAGCTTCTTCGAAATAAAATAGAGACGCGGAAAGCACGGAGAGTGGGTACGTGGAGGATGGAATCTCATTATTGCTATTGCTATTATTATCATCAACTTTTTGTGATTGCTCATCCATGCACTAAATGACTTAACTTTTAAACAGCCATTACTTTTTCCTTCCCACTCCACTTATCTCGCGTGGCTCTTTGAAGTGCACTTTCCCCAGCTCGAGAGGCATCAGTGCAGCCCGACCCTCCCTTTGTCTGTTCGCCTGACCCATTTCCTACCGTGCCTCGAATTTTTCGGACTGTTTTTTCGGTCTGGGAGAAAATGGGCTAAATAATTAGGCACTCTCCCTCGGCTTTACAGAAGAGTATTCATAGCAGCGACAGTACTGTTCGTCTGGAGTTGTTAGATTATTAACAATATTGAATGTCTACGGAGAGAAGTGGAGAGAATGTTTGGTATGTCATGCTTAGTTGGGTTCCTGATAAGTTGAAAGCGATGTTCGGTTTTTGTTCTTTATCAGCTCTCCCGCTTCTCTCGTAATTTGATACCTCCGTGGCGAATGACGGTCCGGAACGGTGTCTCATTCCGAGACTAAGTGGAAGAAAATTTTCGGTCAATTAGTTAAGAAGGGTATTGATTTTTACTGAGAAAGTTCCGGAAGAGCTGCATAATTAATCCGCAATCAAACTTTGCTCTTGGCATCGCGCACAATAGGAGAGTGACTCGTGATAAATTAATGGGGGCACGCAAGCCAATTTTTATCTTTCGGCGGACTCTTCGGTCCCGACTCCCAATCACAGTAATTACTCAATCCAAACGGCAATTTTCCACTTTGCCTCGAACGCCCTGCACCAGCTGGCCAGTAATTTCCATGAAAACGGTAACCCAGCCTGTGTTTGTTTTCATTCAATTTTCATAAAAAGGGTGCGGGGTCATTTTTAATTAAACATATCCGATTCCAGAAAACAGCATTCAATTGGCTTTTGAACGCAAATTGAACGAACTCTAGAACTTGAACGGGCACATAATTGACAGCTTTTAATCAAACATGGAGGAGCCACAAGTGATTTACACATCAAATGGACGTCATTCCGAATCAAAGCCGATACCAATTATGTGCTAGACAGCCACTTTGCAGGCCGCCCACACGAGTGGGGGGAAAAGCCGTCCCAGTATGACAAACTCAAGGCTTCCGGTCGATGAAACCTCTGTCAACGGCGCGTCAGGAGAGCTCTCTTGGTCCCAGATCTAAGCAATCAAATTCACATTTTAAACCACTGCCTAATTCAATCAGGCCGGCCGCCACATCTCTCGCCTACAAAATAACTCGCACTCGCCTCTCTCTATAATCAATTTTGATTAAACGCGTAGGCCGGGCAACATACTTTCGGCTCGGCATCTCTGGTGTCAGGAATTCCTGATTGCATCTTGTCCGTCGGTCTCTGACACGGATGGAGGTAACATGACTTGGCGTTTCAAAGAACCGAGCGAGATTTTTGGAGGACTTTTCCGGGATTGTCTCTCATTTGGAAAACTTTTTTGTCGTGTTTTTAGTAATTTTGGGTTCTCAAATGATTCAAACTTGCGATGTGAAAAAAAGGGCTTTTCCCCGACAAGGCTTTGGGCGCGTGTGCTTTTGTCAACCTCAAAACATAACAACTAACATTTTTCAGAATTTATTTTCAATATTTTTTGTCATCGTTCGTGTCATTCAACATTTATCGGCCGACCATTTCACCCTTTTTCATTTTATTATAGCTCAGACATGCCTCCAAATAACACACGTGTCACTTTTTGTGTGTCTGTTTAATTTTAAAACGTGTGTATTCACCAAAATCCACACTTTTATGTACCATCAGACTGGGCTCGGGAGCCCATTTTTTCACTGGATCATGTGCCGCTGCTTTGGCAGCCCGAGTGCGCCACGGCATGGCAGCCAAGCCAGGTAGAGGTATGCGGGCACGAGGTATGCTGGATGCGAAGGCAATAACAGGTAAAACTGACATTGAGGTATGCGGTATGACGCGCGGACGACAATTATGTTCAACCTACCAAACGATGAATATTTTATCTCGGGCTCAGCTCCCTCTTTTGCTTTTGTGTGCGTGTGTTGTTCGAAAAGCGCCGCGCATGGTGAAACAAAAGGGCCATCGGACCACAAGGTAAGCGAAGTGAATCTGGACAGAATGTGGCCGGGGTGTACAAAAACTGGAGCTCACTGGCCAATGAAATCAAATCAGATCATTCAATGCACCAGCACCCAACTTTTGTTTGTATTTCGTCACGGCACTCTCTTCGCCCCAGTAAATCTCGCGTTCGGTCTGTTTGTCTGGATTTTCTTTTGCCGAATTTCTAGCAGTGCTTGACGTTTGACAAGCTTAAGTGTGGAGATTTTAGGGCAATGAAAAATCCTTGAAGATTCTAAGAAACAGCTGTTAATTTTTAACGATCCATGGAACAGCTTCAGAGCAGATATTTTAGGCTGAAGAAAATCTACTCCGTAGAAATTGTTTATATTTGTCACGATTTGTCAGAGAGAAATCTTCCCAAATTTCTAGAGTCTTTTTCGAAGTGAACCCCGATCTGGGGCTCTAACGACCGAGAGTTTGGCTCAGAGGACACGCAATTTCGAGCCAACAAAGCTGGGCTTTGCACCCACCCCCGCCAGTGGACGCGAGTCAGCACTAATTGGGTTGTCAGGCTCCGTGCGTTCTTTGTACTCGGTTATTCTAGCTTTCAATCCTGCCATTCGGAGGCAGTGGTGAGAGGAGGCGAGTGCGGCTGCGAATCGTGGTCAGTATTTGATGGTGGCTGATTCCGAGTTGATTCGAACATCAATACAGTGCCAGCACGAGCTTCATGCATCACAATTTAAAAAATTAATGTATGCATGAATACCGCTAGTTACCATAAACACACAAAAAGCCTCATGCTTCGCTAGTGGAGCCTTTGTGTGTCAACAAACACGTACACAGAGTTGCTATAAAAATATTTTCTCTCTGGCGCTCTCCCCGCACGTCATGCCGTCACATCACCAGGACCTCACTCTTTCTTCACTTCACCCGTACCTTGATGGAGACTCTCGCCTGTGTACACAAAGGATATTTCTTCTTTTTCTTCAACTGCTGTTCCCGAGCCTGGGAGATGCTTCCCCCGTCATCTTTCAACTTTGATGATGAGATTATGCAGAAAGGTGACGGTAACTTTTGCAAGATTACACAGTCCTTTATGGCCTCACAAAGGGAGACGTCTCATGTGAGCTCGGGACAAACAAGACCTACATAGACAGCGCTCAATGGGTATAATTAAATTGAGAAAAGGGAGTTTATGCCGCCAACTTTGTCTTCCCAATAAACGTCCCTCAGTCTCGGAAGTCAGCCTCTGTCTTTTAATTAGGCACCGGGGGGATGTTGCGTAAACAAGACATGTTCTCGGAATCAATTGACGAGCGATCAGGCTCCTTCTTTGTCCCCGAATCAATAGACATGCCCTAAATATTACATCAAATATGGAATGGCGCCTTCATAAAAACCCATAATTGCCTATTTTGTATTGTTGTTACGACAACGATATGCAATACAGTTTCGTCACAGGCAGGCTGGTACACACATGAACTCACATTCGTAAACCCATAAATATTTGTTCAGCCGAGTTGCATCAATGATTTTCCACAATTTCTCGCTCCATGACGTGCTGCTAGGCCGCCTTACAGCAGTGCCAAGAAGACATAACTTCGTCCCAACCACTTCCACCTACCCTACTTTTTCCCTCACATCCACACACACACACACTTTGTCGTAACCAGCAAACTCGGTGATCCAATTAGTCTAAGATGCTTTTTCCTGGCATTTACGTATGTCTGCATTTTACCTATTTCGGCCTTTTTGTGTCCAATTTCCATTCCTCCCGCTTCTCCACGCGTCTGACTTCCTTTGTCTGTTTGTCTCGCGAGAGAGACCTCGCCTTTTGGCTTCCCCGAAACGGCAAAAGTCGTCAAGGAAATACACGAGTAATTCGTAGATTCCGGGGCACTTCTTTGAAATGCAAGATTCAAGAGCTACAATATTTCATTCAAGTGCAGTACTTGTCGACAAAAAGCAGCCCACAATCCTCTTGTGTTTTGTACTCACTTGCTGCTATCGCAGCCGTGTTCCGTGCTCGATGCCGCGCCGCCCTCGTCTCATTCCTGCTCTGCGCACTAGCACTCTGTTGCTGTTTTATATCGAATCTATTTGTTGATGTCGTTTGGTACTCTTGAAATTGAAATTGGGTTCTGTTTGCCTCCACTCTACTTCCCTCCTCGCCTCGCCTCGCATCGCCTATCCCGTAGGTATAAGCGGATAGACCGACGGACGGCGTTCAGGATGTATTTTGGTGTATTTGTATCGATTTCCGTCCCGTCGACAGGAAGTAAATGGGCAATACACACTCTCCGGGATCCCGATCCCACTTGCAACCTGCATCCTCGCCTCCCTGCTCCCCTTTGAACGATACGGGGCGTTTACAAGACAGAGAGGATATTGCGGTCGAAGTCTTGTCATGAATACGTTCTTCCAGATGATTGATCAGCAGCATCGTATCATTTATCAAAAGTCTTGCCCCAGCAACCACTCCGAGTGAAATGTGGCCTATGCAATGCATTCCATTTATTGTAAATTTGCCCAAACCAAAGCACACTAACCAGTTCCTTTGAAATCCTTATTTAATTAAACGCTTTTGGTTCCTTCAATTACTGACTTCGGATTTGGCTTTGAATTGCCTCTCACAATGGTCGAGAGTGGACAGCCTCCTATCTTTCTTTCCTCCTTTCTTCACCTGAAATATTGCACGTTATTCATTACCGCTAATTAAAACCCTTCAACAACCCTCCGAATGACGTATCTGCACAATTTGCAAACTTGTTGCAGACAAAGGTGGGAACATTCATAATCCCGAAGGATTACCTGTTTCGTCTGCTCATAAATATATTTTCGGGCGACATTCCCTCAAAAGAGTCTCCGAAACCGCAATTTATAATACTGAATTTGACCCTCACACAACAACAACTCCCTTTCTCACAAATGACTTCGACTTTCCATACCTTCATCCACCTCACTCACCTCTCGGATGCCATTGAGGCATTCATTCATTTGAAAACATCCATAAATCACCGACAAAGTAACAAAAGGGCCATAATTACTGTACAATCCTCCCGCTTTTGCCGTGCTCTATAAAACTTACGTTTCGTCTTACTCCATAGCAGGTGGATATATGCTCCAGTCTACATTCCACTCTGTACCTGCCCGAGTGCCATTCCATATATCTCGAGAGGAGCAGAGTCGTGATGCAGGTAAAAGGCCTAGAGGACATCTGCGGCATCGGCGTGTAGAAAAAAGTGAAGTGAAAAAAGGTGTCGGCTGGGAGTCACGACTCACGGCAGAGGAGGACTGCCCCCCTTCCCCCCCTTAACCGCAACCGCAATGGAGTAGACTAAGTAGGGAGGGAATTAGGATTTTTGTTTTTCCAGCAAAAAGACAGACAGAACTCTCAAAACTGCCGAGTGCTTGCGGTTGAAAAATCCTGAAATCTCCAAATATGTAATTTTGTATGCTCCACCTTGCCACACTTTTCAGCCAGCGCAGCACGATCCACATTGCGAGGAAAGTCAGTGCCTTCGACGCTGAATAGTGAGAAGGGGTTCTTCGTCGTCGTATCCCTGGACCGAGAGTCTTCCAACAATGGCAACGGTAGATTGTTGAATAAATGAAAACGCCACTTGAGTGTCACTATAAATTACAACAAAAGCAGGAAGCAGCAGCGGCATAAACGACGTCTGAACGAAAAAAAGAATATTTATATGAGAGAACGAGAGAAAAAAATTTTGTCATCGTCATCAAATTGCATCAAGAAGACGGGAAAAAATATGTAGAATTCACGGTACAAATACGAAATGGAGAAAAAACCTGAAAAATATGATACAGCTGCATTGGAGATACGTTTTGGACTCTAGTTGCCGGCTGCTTGGGCCGAGCTAGGCGCACTACATTTCACATTCTGCAGCCCTGCGACAGTCTCGGTGTGCCGCTGGGAGGGGGGAGGCACTCAGGTAAAAAAGAAGGGTTCACCTAGCGTTTTCAGCGGGTCCCGTTAAAACCGACGGTTTTAGCATCGATTAAAAATTTATCTCTCGCGAAGATTAGCGCTCTAAATACTGTATCTTCTTCATCATGTGGCTCAGAACACTTTTAACCTGGGCCCGGAATATTGGTGTCTAAGGTATTGTTGGGGCACGTTAGTACCATGTTTTATGTCTTTCATATTTATGACTGCGATGTCGACGAGTACCGAAGATTCATCCACGGCGTCACCACCGTCATCGCCACTGACTTTAACCACAGCAGTATCATAATGTCTGTACGTATAATTTTTTTAGTAGCCTTATGCTGCCTTTTTCATATTTTTATTTTCGGTTATGTGATGTGCCATATTCTAGCGTACACATATAAAGTTATTACTTGGCAACAGCAATATGTATATTGACGGCAGCAGCAGGCCAAACAAATATTAAACGCATAGAATAATCGATGTTGATGAAAGATGACGCGCAAGTTTTCAATGAGGAATTTTTTTCGTCGAGTCTCACGTAGTTGGTCCAAAAGCGACTCTGTCTGTCGGTTCGTCTGATTTCTTTTCGAAGCTTCACGGAATTCCTGCCTCGTTAGTTTTCGTGATTGTGAAGTCATGGAAAATCACCATTTGATGGCTTCACCACCGAAATTTTTTTAAAGTGTCGAAAATTTTTTAACATATTGGGGCTTCCCAAAGTTTCCCCACATGTTCCAAGAAGTATTATCATCAAGAATCAATCCTAGATTTGGATTAAACTCGTTGAGATCGATACAAATCTAGGGTCATTTCTACTCACCGACCTGCTCTTTTGGACGTACATCTAATTTTCAAAAAATGTCACAAATTCAAGGGGCCATCTTATTAAAAAAAAATCCTTAATAAATACGTGGGGTGAGACTAAACTCCTTTCGAACAGACTGACATATAACAATAAATTGAATAACAAGCTCATGAAAAATTCTAAACCCCTCTTCCGAGACTGACAAAAGGCATGATACTTTAGACATTTCCAGCTCCCAAATACGGAACATTCTGACATGAATTTGTGAGTTCATGCAGAGAGTTCAGGTCGTGATAGGCCGCAGTGATTGGTTTTTCTCTTCGGGCATATCAGAACTTCCCTCTACTAAACTTCCCATCGTTCAAGTGGATCTGAAATACGTCGAAGCGTTTGAACCGAGCCGCGCCGGCTGCGTTGCGGCACACGGATGAGAATAGGGGGAAATGTGAGGGCTCCGTGTGCGGTGGGAATGCAGGTGAACCATAAAATAAATCATCATATTCAACGTCTGTCTTATCAAAACCCATTCACACGTGTGTATCTGCGCTCTCATGTAACATCTATCGCCTGGGAATAGACGTTTTATAGTTGAGGCAATCCCGTCGACGGAAAGTCGGAAGTTTGAAACCTTTTACGGTTCAATTTCCTGCATGTTGAGCTCAAAGTGGGAATAAAGAGAGCTCTCAATGTGAAGAGATGTCGAGATTAGTTGCATATTCCTGACAGTCTCAGTCGTTAGCAAGGAGGCGAGTAAGCGGAAGATCTTCCATTGCATTCTCCTAATCCCTCTTCCGACATTCTTAAAGGCTCAATCATCCGCACAAACCCTTTTTTCTCTCCCACCACACCCTCAAAAGGCGAACGATGGCGAGAAAACGGAGGGATTACAAAACGGCTTACGGTCTGAGCAACAATCCGGAGATCCCCATGTCAGTTGGCTACAATTGCCATGCCACGCCACGCCAAGCCTAGCAGATTGCGTCGCTTCTGCTCGCATATGGCTGTCGCGCAGCTTGCAGGAACAAGATAATTATTTCCTCCAAGTTCTTCCAGCTCTTTTTCTATTCCCGCGTCATTCTGGTCGATCTCGTGTGACCAGTCTTGCCCCTCCACTCACACATGCTGACCTATAGGGTTTGCAAATCTGCACTCCCGGGATGCCCTTTTTACTGAATCATTTTCTTCCAAAGCTCATAAATTTAGTGGAGCCTTTTTGGTGAGTTTTTGGTCATTCTTCATATTTAGGTTTATTTCTTAATTTTTTTATAGACTTTAGTGCTTTCGAAGTCCATAAGTTTCATACTTTACTTAACAAAAACTGATCTGAGGAGTTCTTGATTGGAATTGTGAATAAATAGCTAAAATTAAATAGAATCAGTTCCAGTCCCCAGAGAGCCCGAAAACGGTAGGTTAATCAATTTTTGTAAAAAATGGGTTAAAATAGTCGTGCAACTCCCAGACATCCAGACTGACAGACATACTCTGGTGGACTTGAAAGACGATTGGCGTTAATTAAAATCGCGATATCGAGCGTTTGTAGTAAATGTGTATTTTGTATTTTCCAATTTTGTTTTTGTCGCCTGTTCGCGCGTAGTAACACACCACGTTAGCGTTCTGCAGACCCACAACTTCACAGTTCACAGGAAGATTTTAAATATGCATGTCGAGGAGGCAGCGCGAAGAGAGCCAGCATGTACTCGAAAGCCATACGCACGGCAAGAATCAATTTATTCTAACTGTTCAGAACAGGTTTGTTGTATCAGTTTTTTGGTTGCTGCTTTCTTTGATAATAACATCCACTCCAGCACCGAAACGGCATGTTTACGCACTTCTACACAATTTCATTTTCTTTCTTCCTCCGAGATCTTGTTTTTTCCTATCAACTTCGCATTATTTTATTGGGCTCTTGAGCCGCTTTATGTTATATACGAGCACATTGTCTAGCTTCGAGGGGGTAGAAGAAGTTCAAAGAGCTTCAAAAGTGCCTTTTTACTTGGCTCGAGTGTGTACGCGATGTGCCCTGCCGCCCTCTCGATCGGAGCACGGCGCAAAGTATCCAATCAAGAGGTAAAAGAAAAAGAAAGGAAATATAATCTTTGAGTTTTGCGTTTGCCTGGGCATTAATGAATGAAATATTGGGATGAAAGCAAATAATCAATTGAATGCTATTTTTATGTTTATTCAAAATTTGTTTTATGACGCATACTCTTGGAAATGCGGTCCCAGCTGAACGGTAAATACGCACTGTCGCTCTGTAATACGAATTACGGGCGGCCCTTGTCGTCTCAGAACCCCGTCCGATTCGAGTTGGGCGAGCCCGTCTGTCTAGCAACATAAATAAAGACCAAAGGTTCAAAGCTCATACTGTGTTCAATGGTGATTGGTCTCATAAATTTTTTACTTGTTTTATTCATTTACAGGCGCGAACCCAACTTAACCCTTGGTGGACTGGGGATATTATTGCCGTCATCGAATACAAATATGCCCTTATTTCCGAAATAGTTTTTTTGAGCACACAAATTTTCGTAGGGTCACTGGATCAACGCTAAACTTTTGACAAAACCTTCATGGGACAAATTTTCTCATCATTTGTTGTTCAAATTTCAAACAAATCTTGTTTCATCAACTTCCATGAAAAACACCGATTTTGCTCGGTTTTAATTTCATTTAAAAATTAAAGAGACCACACCTTAACAACACCGTCTGTCTGTCTGTCTCTCTGTCTGCCTGAAATCTTATAACTCAAGAACCAGAAGAGCTAGAGAGCTATGGTTTTTGTATCGTGTAGGGCTTGGTCTGTAGGGGTGCAGGCTAACAATTCTAGACCCCTACTCCCTCTTGGGGCGGAATGGGGGGTGTTTTACGTTTGTATGAAAACTCCTTATTTTACATCCGATTGAGCTGAAATTTAAGTTTGTGTAGTCTGTGTCAAATCTAGCAAATCATAGTACAACATGTATCCCCTATCATGTACAGGGACGGAGCTAGGGACCCTCAAAGTTTGGTCTCTCGAAATTACCCTCAAGCTTAATCTCCGATTTTGCTTTTCATATAATTTTTAGTGTTGGTCTATAAAATTTGTTTTTATTAAAAACTGAAAAATCACCATTTGCCCCGATTTAAGATATGAGTTTCTGGTTATGTCTACGGTTACGAGATCAAAATCTATCTGAATATGAGTTCAATAAGAATTTGAAAAAGAGATTTAAATTGTTTAAAAATGGCTCAATGGAGCCCAAAAGAAGTCCCAATGGGTGACAGAGGGTTAAAACCCATTTGCTAGAGCTCCGTAGTGCAGCTAGTCCATACTCACTTGCCTTCGCCGTTCGTACTCTAAAGTAGCTCCAACGGCCCAAGTATGCTATCATCAACACCACACGCACTTTTTACGATCACAATTCACAGTCATTGTCATCAAAAGGCATAAGCATATTACCACCATCCATCGATGGGCTCAACACGCACAAATGACACAAAGCAGCATAATAATGTGGCCATGAATAATGAGATAATTACAGACACACATTTTTCATCATCATAATTTGGATATATATGAGGATGGGATGCCTTTCTTGCCGTTATCATGCTTCTGCTTACCTAAACCTTAGAGCTCCCAAAAGACCTGTTTTACACCTCCATTTTCGCCTTTATGAATCTTGCCGCGAATGAGTCGGGTACGAGATGTGGATGTGCCAAGAAATCTCTCGAGTGGCTCTGTCGTCAGCGCTGATTATCACTTCTCGGTGCAGGTCAGCGAGGCTTCGCAGGTTCACTAAACCAACTCTGATTTCGGAATTCACTTTGCTCTTTATTCTTCTTGCTCTGCTATCGATTTTCCCACAGGCTTTGCTTCTTTGGAATGCAGTTGTTTTTTCACTTCCTTAGCTCAATCAGAGGCCCAATTTCCAACTCGGAATATCAACTACCGCCTAACTTGGCGATTTCACACAGATTTGGAAATTTTTTCACTAGTTTTCATTGATATTTTCAATTTTTTCTGCGCTTCGAAGTTTCCTGCGGCCGATCAACTTCGCATCTTTTTCTCTCTCTGTTCGCTTCGTCTTTTCTCTCCCGGTACTCATTTTGACAGTTGCTGAAATCGAACTTCAAATTTATCCGTTGAAAATATTTTTCCTAATTCTACCTCAAATATCTCACTAATTTTGCAAAACTCGGAACTGGAAAACTATTGCCAGTTATCTTCAATGTGACTTTCATCCCAAAACTTATCGCTGAGAGCTGAGAGAAACTGAACTTTATAACAGATTTGAAGTGCACATTTTGACAGCCGGTCGCCCTCTCGCGGCAATTTCGTGAACTGGCCTGGCGGAAAACAGTCGTACCAACGATCAACGATCAAATTTAAGAAGTCGAAGTTTTAAACCAAAAATACGCAACATTTTTGCTCCCCCTCAATATTTTAATTGTAATCATTGGAGTCCAAAACACGTTAGTCCAGAATGAGTGCCAAGGAGATCTACTACAGCGAGAAATATTACGACGACGAGTTCGAGTATCGGTGAGGATCAGCGGCGAATCCTTTGTTATTGTCCTTGAATTCTAAATGCGTTCGACCTTCCAGACACGTCGTGCTGCCAAAGGAGCTTACGAAGCTCGTACCCAAGTCCCATTTGATGTCAGAAAGTGAATGGCGCGCAATTGGGGTCCAACAGAGTCGAGGCTGGGTGCATTACATGATCCACGGACCGGAGCCCCACATCCTGCTGTTCCGCCGGCCCAAGACCTCAGCGATCTAGGCAGTGACCTCCCATCCCCGAAAGCTGAGCTGTAAATATCACAAAACACCCGCCATCGAAGAAATTCGCGTCTATAAGCTTTTGAATGTGTTGAATGAAACGCCAAAAGGACCTTTGTATCCTTAATTTTGAAGAGATTGCGGTCCTTCGCCTTGAATGTTTTGTCAATCATCCCTTTAGCTGTAAACACAATACTTTTCAAATGAGAATCTATGTTACGAAACAATAAATTATCAAAACATTTAAAACTTTTTGCTTCCGAAAAAACTCCCATGAAGTCGTGTGAAATCCAACGAGCAGAGACTGAACTACAAGCTGAGCTCCCAAGGATTTCCCGGCGTTTTTCTAGAACATGGACATCAACTCATTATTTGGATTAAAAGAAGAAACATTTGAAATTTCCATCATTATTATTTTTAGAGGTCCTCCAACACCCCGAAACGAGCTTAAATGGAAAAATTGAGTTCAGATATGTAGAATATTTTATTCAATGTTTCTCCTACTATTTATCATACTGAAATAAAATGCGGGGAATCATCTTATTTGCTACGCGCTAGAGTACGTTAGCGCTACTATACCATTACTTATTACAAAGCTTCTCGTAACTATTCGCTAGGTATATTCATTTATTTAGTATTTATTTTGAACAAGTAAAGTAAGTTAACACTAAAATAAGCAAGGTATAATCGACTAAGGAAACTGCTCTAACTTAACAATTCAGCACATCAAATCTCTTCATTGGGCCGGGGCCACAAAAATGGCGCCCGCAACTTATTACTTAGCGTTTTTGTGACTTCCGAGCCTTCTCTCTTATGCTTATCCATTCTAAGGAACAACAAATAAACTTTGTTATGCGTTAAAACAAAAATACAGATTACAGATACAGATTTTGACCAAGCTACTACCTAACGCTCTGACTTGGTGACTTCTTGGCAAATATACGCTCGGATTCGTAATCCGGCAAATCAGTCTTCAAAATGTTTTACTTAACGTGCACTCCAGTGCACTCCCACGAACGAAAGAGGGTCGATATCATTGTTTCTCGCGACTTTTTGGTATCTCTCTAGAACACTTTCTTCAGGATCCTCCGAAAGCTTCCCGTTTTCTTCTTGCTGCTCGTCGTGGAGGAGCCCAGCGACTTGGCGTCTCCGTTCTCGGGGCTCTCCGACTTCCCCTTCGTCTTCTCCGACGCCTTCGAGGACCTCCTGAGCCAGTCCCAGCCCCCGCTTCCGGTTTCGCTTCCGCTCGGAACGGAGGACTTGCGAGCCCTTCTGCTTGCAAAGATGTTGGGCGACGAGAAGCGAGACAGCTTGGTGTTGGAGGACTTGGAGGAGGTGTCGGAGATCGAGAGGTCGAGGACGCCGTTGAGGAGCTTCTCGGGGGGCGGCACGAACTCGTTGTAGGAGAGCTCGGAGGCCGTGGGGATGATGAACTCGTCGTTGTCCTCCAGATACGGCATCTCCTCGATCCGGTTGTTGCCCGTCTCGAGGGGGAGCGACGCCGAGCCTCCCGAGTTCGCGTACTCCTTGCGCTTGAGCTCCGACGTCGACTCGCCCGAGCTACTACCCCGCTTCAGGAGTTTGCTTTTGCTCTTGTCTTTCTTTTTCCGCTTCGCCTTCACCTCCACGAACTCGCTCTCCCTCTCGTCGGGCGTCCCCGTCGCTATGAGTAGATCCTCGTAGTGTCCCGAGATGTTCAGGGCCTCCTCACTCGGTCTCCTCCGTCTCTCGGCTGTCGGCGAGTTCTGGATCACTTCCATCGACTTCCTCCGGTTGAGCAGGTTCTTCTTTTTCTTCCGGGCCAGACTGGCCTCCAGAGCCTCCGCCAGCATGGCGTTGCGCCGTGAGCAGTGGCGGACGAGGGCAAAAAGCATGAGGACTTGCACGCACACGAAGCCCCCAACGTACACGATGATGGTCTTCCAGTTGTGGAGGCTGTCCATGAGCTCGTTCAAGTCGTGTCGGAGCTTGATGTTCTGCTCGAACAAGTGCTGCTCCCGCTCCATGTACCGCTTGTTCTGCTCCTCAATCTGGCTCAGAGTCTTCGTGAACGACTGCTGGAGTTCTTCCACCTGCTTCTTGTACCGACGACTCAGCTCCTCCAGGTACTGACCCGACAGCGACATGTTCCGCTCGAGAGACTAAAATTTATTTTGAATTATAAAATTAATTTTTCATTTAAAAAAATAAATAACGAAAATTGAATGGCCTAGAACATCTACTCTTACTCATTTAAACTAATAAATATGAAACAGAGAAAATCCTTTTATTCTGAGTCTCCCAGCAAAATTATGAGAGTCATAAAATTTATTGTGGGCATTTCTGTAATGTTTTCCCTCAGGAAAAAAAGCAGACAGCTTCTGATCTGATTTTTTTGATAATCTACCATATATAAAATAGACCTTTCAAATAAGTCAATCTCAAGACAAGCACAGAGGAAGCTCAATTTCCATATGAGTTTGGAGGAAAAACAACTCACCTTAATCCGATTAGAAAGCCTCAAGAAGACACTCTCCGAGTGCTGGGTCTTCTGAGCCCCATTCCCGCCGTGTCCATTGGTGCTGGGCGGAGTCGTAGTCTCAATACCAACCGCCTCCCCCAGCAAGCTCTCCAGGTTCTCCCACGCGTCGGCGACCTCCCTCTCTTCCGACTTCCTCTCACCCTCGAATTTCGACTCCTCCCTCTCCTGCGTTTCAGGGATCACCTCCAGTACGGGCTCCAGAGGCTCTTGTGGCGGAGGCATGGGGATTTGTGTGTCACTGGGAAGATGGATGACCTCCATGGGTTCAAAGACAACTCCCTCTGTCGAGAAGTTCTCCTGGCTCTGGGTCTCGGAGCTTTCGGAGGAAGCCTCGGTGGATATCGTGAGGCACTCCTGGCTCTCCTCAGTGGAGAAAGGTGGGGCTTGGGAGGGCTGGATGAAGTCGAGGACCTCCAGGTAGTTACAGAGGGCGACGGAAGTCTTGAGCGGCAGCATGGACGTCACGTAGGTGTAGGGGAAGCAGGACTTGGAGGAGCTCAGGAGGTTCAGGCAGAACTGGGACTCGGCTAGGCTCTCGGCAACGGTTCTCTGGCTGCTGAGTCGCTCGAGGTACTCGCGCTGGCACTGCACTAGCAGTTGCACTTCCGAGAGCAGCTTTTCGCCGCAAAACCCGCACTGAGTCTCGCTTGTGAGGGACTGGCAGGTCATCTGAGTCTGGTTCTTCGCGGTGTCGTTGCTCGGCTGCTTACCCAGGACCTCGGCTGCTTTCTTCACAATGTTACCCACGGCCTCGCCAACCACTTTGAGCAGGTTCTTGTCGTCCTTGAGGGTCCCTCCGTTCTTTCGAAGTGCCTCCTCCTCGTCATCCTCGAAGTCGTCGGCCTCCACGATCTTGAAGACCTGGTTCTCGGTCTCGAAGGCCTCGAACTCGGAGGTCCCAAACACGCGGAACAGCGACACCGGGCAGTAATGCTCCGAGTTGTAGTGCGAGTGGATCTCGACTCTCATGAACTTGCCAAAGAGCTGCGGCTCCAGCGTGAAGTTCTGGACCGTCCGCTCGTCCATGGCTGTGAACTTGCCCACCGTCTGCCACTCCCGGGTCGGGAATCGGTTGCTGACGGACACCGAGAACTCCTTGGGCGACGACGAAAAGAGCTCGAAGTTGGCCAGGTCGATCTTCTCGGCTTGCACGGGCTCGCACAGCTCCACCACGAACCAGATGCGACTGGTACAGGGGTTCAGCAGATACTCGTCCTTGGAGGCTGTCAGCACGGAGCTGGTGCTCTGGGCCTCGGGGTTGGCGGCCAGAATTTTCGCTCCGCAGTCCGGGGACGCGTAGTTCTTCGCCCGCAGCTTCATCACCGGCAGGCTGTTGGGCTTGCTGGTGCCTCGGAGGGTGGTCGCTACGCTTCCGTTCTCCTCGTCCAGCCGCTGCTTCTGCTCCGCCTCCTGCATCTGCTTCTGGGCCCACTCCGAGAACACGGGCATCGGACTGTCCTCCGTGCTGTTGAGCGAGGTCTCGTTTTGACTAGACTTCGCCACCTGCGGGTCCACTGGCGGCTCTTCGTCCTCGAGAGACGACTCCGAGGATCCAGAAACGTTTTGCGGAAGGTCCTCTCGGATGTCCAGGACTGCCTCTGGAGACGACATTATTCCGGTGGTGGTGGGAGAGAAGTCTGACAGTCTGAAAGGAGAGGAGACAACAATTAATTTAAAGCACGTTATCTCACGAAGAGTACTTTGAATCTATTCCCAAGCCTCTCCAAAATGGTCAATCAACTAATTAACATTTTAATTGAGTAGCTATCAAGGCCATTGGAGGCCATCCGAGCAATGCGGTTATGCGGCTAAATGATCGCGCTCGTTAATTACCGCTCGGCAGTTCCTTTCTCTTATGACTCGTGGCACCTCAAGTAAATCAAAG
Source organism: Forcipomyia taiwana (assembly GCA_963930915.1). Classification (NCBI taxonomy): domain Eukaryota; kingdom Metazoa; phylum Arthropoda; class Insecta; order Diptera; family Ceratopogonidae; genus Forcipomyia; species Forcipomyia taiwana. The sequence goes on along the minus strand of CAWVOI010000099.1, from coordinate 5,815,197 downwards.
GCAGCGCCTATTTGTCACTGGAACGGCACCGGTTATGAATTTTAAGTAGCCTCTGTTACAAAGTTTATCTAATTTATAGCTGGCTCTTCGATCTGCTTTTTTGTAAAAAATATATTCCTCTGAGTCGCCTTCGAAGTTGAGATTTCATCACCTAGAACGTTAAGATTTTTCGTTTCAAGACCTAGAATTTCTAGCATTCCATTATAAACGGTCTAATGTGTAAGCTTAGGAATTTTCTATTTCAGAAAAATTTCCAGAAAATTTTCCTGTTTCAGTTTTAAACTTGATAAAATAAAAATCTTTAAAGATTTAATTATCAGCCAAACGATTCAGTACGATGAACGATCCAAATTCTTAAAAGTAATAGAGCGAGTTTTCAAAGCCTAAAATAAGACTGATTCTATGAGGAAGTTCTAAGAGGTTTTAAGAAAAAAGTCAAAATTTGCCGTTTAAAAATTTTATTCTCAGTCAGTCGCCAATTCTTTAAATTAACATGATTTTAATTGGCTAAAATCGGCACTTCTCTGACCCTCTCGCTGAGCCCTTTTACCACTTGCTGTAGGTGGTGTAAGCTGGGGCAGCGGCGACCAATCCAGAGGAGTAGGTCAAAGGAGCGGAGTAAGAGAGAGGGGCAGAGTAGGCGAGGGGAGCAGCGGCGTAGGTCAAGGGAGCGTCGAAGCGAGCAGCAGTAGAGTAGGAGGTGATGGGAGCAGAGTAAGAGACAGCTGGAGCAGCGGCGTAGGAGATGGCTGGGGCAGCGGCATAGGCTACGGCTGGGGCAGCGTGGGAGATGACGGTCTTCTGGATAGCTGGGGCAGCAACGACGTGCTTCTCAATGCGGGGAGTCGAGACGAGGGTCTTGGAGACACCGTGAGCGAGGATGGGCTCGACAACATCGGCCTTGCTGTGGACCACGGTCTGGCTCTGGTGAGAGACGGCAGTTGGGAAGCTCTTGACTACGTTTCCAACATGCTCGACAGTGGGCTGCTCAACAACCGAGTACTCTGGCTTCACGACGGTCTTCTCATAGGCAGTCACGATGGGCTCAGAGACGATGGTCTTGGTAGCGATGGGAGCTGAGTAGGCAACCACGGATGGGGAGTGGGCGAGCAGAGTGCTGGGAGCTGCGACGGCAACGGCGACGAAAACGGACAACACCACCAAACGGAACATTTTGATTGTTTGATTTAATTAAAATCTTTCACGAGGTCTGTGTTGTTGTTGAATGAGATTCAAAGCTGGACTGATATTTTTTCCATCCCGCAGCTACCCTTTTATACGATCGCGCGAGAAAATCCCGGCCCGTACGCTCAACTTGATCAACATTGCAACATTACCGGGTTCAACTTCTTTTGTGCTGCTTGCTCCTCGCTCATGAGCGGCAATTGCGAGCGTGTATGTGGACAGAACTACGCAAAGTGACCGGGGGTGGGGTAGAGACTGAGGTAAATCTGTATCAAACTATCTCGGAGCTCGTTTTGCTTCTTTCGAACCACAACCTTGAATCTTTTAGCCAGTTATCGTAATTGGAGAGATCCTAGGCAGCAGAACGGGATTCCTTCGAGTTCTGCTGGCTAACGAAAGCGAAGCAAAAACAGTATCCGTAATCCAACCTTAAGTACTCCAGTACAGACGACCTTGGCATAATAAATAATCTAGCCTCAGCAAAAAAAAAGTTCCAACGCGCGCAAAAAATTTGGCTCTTGGAATGTAATCGGCGTTCTGCCTTCTTTTTCTCACGCGTGCCTCCACACACCTCTCGACCGTCTAATCTTTCTGGTATTTCGGGTATCTGCGGCGCTATAAATATCAATCAGCAGATGGACTGAGAGGACCTTTCAAGACACCCGACACATCTCAGATTAGATGCGATGATAGGCAGAAGTAAAAGGATTATTTTGGTACCTTCTTGAGAGGCGAGACCTTGAAAGCGATACTGGTGTCGGGGGAACAGCGCCAGTCATGTACAACGTCACACTCTTGCGTCACGTCCCAAATCGTTTGGCCATTTCCTCATTCTCTCATTGATTTTTAATTGGCCTCTCGACTGACATGAAGCAGTTATCCTTCTCTATTCTCATGCTTGCGTGTCGGGGGCAGTGACTCCTCGGTCGCATTTGTGCTTCAATGTGCAGTTAATAGAGCCTCACTCCATAATCGAACCCGACACGACATATGGCTGGATATTTGATCAGATTGTGTTACACTTGCCATTACCGATTGCGATTGCCAGCTTAGATTTGTTGGGACGAACGAGACTGACAGACAACCAGAACGTCCTCCACGAGCGAACCGGATGCCAAAGAGGACAAGACAAGCCCTCTTTTTGCTCGACGCACTTTCCACTACCCGGCGGCGGCTGAGTAGCAGTAAAAACTGGAGCAACGAGTTCTTTATAGTCCAGCAGGATACGCGAGGGGCATTAACGGATTTATTGGATAGTGCTCGTTGCCGTAAAAGGAGCGGCTACACAGCAGTTGACCTTAACATTCGTTTAAGAAACTGGGGGATGTGAGCACGGGCCAATAGGCAGTAGCTCGTGTTTAGTCTAGATCCGTCTCTTGCAGGCGTCATACCGTAATAGTTCCTGCGGGGCTTCATTGTTTGCTTGGCAAAATGTTAAGACAACTTTGATTCATTTAGCTGATAGGAAGGCAGAAAATCTATAAGTTCGATTTGTTTGAAGCCATCTTTGGATTATTTCATTTTCAGACATTTGAGAAGGGCGAAGTAGAGAAGGACTAGTTTTCAAATTCCAAACAAAAACGATTTTGGACGTTTTGCATGGAAATCAAATTTTTTTCTCGATGTTTTCCTTCCTGCTGGAAATATTTTTTATGTTTTAATTCCAAAGTTCAGCTTCGTAAGTCTTGTGATTCTATCCCTTGTAAGTTGTTCTTCAGTACTTAGAGGGTAACATTTGCCTGATAAGTCCCATTAATCGCTCATTAGAAGTTCATGTGAAAATCCCTTCGGAATCCTTGACACTTGATCAAATCCAAGACTAAAATTTTCAAGAAAACATCCTTTTTAGGCCAATCCTTTTAGGCTCATCTTGCTTTGAATCAACAAATCACTGTGTCAAGCAGGTTTTCAGGCATCAGGTTACGCCCGATTTTCGCCAGCTCATTAAATGAAAAGACGAAGAAAATGCAGCTTATTTAATCCAAGATCTACGTCGCTTCGTTCGTCACACTTTGATTGTTAATCCCAAAGCCAACGGACAGAACTTAACGAGAAAAGTCAATCCGCATCCAACTGCAACTCGTTCGCAACCTGCATCTTTTGTTTCGTAAAAAAAAACTTGTTGTGTTTCGTGATTTACAGCTCCTAGAACGACTCAGAGCGGCGTGGCATTCACTTGACAATGAACCATTAAAAGTAACTTGCAGCCATGCTGAGGCTTGATATCACTCAAATCTGCATATTTATACATACACGACATTGGTAATGAAATGTTTCATTGATAAAAGGAATTGCGGTTATTTTTGGCTACTCACACTGGATTGCTGCACAGCCACACAAAGTACAGAAAACAAACCAATATTGTGATTGTCACCACCGACGCCTCCATAAACGTAGTCGTTGTCGTTGTCGTAGTCGGATTTGAAGTGTGGGTATAATAATTCAATTTAATCTACAGTACTGACGTGGTCATGACTGGACCGAACGTCGAATCACCTGGGCTCGCTCGTTATCGGACCTGGCAAGCAAATATTTTTACCCGACGATAACCGACGAAGCTTCCGGAATTTCTCGAGTCACCTGACGAGATACCTCTCGAGCGGCCGTCCCTGGTGGAAATGTGAGCCCTCTAGAGGTGCTCAGACAACATGAGGCAGAGGTGGGACCTCAGAGGGCTTTGATCGAGGTTATTTAATTTTTTGTATTGAATAAATTACAATTTTATTTACTTTAATTTGGTAAAACTTAATTTAAAACTTTTGGAGCCAATTTGTTACTTTTAGAAAAATTAATTTAAGGCAACATTCTCCCCGGACCATTAACCCACCCCTCATCTCCATGCCTCCGCCTCGCGGGCATTAAAGGGACACACGAAAGCCTAGCCATTAAGTTTATCAGCATGTTTTGATCACTTGTAGGCAGCTTTTGACAATTTGTCAGATTAATGCGCCTCCACTCCCCGAAAAGAAGCCCTTGAAAGTGCCTGTCGTTGAAACGACTGTCATCAAGGAAAATTACAATCCACGCTCACTTGAATTTGCGCAAAAACTCGTAGGTCAGCCACCTTTGAGACATGTTTATGCACTATGAACTACTTAGAACCGTCGTGTCTTGCAATCAGGTACTTTCGAACCTGACGCAAGCTGCTTCGGATCTCGCGCAATTGGGTCACATATTGTTGGGTCGGCGTCTTGAAGGTAAACATTTGGGCCACTTGGTAAACGAACTAGTATGACGAGAACACGCAGATCTGACGCATATGGCTCGTCTCGTCACTCGGATGAAAAGAGGCGTAGAAGGCAGAGATAGTGAGAAGAGACGAAGAAGAGTTCTACGAACGATAAGAAATCCGTTTTGAATCCAAAGCTATTGAAATTACGACTGACCCGGGAGGGGCCCTATAACCTATTAATAGCGTCGTTCACTCGCATTCAGCGAATTTTATCGAATCGCCAGCCAATATTAGGGCAGACTGATTAATTATGCATTAACGATATGGACAGCTAACGTCATTTGGGGCTCATAGGGCAGACAAATTGTTGACTAAAGGATTGTATTAAGCCACTAAGCCCTCGATGAGATTCTCAGAAGCTTTCGGGTGGGAATGTGGTTGGCTAATTCCTTGCCTCAAAACCTCAAATAAATTCACAGGAGCTCTCAGGGTGGGTAAATGACCTCTGAAAAAATCCTAGGCACTCTCATAGTGGGGAAATCAGCCTTCCAGGTGACTCAAGCTTCTCGAAACCTCAATGAGTTCTCAGGAGCCCTCATGGTGTGAAAACCGGCCTTCCGGATGACCCACATTATTTGCGTTCAAAATTTTCGCACGCCAAGGTTCGTCACTGTCACTCGCCAAATCAACAAAGCAGCTCGTCTTTCACGAAGCCGCGACTGTTTCGAACTATTCCGTCTCTAGCGCGAACATCCGGACCCTCTCCAACTTTGTGAACTTTGCGTCACACGTATTATCACCACCTCGTACTCGAAACGCGAGAACACGACTCGGTGACGAAACTCTGAAATTCTAATTATACTCCCATAATCACTTAAGTACACATCAGCACTTCCAGTTTAAAATTTACAGTCTTGATTTCGAAAGACCTTGAGCTGATAAGCTTCACTCACCCTTCTTCGATGATACCCGAATTCTTCCCCGTTTCTAGGAAGATGATGTTCTTGATGTCGCCCAGCGCTGTGACGTCTCTCTTTTTCAGCTTCACCGTCGACGGGACCTTCTCCCGGGGCACTGGGCACTCTGAGCTGCTGTTCACGACTTCGTTCGTCGTCACCGAGAGACAGCTGAAATGATTCGATGATTTGGCATTAGCGAGATGGCGAATTGGTTCACGGAGAAAATTCCAAAGGAGACTCACCTGATGATGAGAAATAGCAAGAACTTTACGCTGTGCATTGCGATTGCCGTGTGTGTCGAGTCTGTGGGGTTTTGGACCGAATTCCTCGCCAAAACAAATTTATCTGACTTCGCTTTGTTTGCTATTTCGCTATTTAGGTACACTTCATTGAGCTATCAGCAAAGCCAGTGAGCCACCGTCGGCGCAAAAGTCGGATTTTGGGGCCTAATTTAATTAACAATTGCATCAAATTCCAATAATTGCTGATACTGCCCACTTTCTTCGTTCTCGCGACGACTTTTTACTGCTTCAGCCAGTTTGAGGGTGGTTCGATTGCGCTTCCGGATCGCGGTTTGTTTCGTGTCGTGGCGCCACCTTCAAACCCCAACACCAGTGCCTTCTCAAGCCTTTATAGACGGCCCTTTATCAATTGATCGCCCGCTGTGATCTGCTGAAGGTAATTTAACGAGGCTACTCAGAATCCTTCGGTTCGATTGCTCAACAGCCTTGAGGTATTTTAAATTTGTAACCTCTTCAGACGCTAGATCGGGCTTATGGTTTGTTTACATTCCGTTTCTTGATTAATTCTGGTATCTCAACCAATTTAAGCTCACGTTTTGCCCTGAATATTGCACAAGTTATACATTTTGGCCGTTTTTGTGCATTATTATCGCTCAAAACCTCAAAGTGAGTTCAAAACACATCTGCTCTGGTGGCAGTTCGTGAAAGCTCGAAACGGGGTCCCCTCTAGCGATAGCTGAACTCAAAGAACACGAAGGGAATCGCAAACGCAAAAAAGTCGCAGTTTTCCTTAAAATTTTTAGTTTTTGGGTTAGAAAAAAAGACCAAAGCGCCAAAAAATGTGATTGAGGTGCAGTGGTGCGACTGAAAGACGGGAAAAAAGTTGGTAGAAGAAACCTATAACTCAAAGTGCACAAGTGAGACACACAAAGAGACAGCCAGCCATTTTCGAAAAGCTTATTTGTGTATTGTGATTGAAAAAATAACCTCACTGCATGACGACGACACAAAATATGCAACACTGGGGTAGAAAGCAAGTGAAAAAGCATCGCAGTTAGAAAATTGGGAGATTTGAAAGGTGCGAAAGGGTGCCCCATTTGAGCCACGCAGTGAGTTTAAAATTGTGCTTTTGTCTCATCTGCAGCGGGAACGGAGCAGAAAATCGAAGGTAGAGCAACTCCCGAGAGGCCACGAGTGCGAAAAGGCGATAAAAGGCGGAATTCGATTCGGGAGTCGTTGCAACTTACATAAGCGAGAGAGACGCAAAATGGAGCTACGAGTGGGTAACAAGTACCGTCTGGGTCGCAAAATTGGGTCAGGTTCCTTCGGCGACATCTACTTGGGCACCACGATCGCGACGGGCGAGGAGGTGGCCATCAAGCTGGAATGCATCAAAACGAAGCACCCCCAGCTGCACATAGAGAGTAAGTTTTACAGGATAATGCAGGGGGGAATCGGAATCCCGACGATAAAGTGGTGCGGCAGCGAGGGCGACTACAACGTGATGGTGATGGAGCTGCTGGGTCCGTCGCTGGAGGACCTCTTCAATTTCTGCCAGCGTCGCTTCAGCCTCAAAACGGTGCTCCTGCTTGCGGACCAGATGATTTCGCGCATCGACTACATCCACTCGCGCAACTTCATCCACCGTGACATCAAGCCAGACAACTTCCTGATGGGGCTCGGCAAGAAGGGGAACCTCGTGTACATCATAGACTTCGGTTTGGCGAAGAAATACAAAGATTCGAAGACTAACTCGCATATTCCGTATCGGGAAAACAAAAACCTAACGGGAACGGCGAGGTACGCGTCCATCAACACGCATCTGGGCATCGAGCAGTCGCGCCGAGACGACCTCGAGTCGCTGGCCTACGTGCTCATGTACTTCAATCTCGGGACACTGCCGTGGCAGGGCCTGAAGGCGGCCAACAAGCGCCAGAAGTACGAGCGTATAAGCGAGAAGAAACTCTCGACGCCCATCCACGAGCTGTGCAAGGGCTTCCCGCTCGAGTTCAACACCTTCCTCAGCTACTGCCGTCAATTGGACTTCATCCAGCGCCCCGACTACTGCTACTTGCGGAAGCTCTTCCGCACCCTGTTCCACCGGCAGGGCTTCACGTACGACTACGTGTTCGACTGGAACATGCTCAAGTTTGGGGGCAACCGGAATGCCAACAGTGCGGCAGCGACGACGGGAGTGCAGGCTGCCACGGGACCGAGTGGGGCTCCGGCACTTGCGGGTCACAGCACAACTGCTGTGGCACCTCAGACGCAGCAACAGCAGCAAACAGATAACAACGACGACCAGAGAAGGCGGCAGCAGCAGCCACTGCAGCAGCAGCTCAATCAGCAGGACGAGCCGATGACGTCGAATTCGCGTGGCGTCTACGACACACCCGAGCGCAGGACTTCGATTAGGATCCGGGACACGCGAGCCGTAAAATAATAGAGGCAAATATAATATACACACACACACTACTCTAACACTAATACTAGCGATAAGCGGTAACCTTAAAGATGAGAAAATGGAAATAAGTAAGTTTTCTACTCCCCGACCCGCACCTCTCAGTCATATGCGTCATATTGCTTTCAGTTTCTTTTGTTGCATCATAGCTCGCTCCACGTCTCGTGGCGCGGAACTGGACTCACACCTGAAGTACGTACGTGCATGACCCCAGACGCTGAAGTCTCGCAGTTAGAGTCTGTATCCAGTTCCCGCCAGCGTCGCCTCATCCCCTACCGCATACCATTATATAAATACACATGCATATATTCCATGATCAGTAAAGAGAATTTTTTGAAAGTTTTCGCTTTGTATAAGAAGCCCTAAGGAGAGTTAAATTGGAGAGAAGTTTTGAATGTGACGACTTTTTCGCTGGACTCCTACTTGTGGTCCTCGTGCTGCGTCCTTCACGTGCCTCCCCTCTACGGCGCGGCGGCAGGTTGGCTCTCGCATGAGTCACCACATTCGCCACGGATGACCGAGGTCGAAGCGGTTTTTCTCCGAATCTCGAGGCTACAGGCAGTTTCTGCTAGACTGGGTCGGCCTTGTTTTCGGCTATTGCTCATTGACTGTCAGAAAATATTTTTGCCAAAATTTCCTCCAGAATATTGGTGACCTTTAGATGACCTTAAAAGCTTGATTTATTAAAAAAATTGGGCATTTTTATACCCCCTCTAGTATCAGCCTCTAAGCCCAGGGCCCCGAGAAACGACAAGTCTGCCCATAAATTTCCCCTAGCCAGAAAGGGTAAACCAAGAAATACAGTAACCGGATCCGCTCACTCCCATTAGTGTCCCACGACAGCACCACACTCGTTAAAAAGAAAGTTAACAACGTTCTGGGGTCTGTAATGTTGTAGAGAAGCAGATACTTCGTAGCTCGATTAGAGAGAAGAGTCGTGAAGCGCGCAAGGCAGGAGGAAAGCGAAACTGGAGTCTCAAATTTTTGTGTAACTCAACAATTTTTGTGTGTATATCTTAGTAATGAAAATAATAACACAACAAAATATCAACAGCAACATTTTACAACCGCGCAAATGTAATAAAACACGTCTTACACCAGAAGAATTGAGAGAAAGAAAAGAGCTTCGCGCGCGCCCGAGTTTCGTAAATACACATTTGAAATACGCCACGAAATCAAGGGGTTTAGCAATGATTTCAATTGTTACAATACCTAGTTACATTCAGCAAGTACAGACACAGATAGCAACTTGCCTAGCCCAAAGACTCTCGACTCGACTTCCCCTCCCACTGGCCAGAAAGTTCCCAGACTGCCGACCCAGAGCTCTCTAGGACGAACCCCATCACCTTCGCTATCTCGGCTCAGAAACTCCGGGGTCAGAGGGTGTGCTACTTTACTGTTGCATCAACGAACGCCGATAGTTCATTCATGCACCGCGCAAACTGAGTTCTCCACGTCCATTTTGGTTTTTGTACCCCACTCCAGGGGCGTGCGGGCAGAATTGTTGTTGTAGAAGTATTTTTGCCAAAAAGTCCAACAAAAGAACCAGTCCTGCCGACGCCCCTGCGACCCTCACCAACATTATTAATAGTTTTTTTTTACCAATAATCTAATGAAACAATAATTATATTATGAGTATAAATAATATCACTATCATACAATGAAGTGGACCCAAGACTGGCGACACACGACACGAGGCAACAGACGCACGGACGAAAATGGTGAGGTGATTGCCAATTTCAGGATGACTGCGACTAAAGCGAAGTAAATATCAATTATAAATAGCAAAAGGGTAGAAAGAAGTGTAGGTTTAAGTAGGCATTAATTCGTTCTCGCGAACCATGAAAATTACCTTAACTCCTATCAAAAGCAAACAAACAAATAACGTTAAGAACGCGAACGTAACGAGCTCTGTTATGGGATTCCGACGAAAAAACTTCAAAGAGGGTTGCATATTTCGTTGAAACGCCCTCCTCAATGTGGCTTCGAGCGGGTTCAAAGCGGTCTCCAGGCAACGGTGATTCAAAGAGTATGTCTACGTAAGTTGACAGGAATCCAATCTCGGACAGCCACAAGTCCGGTTGATGAGATTTTTATGATCCCAATTATTCCGCACTGAGCCTGCTCTCTCTCGCTCCCACGTCTCATTAGACGGGGCCGTAATAAAATCAGGTTTGACGGCACAAGTTCGCTAATTGGGTCAATTTGCGGAATTACGAGCATCTCGACCCGTGCCATCGCCGCTCCAAGGTCAGCAGAAGCTCCTTCCCCCTTTCTACCGACTCGACTCTTCTTCCACGTTCCTCGACTGGCAACAAAATCACCATAATCATAATCATCATTATGCGAACGATTTGATAAGAAACAACGTCGTGTTATATATTAAAATATTATGATTGTCTTATTGGTCAAGACGCAAAACAAAAATATAAATACCTACATATATAATATGGATGCAAAAAATGAATACGCGCGCGGTGACTTTCTATCCACAATTCCACATCCACTCACAGACGGACACACGCAACACGACACGTACACATAACCGTAATAAATTAATTATCAAGTCCAGCCTGTAAAGAAATAATTGATATGATAAAATGTCCTTTTTTACGCTAGCCATAGTCGCAACTCTCAGCTATGTTGGGCCCCACGACTACAGGACCTATGACTTTCCTCAACATTATTAGCTCTATCAGCAACTATGTGCAACATTCAAAAGCTATGTGAAAGTTATTTGTAATACTGTACTAAAACACAAAACTTTTAAAATTAAACTGATAACGTAAAGAAACAAATCGACATATAAACCAAGTTAAATCATAATGAGTAAACGACAAAGAAAATGTAAATACTTAAAGCCTCAACATGGAAAAAAGAACTACACTAAATACCGATAAATTTTTTTAAAAACTTGTAGTGATGATGACAAAAAATTATGTAATTATGGATCGGACCCGGGCGCGTATCGGAGCGGAAAGAGACCAAAGGACGTAACTCAGGGTCACGACTCAAGCGGGGACGCGGCTGGACCCTCACATAATCCTAAAATCCGCCTTAACTCCTCACAAAACCGGATCTCGGTTGCCCTCCAGCCGCGTCACCGGCTCCCCAATTGATTCCAGCGCTTTGGTGGCTCGCAGACACCCTCGACTCCGATGCGTCCGCTGGGTGAACATTTGGCTTTTATTCTCCAAGAAAACAAATTAAAAAGTATGTAAAAGTTTGATCGAAATTACTAAATCTTTAATTAACAAAAAAACAAGTAAAGGTAACAAAATTTTTGAATGATTGAATGATAAATCTAGGTGAAAAAATTACTGTAGGTATTTTAAAAATTGTAATAGTAATTAATTAATTAAAACAACAAAAGAAAGGTAAAAATAAAGCTAATTAATGATTCTATATGAAAATAAATGAAAATATACAACATGATGTATGGATTATAAATGGACATTAAAAACAAATAAAAAGTGTAAAAATCATGAAAATGTTTTCGCGACTTTTGTGCGCTCTCATTCGCCCCGAGGTTGGCCATGCGTCAAAGGTTGTTATTGTGTGTCGCGCTGCGAATTACTGCGCGCTCGCAATTATTAGGTAAGTGTGTAGACGCGAACGTCGCAGTTTGATTTCACAAAAGTAACAAAATATCGGGCCAGCTCGTCGCATTTTCTAGCCTCACCACGGCTCTATAATAGATTCACGCTTACATAAAGACCAAAGTATGTGGACGGAAAATGCAGTACGTCCACGTGACCAGACACGGATAGCAAAACGAGGCATTGATTTTCATTTTCAAGTGAGAGCGGCGTCGAATCCGCATCCGTGTGTTCCGAAGTAAGCCAAACAGATGCTGGAGTCGGATGTTCTCTGGCACAGTGAGGTACCTACGTATCGATTGCGAGCAGTGAAGGTTCTTACAAATATTTTGTCTGTCAGAGAAGGACGTAGGGCATGTCCTTATTCACATTTTTTTGTCTCGATGACCTTTAAGAGGCTTTGTGTGAGGTTTGGGGGACTTTTAGGGACCTTTGAGACTTCAAAAATTTAAGGAAAATTTTAGGAAATTTGTAAAAAGTTCGTTTTCTTCGCCCTCTAGCTCCACGCCTGGGACTCACGAACGAAAAAAACGAGGCCTGTTCGTGTCTACTTAGAACTTTTATTGTTATCGATAGGTAGTTATTTTTACAAGGGTACGATTACGTCTAAAATAATACATACAATACGAGTACAACTAATATAGTCCTTTTATTTATAGTTTTCCTTTAAAATTTCATAATAATTTGTATCGGATCGTGTCTGTGTTAGTCTCCTTCAAATGCAGCTTTCGACTGACCAAATAAGCCTTGCAAAACGAGCTGGAAATTTATTCATTTAAGCAAGATAATCGGGACTTCTAGAAATTTTGCTGGTTTTCAAGCGAGCAATGAAATATATACGTAATGGCTCTTGATTGACACCCTGACGTTGATTCATGAGTTGATTCAGTAACTTTTGGCCACACCTGCATTTTTATTACAGTTCGTAGAAGGTTTCGAGGACGGGCGGAGGAGCCGTAAAATTTTAAAACCTAATGAGAAGTGGGAGTTTCGCCTCCTCTCTTGCCTCGTTTTCGATCATTGAGTTTCCGATGCTGCAGCGGTCTTACTTGGTTAGTCAGGTGCACATGAACACAAATTTACATTTTACAAAACACCAATTTCACCTCCCTACTAATAAAGTAACAAATTTTTCTCTTTTCTGGATATAGGTACTCTTTTATCATATAAATTTTAAGGATTAATAATTCTCTCAATGTTGCCAATAACTAAAATGCTCACACGCGTGGTAACATTTCCTGGACGTACTTTCTTTGGGGTGAAAGAAAATAGTGGAAAGAGGGGGAAATTGCAGAATCTGGTCAGTGCATTGCACGGCTGAAAATACACAAAATATTTATACTTTAGCAGGAGCAATTGTCTTTATTCGCTTGCGCGTCGCCTCCGCCGGACAACGACGTCCGTCCAGGTTGAGTCGGTTTATGCTGGACCCCGGATTCCGCAGAGTTAAGATCAAGCCTTCCCTCCAGGATGTTCTGGTAGATTTTCCGGGCCGTTTGAAGAAACGCATCCTCCACGTTTTGTCCCCTGAAATTAAGGTTTTCTTAGTTTTGATTAAGGCGTAGTTTTTGGGGAGTTTTTTTTTGACATCTGAAAATTTTCTGCCGCTGATGACTGAACATTAAAAGCAATATTTTATCCAATCCTTTTATCGGAAAGCATGTTCTGAAAAACCCTGGGGAATTGAGAGCTCTATCTATTAATATAACTCAAAAGGAAATTATTTTGTGCCCACTCTCATGTTTTTGTTTTCGAAGGAAATAATTAAATATGGTGGTTCTCCATCTCATATACAAATGCTAACAAGGCAAAGTTCCCAAAAGGATGAGAAAATTACAAAACTTTTCTTATTTTCCCTTTTCTGACAGATTCCAAGGAAACTTCCAACTTCTCAATATTGATTCCGACACATAAGCATGTACGGTAGCCTTCGACTAAATTTTTCAAAAAGCGATAACTCACGACATCGCGCTGCATTCCATGAACAGAAGCCCGTGCTCGTCTGCGAATTGCTTCGCTTCGTCGTACGTCACCTCTCGCGAGCTCTCCAGGTCCGCCTTGTTGCCGATGAGAAATATCACAGTACTGGGGTTCGTCAAGTTCCGCGTGTCCGCCAGCCAGCTGCTGAGGTGGTTGTAAGTGGACCTGCGAGTGATGTCGTACACCATTATACATCCAGCGGCCCCACGGTAGTACGATCGGGTGACGGCACGAAATCTCTCCTGACCAGCTGTGTCCTATAAATAATCGTTAAACTTCAGCATTCCGCTCCGGTAGAAAATGAAGCAAGTGTACCCAAATTTGAAGTTTTATTTTTTGCCGGTCGACCTCGATGATTCTCGTGCCGAACTCAACTCCGATGGTATGTGGGCAGCTTGCCATGACTGCAAAACAACAATGCATTACCCATATTTGGGCGAAAGTAGCGGAACTACTTACATTTCTTTTCAGTGAATTGGTGCAATAAACATGATTTTCCCACTCCCATGTCACCTAAAACGGAACAAGCTCATGACTTTGTCTCATTCGGGTCTCGGAACCTTACCGATGATGATGTATTTGAAGATGTACGTGTAGTTGTACGGTCCTGATGCCATTCTTGAAGTTATTCTGCAACGAAAAAGTGTGGATTAGCTCCCAGTAGCGAAGTAAGTAGTCCTACGGCTCGAGCAAGTCCCACAGGAAATCCATCGTCGAGCTTCTTCGAGTGTCTTTTTTGCATTAATTTGAATTTCGCTAGCACTCCAAGGCTCTTATCAGCGACAAAGTGCCCTATTTGGGGCTTCACCCGGTTTTTACTTGGCATTGTTTCACAGTGATAATATCTTAAGAAGGGCTTGTTTGGGCTTGATCAAGAATTTTCGTTCCTGGGCAAGAATTTTAGAGCTCTGAAATGGAGCTTGTAGGATTTACCTACCATTTTTTCTCAATTCTACGATCCTAACAATCAGACAGACAGACTGCCTGTCTTAAATTTTAATTAATGCCAGATACGTCGCTGACTCGGTACTAAGTATTGGAATTTTACTTTGTGGAGTTTATTTATCAAATAAAGGCGGATTGTGTGCACGAATACAGCCACACGAACCGACGATAATGGGTTGTGTAAGCCCAGCCTGTTTCACGTACGACGTCATCGAGGCAACAACACGAATCAAGTATCCAGTCAGCGATCAATCAACTGATCCGACGAGTGCGGGAATCGCATAGAAAACAGCAGAGGGCTGATCAGCCTGATAAGAACGTCAAGGCCACTTGATATCAATAATTTAGCAAGGACTTGAGAGCAAAACACGAAATGCCAGCATGAAGGCAGATTATGTGCCCACACAGTATTCGTCGGTCGAGAAATCGACATAATTAATTCAGGATAAGGGTGTCTCGAATCTGTTAGAAAAGCAACTAGAAAATACCCGAATCTCGTCACCAGAACTTTTCCACGAGAGTCTGCACCTCACACGCAAAGGTCCCATAATCTAGCCATTGTTTAGAGCTTGTCGTCCGCCTAATTATCTACCTTTCGATGAATCAGCAGCAAAACTTGATGAAATCAGATTCCTTCAGTTGACGACTTTTTCACTCCCTCTCAGATTTTCATTGCACTTTCCAACCTCACAGCGTTCCTCGTTCCTTGAGTGTTCGTTTGGATATGTTTTGGGTCCGTTTTAGCAAAGTTTTCCCTGGAATTCGCGTAAAATCTAATTTGCAATAACTTTTGTTGTTTTTATGGTGGATTCTGTATTGGGGCTTTTTCTATGGACACTGTCTATGACTCACACAGTACGCACTTACCAAAATATCTCCCAAAATGTTTTTAAAATGTATATGCTTTTGGATAATATGGCACTCAAGCTTCATCTCAGCTTTTGGGCTTTTGCAGAAAGGTCTTACGTATTCTAAAAAAAAGCCTTCAGCAAATCGGGAAGAACGATTCCAAAGTCATTTACCACGGGAGCTAAGTAGAACCAAAGCAGCTCCGACAGACATACCTAAGACAGAGTCAAAGGAAAGGCATATCACACGAAAACATCGATCAAATCAAATCGCGCAGCAATATTTTTATTCGAAATTCTCTGGAATCGAGCATAGAAAAGCGCTCATCAGCCGTGAAAACTCAATTTACCTTGCAAGTTAGTCAAACACATTGAGAGTTTGATAAAATACACCCAAGTAAGTTTGAAAAAACGTAGAATTTCAAAAAGTTGCATCATTCGGACTTTCCGTTCTCACTTTCCACAGACTTTTCTCGAAGCTTTTCGTAACGCGTCAACATGCTATCCCGTCTGTGCTCCCGCAGCCTCGTCAACGGGCCCCTAGTCAAGTCCAGCATCAGCAACTACGGCCAAGTCCGTCTGCTAGCCCGCGATGCCAGGGAATCGTACTCGCGACTCAGAGCCCGGGCCCCGACTCTGCGTGAGAGAGCAATGGCCCCCGCAGGACCCGCCGCTTTCGGCATCGGAAGAGGAGCCCTCGCCGGTGGAGCTGCCGTGGGAATCGGAGCTCTCTGCTTCTACGGCCTCGGTCTCAGTGGAACGGGTGAAAACACCCTGGATCGGGCTCACTTGTGGCCGGAATACGTGAGACAGCGCGTGAAGGACACGTACCTGTACTTTGGCTCCTCCATCGCCATCTCGGCCGCCAGTGCCGTCGCAGTTTTCAGAACCCCCGCGCTCCTGAACCTCGTCGCTCGCAACGGCTGGATGTCGATCCTGGGAACCTTCGCAGTAATGATTGGTTCGGGCATGCTGGCCCAGTCCATCCCCTACTCCCCCGGGTTCGGATCCAAGCAGCTGGCCTGGATGGCTCACACGGCTATTTTGGGAGCTGTTATCGTAAGTTTTGATAACCAAAGTATCAGGTATCTTCCGAAGCGGTATCTGTTGGTATCTCTTAACGTAACCAAATTGCAAAAATTAAATTACTAATCCCACTTAAATTCGTTGAATAATATGTTAAAATTCAGAAGATACCGAGATACCGGGTTTTGGCCATCGACAGCTACCGTATCCGTACTCAATTTTGGACCAACTTTCATGAGTTAATTTTTTTCAGGCTCCCATTTGCTTCGTCGGAGGCCCCATCATGGTCCGAGCCGCCTGCTACACCGCCGGAGTCGTTGGTGGACTCTCCACCGTCGCCGTTTGTGCTCCCAGTGACAAGTTTCTGTACATTGGAGGACCTCTAGCCATCGGATTGGGCGTCGTTTTCGCCTCTTCTCTCGCAGGAATGTGGCTTCCACCCACCACAGCCCTCGGAGCTGGTCTGTACTCGATTTCCCTATACGGTGGTCTGCTTCTTTTCAGCGGTTTCATGCTCTACGACACCCAAAAGATCATCAAGCGAGCTGAGATGTACCCGATCAATGCAGCCAGACCCTTCGACCCCATTAACGCGTAAGTTTCTCTGTCCTACTTCACTCCTGGGGAGTGCTTAAAGGGTTCCTTCCTTGTCTTCCAGAGCGACCTCAATCTACATGGACACCCTGAACATCTTCATCCGGATCGTGACTCTCCTGGCTGGCGGTGGAAACCGACGAAAGTAATTTATTCCTCGTAGAGACCCATTGTTCGTTTTAAGACCTGTTAAACTTAACTAGCTTTAATTTCAGAGACAAATAAGAAATGTAACCCAAATTAACTCCCGTGACTCATATTCAAATAAATTCGTACTCTGAATTAAGTGATATTTTTATTCAGTATCGGTCTTTTCCTTCTTGGCAAGGGGCTCCTCGTCCAGGAAGTGGTCTCGGAGCTTGTCAACAGCCCGAAAACGGTGAGATATCTTGTTCTTCTCCTCTTTTGGCAGCTCTCCGTACGTTTTGTCGTACCCTTTGGGCTGAAAAATCGGGTCCCAGCCGAAGTCCCGAGCTCCCCGCGGGAACACGATGTCTCCTTGAGTTCGTCCCTGGAATAGTACCACATCCTTCCCCTCGCCCTCGCTGTAAGCTAGGGTGCAAACTGCCTCAGCCGACTTGTCCTCCCATCCCTGCAGAAGCGTGTGCAGTCCTTCGGGTCCCAGCTTGTCCAGGAACCACTTAATGTAGGGGCCCGGGAGACCCTGTTAAAGAGCAGCTTTCAGTAGGACAGTAACGAATTCGCGATTTCCTCACCTTCAGAGCTCCAAAGCAGAGGCTTGTGTCCTCAACTACGACCGGTCCTTTGACGTGTTTCGCCGCCTCCTCGCACTTTTTGATGGAAATCTCGTCTATTTCTCCTTGCCACTCGGGGAGGTCGATTTTCCTGTCATCAAAACAGTTTTAAATGCGAAATTCCGGGGATTAGGGAGGTTAAGTTACATGGAGGCGACTTCGAACGGGAAATTGCTCCCCAAGATAGCCTTGACTTCCTCCAGCTTCTTCACATTTCCTGTAACGAACGTCAACACTCTTTTTGAAGACATTTTTTGTGTCTCGATGAGCTGTTTTTCTCTCGAAATGAGCAACCGCGGAAGGAATTTTGTCTGCTGCAATTTATCTAGAGTTAAATGTAAACACTATACATCCCATAGCAATACGAGAGTGTATTAACCGTCTCGAGATCTGCAAAAGTGAAACCCCCAACAAATTAGCTGTTATCAAGCTTTTCTCGTAGCTTTTAGCATTATTTTGCTGCTCAACATCGAAAAGGACGTCTTTTAATTCAACTGAAGCCGTCAGGAGATCCTCAAGAATGGTAGTTTCGACGGATACGACCGATGTTATATTCGTCGTGGAACAAACAGCGGTAAGACTTTTCTTGGCTATCGTGCGAGAGCTTCCACTAATCCAAGTCCCTCGATTCCAGCAAAGTGGGGCGTACATGAACGACTTGAAGACCAACTACATCATCCCGACGCTGGAATATTTCTCCCAAAACCTCCTCGATGAGAGACTCTCGAACACCAACTACGGAGTCGTCACGTACACCGCAGCCCAGGGTTTGGCTCCCACAGTGAACACCTTCGGGCCATTCACGAACGCCAAGCAGGTCTTAAACACGATTGAGTCCATCGACTACACCGGGGGCAAGAGCGAGTCCAACGCTTGTCTGTCGGAGGGTCTGGCTACGGCTCTGGTGTGCTTCAAGGACCTGGAGGAGGCCCGCAAGAGCTACGGGAACGTCGTGAATAAGTTCTGCGTGCTGATATGCAACAGCCCTCCATATCTGATGCACGTCATGGAGTGCTTTGCGTACGAGCACAAGAACACAGAGCAGCTGGCGACTATTTTCCAGGAGCAAAACATCAACCTGTCCATTATCTCACCTCGAAAGATCCCGATCTTCTTCAAGCTATTCGAGAAGGCCGGAGGGGAGGCGTCTGCGACCACCAAGAATTACTGCAAGGACATCCGACACCTCGTGCTCCTCAAGGGCTTCACCCTGTCTGAGAGATCGGCGAGCCCCAGTTCCACTCCGCAGCCAAACGTCCAGCTCCCGACCCCGAATCCGCCCCAGGAGACCCCTGCTGCTATCCAGACGACGCCACAACAGCAGGTGCAGCCCCAGTCGTGTGCTCAGGAGGCCAATATGACCCAGCAACAACAGCCCCAGCAGCCTCAGCAGACCCCCCAGATGATGAACCCCATGGGCCAGCAGACGTTCCGCGGCCAGATGACGCAGCAAAACACTACACCTCAGGGCCAAATGACCCAGCAGCAGCCTTCCCAGGGCACCATGCAGGCCAACCCGACCCCTCTCCAGATGCGACCCACAGGGATGCAGAACCAGCCGATGGCCAATATGGCGATGGCTCCAAACGCAGCGGCTCAGATGCAGAACATCATGCAGGCTCGAGCTCAGCTGCAGCAGCAGGTGGCGAATCAGCAGAGATGGGCGAGGCCTCCGCAGTTCATGAACCAGCCGCAGGTGCAGCAGATGAGCGGTCCGCAGCAAATGCAGGCCCAGAACTTCCCGCAGGGCCAGCAGGGCAACCAGGCCAACATGGCGAACATGATGCAGCAGAGCTCCGCGCTGAGGATGCAGCTTATGAACCAGCCGAACCAGAACCCGAATCAGCAGATGCCGCAGATCCAGAACCAGGTGCAGAACCCACAGGTCCAGCAGCAGCAGCAGCAAAATCAGGCTCCTCAGATGGCCCCGCAGGTTCAAGGTAGGTCTTATCTTAGGGTAATAGAAAATTCGAAAGCTAAAGAACAAGAGGTATCTAAAGACCCTTCTGCTGTTTCTGGTGTGAAGAGGTAAAAATTGGAGGAAAATAAATGTCGCCAAAATGGTGTCTGAAGCCTTCAAACTACCCACATAAATTCGGGTTAAAAACCCCCCTCCCCAGTAGCTCTCGACGAAATTTAAGTAAAAACTTAAATTAACAAAAAATTTTTAGTTCAAGGTCAACCGGGTCAGCAGAATCCCCAGCAGATCGCGGGTCCGGCAGGAGGACAGGTGCAGCAGCAAAGACCGCCACAGCAGGCCATTCGGAAGAACATCTGGAGCGGGATCGTGGAGTGGTACGAGAAGACGAACAAGAACGACCAAACCAAGGTCACGAGACAGGCGCCCTTCACGGTCACGGCGAACGTCAAGAACGGCGAAACGGAAATCAAGGCAGATCACTGGCCCCAGAGGCTCCTGATGCAACTTATGCCCAAGCATATGGTGGGCTCGGCCGGCGGCCAGTATTTGAAGGAGTCCAAAACGGTCATCTTTATTCCGCAGCAGTGCGAGGCTCTGGAGTCCCTCATCAAGGTCATGGGAAGCGGAATGGCAGGATGCGTGCACTTCACGACCGCCAATGTACCTCAGTGCGAGATAAAGCTGCTGATTTTGTTGTACACGGCCGAGAAGAAGGCCTTCCTGGGCTTCATTCCGAACGACCAGGCGGCTTTTGTGGAGCGTCTCAAGAAAGTCATCATGCAGAACAAGCAGCAGACCATTCAGCAGGGAGCTCAGGGCCAGCCGATGGCGGGAGGAGCGGCAAACCCTCAGCAGAATCCTCAGATGGGCATGGTACCGGGTCCGAGTCAGCAGCAGACGCAGATGGGAGGTCAGCCCCAGATGGGCGGAAACCCCAACCAAATGAACATGCAGCAGATGAACATGATCAGCCAGAACCAGATGACGGGGAACCCTCAGGGTCAGATGATGGGGGACATGCAGTGGCAGAACCAGCAGCAGGCCAGCATGATGGGCCAGGGGCAAATGGCGGGCAATCCGGGCATGATGGGAGGCAACCAGATGGGCCAGATGGGTCAACAAATGAACCCCCAGATGCAACAGAGGATGATGAGGCCGCAGATGTCACAGATCCCGAACAACCCCGGGCTGAGACATCTCCTGCAGCAGCAACAGCAGCCCATGCGCATGCAGCAGCCCCAGCAGCGGCCCTTCGACGAGCAGAACTTCCCCGATTTCATGTAATTTTTACAATTTCTATGACAAAATAAAATGCAATCCAGTGTATCTAAAGAAACCTTGCAGTTTTTCCTCCATTTTCGCCACTCAAATAAGGTAATTTTTTCCGAAAAATATTGAAGAAAATATGACTGTTTCTTGGTATTAAATAAAAGTCCTTAAATTACATCTGTATAAGTGACACCTCAACCGTTTTTCTGCAGCTGCCCTTTATATCAATTTCGATCTCCACTCTTTGGATCTTTAGAGTAAACCTCGACCTTGAGAACCGTTTGTAACCAAAATCCAAACCGTTTCAAGCTGTCATGGTATCAGCTGACCGATGTCACTACCAGCTGGCTGAAGGCACCTGTCAAACGACTTTTGGGGCGTAGCTTGGCGTTTTATTTTGTTCGGTTTTTATGTATTTTTAATTAGTGTAATCATGAAATTAAAGGACAAAACATGTGTCCCACTGCTTTTCACGTGCCTTGCTCTACTTTTGATCCAAAAAGCTGCCGGTAAGTTAGTTAATTGCGTAGAAAACTCAACAAAACCGTGACTCACGGTGGATCCGCCCCATTCCAACAAAATGTTTTGGTTCCAGGTCAGTCCCACAACTTTGACGAATTCAAGACCGACACGATAGTCTGGTGCACAACGAGTCTGGAGGAGTTCTACAAGTGCGGCAACCTTACCCGGCAGCTGGAACGCGACCGGGCCAACTTCGAGGACGACTTTCTCAACGTCAATTGCAGCCTGGCCTTCGACACGGACGAGTGTATCCTCGCGATTGACTCCGAGAGAGCGCATCTCATGACTCTGGATGGCGGCGAGGTCTTTGCGGCTGGGCGATACAACTCCCTGGTGCCGATTCTGCAGGAGGTCTACGAGGAGGAGGCCAAGCTGTACCACGCTGTGGCCGTCGTGAAGAAAGACTCGCTCCCCGAAGTGCGGAGTCTGTGGAATCTGCGAGGCAAGAAGGCCTGCTTTGCGCAAGTCGGGAGTCTCGCCGGCTGGACGATCCCCATTCACGAGTTGCAAAAGCGTGGAGGGATGGAGATCGTGGACTGCAACAACCACGTGAAGAACGCCATCAGCTACTTTGGGCCCTCCTGCGCCGTCAACTCGCTCGCCAACAAGAACAATCCCATCGGAGACAACTCGGACAAGCTTTGTCAGCTCTGCATCGGCAAAGTTCCCGGGGGTCGGTGCACCCACAATGACCCCTATGCCGGATTTGACGGCGCCATCAAGTGTCTGTGGGAGGCCGGAGACATCGCGTTCGTGAAGCACACGACGGTCGAGGAGGTGACTAACAACACCCGCAACTACACCATAGAAAACTTTGAGCTACTCTGCACCGATGGATCTCGGGCGCCCATCAGAGACTACCTCCGCTGCAGCTGGGGTCGAGTTCCGTCACACGCAGTCGTGACGTCGTCAGCCAGATCTCAGGAGGAGAGAAGGCAGTTTCAGAAGTTCCTCACGAGACTCGTGAAGCAGTACGGGTCCAGGAGGTTCAGGAGCACCTCCTGGCGACAGGACAACCGGGTGGACAACAGGGACGACCGATTCAACAGGTTCAATCCGGGACAGGACCCGTTCGGTCGTAACCGGGATTTGGAGAGAGACCGCAGCCAGAACCGCTTCGGGAACGACCAGAATAGGTTTGGGAACGACCAGAGCAGGCTCGGGAATGATCAGAGCAGGTTCGGGAACGACAGGTTCTCGGAGTTTGGCAACAGGTTCGACAACGAGACCCAGAACGGGTTCGGCAACGAGACTCTCATCGAGAACTTTGAGCTTTTCGAGTCCGCGAGATACGGCCACATTCTTAACCTGATGTTCTCGGTAAGTTTTGATCATCGTAGTATTAAATTTGTAGTTCAAAGACAGACTCACACACTCATCGGGTTAAAGGTTTGAAATTTGGTACGCTTATTTCTTGACTCAAATAAGTGCGTTTATAAAGTTGTTAATTTTTAGCGCCACCTGATGGGGAGATTTTCCAGAATTAGATTAGATTAAATTTGATGAAATGTTTTTAAATTCTGCATTAAAAATCAATCATTAGTCTTGAAACTTCTTTAGTTAAAATCGTCCTAAATTAAATTTGAATAAAAGTCCTTTAAAGGAAGTTATGAGGGTGTAGGCGAAGCATTTTTGAGCAGGGGGTCTTAAAATTTACATAATAAATTCCATATTTTTAGGACACCACACGTCGCCTGGACGAGATCAAGGAGGACCACCAGTACTACAGTCAGTACCTAGGAGAAGCTCTCAACATCATTCTGGAGGTCAGAATCTGCCCCGTGGGTCGAATGACCCTGTGCGTGACCTCCGACGCGGAGCACGAGAAGTGCATCAAGATGAGAACGGCCCTAAAGGCGCAGCTCGTGAAGCCCGAGATGGTCTGCTATAAGGGCCACTCGCACATTAACTGCATGCAGGCCATCCAGTCCGGACTCGCGGATGTCACCGTGCTGGACGCCAGCGACGTCTACACTTCCGGTCTTCGATACCGTCTCGTTCCTTTCATGTCCGAGATCTACAATCTGCCGACCCCCGAATACTACGTGGTGGCCGTGGCGAAGGAGGAGGACCCAGACACCGAGATCACCTACCTCAAGGGCAAGTACACGTGCCATTCCGGGATCAACACGGCCGCCGGGTGGGTCTACCCAATGGCCTACCTCATCTCCAACGGCTGGATTCGCCCCTACGGGTGCGACTCGATCCGAGCTGCCGCCGAGTACTTCACCAAATCGTGCGTTCCCGGTGCCCTGAGCAACGAGTACAACACGGGCGTGCCATACGACAACCTCTGTGACCTCTGTCACGGCGCCAGCTACAGATACTGCCGACGTGACGCTTCTGAGGACTACTACGGCAACTCGGGGGCCTTCAGGTGTCTCGTGGAGGGAGGCGGTCATGTGGCGTTCGTGAAGCACACGACGGTGTTTGAGAACACGGGGGGCAAGAGGAAGGAGTGGTGGGCCCGAGACGCTCTCCCGGATGACTACGAGCTCGTGTGTCCCGACGGAACCCGCGCGGAGGTCTTCGACTACGAGAAGTGCAATCTGGGGAAGGTTAAGGCGAACGCGATCGTCACCAGGGGTGGTCCTGCCTACAACGAAACCCAGATCAACGCGTACATCAACCTTTTCACCTACTCTCAGCAGTTTTACGGACGCAAGGAACACGACGATTTTGGGTAAGAAGAAAAAAAAAATTAAATCAAATCAAATCAAATCAAATTAAATTAAATCAAATCAAATTAAATTAAATCAAATCAAAATACAAAATCGAAGATCAAGTATAAGAAGTGCATTTTCCCGGGTTTATATTTTGAGGGAATCTTATTTGAATTCATAATACTTTATTTCTGAATTCTTTAACAATTTACAATTAGATTCCCTCAAAATATAAACCCGGGAAAATGCACTTCTTATACTTGATCTTCGATTTTGTATTTTGATTTGATTTAATTTAATTTGATTTGATTTAATTTAATTTGATTTGATTTGATTTGATTTAATTTAATTTAATTTAATTTTTCAAACACAATATTTTGGTAAATTTTTAGTGCATTTTCCCTCAAATGGAGAAAAAATGCACTATTGCATCTGCTATGTCCGTCCGTCCGTCTGTCCGTCCGTCTGTCCGTCCGTCTGTCCGTCCGTCCGAAACTTTATAACTCAAGAACCAGAAGAGATAGAGACCTGCGGTTTTCTGTGTCGTGTAGGTCATGGTCTGTAGGGTGGAAGGTTAGACATCTTAGACCCCCATTACCCCTAGGGGGGGAGTGAGGGGGGTAAACCCGTTGTATGAAAGTTCCTTATACTTCGTTCGATTGAGCTGAATTTTGGATATGTTGTAGTTCACATCAAATCTAGCAAATCATAGAACACATATATGCCCCTATCACTTAAGGGGGTGGGGTGAGAGGCCTCCGAAGGGTGGAAAAATTTAGTTGCTCCGATTGAGCTGAAATTCAAAATAGGCACGTAAAATTACATTATTAGAAACATTTTCTCCAATACATGGTCTCAAAAACGTAAAACAAGGCATCAGGAACCTTTTAAATATAATCTTGTGGCTACCCTTGGAAGACAAATGGGCGAATTTTGAATATCGTCCGAATGAGCTCAAACTTTGGTAACTCTTAGAGGGCTTTTATTTGAGCAAAAAACATTCCTATAGTATGCTCCTATCAACTAAGGGGGCGAAGAGAGGAACTCCCGAAATTTGTATGGGAAGTAAATTCATGAGGATTTGCCTTTTGGGCTGAAATTTAAATTATTTATCTAAATTACCGAAAAATGTTGGTAAAGTTTAGAAGCAAAAATTTATAAGTAGAACTTAAGAGATAAAAAAATTAAATTAAATTAAATTAAATCAAATCAAATTAAATTAAATCAAATTAAATCAAATCAAAATACAAAATCGAAGATCAAGTATAATAAGTGCATTTTCCCGGGTTTATATTTTGAGGGAATCTTATTTGAATTCATAATACTTTATTTCTG
This sequence comes from Forcipomyia taiwana, assembly GCA_963930915.1. Taxonomy (NCBI): domain Eukaryota; kingdom Metazoa; phylum Arthropoda; class Insecta; order Diptera; family Ceratopogonidae; genus Forcipomyia; species Forcipomyia taiwana. The sequence continues at coordinate 5,789,721 of CAWVOI010000099.1, read as the reverse complement.
AATTCTTTAACAATTTACAATTAGATTCCCTCAAAATATAAACCCGGGAAAATGCACTTCTTATACTTGATCTTCGATTTTGTATTTTGATTTGATTTAATTTGATTTAATTTAATTTGATTTGATTTAATTTAATTTAATTTAATTTTTTTATTAGAAAAAGCTGAAAGTACAAAAGAAGCTGAAATCTGAAATGTGAATTATGGGTTATTATTATTTTAAGTAGGTTCAGGTTGCAGTAGGTGCTTTCAGTTACCTTTTCACACTAGCCAGTTCTGACTTTCGGTGGATCTGCTGTCATCATTACCTACATACTTATGCATAAGAAAGCCTTACCCATTAATGGAGGAACCTCTGATATTTGTTAGCTTGATGATGATCGGTTTGTGGTCTGAGCAGTAGCTTTCGTACGTAGAGCTGACGAAACTGTATCGCAATAGCTTCCCAAAAACTCCATCTATGATGTTCTGTGCGTCGTTCGTCGCTGAATACGGTGACAGAAGCTGCAGGCCCATTCTTCTCATCAGGTTTTCGAGTCGTCCTCCCTCTTTTGTCGTTTCGTTCCAGTCCCCGCACACCAGAACATCGTCTTGGGCAGCTATTTCGCGTTCGGAGTCTGCCAGAAACTCGCTTAGCTCTTGAAATGAAGCTCTAGGATGACGATAGATGTTGATGAGGAGGAGGCCATCAACGGTGCACGATGTCATCTCGATGTTTCCGTTCAAACCGGTGCTCTGCCCACGGGAGATTCGGTCGACTAGGACTTCGGGGCCCAACTTGCTGAAAATCATGGTGCCCTGAGCTTTTGGTCTCCCAGAAAAGGGATTTCGGCAAATTTCGCGAGCATCTCGGAGTTCGTACGTCTCGCTATCGACAGCCCAGGTTTCTTGGAGCAGAAATAGATGGCAACTAGCGATTATGTGGTCCGCGTTCAAGGTGTTGACGTGCTTTCTTATGCTCCGGACATTGAACGAAACGATCTTTAAATCACACGGGTCGTTCAAAGAGGCAAACTTGGGGACTAAACAACAACTCTCACGAAGGCGGGCCATCTCCACCACAGTTTTCTCTGTCGGCCCAGGAGGGTTGGGTTTCTTGAACGTCCCAAGGAGATAGAGACCAGCTAGAGACGTTGCGCGTGAGAGTGCTACGTAGACGAGTCTTCTGTCGATGCCCTTCTTCAACACTACAACCACTTTGTCCAAAGAAGCCCCTTGAGATTTGTGAATGGTGATGGCTTCTGCTGGGACCAACGGATACTGCTCTCGTGTACAGACTATAGACCCAGTCTTATTGACGCTGAAGGTCCTTTTGTCCCGATCAATAGGGGTCCAACGAGGGTCGATTTGATTATTCTGCATGAAACGCCTGATACTCTCGTTCTGCTTCAGAATCTGACCAACCTTTGGGTCATCAAACTCCACGTAGACGCTTCTCGGCTCGTGGTTGTATTTAACGACCTTGCGGAGGATTCCGCAAGCGCCATTAAATAAGCCGTCCGCAACATCGATGTTGGCTGTGACCATGTATCTAAATCAATTAGAATATTTTGTTATTCAAATCAAATAAGTAGTAATATTTAAGTAAAATTTGTCATTAAAATATATCATTTAAATAATCATTCAATTTACATGTTTAGTCTTATTATACTCTTATTTTTCTTTTTAAAAATCTTACTTTAAATTCTATTCCTTAGTTTACTCTCCAAATTGAAAATAATGTTTTTGTATTTAAAAGACTCTAGATAAATAATGTTAATTTTGACACTAAATATTTATAGTTGTAATTTTACGAAGTACCTGAGTCCCTCGACGAGATGAAGCACATGAGGAAGACCTTGTGTTTCGTTCGTTTTGAACGTCTGGAGATACTGACGGGTGCTGCGGGCCTGTTCTTCGTTCATCGACTGTTCTCCTCGGCCGCAAGCAAGGCTGTCGATAGCAACGAACGAAATGTCATCAGGTGTCCGCTTTTGGAGGATCTTGAATGTGTTGAACGTATCCACTTCGGAGTTTGTCGCCATTACGCGAACAGCAGACTGAGCTTCTTCCGGCAACGTTATCTCCGTGAAGCAGCGCGACTTGAACAATTCCTCGTCTTCCGCTGTTAGGGTTCCCTGTGCTAAGCGAGTAAGAGCTTCTGCAAATGAAAGGTCATCTCGCTGACGCATTATTTGCTTTAGCTCATATAGCTGAAAAGGTTGCCATAGCGGGTTGTCGACGATCCTTCCGGTGCCTTTGGACTCGAAACAGAAGCCACCTCCCACAGGTGCTAGTTGGTTGAAGTCCCCAACGACAATGACAGATCGCCCTCCAAAGATGGTGTTTGGACTTGAGGTCTGAAACACGCTCTTGAGATTCTCGTGAATCTGCATAAAGAGCGTGTTCGGCAGCATCGAGATCTCGTCAATGATGACGAGCTTTAGACGAATGAGCTTGGAGGCAAGAGTGTTGAGCTGGTCGTAGCTGATACGGATAACTTTGCCTCTGCTTGCTGAGAGCATGAACGCAGCGTGAGTGGTCATCCCCCCGATGTTGCATGCTGCCTTGCCGGTGAATGCCACGAGAAGTACCTCGAAGTTTTCAGCAGCAAGATCGTCAGAACGGTAGATTCGCGTCACTGACTGGAAAAGCGCTTGAATCAACTTGCTTTTACCGACTCCAGCACCGCCACTGATGAAGTGGTAAAAGGGCAAGTCTCGCTTTTCTTTGAAGAGACTGATCACGTGCATGAGGTACTCTCTCTGGCCGACGTTCAGCTGGTCACATAGCGCGATGTAAGCTTCCTCACTCAGCAGGTCGGGTACTGTGTAAGCCTTTACTCGTTCCGTCGGTCTCTCAACTGGATCTCCAAGCTCTCGGTTTATGTCGGGCTGCACTACGTTGTCGTCAAAGTCAAACACGTTAACTCGCCTGGCTTCTTCGTCCTCGTCGACGAGCCGCTGTATTGCTTGCTCCTCTTCGATCTGTTCTTGTCGAGCAGCGTATTGGCGACAAATTTCTTCCAGATCGATTTGGACGGCGTTGTACTTCCGGAAGTTCTGAAGGACAGAAAACCGGAACTGATTGACAACTTCCTGGCAGTTGACGTCCTCGGTTTCCTCTTTTTCGTTCCTCCAGGGATGGTAAAGCATGACCATCTCCCGAAAGTACTCCTCGGGTTCCTGGTTGCGGTTGTAGCGGCGGAATTTAATGATGCAAGGAGCCCTTCGCCGAACCATTTTCTTCCCGTTGCTCAAGAGAAAATGTTGCCCTTGCTGATTGAAACGTGGAGGTGGCCCGCTCCTATTTTGTGTGCACTCCTATCATCGTTAAAAATGATTTTGATGATAATATGAAATATATGTTGGACAAACACTTATATACATGAAAGACAAAGACTTACATAAATCCGTTAAATTGAATGATTCTAAACTATAATATAAAGATTAAACAATTTCCAAAAGCTATTTGTATACAACTAACATATGCCTTATTAATAAATATTTAAATTTTTGAAAGCTTTCGTTCGGAAAAAATGCACTAAAAAAAGCTATTGAATAAAATCTTGGTTTTATCTTACAATTCTGCGTTATGTTAAAATTCACTTACTTTAAAATTATATTTTTGCTGAAGCGCCTACTATTTATCAAGTCAATTAAACAGACAAACGAAACATGTATCACAATAGGTATCATTTATGTACCTCGTCTTGAGCAGGTACTGGCTCATTTTCGAGTTCTTCATCCCCTTCGTCATCCTCATTTGCCAACTCGTTTTCGTCCTCCTCAGCTGCATCTGAAACATTTGAGTTCTTGATGGTGTACCAAGCTACAAAGTCTGCTAAGCAAATATGATCGAGATCCACAGGCCGCATCGCGTAGAATTCAATCGGACCATCCTAAAATTAAGGTTTATCAAAATCTCAATTTTGCTCGTTAAGAATCTTAAGATTATATTTATTATTAACTTAAAACCTTGCCTGAAATACATTGGTGTCATCTGGATTTACTGCCAGCATTCTTCGTAGCTCTCCTTTTTGCTTCAATATGCGCTGACGATTCTCTCTGGGGCCAGTGTTGATGTGTTTGACCACTCTCGAACACTTCGCCATTGGTTGCCGCAACCGACACCACGCCGCCTCCTGAGCAGAGATTTCTGTGCAGTTGTAGATCACGTTAGCCACCTCCCTCAGCTGTGTCTTGATAGTAGAATTTTTATGACGTGCCTCCTCCACGCACTGTCGCAGCAACCTTGAAAGTCCTCGAGCCGGTTTATTTATGTAATCCACGACGTATCCCATGCAGGCGAACGCATCGGTGACGAACTGAATGTCCATGTTCGACCTGCAGAGCTTTAGAATCTTTGGAGAGAAACCATTGATTCGTCCGTCCTTCGGCTTTCGTTTGAGGAACACCTTGCGATTGCGAACATGGAGCCTTGCCGCAAGCAAATAGTCCTCGTCGGAGCATTCAAGGTGTGCCTTCAATTCCGCAGCTGACCGGAACGTCTCTGTAGCCCCACGCCTTACTTCCACCTTTAGAAGCTCCACGATCTTGTCTTGAAGCTCGCAAATATCCTTCTTCCTGGAGGGGCTTTCCCAATGAAAGTCATTGGGGATAGGCTCTAGGATGACTGTCTCATCCATTGGGAAGAAAGGGGCTCCGAAACGACAGGTTTCCTTTCCACCTATCTTCCGCTTACACGTGAAGGTGCAGTCATGGCGCTGTCGAGCTACGAAGTCCCCGGCCTCTTCGTTCTGACTGTCAGTAGTCATCAGCTCGTCGATGAAGCGGTACACTGCAACGTGGCTTGCGGGTTCTTCGGGATCAAAGACTGGAACATCTTTCAGCCAGATGACCATGTGGATGTGCGGCGATCCACGATGCTGAAACTCGATTCGATAAAACCAGTCTAAGATGTCATGATTTCCAAAGGGCCCCTCCGAGGCTTTCCAGGTTTTGCGCAATTCCATCATGCGGTGGTTGAAGTATAAAGCGCAAGTGATAGGGTCGGTTTGAATGAGTCTGGCTTTCTCATCAAACGTAAAAGCGCGAGCTTCTTCCACTGTGCAATCGACCTTATCAACGACCTGTTTGAGGATGGCGAGCAACTCGAACCAGTGGGTCTCTGCCATGGAAATGGTCACAAACACATGAAACAGACCTAGCTGGCGAATCATGGCGAGGATCTTGCGTTTCCACTCCTCCCAATACGCTGGAGTTCCCGTAATCGCCTTTGTAAAGCGATACGCATTATCCGTAGTTATTGAATTGTTGAGGAAGTCTTGATTGACCGCTTGCTCCGCAGTAACTGAAGCGTTGAGGTTGCTCTTCCGAAAAACGATCTGGGTCTGGCTCTGTAGCTGCTTAATTTGGGTCCTCTTGTGCTGTAGTAAGAGATACTCCGGTCTTGCACAGCGCCGATCTGACCGACGGATATCAGAGTTAATGATGGATTCTTCATTTAACTTGACTTCGGGGTTCAGTTCGCGCTTGTGACCGCCCCAAATTGTAGGATAAGCGAGCTCCACGCAGTTCTTGTCCATTAAAATCGGAAGAGGCTGCATCCCTTCACCTGGAAAGTGGAGCTTCTTTTAGGTTGGGTAATATTGGAGAAATAAGTTTCAAAGTATGCATCCATTTAAATATTTATTTTAGAGCTTATTTTAATTTTTGTCCAGCCTGATGAACGTGGAAATATGAATTTAATCTTTGATTTAATAATTTTACTGTTGTTGAACTTTTCAAAATACTTTTAAAATTATAATAAAATAACATACTTTTAGCGAATAATGTTTGTCTTAAAACTTTGAAAATGTTAAGACTGTTTGTAGAAACATTTTAGCTGAATTTTTCAATCCATTTTATATGTTTCTTAAAACAATGATTACTCATTCATGCATTACTCGTCTTATAAAATTGCTACTTACACGGCGCCATGACAATTCCACCTTCGCAATTCAAATTGTCTAACAAAGTCTCCTCTTGGACGTAGTTTTCGTTTAAGCGCTCCACTTCTTCGGGTTCCAGCTGATCCTCTTCTAGTTCAGCTTCATTATCCTCTTCCGGAATAGGCGGCAGGGGGTTGAGATCTAGGATTGATTTTGTATGTATATATGACTAACTTATTTAATTTAAACTTACCATTTAAATCCAAATTTTCGAAGTTCGTGTCAATTTCGATTCTCTCAGCACGATAGAGTGGCGATTGAACGAGGATTTGGGCAGCCTCGTATATTGCTCTTGGTCTCACTCGTTCTCGAATAAAGTGTCCTCGATATCTCATGGCCCGTTTCCACGTAATTTCAATCTGCCCAGTCGAATTTGGGAGAGCTGGTATCATGCGTAAGGTATTACGAACGTTGTTTACAACGTTTGCCACTCCCGATTTGACCCCAAACTGACCACACCGACCCAGCATCTCGATCTTCATGAAAGGGATGCGAGCAGCCACACAACGTTCCTCAGCACGGCCCAAGCACTTAATCTTTTCGTGAACAACAGGGAATTGTAAACGCGAGTTCTGCACGTTCAGGATAGGAAATTTGAAGGGATGAGGTTCCAGGTTATGATGAGACGGTGGCGCCCGTGAGGTTGACGGCTGTGGATTTAATTCATTTTCTTCGTCTGAAGGCACCTTATGAGCATAAATTGCCCTCATACATGTACCACAGAAGTGAAATATGAAGGGACTCACGTAGTATGGTCGGAATACAAGAGTTTTTATGACGTCAAGCGGAAGCTTCCGAGTAGTGAGAAGCCAAATCCGAGATCGTGTTTTTAAGTCCTTCTTCCGGAACAGCCTGTCGCAGGAGTGGCATGGGTGCATTGGCCCTTCCAGAATGGCTTCTTCAAACTTCCTGGAGGCTGTTTCGAAGGGCAAGGGCTGCTGACGACGGCGTTGGTGAGCTTCAGAGTTACGAGCCTGTTCTACTTGTCGTGCTTCTGGATCCTCACGGTGCTCTCGGCGAGCTTCAGAGTTACGAGCTTGTTCTCCATGTCGTACTTCTGGATCCTCACGGCGCTTTCGGCGAGCTTGAGAGTTACAAGCTTGTTCTCCTTGTCGTACTTCAGGATCCTCACGGCGCTCTCGGCGAGCTTCAGAGTCACGAGCCTGTTCTTCCTGTCGTACTTCAGGATCCACACGGCGCTCTCGGCGAGCTTGAGAGTTACGAGCTTGTTCTCCTTGTCGTACTTCAGGATCCACACGGCGCTCTCGGCGAGCTTGAGAGTTACGAGCTTGTTCTCTATGTCGTACTTCTGGATCCTCACGGTGCTCTCGGCGAGCTTCAGAGTCACGAGCCTGTTCTTCCTGTCGTACTTCAGGATCCACACGGCGCTCTCGGCGAGCTTGAGAGTTACGAGCTTGTTCTCCTTGTCGTACTTCAGGATCCTGACGGCGCTCTCGGCGAGCTTGAGAGTTACGAGCTTGTTCTCTATGTCGTACTTCTGGATCCTCACGGTGCTCTCGGCGAGCTTCAGAGTCACGAGCCTGTTCTTCCTGTCGTACTTCAGGATCCACACGGCGCTCTCGGCGAGCTTGAGAGTTACGAGCTTGTTCTCCTTGTCGTACTTCAGGATCCTGACGGCGCTCTCGGCGAACTTCGGAGTTACGAGCTTGCTCTGCACGTCTTTGACCCTCGTCTTGGCGACGTTGGCGATGGGCTTCGGTGTTATTTTGTTGATACCTTGCCCTAAAAGCTTGGTTGAGTCTCCTCCGCTTGTTTCGAGAATCTTTTAGGGTGAGCCCACCTCGTCTTCGTTTCGGCATTTTGCTAAAACTTAAATATATTAACATTATTCTCATGTCTGAACGAAACATATTGATTTATATTATATTTAAATGTAAAACTACACCATTAATTCACTTAAACACTTGACGCAAAATTCATCTTACTTGATTGATGAAGTTTTCGATTAAAATCTACATTTCGTCACTTAGTTTCATAAACACATGCAACTTAATGATACAATTAATGATTTACTTACCCCAGAGCTGATTAAATCACACTTGAATATGCTTAAAATAGCTTTTAATAGTTTTTAATTTGTTTACTTGTTTACTTGTTCATTTGTTAAACGTGTTGATTGTAAATATTGGCCAAATTCCATTTCCAATGAAACGGTCGTGAGAGCAGAAAATATCTTATCTCGCGCCATTTTAAGAATTTCAAATATTCAAATCAAACAAACACGAGGTAATGAAAACGGTTACAAGTTTCACTCACTTACAAGTTTCACTTATAAATATTAACTTTAAAGGAGTATAAGTTTACGCGCGCTCCTATTGAAAATTGAATATAATAATAATAAATAAATAAATAAATAAAAACTTCTAAATTTAATTAATCTATTTCGGTAATTTAGATAAATAATTTAAATTTCAGCCCAAGAGGCAAATCGACATGAATTTGCTTTCCATACAAATTTCGGGAATTCTCCTCTCCGCCCCCTTAGTTGATAGGAGCATACTATAGGAATGTTTTTTGCTCAAATAAAAGCCCTCTAAGAGTTAGCAAAGTTTGAGCTCAATCGGACGATATTCAAAATTCGCCCATTTGTCTTCGAGGGGAGCCACAAGATTATATTCAAAGGTTTCCTGATGGATTGTTTTACGTTTCTGAGACCATGTTTTGAAGCAAATGTTTCTAATGATGTAATTTTACGTGCCTATTTTGAATTTCAGCTCAATCGGAGCAACTAAATTTTTCCCCCCTTCGGAGGCCTCTCACCCCACCCCCTTAAGTGATAGGGGCATACATGTGTTCTATGATTTGCTAGATTTGATGTGAACTACAACATATCCAAAATTCAGCTCAATCGAACGAAGTATAAGGAACTTTCATACAACGGGTTTACCCCCCTCACTCCCCCCCTAGGGGTAATGGGGGTCTAAGATGTCTAACCTTCCACCCTACAGACCATGTCCTACACGATACAGAAAACCGCAGGTCTCTATCTCTTCTGGTTCTTGAGTTATAAAGTTTCGGACGGACGGACAGACGGACGGACAGACGGACGGACGGACATAGCAGATGCAATAGTGCATTTTTTCTCCATTTGAGGGAAAATGCACTAAAAATTTTAGTTGCTCTGAAAAATTTAAACTTCTGAAACCTAGCAACAATTATATTCAGTATACCTGTACCACCATTAGGGATAAAACTAGAGACCCCTTAAGTTTCTACAAAAACGGAACTTGGTAACGAAGTCGACTTGAAAATGCACTTGCGTTCGTCCCCGAAACTTGAAACTTAAACCATCATAATAGCGGGAGAAACGTTACATATATATTGTTGCTTTCTGTTACAGATTCAGCATGTTCTACTCTCCGGCGCCCTTCCACGATCTGATCTTCCAGGACGCCACGCGCCAGCTTCAGATCATCGAGCCCAAGGACCGGTGGTACTCGGACTACTTGGGACCCGACTTCATGCGCGCCAAACGCATCACAGACTGCGACGCAGGTGCGATGAACCTTCGACTACCCTCAATTTACCTCCTACTAACAATATCCGTCTCAGTTCTCGCGTCCCTTAACCGCATGAGCCATTGAATCTCGGTGGAGTAGAAAAATTTTAGATCTGAAAGGAAACTCATATTTGTCCAACAATCAGCCTTTTAGATAGCACAAAGATGTAGGTACTAATGTTTATCTGTTCCGATTTCAGTTCGCGAATGATCATTCCGTTTTTGTACGAAAAGATTCCGTCCGCACACCTTTTTGTGACAAAACTCTCATTTAACTCTTTTACGAAGAATCAAAGACACTTCTAGCCTGTAAGTCCTATTTTTGGAGCAATAAAGATTTGATAAAATTTGAGGAGTTTCGTTTGCCGATTCAACGGAAAGTTGTGCGAAAACTTGAATTCACTGCTGACAAAGAACAGCTGAGATTGACAGCCGCTGACTTCATTGACAACACTTTTATTTTGGCCCGAGATTTTCAGATTTTCGTGATTTGATCGTGAAAGTCATGGCTCGCTACCTGGGACTCGACAGAATAGGCAGAGTTTTCACCTACATCCGCGAGAATGGAGGACTGCGTGCGACTGCGTTCAAGATAATCAGGTGAATGCGGAATTGACTTGCTAAAATTATGTAACGAGAAATCAAAACAAATGTCTGGCAGGATGGACGACTGGAGAACGGGCCGCTTGGTGGGAGAAGACAAGTACGGAAACAAGTACTACGAGGACAACTACTACTTCTACGGCCGCAATCGGTGGGTCGAGTACGCACCCCAGCACTTCTTGGAATACGACGGCAGCCAGATTCCGGCCGACTGGTTCGGGTGGATGCACTACAAGGTTTGTAGTTTTACCCTCGTACATCTCACGGGCGAGCTGATTGTTTTTGTCTTCCAGACCGACTTGCCTCCAAACAGGGACGGCGACAGACCTAAATACAAATGGATGGCCGATCACAGCGAGAACTTGTCCGGCACAACAGACGCCTACTATCCCTTCTCCACCACTAGTCCCAAAGTGGAGGCCTGGGATTCGAAGAAGGCTTCCCAGTCGTAAATTCGTAATGGAATGTGTGTCTAAGCTCGTAACAACTCACGAAGCCCGTTCATAGAGTAAATAAAAATTAAAATTGTTAATATTAAAATTGGAATTTCGCCCGGAAATATTAGGAAGATTTTTTCTGCAGTGACAAGTGGGCCCCCGTCAGCATTGAAGAACTTTAAATATTTGAAATTGGACCAATTAATCACAATTTTAAAAAATCTTCTGTTTAAAGCTGCAGCTCATCGGAGTTTCAAGAATAACTTTCCACCCATTCATGGCCCAGTAATTGATATTACCCTTCTAAGGACAGAGAGCCTTGTGAATTTGTGATATTTTGCAGACTTGTCATCGATGGGCCATCCTTTTTCAACATCAACTCTAAAGTAACGAGTGAATATTTTCAAGTTCAGCCGTTTTTGAGACCCCCGGATGATTTTCTCTCAGAGTTTCCGTATTTGTTTACATTCAGAATTGAAATCGGGTCTCGAACATATTTCGTAAAATCAAACTCCATGGCTTGCGTCTTGGTTCTTGAAGCCCTAGAAGCTCTCGAAATAACCATTCCAGACAGCTCAAGGGCATTGGTTTGTCCAAACACCTCGACGGTTGCTCTTAAAAGTGTCCTAAAGTGTTGCTCAAAGTTCTTCGCCGATCTCAGCTCGCTAAGCGTTTACTTTTCCAAACAGGAATTTCACGAAGCAAAGCCTTTTTCCTGCTCAACATGTGGCAAAATCTTCAACAGATCCCGAGATCATAACAGGCACTTCAGAAGAATGCACGAGCCCTCGGTCTCGCACTCCTGTCAGTACTGCGGAAAGTTCTTCAGTCGGCGCTGTGACGGGTTAGTGCATGAGAGGAAGGTGCATCGACTGGAGGTGGACCGAAATAAAACTTTCAAGTGCGCCCTTTGTCCTCGAGGTTTCAACTCGAGAACCTACATGGAGAACCACGAAAAGGCCCACCAGAAGGGGGAGCTTCAGTGCAATCGGGGGAACTGCAACCGGAGCTTTTCGTACTCGTCTGAGAAAACCTCGCATGACGTAGCCTGTCACGGATCCAAAGAGAACGGCTTCGTTTGCCACTACTGCGAACATGTTTTCGCCAGAAAAGGGAGCCTCATTGCTCACTTTGACGTCCACCTGAAAAAATCCAACTTTGTCTGTGATTCTTGCGGAAAAGCCTTCACAAGACGAGAAGCCCTGAAGAGACACGTCCTGACCCAACACAGCTCCGGAACGGAGGTCTCGTGTGACATCTGTAGTAAGGTATTTTCGAACGAGGCGTCTCTGAGGCTCCACAAAACCCGTCTTCACGCCGAGGAAGAGGTCGTCTGTAGAGTCTGTGGAAAAACCTTCGGCTCCCTAACAAAATGTCGGAGACACGAAATTCAGCACACCAGGAGCTTCTCATGCAGCTTCTGTGGAAAGACACTTAGCTCGGCCGCGAATCGTGAAGAACACGAGAAGCTTCACATGGCGAAGAGCCACACATGCTGTCTGTGTGGTAAGAACTTTGCTCAGAAGACGGGGCTGTTGCATCACCAGCGAGACACCCATGCCGAAGTCAGAAATCACAAGTGCCACGTGTGCGGTAGGTCGTTCAAGCACTCGACACAGCTGCATGTACACAGGAGGGAACACGAGGATCCTGCGCTGAAGCACTGTGGGATTTGCAACAGGGACTACGCGAGCAGGCCGAGCTACTTCGTGCACCGCAGGAGGGCTCATCCCGAGTTAGCTAGGGGGTCCAATAAAGACTTATGAAACATCTTCGAAAATTTTAATTTTTTATTTCTTCTTTATTCTCTCTAAATGTCTATGATGCAGAGAACAGGCGCCTCGTTTTCTAGGCGAAATGTTGGTCCGGAAAAAGCTTTCAGTAGGGTCTCGAAGTTACAGTCTCAAAATTTTCCGTCTCCAAGCAAAGTCACGACTTGAAGTTGAGATACTGCAATTAAAATAATTTGCCGAACTTCTCTCACATTTTCACTAATCGCAATTTGTGGTTTTTAGATCTTAGATTTACAAAACATAATTAGAACTTTCGACTAAGTGTCTGAATGCTAGGTGTCCCACGTGAAGGCGTTCCTACTACCAAGTTTGGAGCCCGATGCCCATCCTCTTATGACTGGAATGTCATTGAATGATACAACTTGATTTCTAAGTTTTTAGTGCATTTTCAGCATTTTGCAAAAAATGCACTATTGTGGCCGCTTTGCTGTCTGTCGATGTCCGAAATTTTATAACTCGAGAACCAGAAGAGCTAGAGAGCTGCGGATTTTTGCATCGTGTAGGACATGGTCTGTAGAGGTGCAGGCTAACAATCTTAGACCCCCACTTCCTCTTGGGGAGGAATGGGGGGTGTTTTACGTTTGTATGAAAAGTCCTTATATTGCATCCAATTGAGCTGAAATTTTAGTATATTTTAGTCTGTGCAAAATCTAGCAAATCATGGAACCATGTGTATCCCCTACCATGTACAGCGACGGAGTTAGGAGCCCTCAAAGTTTGGTATTTTCGAAATCTTTGAAAGTGCACCCTTAAGCTCAATCTCCCATTTTACTTTTTATATATTTTTCTAACTTCTTGAGGAAAAATTTGGTGACTTCTGCAGATGTGCGATATTTTGAGCATCACTTAAGAGTTTTACAAAGTTAAATAACTGTGACCTGAATAATTGCATAACTCTTCAAGTGAAGTCAGCGAGAGTCAATTAAAAGTTTTCCCGCAAGAAAAATACTCTTTTCAACTTATCCTCCCCATTTCTCGAATCACTTTTATTTTCATTCTTCTTTCCGATTCACTCAAGCAACATAGAATCCAAGTTCAATGTCGCAGGCTCACACATTGTAGGTCAGTAGTAGTTCAGCTGAGTCGTTCATCAATGATGTTCTCAGAGTCAGAGCTGAGAGCCATTCCATTGATGGAGGACGTGCACGCTATCGTACACAAGTCTCAATCACCTACGAGCAAAACATCCAATGCAATTCACAAGTGCCTCATGAAGCTCCCTTTGAGACGGCCAAATCGTTCTGTCGAGAGAATTCGCCCTGGACTACCGCGATTCCCTCCGTACTTTGTGTAACACAGCAGAAGCGAGTTGCACGTTGAAGCGACACGTGAGTCGCATGCAATGTACGCGCGTTACATTTTCTGTACCGTGTTTGGTGCTTGTGAGACGCTTACTTGCAGTAAGTGAATAACACAGCGAGGAGCAGAGTTTCATTCCTGTTCCTAAATCGAGCTAAAGAAGACGTTCTTTGACCGCCAGCCCAATGGATAATTTGATAAAAAATCCGAAGGAAATTTAAAAGACTCACGAAAGAAAGTGAAAATTTTGTGAAAATTTGAAATAGAAAGAAAACTATAAAGTGCAGTGAAAGAAGGAAACGCACTCCCATGGAACCGAACACCAGCTGGACCACACGTTTTTAATAAATCTGAAACTTTTAGAGGTAATTGAACTGCAGAAGTTCCGATTTATAATCGGGTGACTCCGTGAATTCAAGCGTCTTGATGCAAAGTTATGCTGATTTTCGCTTTGCGTCACCAACTCACCAAGACGCCCGTTTGCATAAAAGCGCAATTTTTCTTTGAAGTAGTTGAAAGTTTAGGACGTTTTTTCGACTAGAAAAGGAAATACCTCAACTGTTTTAGGTAACTCTAAGGGAAACGGCTATTTTGGTACTCAAACTGCGTAGGCTAGACGTATTGTATGTAAGCTTGGGTTCTGTTATGTAAAATCATTTCAAGAGGAAAACTAAAAATTTCTCGAGAGTTGTATCGTTTGAAAATTGAGATGACAGAGGTTTTTAAAATTTAGGTCATACATGAGACTGAATCATCGCCTGGGTAATGGACTCGTTATGAGTTTCTCCTAAGCCCCTAAGCTCGCTTTCTCAATTACTCAACCAGCTTACTTGAGATCGACCGTGGAAAGCAGAGAATTACCAAACGGCAGTCAGCGTGGAAAAACATGTGATACGGGGAAGTTGCTTATCCATTAGAATTTACAATCAACGTACAACATGGGATACCTTTCCCTTGATTTGGTTGCGAAAATACTGGTTATCTAACATCATTCTCGTAGACGACGTTCGGGTGGCTTCAAACGTGGGTGAATGAAGCGGATTATTTTTATTGAATGATTATGTTAAAGACGGTTCAGGTCTCTGCTGGAGGTCTAAAAACCTTTCTTAGGCAGCCGTCACGCCTTAAGTTGTTGAAATAGATTTTCCTGAGCCATTTAAAGGACAAAAGGAGCTAAAAATAAACAGTCTCGGCAGGACCGGATAAAACTTTTATTCTGCCTTTTGTTTCGGGGGAAGAAGGAAGCCAGAAAGTTTTCTCGGCCACTGGCAAATAATGTGCAATAGACATGTGCATGGAGTGTATAGCCACAGTGATGAAACAGCCACTGCACGTAGTTGAAAACGTGAGCCAGCAAGCAACCGCCTTCTGCGGATAGCGCCCTAAGCCAGTATTACTTTATCATCTCTGGGACGCAGGTTTCAGATGATGCTCCAAAAATCTCTAATTATATAAACCCGGCACGTTCTCCTAACCTATCCGCAGGTTTCAACCATCAAAGGACCTAATCTCGTTGCAGTTTGAGACGCACTTTTGAAACAGCGGGACGACAATGGATTGGCTGCTAGCAAACACGCAAATTTACAGCACCTTTGCGTCGCTGGGAGAGGTCCAAGACGACCACTACGTCGTCAGCGATGACTGTATCGGTGAGTTGTTGATTCGTGAGCACGTTGCCGCATCAAACGCTTGCGAATTTCAATATTTCCGATCAAACTTAAGGTTTAGAGGTCTCATTTTTTTCATCTATACTTTTTTCCGTTGAAGGAACATATCTGTAGAGGGAGGATAGACTTGACTCCAGAAATTCTAACTAAGCAAAAATGAATGTTTGGTGGTAGATTATTAATTTGGAAGCTCCTAGTGGAGAATACAGTTCCTAGACTCAGCTCCTTGAAACATTTGAACTAAAAATTCATTACATTCAAATTTCCCATGGAACTGAGTCTAGGTACTTTTTCGTTTGAGGGTTCTATGAATGTTTGGAATTTCGGACATTTAGGGAAAACTTTTGGAGTCAAAAGGCATGTGGTAAATTTGGCATTAACATTGCTTCTGCCTTTCAGTAAAAGCTTCCTTCTTATCGAAGGTCTGTT
The DNA here is from genome assembly GCA_963930915.1 of Forcipomyia taiwana. Classification (NCBI taxonomy): domain Eukaryota; kingdom Metazoa; phylum Arthropoda; class Insecta; order Diptera; family Ceratopogonidae; genus Forcipomyia; species Forcipomyia taiwana. The sequence goes on along the minus strand of CAWVOI010000099.1, from coordinate 5,774,042 downwards.
GCTCTTCTACTTGAACCTTCTACGCTTCTTTTTGCTTCACCCAGCTACTTTTGATTTTACGCTTCTGTTTTATAATTTTAACATTGAACACCTAGATTTCAGGACTCTGAACGCCTTTTGGATGAAAATTCTGTCCACTAAAAATTCATTCCTTTCACTAGCTGTTTTGCAAGAGATTCAGTACAAGCTCTCCACCGAGGACCACACTCTCCGAACCTACCGACGAGCCATAGGGTTCGGTAACAACATAAAGAATGACCTCGTTCCGCTGCTAATGCACGCAAAAGAGTCAAAGGTCATCGATGAGACGATCCGGGTTCTGGTGAACCTGACTATTCCCGTGGAGTGCCTCCTCTCTGTCGAGGTCATGTCTCGCACGGAAATAGGACGTCACACGATTTACGAGCTGAACAACTTGCTCATGAACGCCCAGGAGGCTTTTGCGGACTCTCGCAGCACGCGAGCCATCATTGATAGAGTCAAGCTGATCCTGGAGGTGGACAGCAAGGAAATTTCGGTGGAGAACTGCGCCATCGTCAACAACTGCCTCCTGCTCCTGCGGAACGTCATGCACGGCTCCGAGTGCAAATTGATCGGCGGAATCTCTTCGCAGAACAAAATCATATGGAATCTTTTCACTCAGAGCATAGACAAGCTTCTCTTGCACTTGATCACGTCCCAGCAGGGCTCCTATCTGTGCGTCACTCTGGTCCAGCTCATCGCTCTCCTGTACAAGGACCAGCATGCCAATACGTTGCAGAAGCTCCTCAACGTGTGGTTCGAGGCCTGCTTGTCTGAGAGCTCCGAGGATGAGAGTAACACTTCACCGTTGCAGCAGTGCAGTGGCGGCTCGAGTCCCATGCTCATCTCTGATCCCACTTCGGACTCGTCTGACAATGGGGGGAACCGCAAGTCGGTTTCCACTAAACTCGAGGAGGGAAATATGTTTCTCATCGAGTTCCAGAACTCTATGATCAGGGTGAAGTCGAAAACTAACACTCCGATGCCGACGGAGGGTAGCTTGGAGGTTACCACTGAGGATTCCGAGCAGCGAGTGAGCTCCGGATTCGGGTCCATGGACGAGCAGAGCCAAACTAGCAGCGACGGGATGAAGGTATGTCTGTTACTGAGCGAACGAGAGTTAGTTAAAAGTAATTGGTTCATTCTAGGCTCCGGCTCCCATCCAGAAGACCAAAAAGTTTCAGATGAATCCCTGCCCGTGCACCACCAAGGGCGGCAAAAAGGTCATGAGCAAAACAGGTGGGTTTAAAAAGCACTTAACCCTTCTATGTAAACTGACCCGATATCCTTTCCAGAGCTCTCAGATGTAGGATACAACACCCAGGTGGAGAAGCTGGAGCTGATTTCGACCACCAGCAGCGAGGAAGAGTTCAAGCCCGTGCATCAGAAACCTCCTCCGAACCAGAAACAGAGGTTCAACGCCGTCAACAATCCGCGCAAGCATGTCACACCTCAAGAGAAGACCGAGCTGCGGCACAAGAAGCTCGTGAAGCGGAGTCGCAGCAGCATGTAGGGCATTTCTCACCTCCCTTCTAGACCCGTCCCTGAACAAATCAATCCCATTTTAGCATCAACATGAAGGGCATGATGCATCACAACCCTACGGACGAGGACATTTCTAACGTCCTCAAGGAGTTCACCGTGGACTTTCTTCTCAAGGGATACGGACACCTGGTCAAGGAGCTGCACGCACAACTTCTCAACAACGAGGTAATTCTAATCCATTTCGCAATGACTCGGATTAAGAACTTTTTTTCAGATCCTCCCCATGGACACCTCTCACTTCTTCTGGCTAGTGACATACTTTCTGAAATTCGCTGCTCAGCTGGAGCTGGACTTGGAGCACATCAACACGGTCCTGTGCTACGAAATTTTGAGCTACTTGATCTACGAGGGAGTGAGCCTGTGCGAGCAGATAGAGCTGGATGGCAAGGTTCAAGGAACTAATTTGAAGCCCTCTTTACGAAGAATACACCTGGTGAGGGACTTTTGAAAACTTAAGACACTTTGGGTTAACAATGGGGTCAACAATGGAGTCAATAATGAAACTGACCGTGAGGTCCACAATCGGGTCAACAATAAGGTTTACAAAAGGGTCAAAACTGGGTCTAAACTTTGGTCGACACTTATATTTTCGACTGTGGCGACTAGAGAATAATTAAGGTAACAATTTTGCTCAAAAATAAGCTTCAAAATCGGGTCATCAAAGAAGATAACAATAGGTTCAACTGCGGGAATCACAATGGGGTCAATAATTATGTTGAAACAGAAGTCAATAAAGTAAATAACAATAAAGTCAAAAATAAGATCATCTTGAGGAAAAAAAAAATTGATAAAAAAGCAAACGGGGTGTGCAATGGCATCAAAACTGATGTTTATAATAAAGAAAGGTAACGGAAATTTTAAGTTTCTTCTTCAATCATGTTTTAGGTCATAACGGCGATCCGAGAGTTTCTGCAGGCTCTAGAGACCTACAACAAAAGCACCCACTTGAGTCTCGAGGACAAGGAGTACGTGAGGAAGCTGAGGCTAGATATCACTAGTATCCAGGACCTCCGATGTATGTTCGTCTTGCTGCTGCGCTTCTACAACCCCTTCATCCACAACCAGCAGTACTTGCAAGATCTCGTCTCGACCAACCACATTCTTCTCATGATCATCGACGATGTCGGCAAGTCCCCGGGCTTCAAGGGGTTCCCGAATGAAGTCTCGATGGTGAAGCACATCAAGCAGTTTGCCACCGTCGAGATTATGCACCACTACGGTCTCCTCCTGGAGAACTTCCGCGTCAACGGGGAGTTCGTAAACGACTGCATCTTCACGATGATGCACCACGTAGGGGGTGACTTGGGCCAGGCCGCGATTCTCTTCCAGCCCGGCATCCTCAAGACCTTCTCAAACATCTGGGAGTCTGAGTATGAGATATGCGACGACTGGTCGGACTTGATCGAGTACGTGATCCACAGGTTCATCAACACCCCGCAGCACGCTCCTCCCATGTCCATTCCCAACCCCATAATAGTCCAGCCCGTACCGATGGCTGCCGAATCGACGCGCATTACGTGGACCAAGGAGGAGATGGACACTCTGTACTGGTACTACATCCAGAGCAAGTCCAAGAAAGACGTCGTGGGCTCCATCATAAAGCTCTTCAACGAGAACGGGAACGGGCCCAAGGAGAGGATAGTCGTGATTCAGCAGCTGCATCAGCAGGACATAGTTTCCCGCTCCGAGTTCGACGCCCTGATGAAGTTTGAGAACTCGCAGTACGTGTGGCCCGAGAGGGCTCCCGAGGCGGAGGAGAAGGAAGAACCCAAGCCCGTGGACGATATAATACTCCTGACAGAGCGACTTTTGAAGGAGAAGAAGGGGAGTCTCGTGCACTGGCTACAAAAGACGCTAATGGACTGTTGTTTCGTAAAGCTCAAGCTTACCCAGGTGGAGGGGACGAGACCCTTTGATGCTGAGAACTCCAACTGCATGGAGCCCATTCCCCATCACTACATTCGTAAGTCAGCAAGTCTATTATTTAACCGCCACAATGTTCATTGTTCAGAGCCCCGAAACCCTCCCAAGCTCTCCTTAGAACCCTCTCTGACACTTTTTACCTTGATTGGAGAAGTGAAAAGAAATTTAGAAGTTGAAGAAAAGCTTCAATTTATTTCCCCTTCTTGTATAAGCCTCTCCTGGAAAAGCAGCTAATTGAACACGACTTGTCTTTCAGTAAAGAACCAGTCGGTGCCTCTGGTTCCGTGGAACATGGAGCAGCACCGAAGCATGGTGTACCAGCCATTTGTCTTGCTTCTTCACAAGCTTGGATTCCACTTGCCAGACGACACCAACAGGCTATGGTTCCGCATCCCCAACTTCTGGACCGCGGATATCCTCTTCGGGGTAGCAGACAAGCTGGGGCCCATTGACGAGTCCCTCTTCAAGTTCGACCTGACATACTACAACTATCAAGTGCAGCAGCCGGAGGACGAGACTGAACAGAAGAGCCAGAGAGCAACAGAGCTTTTCATCAACGTCAAGTCTCACCCGCCCTTGGCGTTTGTCAGGTAGGATTTTGCGACTTTTCCGAATGTTTATAGCAAAGCTTGAATTATGTAGGACCACACCGGATCCGGCTCTTCCGAACTTCCTTCAGAACATGACGAGAGCCAAGGAGGCTGTCCAAGAGGGGTACGGAACTCACGAGTCCTCAAAAGTTTTCTGACCTTTTCTCCTTTTCAGATTCGCGAAGGTTGAGGGCCCTTGCTGGAACTGCTCGCTCGACGTGACTCAGCTATCGTAAGTTATATTTCAAGGATGAATATTTGGGAAAGGCTGACAGAAACCTCTGAGTGACTGACGCCCGATACTATCTGAGTAGAAGGCTAACCGTCCGTTTTGTGGGGTCTAATGGCTCCATTTCTAACGTGCTAGAGGCCGATAAGGCTCCATGATATTTCGATCACATGTGCGTGACTAAATGAAGCATTTCAGGCAATTCCCCACGGCGTCGAATTTATGATTGACCGGCCACAGCTTTCATACATGCGCTCCGGCATCGTGGTCTGCCATGTGAACTCATTACGAGTCAATAAAGTCTGTCTTTTTATTCACTCTAACTCGGCTTGATCCCCAGCATCGCGCTCATTGCTGCAACTTGCCACTTGTCGCTGTTAATATTCTCGTCCACTTCGAGCGAAACCACTTTATAAGTGTCTCTTTTGCAGCGCAATCGTGAAGCCATCCACGAGGTTCCAGAGGTCTCCGAGGCTGATAAACCAGGACGAGCTGCAAAACATCCTGGAGATGCCGGAGTCGATTGAGGACGAGAAAACGGGTAGCAATGAGACGGGAGAAGCTGAAAAGTCTACTGAGGAGGTCGCCTCTGAGTCCGACAAGGCCAAAAAGACCCTTCCCGAGGTGGAAGAGTATGATCTCGTGGGGTAAGCTAGTTCAGATGTTCATAGATTACTTATCCGAAGAACAAAGTCAAGCAAGTGTCTTTGGTAGCAGCAATTGTGACTCGGCATCTGTGGCCTCGGATTTGACACCATTCAATCTCATGTTTGTAAGCGACGAGGACGACAAAAGTAATCCCGACAGTACAGTTAAGAGTGTTTGCTATTGAAAATGTCTACACTACTTGCCAATGAGCCTGAGGTGGTCGCGCCCACATTTTTGAGCATGAGAAATTTTATTAATGTTGTGACTGGAGCACTAACGATGTTGCCGATTAGTAACTTTGTAGAGATTTACTGTACTGTTGCATGTTTTTGAGAGACTTTAAAACTGCAAATAAAGGCTTGATAATTTTTCATAATGGGAAAAATGCTTTGTTTACTTAGGTAGACTTTAATAAATGGTCGTTAGAGTGGACGGGTTTCACAGTGGAGTTCCTTGATTAGTCTGCCTATATAATGGAAAATAAGAATCATCGAAAAAAAGCACAGACCTGCCTGTCTTAAAAGTTTTTCATTGAGAAACAGATTTTTATTTGGAGGAACAAAACGTCGAGGAGGATTTTGAAATCATAAAAAACAAAAGGGACCATCTGGAATGGTTCTTGCAGTATTTATAAGAGGGAAAAGCGGGACTCTGGGAGCAAATGGGCCACCTATATTCTGCTTCCAGTAGCCTTAAAACTATTTTTAAGCTCTCACATAAGTTGAGATATTTTTAAAATTATGAAAAAGCCCATATTTTAGCAAATAATTCTCTTCGATTGAAATAAATAAACATAAGAAAATGTTGTTTTCCTCCAAGCCCCTCTCTGGAACAAAGCTGCTCATGAGGTAATCGTGTCAGAACCATTTTCGACCATTTAAGAGACCCTCCCTCCACGATCGCAGCTCGAAACTCCCAATAAACTAATCGTGATGCCAAAGATGGAGCAACGATTGATCTATTGTTTAGTGCGGTTCTCTGGTCGTTTTGGTTTCGAGTCGAAGGAAAACCACAAACGCTGTCGGATTTTGCATAAAATTTATAACGGCAGTCTGAGAGAAGGTCGAGGGGTCAACAAAGACATTCATTATGACTCCACTTCGTGAACCAAATCCTCCTCTCCTTCGATTTTTTTCTCGCTCCCTCGCCTCTCAACTCTAAAAGGTAAAGGTTGAAATCACAAAATGCGGCACTGTACGCTCATACAGCCGTCAATAAATCAGGGTTGGGCGAGAATGCGCTTCGCTGCAATTTATGAGACATTCGATCTGTCGCCGTGCCGTGTTTGCTTTTGCTCGGTGGATAGCATAATGGCTCACTGATCACCTAATTCTTCATTCATAAATGCCTATTAGTGAGTTATGCTCGCGTATACGATCCCAACGCGAGTAAAAGTAAGCACCTCTGCACGTTCAAGAGTTCGCGAGGCTCGGACTCGCGGGGCTCTCGCGTATGTACGAGAGATCACTTGTGCTAATCATGTCTCTGTTGGTACTTTAATTCCCCTACGTCGCCTGCTTTGCCACCCGCCTTCGTGTGTACATTTGGCTGATATGGCTGCAGCTGGCTCACTCCGCCTGTGCTTCAGCTAAATTGATTTTGTTTCTTCGTTAGCAGTACAAATTTGAAGCTCAACGTGAGCAAACGAACATTGAAATATTGCTACTTTTATTAGTGCCAATTAGGACAATTTCCACCAACTTTGACACGGTCTTTGACGCAGAAACCAGCGAGGCTGTGAGAAACCGAGTGCTCATAAATAAGAAGACGTGCTGAAAGATGATAACAAGAATGATAAACAAGGTAAGAATGTTGTTTTTTTTTTCGCCCTAAAATTAGAGGAGAAGTTTTGAGTTAACTAAAGTTGGACTCCATGGGCTCAACTACTAACCCATTTAAATGATACAGCTTAAGTTCCCAAACACTAAAGTGCACTTTCAAGTCTGCTAAAACGAACGTAATTCATGCAAATGAGATCCCAGCATATTGCCACCGGGCTTGTAGAGGCTCTCTTTGGTCAAAACTGATTAGTGCCCATTTGAATATGGAAATGAGAAATGTCCAACGGCGTGCAATACCCGTTTTAATCAACTTCATCTCCCATTAAGGGCCTGTTCACATATTACGTAACGGTGCCTAGGGGGGGGTGGGGGTTGGCAAAATCGTGACATGACCGTGACAAAAAATAAGGGGGAGGGGGGGGGGGGGTTCTAGCTCTGTGTTACGTCACGGGTTTTTTGAACAAAAATTGTACATTTTTACCCAAGTTATATGTTATTATGCTTTTTAAACCAAATTCGGGAACAAACAGACTTTTCTCATACATAGTTTTGAAATTTGTATAACTGTTTCGATTTTCGATATACGAACGAAAATAAAACATACTCGTAAACAAATGAATACTCCCATGCCAATAGTTTCTCTTGGCACCCATTTAGTATCCCCTTGGGAAGAAATATAATTGATAATAAAATAAATATAATATATGAACTTGTGCTTATTATTACTAGAAAAAAATACTGCGTGACGTGACAGAGGGGGGGGGGGGAGGGGGTTTGAGCAAAAGTGACAAACCGTGACAGAGGGGGGGGTGGGGGTCGAAAATCTCGATTTTCACCGTTACGTAATATGTGAACAGGCCCTAAGGAGCTCATTAAATTGCAACAATTCGGATTTCGCAAGAACTTTTGTGATATGCCCAAAAGGTGAAAAAAGTGATCTCCCGCGTGTTAACCTCCCGTTTACCGACAGTTTCGCGCATTTCATTCATCAGTAATCAATTGAACATGAGTCAAGCTCATTACTGCATTTTGCTTTGTAGAGACATACGAGAGTTCCAGTCGCGATTGCGATTGCTCACTCTCACTTGCATTTTGTGCGTGATTGCGGGCAATACGGAATTTTGCCGGTTTGCGTAGACACATGTCAGACATTGCATGATTAATTAAAGTAGACCAAATTGTGTGACACAGTTGCGGTGTAAGCTGAATTTGCTCCGCCGATATCGAATGGCACTGTCGCTCCGAGGTTGTTGCACTTCAGGTTTCGCGTTCCAGGAAAAGCCTGGCTGGGGTCCAAAGTGAATTATTTTTATTTTTGTTGAAAATTAATGTTGGTTGACTCTGAGTTTTCTTCACATAATGAATTGTCAAAAAACGACCATTTCCATTAGTACGACCTATATCAATGTTTATGTAGATTTCGGTCAATTAAAGGTTCTTATGGATTTGAAAAAGTTCCGAGTATCAAACACAAACGAAAAGAGTACACTGTCTAGACCCGCTTTAGTTTAGTTAAGTTTTGAGGGTGAGTCAAATGACCACGGGACTTCATTACGCAACTGTGTTTCCAGACTCATATACATGGGCACGGAACATGCTTCCAAAATTACCGTTCGGTCCGAGACAGATGTGAAATTGCCTCAATTTCAGAGTGTAAACCCTGTAAACCCTTTTTTATTTAAAATATTCAGCAGACTTAGTAATTGTTTTCCAAAATATTTTCCAAAATTTTCCAAAATATTTCTCCCGCTACATTGTATAAAATATAGACTGGAGATGAATAAAGTCACACAACTATGACGAAACGTCCACCAAATGTGGTGTTTTCATGAAAGATGAAAGGCCTAATTGATTTCAAGTCCACCTTTAAATCACGGATATATTAGTTAATATGAAAATATTAGAGAATGGGATGTTTAAAAAACTCTCAGGTGCTGGCCTAACATACCATATCAGTTCAGATCTTCACATTCACAATGACTATGTTCTGAGGTCCGTCTGGTAAATCTTTTTGGCTCATCGTATATCTAACTTGACAGTAACCTGTAAGAAATTCTCTTAGAATTTTTACTAACTACTAAAACCGGTCTTCAGTAAGAGAAGCTTCTGAGGCTCTTTGTAGTCCCTCAAAAGCGTCAATGAAAGACAGACAGACAGACAATCACCAACACTCTTGCCCTCAAGCTTGAAAGGTGGCTACAAGAAAGGAGCACCCATTCGGGTAAAACCATATCTGCATCTCATCGACATCAACTGAGTTTATGTGCACATGATCTCTACCGTTTTTGTGCTACAGGTAAGGCAAACGTGTAATTGGTCGCGACGGAGGAAGAAACTCATTAAGTGAAGGGGTCGTCGAGGTGTCTGCTGGTCTAGATTGCACCAAATTAGCTCCTTCACCGCGACTCGAGACTTCGAGTGTCGACGCCTACAAAAAAAAGACTCAAAAAGCGAGGCGACTGCAAAACTGGATCCAGAGTTGCAAGACGACCCCAAATCCGTGGAGTGCACTAGACGCAAATGCGACGAGCGTGTGGTAAATGTGTATCAGATTAAGAGACTTAAAATGTGTTACATGCTTGCATCTACCGCGTTTGCGAATTTTTTCGTCTCAGAGTCGCAGTCGTGTTTTTTGTAGGTTTTTGTTTTTGAGCCCCTTCCAACAGCAGAGAACCGCTTTAGTAGGTTACCGTTGATATTTATTTATTTTTATTTTCGTCATATGGTGCGCGAATAAAATTTTTAGATTAATCCGCGCAAAATTGCAATTCGAAGTGTGCTGCAGTTATTCATTTTTCGTGATACTTTATGAGTCGCGCCTCTAGTTAAGACTCGGCTCGAGTTTATCTTTTAGCGACTTTGCAATGCAAAAACTTTACATTACGATTGGCGCGAACCGAGAGGAGTGAAGAAGTGAGGCATTTAATGAAATTTGTTGGGTGGGTTGAGAAACGTGAGTGCATGCGGTGCCAAAGCTGCCAATTTGGCATTAAATTATTGACAGAATTGAGCGACTCGGGCAAGCGACTTTGTGTCGGTGAAGTGAATGAGACAAGTGATGACAGCTGATGCGAATCGCAAATTGCAGAAATAATGGCTTAGTCAACGATGGTTTCGTGCTTCGGAGGGGCTCTTGATTGCTCTCGGCGAACGGTCGCGTGGGGCTGTGGGCCTTGGAATGGCGTTAGACTGGCGCATTATGGGAATATTTCGTAAAAGAGTGGCTCGTACTCGACCTCGAAGTCAGATAGCTAGATCAGGTGCGGGGCAAAGGGTCAAGAGAGCTCAGGAAACTGGACAAAACCTCTTCAAATCCCAGACGTCATTAAACTTTTGAATAAAGGTATCTTTCCTGTTTATGACTAGAACGCTAACTCTACTTCTTTTCAGGTGACGTCATTGGTCGTCCTCCTCTCCGCCACACTCCACATCTGCGGCGCAATTAGCTTTCGTCAGAACAACCTACTCTCGTTTCCGGCCCCCACCCCGAGTCAGCCCGTGCTACCCGACATCCGGCCTCTAGACTTCCTGGGTTCCTTCGACCTCTTCAACTCCCTCGACCCCCTCGACTCGTACTTCGTTGGCAACCGCATCGTCAAGCAGTACCGCGTGCTGGAGGAGGAGAACCACGCCGAGACTAACGACATCACAAACAACTTTGCCTTTGCGAACCTCTTCCTCAGCAACCAGTTCCAGTCCCTCATAGCTCCGCTGCTGACCGAGAAACACGGGCCCGTGGCCCTCGGATCCGGGTCTCTGGGAATCGTGCAGTCCCCCACGGGCGCAGTTTACCTCGGATCGGGCTCCCTCGGGTATATAAGCCACGAGAAGCACGCGGACGACCTCGAGGTGGTGTTGAGGAGGAAGTTCCAGTCGTCCCACCAGCCCTCGCCGCTCTCCTTCGGGCACCGATTTGAGTAAAAGTCCGGAGTTAAAAAATAAAATTTGCTTTTATTTTACTTTTAGTGACATTAGCGCGTTTAGGCAATTCTCGGACCTCGTCCGACTCTTGTTTTGTTTATTAAAATGTTTAAATTATTTTAATGTTACCTTATGTGCTAGTTTTAAGGCAAACAATGTCATATTTTTGTCATAGAAAGTGGTGATCAAAAGTGAGATTTTAATGTTTTCGATTGTGTTAAAATTAATGTCCTGGTCAACGTAAGTACCGTAAGTAGCTTGGTAAGGTAGCAGATGAGTTAAAGTCTATTTAAGTATGTACATTAGAATCTGTATTTGACGTAACATAAACGATTAAAATTAATAAAAGGTGTAAAAAGACATACAAAATTTGTTACATCGAAGAACTACGTATATCAAATAGAATTTCGTGACTTGCATACTTTTACTTTATCAATAGCACAGTGAAGCGCTGGTCTGATTTCGTTAAAACATGGAATTCCTTGTCGCTTAGCAAGGTCTATCAGGTAGGATCGACCTCGGTTGTAATCTTTCACAGCTGAAGGCGTAAGCTGCAAGAGAAAGAAGGTTTTAGGTTATTTATGCGTATTGGAGAAATGCAATTGAGGTACTTTTGAGTCAGTAGGCTTGTAAGATAAATATAATAATAAATAAATAATAATAATAAAATATTTTGGGAAAACAACAAGTTCCAATGGAGCCCTAGTCTCCTCGAAAGGAGAAATGAGGGGATACCCTTTTAACTAAAAGCAAAGAATTTAAAAACCCTCAGAATGACTTATCTTTGAAAATGGAATTTGTATTCTTTTTGGCCAAAAACTTTCAAGTCACTAAACGTCAAAATGCATTAGAGGATTGAATAAGTGATCAGGATATGGGGCTTGAGTACTTTAAACTCTTAACTAACAAGAAGGCGACGGCAGGGAAAAAAGAAATAAAGCACACTCACCACGTCGTGTCCAATGGAGCACGAGTCCGGCAGCATCTGCACACATAGAACCACGTTGTATCCCAGGCCAATGCAGTGAGCTGCCAAGGTCATCGGTGCCAGAGACCGCGTCTCGTTGGTGATCGCGAAAAGCAGCACCCGACTGGAGTCCAGCAGCCCCGGATTGTACATAAGCGTGTCGGGGGTGTCGGGGAACAGAGTGGAGCAGTTGATGAGCTCGTCGTTGCTGCCATTACTACTGACGTCATGTTTTGCATCATTCTCTATTAAATTATTAGTATCACATCGAGCAGCTGAGGGGCCATCGTCGTCCTCGAGGTTCAAATGCGTCTTGCACAGGCTCTCGTGTAACGTCGGCAAGTAGAAGCTGACGTTCTTGCGCTTCAGAAAGGGAATGGCGGTGTCCTGGCGCCACCGAGTTCGCAGCATGCAGCTGCCCCCGAGGTAGATGTCACGGACCTCGAGACACCCAAAGTCGGGGCCGCCTGCCAGAACGGAAGCGTCGTCTCCGCTGCATGCACTGCTGCCGGTGGAGAAGACGGAATCGTTGCTGTCCGACTCATCCGCCTCCAGAGTCGTTGCCAAGGTTAATTCAACGTTCACGGAGACGCTTGAGTATTTCTGGCTCACGAGGTCTCCGGGCTGGGGCGACGACGTCCCGCTGTCGCGGTTGTTGCTGCCGCTGTCCAGCGAGGACTGCTCGTCAGACGAGAAGCTCTTGCAGCTGTGCACCGTGTTGCTTCGGTAGATGATCTGCTGGAGCGACGACGGACGGTCTGCTGTGGGCGACTTCAAAGAGCTGTTTTGCAGCCATTCTAGAAGCGAATGAGAAAAATTACTCCTCGAGGCGATATTCAAGCTCGCATCTTTTTATTGGAACATCCGGGAATCGCGGTGAGATCACCTCAAGTGCGTCAAGCTAGTTTGTGTTATTCTTACCTGGGGAGTTAGAGAGAAAAATGGGCGGTGGAGGCAAGTTGGTTCCTTTGATCGGCGAAATACACGAGCTCTCGCTGATCTCCTGCTGCAGGATCGACAGATACGACGCCAGCACGCAGTACTCCTCGAAATTAATGTGCACCTTCTCCGGGTTTCGACCCTCTCCCTGCTGAATATCCTTCAGAATGTACAGAATCTGCTTCAGCGTGTCCATTGTGGTCAGTGACGTGGGGTATCCGAGCCACTGGAGAGCGTTCTGACATTGGGAGAGAGTCAACCCGAACTCTGACTTGCCCGCGATCCGATCGAAGGACCGACGCACGGATCTGGAACGAGAAAAGTCAGCAACCGAAGGAACCGATCAGAAATCACTCACATCAGCCTCGATGCCACGTTGTCTGGGGGGTCTCTGTTGATCTCCCCCGACAAGATGCCCTTGATCCGTTGCAGGGCCGATGGAATACTGTCAAGCACGAGCAGCCCCCTCCTGGTGACTAGCTGGTTGAGGAGCTTCTGGTTCCGTGAGAGGTCCAAAAACTCTCTGAAAATCAGCCTTTCGTGAGAATTTTCCTACAAAATTAGGACTCAGCTTACTCGTTCGAGATGGGTTCGTTGAGGATCTTCTGGCCCGGCCTGTAAGGGTGTAGGACTAATACTAAATGCTTCACATTTTGACCAGCAATATGTGCAACTTCGATGGCGGCAGCAGAGGCCCGGGTCTCGGAGTCCATTACGAAGAAGAGAATCCGGGCCTTTTCCTTCGCCCTGTGCTCCAGTTCTATCAAGTCCGGCGTCCAACTCGAGACTTGCTGTGGAAAAATGTTTATTAAAGGTGGAAATTCAATCTCAAAGTTACTAGGAAAAGGATTAATTTTTTTCCTTTTTTCAAAATTTTAATTTGAGTTTTTTCTGGGGGAGAAACATTTCAGAAAGTTCCAAGAAAGTCACCAAACTCTTCTCCCATATTTGGAGCTATGAAGGCTCGAAAACTCCCTTTCAAAGTTCTAAGACCAAAAACCTTCGTAGCTTCTTATTAAACAGAAGCTTTTTAGATAACTCGAATATGGACTTTTCCGGCCATTTGACTCACCGGGTTGTAGAAGGAGATGCCAAGGTTGTTCAGGGTGGGAATGGCCACGTCGGCCCTCCAGGTGGTGGGGTTGCAGGAGCCCCCCAAAAATACTTCCGGTCCACTGGTGCTCGTCTCGTCCTCCTTCTGTGGCAGCGACGGCTCCTCCCGCGGCGAACTCGGTAGCCTGGGAGGGGGTGTCTTTGATCGACTTCCATTCTCGTGCCCATTCGTGAGTGCTGAGGTTCTGCGAAGAAGCGGTCGTTAGCAGGGACGTCGGAGTCTCGTAGGAGCCGTCTCAACGTACCTGAATTTCCTAAAGTCCGACGCCAAAACGCAGAACTCGCCGTATGTGAGGCCGGTGAAGAATTTGCTGGCTGTCTCGTTCCGACGCGCAAACAATTTCGCTGTCTGGAGCATGTCAGTCACTGTAAATATAAAATTTCGAAGGTGTATTTCGAGCGTCTTGCGCTTCCAAGGCCAAACTCACCTTGCTGCCTCGTTGGATACAGCCGGATCTCGTAGAACAGCTCTTGCACACTCTCTTCGGGCACGATGTTAAGTCTCGACTTGGAGTTCCATGACGCAAATGCCTCCCTGCAAAATTTTGGACGCGTTAGCACCTCCGAGATCGAGTGAATGAAAAATTTGACGTCAATGGTGTTTACAGAATGGCCGATGCCAAAAGAGTGAAAACTGCGGCGCGAATGACTCATGCATGTATGTCCCAGAGGTGCCAGAGATGCGCACGGTGGTTGTCGTAATTAGTGCCCGAGAGCACTGAAATAAACACAAAAATATCGCGAGTCGGTTCCGAGGAAACTCTGCCGATTTCCGAGAACCGTCGTTTACGGGCTTTACGAGTCTGCGCGCATATCGGCCGCTTGATTCATTGCTGACCGTAAACAAATCGAGGGAGTGGAAATTTTTGACTTCATTGAAAAAGAAACGTGATTCATATATAACTGCGTACTTTGAATTATTTTACCTCGTACCTGAAGGGCCAGACAGTTTAACCGAGTGGAAGATTTTAGAAAAACAAGTTCTAGCTTTTACATATGTAATTGAGATCAAATTCGGATTTTTGACTTTAATTTGGCGAGGGAGTTTTTGCTCGAATTTTAAATATGGTGTCTTCAATTTTTTTTTTTTCAAGTCGTAGAGGTAATGTTTTTGAGAACTTTCGGGTTATTGGCCCATGAGTTTTTAAAAGTTTTCGAATATTTTTCACAGCAAATATGGGGAACACCCTTTATGGCTTTATGCCAACATTTTTTAAAAATTTGTCAAAGATGGATTTTTGTAATTTCAAAATGCAAACAGGAAATATCAAATTATTTTAAATCCATTAATTACAAAACTGGTTACCTAATTTTAGCAATAATTGATGGTTTTGGATAAGAAGAAGAGAAAATCACATCTTGGAGTTTGAGTCCAATCCCTGGCTTGCTTAGTTGTATTTTTTCCAGTATCTTCAAGTGGTAGAGAATTAATTTAAGCTAATTAATTTGAGCTCAAACCACAATCTACTATCTAAGGATTCGTTGAGATATTATGATACGCTACGATCTACATAGAGAGCTACGAGCTACGTTAGAGCCTATGAGGCAATCTATACCGTCGTGAGGGAGGAAGAGGAGTCAATGAGCCTGAAATTTACCAAAATAATTTGATGAAAAATCCGACTCCAGAGTGAAACTCTATTAGCAAACAAAGGAAACTTTTTTTTCAAACTAAACTTCTTTAATTGAGAGGTGATTGCCTGATCCAGATTGAAGCCGTAAAATCCCGGAGAGTCTCAAGAATGAGGTAATAAATTCATTCATTAATGCCTTTAAAGGTTGAAAGGTCGCAGTTTCAAGAGACCTTAGTGATTAAATCCCCAAATCAAAACACCCTGATAAGCCAAACAATGCTCCATTCATGAAAAGTGCAGATGCATGTCGCTTTATCGCACGTTAAGCGCGCACTGGGAGACGCTCTGTTGACACGACGACTTCCCGAGTGTTTGTTCAAAACAAATCCACACACTCAAACGCATTTACGCGCCTCACACGGCTCTCAGTCCCGCGATTTTGTAGTATTTTGCTCGATTTACGCTTTACTACACATTTCCCAACCAACGGCCGTTTCATCGACAAGTCCGCTCTCGCTCTCTCACATTAACGAAACAGCAGGCGCGATGAGGTCATTACTAATAATAAATCGCGATATAGGTATAAATCGTTCCATCGTGTAATTTAATTTATATGTGCGCGCGGGACACAAAGAGGCATGGGAATGAATCGACGTGCTATCAGCTCGCTATCAGACCCACAAACCTCCAGATAAATGAAAGAAGACGTGACGGTCGTCCGAAGCTCGCTGCACTTGGGGGGAGACTGGGTGGCGGCAATGGGCGCTAACGAGCAGAGCCTTGAGCTGGCAAGAGTGACAGTCACTAATGTGGTGTCGCTTTGCAGCTACACATGTCACCAGCCCACGCTGACTGGGCAGCAGCGACGTGTAAGGATCTCGGTGATTTAATTACATCATCCACGCAGTTTCAAGCGGAACGTCGGTCGCTTTCTGCTCTCCCAGCCTAGCTTGTTTCTCTAGAATATCTCAGAGGCCACGAACGCTGAGATTCGCGAGAGTCTAGACAGTTTTTAAAAACCGCTTTACGACTTTAACCTCTTAAAAATCTTTTAGCTGAAAGAAACTTGACCAGTTCCAGACTTGGATATTTTAGTTTTGCTAAAATTGGTTTCCAAAAGAGTCTTGGTTTTTTTTTATATTTAGACCATTTTTAGTGAATTTTCATCAATTTTTTAAAAATGCACTCATGTATTCGATATGTCTGTCTGTCCGTCCATCCGAGTCGCAAAGGCTCAGAAACTATAATTCTTAGGGACCTGCGGTTTTTTGCATGTTTTCATGCATGGTTTGGAGAGTGAGCGAAAGGTTTTGGTTTTTTCGGAAAACTGCCTGGGGGGTAACTAGGATGGTTTTCCCGTTGTGTAAAAATTCCATATACTTCGTCCGATTGAGCTGAATTTTGGATATGTTATGCATCATGCCAAATCTAGCAAATCGTAGAGCACATGTTTGCTCCTTTCACTTAAGGGGGTGGGGTGAGAGGCCACCGAACGGGGGAAAATTTTAGTTGCTCTGATTAAGCTGAAAACTTATTATGTTGGTGAACTTGTAAAACCTAGCAAATAATTGTTCTACAGTGTACCCGTACCACCACTAGGGACGGAGCTAGAGACCTCTTAAGTTTCTACGAAACGGATTTTTGGACAAAAGATTTTCACTTCGATTTAACTTTACGATGCCGGCTTGAAAATGCCTTCAAATGTGTTTGTCCTCAACTTAGCTTTAAACATGTTTTACTAGAGGTCTCCTGGCACCCTAGTCTATGAATATTTTTTCTGAAAATCACAACTTTCGATTGGGAAATGCAATATTAAAGATTGATGACTTTTTGAAAATACCTAGACATACATATGGCTTCTCAAAATACTTCTGCAAAAGGTCAAATCTATACTGGAAAAATTTATATTTTCCGTGTAAAAATTTCATGTTTGATCTTGGTACCTAAAATCATGACAATTGTAACAAGCTCCCTTCTTTCTTCCATGAAACCCCATGAAGTTTTGTTACTTCATACTCAGACTTTTTGGGACTTTCCTTCACAGCAGAATTTTTCCTTTAAAAATTTTACTTTCAGCCAGTCAGAGAAGTAGCTGTTAGAGCATTTATATTCAAAGTTTTATTTTTGATTTGTTGATAAGTTTTTGGTTTGACTAATTGGACCCAAGTAAAAAACGTCTGCTTAGAACGAACGGCTCTCCCTGACCACAAGCTTGACCTTCCATTCGCTACGTATGACCACAACAACCTCGTCCGCAACTTTAATCATCATTTCTTTGATCTGCAGCCGGTCATCGTGATTACTTCATCGCCCATTATCTTTCCCAATAACGTAAACGATCCACCGGTTAGTGTTGTATGATGTCGATCCAAATTGTAAATTAATTGATAGTTAAATGAGGCTGTTGGGAAGCGAAAAAGGAAAACGCCAGTCATGCGGCAGGGAGGGCCTTTTGATGATGTCATGGACGTCGAGTTGACCTGAAATTTGGTTCCCACAGCCACGTCTCGCCCCAAGTGGTTCCGATTGTTTTGCAAAAACTAGCTCAAACAAATCCAAATCGCTGTTTGAACTGTACACAAACGGTATCGCGACGAACTCACTGGTGTAGGTAAACTCGCCTGGCCATTGTGAGCCGGACATTTATTGGTGGTCGGCATGAATGGGAGAAAAATGAGATCATAACGTTGCTTTTTCCGCACAAACGTATGCGATGAATGATCATTTCTTATTAGCGGTACTAAACTTTTTTTCTCATTTCGCCAACGTCGCAGATCGCAGCAAACCGGCTAATCCAAGGCGAGACCGCTGCTCGGACCCAGCATATTTTTTACAACCTCGCAACTTCATTAAGTCATTTCTCGCAGGTATTGTTTGCAAATCAGCCTCTAGCTACGTCTTTCCCTCCGCGATCCGCGCACGCTGAACCTCCTCGACCCCAACCCAATCTGTTGTGGTGATGTCATGAAAATATGATCATCCGCGAGATACTTATCTTTTCTCTCGGTCGCGCGGGTCTCTTTGTGCAGAACTGTGTGATCATCATAAAGTGAGGGGGTAGTATTTGGAAGCCGTGGCGTGGATGGCAGATATTTGCATGGGAAGGTGCGAAGATACGTCGAGGAGGTGAAGGAAAACACTGTACTCTAAACATAAACTGATCCACACACTCCACACGATGATGCGATGGTTCAAAATACATCAAATCACGGCGAGACGCTACTTTTAAATGTCTTCATCACATTTTATGTTTCTTTTGGCACGGAATCTACGGACAAGTCCGAAGGTCTGCATCGGGAATGAAAACCATTAAAATTTTTTGCGCGCCTAAGTGTCTTGCAGAAGTAAAATTTCCTGGACCCTTAAAGGGCAGATTTCCCTTTCTCTTTTCAAAGAGAACTCGACGTTAGAAGTCTCTTTTTGGACCTTTCAAAAATTCTTGTAAATTTTAGAGAACAAATATCAAAGAAAAGGGGCCTGAATTTTAACAAAATGCTTGAAAATTTCATCTTTCAAAATTATCCAAATCTTGGTTTCGAACTACAAAAAACACCATCTCTATGAAGCTCCAACAATAATTTTTTTGATAAACCTAAGATAATTTTACAAAATTTCTAAAAAAAATAAAAACAAAAAATAGCCAAAAATATCAAATGCCCTCACTCGCTTAAATAAAACAAGCCGAAAAGGCGTTAAAATGCATACAAAATTCTTCGAGTAATCTGTAAATGATATACCGCTGTTAAATTTTTTACAGCAGAAAATTCCTAAACCCTTTGTAAAAACTTTTAAAATTTGACAATGTCTCCAAAATCGTCCAATTTATGTTAAAATTATTTTTAAAAACTTGGGAGCTCAACGGACTTTTTCTTTGAAACTGCTTCTAAAAACAATAATGACTTGCCCTCCGAAGAAATTGGGAATCTTAAGTTCGGGAAATATTAATTTCACAATAAATGGCGCCCTTGGTCCCCTCCTCAATGTGCAATCAATTAAAGAATGCAATTTCTTATCGATGCTGAACGAGGCGCATATCAGGAACAATCAGAAGGAAGTACTCCAACCTTCCTAATATGGAATCGCACCATTGAGGTCAATCATTTTCGTAATAATGACTTATTGCCGCTCAATTCGCGCTCACCGTCGGCTCCCATTGACCGATTTTACAATCCGCAAATATTATAATCCCAAACAATGTCATCACACACATGCCATACTCAATATTTATCTTTTGGGCTATTCGAAGTGACGGGCGAGAGGCAAAGCGCGCTAAAATTTTGCACACACAAGGACCTTGCTGAGTAAGCTGTCGAATATTTGCGATGAACAGTTCGCTTCCGGCTGAAAATCAAGACGCCACTTTTGCGACAATCGCGAGTGCGGGAAGTGATTCTGAGCTGTTTTGACATGCCTGTTTTCATCGTCAAATAATATTTATCATACTTCCAGCGCATTTATTAATATGAAAATCGCTACCGCATGCGTGTGTTCGAGACAGACCCGAGTAATCTGAGATCTAATCGCGAGACGTGAAAGAATTTGATTGATTTCAGATGCTCGCTTTGCATCTCTCGGAAATCGGGGTGGAAGCCGCCTTGAATGTGTCAGTGGAGGTGAACTCCCCACCCGCTTTTCTCACCCTCTTGCGGTCTCATCAGCCGAATTCTTTAGAAATGGAGTCACACATCGACTATCATCACGACTATCGTGGCGCAGTATGCTGCTCGTCTTGCATGATCCGAGACCGGCAAGGCGAGGCGAGGCGCGGCACGGCGTGTCAGCTGAGAGAAGCAGCAAAAAATCGCGGCATGGAGTATCGACCGAATGAGATCATATTTAATTTAGTAATTAAGACTGAATTGCTGTAGCAAACTGGCAGATGAGACACGACTGGGACCTGAGCTACTCATCAATGAACTCATCGCCGCTGCAATGTTTTTGTTTTCGCCTAGATTGACACATGTCTTGCACATTCGACGGCCCCATTGAGATATTCTCGCTTAAAAATAACCGTCATGTGGATATTTCGGCAGGAAAGTGGCACCTTGTAACGCAACGCTTATCAGTTTCTTAATTCGGACCTTGACTCTTGATCTCTCGTCAATTGAAGTCGTTGAACCCATTGCTCACTTATTTCGGAATGAATTGCAATTTTTCACACACTTTAAAACTTGCGAAACCGAAGGTTTTGAAACCTATTGTTTTCGCTTGGTTTTCCTTCTAGGAGGGAAATGCTTAGAACTCCAAGAAAATCAATGAAAAACCAGCGATTAAGGAGTAAATCCTAAAGTCTAATTAGATATAAGTACATAGTGGAAATATTTTTCTGAAATTCTACTGGCGGTCTCTACACCGCTATTAAAGTGCAACATATTCCAAAAAATATCTAAAAACCGTTAAAATTGTTGGGGACATTTCCAATGTTAATTTTTCCAAAATCGTCAAAATTATTTTAAAAATGTTTTGATCATTTTTCGGAAGCTTTAAATTCATCATTTATTAGGATCGAAGAGAAAGGACCAGGAACGTGGTTATGGAACGCCTGGTACTTGGAAAAATGTCTTTTCCTTTTGTATATCCTACATATCATGGTTAGAGTACAAAGAAATCTGTAGCCTAGATACGTCAATCTCCCCCGTGTCTATGATATTGCTCCCAAGAAAGTGACAGACAGCCGCAAAAATGTCGCACTCTACTCGACATTCAAATTCAGCCCGCGATCGAGAGACATGCTTCGAAAAAACATTACTAAATCATCACGTCACCATTCCTTATTTTGCTTCGATTGTGGGAGCCACTACTATAAAGTGAGCACCTCAATTCGATGTCGACTACGAGATTCGCTGACCCCATCTCTTGTCTCTGATATTTCAGGTTTCTCGTTTCTAATCTTCCGGTAACCTACTTTTGGAATCTGTCGACTGAGGAAATTTTGCGCGTCTCGGAAATTAGCGGAGCTGGATGAAAAAGCCGAATGTGAGGCGGCTGATGTCATCGGCAAGACGGTCAATCGCTCTTTGACGTGAATTGAACTCATTCATGAATTGGCCGCGAACGGAGATTTTCGAGAGATATATTTGCAAAAGTACAAGTCGAGCCGCGTAGGCATGACAGCTGACGTCAGGACGGGATGAGAGACATGTAATTTTACAATTGAATGCATGCGATGATGGGTGTCCAGAGGTTCAGGGTCAAGTGAGTCACTCGGTGGGCTTCTTGAGGGCTTCTTCAGAGACAGTTTTGACGAAGCAGAGTCGCTAAAAACGTTGTCGCCAAGCCAAGCTTAAAATGTAAAGTATCTTGATTATGGGCTTAAGATGTCCCAGATAAATACTCGGAAGAAAGAAAATATGAGCAATCGTTATAAATTCTCTTTGTTGAGCTCTTTGACCCTTCTTTGAATACTTTGCAATATTTCAGACTTCTAGACTTCTAACTCTATTATTTTACCGATTTAAGGGGTTCAGGATTTCTTAGAATTGAATTGGTTTTCAAATATCAAAAACATATAAGTATACATTTTTAGATTCGTTATTTTTCAATATTAGCAATTATTAAGAATCGTTTGAGAGGTAAATCGAAAAGCTTCCAGTGGATGATACCAAAGAAAGATTTTCAGATTTAATTGGCATGTTAAAAACGTGTTTTTGTCCTTTAAGTCATTTGAATAAGCACGTAAAATATTGGCATAAAAAACTTAATAAACCGTCCTAAAATGTGAAGGTTTGAGAAACCGTCAAAATGCCCTTTCGGTTTGTTTTTAAGAAATCCACGTTCTGACTCTATAAACTTTTGTATGACTCAGAATAATCTTCACGTTTGATTTGAATTGCGTATCAAAGTAAACAAATACGTGTGGAAACCACCAGTCAGTGGCGCAACTGGATAAAGCCGATTATCTTCAGGGGAAAAAATTTATTCCCGAGTTACGTGCATGTCTAACTTCGCTATCATCATTATCTCCATTTGAAGACGCAATTGAAAACAAAGCGATTGCCACAAACATCACGTCACGAGCCGAGTCGATCGCTAAAATATACGCCACGTGCAGCTTAAATCCCATTTCGCTCTGACCAAACACCATTAAATTTTAACTGTCTCTCAAGCGCCTTTTAACATTTTAGTGCCCGAGCACCGAGCCAAGGGTCGTCATCGCTTACCTCAGGAAGTTCGCAGTCTCGTTGTGCTTCTGCTGCTTTCCAATACTCAGCGTCGTGGGTCGCATTTTCCTGCACCTCTGCACCCTCCGCATATACGAATGTCTCACTTGCTTGCTAGATTTGCTGTCTCGAATTCTCGACAACTCTCAACTCGACGTGCAACTCTGTGCTGATTTACGACTATTTCCAGGACAGTAATTTACAATCATGTTTATGTTTATTCATCAAACCGGTGCAATCGCGACAGCACATAATGACGACGGGATGCGGGAGACAATTAAGACGTAATTACTAAAATGTCACCGCGAGCGTGACGTCACTTGAAACCACTACGATCGTTTTTTGCTGCAACCGGGCATTGCAGTGGAATGTTCGCGGCACTTGAGACACCTCCTTCGAGACCCTTTATGAATCACTGCTCGGAGGTGCGTTGCCTCGGTTCGCTTTGCTTTGTTAACTTCGTTAATTCAACTTCATTTGAATTAATTTTTTAATAATTCACACTCGCTAGACGTATTTGTACTTTGCTATTTGTTTGCTTTACTTATCGTGTGATTCAGAGCTCTTGTAACACACTACCTCGTCGCTGAATGGCGACTTGAGAACGAGTCTTTTGTTGGGGGCTTTGTTGCTCTCGTTCTGGCACTGAATCGAGTCAATTAATTAGCACTTCGGGGTTCTGCAAAAAATAAAACGAAAACAACATGAGCGGGACAGGGTTACTCAAAAATCGGTCTCAGAAGCAGGGACGGGAAGCTCTTTTAAATCCCTCAGTGTCAAAATATTTGCTGTCATTTTTTATGCTCATCCCTTTGAATTTTAAATAGATTACTGAGAGCTGACAATGAGCTTTTGGAAAAAAAACATTTAGTGGAATTTGGCATCTTTTAGCCAATTTTAAAAACAAAAATATTTTAGTTTTTTTAGTAGAAATACCCTTTTGGCTAGTTACGTCTCTGAACAGAAAGTGGCGCGAACCAATAACTCATTCCTGAGATTATTTCCGCGATTTTCCACGCGTCTTAATTTATCGCTTTTCGCTGTGCCGAAGCGAGTTTGTGATCAGCCACTTGTTAGAGCGTCGTCAAACTACAAGACTCATAAATCCTCCGCAATTTGCATGCATGCTCGCGTATCGCAGGAGCGTGGGCGTCAGTGAAAGTTAAACAAACTACTTTTCCACCGCGACCTTGAAGATCCTTGACGCGTGTTGCACTTTCGTGCCCCCAATCGCGACTGCTAAAGTTCTTTTTTTTCGCGCACCAAGGTGCTGCTCTTTGTGAGTCATGCGGCCCACTAAATCAATAAATGCAAAATTCGCGAAAGAAGGAAAACCTCAACCTACTTATTCCCAACGCACCGCAAGCTGTGTTTGCTTTTATAGCGCTCTGGTTTGGATTCCAGACAATCACGAGCTTGCGTGAAAAGCCGCATTTATTGTTATTGTGCATCCAATTTGGTTCCGTCGAGCCTATTATTTAGTCTCCTCTCTCCATTGATGGGTTTGCACTCAAGAGACGAGCCCAGAGTAGGGTTGCCATACCTGGATCTTTTCAAATTTCAAAATAAGGGTCTCCTCAGGAATTTGGCCTGAAAAACCTGAGTCCCGAAAATGGAACCGTGGCAGCCCTAACCTAGGCTTGGTGCACTTCCTGGCCTTGTTTGGATTTAAGAAACAGACAAACGAGACGAGGAACAGCCATCTTCCGCACTCGAAAACGGGGAAACGGCGGTCGTGAGCCATTTGTTCACCTTCTCTCGTCGTTCTTTTCTTCGTGTTCGCGCGACAGACCCTCCGCCTGAGCGCACACAAACATGCTGTCTAAATATATTTTGGATTAATCACGACTTATTTATAAATTTTTGAAAGCATGTTTGCCGTATTTTTGTTTGTTGTGCTCACACTGGCTTGTATGTATATTTTCGGCACGAAATCAAAGAAAGTTTCCCCCAAGAGAGCTGCCAAACAACAAAAAAATTGGATCCATCCAACGCACATTGACACTTACGGCGAATGCAGAAGCGTTATTTTCACACCCGAATAACTCGTCAGTCCATCAATCAAGCACTTGACCTCCTAAATCATGCAAATTAAGAGGCAACTTCGACGGTGCTCGAAAAATCTGCACAAAATATTTTTAAAATATTCCACGGGTGTGCTTGAAGTCCGCAAGAATGGACAACACTCGAACAGTGAGTTGAATAGAAAATAGCGGAAAAGCGCGCGAGTCCGTCCGTGCTAGAGCAGTGTCGACAATCAACTGGCTGCTCGCGCGATGTTGCGTTAAAAAGAGCGCCCGCCGCAACGACGAGAGTGAGTCGGTGTTGGTAGTTTCATCGATTCTACGTTCCTCGACATTCATTCACAAACTCGACTCAGACTTGGGATCTTCGAGAGGCTTAAGATAACATACAAACTTGCTACTGGGACCCGCTTCGAGCCATTATCGGTGTTTACTCTTCTGCTTTTCTTCTTCGCCGAAAAAAAAGGTCAAAAAGCTGGCTTTCCATCAACCAGCCAATGACCCTTCCGAAGAACCACCGAAAGCTGCCATCAGCATATCCAGTATCATAATTTGCATTCCGATTTCATTATCAGCAGCACAGTGGGATGGCAGCGGCAAAACTTGTGCACAGTTATTATGGCTGTTGCTTGTCGTGCTTGTGTGCTTTAATGTCACGAACACGTGAAGTATTTCGGTTGCATCGGCAGAAAAACAGCAATATTGTGCAAATTAACAAGAAACAAGCGACGAGCTGACATGAGGTTAATGACTCGCCATGCTTTCCCTTGACTGGCACTTTTGTGATTCGATCCACGATAAGCCGATATTTTCAAGGACAGCCCAAATGCGAGGCTCCTCTCAATATGGCTTCGAACTGCAGTTTCTCTTTTCCCTCTCTGTCTCGTGAAAAATTCCCCATTTTCGCCCAATTTACCTCAACTGAACGGCTCAATGACGCCTCTTGCAGCCCCTGGTGATGCAACGCTCCAGTGCCAATCAATCAGGATTCCAAAATTGACAATTTACGGCGAAACTTTCGCGAAAAACCTTGAAAACTACGCTCGATATCTGTTTGTTTTGGTTTTCTTCAGACACTCCAATTCAGCGCGTGCGTCAAAGCTGCTGACAAGAGCTGTCAAATGGTTTGTTATTTTTTGTTCGACTCTCTGTTGCCTCTTTTTCCAGCAAATTCACTCGTTAAAGTCAGTCAAAACAGAGATTTTTCAAGTGCAATGGTGATTGATGTCACGCACCCACGGTGGCGTAGTGATATTGAGTGAAAACTCCTCAAGAAAGTGCCTAAATTAGTCTCGTATGTGCAATATCGCAACTCCGTCGCCCCATCAGAAATTGGATAATATATCTAACTGCTATAATACGCGGAGTTGAAGTAGTAGGGTGAGTTGTTGTGTGTAGCAGTGCAAAACCTGTTGCTGCTACTGCTTTTCCATGATTTTCAAATACCTGCAATTACAAGCTGATTGTCGTCGTTGTAATTGATTGATAAATAATGCTGTCGCGAGCAAATTGGTGGTGTGCGCTTGTGAGTCTCTATCTCGCCTTGCCGTCCGTCGGTCCCCCGTGTGTATTCTTAGGCGAGAGCTTGTTATTTAGAGATGTAAAGCAGATATAATCATCACAGGTTTTTTTTATAAGTGCTCCACGCTAAGTTTTTTCAGAAACTCGGTGATCGACGTAACATCGGCCGCTTCGGGAGAAAAAGGGCCTGGTAAAGCCCAGAGTGAGGGTACGCAATAGCTCGGGGAAGTCCTCTACTTAGCTTCATAGTGGAGCTCCAGGTACCTCGTCCCTGAGCGGCTGGACAGACAGACCCAATTGTATTCGCTCAGCCAGAGTTTATATGTAGCCGATGATAATTAGGTAAATAAATATAATGCGAGCGGGAGAAGGCTGGCAAAAGTGAGCAGTCTCGTACAGATGGCAAAAAAAAATCTTGACGTGGAATCTCTTAAATTGCTTCGCCGCACTCTGCTGAGTAGAATTTGAATGCCTACCTAATGTTTGATTTGTGTGATTACATAAATCTAGAACCGGCAATCACAGCGCTGAGAGATGAGTTGATTGTGTATGGCTGATAAAAAACGAATTTGAGGCTCCACTCGGCAGGAATTGTGCTATTCATGCAAGTTTACGAGGTGACTTTTGGTAATGTCAAGGTTGTCAAGAGACAATCCCGGGGACTCCCGTTAGTGTCGGTCCCTGGAGGGGGGTCACGCAGAAGCCGGACGAGAGTGAGCTTACATGTCATAAAATTAAGCTCGTCAACGAGTCCAATTAATGCAATCAAGTGTATCTCGCGCATTTCGTAGCGTTTGAGTTCTATAAGTTGTTGTTCTAAGAACCGTAAAGATCTAAATGTACAGATGACTTTTGAGTTTTTCCCCTCGTGTCTGAATTATTATTAGTATTTAATCGTTTTTTAGCACATGACGGAGATTATGAGTCGTAGAATCACATCTACTAAGTGCCACAGGTTATTGTAGGATTTCAGCAAAGGTTCTTTAAAAAGTCCCTCGAATTGTCTGTTTGTCTTGGGTATTTTGGATACTCTCAAAATTTTCATAAACCTTTGAATATTGAAAACATTTATTGAGCTTCTCAAAAAGCCTTTTCAAATTCAATTTTTAAACCAGTTGTTTAAAAACACTTGAAAAATTTTTAATCAAGAAGGTTCCTCGTTAGTTTAAGAATATTCCAGAAAGTCAAAGTGAATCGCAAAAAGAAGCCGGCGCTTCGTGTTCTTTACGCGGCGATTCTGGTGGGGGATTCTGATCCAGGTAAGGGAAGCCTCCACGGTTGGTTTGTAGGAATCTAAGCCATGTGTGTCCGAGTGATGTAGAATACTTGCGTCAATTATCACAAGCAAGGTCGATACGCGTCCGTGTACGAGGTGGAGAACTCGCAAGAGAACGTGAGCACGGTGCGGTGATGTTGGATAATAATAAACGCGTACTCAACTATACACTTCTATAGACAGCAAATTGACGAGTTTACACGCAGAAGTTGTGCTAAATCAGATTGTTACTTCACCATCTTTTGCAGGTATAATTTAGTAGAAGTAACCGTCGAATGACTGAGCGCTTGAGACACACCACATAACTAACGAGCAAGTAACAAGATTGTTGTGAGTATAAACATAGAGCCTGGGTTGCAAAAAGAAGTGGGCAGACAAATTAAGTGGCTTGCAATCGGTCCATAACACCGCTGAGATAACGCAGCGATGATGTGATAGCGTTTGGAGCGGGAGAGAAGTGAAATTTGGATAAGCTGGAAACCAGGAAGAGCGCAGCCAGGCTCAGGATGTCGGCGAGCGGTGAGTACTCAATTTGATTACTTCTCAAAAACTGATTCCCTTGAGCGCAACGAACGTCCTCAAACGAAGAAAGAGCATCGTCCTGAGTCTGATTACGAAGAGCATGGCAATATGTTCCCTATCTTTATGCGTACTTGATGCACCTAGCTTCAGTTCCTCATGATTATCGAGTCACCATTGAGTTCATGCCGTACTTCGCGAGCCATACAAATACACATAATCTATTTACGATTTTGTTTACTGTCTGACGGTCCGATCTATTTACTATTGGCACGCCAGCTTGGGGAAATCTTTCACTTGGATGTCGTGCGTTCGCTCTCCTGCTATAGCGTAAGCGTCAGGAAATTCACCAGACGGGAAGCTGAGTGCAAGACTACTTTGCTTACTTCCGAACTATCAGCTGACGTACAAAATCAGTGCTTGAATTTTTTAAAAGAAATTTGGCCTCAAAGGAATGTACGAAATTGGCGCAAAATATTTTCTCTTGCGTCAACCTATTTTGAAATAATGGACTTCGAACTCTGAGTTAAAAACTATAGATTCAGTTTTTTCGGAAAAATCAACACTTCTCGTTTGTCTTGATATGAATATGGGGGCTGGTTGATGAAATTTCTTGAATAAACTCTAAAAATCCTCTAAAACTCCAAGTATGTCAATTCTATGAAAATCCAGCCTAAATCAAACCATGTTCTAACGTGGTGCCTGAGTAGCCTAGGAACTGAGAAAAAAAAATTTCACCAAAAATTGCTGTCCCCTGTAACTCAGTCCAGTGAAGGTCGACTTATCTGGCGTTTTATGATTGCAGAAAGATTGATTTCTGAGTCACCTCATGGGTTGATAGTCCCGAGATAAGATTGTGGTCCAATTAAGTGGCTAAGCGACCGAACCGACTCGCGAGTTGTGAACTCAAAACGAAGAAACGCCGCGCCGCGCCCCAAAAATCAACAAGTCTGGACGGTTTCGGTTATCATCGCAGGGCGCAGGCTGTATCATTTGCTACATTAGAAACGCAAGTCGCGCTGTAATACAAATTACTAGGAGAGATACCGCGCCGCATTACACGGATGCTTGGAGTGAGAGTGGCCCGTACATATCCGGGAATCTCAGCAGAATCGTCTGCCATTATCGGAGTCTGCGTTATTGTTATTTATTTACATATTTACTTCATGCCTCTGAAAGTTCAGACTGCTCTGATAACCTAACGAAAATTTTACTGGCGGGCTTTGGCATATTTATATTGAGCGCTCGCGTTTGGATTCGTCAAATTCGCGGGGTTTTGTTTTGTAAATAAAGAACTCAAAGTCTTTCCATTGACCCTGTTTAGAAATAGCTCAGACTGTCATCTTCGAGTACCTGCTTCTGCATGCACTATCTTGCTCTCCGAAACAGTGAAAGCAGGTAGAAAGATAAAGCGACGATCTTGAGCTTTGGACTTGTTGTGAAAAATTTCCTGGCTCAACAACAAATTATGTAGCCGAATTTTCGCTTGTCCTGTCTCAGACATTTAGTACGAATCAATTTTTAAAAAATATTTTTGAAATATTTTCATAAACTACAACATGTTTAATTTTTAGCTGAATTGGAAGAATCTCTCCGAGGGCTTTAACATGTCATGAAATACTTCATATAGCTTGCAACTCAAACGAATAGACCGACAGACTGATAGAAATTTTGTAAATTGAAAGGTGTTTTTCATAAAAACAGCGCAAATTGAAGAAATGATTCCACAAAACCCAATTGTACCCTTGAGACCCAATAATCAGTTGTTTACTGCGATATGCGTGTGCTAAAACCGAGCAGGTTATGCAATGCCGGGGTCAGAGCCTCATTCCTGGCATGCGGCATCTCCGTGAGGGACAATTCGTGTCGCTGAAACATTTTCTCGCTCAATTACCGCGGAATGTGGTGGAAATCTTCGCATTTTTCAATCAAATGGAGATCTTTTCCGCAGCTCCAGGGACTACTCTAGCCAATAGTTTTATTTCAAGTCACCTTAGAATATTCCCTGCACCTGTGTCGTTCGGGAGAGATCAGCCCATTGTGAAGCCGCTGGTCTTGTCGATAGCCACGATGGATAGATCAACCATGAGAGTGGCGTAGGTGTCGTTGTTCCTCTTGTGGAAGCGGAAGAGGAATCTGTAGTCGCCGTTGGGGAGGAGCTGGGGCAGGGCGTCGGAGAGAACCTTGTCAAAGTCCACGTCAAAGAGCCCCATCCCCCGCTGAAAGAGTTCTTGCTACTATCTGCCTACAACTTCAGATGTGTTAAGACTCACCGTGATCGGGCAGTTCTCCGGAATCTCGGGCTGGAACTTTTTGAGCGCCGGGTAGAAGTAGTTCATGAAGGAGTTCTTGCCGTTGGGCAGGGACCCGTTAATCATCTTGCACATGTCCACGTCGACGTCCACCATAAAGGGCTGGTACACCATGAGCTTGTAGAATATCTTGAACTGAACGTAGATGTCGTTGATGGGCGCCTTGGGGTACGCCACGAACGTCACCAGGCCGTATCTTCCGCGCACAGCCTTGATTTTGCAGTTCATGTCGTCGATGGTCTGGTTGTCGTAGCTGCACTTGATGCTGGTGGCCTTGAAGTGAGCCAGCTGGGCGGCCTGCAAACGGTCCGCCAAATAGAGTTGGGGATCATGGGAAAGAGGGACTTACGTGGGTGAAGCTGAGGGAAAAGACGGCAGCGAGGAGGATGAGCAGCTTCATGTTGCAGCGGTGGGAGCCCGAATGAGGCTGAAGCTAATTTTGCGTGGAGGAGAGGGTAATCGAGAGTGAAGAAACGCATTTCATAGTTTTTAATGCTTTTCACGCTTTTTGGGTACATTTTTGCGACTGAGCGACACGGGCCCGAAACTTTCCGGAAACCAGATTTGGACTTCGTATCCAAGGACGAGCCTTCTAAACTCGTTATCTTGAGCCCTCTGGTGCGATTTGATAACGGCGAGTTCTTCGAAATGCCAGAGTGGAGATAAAAGAATTAAAGTAAAAGCTGTCCGTGTTGACAAGCGAAATCTTCCATCCACCCAGACGACTCATTATCGCTTCTGCGAGAGCCAATTCGGTCTCGAACGCGTGCCTAATCTCTGGAGTTTTTGACACGTTTTTATGAATTGCTTGCAGTTAAGGTGTAGCACGGTAATAATAGCAATGGCAGGGCAATCATCGTAATAAAAATAATAGCTCCGAGTGCGTCTGTGGTATGGAAGATAGGTATTATCGGTATCGGGCATTAAGATAACGTGTCTAAACATGGTCCTGGCCTGACACGAGTGATAATTCGGGTTATTTACAGCCCCTCGACATGATTTGGCGTGGATTTGCATCCTCTGCGGTCCCTTTTGGGCTGCAACTCGGGCCATTGTTTCCCTCCTAAGTGGCACAAAGCGAAAGGAGAGAGAAGAGCTCACATAAGTGCACAATTGACTGATAAGAGAGGGTAATCGGCGACCGATAGGGCATGTAAGTAGGTGGTGCTGGCACCTCTCTATACGGACGGAGTAAGGCCCTTGGTCGAGGCCGAATGTCCTCCACAGACCGCCCAGACAAGCCCCGAAAGCCTCTCATTGAGGCGAGCCGTAAAACAGGTGTCGTACGGGCACACAGACAGCACAGAGTTTGAGTTCTATATACTCGCTTGTACGCTGGTCATGGTGACGAGACGATTACGCGCGATATTGGAGTGTTTGAGCAGCAGTTCTATGCCACTCTATTCATTTGCGTGAGTCAGTTTACTGCTTGCGCCTCACTCGGTTGAGACACACACGAATCGATCCGCGCGCAAAATTGGCATTTACTTGAAAGACGGAAAAAATAGCAAAGTGAATGACATACACGGCAGGATCGCATTTAGTGCCGTAAGAAAATTGCGAAAAGTTTATTCCGATCGCGTAACAGAGAAGGCTGACTAAACCTAAGTTTTCAGAGTGTGCCAAAGAAATAAAGACGAAAAGTGTCTTAGTGATAGTGTCCTCCCGAGGGGTAGGAAAACTCAAAAGAGTGGAGTGGAACTTGTTTTTCGTACCTGAGATAGACAGAAGCTAGTAACCGAGGAGCTCTTTGCAATTACGCAGACACGACTTTTTGCCTTGCGCGCGCAATTTCGAGCTTAATTGTTCTCTCGCGAGACCCTCACCTTTCAAGAGACTGAGACTGAGAACGGTGCCATTCCGATATGTTCTTCTTCATGAAAAATGAGGTGGACATGAGCCTCGACTCGCCCACCCACACTGGCGAATTCTTCCTCAACTCACCGCCCCAAATGCACATGGAGGACCACTTGTTCCAACAAATGTTCGGTAAGTCGTCTTCGACTCACACAGTGGCTTGATTGTGAGCTCGTCACGTCCCAAGTAAATATTGATTGCGGTGTTCTTGCGCACAGAATTGGGCAATTTTTTTTCCTTCGTTCCCCAGTGGCGAGGAGCCCATTAAGTAATAGACGAGCAGTGACGATTCACGCGAGTTTTGTTTACGCAAAAACCTGATATCTGGCAGATCCCGAACAGGTTTCGGCTAAATTGCGAGCCGGCCTCTCCCGGTTCTTGGGAGATGAAGGTCGGAACCCCGACCTTCCGCGAGGTCTCCAGAAGTCGAGACCTTCAGAGTCTGTCGCGGCTATTGCCTGAAATTAGTTCATCCCCGTCATAAAGTTATCACTGTTTTTTCGCCGTTGAATAAAATTTATAACGGATATTTAGCTAGATTACGAGCTCTTTTTGCATGGAAGTGTATGATAGCACCTTTATCAAATCTTACTTCCCAGATAACTCAATGTTTGGATGTTTTTGCTTGAGATTTTTGCCGTAGATTGAGTAAAAAAAGAAAATGTTATCAAGAGGCACGCCAAGACTTGCGTGTTGTAGGTCATGTGAGGAGGTGGCAGGGCTGGGCAGAGTCTTTTTAATTAGACCAGAAGTCGGTGTTCAATAAATAGCCTAAAAAATGACAATGCCCTTCCCGACTCCCTCCCCTGGATATGTGATGGGTGGAGTAAAAATTGAATCGAGTTCCAATACAATCGTTAATCCAATTACAAATTCATTATCAAAATGTAAATTGCTCATTATTTTATTAGCCGCTTGTGAGTTTGGGCTGAAATAATGACGGAGCCTCTTGATGATTCAATTTGCATTGTAAATTTATGCATAAAGAAAGAAATTGTAAGTAGCAGCTTCGGGTAAACTCGGGAAACACAAAAAGCTGAAATTGTCGTTTCGTGCGTGATTCCGTTGCATTTGATAACCTAATATAGAGATTTCATAAAAGAACTCATCAAACTCATAACAATAATGACACATCCCTACACTCATTGTCTGGCATGAGTCTAGCGCCTGACCAGCTGCTGAATCACTTTGCTCTATATGTGGGGCTGCAGAGAAAGAAGTGCGGTTTGGTTGGGGGCTAAGGAAGGAGCAGAGCGTGCCTGAAATGAAAACAAATGATTAGCAAATGACAATCAAAACAATAATATTTTGATATATGGCGGATCCGCGGTTCAGGAAATCAAAGATAACTTTGGAGTTAAAAGAGCCTATCTGATTTAGTCCATTTGTCTACTCTTTGTTTCTTCATAATTTAGTCCTAAATTTTGGTTTTTCAAAGCATCAAAATTTAGATTTCTAGAAAATCCACAAAATCCTGATTATAAACTTTTCTTGTTTATTAGCTAAATTCCTCGTTGAAATTATTTCTTTCAAAATTACAAAACCATTCCGATAGTTAGTTGACTGCGTCATGAGTTTTTAGGTCTTGAAATGTGAAAATCAGAGTAATGTCGAAAGCTTAGTCGATAGAGCTCCAATCCAAAATTAATTATTTTACTGAAATTTAGTGTGCTCTTTATCCAAGAAAAAAATTCCGATACTCCTGAAATTCATGACAAATTTTCCTCTTTCAGAAAATGAGGGGCCACCCACGCAATCGCCGAGTGAGTCGTCCCCGATGAGCCCCGGATCCGCGGCATCCGTGCATACAAACGTATTCAACGGCAATGGGAGCAACACAAACGGTCTCGGGGGAAGTGGCCTTGGGGCCAATGGGAACAGCAACTACTGTGCAATATGTGGGGATCGGGCGACGGGGAAGCACTACGGTGCCTCCAGCTGTGACGGATGCAAGGGCTTTTTCCGCAGAAGCGTCCGCAAAAATCACTCATATGCCTGCAGGTAAGGAGGAGGGGAGACTGATAAGGGAGCACGATTACAAGATGTTTTTGCAGATTCTCTCGAAATTGTGTAGTAGATAAGGACAAGCGGAATCAGTGTCGCTACTGCAGGCTGAGGAAGTGTTTCAAAGCGGGAATGAAGAAAGAAGGTAAGTGAAGAGTGATTTCATGATTTTTGTGGTTCTGCAAATGCCCAAAAAACAGTTAGTCAGGAGGGTTTTTGAATAAGTTCTCTCTGAATAACCTTTTTGAAGAAGAGAATGAAAATTGCTGAACTCGTCCCATTTCTTCACATTAGCCCCGACTCTTCCAGGGAGACTGGGGAGGCTTTGAAAGGGTCCCAAAAATCAAATAAAAATGTCCTTTGGGCTGAAATATTCAACCCTTTTTTTCAGTACCAATTTTTAAAGGCCCTACGAAAAAACATTCCCTTCTTACGAAAAATTAACTTTTAGCGGTTCAAAACGAGCGCGATCGTATCAGCTGCCGTAGGCCAAGCACAGAGGACAACACGAAAACCAACGGGCTGTCAGTGAAATTCCTTCTGGAAGCCGAGATGCGGAGCCGTCACGTGGGCGATGCCCTTGACAACACCGCGAATGACCTCGACTTGTCCAATAAGAAGTTTGCCGACATTATTGACATTTGTGATTCGATGAAGCAGCAACTGTTGATCCTGGTGGAATGGGCAAAATCGATACCGGCCTTCACGGAGCTACAGCTGGACGACCAGGTGGCGCTACTGCGTGCTCATGCAGGCGAGCACCTGCTATTGGGTCTGTCGAGGCGGTCGATGGTGCTGGAGGACATCCTGCTGCTCGGCAACAACTGCATCATCACGAAGAACGTGCAGGACCACCGGTCGAATATTTCGCGGATCGGAGCACGAATCCTGGACGAGCTCGTAAAGACCATGAAGGAGTTCAAGCTGGACGACTCCGAGCTCGCCTGCATCAAGGCTCTGGTATTCTTCGACCCCAGTAAGTCTAAAATATTTTCCTAAAATAAGAATGACTAATGAAATGATATTTTTCAGACGCTAAAGGTCTCATTGAGCCCCATAAAGTGAGGGCCCTGCGCCACCAAGTGCTCAACAACCTGGAAGACTACATCTCGGACAAGCTGTACGACTCGAGAGGTCGATTTGGTGAGATTCTGCTGCTCCTGCCCGCGCTCCAGTCCATTACGTGGCAGATGATTCAGCAAATCGAGTTCGCAAAGATGTTTGGGATGGCTCACATCGACAACTTGCTGCAAGAAATGCTCTTGGGAGGTAAGAATGGCCATAAACTTGTCTCGTCACGCGCTCTATAACATCAATTTGCCGCTCTAGGTGACACAGTGGTGGACACGGAGGGGTCGTCTGAGAGTCCGGTGGCTCCCTTCAGTCCCTCCGGCCCGGCCGCCGAACAGCCGCAGCAGCTCTCGCCAGCTCCCACGGACATAAATCTACCGCCGTCACAGCAGCAGCAGCCCTCTCCGCAGACAGCCCAGCCGCAAGGAGAAGCCCCCAGCAACCCCGTTGCACCCCCGAGCATGGACATGGACGTGAGCATGGGCATACCAGTGCAGCCAGCTCTCATCCAGGGCTCGCTGGAAACCTTCGCGACGAATCCAGCTGCGCCGCCTCAGATCCCGAACGGCAGCTTCAACGGAGGGATTGGGATAAGCAAGGACCCCAACCAGAATTTTGTAGAGCAAAATGGGGTCGAGATGCTGTACAGGAATGGATACAGAAACGAGGCTATGAACGGTGGTGGAGGCTTATACGGGGGCAACGCAGATCCCATGATGAACGCTTCGGTGCTGGCAACTACTCCTCAGACGTACAGGAAATTTATTCGCTCCATTCAGGATCAGCTGATCCAGAACGGGGACGCCTTCAAGATGGAACTCAAGGATGAACCAGAAAACGGATTCTAGTGCCTTTCAAATGACCAACAGTAGACCTGTTTATTTTTGATAGATTTTGAACCTAGTTTTAAGAATGAATGGTAATCATTTAGGTAATGTGCTCAATCATTAGTTAAGTCAATAAGGAGAAGTTTGTTCATGTAGTTGATAAGAGCAGGTGATAGTCTCAGGGGGAGGCTTTTTCGGAGGCCTTGTGAGTGTGAAGGAAGGTGCCTCTTTACCGCGTTCTCCTCGCTGGGAGGTGCTTTTCCTTGGAATTTTTTTGGCCTCCATAAAAAACGATAACATTGCATTCTGGCCCTCTATTTTGAGTTTTTCGAACAATTTTGGCTTGAGAAGTCTGATAACTGAGTTTTAGCTCACATTTTTTAAGGCGCGGAAGGAGATTTTTGAATCTTAATGAGGTATAGTATCCCTCAGTTGAGATTTAAATAAAGTTAAACTTAAAATTTAAAGTTTTACCTTAAATATCTCTAGCTCTGACTACCAAAAGGAAAAAGCACCCACACCCTGGAGATCTCAACTACAACCCTCCGCTCACGAGTCCAGAGAAGAGCCTCCCGAGAGTAAAATATTCAAAGGACTTTGATAGTTTTAAGCTCATTGTTTGATTTAGGTGTTTTGTTACATTGGGTTTGAGTTTTTTAGTAGGAAAATTTGTTGGTAAAAGATTTCTGGGGCTCCGAAGCTTCGTATATGTAAAAATTGTGTTAAAGTTTTGTTTTCTTACCTTAAACTACTCTTTCGTGCTTCTAAATTAAAACTCTAGAATTTAAATTTGACTCTAGGACTTTATTACAAGAAATACAAGTTGTTGGAAACTAACTGGTGGCTTTGTCGAAGAGGGAGCTGAACAGCTCGTCCTTGGCCTCGTCCGTCCACTCCTCGTGGGTCTCAGGGGCCATGAAGTTCACCATTTTGTTGTGCACTACGTATCTAATCTTCCTCCCCTTCGACGCCCTCGTGTCCACTTTCTTCTTCATCTTGCTCCGGAGACTCTGCAGCTCAATGAATTTCTGGTCCAGCTCGGGGTTACTGGACTCGCTGGACTTGTACTCGATCAGCTCCCGCAGTAGGTTCAGGTAAAATTCCCCGTCGTCGTAGATCTCCGGGAGGCAGTCGCCCTCCTGGACCTCTCTCCCCACCACCTCGTAGTTCCCGCGGTACGTCCGAGTCTTGCGCACCAGGTCCATTTTGTTGGCCATACTGTTCTCAATCTTCTGAATGATGTCCTGAGTCTCGGCCTGCTTCCCCTTTGCACCCGAGACGAGCCTCGTGCGGTCGTGCCACTTCCTGAGAGTCGCATTCCGGAACTCTCTGAAGCTGTCGTCTGCGATCTGGGTCTCCAGGCTGTCGTCCTCCGCCTTGCGTTTGATCCCTCGTGTTTCGGGGAAGTTTTCCAGCAGCGCCTGTCTCAGAGCCAGCAGTTTCTCAATGAGACCTGAGAGACTCTTGGCAGCAGAGTCCACTGCTGAGGGAAACTCTTCCTTCTGGGCTAGAGACTGATAAACGTCTCCTGACGGGAAGGAGTTGCCGCACTGCAGCACTTTCTGGGCCTTTATTCGCATCTCCAGCAACTTTTCCCAGATCTTAAGCTGGTTCTTCACTGCTTCTCCCTTCTTGATATTATCGGCGCCGTCTTGGGGTTGGACTGCAGTGAAACCCTCTTCTACCTCGTCGCTGTCTATCTCCTCGTCCTCCTCAGTTTCTTCTACCTCCCCATCTTCGTCCGAGTTTTCCTCCTCCTCATTTGAGACTGAGTCCTCGTATTCCTCTTCTGCCAGGTCCGAGTCATCGTTATTGTTCTCCAGATCTGAGACTTCGCCATCATTTACCAGGTCCGAGTCCTCGTCACTCTCCTCCAGGTCCCTTCTCGAAACTACCTCACCCGTGTACTTCTTGTTGCCCTTCGTCAGATCCTTGACGTTCATCTTCCGAAACTCACTGAGCTGCCGCGTTTGCTGCTCAACTTGCTCTTCCTCGTCGCTCCAGGTCCCGAACTTGGTCATCGCCGTTGTCTCGTCCTGTTCCTTCTCAGGGTCCAGCATCTCCCTGGGCTTCAGCATGTCCGATATCTCCTCGGAGATTGCCTTTTTCTTCCTGGCTGACATCGTTTTCGGGGAATTTTGCACTAACTAAATTTTTGGCTCGCTCTCGCTCCTCGTGTGTTTGACGTTTGCTGAAATAAACAAAGCGCTGTCAGCTGATTTTTGTTTACATTTCAATATGTCAGTGGAAACGGAGGGTTTTGAGTAGTAAAATGCTATTAAGGCCCTTTCTGAGGGTATCCTCCCTGAGTTCCAGCTTGAATCACTTACAGAAGCTAAGAGTGACGATAAGTTTCAGTCGTCTTCGCTTCTTTGCAACCCAAAACTCAGAGAAACCGCACGTCAATATCGGAACTATCGGTCATGTCGATCACGGTGAGATCTCTCGAGCCGCTTTACATAACACAAAGTATCAACAGTGCCTGATTTGCAGGAAAAACGACCCTGACAGCTGCTATCACGAGGGTCCTGGCGAAGGACAACGAGACCAAGTTCGTGGCCTACGACGAGATTGACAAGGCTCCGGAGGAAAAGGCCCGCGGAATCACCATAAATGCCGCCCATATTGGCTACTCCACGGCAACTCGCCACTACGCCCACACGGACTGCCCCGGACACGCAGACTACATCAAAAACATGATATCCGGCACGAGTCAGATGGACGGGGCAATTCTGGTCGTGGCAGCTACGGACGGCCAGATGCCCCAGACGCGGGAGCACTTGCTGCTTGCAAGACAGGTGGGAATCAGCTCGAAACTTGGGTAGAAATCTGAAAAAAAATCTCGAGAGAAAATTTTTTAAACATTTTTTCGAGTTTCTCTAAAGAATTAATAAATTTTTCCAGGTGGGAGTGGATAAAATCGTGGTGTTCATCAACAAGGCTGACGTGGTCGACAAGGAAGTCCTGGAGCTAGTGGAGCTCGAAATCAGGGAGCTCCTGACGGACTTCGGGTTCGACGGAGACGCCAGTCCCGTGATTTGCGGCTCGGCCCTGCTGGCTCTCAAAGGCGATACCTCAGAGCTGGGGGAGAGAGCGATTCGCAGTCTCCTGGAAGCCGTCGACTCCTACGTTCCAACACCCACGCGAGACTTGAAGTCGCCGTTTTTGATGCCCATAGACAATGCAATGACGGTCCCGGGGCGAGGAACCGTCGTCATTGGCACTATCAAAAGAGGCGTAATAACAAAGAACAGCGAGGCAGAGCTTTTAGGCTTTGACGAGCAAATTAAAACAACGATATCGGATATCCAGGTATTCAAAAAGAGCGTCCCGTCCGGTGCAGCGGGGGATAACGTGGGTGCGTTGCTGCGCAACGTTAAAATATCATCGGTGCAGCGCGGAATGTTCCTCTGTGCATTGGGCAGTGAAAAAATATCCAACCACTACGAGGCCTCGATGTATCTGCTGTCAAAAGGCGAGGGAGGGAGGTCCCACCCACTCACGTCCAAGTACATCCAGCAGATGTTCAGCCAAACGTGGAATATTCCATGCAGGGTGGATCTGCCGGAGGGAAGCCAGATGATGATGCCTGGGGAGCACGGGCCGGTAAAGCTTACAACGTTCCGGAAAATGGTCATGAATACTGGGCAGGCGTTCACGATTCGGGAGAGAGGCATGACGGTCGCCACAGGGCTCATCACCAAGGTCCTGGAGTCGGTTCGCTTGCCACAAAACAAGCTCTCGAAGGTGGTTGTATAGAAGTAAAAGTCTCGCTACGAAAATAATCTCGGGCTTTTATTTTCCATTGGCTTCTTAACATCGTAAACTTCCAACTACATTTAAAACTTTATTTTTATAGTCTCTCAGACAACCACTTTTTGTCTTGAATGTGTGATGGAGGTGCAAGCTAGAGAGAAGTCCCAGCACGAGTTCTCCCAGAGGCTCCCCCAATTTTCAATTTTTAGCTTTGAAAAAAACATCTCCAAAGTTGAGTACAGATTAAAGCAAATAAGCTTTATTATTTACAAAGGGGTTTCTAATTCTCAAAAAACTTTACCAATAGCTCTCAAAATCCTTGCAGGACCCTTATCAAATCCAAGTCACTTAATCAATTTCAAAAAATTTTGTATGGAAAAATGGACTTTTTCGGAAATATCTTTCCACTAGGTTCAACATCAGTAATCTATGAAACCATGAAAATCGAAGCTTGCTGTCATAAATTATCACCAGAGTTTTCAGAAACAGGCTTCGGCTAAGGGGAGGGCTGAAAAAAGTCCCCATGGAATGCACCTCCATCGTCTTCTGAACGGTCTTTTGCTTTCAATCTACAGCTACTTAAATCTACGATCCAACACTACACACGTTGAGATTCCTAAGTTGCCTGCCAAGCCTATTTATATTGCACTAAGGACTTTAACACAGTTGATATTCAAAGGTACGTAACACTTAACTATACAATCTCTTCAGTTTTGTTTCTTGTGTGGGGGGAAAGACTCATTATTCCTTTGTATTGGCAATCTGATATGGCGGCGGAGACTGATAGTGGCCATTCGTGCGGAATGTTGGTATTTCAACGGAGTCTCCGCAACTAGAAAAGTTCATACTAGAAAACAAAATTAATGAACACAAAAAATAAAGAAAAGAATTTCGGGAAGCAGAAAAGCGGATCAAAAACTAGAGGCGAGACAAATTACTGAGAAAATGTCGGATTTAAAAACTAGAACGACATAGCTAAGTCTATTAAGCCTGATGGTGATGAAAAATGAAATGAATCACATGCATGTTAGAGCCTTGATGGATTTTACGAAAGGATTTAAAGTGGTTGAAGCAACAGGGTTCCCAAGCGCTAAGCAAATTTTCAGCTTAATGGCCAATTCGGATGTTAAAGTTTCGTGCCTTGGGTTCCCCAAACCTTACAGCTTAACAAAGATAATCTGAAATCCCCGGCT
Organism: Forcipomyia taiwana; assembly: GCA_963930915.1. Lineage (NCBI taxonomy): Eukaryota > Metazoa > Arthropoda > Insecta > Diptera > Ceratopogonidae > Forcipomyia > Forcipomyia taiwana. Next base: position 5,733,271 of record CAWVOI010000099.1, on the reverse strand, counting down.
TACGTTTCTGTTGAATCTGGAGGATTTATTCAAGATATGGGTGAAAATTATATAGCTACAACAGGCCTCGATGTTGGCTGAAACATAAGAGAAAAGCATATATGTATGTACATAAACGTTGGCCAACATTCCATAGTCCCCTTCAGACAGAAGTGGCGAAGTCTGCAGCCAATTAAAATGTCAGGCAGGAAGGTTCAAGGCCGTTTGCGTCTGAAAATTTGCAGGGCTTTGCAGAGAATGTGGATGTCGTGGGCGTCGCTACGTGTGGAGGAATGACGTGGAAAGTTAGAACAAACACAAAAGCGAAAGCAAATTAGAGCCAGAGAGGAAGTCCGTCAAATTGATACCACAAACAAACAAATAATGGAAAAATAAAAAAATTACCTTATACAAATCGTGCGACTCGAGTCTCTGCTCCTAATTAATTTCTTTGAATTTTGACCGTACTGACTAGACTAAAAATAGAGGAACAAAAGGACGAAATGAAAAAAAAGCAATGAAAGGCCTCTCAGAAGGGCTCAGAAACGAAGCCTGCAGCTCACAGCAGGCTCTTGTTTTTGGCTGCGGAGGCAAAGTTGTAGTTGACCAAGCTGGTGGTCGTGTATTCGTTTGTGTACTTGATCGAGTAATGAGAATTTACCATATTGTTCCGGTCAATCTTTTTCCGGATGTTGTAGACCCCGTACACAATGGGGTTCATGCAGCTGTTCGTGCACGCAAACAGGAACAGACACTTTTGAATTCGTTGGTCGACCTTTTGTGCGGAATCCTTGTCCAGCCAGTACCTGGAGAGCAGAGAAGGAAATGTCATCAGGAGAGGAGAATAATGAGAAGGGCAAAACAAAGCAACTCGAGAGCAGAGACGTACCTAGGGTACGTACGTGTACATGTTTCTAATTTTGGGGGTTTGGCGGAAGCTGGAAAATTCATGTACAGGGCGCTAATTTGATTTACACATTTTGCTGAACACCCATGAAAATGAAATACCGACATATGCAGAAAATATACGATTCTCAAAGAAAATAGACTCCGTTTTCGCTGACTTTCGGAAAAGCCAGGTTTTTACTCAGAGAGAAATTATTCCTCAAAACCTGATCTGGAAAACTTTTTAGAGTATCAAGAAGTTTAGAACGAGGTTACATATGAGAACCCAATGGAGTTTTCGGGAAGAAATTAGCGAAAAGGTGTATTACATAGTCGATATAGGCCAATCCGCATAGTTTCGGTCCTCAACTCACTAAAAATCTAGGTTTTACAATTTGCCTAGTTTTTAAAAAATTTTTTAAATTTTTTTTTATGGCTTAGGAGGTACAAATTTCAATAATGCGATGTTTTTTAGCCTTGGCTCCAGGTTTATTATAATAAACCTGGAACCAAGACTAAAAAACATCGCAAAATGTTTTTACCTAGGAAAAATTTTTATTAAAATTCAAAGAAGCACTGAAAGGAAAAGAGAGCTAATTATTTTGCTAATGACTTAATGAGGGAAAAGAGAAGACCCTAGCATACTCTAACCCGCTTATGGTCGCTTCTTTTGGTAAGTGTCACTCGGATGGGATAAGAATTAAGTGGTGCAAATGATGTATATATAAGATATGTATGTATTTCCGACAAGGGGAAAAGACGTCAACGGTGAAAAGTGGTTCTGGGAACCCGTATATCTCATACTTTGTTTACTCGACTAGGCTGGTTCGAGTTTCAGCTTATTATGATGCGATTCCGAGGAACGTGGAATCCGATTTCGCGTACATAGGCTACAAAGCCGCCAGTTGTTTGTGCTGCCCTAAACCAGGGAACATACACTTCTATCTAAGTCACTACCAACATCAACAAGCAACCTCTTGATGTCGCAATTGCGATGTTTTAGAAGACGAAGAGAGGCAAAATGCAACAAAAATGAAAGCACTTCATTTGAACCGCCCTTTGAAACGGAATTGTGGGAGTAGGCACAGAAATAAATATAATAAATACTCTCAAGTTGATCTTGAACTTGATATGAAAAGATGGGAAGGAGAGAGGGGGGAAATAAACATAATATATTTCTGACGGAGAAGCAACAGGCTGGAGCGGTGGAAATCTACCATTAAAAGACTTAAATCGTGATCCACAACCCTTGAGTTGCTTCCATTATACTTTTATGCTATTTAATTTACGCCAGGGGGAGCTCGACAACAACGAAGCCGTGAAAGGGAATAATTAAACGGACGATTCGTGGAACCCACTTCAAATATTTAGCGCGATTTTTTAATTCAATTTCCATCAATGTAAGTGACTGTCGACTTACCAAACCGACATGAAGTAGAAGGGAGTCCAGCAAATGACGAAAACTAGAACTATGGTGAAACTCATGCGCAGAGTTCTCCGCTTCGCTCTTCCCAATACTTCGGCACTTGAGCGTCTGAAGCGATCTGAAATGAGATTTTATCGGTTTCGGTTCACCACAAACATCTCCCTCAAGTACCTGAATTGGAGACGCGTGTTCGCTGGAATATCTCGAAGTAGATCGATGTGTAGGAGAAGATGACAACCAACAGAGGGATGGCGTACATCATGAGCATGCCAAAGGCTGAGTACAGTATCAGGTGGGACTCGTTCTTGAAGAAGTTGTACGTGACGCACTGCTCGTACCAAGTGATGTTCGGGTGGTTTTCCACGTGGAAAATTATTGACTATGGGTGAAAAGCGTTTTAAATACTCGCACTTAGCAAGGTTTACATTTAATTCTCGTTTTTAAGCAATTTGAAGACTCCCTTTTTGACTCAATATGATACACATTTTAGCACGAATTCCAGTGTATTTAATGGCGATTGTCTGATTGCTTTTTGTTATGTCAATCAACATTCATTCGCCAAAATAAATTGATATCTCATGAGCCTAAAGCGTCCTACTCCAACTTCAAAAGACTGAGTTGTTTGATATGCCACAAGCTACCAGGAGCTCCACTATGAACACAGAATTTCTGCTCAGTAGATAATGAAAAATCAAATTGCAATACAAATTCCAACATGTTTTTTGCATCATGTGAAAGGAATTTGAAGCAGATGTCAGAAAAACAGCATATTGGAGCTATTCATATCAGTTTATTTTTTCATCAATGAAATACCTGCGTAATGCAGGTCGTTCACATTTAAAACAAGTAAAGGTGCTCATGGCTCTGATTTGTCTGTTCAGAAAAAAGTTCAGAACTAAGCTTTATAAGTTGTAGTCTCATTCTCAGCGTGACGAACGCACCAAATGTGTCTTTTGAGGTCTTCTAAATCTTGGGGGGCTTAACCTGTAGCAGCTAATTGCGCCTCAAACTGGCAGCTGGATTAAGAGGTACTAGAATAACATCAGGTTGGGTTTTTCATTTTTCGTCTTCTTAGTAAAAATTGAAGGAAAGTATTCGTGACGCTACGTAATTTTTGTCACACTTTTTCGACTCAGGTGCACTTAAAGTTAAATTCTTATTCAACCAGATGTCACAGGAAAATAAATAATAACACGATAAAGAGCTGACAAAATTTCCCTTCAAATAAAACCGGGTTTTGGGTTGTTGGTTGCAGAAAAATTAAACAAAAGATGAGTGTGACGCTTGTACCAGTTTTTCAAAAATTTTTCTCCACTTTGTTAATGAAGCTTTATGACCAAACGCAATATACTCTGAATAAATAATTTTTGGCTTCCTAAGAGCAATTTAAAAATTGCGAGTTCTCGCGAGAATGGACGACTTAATTAAGTTCAGAGCGTTTTACATTACATAATGTTTTCATTCAAAGGTTATTTTAACTAAAAGTATTTAATAACTGCCATGAAAAGTTGGACATTGAAATGAGAGATCAGTGAGAAAAATAAAATATTTAATTTGCAGAGAAAAATTTTACCTGTGGAGCACTACAAAAGCACGAAAAAATCCAGGCAATTGCAATCATAATTTTGCCTCTGTTCTCCGAAATGGCAAGAGGCTTCAGCACCGCGTAGTATCTGAAAAGACAAGCAGACTTTTGCGAAAGGCTCTCATATTGCACATTTTTTCCTCGCACGTGTCGTTGGTATCTAAGCGAAAGACCCTCGTCTAGACAAGGTTGCACAGAGGAAACCAGGAGCAGCCAAGCGTAAGTAGGTGAAGGAGAAACGACTCAGTTTTCGTGAGCAGGAAATGCTAATCAGAATTGCCTCCTATTCCCCGTAGATTCGGCATCGATTCAGCGAGTTGTTGACATTTCAGTGACAAGGATTCAAGTATGAAGAAGTATCCCCGGACAATCCAGCGCATGATAAATAAATAAATATGATTAAGAAGACAGAGCCGAGGAAGACACGAGAAAAATTAAAATAGGTGACTGCTCCTGGATAAGAAATCCATCGCTATATCTAGGAGGGTCAATGAGATGGTGACAGCCGACAAGATTCATTATGACAATGGGCGATAGTTTGCCTCTTCTTCATGTTTCTTACAATCAGTCTTTTCTCCCCCGGGCTTGCTTGCTGTCTGCGTGATATATTGAACGTACTTAGCTGGTGCAAGGTTCTGCGACTCCACAGAGAGAAATGTTTGCGCTTGATGAATTTTCCATTAAGCGACTTGAGATTAATTGGATCATTTTTAAGACTCGGTATGCGGGTAGCCGAGACAAAGGTCAATATTGTTTTCTGCTAACGAGTCTGTGAGGGCTTTGAAGTTCGAGGAGCGTAACAAAGAAACGCACGTTGTTGCGGCGCCAAAGATGAGTGTAGACAGGGAAAGTAGCGATTATGATGCGAGGAAAGCACAGGGAAATCAGGTTATGTTATCGCGGAATCACGGCGTAATGTTTAAAAGTGAATTACATTTGAATACCAAATGACTCTTTCTTAATGTAGCTCGTTAAAGCCAATTTTGAATTTTGATGATTCACTTGAAAAACAATACAGCAACAGTAAAAAGCAGAGTGAGAGAAACAGGCATCTTTGCAACTTGAAGTTCAAAGGACTCGAGCTCAAAAGTGTAGGAACTAAATTGTCTCAATTGTCTGTAAGTCTCATAAAAACTCTCATAAAACCCATGTAACTCTGGAGGCCCATGACTCTGTCGTAGAAACATACCATGAGGCCATTTTCCTTTACCACTTTGTTGCCCACCATCGCATGTAACTTTAGAAATTTAGAAACGTTGCAGACTCTTTTACGGATCCTTTCCATTAAAATTTTTAAATGGCAAAAAACGTGACATTTTGTGCCTGCGTCGGGCGTCTCTTACAAAAATTTATTATCGCTCTTAATAGAAAATTTAAATTTGTCAGATTTTTATTCTCTTCTTGTTTCCTAAATTTTTTTTCTAATGTCATTTCCAAAAAAAGGCTTCAAATTCGGGATTCTTAAAGAAAACCCAAAAATTTTCCCCTTTTAAAATATCTAAATAAATCCATCAATGTACTTCAAATTAGCAAAGAGTCATACAATTTTTATGAATCTTTGTATGGATCATTGAAAACTTTTTGTTTTAGACAATTTTGCTAGCTTAAATGAGACTCAGAATCTTGAAACATTTGAAAACGTTAACATTTTTTGTTCACATTTTTTTAATGTCCAACTCAATTCCAAACCAAAAACTTTCGCACCATCGGTAAGGCTTCCCAATTGCCATTTTATAAAGCTCCAATTTTCGAAAGCTATCTACGCAACTAACAGGAAATGACGTCGTTTTACGGCACTCGTTAATAATTCCAAAACTAATTCCTGAGATTTCATGCGTTATTTTTTTGCCCCAAAATTTCAGCTCGATTCTCGTATGGGACAAAAATTCCGCAAACACATGAAAATAAAAAATTCAAAGGAAACCCTATGACCTTATGTTACATAATTACGTTCATATCTTGACATGGCACGTGAGGTGAAAAAACAGTTATAAATATCACTACCGACTTACCTATCAATGGAGATGCAGCAGAGTACGAAACTAGACAAGTATAATCCGAATACACGGAAAAATGCCTGCAAAATGTGCAAAATAGAAAAGAGACTTTAATAAAAACATTCCTTGTGCTGCTGACATACCATCACTCGGCACATTATATCACCAGCAGTCCAACTGACAGTCCAAGCCCAGCCGATCTCGAGGGGCATCATTAAAAAGGTAACCTAAAACGGGACGTGTATGTGAAAAACTGCGGATCTCAAACGTGCGACGTACGAGCAAATCTGCAATCGCCAGATGAGTAAGCATGATCTCAATGCGAGTCGAGCCCCGCATTCGTCGACGGATGAGCATTGTGAGGACGGTTATGTTGCCAATGGCAGATACGACCATGAGGACGCTACAAAGGAGATACAATTGGTGTTGAAAAGCTCGGTGGGACTCCGCTTATGAAAGTACCTGTAAACTATGATGGAAAGTCGGTGGCCAGCATTGAACCGCATGTCAATGGGGAGCAGGTCGTCGCTGCCAGATGCGTTCCCCGCGACAGTTCCCCACTCGTCGTACATCTGGTGCTCCCCCTCTATCACATTGTTCGGATTAGGCATCTTGTTCCAGCTCTAGCTCGCCGATAAGTAGATCAATTGATATGATTATAAGGATGAGTTGATGAAACAGCTTTTGGGGCCACCCTAGCGTGATTTATGACTATTAGGGGAAATCTGCTTCCGCGACATCATCAATAACGAATCTGCGTTGTACGTTTTGGGCGCACTGCATAGCATTTTGAACCGTTCACGATGGAATTTTCCGCGTTGCGAGGCCCCATTAATCGCACGTCATCAAATTTTCAAATCTGGAAAGAAAAGAATCCGGTTGATTAACCTTCGAAAGAGCGGTTGTTTTGTAATGGAGTGCCTGTTTCAGCAAATAGCGACTTGATTAAATTTCCCCCGGCCGAAATTCCACATTTCCACGTCCAGCAGAGATGCGCCCACACTTTCACGTCGCGAAGCGGGAGTCTGGACAAATTGGAGGATCAAATTTTGACAAATGATGGAAATTCTGACGCGAAATTGCTTTCGCGGAACCCGACTGCCGAGGTGGGGGGTCGTATTCTCGAAACAATCCGGTAATCAGCCTCTCATTGTCATTAGAGCGACGTGACTTAATCTTTGGCGACACATGATGTCACCGAATCCGAATCTATTGCATTCCGATTCACGTGATTGGGCTTCGGGAGCATGGAGCCATTTCTTGCGAGGCAGTGAGATGAAAGGCAGCTTAGACTCGGTTTCCATGCGTGCTACTGTCAAGACAAATTACGTCTTTGATGTTTTCGTCGCTCGCAACCTTGATGTGAGAAGCACAACAGGAATTCGCGATGGTTTGCAGCTAATTTGGGCCGTTCTTTGAATTTTTAAGAAGGTCTTCTTGCAATTTTAATGGTTCAAACTTCGCAGAGAAATTTCTTTGACATATGCTTGATTCTGGGTTGAGGTTAAAGCCTGAGGAACTAAGACATTTGAAAGATTTTTTATCCCCCCCTCCCCCTCCTTAAGGACAGATTTAAATCGAATTCAGACATTCTTTGTGATTCGATTTGAAAACTACTTTTTCCGTCACTCCCATACAAATTGCACAAAAAATAATCGCAGACAAATGAGCGAAATTTCAAAATTTTCCGATTGAGCTGAAACTTTGGTAACTTTTAGAAAGCAAAACATCACCATGGTATGCTCAAAAAACAAAAAACATCACCATTGTATGCTCATATCAACTAAGGGGGTGAAGAAAAAAAATTAAATCAAATCAAATTACAATACAAAATCGAAGATCAAGTATAAGAAGTGCATTTTCCCGGGTTTATATTTTGAGGGAATCTTATCGTCAATTCTTCAAAAACTCAGAAATTGAATATTATGGATTGAAATATGTAAGATTCCCTTTAAATACTAAAAACCCGGGAAAATGCACTTCTTATGCTTGATCTTCGATTTTGTATTTAATTTGATTTGATTTAATTTCATATGATTTGACTTGATTTGATTTTTTTTTCAGCTTTTATTTATTTGAAGCCGGTCTCAGGTCTTAAAGCTTTTCGTCTCAGTTACCTATTTAAAGGTTTTGCAGTTTAAAGCTCACCAATAATTTTGAATGTATGATTCTAAAAGATCCAAAAAGAAGAACACGACCCCAGAGCCTCAAAAGTTGAGTCTAGCAATGTCGATGCTGGCCTGATTTCTTTTGAAGGGCATATCATATCAAGAGTTCAATTTACTTCATATGATAAAATTCAATTGAATGTACCAGGAACAACTTTATTCGTAATCATTATTGGATATTTCGAACTTATATCCTGAGTAGCAAATATTAGAATTCATGCCTCCGGATAATTCAGCTTCTACATGACTGCTTCAAAGGAGGACTAAGCTGTAGTTTGTTTTTAATTGATCCTAATGTAGAAAATCATTTATTGACGATTTTAATTGCGACTTCATAGTGCGGAATACAGATTTAATTGTCCTTTCAGCTCATTTCTAGTGCTTTTATCGCCAAGTGGGCAACATTACCGACCTAGCTTGAGTCGCAAAAACCAGACCTACATATATATCATTTTCCGAAGTCCTAAAAGTTTTCCCTGAAACGAAAATTGGTAGGTACAATATTTAGACTCATGCCACGGAAGCCTGTTTCTGGCGCCCAAAATAGGTGATTGTTCATGGAATTATTTGCGACCTGGAGCCCAACTTTTCTCAAGGTGAGCTTTGGATTTGACTGTAATTAATTTAGGGAGAAACTGCTGCTTGAGGGAAGTGGCTAATTTTCGTTTCAATGCGCTTTATTTCACCCAATTAGGGTTGCCTAGGAGGTGAGTAAGTAGAGCCTTATTGGTCCTTTTCCAGAATCTTGCGTCTATCGCACTACTAAGCAAGTTTCAGGAAATGTGTGAATTTACCTCCGCGCGTGAATTTACAATCTTCCCTTACTCACCCTCCCTCTCACCCCCTCCTGCGTCTGCTACATATATCAAGGTTAAAGAAATCCCATTCATCATAATTCCATTTCTTTTCTCCATTTTCATACATAAAGTACAATTTCCTTTACGCCAAGTGTAAGTCTTTTCAATGCCAAATCTATTGAGCAACGCTACAACCAACTGGGAAAATGAAGAAGATTGCCTCAACCCACGTCATGCCTACTCTGAACCTCTGAGTTGCGAAACATTCTACGATTCACGTCTAGTTTAAACTGCAATGTATTCCGATGTCAATGAAATAGCTGAACGATTTGTTTGAAAGAGATGCCACTGAGCTGAGCTTCGGTTAACCAAACCGTCACTCATGAGATCATGGTGATGGTGTCCAATTTGCGGAGGACTGATTCTCTCGGATGAACTCACTTTTTCATCCAGTTGATGAGAAGATTGACCAGAACATAACCAGCTACCAGTACTTAAAGCTTAGTTTAATTAAACTGGTGGTAAAAGTTTGATATAAAACACACTTTGTAGTTAAAGTATCGTGATTGTAAAGATTGTTAAGAAAATATTGAGAATTATTTAATTGTTAGAGCTTAGTACGGAAATTGGTGATGTGAAATTGTTTAGATTGGCAAAAGAAATAGTTCTATTAGATCCTTGTTGTCACCGTTAAAATCCACGAAAAATACCAGAATTGTAAGTTCATTGATAGCTCGAGGGCCAGAAAATGACATTTATAATTTTTCTAGAAATAAATCCTCATCACAAGAGCGAGCTGTTTAATTTAACTGGTGGACGTCGATGACATTGCCCCTCCTCAATATCATTTTTCCCCTCAAAACTATCTTCATCCCAGGTGGCTTTTGTACTGTAAAAATTTTTTACAAAACTTTGCCTAGGAAACTTGTTCCATTTCTACGCTCTTCCTGTCTTTTCTCTTCAGGCCTTTTTCATTCAGCTTCGCGTTATTCTGATGTTTTCCTTTTTAACTACAACAGTAACCGGCATTCTTAGAATAAGAGAAGTGGCCGGTATCTCTTGGTGGGGAGTACAGAGGTTTTTACGAAAGTCGGTTTGTGATGAGGTAGATCAGCCCCCTCCTCCGCCTGCATCTAACTTTTTGATTTATGACTAAAAGTTTTCCCATTCGATCTCAAGAAATTGAAAAAGCGTTCGTTCCCGATTAAGCTTTAAAATTGTAGTTAAAGAATAATTCACGGTCAATTTGAACAAAAAATAAAATTGTAAAAATATTAGAGTCGAGAAAAGGAATGACAAATAAACAAAAATGTTTTTTAATAGACATTTCAACGGCCTTGAGAAACTTTGATAGCACGTGAGACTGGTGCAATCTTTATTCTATGGTTTCTCTTCCAATAAAGTTTGACAAAAGAATACACGCTCGTCAGTTATAGGAGGCTTCGTTGCAAATAGCAATTTACGTTTTCTCTCACCAAGCCACCAGCTATTCCTTCAAGGCTACAATATTTCATGTCGCTTTTTCCGAATAGTTTACCTTTATGAGTAACCGGTATCATAAAGGTTGTGAAAATGATACGATTGCATTTTCCTGAGCATTGAAAGCTCATAAAAATATGAAAAAAGCAGAAGTTCATACATCTCCGATACATATCCGTTTTCGATTTAGGTTCTACAATGAGCGAGATTCCTTTGAGCAAGCGCTTAAGAAGATGAAAGCGAAGACGAATCCGATTTGAGGCTGGAGTTGATAAATGGTATCATCAATGCCTCTCATTCGAAACCAAGGCAGTAAGCAATTCAAATGTATGATTAAGACTGTTTTTGCTCACAACAATTTTACGACTTCATTCACATTTTTTGCGTCGTTTCCAATTTTCAATCAGTCTTCTTGTCGGGAAGTTTTTTCCCGTTTGACCCAAGGGATGTCAAGTGAAGTGTCTAATTGGTGTCTCTCGTTTCTTTTCCACTGGGAGCAAAGAAGAAACTCAGGTTCTTGTAGGGTTTTCATTTATCAGGGAGAAATTGGATAGGAACTTTGTTGCGCTCGTTTAGTGTCGACTCTAACTACTAAGTACCTAGCCGGCAGGCGAGGAGAAAGGCTGAGCAAACAACCTTTGACGCAAATAATACGGCTGGATCAGTTCACTCAACTGTTTGAGTTCATCGTTTCATTTGAGTTTTACGGGAGTTGAATGGCTTTTTTTGGCTTGCATTAGCATTGAAGCGGAAGCCTTTCAGTAGACGGATCTCTTTGAAACATTTTAAAATTCCAACTTTCTTTGAAGCCAAAAACTGAGGACTTCTAGATTTCTTTGAAGCCATAAAAAAGACGTTGCAAAGCTCCTAGTTTCTTTGAAGCCACGTCTTGGATGACAAATTCTGAGAAGAAACTGAGGCCTCTCTCATTCGAGCGAAATTGTGGATCGCTTTGATGCCACTTTTTGCGCTAATTAATCCAACCAATGCGCACCTGAATGTGGCAAAAATACACAATGGCGGGGGAGTAGCTGGAAATCGCTAGAAGAAGGAACTCGCCAATTAAAAGTTTACGATTTTCAGCGAAAATGTCGCGTCGTCACAACACTGTTGCTGCCAATGACCCTATTTTCTTCACCCTTTCCTTCACTCCTCCGTCACGCCTGATTTAATTTCAATCAAGTGATGTTCACTCCACTTAGTGGTCTCTACGGTAGTTTCAGTCGCAGTCAACACCTTTGAGAAGTGCTTCCTGAGGAGTGGATGGAGGGATCGCTGATCCCCATCCACAAAAAGGGAGATAAACTGGAGTGCGCCAATTACCGAGGCATCTGCCTCTTGGACGCAGCCTACAAGGTATTTGCGCGTGTACTCTACAACAGGCTGCTCCCTCATGCGGAGACTTTGATCGGGGAGTATCAGTGCGGGTTCAGACGGAATAGATCGACAACCGACCAGATTTTCAATCTACGTCTGATCCTGCAGAAAGGCAGAGAATTCAAAGTCCAGACGCACCACCTATTCATCGACTTCAAACAAGCCTACGACAGGACCAAACGTAAGGCACTGTATGAAGTCATGAAGGAGCTGGGCTTTGAAACTAAACTTATCCGACTGGTGAAAGCGACACTGGATGGTACTAAGTGTCGGGTTAGAGTGCAGAATGACCTATCGGAACCTTTTGAAACACGTGAGGGGCTCAGACAGGGCGACGCGCTATCCTGCCTCCTCTTCAACGTGGTTTTGGAGGGTGCCATGAGACGCGCGGGCATCCAAACAGCTAGGACGCTGGCCACTCAGATGACCCAGATCCTGGGCTTTGCGGACGATCTGGACATCGTGGGAAGGCGTCACTCTGAGGTTTCCGATACTTTCACCAGGTTGAGAGACGAGGCTGAGCGGCTCGGCCTCGTCATCAACGTGGATAAGACCAAGTACATGAGGACGAGTAGCAACCAAGTCCCGGGCCCGACAGGAGATGTCGTGGAGATTGGAGGCCAAAGGTTCGAGATAGTCAACGAGTTTGTGTACCTAGGGGCGCTGGTCCGCGCTGATGGTGATAACTCAGCAGAGATCAAGCGCCGCGTCATGGCCGCAAACCGGTGCTATTTTGGCCTCCAACGGATACTGCGCTCGAAACTGCTGTCGAATAAGACAAAGTGCGCCATCTACAAGACCATCATCAGGCCAGTGCTGATCTACGGATGCGAGTCATGGCCGATGCGACGCAGTGATGAACAACAGCTGCGCTCCTTCGAGAACAAGGTCCTCCGAACCATCTTTGGACCGAGGAAGGAGGGAGACAGATGGCGCCGCAGGTATAATTTCGAGCTGCGGAGGGACTTTGGTGACGCAGACATAATTGCTACCGTCAAGACGCAAAGACTACGATGGGCAGGCCACCTTGCGCGGATGGAAGAAGGTCGAGCCCCCAAAGCACTCTTTGCGAATGATCCAGTGGGGCGTCGTGGCGTGGGACGCCCCAAGAACCGCTGGATTGACGGGGTACAACAGGACCTACGTACCCTGAATGTCGGGAACTGGCAAAGGAGAGCACAGGACCGTACCGACTGGAATCGGATTCTTGACTCGGCCAAGACCAAAAATTGGTTGTAGCGCCGGAGAAGTAAGAAGAAGTAAGTAAGTCAACACCTTTGAGGCGCGATTTATTATCCTGTCACTATCATTGGTGCGACAAATAACTCTCCATCTACGCTTGTTAATTGCTGTCTGCTCCCCCGAGATGACAGTAATTACGGCATACCCGTGCCCCCGTGGATTACTTTACACCCCTCTTGCGTTGTTGCGAAAAACAGAGACAATCAAATTATTCAAAACCGGTTATTGCATTATTTCGGCGCGTTCGATGACCACAGAGAGCGGAAGCACGAGATACATAAACACACACGCGCCCCAATAGTTTGGCGGCCGGGGCGACGACAAATCGGGTCTCTAAACTTGAGCAATGCACCCGGATCACTGCTGATTAGCATGCAGTGGCGATTACGGGAGTCGATTAAAAGCTCAGAGCCATGGGAGACATCAAAGGTTATCGGGCGAGCGACGATTGTGTTGTTATTATATTTCGGGAGCGCTCTGAGACTGTGTTGGTTAATCGCGTTTTGCCATCACAATCATCAAATTTTCGTTTCCACTTCTCTCTCCGCGAATTCCGCGTTTTTGTCTGCGAATTCCGTCTCGTGTCTATTCGCTTCCAAATGAGTTTTATCAGCTGACACACTAGCACGATTTGATTACATGGCAGGGCGAAGTCTGGCGCTTACATATGCTCGGAAAGGATTCTCCTTGGCTCTGGGATCCGGACAAGATCACTGAAGGTCTGCACTGATAAGATTACTGTGCCTCACCTTGGGGGCAAATTGAATTTTGAGACTCGCACGTTTCACAATCAAAGTCTCTTCACCTCTGTCTCCGTTTTTATCAAACTTTTGATACTAATTTTATTCAAAACATCTGAATCAACAGATGAGTAATATGCCGCATCCGTTTTTAGAGTATTTCCACCCGACTGGCACGTTTTATCACCATGAAGTCAGTTGGCAGACTGAGTGGATGTGAATGAAATTTCGCTTGAGACTCTTTGAGATTCCCTTTCCTACGTCCAATACGCACTCACACATCACTGTTGTATACAGACGAGACTCGCTATGCGCAGTTTAACTTGCAATGGTGGGGTCTAAGTTTATTTATCTCCAAATGGAATTTAATCTAGCATTTCTTGAGTCTAAAAACTAAGGCCATTTTTAGTGCATTTTCAGCATTTTGCAAAAAAATTGCACTATTGTGGCCGCTTTGCTGTCTGTCTGTCTGTTCGAAAATTTATAACTCAAGAACCAAAAGAGCTGCGGTTTTTGCATCATGTAGAACCTGGTCTGTAGGAGTGCAGGCTAACAATTTTAGACCACCTTCTCTTCTTGGAGAGGGAGGGGGGGAATAAGGGGTGTGAAACGTTTGTATGAAAACTCCTATATTACATCCGGTTGGGCTGGCATTTTAGTATGTTGTTTTCTGGCAAAATCTATCAAATCATGTTCCCACGTGTTACCCGTACCATGTAGTGAGATGGAACTAAGGAGGCTCCCAAAAATTGTATGGACAAAAAATTTTGTAATTATATTTTTTGTAAAATTCAAATTACCAAAAATGGCTGATGTCGTAAGTATCCAGTTCATAGATTTTGGTTTAACACCTTCTCATTATTTTGAAAATGCGCCCACAAGCTTTATCATCGATTTCCCTCGATTTAATTTAACTTGAACTGTTTTTTTTTTAAATTTGCTGGAGCTGTACCGAAAACAGAGGGCTTAAATCGACCCCAGGCATACAAGTTCTCAGACAAAGAAGGAATTTTATCCAAGTTTCGCCTCTGCAGCAATCACTACGCGTCGCTTGCAGCAATTCTCGTCACTTCCGGGAAAGCACGACCAAGCGACAAACTGGTTCGAACCCAATGCGAAAGGACCGAATCTTTATTTGCTCAGGATCGGAACGCGTCTAGGAGAAGACAACAAAAGGACGAGAAAAAAGTTTTAATTGGCTTACGTTTCCTTGATTCGACCAATGCTGGTACGAACCCGGAATCCACTTTCTCTTTAATATACGTGGTTTGGACAAGAAAAGCCACCACAGTTGTAAATCGATTTTCCCCTGCATTGTCTTCAACCTTCCCGAAGGCTGATTGACGGCTCTTCGTTACGGGGGAGCTTTCAATAAATATCGCAGTAGCTTGGTGACTATAAACGTTCACTGTTCTATTTTTAAGCCTGCCATAAGGACACTGTTGTCAGAGCACATAAGGGTCTAAGTAAGTCTCTCGTTCGATACTACATTTCCCGAGCTGATTTAAGCGTACGAGATTTGTTTTTGGAGGCTGCATCTTAAGCGCTTTTTGTTGTCTGAGCTTTGCTCGAGTAAATCTTGGGGGAAAATCATTCTGGTTAATTAGCTTTGATGACATGACAAATCAAAACTATGTATAAGGGCAATCCTTCATGGAACGTCATTTTATTGCGTTGCCACATACGAGTCTAGAAATTAGTCGCAATTTCGAACTAAGCCAGTATTGTGATCCAATATCATCGAGATAGACGATTGCAATTACTCTTTGAGTGAGAAGTTCATAACAGTTTCAAATGATGGCCAACTTAATGACAAATTTGTTGTAATTTAATTTAGGATTTGTTTATTGCTCCTTTTCTCATAGCATTCGATTAAAAAAGCCAATGAGTTTATGTTAGAAGTGGCGTAATTTTTTTAATTACATCGGCTACAAAACTTTATCAAAAAAACTATGTGTCGGAAAAGCAAAGAAATGGATTCACTTTTGAATCGGAAAGAACATTTTTTGTACTGTTATTCCAATGGAAGTTCTCTCCTGGCTTCAAAAAGGCCCTGAAACACAAATTTTCTCATGAAAAATAACTTCAGAATTTTTTTTTTAAAATGACTTAATTTAATTAAGTTGTTGCCTCTATACTCTATGCATTTTAACCATACATTTATTTTGAACTTTTACTGGCTTGTGGATAAACAATTGCCAATGTGACACATTCTCATAAATAGCGGCCAAATCGAAAACAAGAGATTACAAAAGCAAATTTTGTTGTCCCTCTAGAAAAATGGCTCTATAGCATAACGACAAACGACATTGGCCCGGAGAAGCATAAATACGTTTTTGAAGTTAATGAAACTTTTCGATTTGAAAAAGTTTTCACGAACTGGACCAATCGTGGGAAGACAAAAATGATTGACACTAATCCACTAACTCAATTCATGTTTTTCCATGCGTGAGATTTCCTGTCAACACACACACAGTAAGCTGAATAAACAGTCTCGCCTTCTCGGCGAATGCAAGCGTTGGAGCGAGAAAACATCCCCAATCGGGTTTTCAATTTTTACCACGACCTTCAGACACACTTTCAAAACACTTTCCCAGAACACGAATTTAACCTAAACAGGGAATGTATTTTCTCCGCTCGTGCCTCCACTCAAGTGTGTGAGTCCCAGTCTCTTACGATTTCAGTGGGCCAGCCGCCAGCGCCGCTCCCATCCGATAAGCACCTCGTCTGCTTGCCCGAAACATAATGAAAAAGTAACTTGATGGAACGAAAGTAATATCTGGAGGGAAAATTTAATTTCAGACACGTGCTTCATTCAACATCAAAGTTCCTTAATTCCCACTTTCGCGAGCACCGGACGATTTAGCAGATTCCTTCCCAACTTTATCCATGGCCCGATTCAACTTGCTGTTTTGCGTGACTTGGGTCTTTGTGTGCTTTGCTGTTTCTAGAACGAGACGAGAATGAGACAGGAAGTCTCAAAGTCGTGCGAGTTTGTGCGGATCCATGTTGAGTGTGATAGAGGAATTAAAAGCTGTCTTGGCAATAAAATAACCTATCAAACACGGCTTCGTGCCAATTGCAGTTCTATTGTTTGGCCACTTCTGACTTTACCTCGCCAAACTCTGCTTGAAATGGTCAACCTCAGCCTTTTTATTGCTGCACGGAAATCATAGAGGAGAAACTAGAAAGTGAAAGGTCAGAATTTTGAACATTCCAAAACATTTCATTTAAGTATAGTTTCAGTTTTTTGCAAAAAACGCACTGTTGTGGCCGCTTTGTCGTCTGTCTGTCTGAAATTTTATAACTCGAGAACCAGAACTGCTACACGGAGAACCATAAATGGTTGATCCAACCTAGCATTTCGGCGCAACCTCGAATTGGGAAGAACCCAAACTTAAAAGGTGTTGATTTAAAATTGAGAATGGGTTGAACCAACCTCATAATACCCAACTATGTAACCTAGCACATGGTAAAAGTAACTTATAATAACGCTATTCTGACTAACTTGTGTGTCTTAATTGAAACGTATAAACTGGTTATTTCAACCATATCAATGTTTAACTGAACTGTTTTAATAGCTTTTATTTTACTAATATTAGTTTATTTTTCTGCCTTTGATATGGTTGATTCAACCTATTAAGTTATTAATTGGACGTTTTTTAATTGTTCTCTTTTGCTGTTATAAGTTTAATTCATTTTATTAAAAATGGTGAATTCAACCATTTAAACAGTTAATAAGAGCTAAATGAAAGGGTTGCAAAACTATACCTACAAATTTGTTCTTCCAGGGTTATTGTAACCTTATCTTGTTTTGTACCAACCTTTTTTATCATCGGTTGTACTTACCATATATAATGTTGTATCTTACTTTTTAATGAAAATTCTTTTTAATTATCTTTTTAATGATTTTTTATATAATATGGTTATATGGTTAACATATACATATATATCTTCAAGATAAGTCACAAGAATTTATTTACATACACTTTTTCTTTAACATGCAGTTTTTTTAAAGCTTTAACACAAAAATTGTTCAACAATCAGTCTCAAAATCACAAACTTAAGACAAAAACTTACGTAAGGTAGCTAAAAGTAGTGCCACTGGCACTGGCATTGTTCATAGTCAAAACAGTAATTCCGCTCGTGTTAAATAGATCTTCATATCCGATTGCAATATCCTGAAATTTGAAGAAGGAGATTTTTATTGTGGTTTTGATGTTATTTATGGTAATTTTGGGTTATTTGTTGCTGTAGAATCTGTTTATTTGTCCTACGTTGTTTTAAACACTAATTGCTAACCTAAATTAAGGAAAATACTTACATTTTCGCTTGTCTGATCCATCACGGCGTCTTAACTTGACGAAATTTTACTAGAAATGATAGATCAATACTTACATTTTCGTTTGAATTGACTATTTCTTTGGTTTTCGTAACCCATTCGAGAACTTCATAAAACCCATTTTTGTTTCAATAAAAACCACTATGAATCAAGGTTATAATAACAAAAAAAAGGTATAGAGTATAGGTTGAAGTAACAGAAAATAAGTGTGTAATAAGTAATAACATATTACTAATAACAGTTTAAAAAATTATTGAATGGGCGAACCAACCATTCACTATTTCAATTAAACATTGATGAAGTATCGGTTAAAATAAAATTTAGTAAGTTTGTAACAACTGTTATTAAAGAACTCGCGTGGTTAAAATAAAATCATCCAATGGTTGATCTAACCATTTATTGTTATATTTCAACATTTGGCAATGTTAATATCAACAATTCCAAATCAGGTTTTAAAGGGAGAATAAAAGGGGCATCCAAACCGATTTAGGGGGAATTCAAACGGATGTTTTAGAGCTCAATGAACTCATTGATAGGCCAATTCAACACAATCTTATTTCAATTAAGATCTAACCAGTTGTTTGTTTTACTTTAACAACTGAATTGGTTCATCTAACATATAAAAGGTTATTTTACCCAAAAAACGGAATCATCGAGTTTAAATCGACATCAAACTTGGTTTAAACAGTAAAAATGAGGTTGGACGAACCATTTTGGATTCTCCGTGTAGAGAGCTGCGGTGTTTTGCATCGTGTAGGGCGGAATAGTAGGTATTTAACGTTTGCATGAAAACTCCTTATATATCATCCGATTGAGCTGAAAAGTTAGAATTTTGTTGGGTGTGCAAAATCTATCAAATCATGTTACAACATATGACCCGTAGCATGTTCAAAGACGAAGCTAGGGACCTCCAACGTTTTTATGGAAGAAAATTTGTGTATTTCAATTGGACTGAAAGTCAAAAATAACTTGTAAAATGACAGGTAAAGGAGCTCCTACTAATAATCTAGGACATCTTCAACTAAAAAAATAAATCAAATTAAATTACATCAAGCAAAATTGGTGATAAAGCTTAGGGTGCGTTCTCAAAATGTTGAGAAGGGCTGAAAATGCACCCACAACTTTTACTTGTCATCGATTTTGATGGATTTACCTAATAAAGCTTGATTTTATTTTATTTTATAGTTTTAGAGGTCGACTTTGATTGCAACCTTCTATGTGCTTATTTAGGCGAAAAATAAGGATTTGAGCCCTCCTACTGGGTAAAATGAATTTTTGACATCTCAATGACAGCCGGGTTTGTGAGTTCTCATTTGTAAGTTGCCCGATATGTGACATAGGTTTATAAACAGTCGACAGCGTTGAAAATAGTTCGATCAAATTTTAGTCAGGTTAGTAATACGGAGTCCTCATCAGGACCCTTTTTTATGTATATTCAATTAAACCAGGAGCGTGCTAGTGCATTATGCTCCTTACGACCATTTTGTTCTACTTCCATCTTGAGCTAAAACAAAGTCCTTGCCCAATTGTTAAGAAAATAATTATTTCCAAGCGAAATCTCTTCTCTATGGTAAGAGCTTGAAAATGTGATTTGTCTGAAGAAATGACTGAGAAGTCTTGCAAGGAAAACATAAGTGTGCGTCGGTGTGAGAGTGAAACCACCTGTTGCATCCGTTGAGGCGATGTTTGCTTTCCTGGAGTCGTGACGCGAAACATAGCAATTCATTACTGAGCAACAGCTGTGCAGTCGCCTGTTTTTGTCAGATCTCCACACCTACCAACAATGCACATGTTCTGTCAATTTGCGCCAAACGATCAAAATCTCCATTTCCCCTAATGACACGTCCGCAGATGCCTGTAGATAGCCGCAAACGACACGCCAACCATTATCCTAGGCCGGCTTAAGCGCCAGAACGTACCAAGCAAGTGTTTATTTCTCTCGCCCGATTACATCCATCACAGAATAATGTTTACAGTACACAATTTGCCAGGCAGTAGTCTGATTATTATTTATCACGACTCAGGGCGGACGATGGGAAAAGCGAGCGCACACCAAGTCAACGTGTGGATAGAAAATGCGAATAGACGAGGTAGAAAATTACGAAATGCACTTTAACTACATTTCACAAGCAAACGAAGTAATTAAGCCGACTGTTCAGGTACTTGCATTCTGGGAAAATCTTGGTTTATAATCAGGGCGAGTTTTATACACCCTTAAAAATTCATTTCTAGCGCTATACAAAGCTCTTAAAAATACCAAATATGCCCTTTAATGCCCCAAATATGCCCCAAAAATACACTTTATGATAGCAAAATGATGAAAAACATTAAATTTTTCATTTTTCTGCAATTTTTTCGATGTGTTTTACTGATCCTTCAGTTTTTAAAAACAGTCTTGAGGTGTTAAACATTTGTTGACGTCAACGGATGTCAAAAATTTTATTGTTAAATGAAATGGAGAGGTTTGTACAAATCCTCTAACTTTTTTATTTTTGACTTCATTTCTTTCAATCTTTCTCACCTTTGCTAAAATTCCTTTCTTTTTTCAAACAAAAACGTTGAGCAGCAAACTTGAAAGTTGCAAACTAAATTTTTCTCTGGACTTTTCGAATCACTATTTATTACCAATTAATTTTTCTAAAAAAAAGTGTTTAACTTCAAATTTATCTGAAAGTGAAGGAAAATGAATTAGAAATAATTGATTATTAACAGAACCAGGCGTGGCAGAATGTTAAAATTCCAAGTTGGTAGTAAGTTAGTGTAACATATGTTAATTGATTTTATAGTTTTTTTAACATAAAATTGAACAATGCACATTCCGACTTTCTTTTGGAATTTATCACAATAAAATTGTCAATGAGCTTTTCAAGGTCCATCTCACTGGCCGTTTCAAAATAGACATTCATTATGGCATCGTCATTCAGACGATTTTCTGAAATCGTGGATCTTAGGTAGTTTTTCAGGCGGAAAAGAGCTGAAAAACTGCGTTCATTTGAACAAGAGGATTTTTAGAATGGATTCAATTATTTTAGCTTTCATCACTAGGTATTTTAATTCTCATCCTCATAAGGGAAATTAACTCTGTGAAAATAGTTTTTAAAATTTCATGTGGGTAGCACTTTCCAACTGCCCACACCTTTCGCCGCCCCTGAACAGCACATTTTGATTAAATACCAAATAAAATAAAAAATGTGTTAACAATTAACAGATTAAAATATGCTCCTTCGTCCTCAAGTATACCCTAACGTCCAAAATATGTATTTACATATAAAAACTCACTGTTTATAATAGCTTCCAACCGATTCCAATCTTGTAAGCAAGGTAAGTTCTATCTAGTTATGAGAGTTGCCATAGCTTCGTAATTTTGCACACCGATCAAACACATTAGTTTGATTCAAAACAACCAAAGAGTTACAATCTTTCGTTTAAATTCTTGGTCTGCTCAATCTGAGGACGACGGTAGACCAATTTTCGACCACTATGATAACAAGGACTTTGTTTTATGTGGTGTTTGCTCTAATTAAATTTTGACCGCACCAGAGGGGTTTTTGTTCCATTTGACTACCACAATTACCACATAAATTGTGAATAAGGAAAAGTAACAACTTGCTCCGTAGGGAGTTGGAATTGTGTTACTCTGTAGGGAGTTGCACAAAAATTAAACAAAATTAAATCAAGTTAAGTTAAAACAGTGATTAAGCTCATAGGTGCATTTTTGCAATGATGAGACTGATGAGAAGGTGTTGAAGCAAAATCTATGCACTAAATACTTACGACATCATCCATGAGCTTAATCATTGATTTTGCTTGATTTTATTTATTTTACTTGTTGAGGATGGCCAAGCTTATTGGTAGGAGCCCTTTTACTCTTCATGTAACAAGTAATTTTTGAGTATCAGTCCAATTGGAATGCAACATTTTGTCTTCCATAGAAACTTAAGGGGCTCCTAGGGTTCCTAAAAATATCGTTCGGAACAATGGCCCGTATGTTAATTTTTGTGGAACTAAGCCTCCTTCGTCTGCCTTCGCTCGCGAGCTCAGACGCCATTCCAGGGCTCAGTTCCACAGAAATTATCAGTAGTGCTACAGTGATCAAAATGTACTATTTTAATTGTAGAGGTAAAGTTTTCATGAGTTTTGACAAAGTTGTTCCGGACACCAATTTGTACGGGTATGTCACGATTCACCTCATCCATTTAGACGAGCGAATGAAGAAAATAATTTCCATGACCTCTAAAAGCCGGGATACAGTTAGACATAAATTGACGTGTCGACATGTAACTTACAGTTCAAACAAATATAGCTGGCAGTTTGGTCATTTTTGAGGATTGAAATCCTCAAATTTCATTCAACTGTCTGAGGTTGCCTTTGTCTCACCTTTCCAGGTGATTTAATTTAAATTTCTACTCACATTTGCGGTTTTTGTTTTGAAATGGAATTTTAAACGGAATTGTCAACACCAACACAATCAGTGCATTCCTGTAGACAAAGCTACAGGAAAATTTGTTGAAATTCGAATACATTTTCTCTCCCCTGGACATTATTGAGATTCATGAGGGTTTCTCTGTTAATCAAAATAGCAAAAATGTTAAACGCCTACGCTAGGATAATGAAGAATAATGCGCTAACATTAGATGGTCTTTTACAATCGAGCTACCAGAAATCATAAAACAAATTCATGCTGTGTATGAACAAGTTGAGGAGTTCCACATTCAAAATCCCTGGGAAACACAGACGATCATTAGGTTAGCTCCTCCTCTTCCAGCCGTCTTACAGCTCATTCAAATAGGATTAGTTGTCTGCATCAGGTCATGAGGGTACAGAAGCAAATCAAATCAAAGAGAAATGTGCTTAATTATGCACCGTTGACATGACACTTGCATCCAAGTTTGAATTAGAGATGTGCAAAACCCAACATTTTCACTTCAGGCGACAACTTAAATCAACCAAGGGAGTCGAAGAAATCTAGAAATCTATGATTTTTTTCCTGAACGGAATTGAGATCAAGATATACCAATCAATAATGGACTTTCTATCACTTTTGTCAAAAAAAACCTGCTTTCTTAGACCCTGTTCACATATTTCACATATGCTCCGTGACAGTCATTACAAACTCAAGACTACTGTGACTGTGACAGAAGGGGGGTCTAAAATCTCCATGAAGGAAGGATGCCAGCCTGCCGGAGCCGGAGCCGGAGCCAGAGCGTTGCTCCCATCATGCCCGTCCGTAGTCTGTCTCTCTGTGTTTTTTGAAAAGATTCCTTGGACAACTGGGTTTTTCCGTTTCCTCCCTTGCCACCTTGAACGACGGAAGAGACTTTTCCCAGGCTAGAAACTGCTGTTTTTAATTGACATAAATAAATAAATAAACTAAATAAATCTCGATATTTACTGTGACGTGTATGACTTAATGGTATGTAGGACAGATTTTAAAAACATGTTTAAAGCTTAGTCGGGGACGAACGCATTTGAGTGCATTTTCAATTCGATTTGTTGCAAAAATTGGGTCGAAGTAAAATATTTTATTCCCAATTCCGATACTGCAGAAACTTATTGGACCCCTGACTTTGATCCCAAAGGTCACAAGGTCTTAATGCAGAAGGATATTTAGCTTAAGTTAAGGTCATCTAACATTTGCCCAAGTTTCAGCTCAATTGGACTTAAAAAATTTTCGCCTCACAAAAATTTTGGGAGCTCATAGCTCCTCACTCTTAGGTCATAGAGACTAACTGTAGAAAAGTTTTTTGCTGGATTTAATGCCATCTAACAGTTGCCAAAGTTTCAGCTCAATCGGTTGAATTTGAAATTTTGCCCTTCTGTTAGCCAGGGGAAGTCTTGGGTGGCCACTTATTGCCCCTCAAAGTCCGTTATTTTACAATTTTGAGACCATGACCCGAAACAAATGTTGCTTATTTTGTCATTTTACATGACCATTCTAAATTTCAGCTCAATCGGAGCAACTTAAATTTTCCCCCCTTCGGAGGCCTCTCACCCCACCCCCTTAAGTGATAGGGTCATACATGTGTTCTATGATTTGCTAGATTTGACGTGATGTATAACATATCTAAAATTCAGCTCAATCGGATGAAGTATATGGAACTTTCATACAACGGGAAAACCCCCCTAACTACCCCCCAGGCAGTTTTCGGAAAAACCAAAACCTTTCGCCCACCCTCCAGACCATACATGACATCATGCAAAAAACCGCAGGTCTCTAGCTCTTGTAGTTTCGGAGCCTTTGTGACTCAGACGGACAGACGGACATATCAGACACATTAGTGCATTTTTTTCAAAATTGATGAAAATGCACTAAAAATTTGAAAGGAGAGTCTTGGCGAGAAAATATTTTAAAAATACAAAAGTCGAGATGACATAAGTACTGACGGATTGGAAGAGCAACCAACTAAAATATGTATATGTTTAAAAGTAGAGGCTTATTTGTCGCCTCCAGAGGCTCCATATATATATAAAAGCGAAATTTTCATGCTCTTGACATTTTCAGCACCCGAGAGACCCTTCAGTTACCTCTGTCACTTTCTCAACGTGACGTGAATTCAGGTTAATGAAGTCAAAATCAGCTCTCAAGTCACATCATAAAAGTGTGCGCATTTCACCCCTCACCTTTCTGAAAATTTTCATGAATGAAGTAAAAGTCAAGGCGAAGCTTTGCTTTCTTTAGAACCTAAGGCCAAGCGACGCTGTATTTGGGCTCGTCCAGAGAAACTCGAACAAATTATGACCTAGGAAGTTTATTGGAGTTCAGCTTGATTTAATCACAATAATTTTACTCGAGGACTCAGGACGAAATGTCCGTTCAATTCAAATATTCAGCCTAAAGTAAGAGAAATTTCGACCTACTTCCTACAAACGAATACTTCCAACAACGTAATACAATTTCTAACAACACTTTTGGTCCACAAAATAAACAGCAATCGCCTACATTACAATTAAACAATCGGAACGCGATGCACTTTCGCCTTCTTTCACTCATTAGGTTCAACAATTGACGGCTCCACGGTTGATTGATGGACCAGCTGGCGCTCTACGCCCGTCGCATTTCCCGTTCCCGCAGGTACTCGTAGACGTCGAGGTGCTTCTGGTCTCTGGCTATTTGGGTTGCCGTCAATCCATCTTGGTTGCGACACGAAACGTTGCTTCCAGCCGCTACCAGTTGCTTCACTACCGGCAGATGACCGAACAGAGACGCCGCATGGAGGCACGTTTCTCCGTTCTGCAACGAAAGTTTGTGGCTCAGTTGACCTTTTGATCGGTGCCAGAGGCGTAGCTGGAGGAATGGCTTCCACAATATCGACTTCAACGCCTCCAAAAGGGCTAATTTATCAGGTTGGGTAGAAGGGGTTAAAACGGCCACTCATTTGACATAAGGAGCAGGAAATTTAAATTTAAATCTTAAATCCATTTGCCATAAAATATTTCTTTCATGGTCATAATTGCTCATAGGAGATGGCTTTTTTACCCCCTTCTCCTTTACAGGGAGACACACTTAGTTTCTAAAATTTTTCCCCTCTTTTGAATAAGAAAATGAAGCCCCTTTCCCCACCCAGTTACGTCTCTGAATTGTGTGACTTCTTACTGGCAGCAGTCCAAGTTTCGGCCGGTACTTGAGTAGTTCGTGGACCACGTGCGCGTGGCCTTTGTGGCTGGCCTTGAAGAGAGGAGTGGCGCCGTCGCATCGAACTGCATCGACGTAGGCACCGAACTTGAGGAGAGTCTTCACCACGTGATCATGTCCCATCTGAGCGGCTATCCAGAGCGGAGTGGCGTGATCTGAGCGCGACTTGTCGGCCTCAGAACCTGCCGCGAGGAGTAGCATGAGG
Organism: Forcipomyia taiwana; assembly: GCA_963930915.1. Taxonomy (NCBI): domain Eukaryota; kingdom Metazoa; phylum Arthropoda; class Insecta; order Diptera; family Ceratopogonidae; genus Forcipomyia; species Forcipomyia taiwana. The sequence goes on along the minus strand of CAWVOI010000099.1, from coordinate 5,707,416 downwards.
ACGTCGTTGTGGCCGTTCTGGGCGGCTATGAAGAGAGGCGTAGCTCCGTCCTTCATGCAGCCTCGAACTGAGGCTCCGGCACTGACCAGCTCTCGCACCATGTCCGTGTGTCCGCCCTGACATGCCACGAAGAGCGGGGTTCCGCCATCGAGGGAGCAAGAGTCCACAGAAGTGCCAGCTTTCAGGAGGATCTTTGCGATGTCCAGGTAGCCTCCTTGGGCGGCGAAGAAGAGAGCTGTGGTTCCAGTCTATTGGGAGAAGGAAGCTCTCATAAGTGTTATAGAAAAATATCTCCCACCATGAAGTTGGGCGCCTTAAGTACTAAAGGGTCCCTTTAAGCACTGAAAAGTGGGCCTTCTTTACCTCATGGTGAACCCGTGAGGTCAAGAGGAAGCTAAGCTTACTCTGGTTAAAAACCTTTATTTCAAAGTCCAAGAAATCAATCTGGGCTTAGTATCTATGGGTCTAAAGCCCAAACCCTGCTTGAGTTCTCACCACTCTCCTGGCGTTCGGGTCAGCTCCCTGGTCCAGTAGCTCCACCACGCAACTTGTGTGGCCTCCAGCAGCGGCCAAAATGAGCGGCGTTGTGAAATCCTACAATGAAATGCAAATGGCTGATTGAAAAAGAAAACAAAACACCTACAATGGGTGTATGGTATGAGTGCAGTGGCAGTTGGAAGTGAATATCATAAATTTTTAATTGCTGCAATCACTTTTGCCATGAAGTAGCGAATTGTTGCGCTACTGGAGTTTTGAAATGCATTTTTCTGAATTTGTGTAGCAGCGAAACAGTCAGCGATTGTCTCTACTCTCGGCTTCTCGAGCAAAAATGTTAATGACTGCCATTTGCCGATGCGAGACTTCCGACATGCTGGTTATTTATGAGTATTTTTTTTCTCCACAAGAATCGAAATGCCAGGTGCAATTAATCAATTTTTCTCACGAAAAGATATGCTCTGCTTCTAGGGGAGAAAGTTTTTTTCGCTCCTAAAAATAGGTCTCGTGTCTCCGAGAAATTGTAATTTGCACGGTGCGATTTATTGTTGTGTTCGCGTTCTGTTATGCAATGACCCAAACAACAGCAAATTAGCTTACGTCGCGTCGCTGGCGGCTTCAACGACCTCTCCAGCGCCTGACACTAACGCGAAAATGCCATTACTACATCGGTAATTGGTTCTGCACAGCTTTGTTCAATTTTGTTGGGAGTCTCTAGACTCGGATTAAGGACAAATCGAAGTTATTTGAAGTTAAACAAAGGTCACATGGTTTTAGCGATAGTTAGAAAAAGCGATAAACAGAAATAGTTCTGGAATGTGTGGCTCCCTCGTTTTGCCTAAAATTTTCCGGAATCGTTAAATGAAAACACTGTTTGTATCCAGCGCTCTTTTAAAATTTGTAGGCTCTCGGGCCAAACTCAAACCCCTAGTTTTCCACATATTTTTCAATTTAAACGACCAGCCACAGCAAAATCTTTTTGCCATATGACAAAAGGTAAGACGAAAAAGCCAGAAACTAAACACTTGTTTTAACCAAAAAACTTTATCTATCTATTTCGTTTTTGGCTCCGATATGTCTGCCGGTCCGTCCGTCCGAGTCGCAAAGGCTCAGAAACTGTAAGAGCTAGAGACAAGCGGTTTTTAGTGCATTTTCCCTCAAATGGAGAAAAAATGCACTATTGCATCTGCTATGTCCGTCCGTCTGTCTGTCCGTCCGAAACTTTATAACTCAAGAACCAGAAGAGATAGAGACCTGCGGTTTTCTGCATCGTGTAGGACATGATCTATAGAGTGGAAGGTTAGACATCTTAGACCCCCGTTTCCCTTAGGGGGGGAGTGAGGGGGGTAAACCCGTTGTATGAAAGTTCCTTATACTTCGTCTGATTGAACTGAATTTTGAATATGTTGTAGTTCACATCAAATTTAGCAAATCATAGAACACATGTATGCCCCTATCACTTAAGGGGGCTGAGTGGGAGACCCCCGAAATTTGTATCGGGGAAAACTTTACTTGCTCCGATTGAGCTGAAATTCAAAATAGGCACGTAAAATTACATTGTTAGAAACACTTGCTTGGAAACATGGTCTCAGAAACGTAAAACAATGCATCAGGAAACTTTGGAATATAATCTTGTGGCTCCCCTTGGAAGACAAATGGGCGAATTTTCAAGATCGTCCGATTGAAACTTTGGTAACTCTTAGAGGGCTTTTATTTGAGTAAAAAACATTCCTATAGTAAGCTCCTATGAACTGAGGGGGCGGAGAGGGGAACTCCCGAAATTTGTATGGGAAGCAAATAAATTACCGAAAAAGGTTATTTAAGTTTAGAAGTAAAAATTTATGAGTAGAACTTGAGAGTAAAAAAATTAAATCAAATTAAATTAAATCAAATCAAACTAAATTAAATCAAATCAAAATACAAAATCGAAGATCAAGTATAAGAAGTGCATTTTCCCGGGTTCATATTTTGAGGGAATCATATTTAAATTCATAATACAAAATTTCTGAATTCTTGAACAATTTACAATTAGATTCCCTCAAAATATAAACCCAGGAAAATGCACTTCTTATACTTGATCTTCGTTTTTGTATTTTGATTTGATTTAATTTAGTTTGATTTGATTTAATTTAATTTGATTTAATTTTTTGCATACTAACATGTATGGTCTGGAGGGTGGGGAAAGGTTTTGGTTTTTCCGAAAAACTGCCTGGGGGGTAATTTAAAGGGTTTTCCCGTTACATAAAAGTTCCTGTTACTTTGTTTAGTTGAGCTGAATTTTGGATATGCTAAACATCATGTCAAATCTAGCAAATCATAGAATACATATTTGTCCCTATCACCTAAGGGGGTGAGGTGAGAGGCCACCAAAGGGGGAAAAATTTTAGTTGCTCCGATTGAGCTGAAAATTTGATATAGTAATGAACTTGTAAAACCTAGCAAATAGTTGTGGATTTTTGGACACAAATTTTCACTTTGACTTTACTATGCTAAGATGCAGACTTGAAAATGCACTCAAATGCGTTCGTCCCCGACTAAGCTTTAAACATGCTTTAAATTGGGATTTGAAGCATTTGAAGGAGTCCTCTAAGAACATTTGTATAATTCGAGATTTTTGTTGAAGATTTTCGAGTAATATCGTAAAAATCCCAAAGAGTTTCCATACGGCATAAATAAGTATAATGTGGAGCACGGAGACCTAAACGAGCTGTGCAATATTAAGCCACTGGGAAATAGCACACATAAAGAGAAGATCGTAAACCCACAACAGAGCGGCTTGCCCAAGCTCACTTTCGGTTATTAATGGGCTTCGCAAGACGCGAGATTACCCAGTAGTTTGTAAAGCAGAAAATAATAATAATAATTACCCACTTACTACTACATCTTGGCATAACAGCGCGAACCATTGTTTAACTACACGCGGCTAAATTTCGCGCGCTGCTCTTTTGACAAATTACACGGCCGTAAACAAGAGCGTCCGAGAGAAATAAACAAACAGACGGAAAATTATTGTTTGACTTCCAGCCACTAAGCACCATATTTGCACAACAATTACCTCATCTCGACTGTCAACGTGCACCTTGCCGCTATCGAGCACTCGCTTCAGCACCGGCAAGTCCCCTCGGAGAGCCGCTAAATGGAGCTGAATGTCCGACGGAGTCTCCTTCTGTGGATGAGAGAGAGAAAGAGATCGTAGCTTGTTAGGTGTTTTTTGGTCCGCAACTGGAGCCGGAATTAAAAGTGAATCAAGTTTCTGGTGGTGAGTGATAATCAAGTCGATCGAGAGAGCGATAAAAAATCGCTAGCGGGCGGTTACGTTGGAAATACGGGATTACGGCCAACTTGCAATTATCTGAAGCATATCGAGAAATGTCAATGTTACACATTTCTACTTTAATTACGCTGTTTGGGGATTTATAGCGAGGCTCCCCAGTCCACGCAAGGTCGCACTCGGTCGTAAAGTTTCTTTATTGACGCTCAGTAATCATGAGAAGCAAGCCATGGGCAGGCTTGGAAATTATACGTAGAGCCGATGTAAGCCCAGTCTATGGCAATGGTGGCTTCCTTGACGGCCTAACACATTTCTTTTCACTAAAGATTTTTTTTCCTGACCTAACTTCAACTTTCTTCAATGGAGAAAATTTGTTAGACATTTATTTTAGTATTTCAGTACCAAAACTCCTATTAGTTCAACGAATATCGTGCCCGTGTCTAGCTACTCTAGGGGTGGCGGCTCGATTAGTTATTGTCTAGGCAATTTTAAAAATATTTTAAGTGAGATGACCGTCTTGAGACGTCAATAGTTGCCTTTAGTTTTATTATAATAAATCAATTTTGAAATCAATAGTAAAATTTTGATTTTTTTTCTATAAGAAATTTTAACTAAATTTCGGCAAGTTTCTACAAAAACCACTACATGTAATTTTGAATCAAGTCAAAAGTTGAGTTGTTTGAAGTTTCTACAATGAAAATGTGGATAAGGGTCTGTTCAAGTATTACCTCACGTTCGAGGAGGGGTCAACTTATCCGTGACAGCCGTAACAAAGTAAGTACTAGTCTATGGGACAAACAGTAACAGATTTTTACCGTGACGTAATATTTGAACGAGCCCTAATTCAGGCCCCTAAATATTCTTTAGACTCTTCTTGTTACTTGTGTTTTGAAAATTCATAAATTTTTATTTTTTAACTCTCAAATAATTGCTCAAATTTTAAATTCATATCTTACGAAGAGGGCCTTTTAGGCTTTTAATACCTCAAATTTTATTAGGCTTCAAAATTAAACAGTTTCTCTAAAACAACAGAAGCCCGAAATTCAATCATGTTAGTTTTTGAAAAAATTGTTTACGTAGTTTATTCTTTTATTTGCCTCTTACTAATAAGATGCCAAAAGGTCAAACATAAATGGGTCAAATTCAAAGACATGTGGGCTAAGAACAGATAAGAAAGTATGGACCGTAATTAAATTTAATGGCCAAAATTTATCACCGAAACCGAGCTGAGCGACTGGTCCGAGTCCCGAAACATCTAATTAATCCCCTCATTTACGGTTTAACGCTCAAAAGGCTTCACTGTCCATTAGACACGAAGAAACTGTAGAGAAACCATCAACACCAACGCTCCCATCGATGGATTATTTCAAGCTTCATTAAATTTCACTTTCGGCATGTCGTAATATTGATCTGTGGCTGTCTAAAATCTGCATAGCAGAGACTATAAATAATTCAATGTACAGAATCCCGGGGCTGCGGTGCTCTCATTTGCGAGTCAGAATCGGACCCCTCATTTGAATGCGCCAGTCGACCTTAGAGTACATATTTCCAGTGGCCTCGTATCTCAACAGTCGTGACTTTTTATCAAGTTTCTCCAGACTTCTCAACATGGCCCGGTTTAGAGAGTGGACAGAAGTTGACATGTATGTAAGCTCACCTTTAATGACATGAATGCAAATTGGAACTTCCTTCTACGCTAGCTGTTCAAATCGATTTTTCGGGTCCACTTGAACGTCAGAGGTTCTCTCGATTCGGCTTCTTACATAATGCAAAGTTGCCAAGCTTTCAGCGGAATGGTCGCGTTTTAACACCTCCACGGCAACACTGCAACTAATCAGGGTGAATGAATGCTGACACGACTTCGTCTTCTTCTACAATTTCTACTTTTCCTAAATTGCTTTGCACTTATTTATTCAATCCATTTACATTGCTCTTCGTCAATTACACTAAATTTCGAGCTTATCGCGAAGCGGATTCTTCAATTCAAATGAAGTTTTTCTCTCGATTTGTAATGAAAATAAATATTTTTGTATGTGCAGAAAAACAGGTGGAGTAACGAACGTAAACCAGATTGAGCAAAGCTATGTTTACTACTGATTCACGTTGTAGCTAAAATGTAGTAAAGTGGCTCGCTCGTTCAGTGGAAGAACCGGGTTTAGGCTTGCACGGGCTTCAAATCTTCAGTAGACAAAAACGCCTGTTTTCGCCGTTTTTCGTCAGTTTTCTCAAATTTCCCGACTTTCCCAACGAAAAATCCCCACAAATTATTTTTCTTTTTTCCGAACCCAATTTATTTTCAGTTGCTTGCCTCCTAGTGGATTAAATTTTTAGGCTTTAAATTTGAAATATTTTTAACACTTCCAAATTTCGATAATTCAATGAGCAGTTCAAGGTAAGACCGGCTTGGGACCTGTTCACATATTACGTCACGGTCCAAAGGGGGGGGGGGGGGGGGGAGGGGTGTTGGCCGCTCCGTGACAGTCAGTACAAACTCAAGTACTGTTATATAGGACAAACCGTGATAGAGGGGGGGGGGGGGTATCTAAAATCTCGATTTTTACCGTGACGTAATATGTGAACAAACCCTTGACTCTAATTCAAAAATTTTACGAACAAAAAAAACACCTTCTAGTTTTTACTTTTTCCAAGAATAACGAAAAAATATGATGAAAATTTACGTTTCTTGTATTTAAAAGAGCCTAAAACAACTGTACCCATTCATAACACGGTCACAACTGGGTTTTGCCGCTGTGTTGCTCGATTTTTTTTTTCGGAGAGCCGCAAAAGAGAGAGATGAAATCGATTCTACTCGTCAGCAACGTAACTCGTGTGTGTTGTGTTGAAAAAATGTCAACTTTAAAAAAGTTCAAAGACCTTGGAAAATATCCAAGTCACGTGTGTTCCCTCAAAAATTTCAAAAACACCCGAAAAACGGGCTCGAAAAAAAGAACCGCATTGGAACCGCTTCAGAAGCACTCCGGAGCAGCAGCTTTTGACGTCTATTTGTTATGATATTGAATCAAAAATACAGCACACAAAAGCGACTGAATCTCTCGTCCGAGCCAACCCTACTCCATTGCGTCTTCATTGAATGCAATGTGCAACATTTTCGGAGCAAGCGAAGGGCAGTGAAGTGAAACAGCACCATGTTTAGCTCCGATTTTCGGGCAGTCATAAAAAATACCTCAACGTTCGTCAAATTCATTTGCTTGGCCATCACCGTCAGCTACATCTTGTCGTTCTCGGAGGACTCGGTGAAGATTCTGTCGGTGACCCCGGGGTTGCTGATCCCCCCGCAGTTCTGGATATGGACGCTCTTCACGTTCTGGACCCTCGAAGTGCATTTCTTGTCGTTTCTCGCTGACATTCTCACCGTCCTGTTCTGTGGCAAGCTCATAGGTAAGCAAGTGCCTGCGTTGCGGTTGACCTCAATACGAAATTCTCTCTGTTGCAGAGCCGCTATGGGGCAGTTTGGAAATGTGGAAGTTCTTCGCGATAGTCAACACCTTCGTCGCTATCCTTTCGACCTTCTACGCTCTGTTTTACTCCATGATCACCCAAAACTCTGAACATTTGTTCAACGTCCACATCTTCGGGCTGAGTGGCTACATTGCGGCCGTAGCTGTGGCAGTGAGGCAGATCCTTCCGGATCACTTGATAGTCAAGACCCCTCTGGGCCGATTCACGAACCGGAGCGTCCCGCTGACGGCTCTCCTGCTCACCATCGTGCTGTGGGCCTGCAAGCTGATGAACGGACAAACCCCAGTGATGTTCGGGTCGGGAATTGTGGTGTCCTGGGTAAGTTGTCTGTCTGTCTGTCTATTCATCCCAGTTTAGACTGGTTTAGATTAATTTAAACCAAATTTGCGTATTCAATTTTACGCAAAAAATGCCTTTGAGTTATCAGAAGCTACACGCGCATTAGAGACTTAAAGTCGCCTTCTTTATTTTGCAGATCTACTTGCGGTTCTACCAGCGACACCACGGGCATGGATCCCGAGGAGACAGCGCCGAAAACTTTACATTCGCCTCGTTCTTCCCCAACGTCATGCAGCCAGCCATCAATTGCTTCGCCAACCCCCTCTACTTTTTCTTTCTCCGGATAGGGCTGGTGCAGCAGTTTGCACCTCCCCAAGTGAGCGAGCAGAGTCTGACGTCGGTAAACGTCGCATTTCCACACGACATCGAACGGCGAAGGTGAGTCACCCCACAACCTACTCAATCTAACACCCAGCTGTTTCAGGCAAATCGCGCTCAGAGCCCTGAACGAGCGACTCTCCAAAACTGGCCCGAGCAACACCGATTCTAGTCGAGAGCATTTGATTCCCAAGTCTTTCCCCACGACTTCAAAGCACCACCAAAACTTCATTTTCCCCCCTCCTATTCCACTTCCCGCACCCCCAGCCCAGTCCCCTTCAGCCGCAGATCCGTCCAACACGGCTTCAAGTTCGCTCTCAAGCTCCTCGTCCTCGGCGGTGTTTGTGGACTCGCAGGTTCTCATCGACATTGACAACGAGGCGGGGCAGAAGTGATTCGGTACTGAGAGCTGAGAGTGTAGCTTTAGCGTATAACTGAGGTTATAGACAGGACAAACTGTGACTTTTTGTAAATAAGAGAAAAGCAAAGAAAAAAAATAAGAGACAGAATAATAAATCTATTGTTTATCTAAATTATAATGTAAAAAAGTGTATTTTAATATGAGATTTTTGGCTTTTCAGGTAAATGAACTACTATTCCCACTCGTTGACAAAACTTGATTTTTCGGGCAACAAGGGTCTTCCGCCTAGAGCATGGAATTTTTTTTTTCCAGTGGAAAAAAAAATTTCCATGCTCTAGGGTCTCCCGACAAGGTCCTTTCACACGTTCTAGAAACCGACACCATAATTGAGTTCAGCTCATTGAAGAACATTCAAATGCATGGCCATCCTGCCCACCCAAGGCTACGGTAAGACCGCCTATCTAATTTTTCATAAAATTAAAAATCCAAGAAAATTCCTGCAATGTGTGGCAGCACCTTAAGTTCGCCTAAAAAACTCCATTTCAGGATTTCTGATCAAAATTTTTTTCGCAAAAATAGTCTCAAATAATAAACTAAGTTTTTCCCATCATTCTGAATTGAAAATGGTACAATATCTTGTCGACCTTTTAAGTAGTTTTGGAGCTACAAAGAAGGACAAAAACTGGATTCTCCACAAAAATGAAAAGACTTCCCGTGTTTGAGTATTTTTGTGCTTTTGTTTATTTTTTCTTTACATATTGTATTTTTCACGATTGCCTAATACATTATTTTATCGTAGTTTGTAAATTATAAGATTTTTATCAACTTTTTGTTGTGATCGAATTTATACAAGTTTTATTGCAGAGTTCCTACAAGGTGAAGATGTAGCAAGACTCAAATAACATAAAGTTCTCTCTTAAGCTTAGGGTTTTCGAATTTTTTTGTTAAATTAGTTTTTGGTTTTCGCAATTTTAAAATTTTTTTGTGGCAGTTAAAACAACTTTAATACAATTTTTATCATCGAATTGCAAACTTACGCTGTAGGTAAAAGATAAAAGAAATACATAATATTATTCTTACGAATAGACATTTTGTTTTATAAATAAGATACAATTTGTGTGGAGAAAAGGGCGCCGGGATGTGGGTGAAACGAAGAGGTGTGTAAATATTGCTGATGACAATTGTGCATCACGCGGAAGCATGAAAGTCCTACGAAGTAACCCTCTTTGATTCATATTATTGGTTATCGAGATAGAGTTATTGAGACATAATTAACTTTATTTAGCAGCAATTACTTTGATCCACATCAACTACTACAATAAAGGGCGTTGTAAATTTTCCTAAGAAACTCCCATGAAGTTGCGGTTCCGAAATCTCTCAATTAATTTTCAAAAGTACGATTAACAAGTTAAAATCCGTGTAGAGTTACCCATCATTATCCGTATCATCCTAATTATTATTCCGTCTTCTTTCAGTTGCAACTGTTTCCAGTGATAGTACGACAAATTAGCTTAGTAGCATATGTGTTATTATGGGTTCAGGTTGGTATATAATATATATATTCTTCTCTTGTCATATGCATATCGTAATACGTAACACTTCTTTCACTTAGTAATTATGTACATCGAAACAAAGATTTGCTTTAAATTTTCATTAAGGTTATCGTATGCTTAGTTGGTTTGGAGCCTCCCTTTGACGCAGCCACGGGTCAATCGGCAGCCACCGCAGTTACCGGAGGGAATTGGGAATCGTCGAACAGCGGAATCGTTCCCTTGATGGGATACTGCACGGCCTCAACCAAATCTCGGCATTTGTCCGAATCTACTGGAATGAAAGTGGCGGTCGAGAATGTGGAAAAAGCAAAGAAACGAAATTTGGGGTTAGTCAGAGTCCGGAACCAGTTAAAGTGGAGGGGGGGTTGATTAGCAAACGGCTGCAGTACCTGACATACGGTCCTTTGGACGGCCTTTCAAGACACCTGCGTAGGTTCCAGGCGCAATGGAGGTGGTCATCTTCACGTGGACGCTCTGCTCGATGGGGACCTCCAGGTCGTTGCCGGTGTTGTCGACCTCTGCAAAAAAAGTGAGTGAGAACTGAGATATCCCGAAGAAACAGGGAGTAGAGGCGTATATTGGCTCCTTCTCAAGAATTAAAAGACCCCTATTTTTGTATTTGGAACCCCTAGCTTTCCCTTTGTTATAATTTGGGAGTTCTTAATTTCGCAATCGGAGTCCCTAGCTTTTATTCTTTGAGTCTGGGTCCCTATCTTTGATTATGAGGCCTCTATCTTTGAGTTCAATGTTCAAATTTAGAGTCCCTAGTTTTAAGTAGGGGTCCATATCCTTGAATAAGTGACCCATGAAGTCTCAAGTACTCTGAAGTAACTTGCATATGCCTCTTACTAGAAGCAGTCACACATACCGATAACGCCGTGCAAGTTCCCGCGGAGGTCGTGGACGCGAATCATCTTGCAGTCCCCGCCCTTTGCGTTGTCAAAGTCGTAGACGTACAGGAAGCCATCCTCAGAGGCCACGAGCAGACGCGTCTCCTTCTCCAGCTTGGCGATGACGACCTGGTTCCTGAGTCCCGCCTCCTTCAGCTGGATCGTGGCGAAAGCGCGGTCCTGCACCAGCACACTCGTCGGCAGGAGGGACGAGACGGCGCTCGAGATGAAGCCGGAGAAGCTGAAGCCAGTTCCGGCCACCGTCTCCTCCTCATCGTCGTCGGCTTTCGTGGAGGAAATGCGCTCTGCCTCCTCCAGGGCCTTCGAGTCGATCTTGAAGACGTGCACCGTCTCCGTGTTGGAGCTGACGCAGATGTAGTTGGTGCAAATGCTGAAGGTGAGGGATGCGATTGTCACGTAACGCTTCACTCCACGACGGAACTCGTGGAGGTTCTGGCCATTTTTCACGCAAAACACGCGGATCACAGTTCCCTGGAAATATGTAATTTTCCTTTAAACCATTTCCACCAGATTTTATTAAACGGGTTACAAAAATACGGCTAAACTAAGAATTTTACAAAAACAAAACTTGAAGACCCTCTAGAGGCTGATGAAAATTTTCAGCAAAAATTTTAAAAACCTCAAAGTTTCCCGAATTGTTTTTTTCATAACTAATGATTAAGTTGAATTTAAACATATTTGCAATTTTAGATACCTTATTTTATAAAAAATTTCAAATACTTTATCAAATACAATATTTTTTTAAACTGCTAGAAATCCTAGTTTAGTGTCTTAAAAAAGATTGGTCTTAAAAAACGTTTTGCTGACAAAAGAAATTATTTCGAAATATAAAAAGGCGTTGGTTCAAATTTGCACCATTGGACGGAAATGCACCACTTTTATTTAAAAACTCTAGTTGCCTAAAACTCACCTTTTGAGAAGCCGTAGCGATAAGCATTCCACTAAACGAGAAGCTCATGGCGGACAACGGCGAGTCATGGGCCATTATCTTTTGCCGCATCTGCAGATTTCCTCCATCGTAGATCTGGAGCTCGCCACTCGTGTCCGACACTGGATAGGCCAGGTGGGAGTTCATCGAGAGGGAGCACAGACCCCGCTTGTTCTCAGGTAAATCTTTAATGGAATGCAACAGTCTCATGTCACGTATGTTGTGAATGTAGATTGCCTCCGCCAGACACACCACCAAACGGGAGCGGTTCAGCAAAACCCGCTGGATCTCCGACGGATAGCTGTAGTTACATATCTCCGTTAATTTCTTGAAGTGGCACACCTGGAAGACAGCGACATCAGAAATTTCTAACGAGCACGGGAGAGAGGTTTACCTTCAGCTTGTTGGGCTCAGTCTTGGACACAACTGCCACCAGGCTGCTGCTGAAGAGCCGCTCCGCGATTCTCGTATCGTCGTCATTGTTGCAAAATATCTCGTCAACCCGGTCCACGGATTGAATCGAAAACAATCGATAGCCGTTGTTGGAAACAACCGACAAGGAACTGGAAGAGAATTTTGGAGGTTTAGAGCCTTTTGTTAGAGACTCAGTGCCAACGTAGAAGCGTGTGCTCGAGGTTCGACCGGCCCAAGGTCACCCAATCGTTGTCATTACATTCACAGAGCACGAACACCGAGCGGCTCGGAACGAGTTCTATAGCTCTGCTGCAGTTGCCAGCCACCGAAATCTAAATTTAGCCCGATGGTGTCTACTAAGGTGGTACCATAAATCTTATGATATTTTTTTTTGTTCCAGAGACTTTGGCGCGAAACGACCTTCAGAAGTCACCGCGATGACATCCCGGCCGTCAATCGTCCGAGGAAGAGAGCGGCTCGGACTTTGAACTGACCTTTCTTGGGCTCTTTGAGTGACTGCAGTTGCCTTGAGAGTTGAATTAGACTGAGTGGAGCGTAAAGTTGCATAATTCATGAACTCTGTCTCCAAGGCGTCTGTTGAGAGCTGATTTTTGTTGTACTTTCAAGACTTTGGAAAATTTTACTTTTGGGAGTCAATCTATTTCAAGGATATTCTGGGCCTTTTGATTGCCCCATTGACCACCGAAAATGTTGAAAAATGTTCATCATAGTTTTGGCAATGATCAAAAAAATAAAATTCAATTCTCAAGCTCTTTCCTGGCATTCGCTAGGTTCTTGTTTTATATGTTATTGTCTGACACACAAACTTTATAACAACATTAATTTTGTCTCTTTTAAAACGTTTTTATTGGCCTATTTTTTACATCCAATTTTGAAGTGTAAGAAAAAAAATTGAGGGGGGTAAAATGGAAATTTGGGGAAGAAAAAATATTTCATGGAGATAATTCGAAAGCTAAAGCTTGCAAAAGTCGGTAGTCAATGGGTAAAACATAAATAGCAAGTGACAGACAATTTTTCTTTAGGGTTTCAGCCCCGAATTTTCGTAACTAAGAAGTTTACCTTCTAGATATCAAGCTCTTCGTGTTTCTGGGACACTCAGTGATGTCACCGCCTTAGCTCCCTCCCAAGACGCCGACCTTGTCTGACCTAACAGCGAGCCACCCTTGGATTGCAACACCACTCGGTCGCAATTCGCTAATCGCTAGCATCGTTCACTCGGCAATTTCTCACCACCTACGCGAAATTGAATGTTTTTTGGCATACAACTGCAAATGTTTCGAGGCACAACCTTACCTAACTACATGCTTGTGCAAACGCACCTCATCGACGCGCGCCCCGCACAGAATCAACGTCTATTTTCGTACTTCTCATTCAAATCCAAAAGGCAAGTGCTATTGCTAAAGACCCCCCCCCCTTCGTACGAGGCACCGTTCGTGGACTCGCTTTATGTATGCAACAAGCGTCGTTCAACCGCGTTTACCATTGAAAAAGGTCGCTACAGCAGCTGATTGTTATGCAACTAAACTGCTATATGAACGAGTGGGGAGCTCAAGAAGCGAAGTGTATGTAAACAAATATGACGGAGCCTACGAGAGTGCAGGATGCGCGCGACGATGATGTCTAGCTATAGGATAGAGCCTGCTGCCGAGTTGCTACGGGGTGGTACGGGGATGACCTTGAGGCCTGCGAGACGTGACAGATCTATTTGGTCTGTTTACGTGTAGAATAGTTTTTCCCTTTTTGCCCGCGGCTATAGATAGCTCCTCTTCGTTTTCTCGGTGCTCAGCACGTTCGCTTCTATTAGCGGCTCGTGCGCTTCACGTGAATAGCAGCTCGTGTGCAGCGACGCGACCTCCAGAGACACCGCCGCTGTCTTTGGGGTTCAAAAGCCTGCATTGTCCTTCGTCAGCTGTTCCAGGGGCTTAACTTGTTTACTCTGTCTTGCATCGCAGTTTGAACCCTTGAAAGCCCTTGGCTTAGCTACATATTATCTCAAGGAGGCTCCTAGAAGAATGTGACTGCTTTGGCTCTTAAGTAAAAGTGTTTTGAAGTAAGTCTTTGAAGCTCGAAGCCTTACTTTATAATGAAACATGTTCGCACTGGGATATTAAATTTTATAAAATATTTGTTGAAGCTTGAAGCCTTACTTTATAATGAAATATGTTCGCAATGGGATATTAAATATTTAAATTTTATAAAATATTTGTTTAGGTCCTTGAAAAACAAACCTTTGGTGCCCTGGAAGTAGCCCTGAAAACCTTTCGTTAAGCATCTTTTGTTCAGCACATTTTTAATTTCAAGATTTTTACTATTTAAAATGAATTTTTTAAGCGAGCTATTCATTGACATTTTTGCCTCTTTCAAGAGAAGCCTTACATTCAAAAGAGGTTAGTCACGATCGAGTTTTGCCAGGTAAACATTTTTGGCATGACACGATCCCATCCCAGTCCTTATTTGGCTCTCGTAAAAAGTGGTTTTTGTTGAAACCCAACGAAGTAAAAGTTTTTGAAAACCCCGACCTCCACCGCTGTCGTGGAAAATCGCCCGGATAGCGCTTAGCGAAACTGAAAAATCCACACACGAGCTTGGCAAGGGAATTAGGTATTCAAATTTACTGACTGATTTGCATTTCTATGATTTCACTTTTATTAATACTCTACATCCACTACAATTTGTTATTGTAATAGATGTAAATTTGAAATTTTAATGGAGGAAATTGCTTTCTGCCAAAAATAATCCAGACCGATTTGCAGAGTCACTGCTGGCCATTCAAATTTCGGGCTCGGAGCTGGGCTCTCTGTAAGCCGTAACCTCCCACTTCCTTCCAACACTTTTACGCCAATTAGGCTGGCTTGAGTAAAGCAAACAAGAAAGCAAACACAAGTTCCGTATGAGCCGAGGATGGAGGTGTGTAGCGAACCGCAATCGAGTTTAGGTCGCGTGATGATAAGACGCGCATGTACGTCAGCTGGCGGAGAGTGGAGTAAACAAAGAGCCTCTCCAAGGGTAATTGTGCCTTTCCCCTTTCGTGATTGTTTCATCATCTCTTTCTTGTTTGCGCGACTTATATTGCGAAGAAGACGACTCGACGTCGAGCGGGAATCCGCGATAAAAATTTAGACTGCGTGCTTAGATTGTGGAGCTCAAAGTTCACTGAGTCACCGTCTTCAGAGACACGCAGAGGCCTGCCCACGATCTCGTGATATTATTCGCGGAAAGCTCGAACGAGGAGGTATTTACAAACATTTTGTCGAATTGGAATTTCAACTGATAAGCGCGACGGACCAACTGTGCCAAGAGACAAAGCGATGTGGGTCAACGAACGAGCGCATTTCAGATCCTGGAGCGGATTTTGTTATTGCGCGATGGCATTAGAGCCAGGCCTCTGGATGTTTTTCTGCGCATTTCGATTTGCATGCAGCGCAACTTCGTGATTCCGAGGCGATATAACGCTGCTAGCGCGCGATACAATGACCTCTTTGCCTCAACCAGATTTGTCTTCTGAATGTTTTTCTTTGAAAATAAAAACGAGAAAAGTGGATTCGAAGAAAAACCAGAGCTAGACCATTTATCCCATCAGCTGGCGATATTTGCTAGTTATCTGTGTCTTAGCTCTTTCAAGGGTCGAAAAATGTTTCAGGAACTCAGGCGGATTTTTAACGGATTTATAACCCAGATTTAGAGTTTTTGGAAAATCAGAAGACTTGGAAAACCTCGATTTTTATTTTAAAAAGTTTTTTATTAAATTTTGTCCATCATCTTGGGTTTAAATATTTATTTTATAATTTAAACTTAATTTTAGAGGACTAGAGCTACTGTCCTAGGTCTTGGAATACGAAAAGATTTTTTGTGGGCTACAAAAAGATGATTCTTAAAAAATTCCCACTTTTTCAGATCCATCTTGAAGTTTTCCATTAGTCGTTGGTGAGATCACAAGAAAGTCCCCTAAAAGCATTTGAGACAACAAAAAAGTGAATCAGTCCAGTTCCAGACAAAGAAATCCAGCTTGCAAAGTCAAGACGGCTTTTTTGGACCCCAAAGAGATAGTATCATTTCAATACCACGACGTGACTGCATGCCTCTTTAGCACAAAAAGCGACTGATACAACGGCAGGCTGGCAGTTTGTAAGACTCAAAAACAAGTTTCAATTCCTTTGTTCCGAGTATTAAGTGTATTACTGTGACTCGGCCCGACGGAGAGCTACTTAATGAGCAATAGAGCTTGCATGTAGTTAAGCACTATCGAACTAGGCTCTCTGTGTATTCAAGGACAGCTTCGGACCTGCCAGGTCGGACTCAGAAAGTCAGCACCGCCCATTCGCCGTTCGTTCGCGGCAGAAAAGACCCTGAACTTGCCAGAACTTGTCCTTGAGTCAGCTGATAGGTGACTTGGCGTCTGATAACTTCGGGACATTTCGCCATAGCTGTTTGTTGAACCCCCTTATCGTCTCTGCTATTGTCTTGCGCTACGGCTGCACCAGCTGCGACTCGCGCGTTCTCGTTCGAGCTCTGTGTGTGAACTGCGAAGTTCATTGCTGTTTCTTTGAACTTGATTTTGCGTTTTGTTTTGCTTTTAGTATTTTCCACCAAGCCAATATCATTTATCTCTGGTGCGCATTTTTATTCGACCCACCTCGCATCGTCTCTTCGCCTAGGAGAAAAACACTCGGCATACGCCAAATTTATTTTAGAGCTTCTTCGCACTCCCAAAGACGGCGATGACACGTCGGTTTGCTGATGGCGTAATAAGCTCGGTTCTTTTTTTTTTGTTGGTAAACACTCGGTTCCAGGACGGAATATGGCGTAACTGCGCGCAGGAAAATTCCCCAGTACACGGCGTGCGTGTGGGGGCGTTGTACGGGGGGAAAATCAGGGAAAAGCGGCGATGGACGCCACTGCGCGTTCCCGTCCAATGAGAGTGGCAGCCCTGCACACTATCGATTTTCGCCTCCAAAGCAGCCGTTTTTCCTCCTCAACCGAGTAACCGACCCGTTTCGAGCAGCGAGAAGCCCCTTTGTTCTTGACACCCGAACGGCTCGGCACACATAAAAAAATTTAAAATTCACAGCTTCGTCACACCAGAGATGATATCATGACTTTGTACACAATTATCGTTTGAATTGCACAACACAAAGCGCGCGCTGCGAGAACAAAGAAAAAATCATTCGATATTTTAAATTTCACTGCGATGCACAGGGGCACTTGCTGATGCAATTTTCTCGTTTTCTAGCCCGCGTCTCGCGAGCCTCGAGCACAGGCAGGTACGGGCAGGGAGGCACTTTGTTCACGGGAGGGCGAAAAATCAATAATATTTACCTAAAATCTTGGTTAAAGTTTATGAAAAAATTTCCATTCTTCTCGCTAGAAACATTTTCAGCTTTTTCACACATTTACGTAATTGCTTGGTTGAGGAAAGATGAAAGCTTGCTTTCTTGGGCTTTGTTGTTGTTGTTGGACGATCACACAATAGAAAGTTAGAAAATCACTTTTTTCTAATATCTGGCTTGGTGCTTTGTATAATAATTTTTCAACGAGGATGTATGTGGTAAAAATGCACAGAATATATACAAAAATAAGCTTTTGTATATATTATATTTATTTTACGAAGGTACTTGGGGTAATTGTCTAATAAACTTTACACTCTGGAGCTTGGTTTTGAGAAAACCAAAACTGCTATTTTCTCAATGGAAAACTTTTCTTCTGCAAGAAGAAGCAAAATTGTGTGGATACGGTAATTGAGAGATGATAGCAATTTTAAATGATTAATATATTATTATTTTGGTTGGTTAATATAATAAACACAACAAGACGATCCAGCTGATTTCAACACACTGTTCGTTCGTTGGTCGTTTTAAGTTTTCACATCTGAGGCGCAGCGCAGCCACGGTTCTGTGTATATTCCGTGTGACGTATTCGCGCATTTAGGGCAATATATTACATGCATGCATAGCGAATTGCCGTTAAAGCTGAACGCTAGACGCTACATGTACGAGGTGCATGCGAACGCGAAGTAAACAATCGATAGAATCACGACCCTCGAGTCGCAGAAGAAAGGGGAATATTCCAGGCCGGAGGTGCTGGAATGTTGTCTTTCTTGCGCGGACTTGGGTGGAGGTTTGAGTGTGTGCGTTGGGTGTATCGCGCAGGGCAAACAAAGCGCGAGTCACAAAAGTGTGTAGAAGAAAAATTTTGTTTTCATAAATTTGCGGCTGTGTTGATGCTTAGAAAATGAATCAGATGGGAAGGGCCGACTAGAAACTGCCTAACGAGATTCATTCCTGGGGATGCTTCTCGACCTGGGTTGAAGCTAAATCAGGGTGAATACCCCTTGTAAATGTTTTTATGCTCGATAGAACATTTTTAAAAATTAGAGGCAGTTAAGTAGAATTGCTACTAACTATAAGTGACACATTAGAACTAGTTAAAACATTTTTGCGGCTACATCAGGTCTCATCTCGAAAATTTTTTCTCCAACATTTTCATCTCATTTACAATTGGAAAAATCCCTGTAACAGGAGCTGTGGGCCTAAGGTGTCAGAACCTGCTGCTGATTCCTGAAACCTCCTTTGCCCCTTTTTCCGAACTGGCCTCCCTGTTTCTGATTTTGAGACCGGCTACAACCTGGGAAGTGAGAACCATGAACCCTTAGATCCTAGGGCTTTAGCTGCCATGTGAGAGGGGAGAGCTTGGAGTAAATTTTTGTATTTGAGGAGGAAAAAACACAAATGTTTTGGATCAATTTAGCAAAATTTTCAAGAAGAAAAAACCAAAGTGCTGCAAAAGCGTAAAAATTCAACGGACGCAGAACCTCCATTGAACCTCTTCTGATGCGCTCTTCAATGGCCCATTCATGAATCCGATTTTCTCTCATTCTCGCGTCCGTACGTCACACCCACACGCCGCGTACAGAGCAGTGGAAATATGACAGCTGATAAGTTCTCCCGTACAAAATAAATAATTTTTGTGTAGATTCTACCCCTTCCTAGCCATACAACACATCATCTTTCCGCAGTTTCAACAATGAACTCGCGTTTCCTGCAACTTGCAAGAAAATTCAATTGTTTCTATCTGAATGGTGAGTATTTCCGCATCTATTTTTGTGGATTGTGGCGCAGGAAGGTGAAAGACGAAAATGTACGGGCAGTTCTTGTCTCGTATTGATTTTGTCTGGCACCATAAATTCATATGTGCGTGATATGATGTGGGAAAAACCCAGCTCTGAAGGTGCCCTTGATGCGATGCCGCCCCAAGAACCACGCTGCTGGAGCCTCAGACAGCCTCGAATTCAATGCTAAAGGTCAGATAAGCCGTTGCTATGTGGATTTCCGTAGCCTCGCTTGTTTATGTAACCTTGACGCCGCGCCTCGCCGCCGAATTGTTGCTGATGCACTAACCCCCTGTCTGACTCCCGTTTTGCAGGATTAGCTAAAGGCGAGTGCAAGCCGTTCCTGGTGGATGGCAAACAGGTGGGTCTCGTACGGCCAGACGTGTTCGATCAGCTGCTCAAATACCCCGAAGTGTTTCTGTACCGCGAGGAGAATCAGGTGAGGTCCCCCCAAGGTTCCTCTCACGTTCCATTTTCGATACTTTCAAAACTCTTTCAGGGAATCCTTGAGCTCAATCCAGCATTTAGAGACTACGCCGAGCGCACACGAAAGGTGGAGGAGATCCTGCTGGAATTCAAATCAAAAGACTTATTTGTGACTCTCAGGGGGTGGCGGGACGAGTACTATGAGGTGAAGGACACCAGCAGCACCTGCCTTCTGAAGATGGATCGGGCAGCTACGCCACTTTTCGGGATCCGCAACTACGGAGTCACCATCAACGGGTACGTCAACCACCCGGAGATGGGACTCTGCATGTGGTTTCAGCAGAGGTCTGCGACGAAGCAGACGTGGCCCAACTTCTGGGACAGCTTGTGAGTACAAAAGTGAAAAGTACTCTGCGTTGATACCACTGCTTAAAACAGAATAGCGTTTAAAAGGCCTCAAATCATTGTATAGCCTTGAATTATTCGATTTGTTCCAAATTGAAAGTTTGCGTCAAATTTTCCTGGATTATTATAGAGCTCCGAATTGTGAGGGGTAAGGAGAAGCTTGGGTCAATCACACTAAATATATCAATATTTCTGAGCTCAAAATAACCAGAGCAGACCTCTGACGCCTTTCTGAATAGTCGTCATTGAAGGCTTAAATAGGTGAGCCGGAATCGATAGCTCCATTTTTGTTATTTTTATTTTCATACCCATGTTGGAGGTAAATCTTCGTGACAGCCAAGAAATATCGAAAAATGTTTCAATTTATACAACTAATCGTTCAAAAAGTGTCTTAAAGTGAAGAGGGAGAAAAATGCTTCAAAATGAGTTTGCTCGGAGCTAGTTACTAGTCTTCCCTTAAGGAATTAGAATTCAAGAGAGGTATGATTGTTAATTCAAAGAGTGACCTTCAACCAACGAAGAGATAAATATTTTATGGTTTTCAAGAGATAGCATTCTTGCCAGTCACAGAAAAAGAATATTGGACACACCCCCTTACTCTTTATCGAAAACATTCCAGGGTTTCAGGAGGAGTAACCGTCGGATATGGCGTGAAGGAGACAGCAATAAAGGAGGCGGCCGAGGAGGCCTCGATTCCAGCGGAATTGCTGCGAAACCTGACCTCAGTCGGGAGCGTGTCGTTCTTCTTCGAAAGCGAACGAGGCCTATTCCCCAACACGGAATACCTCTTTGACCTCGAACTGCCTCCAACATTTGAACCTTACTGCGTTGATGGCGAGGTGCAGGCCTTTGAATTGATCCCAATTGAGAAGTGCTTAGATCGCATATGCCACACGACATTTAAGACTACTTCATCACCAGTAGTGCTAGACTTTTTGATACGACACGGTGTTTTGAATACGGAAAACGGTAAGATTCCTAGCGCAAACTACGGTCCCTCACTCACAACTCATGTTTCCGTTGCAGAACCGAATTTCAGTGAAATTGTTGAATTAATTCACGTTCCTTTGCAATCGCTGTACAAGATAACTCGTGCCACAACGAATGGGAAGAGCGAAAACGGGTTCGAGAACGGCATTAACAGCAAGACTGGTTGAACCAGAGATAGAAGAGAAGTTGTTTTGTTTCTATTTTTTGAGCCAGAGTATTTTTTGGGTTTTCAAAACCTTTTCCTTAGTATTTTTAGTCACTTTATTCGTAAGCAGCCGTGCAATATTGGTATCAAAATTTTCGCAGAACCACCAGAAATACTAGCCAAAGACTCAGAAGCCGGTATTGCACGTAGATTTTAGTTCTTAGGCAGGCACTCGATGATACATGAAAATCTAATAAATCTTCCATACATTGTAACGCACACTGAGTTCCAGCATTACGGTATAGTTTCCCTATTTATTTTTGATTCATAGCCCCCTTAGAAGTTACAAGCTAGCAAACAAACGAAATCGCTACAGCAATTTAGTTGTAATAGCAGTGAGAGCGAAGGCAGAGAAGGTATTTGCGAATTACAGGTATGATCTAATATTTAGCAGAGTGACGGACGTGCGAGTAGGAATAAGGTAGAAATCAGCCACTTGTGTGATTTTAAGCGAAGGTACATGTAATAATAGGAGGTTCAGCAGATACTAGAATTGTAAGGCAACATTTACTCGTATGTGGCCGTTTAAGAGTTTTTACAAAACATTTACATACATATTTAGGTAGCTAGCGAGTTGATACAATCATAACTAGATATACATAGACTCTCTTCAACTGTGAAGTTCAATGATTACAAGCTACACTCTCTTCAGAACCGTCTACACTCGGAGTCGGAGCTCATTTATGACAGAGAAACCCAATTCCTTAGAAGACTATGAAATTAATTCAAACCTCAAAACAAGTCTTATTTCCATATATTGGCCAAAGACCTTCAAAATCAGGAGAGAAAAAATTTCATACAAATTTTTTCAACCCAAAACGTAATATTTTTTTCGAAATTCAAATTCTTAATCAGCTTGATCAGTGTTTCTTTGGACTCTCAGTACACGTTTTTGGCATAAAAATCCAGCATGAGTCAGTTAAAAGTGTCTAAAGGTTCATTTAAGGGTTCATTGGTCTTGTTTGCGGGCCAATAAAACAAAATTAGCTTCCATATTCCTTATTGATTCAAGTGAGGTTTCAATGTTCAAGTCAAGTTTCGAGCCAGAAAATGTCAAAACACGTTTCAGGTTCAGATTTTAATATTTTAAAAATAAAACTCCCACTTATGAGCAGCCCGGTAACAGAGCAGGTTCAACGACAACAGACATCACTGAGCTCCAGGACTCCAAAGAGTGTAGACGCCTACAACTTTCGGACTGTTCTGTGTTCTCTCTTTCTTGTTCTTGTCCGCTCATCTGCCACACAAAGTTTTAAATATTTTCTTGTAGGCCTACATATTTATAAAACCATGTCTACTGTTACTTGGATAAAAGTAAATAAAGGTTAATGAAAAATAAAATTTTAAAAAGCAAATAAAAATGTAGAAACGAAAAGCGGCTTTTATCAGCTGGCGTCCTCGATGATGGCTTTAGAGATGACGTAGGTCTCTGATGAGAGGTTCTCAACGATGTCAAAGTGGTCAATCTGCGGCAGGATCTGTAGGCTAGAGAGACAGCCACTGGTCTCCACCAGGACCCTCTGCATGTTCTTCGACTGCCTCTTGAACGTCTGGCTCTCGTGCTCGCCCACGAAGAACTTGAACTCCACCCCGGACCCCGAAAGGTGCGAGAAGTCCTGGGAGCTCGGGGAGAGCTCCCGGACGTTCTCGTCTGAGATGCTCAGAATGTTGTCCTTGTTGACTGCCGGAGCGAACCGGAGCTCGGCCAAGTCAAAGACCCCCGAGATCAAGTAGACCTTTCTCAACAGAGGGAACTTCTGGGTCTTGGGTTGGAGGGCGGCCATTACTAGGTGGGCTCCGGCCGAGTGTCCACTGATCGAAACGAACCGGGAGTTGTGGGTGGAGGCGTACTCAAGTGTAAAGTCCAGGAGAACCCGCGTTTGGGCGACGATTTCCGAGAGAGTCACTTTCGGACACAGAGAATAGTTGGCGACGAAGACTTTGTAGCCCCCCTTGGTCACCAGAGGGCGCACACAGTTCCCATAGCAGTCCTTCGAGAGGATTTGCCAGTAGCCTCCGTGGACGAAGACGAAGATGGGGGCGTCTGGGGCCGTGTTGGGGGTTGAGTAGATGTCCAGAGTCTCGTCCTCCGACGCGCCATACTTGACGTTGAGCTCGTGGACGATCCCGGGGTCGGCCAAGACGCTTTTGTGTTCTGCAAAAATAGGAACAACCTGAAGCCGGAAAAGTGCTGACGAACGCGATTGCCTACCTCGCTCCACGAAGGCGACGTGAAATCTTTCGACCTCTGAGGGGGAGTCGAACCGTTTGCTGTGGCGACTCGGGGAGTACTCGAAGTCTAGACGTTCGATGAGTTGGGGATCTAGTTCCGGCATCACGGAGGACGTTGGCACGCGACGTTTGTGAATGAAAGTCAGCGGAATGAATGAAGTGGAGTCAAAACAAAAATCTCGCCTCAGATAGGTTGGGGTGGGATTTCGATTCACAAGACGTCGACTTTTGAGTAGCTTGTTCAATGCATTCAGCTAATTGGTCTATTACCCTCTCACGTAACATGATAAGAAGAATGTGTAGTGCTTCGTAGTACATATTTGTGGAACAAAACGAAAGTCATGCTTATTTGAAGCCGAATTCTCACAACTGGCTTTAATTAAAAGACGTTTGTAATATTTTAAGCTTGATTTCGTCAACTTTGGTGAGTGGCGTAGCTAGAGCGAGCCAACCTGGCGTAATTAAGGGGGCTCTAATTTCTTGTGCGTTTAAAGAGAATGCCTATCTTTTGATGTCTTAATTTGTTAAGAGTTTTGAAGCTTCAAGGGACATAATGGCTAAGTTGTCAGGTCCCTCAACAAGCTCTGAGGACAGAGCATGAATTTATGTTGAATAAAGTATCAAAAGTGTGCTGATCCAGTGGCGTAGATAGTAGGGAGAGGGAATTAGTGGGAAAGATCCCTTCATAAAAATTTTAGAATGTCAAAAAAGTCAAATGAATGCGATTTTTAAAAATTTTGCACCTGCGGCAGGCTTTTCTTCTTACAAAAAAATTTTCTTTGAATTTACCATCGCTTTTGATACAAATTTTAAGTTTGAGAGATGCTTACTCTTTTCTTGTTTCTGACATTTCTTTTTGAATGTCATAAAATAAGGCTTTCAATTTAGGCTTTTAAAAGGCTTTAAAATTTTTCGCACTTGCAGCGGGCCTTGTTCTTATAAAATCTTCAAAATAAAAAAAATATTTTTGAGTCCAATAACCTATAACAGCACAGAACAAAGTTGCCAGTACTCCTTAAGTTTGGCCCAGTTTTGTTTCCAGGCATCCTGGGCTCTAAGGTTTCAGAACTCTTGATCATGGCGAGTAATGTAATGGAAGTAAATCCTGGGCTCTAAGGTTTCAGAACTCTTGATTATGGCGAGTAATGTAATGGAAAATTACTTCCATAAATTCAACCGTCACTTTGAAAAAGCGCGCCCTTTCCAAGCAGAGAGACGACTCACACGTGAAAGCTCGGCCCGGAGAGCCCTCCACCTTCCAGCCGCCATATCAGCAACAGGAGACTGAGCAAGAATGGCTCTTATCGTGCGCCCCGTATAAAAGCAGCGGGGAGATCTCCGTGAGACTCATTCGTCGGGCGCGCATCAAAGCCATTTCATCTGCCATCGCACCGAAAGCGACATCATTTTGGACTAGCTGCTTTATTGGCAGCAGACATAAGTGAAAAATATTGTTACAGACTACGGAGTGAGTGTACGGACGCGCGCGGAGTACGTGCACACACGGGGTACACGAAGTACATCAACGACGAGGGGTTCCTTTGCAAAGCAACCAGTGAAAATGTTTTAGTTTGTAAGCGAAGGTAACTGTGATCAGATGAGACTGATAAGGCCACACAGTAACGTCCGAGCGATGCCTTGCAGATTTTAATCAGTGCTCTAATTTGTGACGCTGAAATTGGAAATTAAATTTTGCTGGGGGCTTTTCATTTTCAACTTTCCCTCAAACCATCAGCACATACACGTCATGCGAGTTGGAAGCGCGCGCTTGTTCAGGAGGAAAGAATTAAATTAGCCAAAATATCGCAGGCGAAGATGGGCTTTGTGTTTGGGAGTCGGGCGGGAGGAGTTTAGTTATATCGTGACTGGTGATTTATGAAGTGGAAATATGATAAGGGACTAGAAAGGAAACGAGTGACACACGGAAAAATGGAAAAACCGTGAGTCAGGAGAAAGTGAATACGTGATCACGCATCAAAAGACTCTCTCACGTGACAATTAAAATTCCTCGAAATTCCAGAATCGAGACACGGGAACGCGAACGAGGCTCTTTGTTCGTGAGTGAGCCGAGTTGTAAAGCGTCATTACAGCACAATTTGCTCGTTCAACAAGTGTTTCAATTCAATGAGAGTAATTCATCAAAACGCGGGCGCGGGAGTGTTACATTCATACTGCTGCTGCTGACGCTTGGATCCGACATCAAAAGGGAAGACTCGCGACATGCGATATCTGTGAGATCGTCACCAGTGGCGGAGGCTTGGCGTGCGGTTTTCAAGTGCCTCGATAGCGGTCGGAGTGACGATGACTCTCATTGACAGCTCCGGATTAGATAAAGTTTCAAGGACTCGGTTTCGCCTCGCATTCTTCCCACCTCGCGATTTTTGTTGGGTTTCTCTGTAACCATTGTCTGTAGGAAGTGGTAGTGGAATATTCAACATTAAAAGGGAGATATTTTTCTCTTCTCCCTAATTTGAGAGATTTTCCCTGTGAACGTTTAGATCCAGGAAGAAGAAGAGAAAGAAAGAAAAGAGCCGTGAAATAATTTATTGGATTTTCCGAGTTTTGAAATTACCTGATTGTTAATTTTTTATTACATTAATTGGCTTTTTTGATTTAACCTGTTGTTAGCCAGTGGCGCAGCCAGGGTTTACAGTGACTGATCACTTATCCCTTTACAAATTTAGCTTTCTCCGATCTGAGAAAGTAATTTTTGTGGATGAACCGACTGCTTTTTAGACGAAACGAGCTCTTGGAGCGGTGAGATCGATGCCCTTTTAGTCGAAGATAGTGATCCTTTAAATTCAGTTGATAGCTTGATGGCCACAGCGCTTTTTTCAGTCAAAATAACGTTCAGAGAAATCCAAGCAAATTTTTATTTTCACCTAAATGAAACTATTTGTCTAGTTTTCTATTTTAAAATCTAGACTTGGTTTTCTTCAAGGTGACATTTTAGAACTTTTTTTTGTAAAACGAATAGAACATCCCTTTGAATCTAACTGTAGCTCCAAACGTATGCCTAGTTTTCATTCTAACGCTTCAATAGGAAACATAGGAAAAACCTCTTTCAACTGTATCCTAGCAAACCGTACTGCCTAATTGCTAGGATTCACTCTCCCGTCCCAGATTCACAAAGCTCCGTGTTCCAAGAATACTTTTTTAACGAGGCGTCAAGTTTCCCTGAGTCGGCTTCTCGGGTTCCCTGTTCCGAGAACCAGCAAAACCGCCTAATGCCCGCTCATTTCTCTGTCGTTATAATTTATGCAACTCGCAAACGATGAAGTCTCCTTCGTCAATGGAAGTTATTTGCATTTTCTACAATGGAAATTTTTTAGCGATCCTTGGAAATGAGCACTTAGGAGAGACTCTTAAATATGCAGATTTGCTCGTTCCACTTTTGCAAAATGGCACATCTCATAATGGGTGTAAAAGCGCGTCGCGGCCAGACAGAGCCGGGGAGAAAATTGAGTTATCTTATCTCTATCCATTAGCGCCACAGTGTCAAGATTCAAGATGGAAAAAGCGCGGCTTATCGATGAGAGGGCGTCAAAGTCTCGGCAAAATATCAAAAGGCGCGCGGAAATGCGTAATTTGCTGAAAATTGCACAGTTGCATAACCGCATTAATTCACATGCATATGCCGTTTCATTCTATTACAGAGCTGCACCTCATTATTTGCGCCGTGGCCAGTGCGGTGCTGGAGTGCGGTTTGGCGTTGACCTCACACCCAAAGTAATACGTAGACCGAAGATCCAAATTTTTTAGCAATACAATTTTTAGTGTCCAGTTTTTCCAGCCAAGGGCTCATAAGAGCTAGACACCTGCAGTTATACTGGAAATTCTGAAAAGGGGGGTTTTTCCTCTTTTGAAACTTCCACATTTTATTCGATTAAGGTAAAATATCTTAGAGGGAAAACTTAGCGGAAACTCTGGCTAGGCTAGAAAGCATTAGATCAATACTTTAAACACACATTTTCACTTCCCTTCTATGTTGGTACTTTTACATCGAAGTTAACTTGTAAATCCACTCCACTGAATCAAATGTGAACATATTTCTTGTAGAAGTGGGAAAAAAGTGCCTTAGCGCAGTTTAAGAGGGTTCAAGGTCGGGCAAAGGAAACAAGTACCAGAAATAATTATAATACTTTGTAAACAACATTTTTCATTGGAAGAGTTTTGCAATGTTCGATCTATGCAGTACTTGAGGCCTGAGGGGTCGACGCGCTTCTGGCCAACCCCGGGTGAGATTTTGTTTTTAGACCAAATCCTCTCATAATCGCGGTAATTTATTCCACTTCACAAAATTTGTGTCTCCCCCGCTTCTGGCGGGGATCTGTGAGTGCGGAAGATGTGATAAAGTGTTGGCAATTAAGAACAGTCAACACTTCACACCCACGCAGTCTCAATGAAAGTGATAATTCCGCTGCCTCGAGTGTATGGAAATTGTGTGTTTGGAGGTCACGCCGTGCGTCTCATCTGTAATCTGGGAGCGGTTGATTGAATTGAATCGGCGCTTAAAGTTTCGCGTTTAATAAGCAAATCCTTATCGGAGCATCTTTGGGAGACATTAAACGATCCGGCCCTTGGTGTGGGTATGGAGAACGAAAAGTAAATAACAGCACGCACAGCTTTTCATTTTGTCACGAAAACAATTTCCGAGGTCTTTATTTCTCGAGTAGCGTGAACAAAAGGCATCAACAACCAGCCAATTCAATGCACCTTTGTTGTGATTCGAAAGCCATTACTCACTTATAGACATGATTGTACGCTCGCAAAGTAAGGGCAGAGCGCTGAGAGTGTAAGTACCTGTAGAATGGATCCATGCATAAAATTAAAAGCTGTGATCGAAGAATGGAAAAATTTCAGGATAATAGAGGGAACTTAAGCTTGATTGATGCAGTTCATACATACGTGAGTGGGTTCATTTCTCATGTTTTCCTCGTGGACAACGTTTTGTTTTATGACTTTGAAATTTTTTATGGGGGTCCTCCATGGTACTGGGCCCTTCTGAGCTTCTCCCGAGGAGTAAAAGTTGTTTCTATTTTTCTGAATTTCGCTTAATTTTCTACTCCAATGAATATGCTAAAAACAAGTCATAATTTGCGGTTAACAATATCACCGGACTTCTCGGAGCACGCTTTAAGGAAGCCCTTTGGACCTCTTGAAGGAGGGCTCGTAAACGGCTTCCGAATCCAATTGAAATTCTTTTTAAAGTGAATGTGATCTTGTTGTATAAAAAATTCAGTTGGCCTCTAACAAAGTAAATTCACTCCGAAACACAATGGAAGTTCATAAATCGTGCTCGCAAATTATGATGACGGGGCATAATGGAACAAAGAAAGCTAGAAATCGTAGAAATTGCGCCATTCGTGCGAGAAAGAGTCCCTGGGAACGGCAAAAAGTCGATGTGTCGCAGTAATGAGAATAAAATGGCACCCAAAGACGAATATTTATTGTTCTGATTTTTTGATCGCAATAAAAGCGGGTTTCCCTTCTACGCAATGTGTGACTTTTTGTACATTTTTTCTTCTCAACTTTCGTCTTCATACGAGCGAGTCCTCGCTCACCTACATCGGAATCTTGATGACAACAATAACAATTTACCCTCGTCTTTCCTAAACGATTTCGAGGAAGTCAGCGAAGGAGGTTGCGTGATTCTCGCCAAGTGCTTTGGATATGAGTATTTGGCGGAAGTGTTTGGATACTTGACACGGTTCTGTTTGGTTTCGGGTACGAATGCGGATTTATCGGAGCTTGACAACATAATTTTCTCCCAATTTCGTGCCGTTCGGAGAAATTACGGCAATCTGGGGTTTATTACAGCTCTTGTGCGCACTCAAGGGTTTAAAGGACGGCACTCAAGTGTCCAGTTTAATAAACTTACATCGGCTCTTCCGATGGGTCAGATTGGTATCTCTTTCTGTCTGCCGGGTGTTGGGTTCTTGGGAAGATAAAAAAGGGTTGTGAGAGGGGGAGGCGTCGGACACGGCTCATAAAAAAAGGCTTACGAAAAGCCCTTAGCAAATCCCGGAATCTGAGGCGCACACACACACGTGAGCTCGTAGCTAAGCGAGGGAAAGTCAAAAGCAGCAGACAACACAAAAAGATCTCAAGAGCAAACAAATGCTTACATTAAGCTTTGTTTGTTTGCCTACTTGCCTGTCTTCCTGTTCCCACATCACCCGAACCGCCGCAGACCAGCAACTACAGGACTGCGTGTGCACTCTGGAGCGGAAAGACAGGCGTTCTCTCGTCTCCTTCCTTGCCGCTTTTGATTGATGATCCTAGGTCATGTGTGTGTGCTCCTAAAACGTGAAAAGATGATGAGGATGTCGAAGTGCGGGGGAGACAAGACGAGACAAGGAAAGCGGAAAAGCGAGCGTGAGGGAAAATCAAATATGTGAAACCATGACAATTTTCCGCAACAAATTTTCCATCTACTTCTGATTACTTTTCCCGACGATACACCAAGGAACCCAGTGATTTATATATATTATTTTCCTCGCCTAAGCTCTTCTGCCTTGCGACGATCCGAACTAAGTCCCGCTCGGAGTCTCTTTGCGTGTTGGGGAAATCTGAAACGGCTCGCATTCGCGCGGGATGCTGGAAAAGAGTATTATAAAAATGTATAAGTACTCGAGTTGCCCGCCTGTGCGTTAGCAAGCAAGGTTCAGTGGAGCAGCAATAAAAGAAACGATGGGAGATGGGGCGAAAGTCGAGAGTAAGATGTACTAAATTAAATCGAACCAACAAGTAGGCCTGATGATAGACGCTGATGGTTGGATGGAAATTGCTTTTCTCTATTTTCTGCAAGTGAGCGGAAAATGTGCACCGTTCGGATTTTATTTGTGGCCGTTAACCTCCCTGAACTTTTCAACTTCTGATGGCTCTTGTTCGAGAAAATTAAATTCCTTGGTGAGAAATTTACTGTTCTTACCAGAGCCAACAGAAGATCGAATTTCTTGTCCCAAGAGCATGAAACCGACCCAACAACTACCAGTTTTCATATTTCTGAAATTTGAAATAGCTACTCGTGCTAAAAAGTCCTCTCTTTGTTAACCGATTGACGGCCAATTTTCACTCACTGGAGTTTTAAATATTTACTATAATTAATCTGTTAGGGCATAATGTAGGTACATACCACTAATTTGATTGGCAATCAGCCACAACTTCAACAAAATTAAATTAAATGAACCTCCAACAAAAGTTAACATTGTATTTAATACACATTTTATTATTTATTCGTATGAAATTATCAGCCTCCCAATGGCTTGAGTAGGAGGAATAGGAGGAGGGGGGGGGTTGTCAGCTGCAGCTGCTCCAAGACAGCTGGTACAAACTCAAATACTAGAGTATGGAACAAACCGTGAAGCAGGGGGTATCGGGGTTCTAAAATCTCAATGTTTACCGTGACGTAATATTTGAACAAGCCCCCAGTGACTAAAATCGCCTTTTAACCAGCAAGTTATCATTTACCACTTCCATTATAAATTGATATTGAAAAAAATCAATTGATTAAACGTCCATTCTCGCTGGATCTCCTAAATTTGCAATTTTTAACTGCTCTGAGTAGGCCAAAAGTAACCAACGTCCGAAGCTTTTAGAACTGTTGCCATAAGCCGAGATTTTTAGCATTTGGTCATATATCTTCAATAACCACTTAGAAATTTTTTTTTTTGAAAAACTAAAAAAAAAAACAAAATGCTCGTGAGTAACGCTCAAACTTTAGGGAAGGGGGAAGGAAAGGGAAGGGGAGGGGAATTTATTCAGTTTTCTGTAGTGGTACTTTTCATTTTCCTCAACTCAACTCAAAAGGCGTGACAAAAAATGTGCGTGAATAACGCTCACTTTTTTTCAATTTTCTCTAAGAAGATGAGTAATGAAAAACCAAACCCGAGGTTATTGCAATACCTCTTAAAACAGCTGACAGTTCAAGCCCAAATTGGCTGCTGTAGGTTAAACCCCCTAAGAATTAGAAGACCTCAAAGGTCTCATTTTGTGGGTTCGTCACGCTGAGAATGGATGTAAAATATACGTTCAAAAATAATTGTTCAAAAACATTCTTAGGAAAAATAACACGAGAAGTTTTGATTCATGATAAATATAAAATTTGGGATATTTAATCAATTTTTGGATTTTAATTGAGATTTGACCTCATTTTTTGAAAGATCCACTTTAGAAAAA
The DNA here is from genome assembly GCA_963930915.1 of Forcipomyia taiwana. NCBI lineage: Eukaryota > Metazoa > Arthropoda > Insecta > Diptera > Ceratopogonidae > Forcipomyia > Forcipomyia taiwana. The sequence continues at coordinate 5,675,781 of CAWVOI010000099.1, read as the reverse complement.
ACTCCTCAATTTGTCTTTCCAAGGCTTCAAAAAAACTTTTTTTTTGCTATAATTTTGAAATTTTTAAAATGAACACACATTTGTCTGAACACATATTGAAATATTTTTTGTATACGAAATTTCAGTTTGAGGAACAGAATTTTTGAAAATTACCACAATACTAGGTACGTCCATGATTAAGACCAAAAATACATCCACAATAGCGCAGACGCTGGTCCAATTGGTTGAAATTTTAGAACTGGCTAATTGGTGGTTGATTGCATGCTCATCTTGTCCCTACTCACACGAAAATGATATATAGTATGCTTTACAGTTACAAACTATGTCCACATCGTATGGAACTTCAAGTTCCAGACCAACATCCAGATGGAAACGCGTGCTTGAGACTAACCTTCTAACGATTTTTACCGTTGTTGGTGTCTTCGGTGGCACCGCACTTGGCCTCATTTTGAAGAAAAGCGGTCAACAATGGACACAACGGGAGGTTATGTACATACAATATCCCGGAGACTTATTTTTGCGGATGCTCAAGTGCTTAATCGTCCCACTCCTAGTGTCAAGTATCACGAGTGCCATTGGCGCGCTAGACTTAAGTATGTCCAAGAAGATTGCTATTAGGTTCGTTATCGACGCTATTTCGAGTGTCACGGCCAATCAACGTTCCCTCAATTCCAGATCAATTGTTTACTACTTCACCACAACAATATGTGCGGTCATTCTGGGCATCATCCTGGTGTGCACGATCCGGCCGGGATCGGAGGGCATGGAGAAGGACACCAAGAACGCCAAGATGACGCGACAAGTGCTCACCGCCGACACCCTACTAGATCTTATAAGGTGTTTTTGCCTCACTTAACCCCCATCTTATCTCTGATTAACTGCAGTTAATTTTCCCCCCAAACGAACCCAGTACCCTTTTTGCTCCGATCGGGCTAATTAAACAATTTCATTTGCAGAAATCTCTTTCCACCGAATATCATACAGGCTACAATCTTTCAGGTGCGTTAATGAGGGTGATTTTCCCATCTCCGACTCTTCTCTCTGCTCCGGATTTACAAGCGTTAATTTATGTTTTCTTGCAGTTTCGTACCGTCTTAGTCCCGCCGGAAAATCGCACCAATGGTAAGTTACGTCTCGATTCTCTCCAAGCTTAGTGACCTAGAAAATTAACTGCCTTGCGAGTCCTACCTACATAACTAATACTAATTACCGGGAACTATTCCAATATGCTGGTAATATTAATTCTCAAGGAGCTCGAGAGAGATGAGAAAACGGCAAAATTTCTGAGAAACTCAAAGCCTGTTGCTCTCCTGTCCTAATTAGCTTCGCATCCCGCACGCTCCGTAAATACCAGAGTTGCCGAGAGTTTTCATTTCCATAACGACCGGTCAACAGGCATCATAGTGAGCATACCTTTGCCGCCACTTTTCTATGCATTTATTCAACATATGCTCTATTCCACATTTCTGCCATTCATCGTTCACCCGTAGCTATTTAATTGAGGAAATCCTCACTTATCGCGCTCTGCTGCTATATTTCTCGCCTCATGTGTTGCTCTGCTCACCTCAATATTGATAAGAGAAGATGCAGAATTGGCCCCGTTCCGAGAGCCGTATCGTTTCCATGACTGGTAATCAGATACGGATTATTCATTGTTCTGGAAGGCATTAAAGTGCATCATTACTGGGATTTGCAGACTGAATGGTTGCCCAAATTGATGAAGTCGCCTGTGTGCGTTGGATGGCAGAGTCTGTCTGTGTAAAACTGTAATCGGATTATGACAGAGTCAACAGAGACGCACGCACTGATGAGGCTCCAGATTGATAGGATTTGTCTTGTTTCTCCCACACAGTGACACTTCAGGAGTACAAAATAACGTCGGAGTTTACCCAGGGAACCAACGTGCTGGGATTGGTCATGTTCAGCGTCGTGCTGGGTGCCACGATTGGCAAACTCGGGGAGAGAGGGAAACCTCTCCAGGACGTCCTCGTAACTCTCTCCGAGGCCATGATGATCATCACTTCGTGGGTTATTTGGTGAGGCTCACGTCCTCTAAAATCAGCTGGAATCTTACCTTTCGGCTTTCCAGGATCTCTCCCATCGGAGTCTTCTTCCTCGTAACTGCCAAGCTACTCGAGATCGGGTCCTTCACGGAGGTGGTGGGACAGCTGGGATGGTACTTTATCACCGTCATGATCGGGCTATTTCTCCACGGTTTCGGTAAGACCTTGAGACTCGCTTTCAGACCGCTCAAAAAGGTCAATTTCAGGGACCATCGCCGTCCTCTTTTTCCTCGTTACGAGAAAACTCCCCTTCGGCTACATCGCCAAGATGGGCCAGGTTCTAGCCACCGCTTTCGGAACAGGATCCAGGTGAGAAGAGTCATAGTTAAACTTACTCAATTTAACGAGAGATCTAAGACCTATTGTGACCAAGAGAGCCAAGAATTCCTCAGTAACGTCGCCCCACTTTAGCAGGCGCATTCTTGGCTTGCATCAAGAGAGTTGAGCAGACGTTGTCTCGATCGAGTTTCGAACGTACGACCTCTCGATCGCAAGTCCATGACTCTACCGATCAGTCTCGCAGGTCCCGAAGATCCTGTAGTGACTCATAAATTTAATTTTTTTTTCAAAGCTCTTAAAAAATATTCGGGAATTTAATTTTCGGGAAGCAATTTTCAAAGGTCCAGGCTTAATTTACAGGGTGATGAAAAGGGTACAATAGATGAAAAGGGTATAATTGTATTTTGATTTGAAACAATACCTCCATCAAAGATGTAATTCAATGTAAAACTGATTCGGGACTCTTACGTAGCCTGAAAAATTGCTTTAAATCTTAGAAGGAGCCCTCAGAACACAATTTTAAGGCACTGAGTTTATGCAAAGTCTTGAAACAATAAAGGACGAGTTGCGGACACCTTATTGACCGGCAAAGTCAATAAGGTAGCCCTCAGAACCTTTAAAAAATGCTTAAAATGAGGCCAGAACTTCAGTAAATCGCAATTTTCCATTTCCATTCTTAGCTCAGCTACAATGCCAATCACGATTGGGTGCTTGGACAACATGGGAATCGACCAGCGAGTCACTAGATTCGTGATTCCAGTCGGTAAGTCAATTATCCGCTGTTCAATCCGTCCTTCAAGTTCTCCAATTCGCAATTAGGAGCAACTATCAACATGGACGGAACTGCTCTGTACGAGGCCGTGGCTGCTCTCTTCATTGCTCAACTGCGAAGAGTCTCCCTCACGTTCGGACACATTGTAGCTGTGAGTGTGACAGCCACAGCGGCCAGCATTGGAGCTGCAGGAATCGTAAGGCTCTTTTGATTGCTTTTTGACACTTTACATTCAAGTCTCTTCCCGCAAACAGCCCCAGGCCGGTCTCGTGACAATGGTGATGGTATTGGATACGGTTGGGCTGCCGGCAGAAGATGTGACAATAATTATCGCCGTTGATTGGCTTCTGTGAGTCCCTCACTTTCGCACCCACGCCCACGTCTCCCTAACTTTTCCCATCAAACTTTCAGGGACCGCTTCCGCACAACAATCAACGTTATGTGTGATGCGTTGGGAACAATCTTAGTGAACCACTTAAGCAAAAACGATTTGATTGGAGTGGGGCATTCGGTAAGACAATCAAGCCCACACCCCGTCCGCTCCAGCGAATACTAATTTCCTTCTCCAATTTCGCCGCAGAACCAGGATGCCGCGGATCCCCAGGAGCTGGTTGAGCTGCGGCAAGAGTGTCCCGAGAAGGATTAATCGGAAGCTGGGATGGTAGTCGTTGCAACAACAGAAACTGAAGACGACGCATTAACGACCAACATTACCTACGTGTAATAATCATATACCGAATGATGATGTTATTTATATGTGTATTAGCAGAAACAAGTGGTGACACACCGTGTATAACAATGTCTTTGTGGAAAATGGTAACAATAAACTCAGATAATAATGAACTAAATTAGGAACATAAGACGATGATTATATAAATTTATTAGAGATGTAGGAGCGCTATCTTTCAGCCAAAACCTCCCTCATTTGCGTGACATATTGGTTCTTTGACAGTTCCTTTGAATACTTCCGAGTTTCCACAATATCTCGTAGTTTAAGAGACAAGTGAGAGAGAAGAAAAATGAGTTGAATTACAGCATTTTCCTTTTTCAAAATTTTTTTCGAATTTTTATCAATGATGCAAACATATGTTAAGCTCAAGCTAATCAATTATTGCACGAGAGTGCATCAAGAAACTAATTATGGATGTTGAAAGTCAAAGTCATATCGTACAAGTTCTCAAAGTTGGTGGATCAAGAACGACCTAGCAGTAAAAGTGACATCAAGTTAAAGTAAAGCAAATGTTATAAAATGTATCGTTCGATGTTAAAGTTGTTGAAAGGAATACTGATAAATAAATGGTGAAACAACTTTGAAGGCTTTTTAGTAGGACTTCTCTGGAGCGTATTTCAACTCAGTAGTGCTTAAAACATGCACAACTGAAGCAATAAAAATTTCGTCTCCAAGCAAACTTTCGAAGCTCCTAGCTTAGTCTCAACTAGTTCCATAACTTGCTACATTTTTCAAAGATTAAAACACCCTCCATTTTTCGCTTTGGGAATCCATAATGACAAGTGAGTCCAGTCTCATTAAAAATTTGTGACCTTTGAGACGAGGCAAAAGACTGAAGCTTGTTAGCTCATCTGGTTCTTGAGTTGTAAAGTTGTCTCGCCAAAAAAATGGTTAACTTTGGAACCTGATTGCGAGGCTCCCAGGCCATTGATCCTGGCAAGCCATAGCATTCCAGAATGCTTGAAGCCTAGAAAATCTGGTGATACTCCATTCAACCCCCTTCATGACCGGGGAGAGCCAGAAATAATGCACATGTCAAAGCGCCTCCAGAGCAAAAATCACCAACTTCGGAGGCGAATTGCGCATCTCCCAGGTGGTTGTTTTTGACGAGCCGTGGCATTTTGGAATCCTTGGAGCATAACAAATCTCCTGATACCACTTTCACCCCGCTGCAGGACCGAAAAAAAACCGAAGTTTTTTCGATCCAAGTAGCCAATCATTGGTTGATTGATGTTGGAACCCGAAAACACTGGATTCGCCTCCTCCATATAAGCTGGAAGTTAAGTGAAAATTTCCATGCTCTAGGCTCTATGACCCAAGAGTGTGAAGCTGAGGGTAACAAAAGTTTTAATGAGGCGAAAATTTTGTAACTCCAACTGAGCTGAAACTTGGACAAATGTTAGATGACATTAAATTTAGCAAAATATCCTTCTACATTAAGGCTATATGACCTGTGGGATCAAAGTCAGGGGTCCAATAAGTTTATGCAGTGACGGGATTCGGACAAAATATTTTCACTTCGACCCAACATTTGTATTTTGTAACAAAGAGAGCCCCTGTATCGATTCTCACCCCTTTTTAGTGGCCGCTCGCTCCATTTATTTGTTTTAAATGGATCGAAAAGGCCATCAGCTACCCCTTTCATCCTCAACTCCGCCCATTCGCTCATGAAAGAGGATGAGCCTCCGATAAGCTCTCCCACATTCTTTTTGACCGGCATGTATGACTCGTGACACGTACATAACACCTGCACGCGTCGGCAAAGGTAAAAATGTTGACAAAGTAAAAACGATAAGGTGTCTTGTGTTTGCGTCTAAATCTCTTAAAAGTGTTTCTACGTTGCACTCCACCTCAAACGTTTGATGATTCGACGTTTTGTTGCTTAAATGAAAGGGTGTTGACCTAATGTTTAGTTAACACTTAGAATGTTAACCACAGCATGACCACAACATAAAGAAACATAAGTCTTCCTGAAAAGCTCTAGTAAATCTAACGTACTTTTATTCAAACCCCTCCGACTCCATTTTCCAGGATAAAGTTTTCCACTCACCCTCCAGTTTTCCCTGGAAGGGAAAGCTTTTTTTCGCAGCTGACTCTAATACACAAAAATAATATGGCGACTCCAGAGAAATTTTCTTAAAGCCCATTTTCATCAAGAAAACACGCTTTTAGTAGTCTTAAAACCGTTTGTTTCGAGAAAACTAGTTGAGGAGAGCGCTTTTCAGTTATCAACTTCGCGTAGTAGGTGGTGGTTTTTACGATGGACGAGCAGGTCATGAAGATGCAGTCGAATCAGGGAAACTCGGTGCAGTCCTCGAATGGAAATGGGGGATACTCGACGACCTTCACGCGGCCCATGCAGAAGGTGATTCCCACAGTAGTCTACCTCCCCTCTCGCATAGCAGTTCACATGGAGATTGAGGGGACGTCGTTCTGTCCGTCCCAAGTGATGCTAGCCGCTGCCTTGGGGTGCGAGGAACTTGGCATATCGAACAAGTTGCTGGCTCAGAGTGTGTTTGCGCTGTGGATGAAGAGTCCAATGCTGGAGATACAGCTGAAGCCCCAACAGAGACCCTTTGCCGTGCGAGTGGCGTGGCAGAAGCTGATAGAGAAGCACGGCCAGATCCCGCAGAACTTTATTACGCACAAAAAGGACGAGCCCATGATCGTGCTGAAGAGGAACGTCTTCTACCCGAAGAAGGAGGAGGAGAAGCTGAAGTAAGCGAGCCCATTTTGGTGCCATATTACTGAGGTTATTTTCCAGGGACTCGAAAATCATCGAGCTGCTGTACGAGGAGGCCAAGAACAACGTCCTGAGCGGCCGCTACATCATGGAAACTGCACAAGCAATAATGCTGGGGGGAATCCAGGCCAGGATAGAGCTGGGACCGTACAACTCAGGCACCCACACGACGAGCTACTTCAGGTACGCACGAAAAACTTGCCCAAAGCGGGTTCTCAAGGTTGTGAAAATTTCAGGGAAAACCAGACGCGCTTTCTGCCATCTCACGTGTGCTCCAGCTGGTCCTGGCTGCCGATGAGCCGCTCGACATCACCGGAGTACAGGCTCCTGGACCAGTTCAAGCGCGTTCCGATCTCAGCCACGACCCGCAAGCTTATGAGGAAGTATCTGGAGTTCTGCTGGGCCCTGCCTTTCTACGGGTAATTCTTCCATATGTATGAAACGATTCGCCTGATTGGCTCTTCTCCGCAGGTCGGCCTTCTTCAAGGGCCAAATCGAGCAGCCCATAACCGGAATATCAAGCTTCTTGTCCACACAGCGAGACAAGCCCATCATAATCGCCGTGAATGAACGAGGACTCTATCTGATAGACTACGAGGACTCTGTAAGTCGCAACTCTCTCCGCAAGACTTGAAGTTTAAAGCTTTGACTTTCAGACTCTATTGCTGGGCTTGCGGTACGAGGACTTCTCCTGGGACTACGGGAGACCCAGCATAGACGACCCCGAGTGCTTTCCGTGCATATTCTTAGAAGTAAGGTGCTCACACTTTGCCATTTAGCTCAATGACCTCTTTTCAGTTTGACGCCATCGAGAACGGAATCAACGTCACGAAGCTGATCCAAGTTTTCACGCGCCAGGCAGACATGATCGACTCGCTCGTCGCTCACTTCACGGACCAGATGAAGCGGAGGAAAGAGAACAACGAGCAGGAGGACGGGACCCTCCCTCGACCCACAGAGGACGTAGAAGATGGTGAGTTCGAGAGTGAAATTTTATGGGACTGATCATTCTTTCTGGTGCAGACACCAATGCCGTTCAGAACGTCGGAAATGGAGTGCTGAGCAACAAGCTGGCGAGGCTGATAACTATCACGTTCGAGGGAGGCAGGTGCATCAGTCAAATGGGATCGCTCTCCATAAGCTACTGAGGATTAGGAGTTTCAAGTGAAGACCAAAATGCGTTCACACAAAACTATAATTTTATTCATCTGTACTTCTTTTAAAGATACACAGTTTATTCTCTGAGTTACAGTAATACATCTATGACGGAAAATTTAGAAATCCTTTCAATTCGCTTAACTACACAAGGGAACGAAAGAGAAGAGACTGAACCAATCCAGGAATCACAGCACCTTGATATAGGATGGGCCTGACTGGCTTCAATCAGACGCTGAAGTCAACGAGAGTGGCGCTCGATGAGGCTCGAGACACATCTGACTTTGTCTGCACGGCAGATGAGGTGGTCTTTTGGTTGTTTTGGATCGCGTTCGTAAGATCCCCAGGTGCCATTCCGTTTGCACTGCTTCTCTGCCCATCATCCCCTTCTTCTTCCTCCTCTAGACCCAATCCTGCATCTTTTTCCGCGAATTCTTTTATGATTTGGTTCATCCTTTCGTCGTTCAGCTTCTTGTTCTTCTCTAGCTTGGCTCGTAGATCGGCGTCATCCTCGGCTGGGTCACGCTGATTGCTAACAAAGTGATCTACCATCTCGTAAAGGTCGAGTTTTCTTCGTTTCTGAAGAAGGCGACCGACAGACAGGAAGGCCTCTTGTGCTAAAATTAGAGAAAAGAGCCTCTGTTGGGGACAAAACTAACATCTTTCGACTTACCGGTCTGGAGCTTCAATGAGATTATGAAGGAACCTTGACCCTTTATTCTCACGGTGTTAAATCTTTGCTATTTGGACAGACAGACAGATAAACGAGCACCGTCAGTAAATTGAGTAAATAAACGATCCACTCCCTGAAATTCTCGGTCTTGAAAAATCGAGGTATCCAGCGACAACCGGAACTGTAAATATACATTTCTATGCAACGGAAATGGTTGGACGGAAAACATTTTAAGGCCACAAAAATGTGTGGCCAAAAATATCGAAATCGAGTTTAGTTCCCAGCAGAAAGTTTATATACTTGCTTACCGTAAAGTTTTTCTTCGTCTTTTCTCAAATTGTACACAAACTTCTTATTGCAGTGCTGCATTATCTTGAGAATGTCCAGGAAGTCCGGCACGTTCTTGGATTTGTTCACGAAAGTCTGGACGGCCTTGTTGAACTCTTGCAGGTTTGTTTCGTGAAACTTTATGCGTTTCTTTACAACCCTATTGGCGTGCTCGTCCTCCCCCGTGAGCTGGCAGATCTTCTGGTAGATGGCCTTTGCTCGCTTCTGGAACTTCCCCACCTGGAACCACGTCGAGTTGCTCTCGTCATCAAAGTTCACCTCGGCGTTTTCAAGCTCTTTTATTTTCTGGACACACTTCTCCAGAGCCGTGTTTAGTCCCTTGAGTCTCTTGTCCAGCTTCGACTCTGGCTTGTCTGAGGTCGACCCCAGGGAGCCGTCGACGCAGTCCTTGCGAATCTTCATCTCATCCACGATGGGCTGCAGCTTCAGGAAGACTAGGCTGGGCTCGTTTCGGATCCCCTCAGTCGTCTGACGGACCTGTAGTCTGAAGTTTTTGGAATGAGTGAAGTCAGTGGGAGCGCTGCGGTAGAGCTTCAGAAGCTTGTTGGAGATCAGTCTTTCCATGTCGGGGGAGGGATCTGCTTCTCGACAGGCTGCGATCATGTTTGCAAAGTCCTCAGTTAGCTTCTTGGGCTCCGCTTTCGGAAGAGCGGAATCTCCGTCTGTCTTTCTGCAACAGAAAACTCACTCATTTGAAGACAAGAAGGAGGTATCTTACATCTCGCTGGTGTTTGAGGTCTCATCTCTACGGGAGTCGTCCGCCAGGGCGTCTTCTTCGAACCTCTCAACGGTGAAGTTTTCGTTGACTTTGTTGAGAAAGATGTAGTCATCTCCTCTAGTTCCGGCCTCGATGAGTCTCGTGTGTTCCGAGGACGAGCTCTCTTTGGAGGTCTTTGTTATGGTGACTTCTCTAGACAAAGTCACTGGCGTAATCCGCTTTCGAGGGGCTGGAGATGGATCTGCAGCAGGTCTTTTATTTGAGGCCGGTCTTGAGGAGACCCGAGTGGAAGGTCTCTTCTGGTTGTTTTCCTTCGAATTGGCCTGAAACATGACGGTAAATGAGCGCTATATTTTACGACGACACTCGCGGTGACAATCATTACGAAATTTATGTCTATCTCGGCGGTAAAATCTCAAAACAAACAAATAATCAATGTTTACCTCGTCGTCTGACGAATCTACCACAATGACTTCCGACATCGGCAGATAGTTCTTTCTGGGACTCAAGCGAAATGCGGGTTTGATTGACGAAAAACCACATAAAAGCCTAAAAACCTTTACGCTTTTATGTTAACTTTTGTTGAAGTGATTTGTCATTTAAACGTCAGTCAATTGCTATCGCGAGAGTCTCCGTGATCTTACTTCACGGGGCGTTCGTGACTTTGCGTTTCCTGCCTACCTTTCTTCAAAATCGAGTAATTTTTTGAAATGCAAAAATCGAAAAACCGTTTAAAAATAGCGAGCTGTTTTATAATTTTCAACAAGCACTCCTCACAACTTCAATGAGCATGTAAAAAGTCGGGAACATGCCTCCCACAAAGGTCAGTCCTCTCGCTGGCTGCCCAATTTTGTAGCCAGCGTATACGATTGTGTGGAGGATCCTCGAAAACGCCACGAGTCGGATCAAATTGACTGCCAGCAACACGTTGGGCTTCGTGAGGACGTAGAGGAAGCCAATCACGAAAAATGGCACCAGATTTTCGAGGTCATTTCGGTGAGCCCTTCTGATTCTCTCGACGTCGGGGTCATCGAACTTTACTTTGGCCGCCTTTTTTCCCTTGACGTCCTCCGGGTTTGAGAAAACCTGAAATTTCTGAGCTCAGAAAAGTTTCACTTGGATCAATCAGCTTCACCATTTTGCGGAATCGCTCTTTGCCGGTCCAAAGTGCCATCGCCAGCATTTTGAGGGCCAGCACGGTGCTCCAAAAGGCGTAGGCCCTGAAGACGTGATTATCGGAATCAATCAGCTCCAGCACTCTCATCTTCAAGCGGTTTTCTCACACTAGCTAGCTAGCACAAAAGTACCTGTATATTGAGTTCGATAAGATACCACCGTCTACGGAAACACACCAAAATGTACCATGATCGGCAAGAGAGTGAGGAAAGCCAGAGCTCTGGAGAGCTAGAAGAGAGGCCTCACCGGTGTTGGATTAAGCACCGGTAATTTTTGGTACACCAAATTAAATTTCTTACCAGCTAGCTGGCTAGCCAATTCTAAAATCTTGAACAGTCAAAATATCAGCTTTGGACAGTCAAAATCTAGGAACAAGTTTGAAATTAGTGGGCCAGAGGACTTCCTTGCCAGCCAGAATCATTCTTGGTTTGTCAAGATTGCTTTGACACAGCAAGCTCCGTCGAGTTTGATCTGCCAGCATTTGATTGCCATTTCCTTTCACATCTTTTTTAAAAATTAGCAAGCTAAATTCTTCATCTTGGCCAGCCAAAATCTGTAGTTTGTTAGCCTATCAATCTCAGGAGTAAGCATACCTTTTGGCATACCAACAAATGCATACCAACAACTTTTGGCACACCAACAAATTAAATACTTGCAGTTTCCTTTATGTTTTATTACAATGTTTTCAGGAACTTATCATAATCTTCTAGGGTAGACTTGGCAAGCTCCTCCACGAATTCTTTGTCTGGAAGTGTGGCAAGTTGGCTGGGGGGAACAAAGAGCTCCTTCTTGGGGTCGTACATTTTACAAAATTCGATGGCTGTTTGGTTCTAATTGGATAAAAAGTAGGTACCTAAAACATAAAAAGATGCTTTTTTTGGTCGGAGGATCGCACACGAAAGTTGAGAAATGTATCTAAAACGCAATTTCTTGCATTCGTTTTGTACTGAAGAGTTTGATATTGAGTCTCGGTTCTCGCATTTGCTTCACATGCCACTGCAAATTTTTGGTTTTTCGCGTTATTTTCTACAAACTGAATCTCCATACTAGTTCCCTGCGAATTGTGGTCTTTCCAATTACCGTAAATCCTCTAAAAATTCTAGTGTCATTCGGAGACACTGAAAGGGGCTCGAGCGATGCCTACATTTAAAGGTTTGTAAGTAGCAAACAGATTGAATGTTGCTGAAACACACAATTGGTGCTTTTTAATCAACTGTTGCAGTACCTAATTGTGTGAAAAAAATAAAAATTGGTTGAAAGGTTTAAGCGGAAAAAAGCGATTTCCTCAGAAAGTCGCGTAAAAATGGTGCTGCAAACGGCAGACACGAGACGAAATACAGAATGAAACGTTTTTCTTTTTCATCCTACCTTTTGTCAGTGTCAATTTCGATGCGCCAGCGCTACTAAAACTCGTAAACTCTTTGAAAAAGTCTGTAAAACGTTAAACCATGGCCGATACCGCTGTAGAATCTGTCCCAGCTGAGAAGGTAGCATCCCCAGCTGCGAAAAAGGCTTCAAAGCCAAAATCCTCCAAATCTAGTGGAGACAAGAAGCCTAAGGCTAAGCCCACTCACCCTCCCGTCGCTCAAATGATCACTTCCGCGATCAAGAGCCTGAAGGAACGCAATGGATCCTCATTGCAAGCCATCAAGAAGTACTTGGCAGCCAATTACAAGGTCGATGCTGAGAAGCTGTCGCCCTTCATCAAGAAGTTCCTCAAGAATGCCGTCACCAACGGAAAGCTCGTTCAGACAAAAGGCAAGGGTGCCTCTGGATCATTCAAGCTGGCCAGCAAGAGCAAGGAGGAGAGCTCACCGAAGAAGACAAGTGTGAAGAAGCCCGTTGCGAAAAAAGTCAAGAGTGCCGGAGACAAGGCTAAGGCTAAGAAGGCAGCACCTGGAGCTAAGAAAGCTGGTGTGGTGAAAAAGGCTGCAGTTAAGAAGAGTGCAGAAAAGAAGGCCAAAGCAGCACCGGCAAAGGCTGCGAAGAAGGCTGGTACCGCGAAGCCCAAAGTTGCCCCCAAGCAGAAGCCCACGAAACCCAAAGCTGCTGCTGTGAAGAAGCCAAAAACGCCGAAACCGAAGAAGGCTACTGGCACTCCAAAGAAGGCGGCCGCCAAAAAAGTAGCACCAAAGAAAAAGTAAAAGAAGCTCTTTCTTACACACTACATAAACCCTAAACAGTCCTTTTAAGGACTACCACAAAAATTAAGATCAAGTTTAACAGCGTTTCGCATGACCTGCCCATTTCAAATTTGGGATAAAGCCATTGCAATTTTTTTCTCGATCCAAATTGTGTTCTCGGGTGTCGAGTTTTAGTCATTCCTCTCCTTTGTGTTTTGTTTTCCTTCATATTTTAGCCAATTTTCATACCTTTCCAGCCATACTAATAGGATACAATTTAACCTACGTACATATGTATGGATGAGCATATCAGAAAGAAGGCAAACATTTCCACTTGTATTCATGTATTGGCGCTCTCGGATTAAAAGTTACTAAAGGAAGAAGATTTCATGAATTGTATATTTAAACTTTTTCTTCATTTATTTGGTGGTCCTTAAAAGGACCGTTTTGTTTAATTTTCATTTTCACTGTCGTCGTCCATAAATTTAACCTCCGAAACCGTACAAAGTGCGGCCTTGACGCTTCAATGCGTAAACCACGTCCATGGCAGTTACTGTCTTCCTTTTGGCGTGCTCAGTGTAGGTCACAGCATCTCGGATAACGTTTTCCAAGAATACTTTGAGGACACCTCGGGTTTCTTCGTAGATGAGGCCAGAAATACGCTTGACACCACCACGACGGGCTAAACGACGAATAGCGGGCTTCGTGATTCCCTGGATGTTATCACGCAGCACCTTGCGATGACGCTTGGCTCCTCCTTTGCCCAAGCCTTTTCCTCCTTTTCCGCGTCCAGTCATTTTATTTTAGTTTTTGTTGTTGTTGTTGTTTTCTACGATGTTCACCGTACAAGAATTAAAATTTAACTGATGCTCGAAACTGCAATTGACGCTCTATTTATACCGTACGCTGTACGTGGCTCGTACACAATGTTGTATAGCGAGCAATTTTGGCCACATTTTTCCTTCTTTTTCTCGATAAAATGTGTTAATTCATGAATATTTTGTGTATTTTGTTTCATTTATGTCAGTGGTACGAAAAGAAGAAGAAGAAATTAGGAAAAAGAGCGAAAATGCCACTTTTGAAGGAATTTGGAGGGAAACCCATACAACCACACTGAAATCATATAAGTACCTGCGAGATTGGAGCGGAGCGTCACTTGAATTCGAAACGTCGTAACGAAAAGTTCAATTTCTAAAAATAAAAATGGCTCGTACAAAGCAGACTGCTCGCAAATCCACTGGAGGAAAAGCTCCCCGCAAACAATTGGCCACCAAGGCTGCTCGCAAGAGCGCCCCAGCTACTGGAGGAGTAAAGAAGCCCCATCGTTACCGCCCTGGTACCGTAGCTCTCCGAGAAATCCGTCGTTATCAGAAGTCGACGGAGCTCCTGATCCGCAAACTGCCGTTCCAGCGATTGGTTCGTGAAATCGCGCAGGATTTCAAAACCGACTTGCGTTTCCAGAGCTCAGCCGTGTTGGCTCTCCAAGAAGCCAGTGAGGCATACTTGGTTGGCTTGTTCGAAGACACCAACTTGTGCGCCATCCACGCCAAGCGTGTGACAATTATGCCAAAGGACATCCAATTGGCTCGCCGCATCCGAGGAGAACGCGCTTAAATTTCCACTCAACTTCAGACACATCCAAAAACGGTCCTTTTAAGGACCACCACAAAAATTAAGAAAAAGTTTTAACAATATTTACAATTTACATTACATTTTCTTGTGCTCGACTCAGCTTATTGATTAAAAGTCGTCACGATTGTGATTTGTAAGCTGTAGAAAGGTAATTATTTTGACTCGTTTCGTTTGATACGACAATTTCAATTTGTACGTAGATAAAATACTGTTAGAGGAAAAATAATGATAAACTTTTTTGATATTAATTTGTAGATAAAAGAAAAATAGGGAGGAAGCGTTTTAACATACTGTAAAAGTCAAAAGTCTGGTAGTTTATTTACTGACCTTCTATTATGAGGATGAGGATATAGTTTAAATATTTTTTGAGAGGTGGATAAATTATTAGAAATAGGTAAACTTTTTCGTTATAATTTTGGTGGTCCTTAAAAGGACCGTTTTGTTTAATTGTTCTTTTTCGTCGTCGTCGTCGTCTTGTTTACTTGGAGCTGGTGTACTTGGTTACTGCCTTTGTTCCTTCAGAAACGGCGTGCTTAGCCAACTCTCCTGGCAAGAGCAAGCGAACTGCAGTCTGGATCTCCCGAGAAGTGATCGTGGATCGCTTGTTGTAGTGAGCCAAGCGAGACGCCTCAGTAGCGATACGCTCAAAGATGTCGTTGACGAAGCTGTTCATGATGCTCATGGCTTTCGATGAAACTCCGGTATCGGGATGGACTTGCTTCAACACCTTGTAGATGTAAATAGCGTACGACTCCTTTCGGCGACGCTTCTGCTTCTTATCTCCCTTGGAGATATTCTTCTGGGCCTTTCCTGCCTTCTTGGCGGCCTTTCCGCTGGTTTTGGGTGCCATTGTTGTTGGGTAGTTTGGGTCTTGACTGTACGAATACACAAATCCGAATGATGCCGGTCTCGTACATTTGTTCGGTATTTATTTGTATTTTCTCCCGACACAGCTACCTATCCAACCACGCGCATACACACACACTATATAAACAGTGAGAATTGCGAGTGAGGCATCATTCGATTTTGAAACGTTAACGTGTAAACAACTAAAACCGAAAGCGAAAAAATGTCTGGACGAGGCAAAGGAGGAAAAGTTAAGAACAAGGCGAAGAGTCGTTCAAACCGAGCTGGATTGCAGTTCCCAGTCGGTCGTATCCATCGTTTGCTGCGAAAAGGAAACTACGCCGAACGAGTGGGAGCTGGAGCCCCAGTTTACCTTGCCGCAGTGATGGAGTACTTGGCTGCCGAAGTATTGGAGTTGGCAGGAAATGCTGCCCGAGACAACAAGAAGACTCGTATCATCCCCCGTCACTTGCAGTTGGCTATCCGCAACGACGAAGAGTTGAACAAGCTCCTTTCGGGTGTCACAATCGCCCAAGGTGGTGTCTTACCCAACATTCAAGCCGTCTTGTTGCCCAAGAAAACTGAAAAGAAGGCTTAAACGACTCCAGCACGAAATCATCAACTCAACTAAACTCAAACGGTCCTTTTAAGGACCACCAAAATGATAAAGAAAAAGTTTTGACAATACCAATACATTTAAATTTTTCGAGAATCACGCTCTGCTATTTACATTTTATAAAATTCGATGGCTATTTGGTTCTAATTGGATAAAAAGTAGGTACCTGAAACATAAAAAGATGCTTTTTTTGGTCGGACGATCGCACACGAAAGTTGAGAAATGTATCTAAAACGCAATTTCTTGCATTCGTTTTGTACTGAAGAGTTTGATATTGAGTCTCGGTTCTCGCATTTGCTTCACATGCCACTGCAAATTTTTGGTTTTTCGCGTTATTTTCTACAAACTGAATCTCCATACTAGTTCCCTGCGAATTGTGGTCTTTCCAATTACCGTAAATTTTCTAAAAATTCTAGTGTCATTCGGAGACACTGAATGGGGCTCGAGCAAACAGATTGAATGTTGCTAAAACACACAATTGGTGCTTTT
Organism: Forcipomyia taiwana; assembly: GCA_963930915.1. Lineage (NCBI taxonomy): Eukaryota > Metazoa > Arthropoda > Insecta > Diptera > Ceratopogonidae > Forcipomyia > Forcipomyia taiwana. The sequence continues at coordinate 5,659,418 of CAWVOI010000099.1, read as the reverse complement.
TAATCAACGTTGCAGTTTGTCGGTGTCAATTTCGATGCGCCAGGCGCGCTATGTTATACATATGCATATGTTATTCATCATTTCAAATCTAGCAAATCATAGAACACATGTTTGCCCCTATCACTTAAGGGGGTGGGTTAAGAGGCCTCCGAAGGGAGGAAAAATTTAGTTGCTCCGATTGAGCTGAAATTCAGAATGGTCATGTAAAATGACAAAATAAGCAACTTTTGTGTCGGGTCATCGTCTCAAAAATGTAAAATAACGGACTCTGGGAGTCAATAAGTTGCCACCCAAGACTTCCCCTGGCGAACAGTAGGGCAAAATTTCCGATTCAACCGATTGAGCTGAAACTTTGGCAACTGTTAGATGGCATTTAATCCATCAAAAAACAGTTCTAGGGCTTGTTCACATATTACGTAACGGTGAAAATCGAGATTTTCGACCCCCCCCCCCTCTGTCACGGTTTGTCCTATATAACAGTACTTGAGTTTGTACTGACTGTCACGGAGCGGCCGACACCCCCCCCCCCCCCCCCCTTGGACCGTGACGTAATATGTGAACAGCTCCCTACAGTAAGTCTCTATGACCTAAGGATGTGGAGCTGAGGGCTCCAAAAGTCCGTATGAGACGAAAATTTGTCGTCTCCCATTTAGTGAAACTTGGGCAAATGTTGGATGACATTAAATTTGGCAAAATAGCCTTCTTCGTTAAGCTTCTATGCCTTTGGGATCAAAGTCAGGGATTCAGTGACGAAATTTGTGACAAAATATTTTCACTTGGACCCAACTTTTGCAACAAAGCGAATTGAAAATGCACTCAAATGCGTTCGTCCCCGACTAAGCTTTAAACATGTTTTTAATTAAAATTAAATTTAATTAAAATTTTCTTGAAATTAAATGAGAGTTTTGGAGGGTAAACATATTTTTGGGAATTTTGATAATTTGAAACGTGTTGGACTGTCAAGATCTAGGAACAAGTTTTAAATTGGTGTGCCAGAGGACTTCCTTGCCAGCCAGAATCATTCTTGGTTTGTCAAGCTTGAAACTTTGACACAGCAAGCTCCGTCGAGTTGATCTGCCAGCATTTGATTGCCATTTCCTTTCACACATTTTTTTTAAATTAGCCAGCTAAATTCTTCATCTTGGCCAGCCAAAATCTATAGGCATACCTTTTGGCATACCAACAAATACATACCAACAACTTTTGGCTCACCAACAAATTAAATACTTGCAGTATCCTGTATGTTTTATTACAATGTTTTCAGGAACTTATCATAATCTTCTAGGGTAGACTTGGCAAGCTCCTCCACGAATTCTTTGTCTGGAAGTGTGGCAAGTTGGCTGGGGGGAACAAAGAGCTCCTTCTTGGGGTCGTACTGTGCCCTCCCGAGTGTCTCCAAAAACTGGTGTCTCTGCCTGATCTTGAACTGCTTCGTCGTCAGGACCTCTGGAAACTGCAGAATGTCCTTGTGACTCAGCCCCATCGTTCTGTGTACGTAGTCAAACCTATTCTGGAGTTCTTCGTTGTCTGAAAAAGTTAAGTTTGTAAATTTGCATCAGGAAATCCAAAAACTAACTTACTCAGCATGAAAATACGAGGTTTGGCCAATAGCAGACTCTTGACTTCCTCTTGCTCGAATCCCTGCTCCTCCCTCACGGTGAAAGTATTTCTTTCGACGTGCTCGATTTTGTACGTGATGAGCCTCGGCTGCTTGGCCGCCAGCAGCCTCACTTCGTGCCCCTTGAGCTGAAACGCTTTCTGAAAGTACCCCAGTCTCGCGTCGATTCTCTTGGTGGAAAAATTCAGCCAGTACGGGTTCACAAGGATTATTCTGGAGATCATCTCAGGGGTGAACCTCTTGGACTCCAGGTAATTCACCCTCACTTGCAGGTCGTCTAGGGTCTCCTTGAATATGGCGGGGTTTTTGGTAATGAACTTCCCGAACTCTTCCGGGGGCACCCCATTGTCTTTGAGGAACAGCAGGTGCTCCTTGCAGTCCCGGTCGAAGTCTAGCTGGAGCAGAAGCTGACCGAGGCCTTTGCGCTTTTCGATTTTGTACAGATCGACTCCCAGCTCTAAGAACCTCTTGAGACTGGCTGATTTGTTCGCGTAAGCTGCCATGTTGAAGGTCGGAGCCAGGTACGGGGCAAACTCGTCCATTTCAGTGGCTCCTTGCGGCTCCATGAGAGACTTGCTGTCTCTCTTCTCCACCGTTGTGGGTAAGGTACATAGTCTGGCACTGCTTTCGAGGACACCTGATGCCTTTCCGGATGAGAGGAGCACCAGTCTTCTTAAAAACATTCTAAATTTGATTGATTTGCGCCTCACAAAATTTTCACGCCTGAATTATTGTTTTGATATGATCAGCTGATTTTTGTTGACATCTTCAAAGATCCTGTCGCCGGTAGAAATTCAATTAAAAAGTGCAAGGAAACCAAAAATGGCTTCTAACCTACCCGAGACCGACTCAGAGGACGAGCTGCCGAGTGGGTGGGAGCCTAAAATAGCAACGGACAACACAGTTTACTACGTTAAGTGAGTGAACTTTGACCCTCGCGGAGAAACAGGTTTCTCATCGTCGAGCCGATTAGATACCGCACTTCCTTTCCGCGATGTTGGCTCTAATAGGTCGCGTGTGGAGACAGACACTCTCCAAAATCCAGGCTTTCCTGCTCGGCCGAAATGAGTTTGATTTCAAGGACGTTTTCTACTACAATTCCAGCACCCTGTACAAGCAGACCCAGTGGACGCACCCGAAGACGGGCAAGATGAAAAAAGTGGCTTCCGACCTGCCTCTGGGGTGGGAGCGGCGCACGGATGAAGCAACGGGACAGGTCATTTTCGTGGACACTTCGACCCAGCGTGAGACCTACATCGACCCTCGGCTGGCCTTTGCGACCGAAGAGGTCCCCACGACCATCGCCGAGGTGCGACAGAGATTCGACGCGTCCACGAAGGCGCTTCAGGTGTTGCACGGGAAGGACCTAAGTGGGAAGGTTGCGGTCATCACGGGAGCCAGCAACGGCATCGGTCTGGAGACGGCCAAGTCTCTGGCATTCCACGGATGCGAGGTCATTTTCGCCTGTCGGAGTGGGAAGGCTGCTGAGGACGCCATTGCCAAGATCGAGGCTGAGAGACCCAAGGCTGCGAGAAAGTGCCGGTTCATGAAGCTGGAGCTGAGCTCGCTGAGGTCAACGAAGGACTTCATCGAGAACTTGAAGCAGGACCTGAAGCACGTCGACTTTCTCATCCTCAACGCTGGAGTCTTCGGACTCCCTCACACAACTACTGAAGGTGAGTCCCAGATTGAAGCTCGGGATGAGAAGTACAGCCCTTCAAATCCTTTCAGACGGCTTCGAGACCACATTCCAGGTGTGCCACTTGTCGCACTTCTACCTCGCCACGTCCCTCACAGACCTCCTCGACAGCAAGTCCCGCGTCATCGTGGTCTCCTCTGAGTCTCACAGATTCGCCAACCTGCCCTCCCACGGCCTCACCGAGGACCTTCTCTCGCCTCCCGAAAGCAAGTTCTGGAGCATGCTGGCTTACAACAACGTGAAACTCTGCAACGTCCTGTTCGCGAAGGAGCTAGCCAAGCGGCTGCAGAAACGAGGCACAAGCGTGTTCTCGCTGCATCCGGGAAACATGGTCTCAACTGGGCTCCCTCGCTCCTGGTGGCTCATGCGGCTTTTGTTCTTCTTCGTCCGTCCGTTCACCAAGTCACTGGTGAGTATGGCGAACTAAATCTTTAAAGGAACCTTAGTTGGAATTTAGGGCTTTTCAGCGTTCGAAATTAAATAGAAAGATTCCAGGGTGGGGCAAGGAATCATGGAGGTGACGAGCCTAATTTCTCGAATTCTTACAGCAACAAGCGGCCGCCACGACGGTCTACTGCGCAATAGCGGAGGAGCTGAGCGGCCTGACGGGGCTCTACTTCAACAACTGCTTCATCTGCGAGCCCAGCGGACTAGCCCAGAACGATGAGCTGGCGGAGAGTCTCTGGGAGCTGTCTGAGAAGATGATCCAGAGCAAGCTTCGGTCGTACGAATGAACTTTTTACTCTCTTAAATAAAATATCTTACAGAAAATACTATCTTTGAGACTCGGAGGGGCTTCAGAAGTCGGTGACCCTACCCTTGCGTTCCCAGTCACCGTACCTCGTGGGCTCTGGACCTCGGGGACCTCCAATCTCGCCCGTGCTGGGATTCACGTTGTCCGGAAAGGCCTCCAACGGCTGCTGTTCCTGATAAGGGTGCTTCCCGGCTAGTTCGTCAAGCTTCCCAATGGGCGTCTTCTCGCGCAGCTTCTTCTGGAACTCCTCCATGCGCGGGCTGACGGGCTTCTGGGGTTTCTCGGAGTCCGACGAGGCCAGACGGGTCCACAAACTCGCATTCGCGGGCCGGAGTCTTCTCAGGGCGAGCATGTCACTGAGCTGAAAGACGATGACTGGGATAAAATTATGGGTCTGCTTTCGTTGAAATTAGAATTACTTTTGGGATCTAATTGATTGAGAGGAAAAAAGTTGAATAAAATTACAGCTTCGAACTTTGTTGACCAAAACTTTCTTCGGCGACCATCACTTAGCATTACCTTCGTTACCCAAGAGTTTGAATGAATATCCGTTGGGGAATTCGAGCCCAAGCGCCACATCAAATTTGGGTTGAATGAAATATTTTCAACATGTGAATGCAAGGTTGCTTCATTTTCAACCTGATTAAAAAGCCTGGGTATTTGGGTGACTCTGTTTTCCAAATGTTTCGCCGAATTAGTGAAGGCTCTGTCGTGAGCTCGGGTATATAAAAGCACGATTCTCCTCATTCGATCACAAAGCCTCCGGACATTGCCGAAATCCCGAGGTTCTGGAATTTAAAAACATCACGTTAGAAGTCGTTTAAAAGTCTCGCCGTCGTCTGGGAAGTCAGAGCATACGTAAAATGGGACCGAAGTCAGTAGGAGCTACTTTGGCGATCCTGCTAGCCACAAATGGGCTATCTCAGGCTGCCATCTACCCAATGGTGATCAACACCTGGGACTACATGGACGCGACCACGGCGGCCTGGAAGGACCTCAAGCAGAACAACGGAACGGCCGTGACCGCCGTCGTGGCGGGAGTCGAGTACTGCGAGATGGCCGCCTGCGGAGGAACCGTGGGCTTCGGAGGCTCGCCCGACGAGTACGGCGACACGAATCTCGACGCCTGCATCTTTGACGGAGCCACCATGAAGTCCGGGGCCGTCGGAGGCCTGAGGTACTGCAAGTCGGCCATCAGAACCGCCTACTACGTGCTCTGTCACACCTTCCACTCGCTTTTAGTGGGAGGCCTCGCCACTGACTTTGCCCGCAACATGGGGCTCAAGATCGAGGCCATTGGATCTTCTGCGTCTGCGATCGAGTACAACAACTGGAAGGCGGACAACTGCCAGCCCAACTTCTGGAAGAAAACCGTCCCAGACTCCGAGACGAGCTGCGGTCCCTACACCCGACCAGACCCGGACCCCGTCTACCGACCCCCTCCCAACCCATGGATCTTCTCGCCCCAGAACGCCGCTCCCATTCCCCAGCCCAACGTTGGCAACGTCAGCCGGACCAACCACGACACACTCAGCATGATCGTCATCGACGGGAGTGGCAACTTTGCCGCCGGGTCTTCCACCAACGGGCTCAGCCACAAGATTCCCGGGCGCGTGGGAGACGCCTCAATTGTCGGGTCTGGAGTCTACGCCAGCAACGAGGTTGGAGCCGCCATCTGCTCTGGCAACGGGGACGTTCTTCAGCGGTTCTCTCCCGCCATTCTTGCTGTTTCGTACCTGGAGGCTGGGCTGAGTCCCTGGGAGGCGGCCTGGAAGGTCGTGGACAAGGTCAACCGATGGTACCCCAACGTGCTCTTCGGGATCGTCGTAGTGAACCTCAACGGGGAGATCAGCGCTGCGTGCTCGGGATTGGAGGAGTTCTCGTACTCGGTGATCAACGACGAGAGCTGCGCGGGGGCCGACAATGTTATCGTCTACAGAGTTGCTTGCTCAGTCAAGACCTGTTGATTCAATTTGTTGTTTTCTTATTAAAATTTTTAATGTTTTCAAATCGGAATATTTTTATTTATGACTTTGAAATCCTAAAAAAAATTCCCAGTTTTGAAAAAACTTCGAAGGTTGCAAGGTTCGAGTGTTTTAAGCAAATTTTTTTCAAAAATTTAAGCAATAATGATGTCCCACTTATATTTAGCTCCGAAACTAAGTGTCCAAAGACCCTAATTCGAAATCGAAAAAAAAGTTTTTTGCTACTCCTTTGCACATCTAAGTTTTTTTAAGACTCTTCTTTAGCTCCTCCGCATTTTTGAAATTAAATGGCCAAAAAAGCCTAGGAGGAGCTCGGGAGGACTCAAAGAAAAAATTTTTTTCATTTTTGAAAAAAATGTGATTAACTTCGCATGTATACAAGTTTCTTTCATTTTTAAAATTTTGGCGAAAATTACCAACTTTGGAGACAGATTCGGAGGCTGTTGTTACCGGCAAGGCGTAGCATTTTTGAATTCTTGGAGTCCAGAGAACCCGCCAGTGGGTCGGTGAAAAAAGAGGTGAGTTTGAAATTTTTGAATTCAATCAAAAATGGGAACAAACCATTTGTTAGATCATGTTGAACCCAGGCTTGTATGGAAAAATCGGAATTTGCCTGCTCCATGTAAAATAGAAAAAAATTCCATGCTCTAAGCCCAAGACCCTACATAAACTGTATTGACCTCTCACTCTATATCAGAAACTGATAGCGACCCAATTACATATGAATACAGAGCTTCGAATGAAGACCTTCTTGGCCACAAAATTCTCACCTGCAAACGCCTCTAAAGTCTGGAGAATTTGAAACACGCTGCTAGACGCATTTTTACGCACTTCTATCATCGTTGGAATTCAGGTCAACTCACGCAGACTATATCCCGGGTCATGGTAACCCCAGACAAGTGCGAATTCTATGATTTAGGACACCTAAGTGGATCAACTCGACTGATTAAAAACCGAGAAAGATGCAGATTCACCTCAGTTTTAATTCAGAATGCATTCAATGAGGATCTTTTTAACGCTCGTGGCCTTCGTTACACTCTCCGAGGCCTCGTTTCCCATTTGTGTCTCTACCTGGGACAACATCGATGCTAACATAGTGGCTTGGAAGAACCTCAAGGAGCAGAACGGAACCGCCCTCAGCTCTGTCGTGCTGGGGGTCGAATTTTGCGAGCTCAGTGGCTGCACCGGAGTTGGCTTCAACGGCGGGAAAACGGACGAGAATGGCGAGGCCACTCTGGACGCCCTGATAGTGGATGGAGTTACCATCAAATCTGGGGGAGTTGCGGGCTTGAGGTACATCAAGCAGGCCATCAGAACGGCCTACTTTGTCCTCACCAACACCTACCACACCCTCATCTCGGGCGACCTTGCCACTGACTTTGCCGTGGAAATGGGTCTCTACTCCCAGGGTCTCAGTACCTCCAAGTCCATAATAGGCTGGGAAAATTGGAAGGGCGACAAGTGCCAAAGAAACTACCGTAGGAACGTGGCTCCGAACCCCCTCGAGAACTGCGGACCCTACTACCGAATCCCCTACGACCCCAACGACCTCAACCCCCCTCAGTACGGACCCAACCCCTTCGCTTTCGATCCCGCCAACAGCCAGATTACGCCGAGCAGTGACGTAAAGTTTGATCCCTCGAGAATCACCCGAGACTCCATTGGACTCATTTGCATCGACGGCAAAGGCAACGTGGCCGCTGGAGTCTCCACGAACGGCGCCAACCGCAAGATTCCTGGGCGCGTCGGAGACAACGCAGTTCCCGGAGCCGCAGCTCATGCCCAGAACAACGCAGGTGCCGCAGTTACGACCGGAGTGGGCGACTACATGATAAACTTCTCCCCCTCGAACACCGCCATCAATTACCTGGAGGCAGGGCTTACTCCTCTAGAAGCGGCCAAGAAGGTCATCGACAAGATCAACGCCTGGTACCCTAACATGCAGGCTGGAATCGTCGTTGTGAGCGTCACTGGCGAGGTTGGAGCTGCCTGCTCTGGTATCGGCGAGCTCTCCTACACCGTGATTGACGAGAGCCAGTGTGAAGAAAGCGCAGTAGTCAATCGAGTGACTTGCGAGCTGTATCCTCGCGAGACTCCTCCTGTATGTGCTTAAGCTTTTGTTACCATTCAATAAATTTTTGTTAACCAATGAAACAATTTATGAATGTGATTTTATTGATTTAGCTTCGACTGCCACTGTTCTCGGAATTCGAGAAATCTTATGCAAAATTATGAACTTCATAGGATCGTAAAATGGGGTGTACATCGAGGTTTCATGGGATATGCCTTTGGAACTACTTTAACATCCACTCGTTCAACTAGAGCAACGAATACTATGACGAGGACTTTTCGCAGGAGACTCTCGTCGAGGCAGTTTTTAGTGCAATTGCGACCTCATTTTTCGAACGTTTTCAAAGCTAAAATATTCCACTTATTCATTTTGGAGATTCTGGGTTCTCATTCACACTAACCGAGAGTTTGTATAAGATTATGACGTTTTTCCTGAAGACTGGTCTGAGGACATTTATTAAGGAGGAGAATAAAGATAATTTGAATTCTTCTTTCAGGATTAATCTACGGAGTACTAGTTTAAAACATGTTTAAATCTTAGTCGGACGAACGCATTTGAGCTTTACATTTTCAAATCGGTATAGTTACAAATTTGGGTCGAAGTAATAATCTTTTGTCCAAATATCTGTTTCAGTAGAAACTTAAGGAGTCTCTAGCTCCGTCCCTGGTGGTGGTACGCGTACACTGTACAACAATTATTTGCTACGTTTTACAAGTTCATCACCATAGTAAATTTTCAGCTCAATCAGAGTAACTAAAATTGTCCCCCTTTCGGTGACTTCTCACCTCACCCCCTTAGGTGATAGGGGCAAACATGTGTTCTATGATTTGCTAGATTTGACGCGATTTATAACATATAAAAAATTCAGCTTAATCGGACGAAGTATATGGAACGGGAAAACCCCCTTATCTACCCCCCAGACAGTTTTCCGGAAAAACCAAAATGATTCCACCACCCTTCAGACCATACATGACACATGCAAAAAACCGCAGGTCTCTAGCTCTAGTAGTTTCGGAGCCTTTGCGAATCAGACGAACGGATAAGTACATTTTTTTCAAAATTGATAAAAATGCACTAAAAATTAGAGATGTGTAAAAACGAAATTTACGAAACCCTAAATCCGCCCGCCCTAACCCAACCCAACCCTAATCTGCCCGCCCTAAAAAATCCTATAAGCCTTTAAATGACAACCTGGATTCTTAGTTGAATTTAGTTCACACTTGGTTCCACAAATTCAAGGCAATCACGTCAGTTTTGCCCCATATTTTCTGAATATAAACCCATCGAAGTCAAGTATAGTCAATTAATTTTTTGAAAGACGTCAGACACGATGAAACTACTCCTCCTATCAGTGGCTTTAAGCTTGGCTTCCCACAATTTCGTGAAAGCGCTCAACTTGCCTCAAGTTGTAGCGATTTTCGAAAACACCGACCTACCTCTGGCAGCCTGGAATGACCTCCAGTACAACAACGGAACCGCCGTGACATCTCTTGTGGCTGCAGTCGAGATATTCGAGCTAAACCGAGAAATACCTTTCGTCGGATACGGCTGGAGTATCGACGAGAACGGCTTCAGCTCCCTGGATGCCACAATCTTCGATGGGGCGACGCTGAAGTCCGGCTCTGTCGGGAACTTGAAGCTTATCAGACGTGCCATCCGAGCTGCCTACTACGTGCTGCAGTACTCCTTCCACTCGATCCTGGTGGGCAATGAGGCCACCGAGTTTGCAGTCCAGCTGGGTCTCGTGCGAGAGAGTCTCTCCACCGTTGAGTCAATCACAGACTACGAGAACTGGCGGGCCAACAGTTGCCAGCAGAACTACTGGAGGAACGTCGTCCCTGACCCCACGACCAGCTGCGGCCCCTACTGGAAAGCCTCCGACGAGCCCTCCAGACCCGGCCCCAACCCCTTCATCTTCTCCCCAGACACTGCCCAAGTCACGCCTCAGCCCCTCAGCAACTATCCCACCGTCCTCGCCACTGCCAGCGACTCTGCAGGTCTCGTGGTCATCGATCAGCTCGGAAACGTTGCTGCTGGGTCATCGACTGCCGGCCGCAACCATCGCACTCCTGGACGCATCAGCGACGTCGCCGTGCCCGGAGCCACCGCTTACGCCTCGAACGACATTGGGGGAGCCGTCACAACCGGCAGTGGAGACGTCATGGTCCGCTTCTCCCCCGCTGGCTTGGCAGTTTCGTACCTAGAGGCGGGGCTCTCGGCCACGGAATCCGCCCAAAAAGTCATAGACAAGATCAACAGGTGGTATCCGAACGTGGAGGCTGGAGTGGTCGTGGTGGGAATCAACGGAGACATTGGAGCTGCCTGCTCCGGACGTGTTGACCTCACCTACTCGGTCGTGAGCGGCCAGCCCTGCAACTCGGTACGCGTCGAGACTGTCCAGTGCTCTTCCTACTGCGGGAACTGAATAAAGAACGCAGATCATGTACCTGCCTGGCTATTTTCTTTCAGGTTGTAATAAGTTGGCTCAATAAAGTTAAAAATAATATTCTAAATTTTTTAGCCCATCTAGGACCTAGGTGCCAACTCCGAGGGCTCAGATAGTGATTTCTAGTTTGTGAAATAGGGAAAAATATTTTTTGCAACTTCTACTGATTCTTTTTCAATTTTTCAGTACCGAAATCAGCTAAATTTGAGTTATATCATTTTTAAGCGATTTACTCTGAGATTCAAATGTAAATTTACCTGATAAGAATAAAATACGCCAGAAAATGACAATGAAGAAGTCCTTGCTGCCGAAACACGCTTTTATTGTATCGTAAAAACCTTAACTCTACCGAGATTACCACAGATCCTGCTAAACCCTACTAAGATTCACATACTTCTTCAAAAATACCTTCAATTGACGAATAACATAGTTCTCGTAGCTCTGCTGAAGCACCCTCCTGCGAATCAGGTAGAACGCCAGGGAGTGGAACAGGAAGTAGAACACGACGAGAGCCACGGCAGAGGTGTAGAAGTCCACCTCCTCAAAGCCCATAATCTTCCTCAGGAACGAAGGCTTCTTGTACGGACAGAAAGTCTCCGAGTCCGGACAGATCATGTCCTTCCTGTCGTACCCATAGACGGCGTCGATGAGACCCTCCAGGCCGAACCGCAAGTAGCTCACAGACATCAGCACTCGCATGTACTTCGGGACGTTTGCGATCCCGCCCCCGATGTTGTACACGCTGAGAAGCATCAGGGGCACAAGAAGAACAGGTCCCATGAACATTGCGTTCTGAAAAAGCGCCAACATTTAATATCATTTTTTCAAGCTCTGAAACCATAGAGATAGAGGACAAGAAAGGTACTGTTTTTTCACAAAATAATAGTCTCTTTGGGCGTCTGAACTCTACAGTAGGTAGTTACCAAAATATTGAGCCTTGAAGCCACAAGGATGCCGAAGCTCTCAGAGACCAAGAAAACCAGGATGGCAGTGACGAAGAACATCGAGACTCGATGCAGCTCCAGGGGCTGACCCGTGAGGGGGTAGACCAGGCATAAGTACAGCGTCGCCAGACCCAGCTGGATGGGCATCTTGGCAACCAGAGATGCGAAGTAGTAAGGTGTCAGTCGGTACCACTGGTTGAAGTGTTCTCGTTTCAGCAGCTGAATATCACTGGGGACTAAAAGGCAAGTCAGAGCTCAGAGAGTTGAAGCGAAAAGACTCACATTCCAAGAGAATCGGCATCAGAGGGATGTACATAAAGGCTATCACGATGGTGAAGCAGAAGCCAAAGTTGAAGAGCGTCTTGGAGGCGTCGTTGCCCATCTGGAAGAACATCGTGCCCATCAGCAGACCCAGGAACAGGTGCATGTAAAACTTCAGTCGTAGATAAAATTTATTGCGGTACGTCTGCTTGACGTTTCTCGCCAGCAGCGTGCAAAATTGATCCCAGTTGGTGGACTTGGCCTTTAGTAGTTTGGTGTTTATTTCGTCCGACGCCCGACTGCCGGCCGTGGACTCGGGGGACTTGACGTACTCTATCTCGGGCAGAGTACAGTTGGCGTTGATGTCGCTGATCATCCGAGAGAGGTATTGGGAGCCGTATTCTCCGCACGACACCTCAATTACTGGAATGTAAGAGAGACAGTTAGGGGCCTTATGTTCTTGGAGCCTTTAAAGATTCTAATGAGGTTTCTAAGGTCAATTTAAGATACTAAAATTTTCCTCCCCATGTGGGCTCCATTCCTGTTAGAGAAATGGTTCCAGTACTTGCTAAAATTTGCAAGATCTACAACATTTTCGCACAAGTGAAAACCCCTTGGTCACGTCCCTGACATGCAAAAACTCAAAGTTTAGGAATCTTTGTGACTCGGACGAACAGACAGACTGATAGAGTAAAAATACAGCCAAATTAATTGTTTTTGAAAATCTTAAAAACGGGAACAAGCCCCCTCATTTACTCCTTCAGCCATCTCTGGAGCCTGATAAAAGCTCCTTTGAATAGTCAGTTGATTATCGAGCTTTTATCGACCCACAAGAGCACCTGCGTTGATTACAAATCATCCCGAGTCATTTGTCGTATGTTGCAACATTGACTTAGCCCAAAAACTAAGCTCTTTCATCACGCTGTCGATCTTGATCTCGATTCTAGCCTCTATATAAAGACCCCACCTCACTTCTGCCGGCCTTAGTTGCCCACTTGATTCGAAACTTTTCGACATGATTAAAAACGCGTGTCTCTTCTTGGCGCTTTTCCAGTTTGGAGCAGCCGCCCACCTTCCCCAAGTAGTCAGCTTATGGGACTACACGTCTCCCGGTGACGCCGCATGGAACGAGCTCAAATTCAGAAACGGCACTGCGGTGTCCTCCGTCGTAGTTGGAGTGGAAAACTGCGAGCTAAACGGCTGCAACCTAGTAGGATACGGCCAGACAGAGGACGAGGTGGGAGGAAGCAGCCTGGACGCCTGCATTTTCGACGGAGCAACCCTGAAGGCCGGATGCGTCGGAAACCTGAAGCTCATCAAGAGAGCCATCCGAGTCGCCTACTTCGTGCTTTGCCACACCTGGCACACTCTCCTCGTTGGAGACGAGGCCACTGACTTTGCTGCCAGCTTCGGTTTGGAGAGAGAGAGCCTCTCGTCTCCTAACACAATCGCCGACTACCAGTCCTGGCACGCCAATCGCTGCCAGTTTAACTACCGGAAGAAAGTGTGGCCAGATGCCTGCTCTTCCTGCGGCCCCTACTCCCGGGTCCCATCAGACCCCTTCGACTTGGCTCCCTTCAGACACCCCCACAACCCCTTTGTCTTCTGCAAGGACTCAGCTGAGGTTCCTCCGCAGCAAACTGTCCCGGAAATCAGTGGCACAGTTCCGCCCTACGATAGCTTTGGTCTTATCTGCCTCGACTCTCATGGAAACGTGGCTGCTGGAGTCTCGGCGGCGGGGAAGAATCATCGCATTCCTGGCCGCGTGGGTGACTACGCCCAAGCCGGAGCAAGCTCATACGCTTCGAATGACGTTGGAGCTGCCATCACCACGGGAGACGGAGACGTCCTGTGCCGATTTACGGCCGCTTCTCTCGCAGTTGCTTTCCTCGAGCTCGGATTCTCCGCCTCGGACGCAGCCCAGAAGGTCATTGACAAGATCAACAAGTGGTATCCCAACATTGGAGCCGGTATTGTTGTAGTGGGAATCAACGGGGACGTCGGAGCTGCCTGCTCCGGATACAAGGAGCTGCCCTACGTGGTCTCCAAAGGCGACTCGCGCAACACCGTGACCTTCCGAGTCCCGTGCTCCACTTATTGCGTTTGAGACTTCTATTTATTCATTCTGTTTTAAATAAAATTATGCAATAAAGAAATATTCTACAGATGGACAAAATTCCGAGCTTACAAAATCTTAAGTTGGTTGCTTCTAATTAAATTGGTAAACTTCTAACAAGTGATAAACTGACGATGTGAGAATTGAATGCCTAACAATGCTTCGTATAACATGAATCAAAATTTTTTGAGAACTGATATTTTCGGAGGATCTTTTTGAAGATATTTAGTCAAAGAAATTTTCGTTGCGAGTGTTACCGTTAAAACTTTGGCCTTTCACTTTTTTTACAGGAGTATGAGCTAATTTAAGACAATATAAAGAGAGATATCAATTCTACCCATTAACGATATGTATGAAAATGAGATAAATGGCCAATAAATTTTGAATTTTCGGTCCTCCTGAGACCGGCATCGAATGGGAGGTCAAAACAAAATCGTGTCTTAGAATCTGATGTTGTAGCTAAACACAATTTCAAAGAGTGATTTTTAATAAATTTTTGAGTTGCGCTAAGTTAAGGTGTTCACTTCATGCAATGCTCAGATAATGTAGCCTATTTATGTTCGTGTATTTTGAATTAAAAATACAAATGCAATGGTATTTCTGGAATCAATAAACTCCATAGTGCATACTTTTGTTGAAATTAGTAGTTAGGCTGACAGGTTTATATTATGAAAACTTAGTTAGCCTTGAGATTCCTAGATGGCTATATAAGGAGCCACACCTGAGAATTTAGGTTACTCTGAAATAAACTTTCCAACAACTTTTTTTATAAAATACAAAAAAAATTTGAAATTCAAAAAAACCAAAATTTTTTACGATGAAAAAAAATTGGAATTATAAGTCTACTCAGTTTTGCTCCTCACTGTAAATCTGAGAAAACACGAACAAACAAATGTTATTCAGTTTCTTCTCGTTCTGGTTTAAAGGAGTTTGCATTTGTGACCTGGCTATTGTGACTTCGAGGTGTTGTGACATTTGAGACCCAATTTCCGTTCGTTGACTCCACAGTCCTACTTGAATCATTACAAGGTGGTCAACCCAAAATCTGGAGAATTTTAATTCTGGGCTTTCGGGACACTTCTCAGACTTTCGCAGGCAGCGTCACCATTCGACCCACTCAAGTAGGACAACTGCATCGTATAAAATGCGAGAGATCTGCAACTGTTCTTCATACACACCCCAGCATTTCAGTCAACCATGGCACGAAAGAGCCTTAGCACGTTTTTGGTATTCATCCTAGTCTCCAGGGAGCTCGCAGAAGCTGTCCTGCCGATGGTTGTCACGATTTGGGACAACATTGCGGCGACCATAATTGCCTATGAGACCGCCAACGAGAACAACGGAACTGCCCTGTCCGCAGTCGTTACTGGAATCGAGTATTGTGAGCTCAACGACTGCCCCGGAGTGGGCTCTGGAAGCGGCAAGTCTGACGAGAACGGAGAGACCACCCTGGACGCCCTCATTGCCGACGGCGTGACTCAGAACGTTGGAGCAGTCGCGAGTCTCAGAAACTGCAAGCAGGCCATCAGAGCCGCCTACTTCGTCCTGCGTCATACCTACCACTCCGTCCTTGCCGGCAATCTGGCCACCGAATTCGCCCTTCTCATGGGTCTGAATGTGGGGTCTCTAACCACTCCCGAGTCTGCAATCAATTGGGAGGACTGGAAGGGCAACAGCTGCCAGCCGAACTACAGGAGAAACGTGGCTCCGAACCCTCTCGAGAACTGCGGACCCTACTACCGGATCCCCTACGACCCCAACGACTTGGCGCCACCCCAGTACGGACTTAACCCCTTCGTGTTTGACCGCTCAAACGCCCAGATTAGCCCCAGCTTGGACTTGTACATCGTCCCGAAACGAGACTACCGCGACTCCATCGGCATTATTTGTCTCGACAAAAGCGGCAACGTGGCTGCTGGAGTCTCCACGAACGGCGCCAACCACAAAGTCCCCGGTCGCGTCAGTGACAACGGAGTTCCTGGAGCCGCAGCTCATGCTGCCAACAATATTGGTGCTGCTATGACCACCGGAAACGGCGACTTTATGATGAGCTTTTCGCCCGCCAACACGGCCCTCAACTACCTTGAGGCAGGACTCACTCCCGCCGAAGCGGCCCAGAAGGTCATTGACAAGATCAACGCCTGGTACCCGAATGTTCCCGCCGGAATTGTCGTCGTAGACATCTTGGGAAGGATTGGAGCTGCTTGCTCGGGATTGAAAGAGATGACTTATACCACCATTGACGATGGAGCGTGCAACACTGGTGGAGCCTTGGTTAATCGCGTCGTATGTTCTTTGCACTAGAAATGGGGAAATAAAGGACGTCACTTACTGAAGTCTGCTGGGTTGTAGTTGAGTGGGCACCGGAGTCCGATGTTCTCGAGATACTCCACGATCTTGGTTCCGGGTCCTCGGTAGATGCAGCTTCCCTCTGAAAAACATATCTAGGTATCGAATTTCGGTTTTCTCTCATATTTAAATTTTTTTAATAGAACTTAATTTTTAGCTGATGCCAAGATTTTACATGAATTTTACATAGGAACCTTAAAGAGCCCAATCGAGTGCGGTTAAGTTGAAATATAGATTTTTCAATTTGACTCTCGAGGAAAATTTTTGTGGTCACATAGAAAGCGGGAAAAAGTTTTTATTTTTCAAATTTTGTTTCCAGAAATTTTTTAATTTGGAAAACGCAGTTTGATTTAAAACAAAATACCTTCTATTCCAACCAATTTTCCGATTCTTCGTGAATTTAAATTTCCGCCATTAAGGTTTGAAAATTCGCGAAAAATCAGCTAATCAATTTAGAATAATGAGGTCCTTTGTTGATCTTGCTCTTAACTGGATACAAAATTGTTGAGTGATTTTATCTCCCAAACTAAATTTTGGAGCTAGAAAATTAAGGACGGAAAAGAGGAGTACAGGAAAAACCTCTCACCTGACAGCACGAAGACATTGTCGAACATCGCAAAGATCTTCGCCGAGGGAGTGTGTATTGAGCAAACGACAGTGCGGCCCCCTCTGGCCACCTGCTGGAGCAGTGAAATGCACTGGGAGCACGATAGGTCATCGAGGCCGCTGAGTCGTGGGAAAGTGTTTAATTATTAATTTCCATCGATTTTCAACTCTGGTCTTACGTGGTCGGCTCATCCAGAAAAATGATGGGCGGGTTGTTCACGAGCTCCAGGGCTATCGAGAGTCTCTTCAGCTCCCCTCCCGACAGCAGGTTCGCCATCGTGTCCCCGGCCTTCGTGAGCCTCAGCAAGTCCAGGATCTCCTCGATCTTCAAAGAAGCGAGATAACTAAGGGAATTCGACAAGCGGAAGGGGGACTCACAATTTCGACCTTCTGCTGCTTGCTCAGGACCTTGCCCAGCTTCAGATCTGCCGCCACCC
Organism: Forcipomyia taiwana; assembly: GCA_963930915.1. Lineage (NCBI taxonomy): Eukaryota > Metazoa > Arthropoda > Insecta > Diptera > Ceratopogonidae > Forcipomyia > Forcipomyia taiwana. The sequence continues at coordinate 5,642,132 of CAWVOI010000099.1, read as the reverse complement.
CCATCGCCTCTCGCACCGTCAGCATTTTCTGATAGACGTCTTGTTGCATAATGTATCGTGACATTTTTCGAAAATTGATTTTCGTGCGGCACTTGTTATTGATTTTGATGCTCCCCGAGGTCTGGTGCCTACACGCCGGACGTGAGCAGAATGTCTCATTAAAGTTTACGCAACTGGCGCGAAAGTTTTTTACCTCAGTCCGGCCAGGATGTTGAGAAGCGTGCTCTTTCCGGCCCCCGACGGTCCCATTATCGCCGTCAGCTCTCTCGACCTGAACTGACCACTCACTCCATTTAGAATGTGTCGTTTGCCTGGACCAGACGAGAGAATCAGCGATCAAATTAAGTGTCACTTTATTCAAGACTCCAAGTCATGAGTCCATTATTTTCGAATCACGAATTTCGGCCAATTTCGGATTCGCTCTCGTAATTTTTGGCTCAGCTCTCGCACTGAGGTTCTTCGAAAGGGCAGATTTCTTATCATGACATTGTGTTTTGTGGCTCTCAGCAGACGGTGGGAGCTGTGACTCATCTCAGAGCGATAAAAAATGAAAAAGAGACGTGTGCCAATTTTTTAGCCATGGACCGGCTTTATTTCTCACCATGACACAATAATTTAAAAGAATATGTTTGTAATGGTTATTGATGGGCTCTGATTAATGAGAATGAACCCACTGAGACCCAGAATTTGAAACCAAAACAAGCCTGAAGGGTTGAGGTCCAAAGCTTTTTATTGTCTCAGAACGCTTCTAAATTCTATGTGAGTAAGCAGTTGCGAATTATAGAACTGGAACTTGGAATGAGTTTCACCTCTGAAATCTCTTTTCGAAGTTGGCGGAACCTCTTTTTTGAGAGAAAACTTTTTGTTTGCACATCTTTACTTTTTTGTTGATAAAGAACTCATCTTGGCTTTCGAATAAAATAATTGGTTGATTCAAAAACGACAATTTCTTAACCCTCTAGTGGATAAGTGTCTCTTGAAGAGTTGAGAAATACAAGACTTGATCTTTAGTAAGATTTAATTTTTACTATAGGGTCTAAAAATTAAAATCTTCCAAAATTTTGCAAAATATCTAAAAATTTTAAAATTTCTGATCTCGTTAACCTAAACTAAAGATTTATATCCTTTTATTGACTGCAAAATATTACAAGCTGATTAGATTGAATACCAACGAAAGGATTAAATAAAAGCTCTCGGTAGCAAAATGGTACGGAGCGGTCACTAGCACAAACAAGTTATTTACCGTAATTTATTTTCAAATAATTCAACCCCAAAACCCCAAAAAATTTTCCCAAACTAAACTTTTGAATTCATTTCCGAGTTAAACGGTTTTAATATGGTTACTTAAACTTTGCCGCTTAGTGGGTTAAAATTTCACCAGTTAAGGGTTAAGTTTTCCCATTTCGAAAAGCCACTCCAAAAACCAGTCTTTTATCCTTTCTCTGCTCTTCAGACCCCCCTTGATCCTATCTGCATGCGGGACTGCCACAACAAAATCATTTAAGTCGCACTGAATCGCAAGTTCAAAGCCCGTGTCGTTTGCGACTTTCTTAAAAAAACTGATTGGCCAAATTCTGGTCATAAAAAACAAGTTAAGTCGCTATTGCCAAGGTCAAGAATTAAGAAGGTAGACTACGCTGACGCCCAGCAGACGGAGAATCAGGTTTAGGAAGACTATTGGCGTGTGAAATTCCAGGAGACGGCTTTACTGAGCTGGAATAGATAGGTCTCAACAGGGCCTCACCTTCAATCGTGTAGAAGATGTCCTCAAACGTGATGTTGACAGGCGGCCAGTGCGAGACGTGGCTCAGACTGGTTCTAGTAGCTCCGGGGTCCACCACCTTCACCCTCTCCAACTCTCCAGCCATAGTGTGCGACAGCTGCTCGAGCTTTTCCGCCACACTTTCGTAATAACTATAATAATGATAGCAGGCAGTTTCGATCGTATCGACACTTTTAATCAATTCACGCCGGAAATCATAACAGAAATTGAGTATGCATATTAAAGTCAGTTCCAGTTGCCTGAACTTGAGTGTAAGTTGACGTTTTTCCAGATCCACTAAGTGCCTTATGATCGAGAATATGAACGAGTTCAAGAACTGTCAAGCGCTTCCTCTTCTCTCAGAATTACAAAATGATTTGCTGGAATGTATGAGCGTCAAGATAAGTCGCGGGAACGTAAAAGTGTAAAAACACTGCAGCATGCGATAAGGCTGCTGCTATTAACCTCATAAACACTAATCACTCGAAAGCAGAGGTTTCTGAACCGCAGTCCGGAAAAATGTCTCGATTTCCAGCGGGACGAAAATTGATTGATTTTCCACCGCGCGTTTCCTCGTCAGCACCGCTTCCACTCACGACACAGTTTCAGAATGCATTTCAAAATTTTTGCTGTGAGCTTCGACTAAATTCGACAAACATTTGATTGCGACTGATTCAGTTCTTCTTTATTAAATTATAAATAGCCGCGCCATCGCCGCAGTGCGAGCGTCCGTATATACTCCACGAGTCCATGCTGTACAGGGGCTACATAGTACTTAAGTTATATAGGTCGGTTACAAATGGAAGCATGAATGGAGACCCTATACTTGGCCTAAGCAACTCTATGATGGCAAAAACATTTGTTGGCAGCATCGGTGGCACCGAATATAGAACACACGAGAGGATGAGAGAAGCATGCGAGGTATGCTCTCGATGGCCGATGCAGTTGCAAGTGAGTCACCTCTGATTGTGGCGCGCACTTCGGAGAGGAGTTGGAGGTCTGGAAAAAGTGTTTGTGGAACGGAGAACAAAGAATGTGGGATGAGAATGTGCGTCAAAATAACAGGCATTAGCGAGCTCGAGCAAATCATTTACAAAAGATATGTTTGCGAGAGGCGTTCACGGAACCAGATGAAGCTGCCCGATAAGACAGACGTGCCGGGGAAGCTTCCCTAGCGGGGCTCGAAGGTCTCGGAAAGCGCACTTTCCCTTGTCTACTTTCAAAAACAAGCGCGGCTTTGTCGACCCGGCGCTCGCTGCTTAATATGAGGCTTCCGTACTGGCCATCGTAAACCTCTGTTTGAACGGTGTGCGACGATAAAAATTGCTTTTGAGTGATATTCAAATGTAGCGAGTAGTTTTGAGGAGTCTCATTGTAATGTCGCACGTCGTCGATTAAGTAACAAGACAAAGCGCTGTATTTTCGTGGCTGTTGTGTGAGAGGTCAACCTTCGAGCTTGGACAGGGGTTCTGAGTGCGTCTCCGTGAGCGTGACGACGCGTTTCCGGGCTCTGAAGTTGAGAAAGTTGGGCACTGTAGCCGACTCCAAAGGTCCAACGCTGTTTATCTTATCTGTGACGTTTTCAAGCTATCTAAATTAAGCTCAGTCAGACAATCTTGGGCAGAAATAGCAAACAAGAAGCCTAACTTGGTGCTTTTTCGAGTCAAAATCCAACTTTCACCTTTTTTAGACTTTAATGAAAGAAACTTTTGGGTTTTGAGTTGTTTGTAGAGACGGGGGCTTTTACTGTGGGTCGACAACTTTAGTCCTGAGACCAAATATTTGAAACTAGCATTTCTCAGTTTTGATAAAATCTAGGACATTTGGTAAGTTTTTGGAATTCAATATTTCGCGTTTTTAGTTTTTTGAAATGGCAACATGGCCACCACAAAGGTCATCTTGAAAATTCGTCATTTGCAAAAAAAATTCCCATCACGTTTGAATGTTTGAAATTTGTTTTTTTTCGACATATTTAGAAATAAACCTTATTTTGGGAGATATGGATGGAAAAAAAGACAAAAGTCCCAAGTTTTGCTCGTAAAAATTCCTCGATTTTTGACCTTTTCCAACCAAACCAAACTAAATTGATATTAAGGTTGATGGGAAAATGTAAGCAATTCATTAAGTTGATTTGATTTCAAAGTAGGCATTTTCAGGAACATCCAGTTCAGGCTTTGCTATGCTGGTTCTAGAGGCAGGCTTCAAAGAGTGGCAAACTCTAGCTAAGCTACTACTGCTCACTTATTCAGAACTTCATAAGAAAGGTTGTGAGTCACCAAGAGTCCTCGTGGAGCAGCTAAGAGCCAGCTCATTGTGTTACGTCAAAAGAAAAGACGTTAGAATTCATAAGAAAAAAAGTCTCATGATCTTAAGTCTCAAGAAGAGCAACTGAATAAATCTCATATCAACATATCATAAATCTCATATCGACCTGGTGGTTCAAAATCTGGTCATACACCAAGCCAAGGAATCCGGTGTTTGCGTTCACATCTCGTAAAATCCAAATTTATTGCTTTCAAATGTTTATTGGGAAAATGTCGGTATACAAATTTGGTGTACCAAAATGCAAAAATATATCGGGTTGCCGATGAAGGTGAATCTCGTAAAGTACGTACAAATTTTAGTGCAAAGTCCCTCAAAATACAGTTACTCTATAAAATTAGCATATCATACAGCTACACCTAATGTTCATATTGAATATCACTCATGTTACCTCATTCTTTGAACTAATCTACACGTGTGTAAAAATTCTTCAGGAAATAAAGTCTAAGGTCCAGCTTTTATCGCACGGTTTTCAACTTCCACCGCAGGAAGAGGAACGCCGCGATTCGAAGCAGCACGAAAATGACGACGAGCGCCACTGCGTCAAGCACGTAGTTCGCGTGCAGCATATCCAGCTCCTCCAGAGTAGTCTCGGGGGACTTGAAGTGGCAATAAATCTGGAAACATTTGAGCTTCTCGCGCCCAAAGGAGTACGTCGCGAGGGCCGTGCCCTCGAATCCGTACCGGATGTAGGACAAGTAGGTGATCCAGCGCAGGTAGACCGGGATGGCGTCGAAGGAGACGAAGAACCCGGAGAACAGCAGGAAAGGCACAGACATGACGGGGGCCAGGAACACACCGTTCTGCACGTTCATGGCGGCTCCAACGACCAGACCGACGCTCTGGGCCACGAATGAGACCAGGAGGCAGGCGGCCAGGAAGAGGCCGAACCGGAACCACTCCATGGGCTGGGAGGTGCAGTAGTAGACGATGGAGACATAAATACAGCAGAAGACCGTCTGGCAAGAAGGAAACGGGGTTAGTTTGGGAGAAAGAGAAAAAGTCTTCCTTAAAATTTTTGAAGCCTTTTGAGGAGTCTCACCTGGAACGGAATGTCTGAAACGGTGATGGCAAGGTAGTACGACCTCAGCGAGTACCAGCGGTTGAAGTTTTCTTTGAGCAGCACCGGCATTTCCAATGGGACTGGAACGAAATAAAAACAATCAAGCAAATTGCTCCACTTCGAGTCACGTGAGGGCCGACGCGACCCGAGCTGAGCCGCATTCAATTTCATAATCCAATCTAATCTCATTTAGGCTCATGACTCTCATGAATCAATTGAAATTGAGTGAAGCTCATAAAGCAATTTCGGTAGTTGGTTGCACTTACATGACAATATTGTGATAGTCATCGATGTGTACCTGGAATGGAGGTAAATATCCGGGAATTAGCCGTGCCAGAAAAGAGCAATTATGTAGGGTAACTTACATCAAGAACAGCATGTTGAAAAACAGGAATCCAAGGTTGCTAAGTACTTTGGCGCCGTCGTTGCCGATGTCGTAGTAGAGAGCGCCGATGAGGAAGCCCACGAGGATGTGGGCGAACAGTCGCAAGTACATGAGGGTCTGGAGGAAAAATTATTTTACTTTTATGTATATTTCTAGGACGTTTTTAGAGCAGGCAATGTAACCTCTGGGAGTTTTCCGGGAGATTAAGCTTTCACCTAAAGACCCTCTACAAGGCTAAATGGGTTAATTAGGCCAAAGAAACCGTTACCCGATCCATGGGAACATTTCGCGAATCTCTAAAAACCCAATTACTCCATTTTAAAAAAATATTAAAATTAAGATTTATGAAGCAACATTTTTTGGGGAAAGTATCAGAAAAAGATTTGGACCTTCCCACTTCTAAAAGAGAGCTTTTATATTGGAGTCACTAAACCTGACTTCATGAGAGGCTTTGGAAAGATGGGTTGGAAATAAACATACCCAGTCGCGTCTGCTGAAGAGCAAGGTTCGCTTCAGAACGGTCCAGAACTGGTGGAACTCCGAGGTTGGGTAGCGCTCAGGCGAAAGATTGTCGTCCTCCGAAGGCAAAAGAGCTACCGCTGCCTCGTTGCTCTTCTCCTCCATGGAGATTGTCACGGCCTGCGAGTTCTTGGCGATATCGTTGATTGCCTGTAGCGGAATCATACCGTTGCCGTTCCCAAGCTTGTCGGTGTCCTTGAAGCTCTTGTCGTACGTCTCCTTCAAATTGATGTCCCGGGCCAAGCCGGCGTCTCCCTTAAAGAGGGCGTTCCTGGGAAAATCTACCTCCGAGCGAACGTCCTTCTTCCCGTTCTCGATGGCGTTCACGAGTTTCCTCGTGTGATCTCCGTGCTCTCCGCAAGCCACCTCAATGACGTAGCTCGCGGGATTGTGGTAAGCGGGACATTCGAGGTCTAGCGTCTTGAGGAATGGTACCAACTGCGAGGTCTTGCCTTGGTACACACACTGCCCATCAGCTAGCGTGTAGAGCTGGTCAAACATCTCGAATAGGCGGGCACTGGGCTGGTGGATTGTGCAGATGATAGTGCGTCCTCCCTGGGCGAGGAACTTGAGCAAGTTGATGCACTGGAAACAGGTGGAGCTGTCGAGGCCACTGGTGGGTTCGTCGAAAAACATGATGGGGGGATTGTTCACGAGCTCCAGGGCGATAGAGAGGCGCTTCTTCTGGCCCCCAGACAGGTTCCGTGTGAAGGTGCGGCTGTGCTCGTTGAGACCCAGTGTGTCAAGGATCTCTCGAATCTGCAATGAGGGAGAGTGTTTACTTGAACCAGATCGCTGATGCAAGACCTCAAAAGGGGTCTCACAACTCACAAGGGGACGAAAAACAGTCCTAGAAAATTCATTTCTCAGGTCTAGGTTGACTCTTTAACACGACATAAATCTACTACAACAACAACAAAGTGATTTTTTATCAAAACCAGGAAGGCATTTGATTACGACTGTGCCGAAAACATACAAAATAGTAAAAAGATTTGCGCTCGTTTTTGACTGAAACAACACCATTTTAATCAGAGTCGATTTCAAATTTTTAGAAGCCTTTTGGGAGCCTCAAAAACTTCATCCTTTCTCCCTCAAGGATCTCGCTTGTCCTTGAAAACATAGATTTTGAGGCCTCCCAAACCTTTATCCCCTCTCCCCCTGATCCTATAATTCCTCCTCAAAATACCTAGGCTTTTTCATCTCTTTTGGTCGTTTTATTTTATTCACAAAACTGCTGAAGAAAAAGTTGTGTAAAGCCCATAAACTCCAAATTGGCAAAGATCGTTAGGGAATCTTCCTTAGCTTCAGCCATTTTTCAGTAGTGAAAAAATTTTCCTTGTAATTTATGGATGAAAGATCTCACAAAGTTCTAAATGAAGGCCCCTGAACCCCTTTTCATAAAATAGTATTTTTCGTGCTCAAAAACAGATATAGCAAATCTCTCCGGAAAAATCTTACGAATCTCTTTCTAAAACTTGATCTTCTCTCGCCAGTCGGCTTGCAAGGGAAAAGGTTCTTTTAGCTAACTATTCCCATCAAATGAGTCCAAAGGAGTCAAATTCAACTCAACTCACCACAAACTCCTTCTGCTGCTTGTCGATCGACATGGGAAGCTTCAGGCTAGTGGCAACGTTCATGGCTTCGGCGACAGTCAGGTTCCCGTGAAGCTGATTGTCCTGCATGATGTAGGCTGACATCTTCCGGAACTGACTGATGTTGCGCTCCTTGCCATTCACCGTGATGGAGCCCTCGATGTTGCTGGTCCTGGGAGAGAGAGAGAAGGGCTTCAGTGACACGGAAACGGCGACTCAATTCTAATCTAATTCAATTTCATTCCAATGAAAGCAAACACAATCGATTGTTCCCCAAACGCGCAATCAGAACCATGTCTTGAACCATTGCACTACATTTTATGCGGCATTATTGAGTCATTGACGGGCTCGTACTTGGCTCAGTGCACGCTCGGGGGACTGATAGTGTCTGAACTTTGAGCCACCGAGATGGGACCCACTCGAGGGACTTGCGACACGGCTTATTTACTCGATTTGTGTAAGCAAATGTGTGTAATTGGAATAATAAGTGCGCTGATAAGAGTAGAAATGGGAGCTGAGCTGGTGTGAGAGATACCAGTGACCACTAAATCCGGAATGCACTTACTTGTAGCCCGATAAGATGTTCAGCAGGGTGCTCTTGCCCGCGCCAGAGGGGCCCATGATGGCCGTGAGTTCCCTCGACTGCAGGTTTCCGCTGACTTCCTTGAGGATTTGCTTCTCATCTGAAATGGAAGAGTCAATTGTTCGTGAAATCGCTTGAAAAACGACACTTCCTGGTACTGCTAAATGCACTCCGAGAGTCGTGAGACACGCCAGAACATACGCCCGTGGATCATCATCGCGCTGCTTAATGAGTATAATTACAGCTATGTTAGCTCGCGTCCAGCCTTTGAACGACCTCAAGCCTCTTCTCACTCGGTCATTGCGTGCTAGTGTTTGCTATCCGTCTTTCATCTGTTCTTCCCCCTCCGAGCCAGCTGCGTTTGTTCTTAGTCACACGCCCAATCGCGGGTCCAAAGTCCCCATTATCACTTTATCGGCAGCTCAATTTGTCTCTTTCTGGGCCCAATAAAAGACTCTCGTTATCTCAACGTCACACAAGGGGTCCAATAAAAGCTACATTGACTTTGAACTGCACACGGTAGGACTGCAGAGGAGCATAGTAACGCTCAATTGATAAGCGATTAGCCTTTGACTCACGGGCCTCGCGGTCTTGCGGTCTTGAAAGAAAGGGAATTGTGACCTCAAAATTTCCTACTTTACTGATGTTTTTTAGCACTCTGCTATCATTTTCTTGTGTGCCTTGACGTCACGAACGAGCGAGAAGCACCGGTTTTGCCTCCCGAAGATGTCTCGTAAATTAGCAATGTCGCGATTTCGTGTTCTAGAGTGCTTCACCGAGATTCTAGCGCGAGTCACGTACAACGCGAGAAACTCGTTTTGCGCGCCCAGAGCCCACAGAGAGCTACCTAGACCCCTAATAGCTGCAGCACCAGCAGCCTTGAGCCATCGATTTGTATCGCATGCATGCGTCTGAATCTCGAATGAGCTTCGATGTTTCAAGGGCGCAACAAGTGCTGGCCCAGTTTGCTGCCAATGATGACTTTTTCGGCACCCCTCTAGCACGAGTCTCTCTGTGGAGCTGAGGAACAGATAGACAAACAAAAACTGCGATGTTCGCGGAAGTCCAAATAATTAACGCAGTCCAAAGGACGTCTGATAGCGCGGCTTGAATGCGAAAATGGCCAAAAAGCGAGTCGTAGCAAAGTCGCGGAGTCGCGGAACCTTGAGAGCTGAGCGCTCCAGCGACTCGTGACGTCACCGAGAGGTGAAACTTGCTCGCAACTTACTGTTTTTCCGTCCCTCCTTGACCCTGTACGTGAGATTGTGGAACCCGAGATTGATGGCGGGTCTCGCCGGCAAGTGTGACAGGGTCTTGGGAGTCATGGGCTTGATCTCCACCCTCACTGTCTGGTTCTTGGGGCCCAACAAGTTGTTGGAAGCCTCCTCGGTGCCGTCCAAGCGCATTGTTTTTGTTGTCTCCTCGGCTTCGCTGCGGCACTTTTACTTCTGCTTCGCTTTTCGCTCAAGTTCTTTGTCTTTTTGTGTTTCGCGTTTCACTTTGACTGCGCTAAGGCTCAAACTTTTACAATAACTCGACTGCTACGTACTGCGACTTGCTGTAATCTACATGAAGCAGCAGAAACCTCGTCCGTATGATTTTTTTTTATTCAATAGAGCAGCGTTTTTATATTACACAGTACTGACTGTAGTTGAGAAGAATAATTACTCGCTGTCGTCGTCGATTTGTACAATACGTGAATTTTACACGAGCGCGCAAGCAACCTACTTCTTTACCATACTGCTGCTCAAATACTACTGAACTACTAGTGTACTTTTCATTCTACGCCGAGCTGCCGAGTTGTTCAGCCGACCCCAGTGCGAGAGAGAATTTAGTCGTTTTGAGTAAATTTTTGTAGAATGCCTCGTTCTGCGCTAGTGTGGCAGTTCGTTCACCGTGTTTTCGTCATGCGAGTGACATTCAATGTGGTGATCGTGAATATTTGACGTTGAGTCGTACAGAAACACAAAATTAAGGGGCGTCATGGCTCCGGGTGCGAGGCTGAGGATAAGTGGTCTGTTTGTCGGAAATTCTCACCTTATGGTGGCTGAAACTTAACAATGCACTAGAATTTTTCTCAACTTCATAGTTTTTCCCTTGAAAGTACATTATTTTCTTCTAAGACTATCTTAGTTGATTTTTTGTTTTCCTTCTAGTTTTTTACTGGTCGAATTTTTAAATTTTTGATGCCCTTGAAAAAATTCTCAAACCTACTTATTTTCATCATATTTACAGAAACTAATCGGGATAAAAATCACCGTAGAATTTGAATGAATTCATAACCACGTTTTTCCGCTGAAAATTCATTAAAAATCGGTTCTCTAATGAAATTTAATTTTCAAGATTTAAGGAAAGCTCTTTTTGCCTTAATTATGAGCTCGTCTGTCAAAATTCTTAATGTGAATATTTTAAAATTTTTGGTATCAGAAATAAAAAGAATGGTTCATTTTAGACACAAAAATTGAAATTCAGCTCAATCGAACGAAGTATAGGGAACTTTCATACAACAGGTTTACCCACCTCACTCCCCCCCTAGGGGTAATGGGGGTCTAAGATGTCTAACCTTCCACCCTACAGACTATGCCTTACACGATGCAGAAAACCGCAGCTCCCTTGCTCTTCTGGTTCTTGAGTTATAAAGTTTCGGACGGACATACGGACGGACAGACGGACATAGCAGATGCAATAGGGCATTTTTTCTCCATTTGAGGGAAAATGCACTAAAAAGAATAGTTCATTTAGACACAAAAATTGAAATTCAGCTGACTTGAAATTTTCCCTGAAAAATCTTGAATGTCGAAGTTGGAAAATACTCACCTTGAAACTTCCAAAAGAGACTCTAAACCCGCACCTCACCTATCACACTGAACCGCGAACACCGAAACCTCTCTGCTCGCTTCTCTTTCGGCCAGTTTCTTCTCCGCAAGTCTTGCGCCGACTTATTCATTCGCCACACACCATCACGGCGATGTTCCACTTCCCACCGTACTAATGCGCGCCAAATGTCACTGCTTGAATTTTGCCTCGTTGGACTGGCTGTTTTGGGAAGTCGCGCTACTTCACACTGACCTGGCACAACAAGTGGTTGGAGCTGGAGAAACCAGTTTTTCGCATGAACTTCCGAATTCGGCACACTTCGCATGCGAGGAGGGGTCTTGAAGGTCACCACTGCGCAAAATATCTCACTGATGTGTTTCTTTATTTGTTTTAATCACTCTTAACAATTTTAAAATGCAATATAATACTGAATTGTAACTTGAAAACTCTTCAACTTGCAACTTTTAGTAGTAACTCTGTATTGGTTCTCCTGAAAATGCTCTATTGCTGCTGCTTAGGCTGCCGTAAATCGAAATGGGAAGAAAGACGAGTAAAATGCAAGGGTCAAAGGTCAAACGAGCGTGATATGGAGTCGATAAGGTCGTACTATAGCTACGGTAGAAAAGAGGGAGAGCTAAGGTCAAGTCTTTTGGGGATTGGAGTGGTCGAAATAGATTCGCATTGCGCGCACTAAGATGCTAAGATGAGAAGACATGTAATAGGCACTGAGTGGAGAGATGTGCGTAAACTTATGGCCTAGAACATTTATAAAAGTCGGGCACACACGAGATTGACACGATAAAATTAGAGGGTCGAATAGTTCTTGGAGCTACCCTGCATCGGCTCCCGCTTGAACCGGAACTTGCCCTTCTTCTCCTTCGTCGAGGATCCGTTGATTCCCACGAGGCTGTTGCTGCTTGGGTCTCGAGATAGCGGGGGTGCTGGGAGCACTCGTGGGACTTGGAAGCATGTCTGAAAGATGTCACAAATATTTAGGAAGTTTCAAAAAATGAAACCTGAAAAAAATGACGTCTGATCAAGATTGTACAGAAACACTTTTCTGGAGTTTTTAACCGTAAAATTAAAGATTGATGAGAATAAAATTTTCAAGTGAATTTAAAATTTTATCCAAAACTTCCCTCGTTAAACGGAAATTCATTTTATTCTTTCAATTTCTAGAATGACTATTTTTACTCTAAGAAACACGTGCCTGGACTGCAATATCGGAACATTCTCCTGAAATTCAAATTTTGGCAGACTTTATATGCATAAACTCGACCAAGACAAATTCTGCCCAACTGTGTTTTTGAAACTGCCCTGTTGGAATTTCCCAAAACCGGTCTTGGAAGCTTTCATACGACTTATTCAACCAAAAGATACTCCCAGGAACTCTAGGAGAGCAAATGAAAAGCCGCAGGGCAGTTAAATTTCCTTGTCAGACTGAGTCTTGCCTATTTTTGGTCCTCTCGATGGCAGAAAAAAGGCTTCCTCGTGCTTTCAAGTTTCTCAAACCGGATCAACCAACAAAAAACCCAACACGACAAAAATGAGGCCTCTTTTGGGATCATAAAAAATGTTGACACTCACATCTGTTACTGAAACCCTGGCAGAGGTGATTTGTTCCGGGAACCTCCACGGCTTTCTCTGCGTCTGCGACCGCTTCCAGACAATGTACCCCTGCGCTGCCTTCCGCAGGTCATTAATCATGCGAGGCCCCAAGGTATGAGTGACTTTGTTCACCAGCCACGTCGGTAGCTTGCCCTGGGGGTCGCAATGAGCGACGTATCCGAGAGAGCAGCCGTGCTGCAGAGTCGGGTGCGGTCTGATGATGAAACCCGTGATGTGAGACATGGCCCGGACGTACCCCTTGCGAGGTGGGTACTCACGGTGGTAGACGGAGCGAGAGATGAGCATCTGAACGGGTCCCGTGTCGAGCCAGGAGCGCTGCAGGACAAAGTCTCGGGGCTTCAGAGGCGGTGGACACGACACTGAAACGAGAAAATCTACAGAGACCCATTGGGGGGCGTTTTGAGGGGAGCTTACTGGCGTAGTAGCCGACGTCGTTGTTCACGTTGAAGACGCCGATCTCGTGCGAGTCCAGCATGTGGCTGTCCCACACCTTGCGGTAGTCCGGGTCGTGCAGGACGTCGAAGAGAGTGCTGCCGTTGACGCTGTCGAAGTTGGAGTGGATCTTGACCATCTTCAGGGGACACCCCTCCACGGGCATCGTCCAAACCTTCGTGTCGCCTTTCGAAATCTCCAGCAACCACCCAGCATCGTTATCGACGAGATCCAGTAGCTTCGAGAAGTCCTCGTCCTCCGCTATCTTCGCAATCATTCTTCTTTTTTTCACTCACCAGATTTGCATTGAAGCTCGTCGTTTTCCTCGTACAAAAGACCTCGATAACAACATTCAGCATTCATTCAACAATGGACGACATCCACACCACATCTAAAATACACCCATCAACAACAAATTTGCAGGAGACCGCGAGACGACGAAAATGCTGCTGTTTGTTGTTATGGAAAACCGATGAGGTATGTAGGTACAAAGGGGGTGGAAACAGCTGCAAAATGCAGTCTCGGATGACACAAAAAAGCACGACGGCAGGGCGCATGTCCGAGCTTATCAGTGGGACACGTGAGGGATTCAAAAGTGCGGTTCGGTTGCAAGAAAAACACTTTGTCTGTATCATAGAATAGAATAAATTTATTTTTAAAACTAAAGCAGTGTAACTTAAAATAAAAAGTTCAGCTGCATTCGCACAACCGCATTCACCCATTCATCCGCTTCCGTACGACTGGCGCTCTGTACGTCGATGCTGTCGCGTCGTAAATAATTTAATCAATACACTCTTATTTAAATTCAAAATTCACAGTATCGGGGATTGCGAAGGTCGCGTGATGCAATCGATTCACCACATCCTGCCGACTAGAACCGAATCTGGAAGTCGTTGTAGGTGAGGCTGGCGCTCTCGCGCCAGTTGGAGAACTCTGTACGCTCGATCTGGGACCCGGGGCATCCGACGGTTGACAGCCAGTGGCACCTGAATTGCAAAACAATTGTTTTTCGGGATTATTTTTAGATCGGCTTAGAATTTACAATAAAAAGGCCTAGATTATGGTGTCTAGGTTTCGTACTTTGGTCTGTATCTTTGCAAGTCTTTTTGAAGCCAAGTGTAGCTACGGTTTGGCACCTAAGGTCCCCTTTCATCTGTGCCTTATGACTTTTAATAAGCTTAAAAAGAGGAAGTGGGATCTTCGATGACTTAAATAGGAACCCTAGTAAACTTAGTCGTTTGAAAGCTTCAGGGGCCATTTTTGTGGAAAAAAGTTCTCTGCCCCGATTCGGAAATCAAGTTTTCTTTAACATGAGTAGGTTCGGCCATTTTATGAAATTTAGATGAAAATATTTCTCCAATTTTCATTTTTCGACCAAAAACTTCGTGGACGTGTTTTGAGTAATTTTGAAAGAGACAACATTTTGAGCAATTATAATTCCTCATTTCAAAATTCCTGGGTACTCTACATTAAAAAGCCTTCTCTTAGCTATGGCACTGGTTTTTTCTTAAGTTACACTTGTTTGAATTTGTTAAGGAGCTTTCATAGTTAATGAGATAAGCTTTGAGTTTGGATTCAAGGCTATTTCCGATTTCTGAAAAATAACGTGAAACTTTAAAGGTATATTGAGTTGATTGAGATTCACTTTCAGTCTCTAAAAATTAGACACAAATTCCAAAAAAACTTGGGAGAAAAAAAGTTCTCTTTTTAACTCGCATATCAGTCTTATTATTAGCCTCAAGCAACCTTTTGGGCCCTCACAAATGAGTCTCAAATGCGCCTTGTTGGGTAAAAAGAGCCTTACAGCTTATCGATGTCTGCCTTGTTGCCCTGCATCTTCCCAACAATGGTCCCCTTCTTCGAGTTCTTCACCCATCCAACGAGGTTCGCAGCCAAGCAGTTGTCCCTGCAGTGCTTCGTGAATCCGACTCCTGCAAAATGATAGTTACATAATGGCCCACAGCAACCCACATCGGCTCCGACCTTGCACGTGACCGAACACCTCAAACTCGCACTCCACCACGATGGGGGCATCGGGTATCTCTGGCGTACGGCAGGACGTGATGCATTCCACTTCAGCTGAGTCTGATCCCATTTTCTGGCCCTACTTTCAAGTGCTATTTCGCTTTCACCGGACTGCTCGACTTCTCAATGTGAACTGAGGACAGATTCGATTTTATCTGCGGCTCAAGCCGGCAGCAGTTGAGAGAATTATTTCTGGTAGTTTCTTTTTTTCGCCTGCACCCGTGCACGGGCCGATCGACAGGCGCGTCTCGTGCGATCACTTTGTAGTACAAATGTCGTTTCGCAATTGTCTTCCTTCCCCCTGGCCCGGGCTCACGTCTTTCTGGCACCCGAGTTGTTTACCAGTCCGCGCTCTGACGTCGATTCAGGGGCAGCATCGCTCGAAAGTCGACCCCCACTTTCCCCGGAACTGCGGGATCTGCATTTTTTCTCACGCGTTTGCACCTTTCTCGAACCGTGGGGCATTTCGTCGTCTCGCCTCTTGCCAGCTGGCAGACGGCTCGATTTCACTTTCAATATCGCCCAATTCGAAGGCCCGGCCCAGACGAATCGCCTCGGCGCGGTGGTCAACGCTGCCAAAAACGCAAGAGATGCTCAAGGTCGCCTGTGCTAAATTTTTACCCACCTTATGAGGACCAATTATCCAATTACGGTCGACTAATTACTTTCGGAAGGTAGGAAAGCGCTCAATGCTGGTCTGGGGGCCGTCTACGGATGTAGCAATTCAGGGTAATAATCGCAGCCAAGTCGCCACATGTGGCCCATTGGGTCGACCTGGCAGTGGGACCCGCGCCGAACACGCCTAATGGTTGAATAGAACATTTATTGTGGCAACAACTTACGTACACTAGGCTTTTGTTATTTATTTACATGCAGAACTGCGCTGCTCTATACTTTGCAACATTAATCTTAAATTAGAGTCTTATTATGTATACAGTGTTGAGTCTCTACTAGAATATTTACAATGAAGCCGCTCTAGCTCTTCCAGGCATGATACAATTTGTACGTCGCGTCGCACTCTGGCTCGCCTTTGTGCTCTCTGTACGTTCTAAATTTCATCAGCAATCACGTTAATCGGCTCCCGGGGAGAGAGTGGAATGTCTTGTTTGCGGGTCTTCCTCCGGAGGACCGCGCCTTTTCATTGATCGGTTATTTGAATACGGTTAAAGCGACTTGTACAACTAGCTTGCGAACTCACTCCTCGGCCCCCGCGTTGTTGTTGAGCGGCTTCTCGTTCGTCGTCCGTACGATCGTGGCGGGCTTCTCGGTGATCAGCGGCTCGATCTGATCCGGGGCCGCATGCACGTTGTTGAGCTTCGGTTTCTCCAGCAGCAGGTCGAGCTTATTCTGTTCTTGCTTTTCGAGCGTCTCGAAGACGTGCTTCTGGCGCTTTTTCGTGCGCTCCTTCTGGAAGAACAGACGCACGTAGTAGACCGGGAAGATGACGCACTGGCCGGCAGGCTCCTCAGCGTCGATGTAGACGCCTCTCACGAGCACCGAGTTAGAGCAGTTGAGGAGCACCAGAAGGACGAAGGACACTCCATGTGTTAGCCAGTCACTCAGGAGGCGGTTCTCTGTAAACGGGAAAGTCAGTAAGCTGTAGGATAAAACAAAATTTTTCCCCCATATGAAGTTTCAATAATTTACGAGATTTCAGCTCAATCGAATCATGTACGAAGAAGTTTCATACCATGGTTACGTCTCTTGTAGTTTTTAAGGAAAAAAACCAAAACCATTTGCTCACCCTCTAGACCACACATGACAACATAAGTCTCTTGCTCTAATAGTTTCGGAGCTTTTGGGACTCGCACAGACGGACAGACGAACCGAAAATCAAAAAATAAGTGCATATTTTATATGTTGAAGATGCTTGGTAGAAGGGATTGAAATTCGTCTTTACCGGGAATGAAATACTCGTCCAGCATTTTCCAGACCCCACGCCACACATTGATGGTCCCGATGAAGCTGAAGAAGAGGAAGACGTCGGCCACGAGGATCCTGGACCAGCCCTTGAGTCGATCGCAGGTCCACTTGACGAGGGGTTGGAACGTGAACGTGACTCCAACCACGGCGTACCCGATGAGCTGGAACAGACATGCGTCAGATTACAGGACAATAATATTTGACGACAATTGATAAACAGGTCAGCCCTAATCACCGCGAGCAGTTCGAAGTTTAAGACGCAGGGCCATTATCATGCGGATTCCGTCTCATCTTCCTAAATATGCCAAACGTGTTATCGGCGTGTACAGTGTCAGAAATAGCAGCGCACAAGAAAAATCCAGTTCACGAGAAAATCGCGCAGATAACGAATTAGACCCGAAAGCGTCGTCGGCCTCTTAATTTTCGTCATTAGCGTGGAATCAGCGGGGGTCAATTGCGAGTTCCGCTACTGAGTTTCAAGGTTATCCTCGAAGCAGCCCGAAAGCCCGGAGAGTTAGTGACCTGCTCAGACAATGGCCCCCGTTCCTTTGTTCGCCAATTGAGAAGAGAACGTTTCGAAACCCTCCCAGTCGGTCGCGGGAGGTCGCGTTTTTCTCCACTATTTACTTTCGCCTCTCGTTCGTCTCGTCTCTCCGATAAGCAGCGAAAGTGTGTCAAAACAAGAGTTTATTTTTACTCACCACGGATCCCCAGGCTGATAATTTTGGGTCTTCGGGGAAGAGTTCTAGGTCGAAAAATACCCAGAGTCCACGCCAAACGAAAACAACGAGCGATCCGACCACCAGAACGGAGAAGATGCAGTCAAGTACGTAGAGTCCGGGGTCTCGGGAGCCCTGGAAAAGAAGAAATCAGAGTCTCTCGGGTGGTTAGGAGGGAGGTTTTCACAATTCAGCCACCCACAGAGCATCGTTCCTAGAGAGAGGAACGGAAACAAGAACGTTCGACTATTGGAGAGTTACGGCTCTAGTTTTCAGCACTTTTTAAAATGTTAAATAACTATACAATACTCTTTTGTGCGTCGTTCTTCAATTTATTATTATTACCCGTAGTTAATTTTTAGGGCAGTTGGTACCAATCATTACCGACCAATACCAATTTTCTTAATGCAAAAATACTAAGGCTTGCTTGCATTCATGAGATTTTCTTTAATTTTTGGCCCATTTTTTACTTTGAAAAGTTGTGATTGTCCTACCGCCATTACCAATCAATACTGATCAATACTCATTAATTTTTCTTTAAAAAGATGTATTCGTCCTAACCCAATTGAGCCCTTTAGTTTTTTGAATTTTTTTCATTTTAGAAAACTAGGGTCAGTCAATACCAATCAGTACCGGTCAGTTGGAGTCTTTTTTTGTCCCCCCCCCTCTAGCACCAAACTCTACGCCCCTCCCTTACCGAGGTCTTGAAATACGTGGGCACCTCGAAATAGCCATCGTGCGAGTCCTGGACGCACACAAAGGGCACAGACGAGATATTCCGGATGCCCCGGATGGAGATGAGGGCCAGAGCACTGATCACAACGGAGCTGCACACAAAGTATCGCGTGTGGGGCGTGTGGGAGTCCATCAGGTGCCAGGCCCCCCGCCACCCATTCACGCACACGGCCCCATAGGCCAGAGTGTAGATGCGAGAGACGATGTAGAACGTCAGACGGTGCTTTCCAGGGTCGTAGCGACGCTCAACGAAGCTCTGGAAGATCGTGAAGACCAGGTGGCCCACGACTCCGATCATGAGGGAGGCCACGGAGCTGTTGAAGTGGTTCTCAGGGTACAAATAGTGGTCCATTAAGTTCCATGTCCCACGCCAGTAGCCCACAACGGCGGGGGCTAGCACCAGCGAGACGAAGGTGTAGTCGATGACTTCGAGGAAGATCGCATGGAAGCTGATCCGCGGGTTCAGGACTCCGTCCGCCAGGCCTGCGGTGCTGCCTCGCATCTCTCGTCCTCCTCGTTCTCGTCACTTTTTTTCTGCTAATTCTCACACGATTCAGGCGGCTCCACCGTAGGGGCTCTTCACATTTTTCGAGGCAGCAGACCCTCGAGGCGATGTTCGCTCCGCGACTCTTCAACACAAACTGCGTTTTCAATCGGCTTAGAATGCGTCGCTTTTCAATTAAGGGGGTTCTCTTCCTTGCAAAAGTGCACTTAATTCACATCACTTCCCGTTGCTGCATTGTCCAATATGTCGACCGCCAGCTTAATTACGCTTCCACCGTTTCGAGAGGCATGTAATGAGGAAAAGCTCGAGGGTCAATGTAGCCGTGTCTCGTAATTAGCTAAAATGTATGTAAGAGTCGTGTTTTCAACATCCGAAAAGGTCGCTCGAGAAAGGAACTGCTCGATCCCGTGCCGTTCTCACTACTGGAAATGAAAATGCTCCGTCGTCGAGAATATAAAGCACTTTTGAGCAAAT
Source organism: Forcipomyia taiwana (assembly GCA_963930915.1). Classification (NCBI taxonomy): domain Eukaryota; kingdom Metazoa; phylum Arthropoda; class Insecta; order Diptera; family Ceratopogonidae; genus Forcipomyia; species Forcipomyia taiwana. Next base: position 5,622,647 of record CAWVOI010000099.1, on the reverse strand, counting down.
CATCTTTATCAATGCAGCAGTGACCAGAGCGAGCGTGGCGTTATCATTACAGCAATTGAGACACTGGGGATCGGTGGTCCGGAGACTCCGGAGCCCCCGTTTTTAGTCATCCAGAGGCAGAACTAGGGTGATTTTTACTAAGAGTAGACTGAGAAAGTCAAGATTTCAAGGTTTTCTTGCCTCAGAATCGTTTTTTTCTCACATAAAAACTGAATTCTAATCTTTTCAGACGCAAAATGACAGCCTCTTAGAGCCTTAAAAGCCTTGCTTAAAAAAACTTTTTTCTCCAACTAAAAACTGAATATTAAATTTTTCAGAGGTGGAACTGGAGTTTTTTGCCAAGAATAGACCTCTAAGAGCATTCTGCAAGACTGCAAAATGCAGGTTTTTCACACCTTAAAAAATTTTCCTTAGACGAAAATCCGAAACTGAATTATTTTTTGAGGTGGAAATGATATTTATTTGTACCAAAGACAGATCTCCAAGAGCCTTTTGAAATGCCAAACTCAAACCAAATCTTTGCTTTCATAAATGCGTTTCAACTCCATAGTTCAGAAATGACTCTTACGAATAAAAGTCAAACCCACACGAGTCCCGCCTCTGACTCCGATGACCGTCTCTCTCATGCCAAATTATCCCCGATTAAGCGAAGTATGTTGATGATGCTTCTATGCTCTCGTCGCTCTCGCGGGCCGAGATTACGGGGCCACTTTCCAGCGCTCACGAATTGTGTATTTTCGTTTTCAAACCTCCTCGCACCGAGAGCCGTTGCTATTTCTGCCTCCACGTAATCCCAGCTTGTCTCGGTTATCTCACTCCATTGTTTGACAAGTGCACCAAGAGCATTTTCGCACCTGCAGCATTTCAAGTGCAGTGGAGCAAACAAGAAGGCTGTAAATTAGCCCTGACTTTGTGTGGCTCCGAGTTCAGCACTTCCATATCCATTTCTGGATATGCCGCGAGAATACTTTCGTACGTATTTGCGCGCCCTTGTTTTCGCTGTTTGTGCAAATATTTTCCTACCCACATTGCGTTTTCCGTAAATTGTGAAAACTAAAAGCTAACAAACAAACCTACCTCCGTTCGGAACCTCGTTGGGAAGTCGAAAGTGGTTTGCTTGACGTCCGTCAGAATCATCATGGGCACTGCCAGCAAGTTCCTGAGCCCCCTGAAGCACGCCAGGGGCACGAAGAGCGCGAAATTCACCGCCAGCACGGTGTAGTCGAACCCGAAATAGTCCTGCACAACTCCCCATCCCCCTCTCCACTGCATGATGCAGGCTATCCCGAAGGCGAAGGTGTAGGTCCGCGAAACCACGAAGCGCCAGAACCTCATGAGAGGCGAAATTTTGTCCCTCGGGATCACGAACTCGGCGTGCAGCATGTCTCTCATTAGGGCGAAGATGACGTGAAGGCAGCTCCCGAGGAGGAAGGTGTGCCAGTTGGGGAAGGAGTCCATGTTCTGGTCCATGTAGTCCCAGGTGCCGCGCCAGAAGGCCACGACGAGGGGCGTCACGATGAACAGCGAGACGACGCAGTCAACGAAGTTGAGGAACCGCTTGAAGGCTTTCGAGGGCTTCTCTGGGCCCCCGAAGAGAATCACGTCCGAGACCAGCGACACTCGGTGGCTCCTGCGTTGCTTGATGACGGCGGGCAGGGGCAGTTCCCCGCCAGTTTTAACTAGCACGACTTTTTCCGGCATCGCTACTCACATTCTCTGAGGTCTCTGACTCCAATAAGTTCTAGATTTCACACTTGCTGTCAGTCCGACTGCCGGCCTCCGATTACACGAAATTATCGCCCGGTTCTCCCCTTATAAGACATTCCATTACAGCGCTCGTTCATTCTGGTTTCCGACTTAAAAAATATTTTCGCGATTTCAGGCTAAGATTGACTCAATTAATTTTCTATCATTTTCATCCGTACTTGTTGATTCGTCATTTAGCACTAGATTACGAAGTGCCCAGCTCGGAGTAAATACGACACGATATTTCGGCCTGTATGTAGCAGGACAAGCGTCGATTGTACCGACATAGAATACGCTGACCAGGGAGCTTGGCTGGTGGGCGGAAGATTGTGCTGAAAACTTTCTTTTCCAGAGATTTGGACTTACATGTTTTGATTCCAGAAACTTTCTTAGAGATGAGATGTAAACTTGAGGTTTCAGCTGATGTTTAAATATCTCAATTTAATCCCAAATATCTTCTCCAACTTTGTAAGCCACCAAAGAAATTTCAATTTAAAAGGCCAATTATTTTAACTTTGAATAAAGTTGGGCACAAGAGTCGGAATTTAATTCTCTAATGCCTCAATGCGAGAAATTGAATTCTTCTGGTTAAATACATATAATATATGAACAGGTGCTAAGGCCATGACTGAGTGCGTTTTTAGTGACCTAGGTTTCAAAGTAGACTCCAACATTTTAGGATCGAGCAAACTGGTGACAATCTTCCGACCGTTCTGAGGTGACGAGGCTGGTGAAAGTTTAAGACTTCTCCTAATCAGATTTCAATCTCACTGATAAGTCTTAAAGCCGTTGTCTAGGGAACGAAGTTCTGTTCGAGACAGACTTGCCTAGACGGACGCAATCAGCAAGCAAGCCTTATCCGTCTTATCAGTTGAAATAATTTAGGCTCTCTTTTTGGTGACCGACCAGGTTTTGGACAAAAGATCAATCAAATCTGCTTTGTAATCTGATTTGATACCATAGAACCTATATCAAGAAATATCACGAAAATTAATTTTTGACTTGGTCAGGTCTAATAGCCGAGACATTTTTCGGCAGACGTGAAAATAATTTTTTTACATGTGGAATTTTCATTGTTTGGTTCAAGCTACTCTCTTCTAGAGTCTTGATCATCTTCCAAATGAGAAGCAGCCCTGCAAATAAAGTCTTACAACAGGATAGGCCTGTGGAAGTGCCCTGAGTATTTTTTTTCTGAGTAATTTTAAAAGACATTCAGAATTACAAAATTTTTATGCAAATTGAATTATCGAAGTCTTGGTCTTGGTCTGGGAAGTCTTTCTTGAAGTCAATTTTTTTTAATTTCCAAAAAATTTTTAAAATTTTATAAACTTTTTCAGGAGGTCTTCAAGAAAGTTTAAAGCCTAATATGTAACTACACATAAACAATCTCGATGGCTACCCTACTGCAGGCCTGAGGCTGAAAGCGCGCGCCTTTCGTCATCTGCGACGCATGTATCCTTTGTTAGATGTGAGTTATTGTTGTCGTGTGTGCGGTCGTGAGTGTCATGGCTATCAATTAAAATGCTGCTTGTCAAATTAGGCACTCCATTGACCGTAAAGAGACAAGTGTTGATTCATGAGCTCTGAAGTCAGCTGAGGGCGGGAAAAGGCGGCCGTTCTGTCTTTAATACTTTTATTACTTTTATTTCTTAACGCTAGACATAATTCAATATAGACTCTCTCACAATTTTCATAACATTTCATGACAAATACAGAACACGTATCCACAGAAATCACGAAATCCTAGTTCCGGGGACTTCCTCAATTTGACGAGTGCTAACGAATTGGTATTTTCTCTTAATTTGCGAAGAATCTTACAGTTCTCCATATGTTAATATATTCTACGTTACAATTTGTTATGAATGGGGGTGGCATTTAGTAATTTTTAGAATCTCCATTTAACCTATCGAATCGGTATTTGAATCCTCCCTCTGCACTTTGCGGGGAAGTTACGTCTACTGACAGCTTCTAGCTCTTTATTGCTGCACACGTTCAAAAGGTATACAAGGGGGTGGGGGCCCTCGCGAATGGGTCGAGCCCCTTCATACTGTTACTTTAATACTTTAGGTTAAATTACTTTGTGTTTGTTAACTGCAATACGGAGTAGCTTCCGAGCGAGCTTCGATTCTAACTTTATCTGAGTGCCAGCTTGCTCTCCTTCTCTTCCTCTTTCTCTGTCTCTCTCTTATAAGGAACTTTCGTGTAGATCTTCGAGGTGCGTAAAACCTTCGGGAGGGTAAATTGAGCAGAAATAATCGGAAACAATAGTAGGAACAACACCTATCAGTCTACCATCCTTCTTATTGCATTTCGTCTTGCCACGTGTTTTCAACTGAGCAATTCATTCAGTCACTCAAATGGGAACATTTGATATTATTTTTGTACGAGTTCGCGTTTCAGCTTCATAATGTGTAACAGGAATGCAGATATATTAAAACTTAGATTTTGATGTCAAGAATCGTTGTGGGATTGAGAAAGTGCTCACGCTGGGAGTTGTCCAGCGTCGAAAGGGTCCTACCGAGTGCGGTGAACTTGTCGCGCTCGCTGTCTTTTCTGCAGCACGCGTTGTAGATGCAGACTCGCACGCGGTATATTAAGTAGCACGAGAAGTGAACGATGGCTACGAAGATGAGTCCGGCGATGCTGATGGCCAGAGTCTTGCCCGGCTTGGCCCAGTCGAGGGCCGTGTAGATGAAGGTCTCGTCGCGTCTGCAAAGAGGCGTGTTGTGAGAACTCTCGAGCCCCCTCCGAAGCCCTCAGACTTACCGGTTCGTGCCGCCAGAGAGATAATAGACAATCGTGAAAATCATGTAAATAACGCCTAAACCTAGTGTTTGGTATGCATGCTGTATCTTGATCGGGTGACCGACAACAACCAAGTCGAAGAGCATCAGGAATGAATTAAGCACGTGCGACATCAAATTCACAGCATTCAATTTATTAATTTCTACAAAAGAAAAAGTCGTAAATCATCTCGCTTGTACAAGTGACCTGTACAAGTTTGTGCTCGAGACCCCCGAAAGAGCCCCAAAAGAGGGAAATTAGAGCCTCACCTGGGTCGTAGACCACAGTCCAGTACATGACGGTGATGATGAACGAGTAGACCGTGGCGATTGTGTAGAAGAACCAGTAGGTTTTGTGAATGATGTTCTTCTTTGTCGGATTATCCAAACCTATCAAAGGAGCGCGGGCGAAAGAAAAATGATAGAGAAAAATTATGATTAATTGACGATGCTTCTGGTTCAATCACCCGCGATGTGTAGCTTCAGTGTGGAACATATTGAAAGGAAAATCGAGCGGGGGCGAATTTGCCGTCAGTGAAATGGAACTAGTCTGAACCGCTGAAGTCGGAAAAATGGCGCTCAAAATGGATTTTCCATGCTTCATTGACTCATTCGGGAACTTTTTGCTACATCTCGGGACGCTCATGAATGAAACGAGCACTGATCCCACTTATCGAGTTCACGACTGAGCAATTCGTACTAGAACTTTTGAACGCCTTTTTTGTTCTGCTTTAAAGCAAAAAGTGAACTTCAGGCTCCCTATAATTGATGTTTGTTCAGCGGAAAAACATATTTGGCTGTTTTTTCGTTCAGCTTCATTTAACTTTTTTTGTCCAATTAGCATTTTCGGTAATTTCAAACAATTCATGTACATGTTTATGGTTATGGGAGCCTGCAGGATATATTTGCATAAATACATACCATAAATATGTACCTTCATATGTCTTAATCAATGGAATTTTAACTGCTATTTAATATTTATGGTACTGATTGCGAAAAACCCAGGAAAAGTCGATTACAAAGCACAAATAGTAAAAATCTGATGTAAGCCTTCCTAATGTCGTCCAATTGATGGTTAAATGTTTTTTTTTGCATTAAAAGTACATGAAAATTGAATAAAATAATATTTCACATAAAATTTTTGATTTTTCAAGAATTTTCATGGAATTTTTAACAACAAAGGAACATTTTTGAAACATTAAACTTTCATCAATTTGGTAAAATTGCATCAAAATTTCAAGAGTCTATGATTTTGGTATGGAAAACATCTAGTATGTAAACCGAGAGTGAACATTTTGAAAAAACACTCGCAATTTCAAAATTATTTAACCACACAATGGTATGTATATTTCCATACCATTGTGTATGGAAATATCCATACCTTCGGGTATGGATATTTCCATTTTATTTCTGCTGAATTTTTATAAACAGTTAATATGAATTTAATTCCTGGGCCCGATTCATAGGGGGAATTCTTGGGGTTGAATTTTAATTTAAGGTAAATTTAAAATCGTTTCTTAATTGAGCCAAAGAGGTGTTTCATCACGGCTTTTCTGAGCTACACAAAGACAGACAAGCCTATTTAGCTCTCAACTCAGTTTCAAAAGCAAATTCAAAACGAGAAACAATTCAATTGCGTTTCCTGCCAGCAAAGGGTTGTCTTTGTGCTGACTAATTGCCATTCCATTCGCTCCTATAGCTGGAAGCCCGTGACCTCCAGTCTGCAAGTCACGTTGAAAACGCCGGTCGTCATGTGAATGCATTTTAATTGGCATGAGAGGGATACATCCAATAAGTAGCGCTCGATGAAGCTCGAACCGAAAGCGCCACAATCGTCCTTGATTGACAAATTGCCAATAAAATTCATTCGCACGCCCTTCGAGGCAGACTTTTCAGTTTCCATAACGCGGTTCAGAGACGATTACCACGAGGTGGGTAAATGGTTTTAAAAATGGCTCCAAGATACTCACTGAATTCCTCTCGCTGTATCATGATGCCTCCAGTGACAATCAGTGCACCCATCCATGCCTGCATGCAGCACGCCATCATACCCCAGTTCGTGAGATAGATGAGCCATTTGGCGTAATGGTGCTCCGTTATTGGGTCCGTCCGTCCGACATCAAGCACGGAGCACACGACGACGCCGAGAAATGTGATCGCCACTAGCCATCGGTAGAGCAAATATAAAAGGCCCACTTGTGTATTGGTTTGCCACTGTGCGGAGAGGACACCAGACGAGGTGACGGAAGGCGAGGCGAGGCGAGAAAGAGAGTGGAAAAAAATGTGTAAGCAGAAGAACAAACAATGTAGATGGAAGGATACCGTGCTGATACCGCGCTGGCGTGCTTAAAAGACTGTCACGCGCCTAGAGAATGTGATCAAAGATGGGAAGTGTATATTTATACCTAAATAAACATCTTTAGCGGCTGCGGCAGCCGACTGGAGGTCGAAGTGGGAGGCTGAGATGGCAATATTTCACCAAATTACACAGCGAGGCACACGTGGCTCTTACATGCCGCAGAGATATGCCACGACACCCGGCACCTAATAGACTTCTCAATTTGTTTGGCTTACCGCATCAGCCGGGGAAACTTCGCCAGTTCGCCGGGTCTCCTCAATGTCAGCGAAACGTCATGTCGCTTTTCCAATTTTGAGGGATTTGCGGGGGTTTTTCTTGGGAGCAGCTTATTTTCCAGCCACCAACTGCTTTTCATTACCCATTTCGAATTTCCCGTTTTGAGTCATCGATGGATGGATTTCAAGTTGGCTTTATCTCTTACTCGGAATTAGAGCTAATTTTAGGCCAATAAGAATCCCTCGGAGGCTTCCCAAAACAACAGTTCTTTGCTTATGGCAACGAGAACTTGTAAGTTGGTTAAATTGTGAGTCCTTTTGTTCTCTCATCAAAATGTCCATTTTTACTCATTTTTCTTAATATGACTTTCACTAACTAACTCCGAATGTTTGAGACTTTTAACTAAATTTTACATTTTGTAAGCCTAAGTTGTCTTACAGTTGTCTTTCTTCTATTTCATGAATTCCGACCAACAAACCACGATTCAGCTTCGAAGTGGAAATGTGGAAAAATTTTGTTCCGCAATCTGGCCATATGTTATAATTAAGTTCTTTTCCAAAACCAGGCTAATCCGACAAGTTTTAGTATTTTCAAGAAATTTTTTTCCCAACATCTTTCCTTAAAATTATTTTATAAATACGTCTAACTTCCACCTTTGAGCTCAGATTTCATAGCTGACAAGGACAAAACAATGTTTGAGTTTGTCACGTTTAACTTCTAACGGTTTAACTTCTCCTAGACTTCCCAAAAACCGGATCCTAGGTGTTACGGTGGTCGCCTCGAGCGAGCTCATCCAATTTTGCTGCCCAGGATGGAGCGAAGCGTCGAAGAAACTTCGCAAGAACAGCGGTAAGGCGCGGATCCCCACCCACAAGAGGCTAGCAACAAGATAAGATGCTTTTGTGTGGTTAAAGCGCAACCGGGGTTTAAGGAGATTATTTGCTGCTAGCTGTTTGCCATAGAAAGAGAAGCACAAAGTCGAGAGGTGAACAGCTGCTTCCTAAACAAACGGTAAAGGGATAATTAGACAAAATCGTGCTTATTATTTAAACAGGAATCGCAACGGCAGCGGAAAGAAGCTAATCGGGGTAGCGATTTCAAAAAGTTGCGCGAACGAGGCACTTTAAGGCTCAATTAGGCTTCAAACGAGCTCAATTGATTTTAACGGCGAAAACTCCCCGCTCGCCTTGCACGAAACTTTCTTTCTCTCTCGAAAGATTTCTGATGTCCGTTGGATTGGAAGAGAAAAGCCAATAACCCAGTAACAACCACTTGGTTTAATTTTTTTCCTCAAGTAAAATTTTTTTAATTCGAAAAACACCCCTAAATTTAAACCTGTTTTGTTCGACTGTAAAAAATAATAGACTGAAATTGGGCTTGGCAGCTTTGTCTTCAATAGCTTCCTTGATGAGTTAAGTTCGTGCCCGAGATACTCCTCGCTTTTGTACAAATTTTCCTTGGTTGAGTTTGAGTTCTCCTTTTGTTTCTCTCTCATTCAATCATTTGTCAATTAAATCATATCGGATTGTGCAATCTCATGTCGAAACTCATTGTTCATCAAAGCTTTTAGGAGTGAGCATTCCCGAGAACTAAATTGTGTTTCAAGTTTGTGATTAACAGAACTAGGGCAGGGCGGTGAGGAGGCGAGGGAGCCTCACAGCATCATGAATTTTTGATATCCCGGAACTTTCCCGAACAGATAGTCTCCAAAGGCTCTGCTTCGACACTTCTTTGGAGCATTCCAATCTCGTCTTCTTCCGGCTCATGTCAAGGACATTGTTCTGCTGCATTATTGGCATCGCAATTTGCAGCACAAGTGCAGTGTTTCATTCACAAATACCTCTCTCTATCTGCAATTCCCTTTCTGCACTCTACATATCTCGTCTTGCACGTCTTAAAAGAGCTGCAGAGAACAACGGAACGCATTCCGGCACTTTGAATCCGCATTCAACAACTCAACTTCATAATTCTTTCAAAAGACACCGTCTATCTTTGATGTTTTAATGAAAATGACACCAACTCGAAAATGAAGAAGCGACCTAGTTATATGCCAGCGCTTCCAGCACGGTATTCTCCTCGGGGACTCGCCTACCTGGCACAAGTAAAAGTGATGCTTGTGAGTCTTGACTCGCTCATATCCCGGTGGCTCATGGTACTGCTGGTTCTGTTGCTGTATGTCGGGATTCTCCGCGTCTGATTTGCACGCGTTCCACAACTTGTTCACCATGGCTCTGCAAGAGAGATTGAAAATTTAGAAATTATTTATTCACAGAGCACGCGGAGGAGTCGGCAATTGCGGGGATATTTTAATTATTAATTTTGGTGGCGTGGTGGGGGCGGAAAATAGCCGTTGGGGGAGATGTGGGAGAGGTTATTCGCAAACACAAAAACTATTCCGGTGACCTCATTGTCGACAGAATTTTTTTTTGTGGCCATCAAAGCTTGGCAGTACATTAGGCGAAACCACGCGGGGAGCGAGCAGCTCTGCTCGAGCTTTGCTTCGTCGTCGTTTCTCTGCCAGATTTCGGGCTTTTTGTGTGCATTGCCTAAACACACGCTAGTTGGCCTCCGATCCGAAATAGTAGGCTCTTCCTCGTCATTTACGTTTGCGCGATGCCACGCTGGCTCATAAATGGGAAGTGAAGCGCACTAGGAGACAATGGAGAGGAGAATTTTAGTTGATAGCGAGCTCTTGTCAACATGTGACGGCAATTTTCGCCTGCAAAAACGCGGGAGGCGACACAAATATTCTTTTTTGCCATGTTTGTTTTTCCTTTTCTGAAACAACGAGTCTTTTCTCCGTCTGTAAAATTTACTGACTTTTTTCAGCTTTTTCATTCCATCAGAAAAAGGGGAACACTTTCTGAACTTGCATTTAAATTTTGCTGCTTCTTTGTCCAATTTTTAAAAATGTAAAAATTAAAATAAAGACAAGAACTCAAGCGGATATTTTTAGTTTTATCAAAATGAAAATATGTTTTCCCAAACTCCAGGACTGCAGAAAGCTATCGGACCCCTGACTCCATTCTCACAGGTCATAGAGCCTTACTTTACAACTGCTTTTTGCTGGATTTAATGCCATCTAACTGCAGCCAAAGTTTCTACTCAGTTGGATGAATTTAAATTTTGCCCTTTTGTTCACCAGGGGAAGTTTTGGGCTACCACTACCCAGGTCCATTATTTTACATTTTTGAGACCATGATCCGAAACAAAAGTTTATTTATTTAACATTTTATATGCTCATGCTGAATCTCAGCTCAATCGGAGCAACTCAAATTTCCTTCCTTTGGGGGTCTCTCACCCCACCCCCTTAAGTGATTAGGGCAAACATGTGTTCTATGATTTTCTAGATTTGACACGATGTATAACATATCCAAAATTCAGCTCAATTGGACGAAGTATATATAAGGAACTTCTAGGCGAATTCCCGAGAAAACCAAAACATTTTGTGCACTCTCTAGACCTAACATAATAACATGCAAAAAACGCAGGTCTCTAGCTCTTTTCGTTTTGGTGCCTTTGGCCTAAAATTCCCTAAAAAAGCTCCTTAGATACACCTTTGGGTCAAAGGTCAAAAACGGCGTCCATCTTGACTACTGGAATCCAATTAAAAGTTTGAAAAGTGCTTAATCTTGGCTATACATAGGTTCATCCCTTGCTCTCTGATTGATTTGAACATAACGTAAAGTCTATGAAAATAGTGACATCCCTTCAAAACGACTATTCATGAACTGGAATTTTGGCTGAAAATGTTGATTGAAGTTACATAGATAACGAATTAAAATTAATGCAGAAAGTTTTACGGTTCTGAAGTAGGAAATAAGTCCCAATTTTCCTCTTTGCTCCTCAAATGCCATTTAAAGCTTAAAATCAGTGAATCTGAGATAATCCAAGACTGAACGCTAGCAAGCGCATCACGAGAGCTCCCTAATAGCGCCATGCATTTCCGAGATAAGGTAACGGGCCATTGAAGGCACATGCGAATGCGGCAGGAAATTTTTAAATTGTGCCCCGTCATCGATTGCAAGACTGCAGCCACTTTCATGAGATTTCTTTTACGACCTAGCTCAGGTGGTTTTTCGCCTCCCCACAACTTCTGCATTGTATGCGGATTGGGGATTCGGGGATAATTTGTCGGTTTCGTTGAAAGGAACAAAATTAATGGGGCAAAGTGGCAACAGAGCCAGGCGAGCTCGAATCGAGGATCATCGCGCGGAAGGAAGGGGAATTTATGATGGCAATAAAAGCCCGATTGGTGCCAAGTTTCAATCCTCAAGGTTTTCATCTCATTACAGACGGGATGAAATTTTTGGTGAGAGGCACCACTGCAAAACACTCGTTTTTCACGCAATAGATCCATCAATGTCGGAGTGTGAAGCAGAATTTTATTATCATCATCTCCAGATGTAATTAACAAGGTTTGCTTTTCAGTTTGCTCGTTTCCGCCGGCTCCTGGAACTAAATGAGCTCGGTTTGTTCACAAATGAATTATCTGGGGATTTATCTCGGCACAACAGTTGCGGAATGAGATAATTCACTTTTTTTATGATTCGTTTGTTTTGCCCAGGTAAACACAATTTCCCACAACTCACAAATTTCTTGGGCAACGCTGACTTTTTTGATACATGTACACTAGAGGTGTGCTCGGGTGATCATTGAGATTGGAACAGGAAAATTGAACTTTCCAAGGCGAAATTGCCACTCAAAAATTTTTTTCCGCTCAACAAGGAAAGGAATTTTCAGAAAGGAGAATTGGCACTCAAGAAAACAGCCTTTCCGCTCTGAGAGTCACGTGCTCAAGTGAGCACTCCGTTCTCGTTCAAATCGGGTCAAGTGGTGGTGGTTTTTCCGTTCTGGCACACCTCTATTGCACCTCTTTCGGGCCAGGGACAGAAGGGTCGCAAGGGGATTTGCTCTCTCTCTGCTTTTACGAGAGTATGCAAATTAAACGTGGCTACCCAAACTGCATGATAACTCAATTTTCCACGATGACAGGCAGATATGCAGCCAATTGTGGAACCGACACTCTGATGACAAGAAATGTATTCAAAAATTATTAATTAACGTTTTTCCTCGAATCTTCCCGCTTTCCAGCCATGAATGCGACGCATTTAACGCCAAAATTGAAAGCCTCTTCCGATAATGAATTACTAAAATCGCCCATTCATGTCGAAATTTTAAATCAAATTATTATCCGAAGCGCGAATCGAATTTTTGCCAAATTGGATTCCGTTTGACGCTGCAATTCGTGGGTGCACTTAAAACTTGTCAATCAGACAAAGTGACAACTAATGGATTCGAATATGTGGCCTAATTGGTTTCCCGCCCAAAAATCGTGTAAAGCGGCGGCAGAACATTGCGAGGGCAAGTTTTGACCTTGAACTGTCCCAAATCTTGTTTGTGTCTGAAGTTTGTCTACGCGACGTTTTGTTGCAAACTGAAGGATACACGAAGAAGAGAGACTGAAAGAGGAGAAGCAATGATATTCGAGTGACTGGAATTAATTATCTTTCATTCAGCCTGACATCCTTATCCTGTAATCCACAACATGGAGAGAGTGCCGCCAAGTGTGGCACTCTGCAACAAACATAAAACCTCCACAATCCAGAAGTGCGGTAGTTTGGTTTGTGCGAGCTGTGGGGAGCAAGTAAGGCTAGGCAATAAAATCTAGGAGATAAAAAAGAAATTTAAAAATCTCTGATGGAAATATTCTCGATACTTCCTTCTTTTGAAGCCTTGGCCTCACTTTGGCTTATGTAAAACATAGCTCGAGTCAACAGACAGACACAGTGGCTGCAATGAAGAGAAAAAGGGAAAACTTGCAAGATGGGTGGGGAGGCAGGGGTGGGGAGTCGGGAAAATCAGGGACAGGCTTCCGTTTTCAAGGTCAAGCGGACCATTTTTCTCTTGTCAGAAGGACGCTCGAGTTCCGAGAAGCTCCCAGACACCCAAGCGGAAGAAGGAGACCCACCCTTGCCAGCCAAGATGACAGATGCCGTAATATATTTATGAGTATATTTTACTTGTGCGCTGGACTTGAGCTCGAGTCTCCATTTTCCAAGGATCAAAAAGGTTGCGGTTACGTAAACTCCGTGCATTTGTCATTTTTAAGCTGGAAAGTAGCTCCGTCGGTCGCCATTTTCATAACACATAATAATAGGTCGGGCGGGCAGCTGGGGAGGGGAGTTTATATGAAATTTTCCCGAACTTGACAAATCCCAAAAACTTTCTTATGTGATGCGGTCCTCTTCTTCCAGCACAACCCACAAATGTGAGCCGAATAGGTAATCCACAATGCGTGATTTTCGCTTTTGTTGTCAACATCTTGTTTTTCATGATGTCACTTCGAGTTTCGGGACGCCCCAAATGATCCTGACACAGCCGTGAATTTTTCATACGAAAGCATACGAAGTTTAAAGACGAAAACACAACATTCAGGCGGTTGGCGTGTCTCAAAGGGATCCTGGAGCGAGGTGGAAAAGGTGTCGAGTGACATGTTTTGACGTTCGTTGCAAAAGTAAGGGAGAATGTCGGAGTCCGTTGCAGGTCACGGTCACATTAGACGAGCAGCTTTTCGTACTTTTCCTAACCAGCAGGATTGTCGGCACGGCGTCAAAGCAGAGTTGTTAATTACAGTTTTCCGGGTGGTAATTGTGGAGGTAATTTTGTTTCAACAATCCTAAACGGGACTTGTTTGTACAATTATGCTTTTCGGAGTCCTTGCAAAGAGAATTTTCGACGAGCACAGGAGGTATTTTTCAATATTCTGGTAGTAGGATTTTTGTTTGTCAGACGCAGTAGGTCGGAAGACTCCGAGACAGTCTGACAAAGGAAGGCTTATTAAATTTCCATATCGAAGTTTCTAGTGTCTTATACCACCTTTCAAGCCACCTTCAGTTCTTGGAAACGAAACATCCGATTCTGCAGTAAAACAAATTTCCATGCGCATAATTTCTTCTCGAAACTTTGATATTGTCAACATGAAAAGTTTAGAGAAACATTTTGTTCATGGCATTTCTTCTCAACTGCAGAATTAAGGGGAAAAAAGTGGGAGATGATGACAAGATGAGTACCAATTGTTGTTTTTGGATTGTGCCACTTTCCTTCGCACTCGTAAACGGAGGCAAAAAATGACGTAAGAGCGTCTCCCAGGAATGAAACTTTGATTGCACTATTTGTTTGCAAAAGTTCTCCTTTGATTCGAAGTAAAGTTAAATTAAGATTTTAATCACAAACTCCAATATCTACCGCAAGAAACTTTTAATGTTTACTTGCTTTTGCAAGCAAATATCCATTTTACAGGCATCGTACAGACTGATGTGTTTGTCCCTTTCTGCCTCTCCATAGGATTCAGGATTTCAAATATTGCCTCAGTCAATAGAAATTACCACTTCTCGTTGACCAATTGAAATTTTGAGAGGTCACAGAAAGAGCCTGGACTATAAGGCCTTTCTTTTTATGACTAGAAGAGTCACTTTTGTTCACTCTTTAAAGTGAAGACCTTTCTGTTTTATTACAAAAAGACCAGTTTTCTATTTTTAAGACTAGGACTACGTTTGCACAGGCTTTATGTTTCATGCTTCGAAACCCTAGACATTTTTTTAAAACAGTCCAAGATTACCAAATATTCAAAGTTCGAAATATAAAACTGAGAAAGAAAGCTTTGAGGATAAACTGAGTCTTTGAAGGGAAGGGTCCATTTAAGGCTATTACAAGGAGTCTCCAAATGAAGATTATACCCCTGCTTCAAATATTAGGTTTTGAAAGTCTCTCAGGGGGGCCACCAGAGAAGGTTCAAAATTGCTGGTACATTTTTTAGTAAAAAAGCAAATATTCCTTAGTAAACCCAGGTGATGAGCTTTCCAGTTCCTACGAAATAAATCCAGGACCACAAGCCACTGTGAATATCCTTCAAGCACCCGTTTATGCGAAAGAGAAGGGCGAGAAAAAGTCATTATCTCCACGCGCGAAATGTCGTGTTTCCAGGATAATGAAACTCGCGCTTGAATGATCCCTTCGTCCTTGACTCCGAATTAGCACGTGGCCCAGCCTCCACCAGCCACCTAGTTTCCGTGCATATAAAATTCCAATTTCCATCCGCAGATGAATTGGGGGTAAGAGTCAATTATAGCGTGGTCCCGCTTCTGTTAACCTTAAATTAAATGAAGCATGTAGAGCTTTAATGTATAGCGCCACCATGAGTTCGAGACACGGGCCGACCTGGGCGCCAAGGCTGCCTCACTGCCTGCAGATGGAAGTCGGCACAACCGAATACGTATTTTAAATATTCATGGAACGAAAACAACGGAAGATGGGAAAAAGGTTCGAAGTTGAGGAAATATTTTGAATTTTCCCATCACTCAGATGAGGGTATCCAGTAGTCAAATTACCTGCTTTGTTGGAGTAGAGGATAATTGTGTAAACACAGCAGTCCCTAATCATTCAAAGAGGCTGCAATCTGGCACTGCCTCGGCGCCCTCGACAGTCGCTTTGACTCGTCAGATTTGCTCATCATGCACCCCATGACCTGCTCCCCCCAAACCTGCCGATTTTCCCGGCTGCAGTGCGCCTGGAATAATCCCATTAAAAATTATGGAAATGCAATCACCGCTCATTTTCACGCGTATTTAATTTCGCTATTTGACGCGCGTGCAATCAAATTAAGTCATTCCAATTTCACTGAGAGAGTGGCTAAACAGCGAATCGAATTGTTTTGTCGTTCGTCGTTCCGCTCGAGTTTCTGATGAGAAAACTTTTATTGAGTGCATCCTGTACCTGCGAGGCTCCCCGATTTGAGCTGTGTTTAACGTCAATAACGTCTGGAATGCAAAGTTTCGAGTTCGGGTCGGATTTGGCTTGGCAGGAGGAACAAATTGCGATGGATCGGGGTGCCACTGATGTCAAAGTTGGAGTCGGCGTACCGCAAATGTCGACTGATTGGATTAAAAAAGTTTTTAAACGAAAAATGTCAGACAAGTTTGGAGCCACGGGGAATCCTCATGCATATTAATTGAATACTCACGTGTTATCCGGTAACCGCCTAGAAGATGAATTGGGATCCAATTGCCTTGCCATACGATAGTATGGCGTTTGTCGGCTTCAAAAATGCAAATATGTGTGTGTTTATGTATGGAAGGTTGACGAGAGATCGAGACTTTTTATTGCAGCCAAAAGCTGATCGGCATTCAAGCGGCTTGCAAAGCAGCAAAGCAGCCATCCATGGCTTGTCGCCTGCATTATTGTGATGCAAGTAGGAGCGCGCGAGAGAGGAAGAAACAAGAAAATCGAAAGGAAAATAAGAATTTTGTTGTTATTTAATAACGAATCGCATAACGTGACATGAGATGAGATGATGCAAAGCCTAGGACATGACACTTAGTGCAGCTACGGGATAGAGGGGGGAGGAAGCAACATGCCGGGTTTGTATTGAATAAATTTCCAATAAACATGCACGGATATACCTACATTCGCTGGGGAGTTAGTCCCCACTTTCGATAAATTGAAAATTTACTATATTATTTTGATGTATAATAAATTCATGCACGTCCTTTCTCCCTCCCAGGATAAAGCGTGTTCTGTCGGACTGTAAATCTCGTGACTGGATTAATGTCCCCCGGATTAGTTCCCAGAGTGCGGGTTTTCGGTGCGGTTGTCCGTCGAGTAACTCGATAGTCCTGTCGAAATCCAAACCTGCCCGCAACGGAAGGCGGCAGAGCTGTGGGTTTTGTCACAGGTGAAATCAGGTGTGATGCGAAATTAAATCCTCCCACGCAGTCAAGAGGTCGTGTTGTTAGCAACTTAAGCTTGAGTGGGAAGTGTTGAAGCCCTTCGTTTCGCAATTTATTTTAAAAACCTTCTTATGTATGCACGGTGTCGCTTTTTAAAGATCAAACAGTGATTTGGCCAAAATTATTTATTATTATTTCGACCATCTTCAGTTAAGAAGTTATCCATTTGCAAAATTCAAATCAGTGGTATCTTATGGTAATCGTTTATCCGCCCCAAAGTTAAGAAAATATTTTGAATCTTTAAATAATTAAAAAAATAATTTATACTATTATAAGTAATAAACATTTGGGCTTCCACACACATTTGGGCTTGAGGGACCAAACACCAGCTTCGTATTAGCTAAAGAAGAGCCTCAGAGAAGTAAAAAAGGCGCCTGGAAGAGCCAAAACATTTTTTGCGGTTTTGAATTTCGCCCACTTAAATGCTTTCCTACTTGAATTAAATCAACATCAGGCTTGTGTGACCAGTAGCCTTGGATCTATGAGCCTTCAAAGGACGACAACATAAGCAAACCACACACATTGACTATTATCGAAAAAAAACTTTTCAGCCTTTCATAGTTTTAATGATTGCAACCGTTTCAAACCAGAGGTTGTTCTTTGAGCAACTGTTTGATTGGGATAAGCTGCTAGCGGAAATCCAAGAGAATCGTATCCCAAAAGCGGATTTTTTAATGACTGGCCCTTAGTACATTCCGGAGCTCATGAATTTCAAAGCAGCTTATTCATTTCTCCCCTCGATAGCTCTTTGCGATTTTTTGCTCGTTAGTCATGTATGTAGTTCCTGTGCCGATGCTCGGTTTGTGTTAAAGGGATATGCCAACATACCGTGTTCACAACACCAGCAACAATAAACATTTAAAATTAATGTGCATCGTGCTAGGCCACAACAGGATGGGTTAGCGAAACATCATGTTGTAACGCAGCTTTGCTAAAATCTATTATTGATACTCGAACTGGCAGGAATAATAATATTAATAAAAGCACCAGTGGCAATTATTTAGGGGCTTCCGAAGTCAATTATGTGCGGATTGGATTACGTAATCTCGTGCACGGTTAATTGAGATTTCGCAATGCAAATGTAAGCAATATGGCAGCGTTGCAGCCAGAGAGACTTTAAAAGCAGTGCCGGACCAACCGTTTGATTGCAATGGGTTTGAAACCTTAGAGTCAGGTGACCAAAAAGTCACTTCCTTTATTTTTAGTGCATTTTCATCAATTTTGAGAAATACAATTATGTGTTCGATATGTCCGTCCGTCAGTCTGAGTTTTAAAGGCTCCGCAACTACAATAGCAAGAGACCTGCGGTTTTTTGCATGATATCATGTATGGTCTGAAGGGTGGTAAAACTACTCTGGTTTTTCCAGAAAAATGCCTGGGGGTAAATAAGGGGGTTTTCCCGTTGTATAAAAGTTTAATATTTTGGATAAGTTATACATCATGTTAAATCTAGCAAATCATAGAACACATGTTTGCCCTTATCACCTAAGGGGGTGGGGTGATAGGCCCCAAAGAGGAAATTTTAGTTGCTTCAATTGAGCTGAAATTCAGAATGGGCAAAATGGGAAATTTTTTTGAGATGATAGTCTTAAAAATGTAAAATAACGGATCTGGGGGTCAAAAAGTGTCAACCCAAGGCGAACAGAAGGGCAAAATTTCAAATTCAACCGATTGAGCTGAACCTTTGATAGGTGTTAGATGGTTTTAAATCCAGCAAAAAATAGTTCTACAGTAAGGTTCTATGACCCTAAGAAGAGGCGCTGAGGGCTCCCAAAGTTTGCACGAGGCGAAAATTTTTCAACTCAAATTGAGCTGAAACTTCGGCAAATATTAGATGACATTAAATTTAGCAAAATATCCTCCCACATCAAGGCTCTATGACCTGTGAGATCAAAGTCAGGGGTCCAATAAGTTTCTGCAGTGGTGGAAGTCGACCCAACTTTTGCAACAAATCTGATTTGAAAATACACGCACATGCGTTCGTCATGTTTTCAAAGAATTCCGAAGTTTCATCTTTTTCTGGCACTTCAATGCTTTCAAAGTAAAACAAGGAAGTAAAGGACTTAAAGGATTTTCGGTTTCAAAAACGGGGTTCTTTTTGAACTCCACAAAATGTCCTTGAAGTGAATCCTTGAATTGAGATGTTTTCTATAACTTTCAATAGGAGAGGTACCTAGACCTGTGACGAAAGTTCGGGCACTGCTTTCAAGTGCATCTCATTGCCATTCAGTTGAACTTGGAATTGCAAATTAGAAAAGTGTCAGTCAGAGCCAAGAGACCGGAGTCGTTGTGCGCACTCTTTTTGGCACCGCCAACCGTGAAAATCGTGTTTTATCATCTGATGGCAGTACTAAATGTAGTGATTAATGCATACAAATTGGCGTGTTTGAGCGGCTTGTGCCTGGAATTGAAGTACCGTGAGTCGAGAATGACGGCATTGTGTGAATTGATGTTTACCTCATTAGAGTCAGGGCATTAATAATGGGTTTGATGGCTAGTCAACTTGTGAAATGATTTTCCACCGAATTACGCACCGAAAATGGCTTCATTTGGGAGACACGCTGTCTCTTGAGAGTCTTCAGGTCGAGTAACCGCGCTTTGAGCTTTGGAAGCGATATGCTGGTGCGGTTAAATTCCTCTGGGGTTTTTCTCGAACGGCACTCGTGTCGTTCATGAGACGCGTTGGAGGATAAGAAAACCTCAACCTATCATGCTGTTAAAGAAGACATAGCTTTCATTGAATTAAATTCTTTAAGGCTCGCTCTCTAGACCTGCTTCAAATCCAAACATTTTAGTCATGACAGGTTGGAAAACTTTCATATAAAAATACTTTTCATTGGATTACAAATTCTGAGAAAACTTTCCTGTTAACATTTAGTTTCGGGAGTAGTTTTATCCACTTTAACCACACTGGCGGGCAGAAGGTACATCAAATAACATTCTCTATCGTGCTTTTACAAATTCATGCTGGACGAACCGAGCTGATTTTTGAGTAAATTATGGCAGAGCTCAGTAGCATACATAGGATCCTGAAACCTGAAGTTAACGGGGAGAAGTTTTGGTTGAAATCCCTGGAGAAAATTACCTTTCAATTTTCCAGGAAACCTCAACGGATTCAAGACAGAGCTAAACTGAACATGGGATGCCAGGCAGTGAATTTCAGGAATCAGATCGAGTTTCAAGCCGTAGGTGTCCAGGTGGATGCCAAGAAGGAATATCAGAAATACAATTTCTCGTTTCGTAAAATCATAAGCTCAGATTTGCATGTGGTTTACAATCAAGTCTTTCGTGGAACCAAAACACAGCTACACAGTTAAGGTGCACTCACATCGAGTTGATGCTGGTTTGATGCACGATAGAGCCTTTCCAAACTCTCCAAGTTACGGTTCAGCCACGCGCACGCAATTAACTACCTTAATCGACTCAATCCAATCCATTCCCCCGCTCCTCCGGAGCTCTTGCCTTCCTGCCAGCTCCAGCATGGACGTCTTATTTATCACCCGTAGCCATTGTTTTTGCATTTATTCCACGAAATGATTCCTAATCAAATCACGAAATTGAATTTCGCCGGAATAATACGATTTCTCTCTCTCATCTCCGCTCTGTCACTGTTTTTCTGCTCGCTCGCCCGCTCGCTCGTCCGGCTGCTTAGATTCAATTGAAGAATATTAATGGACTCTGGCCAGAAGTGCGGAAAAACTGCATTCATGTATACGTAGTCCAGACATAAACACTAGTCCGTGTCGCATAAAATAAATTACAATCGGATTAAATCGAATGTCAATTTCGTGTTGTCATTAATCTAATTTTCTCTAGCGCCACCTATGCATGCTCCCTTTCTAGGCACGCCCGGCTTGACCGTGAATTTTGTGCCAACAAACAAAAAATTCATTGCCCATTCATTGGGAGATACCATCTCAAGGTGATCACGTGCTGTGCTGCCTCCAGCAGCCTCCCTCTCTTTGAATGGCGAAGAAAGAGGTGCAAAGAAAGTGGAAGGAAAATTATTGGCGCCAAGGAAATTTACGCCAGCTTCTGGCTAATCAAAGGGGTACGGGGGAAATGTGTGAATGGAAGTCTGGTCTGGCTTCCAGCAACCTGACCTGAGGTGAAGCGACATTCGGGCCATAAATTCCGGATTGCAAATCGGGCACCAGCTTGAGCTAAGAGTCAGCAGCAAAAACTAATGGCTGAACATTTTAAAGGCCCTTCGAAGCCCACAATGACCGCAAACTAATGTGGAATCGGGAGGAAATGCGAGAGCCCATATCGAATGGACGATGCAATTGGATGCCAAAATATTGACATAATTGCACATTTCGCTAGTAACATATACGGTCATCGTGTCAACTGGGGCGTATGTAGGTCGACGTCATTGCACCACACACATGAATGGGCTGGTGGCTGAGCCTAAGCGGCGGACGGAACGTCAACGTCACACGAAAACGCAATAAATAATTTAAAGTCAACAAAATGCGACATTTCTGGATATTGCTTCACTCTTCCTTCCGACTTCCAGGCTGAGCCCGTTGCGTAATTCGCTTTCCTCATAACGACTTCCATTTAAATCCTTATGTCTGCTTCACTGGGTATCTTGGAAAAATTTTTTCTACGGGAGGTTTTCATCCCCTCACCTCTGGATTGATGCTGCAGCCCTAGACAACCTTCAACTGCTTATTGTAGCTTCATTGTTTCTAAAACCACTAGATGGGAAAATATTTAATTTCAAAGCTATTCAAGTTCTCATCAGCTAACTCTCCAATCATTCTGTTTCAATACCAGACTGCTAGGGAGTGGCGGTTGAAATTCATCAATTGGTTATTTGCAGGTTCCTAGAATCCCATTTTTAGCACGAATCAACTTCTGGGTCTGATTCGCTGTCCCCTCGTTCCTTTCAATGGAAAAGGCTTCAAAACTTGAATACGAAGAAACCTTGCTGGTTCTGGAGAGCGGGGGAAATTTTAAAATTTTCCCGGAAGCTCTAAAAATTTGGGCTCAGATTTGAACAGGACTGTTTTGTTTTTGCAGTAAAATTGATGTTCAAAATTTTTAACAATGGGGTAGTTGATGACGGGAAAAATTGACAATGGTATTTAATTTTAAAGTTTTTTGTACATCATTCGCTGAATAAAAAATTTCTGTCAATCAAGAAACATCAGGCAGAAATTCCATCACCTATGTGAAAAGGGAGGAGCGAGCTTTCGGTGGAACACATCGCTACAAAGTTGAGCGTCAATTTAGAAGAGAAGTCAGTCTCCGAGGGCGTTAGACGCGCGGTAAAAGTTCGCTATCATCCGGGAGACAGCGTGCGAACGATGTGATCGACCTTGGCCTCTAATCCAGGAGCGTTTTGTTTTAAATTATTGATTCGAGAAAGCCTGTCTCCAGAGGGAAGGAGACGAGATTAAATTACAGCGATGAAAGTGTTGATAGATGGAGACGGAGCTAAGCCACAGCACATCTTAAAAGCCCCAAGTCAAGTCGTGTTCAACACACTCTCTACCACAATTACATTTCAGACAGAGGTGGGGACGTCTTGGGACTTGTACGCATGAAAGGATTCAGCGCTCCTCCCGTCTCTGCTCCAAACGCAATTAGATGGCATAAAGACGTTCTGCTTCCCCGAACTTGTCTCGATGTTCATGTATGCGAGAATTCAGGCCATGACAGCACTCTTGGGAGGCAGAGCTCGGCGTTGACGTCGAATTGATACTCTCCGACGACCGACAGCGAGTCAACGACAGAGACCCAGCAAGCCACGCGCTGGGAAGGGAGCCAGCAAGTACATTCAAGAATCAAAATTTGATGATCTCTTTTTGTCCCGCACATATTCAGATGGCGGGGAGGCTCGCACAACAATGAAATCTTCAGTTATTGACTAAACAATTTCCAGCAACGTTGTCGCTGCAGCTGTTTTCGCATGTTATTTTCGCTCTGGACGGGCTCGGCTCAGCTGCATGTGTGTGTGCGCCTTTTCATACCACATCAATTACCTCGCAACATCGGCGAAAGCAATGCTACCGCAGAATTTCATACAAATGAAATTGCTGTTTGAATTTCAAATCAATTGAAATTATCCACACTCTAGCCAGCACTCGCCCCTTTCTCTAGCGCCTTCCACAAACACGGGCTCGGTCGCTCGCAGGAGCAGCATCGTCTCGTTCGTTCTAATTTATAAAAGCTTCGGGGTGATTCCGTTTTATCGCTCGGTGCCACCACATAATTTTTGGAAAACGAGCTGAGAACATTATTATCATCGCCTGGCACCGTACCTGCTACGGAGTAACGCCTCACAGCCTATATTGGGAGACACAAGTGGACTGTGCATACTCAATGAGTCGCTGACGCCACAGACGGGCCATGTTTTATGGAAATAGAGGCAGACAAAAGCGTTCCGATGGCCACTTTCTTATATTTCAACTTGTCACGGGAGTGATGTAGATCTGGGAAAATGAAATTTCCTAGCTGTCTGCTTTGTTTCCTTCCCTAAGTGGTTGAGAGGTTTTGCGTCCAACCCTTAACGGCCTGAGAGCAAAAATATGGCGCATGGAGTTTTAATCCTCGATTGATGATGTGCTTACTGCATTTCCGAGATAGACGGATGAGAGAATACGAATAAAATGGCTTCGAGCGCTTGAGATGGATTCTTTGAAATTTATTTTGTGAATTTTACGTTCACGTTTCAAGGACTTCTTTATGACCGTGATTCGATGATAGAACTAGGATGAACATTTCAAGAGCCTAACGCAGAGAGCCTCTCATGAAAAAGGCACCCAAAACACAACCCAAAAGTAGAGAATTTTGGAATTCCCAATTTTTTCAAACGTTAAAATTTATATGTTACCTAGTCAGCGGACTCGTTTTCACTTTACTGAGATGATGGATTTTACGAGTTTCATTCATTTATGCATCGAGTTCTCGATTTTATTCTGCCTCAATTTACGATGAAAGAGTTTTTCATCCGAATAACCTTCATTTAATTAAAAAAAATGGAGATGGATTGAATGTGGCGAATTCAATCCCAGAAATGAGGAGTTTTTCCATTAAGGGTTGATTTCAAGAAAACCACTGCCTCGCTCGAGTTTCCATTTTTCTCCGCCTTGCATCCCGCATTTTTCTCTTGCATCCTCATTAATACGCTTCGTAGCACCCGGGAGCTGAATGTAGGTCAATGTCAGCGCTGCATCCCTGCGCGTCTCAGCGCCCAGACACGTTACCTGCCTTCGGATTGGATTTCAAAACCCTCCTCGCATCTCCGAGCTAACAGTAGTTTTCCCAGTAGGAGTGCCTTCTGAGACGCCCTCTCCCACTTTGCGCCGCTGGAAGGCCGAGAATCATCAGTATGATTAATTGCAAAAGTTCCTTTCTCTGAATACACTCCCAAGTTTTTA
Source organism: Forcipomyia taiwana (assembly GCA_963930915.1). Classification (NCBI taxonomy): domain Eukaryota; kingdom Metazoa; phylum Arthropoda; class Insecta; order Diptera; family Ceratopogonidae; genus Forcipomyia; species Forcipomyia taiwana. The sequence continues at coordinate 5,598,364 of CAWVOI010000099.1, read as the reverse complement.
CTGGCTGCCTCTTATCCACTTGCAGCGTGTGCGGTCTAATGGAAATTTAAATTTTATGCAATTTACGCTCCACTGTGCCTCTTGCCGAGTGAATGAAAGAAGATGGGAAAGTTTTATATGTGAACAAAAGTGACACTAATGGCAGAAAGAGGGAGGGTGGGAAATTAACTTACAGCGGATCGAGGGTGGTCCCTGGGCAGGCGTGGATCTTCAATGGGGTTTATAGTCTCTAAATCAGAAACAGATACAGCCTATAAGTGGCTCTTTCCAGCAACTGAAAAGGCTCTTAGGAACCTTAAAACTTTCTTTAAACCTAATTTTGTCCCATTCTAAGATTTAGGCCTTTGTCAAAAAAACTTTCAACTCCTGTTCTCAGATATAGAAAACCTTATCAATTTAACTCAGGACCTTATCAATTAGTCCGTTTTTTAGGTTGCCATCAGACTAGGCAATTTAAATTGCCGCGATTTGGGCAATTTCAGGCAATTCCAGTGGCTGCAAAATTGCGGCAATTTTTGCTCAGAGCAAATAATCAGAATCAGGGCAACTAATATCGCCAAAAATCGGGCAATTTTTTGTAGTGTGATGGCAACCTTAAGGCTTGCAAGTTTAAGAAGAAAACCCTTGCTGGTCCACCGCTGAGCAAGACCGTGGGACGGGAAAGTGTTTCTGAAGTGCTTTCTCAACCCTCTTCGGGTAATTGCAGCCTTCTCAATTAGTAGTTGTCTTGAAAGGACCCCATTAAGTTTTCACCTTAATTGCACAAATATCATAAATTTATCAGCGTGTTTGTCTCCAATCCTCTCCGCAGTCTCCGAGGTCAGGGTCACCTCTCTCTGCATTGAAAGGAAGCCCCATTCAATAGGACGTCTTATTCACGAGTTTCGGACGACATGGCAGTCTGCCTCCGGCCATTGAATCAATTCATGCGCTCGTAAAATAAATTTGAGTCAATTACAGAAGTTTCTGTCCTCATTGATACGCCAACCCATTCTCTCATTCATTGGGAGCTCGGTGAGGGAAACTCAAAAGTCCATTCCACGTGATTCTATGTCCATTATGATCCAATTGATGGGATTTCTCTCGGCCGGACATGCACGTTCGGGTTGCCACGCCGGCAAAAATGGCCATTTGTCCGGGCACGGACAGAGAACAGAACAGCTGCAATGATGGTGCAGAAGTGTGTTTGCTGGCCACCCGCTCTTCTCCCTTCCTGCGCGCGCCCCTCATCACTCATGTGCGGGGCTTGTGCGAGCACTCCAGTTGGCGGCAGCCTTACTCCACTCGCGCCATACCTTGATTGGATTACATAACGCGCCGCATTAATATTGGATCGTATATCAAGTAAGTGAGAGTGGCTACGAGTCCGTGTGAGCATGTGGAAAGGACGATTGATGATATACGGCTCGAGAAATTGCGAAGAGCAGGCAGAAGAGGAAGAATTACAAAGACAGCAGGCGGATCCGTTTCAAAAGGGATATCGAGAGCGCTCCACGAGGCAAGCGAGCGATGATAATAATGATAAGTCTAATTATGCTCGGATGGATGGGAGCTATTAGTCTTGGTACCCTTTTCAGCGCCTTTATCTGCCCCCAAGTTTGCTCAGAACGGCACCTTTGTTTTTCTTTCAAGGTCTGGAGGCACACTGACTCCCTAATTGTCCTGAAACACTTGCTTCAAATCCCCCTTTGAGCTGTCAGAAGCACATTCATGAGCTTGAAGTGGATGAAGTAGGGGTTTTTCTCGCTCGTGTGAATAGACTAGTTAGAGTAAGAGGGTTAACTACTAGTCCTAATGAGAGGTTTTTCATGAGCTCTTTGCTTTGTTTGTGCTTCAGCAGAAAAAGGGGCGATAAAGCTTTTTTTCTACAATTGCTCTAATTGGATGACATCGGTAAACACTAACTATGCATCGGATTATGTTAACTAGCTGTGTATATTTTGAGCGAGAAAAAAGAAGACAAGTTTGTTTGTATCAACTACTGTTTTCGGAAAAATTAGAGACTTGAACCATTTTGAAAATTCCTGTCTTCTCAAAACAAGTTAAGTCAATCGGAAACTTTTACTAAGTAATTGTGGTTTTTTTATCTTCAAGAGAATGTATTGTTTAATACCTAGACTTTATGTTTGAAATTCATGATTAAAAGATTTTTAAACTTAAAAAAATTTGGATTTCAACTTTGGAGTTCTCAGAAGGTCTTTACTTTTCTAATAAAATCGACTTGAAATTAGTTTTATTGAGATTTTGGGCAATCAAACATCTCTCGATCATGAAAACTTTGGGTGTTCCTAAAAGTTCGATCGATAAATGGCAGAGACCTAAGTACTTCAGATTCGTTCCTCTCGAGAGCTCTAGAATAGCTTTCAAGAGGTCTAGAATTAAAAAAAAGGCTTGTCAACCGTTCCTCTTAACTGTCTAGCCCGGTACTTGACAAAATCCTCAATTGCCAGCTCGCGAGATAACCATTTGCAACTCAACAGGGTTCCAATAAATGAAAAATGAAGCTGTGATGTAAAGCTTAGGTGCATTGTTGTGTCAAGTTGCTGTTTCCCGAGGTTTCGACTGCCCCAAATACTGCTTGTACTCGTTCACTTTTTCGATTTCGACTAACTACACTTGTCGCTACACTATCGTGTTTGTTCATCCGCGCTGCGAATCGCGTGAGCATTCGGGAAATCCTATCTCATGCAGGCAGGTATTTAAATTTGCAGGATATCTCAAATTGCCGCAGTTTCCGTGAATTAATTTGTACAAACATATTTAAATTCCCCATTTTTGCCTGCCACACCCGCAGCTCGCGAGCTACGCCAGTGCCGAATGAAGCTTGATGGGCACCGAGAGAGCGCTCATTTCCTTCGGAGTGATTGAAATATGGACGAATATTGGCACAGCTCCAACTTACACGAAGACTTCACCTAATACAGCATGCAAATACTCGCCCGATATTCTCATAATTACTTATTTATCGGAAGAGTGGCGCGGCTGGGTGGCAAAGTGGGGCCAGAACAGCATTTCCAAGGGACGACATCTGTCTCGGGGGGAAATTTCTCACGCGCCATTGTCCCACTCCAGCACTCTCCCTCACCCTGGGTGACTCGTGACGGAAGTGGTGCAAGAAAAGAAGATTCGCAGGAAGTCGGTGCTCAACTTTTTAGTCAGGTCTCTATCTCAACATGCCATACGTGCATGCATTTGCAGTTTGGCAAGGGGAGGCTAAAAAGCGTTGAAATTGCACGTTACGGACATAGCTCTCGTTCTTAGCCGGGGAGGTTGGCGAATGGCGAGGAACAAGGACGAAAGCGGAGATGCAAAATTGTTCCGGCACTAAATTTCGTCGAATTCGTGTTTATTTTCGTTCATGCCGCTCTTTCTTCTGCCGTCTTTGCTGTCAGCGCGTCCTTTTTTCAAATATTTAAATGCAATTTCATTGTTCTGGAGTGCTATCATAAACGTTCAAGTGAATTAAATAAAATTGTATAAAGCCACTTTTATTATATGTATTTAAAACAGTGAGCACCAAAATATAAATGCAAATATTGAAATTAAAGCGGCACGGGGCTCCTTTCGTTTCCCATTCGCCCTTAGACTGCTTAGCTAGACAGCCATTAAAAGCACAGATTTGCGTATTTCCACGGTTTTCCTCGCTCGGAAAATTTCCACGTACCGAAAAACATTGTTTTTCTAAAATTATCTGTTTTTCCAAGAAAAAATACATCGGAATTTCTATTCACTCGCTTCATGAAATTCCTACGAGGACTCGGAAAAATGTGGTTAGCATCAGCGAAATATTTTTTGAAAGAAAACATCCATCAAAAACGTGGCCGACACCAGGAATAATTTTTAAAAAATCTCAGACCCTCACTCGTTTCCACTACCACAAGGTCTCAAAAACAGTAACCTGTCATAAGAAAATATCCCTTTTTCCCTCCCACAGGTATTTTTACGTTTCCTTAAACTCCCACGAGCTCTCCAAATAGGTCTGGCTGGCATCAGGAAAATATTTTTATGCTCACTCATTCCCGGAAACTCCCACAAGCCCACAGAAAATGCCAGGAGAAAAATTTATTCACCAACTTCCCCGCAAGCACGACGATTTTTTCCCAGAGAGTCGCGTCAAACAGCTCCAAGAGGAGCCAAAGTGAGTGCTAGGGAGGTGTCACCTTGACATTCAAAGCTGACCCAGGCGTAGCTCGGATTCTGCGGAGCCCCAGCAGTCCAAGGGGAAACGGCAATTTATGATGCCAAGATCAGAGGCGCTGCCAACGCAAAAACTAGATTAACGTGCAGCTCTTGTACCTTAACGCCTCAAATTATCCGTTTTTATGAAAATTTATCTACTCGAAGGAGGCGTTGCGCACATGTAGGATGTGAAGGGACCTACCACAGTGAGTGCATCTAGAGGCTACACGCTACACAGAGATATGCATGCGACATAAGGAACTGGGCGAAAATTGCACAAAAAAAGAGGAAATAATTTGTTTCGCGCTGCCTTTTCGCAGTTTGCTCTACTTACATTGTTATTGCTCAGCTAGTCAGCTATAATGCTCTATTCTTTTCGTATTGTATTGTAATAATGTCGGATTTGCCTTCTACATTTAATTTTTTGCTATTGCAGTACGTGGATAAATATATCTGAGCTTCCTTCTCTGCAATATTCACGTCCAAACTTTTTCTTACTCTCTCTCCTCGCGAAATGTAACGTCAATAAAATAATTCCTTCGCGTGTTATAAAACCAAGCACAGTTTCTCCGGTTCGGAATTTCCACAGTTCCCTCGATTTTCACGACCTTCCTAATTTTCTGCCTTTTGATTCCGTTATTAGCTTTTTATTGTGTTTTTCACTTTTCCTCCCACTTTTCTCTTGGCTCACTGAATCAATGAAAATTGTGAATTTGACGGAGCACTTTTCACTTTACGTGCTTCGTCGACAATTGCACGGACCATTCTATCCGAAAATCGGCTCTCTACGGCAAATGTACGTAAGAGTCGACATGTGAATAGCACAAAAGGGGCCCGAATAACACTTCGTGTGCCTTCTGCGCCTGTCAGCTGCGCTCTGCGGTTGTCAAAACCCTCTTCAGTTGCCTCATTTGGCCTCAATCTGGCTCCGTTTTTGGGATTTCGCGGGTCAAAAAAAAATTTGGGACAACAATTTGGTGCTAAAACTTCAAGGTCACGAGTCCTGCGAATTGGCCGGAGAGTCTGATTACTGGTTCCCGCAACACCACCCCGCCTCAATTCGCCATGCCGGTAGCATGCGCAGTGCCAGCTGCATATCCACATCATCCGATATTGCTGTATGAACTTTGTCGTCGCAACTCGCAACTTCGTGAACGGAAGATTCGCCAAAATGCGCCCCGCTTCTCGGGCCAGGACGACAAATATGCATATGAACGGGCTCTGGAGGCTCTCCAGGGGCCTCGGTCGAAATTTTTGGAAAGTGCGATAAGCGAGTCGAAACCTCCCACGTCGCCCTTTTTTCTAACACATCACATGCCGCTCCTCTGCACCTCGTTAACCTTCAAATCGGTGCCAGCTCCAAGAGCAGCGGCAAAATATGGGGCAAAGATTCTGCGCACAACCGAAACAGTTGTTGTCAATAAACAAAGCTCCAGCGGCGCTCGGCTGTGACACTCTTGATCGAGATCTGTAATGCCATTATCAACTCTAATTACGACCTGTCTTTACATCATTATCGAAAATGCCTGTAATTCCAAGTTTTAAAGTCCCAATTACTGCGTTCCCCTGCTCACTTTCCGGGAACCCCAGTCATGTGCTGAACTAACGATCGATGTCACCTGGCGACCGAATCAAAAACCTCATGCCATTATTATGCGGTATTCGAATGGGGGAGAATTCTAACCGCAGCAGAAACACCTGCCCCGAACTCGGATTTAATTTCCAGGAAGTCTCAGACGGCGGTCAGGTTGTGCCGAAAGTGGCCCATCTAAGCGTGAAACTATTTGCATGGTCTTTGGTGTCACGGTTCAGATTCCAATCAAGCTAAACGGGGACGTTTTAGGGATTATGTAACGCCCAAGTTGGATTTCCTTGGAAATTGTTGCTGACAAAAATTTTGATTTCTTTTTCCATTCCAAGCTTTTAGAGCTCCTCCCTCTTTACATGATAGTATTTTTATTCATTGACCTATTCATTCACTCAATCCCTCCCTGAGGAGTGTTCAAAATTTCATAGTGTGCGAAAAACTACGGTTCTCTAACTCTTCTGTTTTTTGAGTTAAATAAATTAGACAGACAGACAAAGTGGCCGCAATAATGCTTCATTTTCAAAATATTTTACTCAAGTACTTTCCTCACTCTCTTCTTCAATTACAAAACGCGTTACGAAATCCCCGTCCACCCCCAGATAAAAAATTCACGACTTCAGCTACCGTTTCTATTTTCAGGTCAGTGCCTTCTGACTCGCAGTCGTGAGTTCAGTGGGCCTTCTGCTTTGCTCTGGTCGATTTTTTTCTCCCAAGCAGAGTCTTCAAGAGGCCCATAGCGAGTCGAATCACGATAACGAGAACCACAATTAGCGCCGCAATGACATCGACGCTGTTCGAGACAACGACTCCCAGGTCGCGGATGGGCAGCTGGATGGCCTGGTAGCTGTCCTGGTTGCGCAAGACCCACTCTATCCAGAAAATAACGGTGTCGATGGGCTTCCGAGGCAGGTCCTTCTGCAGTTGGGACCGTCTGCGGGCATTTTCGCTATAGCTGGGGTTGCTCAGGACTTCGACGAGGGCCGCCTTAAGGGAGTCCACGGTGAGCTTTTTGAAGTCCACGTGCACACTGGTGCCTTCCTTGACGCCCACCCGGATGTTCTGAAATACACGCTCGATTCGGTTACTGGCTCAGGAGTATCGATTTCAGTTACCCTGTGCTGGTCTCCGAAGACTGGCACCCCGACGACGGGAACACCGTGCCAGGCAGCCTCTTGGGTGGACAGAAGTCCGCAGTGCGAAATGAACGCCTTTGTCCTGGGGTGCGCCAGAATGTCGTTCTGTCTCGCCCACCCAACAGTTCTGACGTTCGCAGGCAGAGGAACCCCGATGTCCGACTCGTACTTCCATATGAAGTGGAAGTCCGGGAACAGCCTGAACGTCTCGATGAACGTGCTCTTCTGACCCGCTTCCAGGAACTCGCTCTTCATGTTGGTTCCGAGGGAGAAGAACACCACTCCTTTCCTGGCGCTCTGGACAAACTCTTCGAGGCTCCTTTCCAGCGGCTGGGGCTCCTGGATCTGCAGCCCCGACACCGGAATCACGTTGGGCGGCAAGGGCTCCGTCTTCTCGATCGAGAAGTGCGAGTTCACCAGCGCCACAATGACTCTACTCGTGAGCTCTTCTGAGCTCGGAAGCTGCGGGTTCTCGAAGGCCATCCGCATGAGTTTCTCCTGATGCGGCACGAAGACAAAGTACCTGTAGACGTCCTCCCACGTGTACACAAGGAAGTTGACGATGCGCTCGTAGAAAGTCATGCTGGTGCCAAACTTCACGGCGTAGTGCGGCACATAGGCGGGCTGCCGATGACCTCCGATGGTCTCGTAAATCCACGGAACGATGCTGAAGGGACACAGTCCGACTACTGGCGGGTACCCAAATTTGTCAAGGAAGCCGAGAATGCAAGGTTCCATGAGGAACTCGGCCACCACGAGGTCGAACTTGAAGCTGTCAGGGTACCGGAGGAGCCTCCTGAATCCCTCAGAGGCGTACAGGCCAGCGCAGCCCCCTCTGAAGTAGTCGTAGAGCGACAAGACGGCCGCAAAGGGGTTTGGAGCCGAGAAGTCCTGCACCCTGAAGCTGCTGCCATTGTACAGCATCGAGTAAACCTTCTCTGCGTGGATGTAGTGGAGGTTGGGGGTCGTCTCCTGGTCAATATCCGCAGACAAGACCGTAACGTTGTGGCCTTGGGATGCAAGCTTGTACCAAATTTGCCGGTTCCTAGAAATCTCGAGAGTCACGAGGGAAATGAGAGGACTCCTACAGACCAGTTGTGGTGGCTGGGAGAGGGGTTGGGAGCGAGGCCCAGGATGTTCAGCCCCGCGCAGAGCAGCGGCAGGCTGTAGAAAACTGCCAGAACGCGGTCGAACTTCATAGTTGCTGGAATTAGACTGAAGTTTTTGTGGCAAGTCATGAGCTTAATTGAGTTAGATTGAGTGTCAGCTTAAATAGAGATAAGATATGCGCGAATTCGGGTGTGTTCCAGAGACGTAACTCGGTTTTGCTCTCCACTTTGACACATATCCGAAAATTCAACAAAATGTTTTAAAAATTTATGTCAAAATTTAAAGTTTAAGTAAAAAATTAATCAACGATTTGAAAGAATTTTTGAAACCCCCCTTGAATTGGGGAAAAATTCTCATTCAATATTTATTTAAATCCAATCGGTATGTCGTCGGTTTCAATAGGTTAAAAGACATCAAGACACTTTTTTTTTGGTTACGCCACTTGAAAAACTTGCTGAACAAAATCAAGCCATCAATCACAGAAGAATATATGTAAGGTCAAAGGCCAAGCCAGTGAGGCCAGAAAGTATTTCTGACACGCAAACCTATTTTTAGAGTCGGCGCCAAAAACCTTGACCCCCCACTTAATGCAAGCACCACTTTTGAATTGAAAAGTAAACATTGTCTTTGGTGTCCCAAGTGCCATCCATCACACCAACAACCTGCCGCAGCACGTGCCAAAATTAGCCTCGACACACACTCTCTCTCGCAGCGCACCGTCCAAGAATCTACGACACATCGTTCTCATTACTTTTCCCCATTTTCTTCCTCAGTACACAGCTGACTGCCGTTGCTACAACACACGTATTACGTCAATTCGCTAAATTTTCACTTCCACTTTCACCGACGGGTCCCTTAAAGTGATTCCTACCAGCCATAGCTGCCTTACTCGAGCCCCAGAATACACGAATGGCGTGGAAAATGTGAAAAAGCTTCGTTTCGCGCTCAAAATATGTGGCCAAATGTGAAAATGTGTGGCACCAAAATGGTTGCCTTCGCAGTCGCAATTTTCCTTTTTTGGATAAAATTGCCAAATGTCGGCGTGCGAGCCTCGATGGAGGGCGAAATGTGAGTGCAAGGGAACGGACCCTCGTTCGGAGGGACGAAAACGGGGAGGTTTCCGGGGAAAGGGCGGAAATGGCCGAAATAGAGGAAGTGGAAGCGTCCAAAATTTTCACATTCATGAAAATATTGAAAATTTTCCGAGAGAGACATCAGCTGAGATTCCTCTCTCGCGAGCACCAGCTACCGGCGGCTCCACCCCCCGGCGCTCTGTTTACGCGCCGATTTTCTCTGTTGACTCCGTTTCATGAATGAAATCCCCTTATCGGCGTCTTATCCGCACATAAACAGAGAACTTTCTCTGAGAAAAGAAAAACTGCTCTGTTTTCCTCGCGTTTTCTCGCGATGTTTGAGGTTAAGGAAATGTCGTCTTTTTAGGATGAGTGCATGGGCAGACAAGTTTGGCGAGGAGCTATGGGACTTGGCGGAAAAGATGACGAAGGTGCAGGAGATCAAGGCCAAGTACAAGGCTTTCAATGCCCGGGTCGAGCGGAAGGACGGTGAGGTGCTGATGGACTCGATTGCGAAAAACGTCGGGAAGATGTTGAGGAGCAAGATGAAAGCCATCACTAATATTGCCATGAAAGCAGAGGTGAGTACATTTATGTGTTCAATTTGTCCGTCTGTCTGAGTCACAAAAACTTTGAAACTATGAAGTTTTTCCTGCAGTCTGTAGAGTAGACATATGTTTTGGTTTTTCCCATCAGGGGCGTAATCAGGGGGATTTTTCTGTTGTATGGAACTTCACATAATTTTTCCGATTGCGCTGAATGTGAACGCTGACTTTGTACATTCAAGCAAGTCTTGGAACCACATGTGGCCTCTATCTCTTACAGGGATGGGGCTAACGGACCCGAAGTTTCGCATGGAGAAAAATTTTAGTTACTCCGATTTAGCTGAAAATTAAGTATGTTGTTAATCTTGTAGAATTTAACAAAATATTTTCCTACAAAGATGGAACATGAGGTGTCTTGGGGATTATTGGACATAAAATTTTTGTTAGCATAGTGAGGTTTTATTTAGGTATGATATCAGCGGAGCCTAGCAACTCCTTTTATAGGCAGCCAGCAAGTCAGGGATCACTAAGTTTTCAACAATTTTTATCGATACAATTGTTGCAAAGAAGCCAATTTTAAAAACATGAATAAGTTTTAAATATTTTTTAGCAAGTTGCAGAAGACTTTGAGTCCAACTCCACGATCTCTGAGAACTTCATGTACTACTCAAGCAAGTACTCGCCCATCAACGGCAAGGAGTTTGATCCGGAGGAGCTGTGGCCGGCGGGCGTGAGGGAGAACAACGCGACCTACAAAGTGATGTACTTCTACAATGACACGCACTTCTACGACCTGCCCGTCAACACGAGTCACAGCTCAGTGCAGGTTCCGAGCAACGTCTACGATCTCAGCACACCCGTTCTCGAGACTCTGCAGTGGTCAGAATCCCTGGACGAGGTCTTCACCAACAACTACAACGCCGACCCGGCCCTGTCTTGGCAGTACTTTGGCTCGGACACGGGAATTCTCAGGCACTACCCAGGTTGGAGGGTTTAGACTGCTCAAAGAGTGAATGAACTAAAGGTTTTCTCTTGCAGCCATGGAGTGGGATCGCGAGGAAGTCGACGTTTATGACTGCCGAAAGCGCTCGTGGTACATCGAGACGGCGACGTGCTCAAAGGACGTCGTGATCCTGCTCGACAACTCGGGCTCCATGACCGGGTACCGCAACTACATTGCTCAACTCACCATTAAGAGTCTCCTGGACACCTTCTCGAATAACGACTTCGTGAACATTTACAACTTTTCAGCGGATATCAACCCAATTGTGCCGTGTTTTGGGGTAAGAAGCTCTGAATGCTCCATCTGTCTTTTTAATTGAGTGGGGTTTAGGGATTTGGGATACTCAAAAGGCTCAAAGGCTTTTAAATCTCAACAGTTTTTTTTCCAAATTGTTAAAAGAGCTAAGTTCCTTAAGGGTTTGAATGATAGGAGCCTTCAGAGGGGAAAAAATAAAATTTTCGATGATAAGCTCGCAACTAGCTAAAGAAGAAAAACATTTCTGAATTTGGAGGGCTCTTGAGACTCTTTATTGTCCCTTTAAAGACTCATATAGGAAATTCCATCTTCGAAATCTTTAACAATAAACCTTTTTCAGGACAAACTGGTTCAAGCCACTCCCGAGAACATCAAAGTCTTTAACGAAGCCGTAAGGAAGGTCACCCCTGAAGGCTACGCTGACGTCCGGAAGGCTCTAATTAAAGCCTTCAAACAGCTGGAATACGTGAGAGACACCCTTAACCTCCAAAATCCTTAAGCTCATTTGACTTTTTGCAGTACCGGGAGATCCGAGGGTGTTCCAAGCAGGGCTGCAACCAGGCCATCATGCTCATCACCGACGGAGTCCCGGGCAACATGACGGACGTCTTCGATACCTACAACAACTTCGAGAACGGGACTCAGAAGCCCGTACGGATGTTCACGTATCTCCTGGGTAAGGAGGTGACGAAGGTGCGGGAGATACAGTGGATGGCGTGCCTGAACCGGGGGTACTACTCCCACATCCAGACCCTCGATCAGGTGCAGGAGGAGGTGCTGAAGTATGTGGGAGTCATAGCCACGCCCCTCATCCTGCAGGCGACAGAACATCCTCCCACCTGGACGCACGCCTTCCTCGACCTCAACTGGAAACCCGACGCCGACAGCTCTACCATCGACCCTCCTCGACTGATGATAGCGGTGGGAGCTCCCGCCTTCGACCTCAAGTACCGCAACAGCAACGACACGAGGGGAGCCCGGCTGCTGGGCGTGGCCGGGACCGACATCTCCGTGGAGGACCTTGACAAGCTCACGTTGCCGTACAAGCTGGGCGTCAACGGGTACTCTTTCATCGTGAGCAACAACGGGTACGTGCTACTGCACCCCGATCTCAGGCCCGTCTACAAGGAGCTCCTCAAGGACAACTACAACAGCATTGATCTCGTGGAGATCGAGCAGGTGGACGACGAGAATCAGACCGTGAGGGATCCGGACCCCATAATCCTCGAGCTGAGGCAGAAAATGGTCAACTCGGAGCGAGGCAAGATGCTGGAGGTTCCCGTGATCTTTCACTACGACAACATGCGGCGTCTCTCACTCGAGAAGCAGGACTACTACTATGCTCCCTTGCCCAACACTCCCTTCTCCCTTGGCTTGGCGCTCCCCAGCGAGTACGGTATGACCTGGATCAAGGTCGGGGACGAGATTAAGCGCAACCAGCATCTTAAGATCAACATTTCAGACTTTTTCGTGGGTGACAACTGGAAAATTCATCCCGGATGGTACGAATTTTTCTTGGAAAGCTTTTTGGAGACTTAGGAGGGATTATTTTCTCTTAAAAAACCAAATAAGCTTGCTCAAATCTGGGTTTGGAATTAAAAACTTTGACTGGGATTATTTTCAGCATCTTAAGCTGTGGGAGGACGATTTAAAAGACTTAAATTGGACAAAATTTTTAAACATTGCTAAACTTCTTTAGTTTTTCTGGTTGTAGTTGAATTTTTACTAAGAAATAAATATTAGGCGTGGACCGATTTTAAGAAACTTAATCTTAAATGAAAACCTATAGAATGACTTTCATATGACAATTTAATTGATTTCTACAATATCACATGCAAAAAATAGTTCTGTGAAAAGTTTTTGGCCCACGAGCTTGAATTTGAACTTATACTAAAATTTAAGTCAACTTAGATTTAAGCCACAAGGTCAATTGACTGAAAAATATCCATTTCAGGGTCTACTGCAAGTACCACTACCTGGAGGGCCACGAGTTCAAGACGCCCGAGGCCGAGCTTCGCCACTTCCTCAACAAGATGCAGGGCCCCGACTGGGAGTGGCACGAGCAGTACGAGACTAACGACCTTGAAGCAGAGGAGGACGATTACGACCTCGAAGATAGTAAATTTTCTCTTTCACCAGCTCAGCTTAACTCTTAACGTTCCCTCATTACAGAGCTGCTGAACCAGAACGCCTACTACTGCAACCGAGAGCTCGTCCAGCTCCTGGTGTTTGATGCCAAGGTTACAAACGACAGCTTCCAAAGCTGGAGGTTCGCCGATCGTGAGGAACGGGATACCATAGAGAGCTACAACGCAAGTCTGAGGTTCGTCGCAACCATGAGCGGACTCACGCGGTGGCAGTTTATCTTCGGGGAGGTGGAGGTCGAGAATGACCGAGAATTTGGGGACTACCACACGAAAGCCATCGACGAGAGCTGGTACAGAGCCGCGGTTCTGCAGCACAAAATCGATCCCCAGAGCTTCTTCTACTCGGTGCAGCACTCGGAGGACGAGAAGGAGGAGGGAGGTCTCAAGGTCACGGCCTCCATGGCGGTGTTCCCACGAGATGGAGGCATGGAAGCTCCCAGCTGCGTCGTGGGATTCCAGCTTAGTCAGCCCGCGATGTACGAGCGGTTCATGGAAATTGCCTCCAAGTCCAATGTAAGACTTTTGTCCAAATTCCAAACCCTGCCTTTTTTTCGTGATCCCATAACTTCGTTTTTGGAGCCATTTTCAGTCAAACTAGGAAAAATTATAATTTATTTTCACTCTTGATGCATCTCTGAATCCCGTCCCTTTGAAATTTGGGAAAGAATAATTTCCGTGGGCCCTTAACAAAATTTTTGGGTTTTTTTTCTCCAGTTTTTGAAGAAAGTTTCTGGTTTTTCAGTGCGACGGCTGCATCCGGACCTGCGACGACCCCGAGGCCGACTGCTACGTGATTGACTCCAACGGGTACATCGTGATAGCGGAGAACGAGACGTTCATTGGGGCTTTCCTGGGAGAAGTCGAGGGAGAGGTGGTGAAGATTATGGTGGACTCTGGGATCTTCATCACCAAGACGGTCTATGACTACCAGGCGCTCTGTGTTCGGATGGAGCCCACCTCCAATGACGGCCATTTACTTCTGACGGTGAGAAGACTTGCTCTTAACTCGGGAACTCCAGTCCTAATTTCCTGTTGCTTCAGCCCTTCAAGCTTCTGATAGTCGGAGCCCAGTACCTCTTGGGCGAGCTCTTCAGGTTCCTCTCGCGGATGCAACTCGTGGCTCAAGGGATCCCGATGGACGAACGTAAGCTTATTTTAGAAATGTTTCAGAAATAAATAAATTCTCTTCAGTGTACGATGACCTCGACATCGACGACGACTACCCCGGAATGGTGGGTCGCAAGCCCTCGGACCGCAAACCCAAGGACGAGGACGACGAAGAGCTGTACTTCTCGCAGCCCCGGGAGATCAAATACGAGCCCCACTACTACTCCTGTGATAACGCCTCGACCCTGTACATTATCAACTACGATAACGACTTCCTGGGCATCAACAGCTACTACCACGAAATCAACAGCGAGAGGAGCAAGCCGTACTTCATCAAGCGAATCCCGCGCTCCAACCTGCTCATGGTCGTCATCAACTCTACCTACGTGGCTGTTGACCCCAACTACAAAGAAACCACCGAGCCCATCACTGTGAGCTACAACGTGGAGTTCCCGTGCCACAAGCTGGGTCTCAGCGACCTCCCTAGGAGACGTCTGGAAGAGTGCTACACTGAGCACGAAGAAGTAAGTCCCTCGCACGTCTTCACAAGCTCTAAAATGTCCGTTTTCAGGAGGAATACTACGCCAAGTGCGGTCGCGGGTCCCCGATTGAGCCCCCAACCGCGCTGGCTTTCGTCGCCATTGTCACAGTCTTACACTTGCTGCAACGTAGAAGGCTCTTTCTATAGATAAGCTACCAAAAGACCAACAGAAACCCCTCCAACCCCTTCCTGTGCCACCCTCTAAAGTTACGGTGATTTTTTTACTTCTGGAATTTTTGAGACTTTTTGGGATTTTTGGTTTTTTTCTGGAAAACAAAGTACGTGGTATGATGAGTGTCAAAGCACATTTGTATAAGGGCACAAAAAGCTTATTTAGACTCATAGACGTAATCCATAGTTCAGATAGACGTACATTTTAAGATTTCGATGAACAGGAACCCATTTATAAACTGTAAAGTTCAGTAGTTAGCGAAAAATTAATTTATTTATTTGAGAAATTTTGAAATAAAAGTTTTATTACGTGTTGTTAAAAGACTTGCTTTCTCAGACCTTCTGCTCGACCTTGAATGCTTCAAATCTTTCTCATTTAACATCAACAATTAAAATTTGAGCTCAGTCAACGTGATGTCGTAAGTATCCAGTGCATACGTTTTTGCTTTAACACCTTCTCAAATTATGAAAATGCACCCATAAGCTTTACCATCGATTTTGCTAGATTTTATTTTTTATCTTGGAAATTTCCTCTTGTTACCCCTTGAACGATTTTGTTCACCCTCAAACTAGACAGACGGACAACTGGGGCACTTTGAAGCTAACACTTACGGCTTATAAGCGACTCTCTGAGTTTTCTGGGTTAAATAAGTCCATAAGGGCAATGAATCGAAATTTTGCATGTCTTCAAGCACTAAAGATTTAATCGAGGCCCGTGACGCAAGTAAATGTTGGGTTTTTGTCCAGTAAAAGATGCAACTGTACTTAAAAGTTGATTTTATTCGGTTCTATTGAGTTAGTAATCTCAGGACTTTTGCGGCAGTGATAAACGTAAATTTGGTGGTTCAAACAGGTAACGAGGCAGGTGACTTAGGCGACGGGCAAATGGGCTCCCTGGGGCTGGAATCCGTTCTCGTCAGCGACGTAGTTGACGGTGTAGGTGACACCGTCATCGCCTACGTAGGTGAAGGATCCACGGACGGAGAGAGCCTCATCCTCAGTTCCGACGTTCTTGAGCTGGGCGTTCTCGTCGGCACGGATTCCGTTGCTGGTCTCGTAGGCGTAGTTGTATCCATCAACTCCAATGTTGTCTGAGTCGTATCGGAGGACGGTGGCGTCCTTGTCGAGGGAGGCAGCGAGAGCGACTCCGACGATGGCAGCGAAAATAATGACGAATTTCATTTTGACTTGGATTGGGTTGTTGGATGCGTTCGGCTAAGCGACTTGGATACTAGTGATGCTCAACCTTTGAGTCCGCTCCGCTTATATACAAAAAATGAGGGATACCGAGACGATAAAGCGCGAGAGGTGATGTACAACCTCATACCCTGTACAAGTGCACGAATGTGCGCGAGAGATAGCGACCCGACATCGAGTGGAATTCGATAGGAAACATCTCCGAAACCTGTTCAAGTCAGCTGCCCAAAACATGCTATTTAACATAGGGATGGCCACTTTTAGGCACAAATGATTCAGATTTTATGCTAATGTCGCTCCACCGATATCAGCCTACTCGAGTTAACTTCTCGCGTCTTGGGTAATCAGCGACCGCGAAACCGGTTAGCGAAGCCCTAATAACAAGTGCGAGCAAAAAAAACCCGATTTAAGGTCTCGTTGCAAGTAGCTGGAGCGTCTGCCGAATGCACAAGTGGATCTGCCGCATGTCCTAGTTTCTCTCGCGCTCGCGCTTTCAAAAGACTCGACTGTGCTTTAGTATTTGGTTTTATTCAGAACCATGGGCTCGATAACTTCAGGACTTTTGTAGCTGATTTAAAGACTTTGTACAACGGTGATGGATAGAAAATTATTGGAATGGCACAAGTGGGAATTTAGGCGACGGGCAAATGGGCTCCCTGGGGCTGGAATCCGTTCTCATCGGCGACGTAGTTGACGGTGTAAGTCTGGCCGTCATCGGCGACGTACGAGAAGGATCCACGGACGGCGATAGCCTCGTTCTCCTGGCCTACGTTGTTGACGACTCCGCTCTCCTCAGCCTGGATTCCACCGCTGGTCTCGTAGGCGTACTTGTATCCATCGACTCCGATGTTGTCGCTGTCGTAGCGGAGGGTCTCGTCCTGGGGTCCGGCAGCGAGGGCTACGGCGAGGACGGCAACGAAAACAATGGCGAATTTCATCTTGCTGAGAGCGGGATTGGCACTTGGATTGCTGATGCTAAAGTGATACCGAATTCTGATTTCGGGTCCGCTTTTATACCAAAAACAGCGGGCTGGAGAGAGATGACACAAGCAGAGGCTCCAAAAGAAGGCAAAAAAACAAAGCAAACCCGCAAGGAAACGAGAAAACCTGCTCCTAAGCGGGCTATTTTTAGGCAGCGTCAGTTTTTGTGCAGCTTTTTGTGTTTTTTTCGTTTTCGCTTTCCGACGAGCGCCGAGAAAGAACACTAGATACCGTTCAAGATTTTATTGATCCAGCACAGGTCTGAAGCCCCTCTCGTCGGCCACGTAGGACACGGAGTAGACCTCGCCGTCCTCCCCCACGAACTCGTAGGCTCCCTGGACGCGCAGATACGAGTTTCTGATCTGCCCGACTTCCTTCCTCTTGGCGCCATCGTCAGTCGCATACCTGGCGGTTTTTGGAATATTTCAGTCACCTTTTTTGTACGAGTGGCAAAAAACTCACGTGAAGCGGTAGTTTCCTTTCCCATCAGCTTGTGATTCGTCTAATAAAACACCCACTGGTTTATCAGTTGCCATGGCCAAGGTTAATGCAACAGATGCAAAAATATACAAAATCACCATTTTGTTCATCATTTTAGTACCACCAATTAGTCTCGTGAATTTATATACAAAAATTTTCGGTTGACACACCAAACTAAACTCGCTAGCCTTCGTTCGTTAGTTAATCAAAAGTTTTATTATTTTCTGTTGGATGTTAAAAATTTAAATATATTCTATCTCTCCGCGGCAGATGGGACAAGACAATCCACTTCTTACGGCTCGAGCCGCTATAAATCTGATGTCCAAGGCTGTTTCGAAGTGCCCGAACATGCTCCGATTAGATTCAGAACCGCTCTTTCTGCAAGCAGAATTCTCATTTTATGCTTTTCTAATGGCATTTTGACGGTCACTGGATAAACCCTGCTTCTCGGAACTGCATATACATTTTCTCCTATCATATTTCAGAAGGCTTGCAAATGTGTCCGTCTGTCTGTATCTCCAAAAACACTTGAGAGAATCAGGTTATTACTGTTGACGATTCAAGGGTACAAAGGGCTATTTTTCAAAAAGCATTTAACAAACATTATGATTTTAAAAATATTGATCAAAGAAAATCGGAGATTTTATCCTCCAAAGTCCTTAATTTCGCCCAGCAGCTTGAGGAAGTATTAAAGGTCACATTTGGAAGCCTGTGTCTCCTGAACGAGAAGTCCAATCACAATATAAAAATGTTAAAAGGACTTTCAGCAATCTGACGTTACCATTGTTCGAGTAAACTTACAATATACAGTACCAAGTTACTTGATCCAAGTTACTGAGCAATAATAAAGGCTTCCTAAAAAGTCAATTCACCATCTGGAAGTTCCGTATGTTATAAATGTCTCCTCACTTAGCTTCAAGAACCAGTACGAGAGATGAAGTCACTGATACTACTGACTTTTCTCGTAGGAGCTCACTGCCTCGAGGCTCCTGGAGCCAAGTTCGCCATGTCAAAGGCCCGGGGAAGTTGCCCAAAAGTTCGCTATATCACAAATGTTGACTACAGCCTCATTCAAGGGAGGTTCTACAGGCACCTTTCAACTGACAAGGGGCTCAGTGTGGGCTGCAACGGTGTCTGCCTTACTGACGAGTTCTTAGCTCACCCAGACAAGTCTCTCAAGACGACAGAGTGCTGTTCGAGGGTCTGCCGGGACGAGGACCTTCTAGTGAACAAGAAAGTCCCAGGAGAGTTCAGCCTGGGAAGGAACTCTAAGATGAAGTTTTACATCCTGAGCTACGGGAAGGACTTTGTTCTGTCGTACGGTTGTATTCCAAAAGGGAAAGGCAAGAAGACGGAGTACGTCTACGGTTTGACTCGGGATTCAGCTCCGTCCAAGAAACTGGTCAGCCACATGAAGAAGAAACTGAAAGCTAATCAAATCGACGAGAAACGCGTGGAGATCATTAAGAATTCGGAAGGCTGCTTTCTTAAAAATTGCGTCTCAAATAAAACGAAATAGTCTGATGTAACCCGTGCAGTTCGTGACTGTATCTTTTTGGCGAGGGGGCAGAGATGGAACCCCTAATGGAGGAAGAATAGAAAATTCATTTCTTTGGCTCGAAAAAAACCTCGTCTTATCTATGAGCTTCCTTGTTAGGCACTTGAGTGGAGTAATTTGATGTCAAGTAATTTGATGTTAAGAGGTTTTTAGGGCATTTTGCCAAAATTACACTATTGTAGTCGCTTTGCCGTCTGTCTGAAATTTTATGACTTAAGAACCAGAAGAGCTAGAGAGCTGCGATTTTCTGCATCATGTTAGGAATTGTACGTAGGGGTGCAGGCTGACAATTTTAGACCCCAATTTCCTCTTGGAAGAGAATGGGGGTGTTTTTCATTGGTACGAAAACTCCTTATTTTATATCCGATTGAGCTGAAATTTTGGTATATTGTAGTCTGTGCAAAATCTAGCAAATCATGCTAACATGTGACCCCTATTATATATGTACAAGGCCGGAGCTAGGGACCCTCAAAGTTTCTATGGAAGAAAAATTATGTAAGAAAATTTTTATCATCGATTTTGCTTGATTTAATTTCACCTGGAAGCTGAAAAACCTGCAAAACTCTTCTAAACCTTCTGAAGAAATTCAAAATGTTTTGAAATCAAAGTCTTTGGGGTTAAATACATTCTTAATAGTTTTGAGGTACATCCTGAGCCTTTCAAACTCTTCCTAAAACTTTTTTACAGAAGTAAAACTTTTTGTTTTTCAAGAAAAAAGAGGTTGGTTTTAAAAAATCAATTAAATATTGTAGGTTCTAAGCTGATTTATGGATTTGATAGATCTGAACAAAACTAGCTTTCTTATAACTAAATATGATGTGAGGGGTCAAATGGAAGCATAAGGATAGGTTTTAAGAAAACAGCCTAAATGTGTTCCTCGTCAAAATTTCTTACCCCTTTTATCAGCAGAAAATTGTCTTCTTTGAGACTCTACTTACAACCCTACAAGTTGAGTAAAAGTCTATCTCAGTAAATTTTTGCAAAGGACAGCTGCGGGAACTTGGTCAAGCTGCGATTCCCATTTTTACCTCCTCCGTTAAACAGGGTATAAAATCCAAAGGAGAAGCATTCTGGAATCAGTACTCGAAATGAAATCATTAGTAGTTCTGCTCGCCTGCATTGTGGCAGCTCACTGCCTGGAGATTCGCGATGAAAACCTGGCCAAGATCAAGCTGCCAGGGAGCTGTCCAGAGATCTCTTACATCCAGAACCTCGACCTCTCCCTCGTCGAGAAAAAGTTCTACCGCCACCTTTCCAACGACAAGGGAGCCCAAACGCGCTGCGATGGCAGGTGCTTCACGAACCAGCACTGGGCCTACCAGAATGGGTCTCTGTCGGGCTCCAAATGCTGTTTGAGAGAAGGCGACAGGAAGTGCATTGCGGACACTCTTCTTGCTGACAAAAAGACGCCCGGAGTGTTCACCCTTCGAAGGTTCCCCCAGCTCCAATTTTACGTCCTGAGCTATGGCCCTGAGTTTCTGCTGTCATATGGCTGCTTCATGAAGGGAGACACGGAAATCCAGTACGGCTATGGCCTGACTACGGAGAAGGTCCCATCCAAGGAGGTCTCCGATTACCTGCAGAAGAAGTTAAAGCCCTTCAATATCCTGGGCCTAGAGATCCTTAATAATTCAGACGATTGTGACTTCTAATTTTTAGATTGCAATAAAGACTGCTTGGTTACGTCGCTTTTTCAAATCAGAAGTTCGTTACGCAATTTTGCAAGTGTTAATGGCTCCGTCCGAGACCAATTATGTAAATCGTAGACCCCCTCAACCAATGAGCGACGAGGAGCAGGTCAAAAAACCACAAACTCTCATTCCAAGGCTAGTTGGCAACACGCTGGCCGTCTCCAACCTTGATTTCGGCATAAAATTCTGGTTCTATCATTTCCATAATGCTCGAATAATCGATTCAGCTTCGCTTTCGACGCTCTTGACACTACCTTTCGCATGGAAATTGATTATCGTCTGTCTCCGGACCGGTTCCTGTCAACTTGCCAGTTTTGATTCTCAACGAAAGTGAAACTAAAAAGAAGATGAGGAAGATTAGGACCCAGTGCAGTATAAAACCGCATGCACATCCCAGAGAGAGCACCAGATCCGCTCAGCCAGTTGCACTGCTAACAGCATCAAAAAACCCAAAAAAGTCAAAATGAAGTTCGCCATTGTCCTCGTTGCCCTCTTCGCCGCCGCCATGGCCGCCCCTGCTGGCCCAGCCGACGACACCGTCCTCCGCTACGACGCCGACAACATCGGAGTCGATGGATACAAGTTCGCCTACGAGACCAGCGGTGGAATCAAGGCTGAGGAGAGCGGAGTCGTCAACAACATCGGACAGGAGAACGAGGCTATCGCCGTCAAGGGATCTTTCTCCTACCTCGTCGATGGAGTCACCTACACCGTCAACTACGTCGCTGACGAGAACGGATTCCAGCCCCAGGGAGCCCATTTGCCAGTCGCCTAAGAAGCTACCGTCAACCCTGTAAATAACGACCTGAACACTGCCTCAAACCACGGATTAGCTTTAAGAATGAAAGTCTCCGAGTGTCGACGATCCAACACCCAAACTGTCGACCTGAGTTTTACCCAATAAGATTTTTCATTCACAGAAAACAGTTTTTGAATTTATTACTAAGTGAAACTTGGACTATCGGACTATCCGGAAACTGTCCCAGCTCGGGTTTCAGGCTTAACATTTTGATTCCATCTCTCGTCATTAGTCACCCAACTCTTCATGGATACTTGGAATGATATCGAGGGTTACGAGCTTCGAGCATGGAAATTTTTCAGGTCGGTCGCTCTTTACATGGAGTGGACAAACAGAGCAAAATTTTCAGCCAATTTTCGTGGAAGTCTGGATTTGAGACCTACTTGGATCGAAAAAAAAAAATCTCCCAAAGTACTTAAGTCCGGAAGCTTCGGTGGCTGTTTCTAGGGGTCCTTCTTGTGATTGTCACCAAAGATGGGAGCTCTAGCCCCCGTACTTTGGGAGCTAGAGAAAATCAAATCTTGGTGAAATTTTCAAATACAAAAATTTCAAAAAAATTCGATTTTCTCTAGCTCCCAAAGTACGGGGGCTAGAGCTCCCATCTTTGGTGACGATCACTAGAAGGGCCCTTAGAAACAGCCACCAAGAGATGAGCCTCCGGACTTAAGTACTTTGGGAGATCCGAGTCATCTCAAATCCAGACTTCCACGAAAATTGGCTGAAAATTTTTCTCTGTTTGTCCACTCCATATAAAAAGCGACCGACCTGAAAAATTTCCATGCTCGAAGGTTACGAGGCGGAGAATTAAGATTTCTTGGTTGATTTGGATGAATCACCTCAATTTTAAAACTTCATAACCGATGTTTTAAAATTGAGGTGATTGGTCCAAATCAACGAAAATACTTAGAAAGAAATTGCAAAACGAAGACACTCCTTCTGTGATACCTTTAGTCGTATGAGGACTCCTAAGGAGTTACCACTTATGGTTTAGGTCACTAGGAGTGAATTACTTTGAGCCCTTGAAGATGAAGTCGCATGTAATTATTGCAAAGAAATCCGAATTGGATGACTGTTCTGACTTGACTTTTTGGCAGAAGTTAAATCCAAAGTGATGACTTAGTAGACCTTCATTTAGCCTCTACAGTCAGATTGATTAGCAGGCAAAAATTCTTATAAACTTCGAGGCCACATAAATTCATGCATAATAATTGAAATTTACTTATTTTTGAATTCAATGGCTTCTTTTAGTTGCTTTTTGACCCCTAGTAACCAAACAAAAATAAGTTGAAAGCTTTTCAAAAGATTCAATACTAAACAAAAACCTTCTGAATGAAGTTTAGGTTCATTCAGTCCTAAATAACGAAAATGAAATTAAGACAAAATTGACGAAGAAAATAGGGAGATAGATTCTCGTGCCTATTCGTTCATGTAAAAAGGATTGACTTCGAATACAAAATTGAATTCATCACGTTTAAAACAACATTTTATTCAATGAATAAAGGAAACGATCATCTCGGTGGTAGTAAAGCACCTGCTGCTCATCGGGGCTCACGGAAAGCGCTTAGGCGACGGGCAAATGGGCTCCCTGGGGCTGGAATCCGTTCTCATCGGCGACGTAGTTGACGGTGTAGGTGACGCCGTCGTCTCCGATGTACGAGTAGGATCCCTTGACGGAGATGGCCTCATCGGGAGATCCGAGCTTCTCCACGTTTCCAGACTCGTCAGCCTTGATTCCACCGCTGGTCTCGTATCCGTACTTGTAGTCGGTGACTCCGTTGGCGCTGTCGAACCGCACAGTGTTGTCGGAGGGGCCAGCTGGGAGGGCCACGGCGGCGGCGAAGAGGGCAGCGAATACAATGGCGAATTTCATGGTGAAGCTTCCTTTCAGATCTGAGGTCTACTGGGAAATGTGCAGAAGCTGCTGCATTTGGGGCTTTTATACCTGCAGATCGGGTTGACTTTGTGAAAGTTATGAGCTTGTTCTGGCTACTTTGGGCAAACAGGTTCCTCGGATGCATTCTCTTTCGGGCTTCTGACTTCTGAGAACGCTGAGGTCGGCCGGGGAAGGGAACAAGATGGCTTCTTGTTTTTGAAAAAGAAATTGAAAAATCTAACGTAGAGGTCCCAAGTCATCCTCAAGGTCACGTTAATCAAGATAAGCTCTATCGCAAACCCGTTCGTGGCACAAAAAAGCCCATAAAAATAAAACTGATCAAATTCACCGAAAATTATGCGAGCGCACGTCGCACTCTTGAAAATCTAGTTCCTAATCAAATTCAACACATGTCGAGTACCAAACTGGTTAACACGAGCGCGAACATCTCGCAGCCTTATCGCGTTTTAACTATAAATATGGCTAACATTAAAAGTCTTAATTTTTGTTCCTAATCCGCTGTCACGCCGAGCACTACCGCAAAACCATGAAGACCATTTTCGTATTGGCTCTCCTCGTAGCTGCCGCTGCTGCCGCCCCAGCTGGCACCGGTGATGCCGAGATCATCGAGTTCAACAACGAGGACAAGGACGACAAGGGCTACGTCTTCAAGTGAGTTCTAGATAGTTTCTCTTGGGCGTCTCTGACCCCCATTTCTCCTCAGTGTGAAGCAGACCGACACCATCGAGCGCGAGGAGTCCGCCGACTTCACCGACCTTGGAGACGGAACTGGCGACCTCACTGTCCGCGGATCCTACTCGTACACCGGAGACGACGGCAAACTCTACAAGGTCAACTACAAGGCCGGACCCGGCATCGGCTTCGTCCCAGAAGGCGCCCACATCCCCCAATAAATTCTCAAAAGTGATACCAAATCGAGTCTGAAATTTGTCTTCTCTAATATGCTTTCGAGACCTTACACCCTAGGAGGGGTCAAGTTCGACTGGCCCTGAAATAAAATACAAAAATACCCAAAACCACATTTCTGAATTTTAATTTTTCGACATCAGATTTTCCGCTCTTCCGCACTTTGCATTATTTTGAGCCCACCCAGAGCTCTTTATAACTTAACATGACCACATCGGTGCACTCAGCTACTTTGTCCAGTTTCCAAAGGTCGCACATGTTGGCAATTAAATTTATTTTTTGAGTCGCGAGTTGAACTCCATGAGATCACGTTTCTGCTTGTATTCGGCTGGGCCGGCATTTCCCTCCTCCCAAACTCGTGTGCACACAAATAGCATAATTAATGGGGTCGATGTGAGCAGAGGTATTGGATGACACTTAATTACGATCGCTGTCACCGGGTTCCAGCTCGCTTCGTATGGTCGACCTTCGCCAACCACTTGGTCGACGCGTGTTTTGCCAGAATTCTCTTCTTTCCTCATCCCCCGAGATTAATCTAATATGGAAACTAGACGACAGTTTTTTCTTCGAATCTAGCGTCGATGAGCGATGAAGATTTCGGCGACGGCCTTGAAGGTTTTATTTCATATTGATTTTACACACTTTCGGTAACATGTGTTGACATTTATGTACCTCTATTTGGCGAATAGAGGGAAGATTTGGAGGTGCAAGACGAGAAATGCGAAATTAATAGACGAGTTTGAACTTGATTTGTGGTTCCTAGGCTAAAATATTTTAATTCATTCATATTGGTGCCAATTTATGGGTGGAACCCAGAGCCGGAGCCCACTTTTCCCACTCTTCCGTCCCACCCACGAGCAACCCTCCCCTCGCCCGTCCCTGCCACTGGAATGGAAGATGATGCAGGCGTGAGAGAATCAGCATTCGGCAACTCTCGTATGTGATAATTTTTTGCTCAACCAGCCAGCCAGCCAGCTTTGCAGTTAGTCGTGCAAAAGATGAGTTACGCGGGTGAGCAGGTGGATGGTATAAAAGGTGGACCGGAGAGCTGTGAAAATCATTCCAGTCTTTGAGTTCTCTAGCAACAGACCAAAACAACCCAAAATCCACCAACATGAAATTCGCCATTGTTTTCGCTGCCATCTTCGCCGTCGCCGTGGCCCTCCCAGCTGGCCCCACCGACGAGACCCTCCGATACGACAACGACAACATTGGAGTCGAGGGATACAACTACGCCTTCGAGACCAGCGGTGGAATCCGTGCTGAGGAATCTGGAAAGGTGAACAACGTCGGCCAGGAGAACGAGGCTATCTCCGTCCGTGGATCCTTCTCGTACGTCGCCGATGACGGCCAGACCTACACCGTCAACTACGTCGCCGATGAGAACGGATTCCAGCCCGAGGGAGCCCATTTGCCCGTCGCCTAAGGACCTCATTCCACCTCCAACACACTAGAAGTACACACAATAATCCTCTATTCCAACACTGCCGGCATCTCGGACTACCTCTACATAGCCTCGGGGTGCCACTTTTCCTTTCTGCAAATACTCAAGTTGTGATCTGTTGTTCATTTTGTAATGCATAATTCTATGAATTTTGTACAGTTTTCAGTATAAAATTAAAAAATTTGTAGAACAAAGTTATGATTTTTCATTCTAACTTCGAAGAACGTGAATCCATCTCCACTTTGGTCTGTTCGCGAAAATTAGCATGCTCATAAATTCTTCCTAAGAATATGATTTAGAATTGACTATTCTGAGCAGCCTTTTCTGAATCCAAAAAGTACCATTCTTGTTCTCAAAAGCGAGGTCGAGAATCCGTCTCCAATAATGAGGGAACAAAGTTGTTGCCCAATCTAGGCCTGCGAGTCCAAAGCAGAAACGTTCGACAAAAAATAAAGCAAATCAATAAAAAGGCAAGCTAGTAAAAAATGTGAGTAGGGTGTGTTGACAAAAAAGACGTAATGGAGTAAAAAAGAAGACACACACGTGAAGCACATCACTACAACCCTAATATTTGCTCATCTAATTAGGAGCAAGGCCTGCTTAGCGTTTGGGAGTCACCAGCATTGGAGTATAATTAAACAGATTTTAATATCTTATTGCCACATTTCAGCCTTCTAGACATCATAAAAGCGGGTGACAAAAAATATGAGTCCAAATCTGCAAACACGCGGAAATATTTTTTATGACATTTTTATCAAAACATGCTAATTCCGTGTGCGATACCAATTTACATAATTTATTTTATCTGGATATAAAACGTTGATTATAAATTTGCTGTCGATGTTGAGGTATTAATTTGCCCGCCATCAACATAATCGTAAAAATAGTACAAAACTGTTTGACATTGGCGAGGTCAAACATTATGTAGGCGTCGAGCGGGCTTTTAGCTGCTTTTTGATAAATTTGTCACCTGCGATCGTCGTGATCATCGGCACAGTCGACAGATGTACTGGTCAATGCAATTGAGCAACTTTACTAATACTTTTAGCACCACCAAAACACAAGTGGCTATCCATGGAGTCAAGTCGAAACCTGCACTTTCCCAACCCATGTGACTTTGAGCCATGTGGGTCATCGGGTGAGTCGAATGGAGATGAACTCGAGCGCCCTGATGACCGAGAAGGTGGAGGAGAGCAGGAGACGGATGCAGGAAGCAGCTACTTGAAGACTCTCCAGGAGCCCGATTTTCATTTCCAAACCTTCTTGAGAAGTTGCTAAGAAAATACTGATCCGGCCGAACCTTGAGCCGAACTCGGAACTGTCAGTAGATTCCAACCGGTAATTAAAACTCGTTACATTCCGATTTGAAGACTTGCAGATAAGCTGGGCTCTATCTGCAGGTGACGGTAAGCTGTAATCCAGCTTAAGGTCCCACGCAGTGATCTGTGAATTTTACAAATCAATATTTTTTCAATCAAAAGAGCCAAGTACTTCGAGACTTTTAATCGTAAAATAGCACCCCAGACCCCTAATGTATGAATGCTCTTCAGTCACCTCTTTATGGCACCTTCTTAGCCTTTTGACAAGAAGAAGCTCATCAACACCAGTTCTTCCTGGTCTACGCCACTTAATAGCCCTTTAAAAGCGGAAAGAGACTTTTATTGATACTGAAAACGGAATGGAAGAGGCGGAAGAGGCAAAAATAAACTCTAACAGAGACTTGCTTTAAGTTCGCCATGGTAAGTCGAGTGTATTTCAGAAGTCAGATCAATTTCTGGGGACTCCTACGAAGTCTTAGAACCTCCAAAAAGCCCTCATCTTATCTCTGAAGTCTCTGAAAAGCACCCAAGTGGTCAAAAAGACAGCATTGAAATGATTTTATATATTTATTTGCGTTAATAATATTATGTTTTATTACTTATATATTCAAGAGATGTCGCTCACAACGAAAACACCTCCCAAATTACTTTAACTCTTACACTTTTTCATATTTCTGCATTTTTCTCTTGTGTGTTTAACTCTTCTACTCCAATGTATTTGTTGCATATTATTTTTATTAATTTTTTAATTTACTTCTGAATAACCAAAGAGTGTTGTTTTTGTTGTTATTTTATACTTTTGTAGCAGTAATATGAATACATTTATATTATAGATTTTTAGACTTTATAAATTTATATTTACAAAAAAAGAAATTATTTACAGGGTTTCTCATTAACTTTATGATCACAATCAGTTTTTCTCTTAAAAACATGTTTAGTATTGTAAATTTTCATATATTCAATATTCAATGATAATTTTCCATTAACGTGTGAGTGTGTATTGATGACGATGACATACTGTGGAAAATTTACTTTCATCTACCATTTAGCTGACAAATTTTGTTAGTTTTTATCCCAAAAATTACGTGTTTATGTGTAAAACGTTTGCTGTCTCAGAAAAAGAGGTATTTTTATTTATTACTTTTATTATTTTATTTTTGAATTTACGTGACGACATAGTTATTATCTGTTCATATAGGGGGGGCTGGGGGCCCGGGGGGAATGCCGCGGAAAAATTAAAACCAGCAAAATTTTCCAAGCGCCTTTTTTCTTCTTTGTTCGGGGAGTCGCGGGCATCCCCCCTTCGGCCCCACACCGATCAAACAAGTGGTGTTTAGCTATAAATTTTGCTATCTACGCTCATAGTTCCTTCCAAATTCGCCTGCACGGACGCTCTTCACCTCTTTATCTGCTCCACGGCTACAAACTAAGTTTTCCCTTGAGTTTCTAACACTACGACGCTACAGATACTGTACAAGTGTGGGTTAATGTAAGCGCTAGCTCTGTTAAAATTTGTTGTTTTTCTCCTTACATCCTCTATTTCATTATTTTTACAGTATTTATGCAGTTTATATAAAAACAAATTTCATATTTTTTTGCTTTTCTCATTTTTTGTCCCCTAGGCTACGTTCTGTACACTTAATAACTTAGTTTTTACACGACTACAGTACTTTGTTGAAGTTTTTGCAGAATTTTCTTGTTTTTCATCATCCTACATCTACGTTACACATATCATTACTATGCACGCTTCGCGAAACGAAGAGAAATTACAAACGAGAAGGAAACGAGAGGAGAATAAACCTGCTAAATCACAGCATTGTGTCCGAAACAAACGAAACAAACGAATATGCGCATCCTACTTTAAATACGATATCTAAAACATCTAAATTATGCAAACTAAACCCTACGATACGGTGAAAATGTTCTCTGTGGTGGACCGAAATGAAGTGCTGAGATCAAAACCTGATGAACGTTCGTGTGGATTCGCCGCTTAGACGGTCGCGATGACGATCAGGAGATGCGCGATGTCGGCAACTCGGTGCAGCAGGTCGGGGGCGATGCGGTTGAGGTTGTCGTTGGCAAAGTCGCAGGAGGGGAAGATGTGGACCACGTAGGCGGCCTGCTGGCTTCCGGGGGCCGCGATGTTCACGATGCCCGCCGCCTGCTTCTGCTGCAGGTACGTTATGAAGCCAGAAGTGAGGTTGTTGGACTGCTGCAGGACGTCCATGTGGTCGCGGCCGCACGGGAGGGCCAGGAGCATGCAGTGCTCGTTCTCGATCTGGAATTTCGAGGGTGAAACATTAAAATTCGAAGCTAAAGTATCTTCCAGTTTTAGGAAGAATAAGGGCTGGTTTCAACGTCTCTATTTAGCACTTAATTTCCAGGATTTAGAGGGTATTTAAGGGGTTTCTGGCTTTTATTTAAAATGTAATTAATAGTGAACATCAAACATCTTAATTTCTTACTTAAATTTAAAGTTTCCTTTTTAACTCAAAACTTTCGAGTTCCCTATGCCCTTCATAATTTTAGTAAGCTAAGGATGGCTCTGGAAATCTTATCTGCTTATTTCGTATTAGACAATTCATGTAAGAGTTCTTGTAGGACATGTGTTCGGGCTATCCAGTTAGATATGAAGAAAATCAGGATGGTCCAACAAGATTATTTATTTTCTTCCAGTATGAAAAAATGAAAAGCTCCAAATAGTGATATCTCATCAACAGACAGACAGAATTTGAAAGCTAAAAGAACGTTGTTACTAACCTGCATCTTGCGAGCGACGCCGTCGATCTGCGCCGGCTCGAGCCTCATCCTCTGGGCAATGCGGAGCGGGGGCGTGGATCCGTCGCTGTTGCAGGGCAGCGAGTCCTGAGCCACCTGTCTGTTGCCATAGACAAAGTGCATTTGCACGGCTGCCTGGTCGTTCTTGAGAGCCAGCAGACCCTGCCACATGACGGGGTACCTCTGCAGCAGCGACAACAGCGAGTCGGCTTGCGGTGGCACCTGACTGGCGTGCGGGGGCGTGGCCACTTGGATGCTGCGACCCTGTCCCGGCATCGCTGGGACCAGACTTCCGTGACTCGGGATGTTGTTGCTCGCCGGATGTCCCGCGATCTGCATCGGACCAGGGCCTCCCATGATTCGGCGGTGCTGCGGAGGGGAGAGCTGCGACGAGGCAGGGCCCTGCTGGTACACGGCTCCGGCCCCAATGGAGATCTCGACCCCTCTGTGGCCATGCTGAGTCGCAATCTTGCCTTGCATTGCTGCTGCTACCATGCGTTCGCGCTCCTCCCTTTCACGGGCCTCTCGCTCGCGCAAGTGCACCAGATTCGAGGATGGGGGTGTGGCCTGGGGGTTCACGTAGTTTCCACGGTGGGCTGGGGGCGGCTCCGGCACCATCTGGCGGGCTCCAGGGGCGTTCTCGTAGAACCGAATGGCGTGCTCCGGGGGGTAGTGGGGCACTCTGGCTCCATGGATGTACGGCGAGTCTGAAAGAACTAGATTTAAGTGCCCGTTTTGGGTTGAGATTTTGATATAAAAATAAACCAAAAGCGAAGACTCACCTGTGGCTCGGTCTCCCGGACTCTGGTGGCTCAGTGGCACCGAAGTGATGAGAGAGCCGCTCGGGGGACGTCGCAGCTCCAACGGGGGACTTGCTACCATTGACTCGTCTACCTCGTTGATGTTCGACTCGGCCGTTCCAGGAAGCATCGGAGACCTGCGAAAAGCATTTGTGGTTAAATTCCGATTCCTGGTATGATTCAAAGCGGCTTACCTTGGCAGGTGGGCGGGGATTCTGGCGTTTGCACCCATAGCCTCCTGGTTCCGTGTCTGGTACATGAAGTAGTACTCCCTCGGGATGCCTCGGATGAAGTTTCCGTCGCCCTAAAAGAGACTCGTTTTAGTATTTGCATAAGCAGCCGGTGACGGAGAGAAATTATAAGAAAGTGAGGGAGCCGACGTTCTCTGAATAAAACTCAAGAGGGACCTGATTTCGGGACTTTTAGTTACCGAAAAGAGTTACACCAAACGGCTTTTTTCATTCAATAAAAAATAACGAGGAAAAAGTAGCTGGAAACGGGCTCGGAACACAAAAATATCCAACTGAAGAGCAACGAAAATTTGGAAACATCAAATCTCGACAAATTACCGGTGTTATGGGCGAAGTTTGCTGATGGGCTGGCGGCGGACTTTGCGCGGAGACACTAAAGCCCCCTCCTTTTTCCCGAAGCTGCATGAATGCATGCAAAAGTTCCATTTTAGTCTCCATTGCGGGCAGAAAAGTGCAAAAAGTGGGCGCAAAAGGACCAAAGGTACTCACCAGGCTCGCCTCTATCGGCAGACTTCCTTGCAGCTGGTGACCACGTGGCGGCACCTGACCCTGGGGGCTGATGGAGGCCGAGGTGACCCTCGAACTGCTTGCTCCTGTGGAATGAAAACACGACATTTTAAAAATTGTTTATGCCAGACGAAATCAGTCATCTAACAGGGTGGTTTTAGAGACTGGCCCATAGAGATTCAGTCAAGAAGATTCTGGATATTTTTGGCGCTTCTTTAGAAATAAATTGTTTGGCCGTTTTTCGTTTGAATCAATGCAAGCTCTTTCTAAACTTAGAGCCAATAATTTTTGTCATCCCTCTAGACTGTTGTCTCTATGGTCTGTAAAAATTCCCTGTACGCTCTTGCACGAAAAATAGCAGTGTACAGGTATTTTGAGAGACGTACCTGTGATGTTGGGCTGCTGACTCTGAACGTGCGAGTGCTTGAGAGGCGGACTCGCGACAGCCCCCGTGAGAATTTGGGGGTTCTGATGCAGCCCAATGACCTTGCCTTGCACCGGTGGCGGAGGCTGCTGAGTCGGACCCTGCGTCATGACCTGCTGGACCTTCGGAGGACCCGTTTTCGGGACGCTCGAGATGACGTGCTGCACGGGACCCTGGATGTGAACTGTGGCTCCCTGCTGGGGCGGTCCATGGCCGTGCGTCGGAGGCTTGACGAGCGTCGAGACGTGGATCTGCTGCGTGATGTGGGCCGGCAGCTGGAACTCTGTCTTGTGGGGCATCTTTTGCTGCGTCACGATCGTAGTCTGGGGTGGCGTGGGACTCTTCATGGGCCCATGAGCCGAAGGAACCTGCAGATGAGGAGGAACTCCGGAGGGTAGCTGCACCTGCTGGACCTGGAAAAAGGATTTTTGAAAACAGAGTTCTTTCAACAAATTTCTATCCAAGGCATTTTAATTTTAACCCATATTTTTACTATAGGGAATAAATTTAAAATATATAAGTATAGTTTTGGGTTCCTGAATCGCAAATATTTAAAATTAGGAGGAACATTTTTCGGTAAATTTCCGATTTGAAATAAATAGCTGAAATTTTGATATGTTTTCTTTAAAAAAAAAGCTCAAAATTCGACTCTTAATTTCAAAATTGATTACTTTGTTGTAAAAAAATTACAGTAAACAAATTTTGTCAGAGACCGTTTCCCTGTTTCCGAAACAGGAGACAAAAATACAGAAGAAAAATTTAAATTGAAGGAAAGTCCTACCTGGTAGTGTTTCGTTGTGGCTGGCTGGCCCTGCTGGTGGATGATCTTGGAGCCGCTCTGGAGCACAGTTGTGTACCCTTGTGGTGGCACGTGCACCTTGCTGCTGTGGATGATCATCTGCTGACCCTGTCCCCGCATCTCGGGAGGAGGCACGGGCTTGCTCACGATCTGCACTGACTGCTTCGTGACGTACGGCACCCTCGGGCTCTGCTGCTGCTGACTCGAGGAGGGTCCACTGCCGGGCGGGATGTTGATGACGAGGTTGCCCTGCTGCGAGTTCTGAGACGGCGGCGGGAGCGTGTGCTTCGTCATGACGGTACCCGCAGGCAGCTGGGTCTGCTGAATCTGGACAACCGGTGACTGGATGATCTTCGGAGGCTGCTTGTGGGCCTGCACGAGGTTCTCCTGCAGGTTTACGGGAGGTCCGGCGATCTTCACGATGGTCGACTGCGATGGGAGAGTCAGGTCGTGGCGCAGAGGAGGCTTCTGGTGGGCCACCTTCTGGGGAGTCACGGGCCCGGGCTGGACCATCGGGTGGATCATCTGCTGGTGCACGATCGGGGACTGCTGCGAGCTCGGGGGGATCGGGGGCTGGACGGGGGTATGCGACGTGATGACGATGTGCTGCATTGGGGGCGTGTTGACGGCCCTGCTCGTCGGCGTTGGGGTTCGTGTAACGACGTTGGGAGCTGGATGTTGCAGCTGCGGCGGCGACGGGGGCTTTGGTTTCGGTATTGCTTGCTCTATGATCTTCTGCGTGACCACCGGGGGCGGTGGGTTGGGCGTCGGGTTCATGATGACCACGGGAGTCGGAGCTGCTGGCGGTGCAACTGGCTGCAACACTGTTGCAGGTGAGGGCAGCGGTGTTGCAGGTGCTGGCAATGGTGTTGCAGGCGCTGGGGGCAGCTTTTCTTCCGCAACTGGGGCCGCAGGTGCCTCCTCTTCGGCAGTTGTCTCCTTCTTGGGCATCTCGTCGCTGCTGTCCATAGACTCGGACGTCTTTCGGTCCTTGCTCCTCTTGACCTGACGCACTGGAGAGGGCGGGGGAGGGGCCTTCCGGGGGTCCACTGGGGGCACCGGAACCTGGCGCAGCCGTCTGTTGCCTCTCTGGGATGGGTGGGGAGGCGTCTGGGGCTTCGGGGATACCGCAGAGTTCCGCACAACGTCCTCGATTATGTCGTCCACGGTGCTGCGGCCGTCCTGCTCTTGCTGACGGAGCCGCAGGGACTTTCTCGTGTTGGCCGACGGGTGGGTGAAGTCATCCGCGGGAGCGGGAGCCACTCCAGCTGCGGGTTTCTCCACGGGAGCCACAACCACGGGCGTGGGAGGGACCTGGGGCTTGGGGGAGGCCGGAGCTGGCATCTGCTTCGTCTTGACCTTGTTGCCAGTCTCGTCGCTGGAGTCGTCGTGGAACTCGTAGATGTCCGAGGGCTTGTCCGACGACAAAGCGACCTTCTTTCGAGACGCTGGGGTCCTCTTGGGAGTCGCAGCGGCTGGAGTCGGGACAGGGGCGGCCTGAGCGGTCTTCCTAGTGGTTCTCGTGGTCACGCCCTCGTCCTCAGTCTTTTCGGACTCTGTGTTTTTCCTCCTCCGAGCGGGTTTTCCGTTCTTGGGGTCGCTCTCCTCCTCTTCTTTGGGCTCCTCCGAGGCAGCTTTGGGCTCCTCGGGCTTCGTTTCAACCGGGGGCTTCTCGTCCTCGACCTTCTTGATGACCGAGTTGTCTTCAGCAGCCCAGTACTCCTCCCTTTTGGGCTCTTGCGGGGGCTCTGGGGCCTTTGGAGGTACCTCTTCCTTGGGTTCCTCACGCTTGGGTTCAGGTTCCTTCTCCTCCGGCTGTCCTTGCTTCTGCTGCGCACTCTTGAGCTTGTCGAAGTCAGACGACTTGAGCTTGTCGAACTCGGACAGCTCCTTCTTGGAGCTGTCGGCAGGAGCTGGGGGCTGCTGTGGAACGAACGTCTGAGTGACAGGTGGCGCTGAAGTAGGAATCGGAGGTCGCGCAAACGCCGAAGTTGCGGGAACAGGAGGCTGAGGGGGCGGAACTGCTGCATGGGGCCGAGTCAGAGGCTGATACGGAACGTGACTGGTGGTTGGCTGCTGTGGCGGAGACCCAAACATGGGCTGCGTTTCCGCGGGCTTTGCTGGGAACGGACCTAAAAAATAGCCAACATTAGTTTGATTTTTTTTTTTCAAAGAAATATCGTACCTGGCTTTCCAACCGGAACTGGAGTCCTCGAAGTTGGCACAGGTGGAGCTGGGGCCGATCCCGGCATCCTCATCATCTGGAGAGGCGTGTGGTTGTTGACGGGAGCAGGGCTCTTTAGTGGTAGCTGCTGACTGAACGACACAGCAGGTTTCTGCGTGGGTGGAGGCGGTTTCGGGGTCGTGGGAGCTGCACTGGGAGTGCTGGCGGCGGGCAAGTGAGGAGGTGAGAGCAAGCCTCGACCTCCCTTGATGACGCCAGATCTCGCGGGCGGGGAAGCTGCTGCAGCTCCGGATCCCGAGAACGTCTCTGGGATCTTGATTGTGGGGGGCTGCATCACGAACTTGGAGGTGTTTGCTGGCGGAGACGAGGCCGGTTTGGCGACCTGGGGCGTCGTCTGGAGCGGCTTAGAGGCCGGCACGAACTTCGTGATGGGGATGCTGAGGGTCTTTGTGAGCGGAGTGGCGTTAGAGCCGATGGCAGGTCTCTGAACCACCGTGATCTGCTTGACGTTGGGCCCAGACTTGGCGAAGTTGACGGATCCTGAGGCTAGCGAGCTTGGTTTCAGCGGCTCCTGCTTGGTCTCGGAGGCGGGAGCGTCCTTGATCTGCGACATGTCGACGTCCGGGGTCTTTGGGGGGTCATCGAACACCGAAGTCTTGGGCTCGGTCGGCTCGTCGTCGTCAGTGTCGATTTGGAGACCGTGCTCCGACTGTGGCGTCTCGGGTTTCAAGTCCAGCTCCTCCGTATTCAGGCTCTGGATGGCCTTCTTCATCTCCTCGTCATCTTGATCTGGGAGATCGTCGGAGGGCTGTGGTTCCTCCACTGAGTCGTAGATATCGTCGTAGGTACTGGTTCCGAAGCTCTCACCGAGCAAAGCTGCAACCGCGTTGTCCGTTTCCTCCACCGAGATGACCACTCGGGACTTCTCCTCCGTCTTGGCAGGCTCCGCCTTGGGGTCCGACTTGGCGTCCGTCACGTCAGGCTCTTCTTTGAGGGTCTCGAGCTCCTGCGCGATTGACAAAACGGCCTTCTCGTGGATTTTGTCGTCTATTTGGCCTCCAAATCCTGTTGAAGAGTAGGCATTTATAACTTTAATGAAAAAGACGAAAAGAGGTTTGAAAATTCAGTAAAAATAGCGCTTTTGGAATAGAGACAGCTAATTGTCTCCCGATTTTCATCAAAATGTGCAGGTCCTTATTTTAATAAGTGGCTCACACATTTTAAATTGACCGTGTTTTGGAATTTGCATAAAATCTCATTTCAAATTTCAAATTTCTAAAAAAATGATTTTCTTAGACATCTCAAATTTGGCCCTTTTGTGTATTGTTTAGAGACAAGCATTCCCACAAAATCTATATTAGCAACTCTTAGTTTGGAAAATTAAGTCAATGAAATAGAGTAGAGTCAATTTTTTCTCATTCAAAAATTTTTCGTCAAATTGAAATTTCTGTTCAAATATTTCTTCAGGAAAAAATCGAGATATTAGACCGTGACGTAAATTCAAGCAGACCCAAACAACAAACCTGCATATTTAAATAAAAATCGGGAGACAAGTGAAACCTGTTTCTTCCTGTTGCCCCTTTCATAGTATTCTCTTTGGCTTTTGGTCTCACCTGGAATGAAGATATCCGCCTTCTTCTCCTTCTTGATGGGACTGCTGGTGATGGGGAGCGGACTCGTCATGCCATTGCCCCTCGTGGGTGCCTTGGGCTCGTCCAGCAGACACGGGAGACTGGGAGAGGGCTCGGCAGTCGCGTCCTTGCTGCTGCCGTGGTGGTGGTGCTTGTGCTTCTCCTCCTTCGACCGCTTCTTCTTCTTTTTCTTCTCCTTTCGATGCGAGTCTCCAGCCTCCCTCTTCTCCAGCCCCTCACCCGCGCTGTTGTCACCCTCGCCGTCCGAGAAGCGGAACACGTCGTCGGCCTTGGACGTCTCGGAGTTCGCCTTGGCCCCGTCCGTGTCGCTCATCATGAGCTGGGCCTCCAGCGCACGTCCAGCCTCGTCCAGGTCCACGCTGTTCTCCTCGTCACGGTGCCTCTTGTCGCGTCTCTTCTTCTCCTTCCGCTTGCGTGACTCCTCCTTGATGGACTCCTCATTCCGGCGGTTCTCTGCCTCCGTCTTGGCCAGCAGCTGGTCGAAGTTGAGCTTGTTGTCCATCGAGTGTCTCGTGTCGTCGTCCGAGAGGGGCCCGAAGATGTTCTCCATCTTGTTCTCGCCGTGCTTCTCGCCCGGCTTCTTCTGCTTCCGGATCTTCTTGCGCTCTCGTTCCTCCTCTCGCTGCTGCTTCTCTCTCCGCTTCTCTTTCTTGCTGCTGCCATGCTTCTTGCGCGACTCTGCCGCCTTCAGCTCCTCCTCGAGGGCTGACTTGGAGTCACGGCGCTCTATCAGAGGCAGCCCGTCCTCGTCTGTGCTGTCGAGAGGGAAGCTCTTCTGGCGCTTCTTGTTCTTCTTGTGCTTCTTCTTCGACGACTCGTGTCCAAAGAGCTGCTCGAACGTGCACGCCGACTTGGTCTCGAGCATGGCGGGGGCGCTGATGGGCGTCTTCATGGCGTCGCTGCCCTCCGACGAGTACTTTTCCGTCTTGAACTCGCTCTTGACGACCTTCAGGTCATCCTTCTTGGGCTCGCTCTTGAAGTCCTCCTCGTCCGAGATCATCTCCAGCTTCAGCTCGTGCTTCAGCTTCGTCTTGGACTCGTCTTCCGAGCTGTCTGACGACGCTATGCGGGCCGAGCGGGAGTTCTTGCGGCTCGAGATCTTACGGCGCGGCTTCTGGTGGTTCACGAGACTCGTCTCGGAGCTTTCGGCGTCGCAGATGTCGTTGAGTCGCTGTCTGAACTTGTGAGCCTCGTCAGAGTCGTACATTCCGGAGCGTCTGGGCTCGTCCTCGGAGCTGCTTGCGAGCTTGTTTTGGCGCGGGTAGCGTCCTGGCTCGTCGTCGTCCGTCTCGGAGTCCTCGTCCCAGCTCGTGCTTCGCTTCTTGCCCTCCCTCTTCGCTCGACTCCTCTTCAGCTTGCTGAACTTGGCCTTGATCTTCTTCTCCTCTTCCTGCTTCTGCATGTTCTTGCAGGAACGCGCCTTCACCTTGTCATACATCGAGACGTAGGGTCCGTCGTCGGGGATGTCGAAGATCGAGTGCTTCTTGGAGTTGTCGCCCGACTCGTCGCTGTCCTCCGACGTGTTCGGCATCGTGCGTCTCGAGCTCTTGCTGCGACCCTTACGGCTGCTTCCGCCCTCCTTGTCGTCCTTGTCGGCACTCTCTCGGCGGCCTCGTAGTCGCTCGTCGTCTTCGCTGGATCGCAGCTCTATGGCATCGAAGAAGCTCTTGTCCATCGAGTTCTCCTGTAGAAAAGAAAACGAGATTTAGTAAGAAACTTTTTTTAAAAATGATTTTTGGAGATTTTGAAGATTTAACTTTAATCTAATTAACAAGAATAGAAAATTTGGTTGGCTTTTAATATATTTCCATGAAATATTTTTCCCTTCCCTTTTTCTGTTTAAGAAAGGTTTTCTGAAATGACCATTACCTGAGAGTTCTCCTTGTCCTTGGTAACGCAGTTCTCCTTCGGGCGGCTGCGCTGCTTGTGCTTGAACTCCATCTTGTCGCTGGATCGACGCTCGTCCCGGTGCTTGGGCTTGCCGTTGTCCTTCGAGGACCTCCGGTGTTTCTCTTCCAGCTTCAGCTTCTTGTCCTCCATGGACTCTGGCGAGCTCAGTCGTCGCTTTTGGGTCTTGTAGTCCTCCTCTTCTGGCTTCACTTCTCGCTGCTTCTCTTTGTTCTCCTGGACCTCTTGAGCCTTGAGCTTCTCTTCCTCACGACGCTTCACTGCCTCATCGAATTCTCGTCGTTCAGTTTCGCGTCGTTCGGCAGCCCTTCTCTTGGACTCTTCCTCGCGTCTCTTGAGGTCTTCCTCGCGTCGTTTCGTCTCGGCTTCCTGCCGCTTAGCTTCTGCCTCAGCCTCTCGTCTCTTGACTTCAGCCTCGGCTGCTTCTCGGCGCTTCTGCTCCGCCTCTCGACGCTTCTCTTCCTCACGTCTCTTCAGCTCTTCCTCCTTCCGACGCGCCTCTTCGAGCTCCTTTCGACGTTGCTCTTCTTGCTGCTTTGCAAGTTCGTCTTCACGTCGTTTGGCCTCTTCGATCTCGCGTCTTCGCGTGGCCTCGAGCTCTTCTCGCCGCTTCTGCTCTTCCGTCTCGCGACGTCTTTCTTCGGCCTCTCGTCGTTCCGATTCCTTTTGTTGGGGATCTTCTGACGGCAGGGGAGGTTGCTCAGGTTTCTCTCTGCTGGAATAAGAAACAAATATTGAATTGGGTTGCAGTGCAGACAAGTGCGAAAATATTGCAGTTGTGGGAGACCGGAGTCTTGACCGGAGTCTTCCCAATTTATAAAATAATCAATCTTCAGGATTCGTGAATTTTCCTTTAGTAAAATTTTGGTTTTCCAGAATTGAGTGAAATGCAATTGATTGAAATTGAAAAAGTCGATTTTTCCCAGAAAAGGTTGAGTTTCTTGGCTAATTTCTCCCTGAAAACTCCATGGATTCCTACAAATTGCCTCATTTCAGTACTGTAGATAAATTTGGAAAACATTTAGGACTTATTTCACGAAAAATTCTCTGGAAGACCTCAAACAACCCCGGGACAGTCTTTTCCGAATTTCTTGAAAAATAGGAGTTTTTGATTTTTCCTGAGAAAACGGTTCAGATAAGAAAACTGTACGAACTAAATGTTTTCTGCCTTCAAAATCTATGGAGCAAATTAATTTCGAGAAGCCTCCAGAAAATGGTATTTTTCCCAAAAATCTAATTGGTTGGTATCTGATTGCTTACCTCTCCTTCTCCGAGTCGCCTGCCTTGCTGTCGCTGCTGTCGACTGTGGATTTTCGGCGATCGCGGTGCTTCGTCTCGTCCTCCGTCGTCTTCTCAGCCACATTGGCGGAGGGCAGGGAGGCGGACTTCATTAGGACGCGTGACGGCGAGCTGGCAGCCGGGGGCTTGGGAGTGGCGAGAGTGGCCATCTTGTTCTTGATCTCCGGAGAGGAGGCTGGCGGAGCCACGGTTTTGGCGGCTGGTGGGTGCGAAGGGAAGGGGTATTGCAGGGGCTTGATGACGGGCGTAGAGGTCCCGCTGGTGGGGCTGCTGTAGGGGGGCGGGCTGCTCATGACTTGGGGAGAGCCGCTTCCGAGTCTCTGCTGGTGTAGCTGGTTCAGGTTGGGAGCAGGGGTGGCGGGAGGAGCGGGCTTCGGAATGGCACTGGGAACCGCGGGAGGGGGCGCTCGCGGCTGGTAGACCGTGAAGTCACGGGGCTCGTACTTGTCGCCGATGTTCTCGAGCCGCTTCGAGTCCTCGTCGAAGATGGACTTCTTTTCGAGCATGTACTTGGCGATGTCGGACTGCTCCTTGAGGTCGAGATCGAGGAACTTGGAGCGAAAGGAGGTCTGGAACTGCTCGCTGTGGCGTCTGTTGTGGGCGCTCCCTTCCGCCCACTTCTCGAACCGCTCCTCAAAGGACTTCAGGCGCTCCTTGATGGACTCCGAGAGACCCGCGTTGGCGTTCACCTCGGCCTCCGAGTCGCTCGTATTGGAGCTGTGGGAGGGAGGACGCACTGGCGGGCTCGTGGGGATCGTTTCGGGCACGGGAGCCGGGGGCACCATGCTGGAGGTCGGAGCGGAGATGCTTCTGCTGAGCGACGAGGCGGTGACGGACGAGGCGGGAGTCGCGTGAGCGGGCGCCACGGGGGCCGTCAGACTAGACAAGGTCGGGGGCAGCGAGCTGACGTGAAAGAGCGCCGACTGGGCGGGCGTGAGCGAGTTCATGCGGCTCCGGAACATCGCCTCCGCGAACTTGGGCAGGGGCAAGTACATGGGCTCTACGCTCCTGGGCAGCCGAGCGGCTCTCGGCTCGTTGGGCTCGTCGCACAGGGGCGTTCCGGGCCGCGATCCGTCCGCACTCTCGCCCCCAGAGGCCTCGTGCGAATGCACCGAGTGCAGCCTGGATCCACGCCCACTCGAGGGGTGGTGGTGCTCCTCCGTTTTCCGCCTCTTCAGCAGACTGTAGGCATCGGAGTTGTGACGCGAGAGGCTATCTGTGGACGGGCGTCTGTGATTTGTACTACTATTGTTGTTGTTGTGCATGCTGTGGGCAGCCGTGTGCTGCTTGAGGCTCGCCTCCGACAGCCGTCGCAGCTCGATCGACCTCTGACTGTTGTGGTGGTTCTCGTGGGGCTGCGCCTGGGCCGCCGCTAGGGCCGACGAGCTGTGATGCGGATGGTGGTGGTCATTAGATGTCGCTGATGACGAATGGTCTATCACATATTTTCGTTTCTTTGGCGAAATTTCATCACCACTGGACGGGTACTCTCCAAGCTGTTCGAGCAGGTGGTATCGCTCCTTCTGCAGGTGCTTGATATCTCCGGGGCTCTTATCACATCTCGGGCGTCGGTTCGATGATGACGAACATGAAGACTCGTCAACTGCTCTATTGCCGCTCTTACTCTCACTACAGTTAGTATCACCAGGTGGGGCCGCTAAGCGCGAATGCGGCGAATCCGTCGCCTCGCCGGAAACACTGGAGCCTCGAACGCCTGCAAAACAACACAATTTTATTAGTTTTCTTGAATTCAGGCGCCTGATGGAGATGGATTTTGATTTTTTCAGACCTTTATTCCGTAAAAAGAAAGGAAGTTTTTCACAAATATTACATTTACTTAATTTTTTGGCCCTAAGAGCCTATAAAAATGTATGGAGATGGATTCCAACTCAACACATTTCCCAAGACAAGTTAAGAACAATTCAATGAAAAAAGAAAGAGCCTTTAGAAGTTGGTTCAGAGAGCAAATGATTTCCGTGAAGATTACTTTTAAAGCTTAAATTATTTTTTTTAAGATCCAATTTCCTATATTAAGGGCTTTTTAGAATTGTCTTAATTTTGATCTTAGCATTTGTCTAAAAATTAAGGCTAGGGTAACCCAATAAGTAACTTTCTTGCGGTACCGATGAGGTTTCCTCCAAAAGTATATTAAGAAGCGCTTTTTCCAGGCCTTTCCAAAAAGTCCTCGACATTTAACATTAAACTTTCCAATCGGTAGTTGAGTTATAAGAAAATGTGGAGACGGAATTAGGTGCTATTATTCATTTTGAAAGTGTGTGACTATACTGTTGCATAGTTTGGCTCGAATGTGAGAGTTTAATTTGTAGTACATCAGAAAGGTTCACGAGAATCCATCTCCAAACATTTTAAAAATCCAACATAATACCAACCTAAGAACTCATAACGATCGTGGTCGTACAAGTCCTCGTGAGAAGCCGACGAGCCTTGGCTGTACTCGTCGTAGCTGCGAAATCTGCGGTCCCCGGCAGTCCCATTGCCGCCCCCATCCTCGTAGTTATTGTAATCGGTGGTGCTATTCGTTGATGGAACGGTAGAGTAGCGAACGAGACGTGACCTCAGGCCGGCGGTGCGGGGCGTGGCGCCGCCCCCAGTGCTGTTCGAGGAGGGGGAAGCGGCGCCGCTTAGGGGGTTGCTGGGCCGGCTAAAGGAGGCTGCACGACTCCGACTAGATGATGCGGATGATGAATTCTCTTGCGTCGCGTTATACCTATTGTTATTACAATTATTACTGCTACTGTTACCGCTACTACTACTGCTACAACTGTTATATCTCGATCCAGGTACTGTGACTGTGGCGGAGGCATCCACGGAGCCGGCTCTCTCCCCGCGTTTCTCCAGCTTGTCGTAGAACGCCTGCTGGCACTCGCGGGACGCAAAGTCGATTTGGATGCGACGTCCGCGGATGGCGACCCCACGCATCTCCTTCACCGCCGTCTGGGCCGTCTGGCTGGCCTCGAAGGTCACGAGGGCCTGCTTGCGTTCCCTGTCTATGCTGGTGGCCTGGACAGACCCGAACGGCCGGAACTGGTTCGCGAGATGGTGCTCACTCACGCTGTCCGAGATGCCGTCTATCCAGACGCAGTTGGTGGGCATGCTCTTGCCGAACCCCAGCTTGATGCGGTTGTTCCCCAGATGCTCCCCGTCCATCTTACGCATGGCCTTCACCACGCTCACGATGTCGGCGTACTGGCAGAAGGCGTACGCAGACACGCCCTGCTTCTTGATGTCGATGTCGATGATCTCGCCGAAGCAGTCAAAGTACTTCCGCAGCTCGGTGGAGGAGATGTCCTTCTCGAGGTTCCCAATGAAGAGGGTTCGCGTCGCCTTCGGGTGGTACTCGTCCAGCTCCGCCTCGTACGCCCGGAAATCGGGGTCGTCGAGGTCGTAGCTCTGGTACAGCTCCACGTCGATTTTGCAGCCGAAGAAGAGCTTGTCCTGCGACAGCTCTAGCGCCTTCTCGGCATCCTCGGCCTTCTTGAAGCACACGAGGGCGTAGCGGTCGTGGTTCGAGCCCACCACCTTCACCCACGTCACCTTCCCGTGCTTCTTGTACTCGTGGAACAGCCCGTCCTTCAGCGAGGTGTCCGACGACCGGGCGGGGAGGTTCCGCACCCTGATCGCCAGGGGTCTGTTGTCGTCCGCGTGCGTGCTCCCTCCCGCCTGACTCGACCCACAGGACGAGTTTGCGGGTGCCGTGAGCACTGCCGACGCTAGATTTCGGCTCCCGGGACTCGCGCTCCTGCCCCCCACTCCGCTCTCATTCGACGAGGTACTGTTGGTGGAGCTGCAGCTGCTCGCCCTGCTGTGGGACCGCGAGCGACTCGACGTGCTCCCGACCGGCGATCCGCTACCGGAGCTCCTCGACTTCTTCACCGACGACGACGAGGACTTCTTCCGATGGTGGTGGTGGTGATGGTGGTTGTTGTTGCTGTGGTTGTGATTGCTGGTGCTGCACCCGCTGCCACTTCCCTGCGACGACGCCTTCGTCACGGAGTTCACTGTGGGGCCCGCGGTTTCCAGCAGGTCGGCGGCGTACGTGGAGTCTGGCTGCACTACGGCACTGGCGACGTTTCCGTATACAGCGGTGCGAGACGTGGACGAGCTCGAGTTCTCATACCAGG
This sequence comes from Forcipomyia taiwana, assembly GCA_963930915.1. Taxonomy (NCBI): domain Eukaryota; kingdom Metazoa; phylum Arthropoda; class Insecta; order Diptera; family Ceratopogonidae; genus Forcipomyia; species Forcipomyia taiwana. The sequence goes on along the minus strand of CAWVOI010000099.1, from coordinate 5,554,498 downwards.
CGTTAGACGATATTCGGTGATGGCTGATGGGGTTGGATCTAGAACGGATAAGGGGATGTGTTAGCTTGAATTCAATACTTTCTATCAGGTTCCGGACTCCAGCGAAAATAGATATAAGAACACATTTGAGAACCATTAGAGCCTAGAAACATGAGGGCTGATCTTTCTACGGGACTCAAAAAGGATGTCAAAAGTTTATGACACTTCAGTCGAGTGGAAGCCTCTTCTCAAAGAACAAAGGTTTGAGGTAATATCAGTGAAAAATTTTGGAGCTAGAAGAGCTCATATTCTGACATCATTTTAAAGGCAGAAAAATTCATTTTCAAGCTAATTAATTTTGGGAGCCCTCTTGTTATCAAGCTCTATATTGAAGAGAGTCTCTTTTTCTTGTGTTCTTTTATCTATTGCAGCGAGACTACATATGAATGATGCAAACGAGGTCTCAATGTCCCCATGTGTGGCTTCGCGCACAAGCAGTGCTCTCAAAGGGTGCATATACTGTCATTATATTTCTAAATTCTGTGGATACGAATATGAAAATTGACAAGCCAAATGATGGTGTTATTTACTTAGCCTAATTAGGTTTTGTTATCTGGTTAATTGTTGTTTATTATGTAAAATTTACAAAGTAATTATAGGAGCTGCTCAATCATCAATGGATTTCCGACTAGGCTGAATATCACGGGTTTTCCGGGGTTCATTAGCACACGATTTTGTCAGTTTTTGGTCAAACTTTGGGTAAAACTGGTTTTTCAAAATAACTGGTCCTGAGAAAAAAATTTGGCTTGGTTTTGAGAGAAAATGTTGTACCACAAATTTTGGCTCGAAAAACCCTTACTTCACATTAAAAATTTTCTTATAATTTTAACAATTGTCCCTCCCACAAGGCGAAATTGAGAAAATAATCGAAAATTGAACAGCTCTCGTAACTAATAATAAAGAAGGAGGAGCAAGGAAGATAGTTATTTACAACAGAGGCGCAAGCCAGAGGAACTTTTTACACCCGCGAGTCCGAGCCCAGGCCCCCTTTTGCATCATTCATTCGAGCTTCCCCTTACCTATCCACTATCGAGGTGGCATACGAGCCGTTTCTACCGTACGAGTGCCTGTCCCTAGGCCTCCCTCGAATATCATTTACATGATAGCTATTTGGTCTTCGGATCGACGTAGGGAGGACCGACGTGGAATACTGACTCGTCTCTGACTCGCTTAATCTGCCGCCACTACGATCATAAAATGACGTTCTTTCGTATCCGGGTGAGTGATCATCAGATGATCTTTGGGTCATGGAAAGAAAATAAAAAGAAAGATGGTTGCTGTAGCAAATCAATATTCTTCGTCGAGTGTTTAGAGGCTTCTTGTCTAACAGATCTTCTGAAACACTTGTTGCCCTACTTCTCAAGCCCGTGCTCCCGAAACCCTTCGCTCGCTTGTTACGCAAATTTTCGCTCACGTTCTCGTTAATTGTCTACCAATGGAAGCCATTCACAAGCACAACTGCAGGCAATTATTAGGTAAAATTATTTAGGGTGTCGGAGAAGTTCTGTTAAACGAAGCTGGCATGCGGGTTAGTAACAGCTCTCGCCCTTTACGTAATTCAATTGAAAATGAGAAGAATGCTTGATGGATGAAATGGAAATGGCATGCACGAGTGTGTCGAGTAAAAATGTGTCATTTTGGTATTCCGCTTAGATGCTGTCCAAGTGAGGCGTGACCTCCCTGAAAAAGTCTACGGAAAAGTGTCTACTACTACTGAGGACCCAAAACAGAGGAGACTACAAAATCAAACGCTAGCAATGGAACACAAAACGGCAACGCAAACGGAGCCGAAAAGCGACTACTACAAAATAAACTGGAGTATGGATGAAATCGCGTGCGACTGAGAAGAAAACGAAGTCTCGAATACTAACCCGTGATTGGATAGGAAACGTGAAGTTCCAGGTACATTGGATGAATACTGAAGTGGTCCAGTACTTTGAGTGCCGGAGGACTGAGTGTTGCCACTACTGCTAGTGGCCGAAGCCGCAAGGACGTTCGAAGTACAATTACTACTATTCGTACTATTATTATTACTACTACAGCTACTACTCTTCATCATCGTCAACATTTGGCCACCCACAACAACACCAACACTGGATGGCTCATAATACTCCGTCTGCAAGATCCTATCCTCTAATTTATGCTCAGCCTGATGCGCTTTCGATGCAGACTTGATATCCATAAATGACACAGTCGCACATATGCACACAATGTCACCACCGATGCCCCCACTGCTCGCACTGGAGGGCGTTGTCGACGCGCCATCGTCAGTGGATGCAATTTTGGGACTTCCACCCGTCCCGGTAGCCGTGGGGTCCTTGTTATTATTATTGTTATTATGGTGGTGGTTAATATTGTTAAGAAGAATATTGGAAGAAGAAGGATTTGTCGACGAGGACACAACCGATTGTTGTTGGTGTTGGTGCGTGGAGGAGGACACTTGGCATGCATCGGTGGTGGAAGCGGCACCATCGTAAGAGCCAATGGGGGAGCCACCATCGGCGATAATTCGGACACTTTGAACTCGGCCATATCTGGAAAAGAGGCAAGAAACGGAAAGCTATTTATTTGAGTGCTGTTAGTATTGCATCGCGAATTCTCTCGCTCACTCTATCTCTCTCTCTGGCCCACCGCGAATGACACATTTTTCGCCCCATTTCTCCGATCCAGGTGGAAATGAGGACTTTGATTCGGTTTCGCTGTTTCGTGTGCTCTGTCTCGGGGATGATTGATGGATGAAATAATGAGAAAAGTTGGAGCCAAGTATCGTCGAGCCGAGTCGAGTCGAGTCGAATCACGCTGCATACCTCGCATTACTCATTGAATGTTCATTGTTGCGGCTTTATTATTAAATTGAATACAACTACATTAACCCAATTTTTACCGTTCCTAAAATTTACACTTTTTTGCTCTAAGAATTTCATTAACGAGGAGGTTTTAGACCCTGGTTCTAACTGGGGTTGAAAGAACCTTAAAGATTTCGGTCATCCTTAGAAAACGGAGCTTTCGAATGTTAGAGTGAGGAGGCTTGACATTTTACCAAAATTCGGAAAATTTCAAAAACAGTCAAGAACTTTCGGGAATTTTAAAGAAATTTAAAAATTTAATTTTAAGCTTAAACTCTTCGAGAGTTTAAAATATTTTTTTTTAACAGAATATTTACCAAGATATTTGTCAAAACGTTTTTATTTTAAGATGGCTTACGATTTTTATACTGGGTCAGTCCCAAAAAAAAAATCTGCTCGGGATTTATCTCTGCTTGAGAGTTCAAATACAAAAAGATTAAAAGTTTTGGTAAATATTTTGCTCCAAAAATGAAATCTTTCAAAAATCTCATTGAAATTGGATAAACAAATTTCCCAATTTTTTAAAGAAATTTTCGTCGAGAAATCAAAAACATCGAGATTTTCTGGAAAATTTTGAGGAATGTTTTACTCTGACAAGATGGGTCATAATAGGACTTTCAGGACCTCCGTGACCTTTGACTCTCAGTACAATCAATCAATCTTGGAAAATTCCCAAATATCAATTCTCGAGATTTAAGGCTAAGTCAATATTTTTAAGACTTCTTTCCCGCCTAAAAAATTATTTTCCAAAACTCGCCACAAAACCCCGTTTCTCTAAACCGCACCACCGGCTCGAAACGGGCCAATCCAGCCATGCTAGACGCCGCCGTTCGCATGTGTTTGTGCGCAATGCAAGTTATGTAAAGGTAGATCACCTTCAATAAGTTTATTTACCTATGATCTAGAAATTGTGTTTTTAATTAAATGTACATTTATTCACCGCGTTGGCCTTAGATGAAGCGCCCTGCACTCGTGAGCACGTTCTGTGTACCGTGCGCCGTGAATGCAGCTTCGAAATAGACAGCCTGAGCGTCTGCAAGGCAAACATGTGATCAATCAGTCAATTAGTGGGCTTTGTGGCTATTTTCAATGGTTTTTATCTTTCTCAATTAAACACGATATTTCGCGGCCATAATTAAAGTCACATGCATACGAGACCAAACATCTGTTTATCGTTTGGCGGCGACTAGCTGAGCTATTAGCCATATTAGGTACGTGCTTACCTTCGGCGCTCACAGTTCAGAGTCGACTGTCGCTCTGCCACGCTATTTTCCGAAATTACCTGCAGCTAATTCTGTCTGGCATTCGACGACTCTCAAGTTGATGAACCCGGGAGAGATTACGAAAGTTATTCAGCTCAAATTCTCCTATCTTATCTAATCGGATTAACACTCAGATACAATCTTCCCAGACGAAAGAAGCTCAGTTTTCTCTGAGCTCTTGCTAAAAGGTTTAAAGGTCTCTTGAAGGTATCTGAGACATTTTACAAACATCGAAAAAGCCTTTGAGTGCCTTTGAAACCCCAAAAATCGCAGAAAAGCAGGGTTTGAAAATCATCAAAACTTACTTGGTCTAGATGAATTTGTGTAAGTCTCTAGACATTTGCCAGACGCATACCTCAGAGATGGAGGAAAAGCAGACGCACGGACAGTTTCTTCATTTCCCCTCCCGAAACCGCATTTCCCACACTGCAGCTGAGACAAAGCGATCGCTTTCTATCTCCGCCACAAGCATCCAGCCGCAATAATGACAGCTATCACTGACAAGAAATGCAGGTTATTAATCATTGCACGTCTCTTCCCAGCTACACACGGAGCAGCAAAAAGGGGGGTGGCGCGCTCGCTCTGATTTAGTGAGCACTGCACTGCAATACTTTGTGGTGGTGGATTTACGGTGAATGACTGCTAAATGCTTGCCTTGCCTGCTCGTGCATCGTCTGCTGTGTGCATAGGAAATTAGCTTGGAGAAGTTTCCATCAACTTTTCATTCACTCACACACCAACTTTTCAGACTCTACACTCGCTTTTTGCTCCCTGACACTCGAGCCCAGCTCGAGCCCGCACGCACACTCCTGCAGCACGAGTGGCGCGAGCAAAACAACAACAAATCATCAATCCAAGTAAGTGCAGCTGAGTCAGATATCCTCGTTACTGCTGACACCGCGCATGTCCCAACGAGCAGCCGTTCCAGCCCGAACGTGCGGCAGCCATGTTTCATTTCCCTGCCTTTTTCCGGCAGCCACTCACACATACACACACACAAGCACGTCGTAGGCAGAGCAAGGTGCAATTTGGCATGTATTCCAGGGACCAGGAATGCGCGAGTGGAGCGACACTTCTCTGCGGCACATCGAGAGTTCAATAGCAGGCGAATTGCTAGAATGTTTGGCTGCCACCTGCGCTCGTCTCATGGGAAATTTCCCTGAAACATTCCTCATACATATGTATGGGAGAAGTGTCGCGGTGCACGTTGTGACTCATGCATTCTTGGCTCCCTCGATGTCGCAACTGATGCAATGGTGTAGGAAGAAATTGGATTTGCGGGAGGTGGTTGTGGTTTTGGCCCCGCATGGAAGCGCTGGGGGTCATGTGGGGGTCACCGGAGGTTAGTTTGGTGGCACTTTTGACCTTAGTGGAGCGACTTTTTTATTGTTAAAAGTCATGGTAGTTCATCTGTGGATTTAAGCGTAGCTTATTTTCCACCTACCGGTCCCAAGTATACCAAAAAATACGCAAAAGAAGTGCCTCAAATAGCTCCAAAATTAGAAAGTTCCAGCATTAATTTGAATTGAAAATGTCATAAAGAGAACTGTCACTGATGTGGATTCAGATGGGAATTTATTCAAGCTTGTTTCAGGCTTTTTTTTGGTTATTTAAGGTTTTTAGAATTTTGAATCTTATCTTCTGCATTGTAAGGATTCTCAATTGCAGCTTCCTCGGTCTAGAAAATTCTTATTTGATTTCGCTCACTCCATAAATTTTAACAGTTTTTCCAAGGAATCTGGCGTGAATCTGGGAAATAATATTTATTTTTCCAGGACCAAAAAATCAGCCAGGTTTTGGCTCGAAAAACTGTTCAAAGGTATCCTTCACCGTCCCAAAACGACTCGTTACAACACAACTCTGGCGAGCGGCGAGACTTGGCTCCATATGAATGCAAGACGAACACAAAAAGATGTCGCTTCGGTGTCTGTTTTCCGGGAGAAAAATGGCTGATGATCAGGAAAATGAGGGACAAACGCTGCAATAACTCATTTGCATGTAACACAAAAATATGCAGAGCAGCATAATGTTATTTATGTAGTGGGTAATCGATAATAATGTGAAGCAGAGTGCTGGAGAAGCGCACTTATGTAACAAAATGTTGATGTAGGTACATAATGAGAACATATCATGCATAATCCAATTTCCTTCATTATTTTATGGGTATGACTGGGTGTGTGGATGCGGATGAAATTTTGTACAGGTTTGCAGGCTTGTAACTTGCTGCACAGCTAGCGCTACATGTTCTATAGTGTCTGTCGGGATTAAAACGACATACAACACAAGAAGTGACATGGAAAATCGATGGACACCAAGTTAATCTCTTTCCCACGTGATGCGTGAGGACGAGGAGGTACAGGGGGATTAGTAGGGATCCTCTCATTAGCGAGCTACTTCCGAGGCTTGGTTATTATTTACAGCACTTACAAAGTCGGTGGCTCTCTTGCCGTGGAACGAGATTTATACCTGGAATGAGAAGAAGGAAAGTCGTTAGTTACGTAATTTGAGTTTTCTCTCGAACAATACACGCATTGCCGTGTTATGTAATGACGCGGAGGGGGCTAAGGAGTTCCAAGGTCATCCCTCTATGTGTACCAAGCCGCACATACAGACGCAGTAACAAATTAAATGTATAATGTGTGCGTGGGTGACGGGGTGCTTTATGGGAAAATTGAATTCGGTAATGCCTTTAAAACATGTGTGAACTTTATGAATTTTGTATAATGTTAGTCGCACGGAAAGCGGGGGAAAATCATGTCGGCTCAAGTTTTCCAGACAATGACGAGGCAGGTGTTCCAGGAAAACTAAACTACATACATTGGTTTCACGTGGGGTTACATTCACTTATTTCATAAGGAACGGTTTAAAATGAACCTTTTTCAACGACATTTTCGGTCAGGATGGTATTTGGTTTTCACCATCCAGACCATTCAAAGCCTTCAAGCCTTAAAAGGTACTCTACACAGGCAACTCGGATAAATTGTTAACCGAGAAAGTCCTTCAAGGCTTTAACCCACGAAATGACGTGCTGAATGAGGCAGAAAATATTTTAGGGTCTCAATCAGGGAGCTTCGGAAAAAATTTTATGAGATTAAGCCCGGAAGGAATAGGTTTAAATTCACCCAGTGCGTTTGTTTGAGGTTCTTGATTCTTAACTTTTGTACCTTTATCTGTCTAGGTTATACCTTTGTTTTGTTTAAAACCTCTGTTTTTCTAGAGAGTCTTTTCTGAATTTAAAACTCGTACTATAAAGTTTTCAAATTGTTGTCAAAGGCTCTGAATAATTTTCTGAACGACCTCTAGGTCATAGAAGAGGTCTTTGAATGATGAAATCTCAAAAATATCTACATTTGATTTTTAATTAATTGCACGAACTGACCTCGAAAGCCTTATTCGGACGTGAGGACTGGCTTTCGGGGGCTTCAAACAGACCACTACCTTGTGCTAAGCTGCAGCTACGGATTTCGAGGAAACCCCATGCGAAACAAAGAGCCTCTTTGTTGGCTCAGACGCAGCCTCGAGCTCTCTCGCAGTCTATCGGAAACCAGTTCGTAGCAAAATTTTCTCATGCCAATATGCCATTAAAGTGACCACCATTAAAATACACCTCATCTATCTCCCTCCTCTCCAATATGGTTCATTCACAGTTCACACAAAACGGGTTCGAGAGAGTCTGCAGAGCTCGTGATAAAATCCGTAAACTAGCATGCAATAATTCCATTTCACCTGAAACGTGTTCATCATATTCAGGTTTTGCCGCTCTCGCTCTAATCTCTCGAAAATAACAATAAACCCGGTGCTTCTCGCAGCAATATTAATATCACAAAGTAAGATAGTCGAGCACAATGGTAATCATCAAAACACGCTCTCTCTCCGTCTCTCACTCGCTTGCTGACTAATTTTGCCCGAATGAGGGTCATGGTTATTGTTTGATACATGATGCTGATAATTTTTACGATGCCATTATGGTCGACATAACTCAACATGAACCGCACAATTTCCATTGTGCTCGCTGATATGGCCGGGGGTTTCCGAACTGGAGCCTGACTTCCTAACCAACTAGCTTTCTAATGTTATTTGGGCCCTCATGACAAAGAACGGATGCGATCGCATCAATTCTGGTTGCCCCGACAACTGCAGGAATGTAGCAACGTCAGCGATTACAAAATGGACTCAGAAGCCGTGACTGGGCTCCATTGCTAAACAGCTCAAAATCGCATTGTCTATTTTTCGCCGTTTTCGCCTCACTTTGCTGCCACTACAGTTACTGAGCGTGTGTTTGTAAGCCACGAAACTGAGCTGAAAAGGTATAGTTTTGAATCAGAGAGGTCGTTGCCCTTGCAGAGCTTCGCCTTGTTTGCCGCACACATGCCTATGTATATTTTACGAATTTCAATTAGCTGGTGTATGCGACTGTTGCGTAGTAATACGTATTCAATTTTAATTCCATGGGGCTCTCGTAACTCGGCCCAAAAGCCGTTTCTCGGAAACCCAAATTGCCCGCTTTCGTGGCGGATTTGCTTTCAAATGGCTCTACGTCTCAGACCTGTAGTATCAATAGACCTTTCGTTAACATTCCGACCAAGTAGTCACGAAGTGTCTCTCTTTTTTTTGGGATTTTACCTTTAACCAAGGTTGTTTTTCTGGTTCTTTGTCATTCTTAGTTCTATGACTGAAATTTCTAATTTCCAAGATTTCCAATCCAATTTTTCGGTCCTAGTTTCTTAGTCAGCCCAAAAACGATTGATGCTCGGTCTAAGTAGTAGATACTCTGAGTCTAAGGTCTCCATATTTGGCTTTCTGATGTTTGCTCTCCAATCAATAACTGGCAGGTCTCAGAAATCTCCGCAAATAGAGAGTTGGCCAGCATAAATCACACGCAAGATGACATGGCTCTTTCAGTTACACACAAAAAAAGAGCTGCAATCTTGCCGCTTCTTCGAGTCTCTTTGTGTCCCGCACACATGCATGATTGCTCTTTCTGATACTCCAAAAGGTATCATTTGTCCTACTTTCACTCTGTCGAACCACACCACAATTTCCATTGCTTCAATTTAGTAGTCGCTAGCGATTAAAATGGCATTCGCGCAGCACCAATATATATGTATGTTGTCATGCCGCGGTACCGTTGACGATGTTGATGTAAACACAAAACAGCATGTCGCGTATGATATTTATGTGCATTAAAAAATTGGAAAAATACATACACGCTCTTGGTAGACCTACTCTCCATGAGCGGATTTCAATGAAGTGGATTTCATATGAAATTTTAACGAGCATGTGTTGTTTGAAAAAATGATCATAATAAATTTTTATTGACTCGTGTCTACGGCAAATTATATGCGATTGCGAAGGTAAAATGGTGATTCTAGGAAATTTCGAAAGCAGCGCTTGACGGGCTGGGCCTGGCGGTTTCGGGGTGCGGCGTCACATGCGTTTCCGTGACTTCGACCTTTTGCGACTTTGGGACCATTCAATCGCTTTTCTGGACTCAAAAAGGCCTTCTTGAGGATCTAGAAGATCACGATCATATAGGACCATGGTTTTAAGATTTGCCTTATTTGAATCCTTAAAATTACAAAAGTATATGATGTACGAAATAACCCAAGTGGCTCAATAGCTGATCTCTGACGCCGCAACAGGGCTTTTTCGCACTCAGAAATCAAAATTCAAGTTTTCAAGAGGGATCCTGTTTTGGATATTGCTAGCTACCCTAGCATCAATCGTCCCGAGAGAAGATACCAATCAGCCAAATCATAGCTACAACATCCTAAATAGCCTAAGGTTGGTGGGAGGTAAGAAAAGAACTGAAAATTCGCAAAATTCCTCTCTCACAAGCGAAACAGAGACTATAAAAATCCTCAAGCACCCTTCTTTCACTGAAAGTCATGGTTTTAACGAGCTCGATAAAATCCAGACTCCCCGAGAGACGCAGAAAACAAACCCACGAAGGGGTTGTCGAGCGTTAATTGCCCCTCATTCTGCCGTTCCGAACAAAGCTTCTCATGGTCCTTCAGAATACGCGCCTCTTGTCTCACGACTCATCTTCCAACTCCCATCTAAATCCAAAACGCCATTCCTCGAGAACACTTTATTTCCTTTGTGTCAAATGCTCGCTGTTCCCGTTTCTCTTCTTTTTTTTGCGTCGTCGTCATCATCATCATCGTCTTTCACTTCTCTTTTTTCATACATATGTGAATTATAGAAGAAACACTTGTCTTCATTCAATGTCATCCGATACTTGAGCTCTCCTCCTCTTGTTCACAACCCAGAAGAGTATGTGTATGTGAGCCAGTCAAGTAAGAGCATTCTCGAGCATAGGCTCTTTAGAAACGGCAAGAGCAAGCACAATTGTATGAATTGAAATGGTATGCAATAAAAATACCCGGACAGTTCCTTCCCTCTGCTCGTGCAGAAACAAAGCATTTCGTTCTGATGAAAGCCAACGGAAACGCTCGTCTTCGTTCGCATCTCTTCTTTCCAGAGAATACCGATCCTGTCTGTCAGAGATGAAAAGAGCTCTTGTGTTCTCGCTACAACAACAACAACGAGAAGATCCGACTCGCTCAGTGGCGAATTGAAATCTCGCTGGCCATGAAATTCAGGTTTCTCGATTTCCTTTTGTTTTGAGTCGACAAATCGCGAGCCTCCGTTGAGCGGCAGCATGAATAGGTACCAGGCACGATGCGAAAGAAAATCCTACGTAAATATTTTACGAGTGCTCACTTGATAGTACGAGTAGTAAAGTAAAATAAAACACTGATTTATGACAGGCAGCTAATAAAACGACTTGTAAACGTTTAGAGGAGCTGTTTTGCAGCTCGGAATCGCGAAAAAGGAGATCACGGATGGCGGGTCTGCAACTTTTAATTGCACTTCTCTCTCGCTCGCGATGCAACATCAAACGAGTTATTCGAGTTCCATCAGGCAGTAGATTTAATTTCGTGGCAGTGACGTTGCCGACAGCGTGCTTTGCAGATGTCGGATTGACACGAAACATGAAGGACTGGAGCGTGGGAAAGCGCACTAGGAAGCTTCTGCCACCGAAAAGTAGCTGCCCATCAGACGAATAAATTATTCAGAGCCTGTCTGGGAATCCCCTTTCCCGGCCTGGCAACAGCATAGAACCTGCATGCGGAGCAGCAATGTTAGGCCAATCAAAGTCGGGGCAATCCACCGTTTTCAAGGAAGTGTGAGTGACTCTGTGTGCTGCGATTTTATTAACCTCATTCATAAAACTCGGCGCAAATAAATATGCGAAACACAGACACGAGACAACACACCCTCCACACAATCGATTTTGCATCAACTGCGACAACTTCGTATACTTAAACCTTCCGTGAGCTGAATAACAAAATTACATTAGCGCAATATGTGGAGTTATGGACGTGTCTATTGCGATGTGCCACATGTGGCCCCTGTCGCAAACCCCCTTCCCTTTCTCTTGGCCGAACGAGGATTGGAGTCAGAGACAGAGTGAGTTTTTTGTTGAGCTTTCGAAAACAATTTGAGGGCTTTCAACTTCTGCTACTACTGCTGAAACACGGCCCCAGATGTCTAAAAACTTTTTATTTTCCGAAAACTCAAATCAAGTTCTAGGCCTCAGGAGAGGACTCAAGCAGGTACAATATCTGAAAACCGGATGCGAAATGTTTTCCCAAGATAAAGGTTTTTGGGCAGTCCAAACCCTCGATGGACAAATTGGATAATTTATGGACCACTTTTCGACTCTCAGAAGAGCCCTGGAGGACCATCAAGAACCCCTCATGAACCCTGTATTTATTTTTAAAGCCCCAAAAATTCCAATCAAAATCAACTCTTGCTAGGGTGAAACCCCACCCAACTGGCGCTCCTGGGTGCAGCAATATGACTGAAATTTCACAAAACATCAAGAGGGAAATGACTTCAAAGACAATAAAATGCATTTCGTGGAACGACAGAGACGCAAATCGCGATATTACAGAATCGTGAGTCGTTTTGTTCATTGATTTATGATTTTGTACAAAGCCAACTCCGCTGCCCGGGGATCTCTGACATTTGAAATACATAAAAGTGCCTTTTCATGCCGATGGACGGATGGAAAACCATAACAAATTCGTAATTGTGCGAGCTGAAGCCCCGACTTGACATCATGAATGCAAAAATCATTAGAGGCGCATTGTGCACTAGTAAAAAATGATGATCTCTCTCTCTCTCCCCGACTCTCGCCTTATTATTTTTGTTGTTGTCATTATTCCATTATTTTTGACTTGCAAATCTTTGTGCTGTGGTGTGGCTCTCAGCACATGGAGAAAAAAGTTGTCACGATGATGAATCATTTGAGGCGAGCAAAAACTCTGGTGCGGTGTTGAGGTTGGGGGTAACGAACGGGCGCCCTTATGACACCATGGCTTGCTCCACAAATGTTGCAGCTTTGTTTCGGCTGTCGTTTGAGGTGAAAAAGGTCGCACGGGAGACCGCACGGTAGTGGCCGCAAGTGAAAAGTTGCTCTTGGGGGAAAATCGTGGAAATTGGGTGGAAAAACTTTCCCAAGGACGGCTACCCTTTCGGGACCAATCACGGAGGTCGGTCTCTAAGCTGATTTGCGAGTGAATATTGAAAAAGTTGAGGGTTGGCCTAGGAATCAAACATGCATAGGTCTAGAGACTCTATTGGAGTAAGCTCTCTTCAGTAAGCTTTCAAAAATACCACAACTCTCTAGCACTTGTAGTTCATGAAATATCGACATGACCTCAAAAACGATGAAACTCGAGCCCAACTCCTCCTAAAGCGCCACCGCAGCGCTCTACGGAAGCTTTTATTGCAGCTCCACACTTCCGCCTGGGGAATCGAGGTGCCTCATATGCCGAAGCCAGTGGAGGATAGAAGCACTTATTATCACAAGTCTGAAGGGAGGCCACAAACTCATTTAAAATCAAGCCATATACAATCCACTTAGTGTTGCTTTTAATGGCTTTTTGCTGGCTTCTGCCGCATATTCAGCTTCTGCTCGTGCATTTATGCTGATTATTTCCTCGATCGCTCAATCAAATTTTCTGACGCACAAGTACTTTTCACTCGTCCTGCCCGCCACCGCTGCCACTGCCTTTCTCTGCAACAATCTAATCCACGTCGTCGTTGTCGACACACAATTTATTCATAATGCCGTGTATATCGCAAAGTTACGAAAATCGATAAACCAATGCTGCTGCTGCTCTGCCATCCATCTGTAATGAACACACTCGGGCCTGTGCAACATTTATGGGAGTGAAAACCACGTCGCTGCTGCTGCTTTTGCTGTTGTCATTAAAATCGATAATCATGATATATTAAAACACATTAGAGGCATATCGATTATGTATATCCGCACGCCCTGCCTAGCCAATATTTGTCTACGGCTCGCTCTTGCTCTCTCTCTGCAGCTATACCCAAAGGTAAACACTTGTGCAACAAACGAGGATCCATTTTCGCTTCTGTGGCTGTTTTTAGCTCGCAAGTCGCGACGCCGATCTCTTACGTAATTTACTGAGGTATACATCAGAACACAGCCATCATCAATCAGCGGCCAATTCATAAATTCATCTCCCAGACTCCCACCAACAACAACAACACTGGGCATAGCAACGCACAGAGCTCTCGTTAGTAATAAAATTTGATTATGATACATTCCGAAATCGTGTTCTATCGCATCTATTCTAGACGGTGCGTGCGAGCTCGAGCGCAGAGATAAATTAGCGAATCAGCCAGAAATCACTCTGGGACTGTGGGGAGTTCAGAGGTTGCTGTCAGTGAATCATATGGAAATTCTTGGTCTGTTATTCCCAAGAGAAGGTCGCGTAGGTTCCTGGAATTGTGATAACTAAATCATTATATTACAGGCCTAGTTATATGTATTAGAGAGCATTGATTCAATTGCTCAAAGTCTGATTAATACGTGGTTTTAACTACCCTTAGCTTTGTTTGCCTCAAAGATTATTATGAACTTTCCAGTTGTGAACCAGCACATGATACCTAATACATGAAGGAAGACAGTTTAAATAAGGCGTCTTTCGAATTTAGATTGTTTGAGGGTTTTTGGTTGTAACTCAAATGCACAGTTCTTGATAGATAAGCAGCTCAGCTTTTGAACAACTCAAAATGATCTAATTCAAACATTAAATGGAGGAATTTTCGGTCCAAGAATTAAACCCAATTTTCCTCAGCAAAAAGGTTTGAATTGGATGATCTTGACTAAGGACCCTCATATTGAAAGAGCCTATCCGAGAGAGAGTCAATCGGCCCGAGACCATGGAGGCGAGCAGTCTGGTGCCGCTCAGAGGCACAGAGTTACTCAAGTTCAACGTATCATCAAATCTCTGTTCCGATCGAATAAGAAATTGGAAAACAAACAAAAACATCTCCACCAACTGACTCAGCAAATTATCACCTATCTAACTGCTCATCAAATGTGGGCAAAAAGGGGAGAAGTAGAAAGCTCGGCCTCTTTCGTTCGATTGCGACTCGGAACTGAGTTTCGCAACTTAACAGCTGCCCTGGATCTAGGAGGCCTTTCGTCACTACCTCCGCTTGCCCAACTATTTCGAGTCTATTCGATAATGGGTCCGCAAATATGTTCTCTTCGCACTTTTAAGACTTTCGGCACCCCCAAGCCTCGTCTAGCTCTGTGACACGATGACAGCTCTCGCACGAGCTCACAAGCAGGCGCGATGGAGGCGACATCGACGGCCGTGGAATAACAATATAAATACTTTCGGTGCGGCCGAGAGTCTGCTCTCACTCACACTCGGATCCCCAGTCCCACACCCAAATTACGCACATATATCACGTGATTGGCTGCCAAGCCTGACCCGGCACAGTACTAGAATACATAACTTTACTTCGGCACTTCTGTAATGCAGCTCTCTGCCTTGTGCGATGTCAATGAAATAATGTGATTCTGCTGCAACACGGCAACTGTGTCTCTCTGGCACTGCAGCGTGTACCTTCATGCCGCATTGAAATTCTTTCTTAATTGTTGCTGCCGTAAAATTGGGTCATTTGGCGCATGCAACGTGTGGGTTCGGGGAACGGTTTCTGGTGTGCCGTCTGCTTGCGTTCCTCGAACTCCACGTATTTCGCGACCTGGACCCGGGAGAGTAGCGAAATTGGAGACCTAACATGTGTCTGCCAGTAGGCTTTTGTTTCGAGGAAACCTGCACAATGCAAGTTTATTTTAGGAAGTAGATCGAATTCCCTTTTCAAGCTCTTCGTTAGAAAATTTCTGCATGGAGCCCACCCAAACCATCTAAATGGCCAAGTTGAAAAGTAATGAGATAACATCCATCAATTTTACCGTTTGGTTGTTAGGTTGCAAATAGAGCTCGTAATCAAACAATTAAATTAACAAATATTTGCAAATAAACAAATTCAATCAAATAATTTTCGGAAATATTTGATTGCAAATAATTCTCAATATTTGGTAATATTTGCAAATATTTGTAAATATTTGTTATTTTTTTTAATCAAATATTTTCTAATATTTGAAAATATTTGATTCATTTTCAAGTAAATTTTTTAAGTTTTAATAAATATAAAAATAAAAAAATATAAACGATTTATTTAAATCACGTTTTCCGGTCTCTCAACCAAATGAAGTACAGCAGATCTTGGAAGAAATAGGTATTTGCGAAGTATAAAATTGAACATAAAAACAACCACATAAACGAGCTAAAAGAACCTGCTGAAAACTTTTTAATGTAGGAATTTTTAAGAGTATTTCTTCCGCTGAGAACGAGCTCAATTCTTATTGGTCCAAAAATGTAGATCTTCTGGTTTGGTGGCGCAACAACTCTAAAAAATTTCCAATCTTGAGTAAAATAGCTCAAGATTTTTTAGGAATCACTGCCACCTCAGTAGACTCAGAACGAGCTTTTTCCGATGGGGGAAACATGTTAACTTTTAAACGCTGTTCTTTAAACTCAAAAACACAGAGACAACTAATTTGCATGAAAAATTGGTTCAAAACATAAATTTATGTATAATATTCATGTATCTCCTCTCATTTGAGCAAATATACATATCTAAATAAAAAAATTTTCGGGGGGATATTTGACAAATATTTGATTTTTGCTCCAATCAAATATTTTGTCCCAATATTTGTTTGATATTTGATAGGATATTTGCAAATATTTGATAAGTGCTTGATTACGAGCTCTAGTTGCAAAGCAATTTATGATATGATTTCAAGGAAAAAAAATCAATTGAACTTTTTAGGATAACCAGGGTTCAACCAACCATTCCTGAGGTCAGACCTTTACAATTCGAAAAATTCCAATGATGCATAGGACTCTGTTGATTGATCAGATTTTTTAAGGAATACCCTTTAAGTACGACCAATCTAAAACAAGCTAACAAGATGATTATTTGTAGATGTTGGACCTACCGTATCAAAATTTTTTTTTTTCAAGAAAAAGGCCTCAAAACTCAATTTAAGGCACTGAGATGACCGTAGAAGGCCGAAAATACAAAATCTTTGAAGAAAAGTAGACCCTTATTTGAAAACCTTTAACAATGGTTTTTTACGAAAAAAAATTCAATTGACATCAAAACAGCAAACTTGTTAGCTTGAAAGCTTAAAACCCAAAGTTCAAGCAGCTGACGTCAGTCCCAGTCAGTTTTACGAGGGTGAGCCCCCGGTGCAGAGAGAATTCGAGAAGCTACGTCGTTGTGTCTTGCACGGAGGAGCGCAGAGGAAAACACACGACTGACGACAAAAAAACTGCATTATACAACCTTCTGCGCTTCCTCTTCATAGTTATTTCGTCTGTCACATTTTTAATTTTCTCTTCGTCTTACACATTTTCTGACTGCGCTGCGGCCCGCCGCACATACGAGATGCACTGCGAGTCTCTGCGACTTCGTCATGAGCTCTCATTATGTACTTCTGGTACATAGCCAGGCCAGCAGATAAGTACATTTGTATATAATGATTAAAAATTGACAGCGTAGCCTCTTTTTATTGTTTGTTTGTTACATACATACGCCCGTTCATGCTGCAGCAGCAGCCACGACTCTATATATAGTGTAGATGCGCGATATAATAACACATGATGATGATAATTTTTGTATATAAATAAGCTGCTAGCTCAGAGCAGAAGTAGCGGCCAACGAGTTGCGTCTGTTAAGGCCAAAATGGACGCCCCGAAAGTCTCTACGCGGATCATACGCGAGAATGCTCATTATGCCTGTGCGTATGTATATAATTTGAGGGCACCACTTCACAAGCTCCACGCTCACGCACAGCCATGTACTTTTATAAAATCTCGTTCTGCTTTGCCTGCTTTCTGCTTACTTGAACGCTATTCCACGTACGGCTCTCGAGTGCGCATGTGTTGGTGTCTCGTTATTATTGTTATTGCTCCTCTTCGGTCTGCTCTTGCTGCTGTTATTCCCGTCATGCTGTTACGGCACGGCAGCACAAAATATAAAACGGGTCTGTTCAGCTCAAAATGGACGCCGCACTTTGTGTATTCACTCGCTGGTAAATATTATGAGCAGAGCGGAGCACATTACACATTTGGTACAACACCATACCAAGCTCAGCCAGGCTATATCTATTTATTTGTACAATCTACTTTTGTAGGCACTACATTCTGCTCAATTCACTTATATACCTCTTCTTTTTCCACATACTGCATGTACATAGCTAACCTAGCCACGTACATATCTAACCTAGCTTACGGCAGCAAAAATATACACTATTGCTCTTGCTGTTGTTATTCCATCAGGCTGGCACGAAATACGAAAATAAAATTAGACAACTGGCTGCTATGAGGCTGAAGACCCAGCTAAATCCTTCCCCTCTCATAGCTCACAGCTCAGCCCAGCTCGGCCAGATGAGACGCGAAATTTGAAAGAAAAAAAATGATCTGGATCTGAAGAATCACTTCTTGATTGATACCCATTCTTCGGCCCGGAGCACGAAAATGAGCAAGACCACGAAAAAAGTTACAACAATCGGCTTTGGAGAGGCAGTGACGGTGCACAAATGATCTGAGGCTCGTGAAGGTGCCTTTCGCCTATTAAGAATGTCGGCAATCACGGTCTGAGCCGCGGCTTTTTGCCACGTTCCTTTTTCGACTCTTGGACTTGGAGCTTTGAGTTAAGAACGCTCGAGAATAAAATCAATATAAAGGATAGTTCAGTTCGGAAGCGTTTCAAAATTTGGTTTTGTTTTGGTCCCTATACGACCATTGAGAGAATCACAGGCAAATCACAGGAAAGGGAGCTTTGAGGTTGACATTAAACTCTTTAGTTCTTTGGTCACTTTGGTCAATTTTGGTTATGCTGGTCCTCTTTGGACCCAAAAATGACAGAAACAAACGGGGCAGTCAGATCCTTAAATTTCAGTCACTTAACGGGATATGATACCCCTGAATCGTCAGTTTTTGAGGTTTTGAGTTGGGTTTTAGCCCCATAGCTCCCAAACAAGGGCTCAGGTCTCCTCAACTTTTTAAGACGCTTCAGATGGTGCTCAAATGTTGACCCCGGAAGCTCCAGGTGAGCTTCCCTCCCCCCGTTTTTGGGGGGCACAGGCAAAATTTTGGTGAAATTTTTTTTTCGGAAAACCTGATTTTCTTGGCCAGAGCCTCTTTTTGGATGTATTCAGCCTCAAAATTGAAATTAAAAAAAAAATTTTTTTTTTGAAAATTTTTCCTATACTTGGACCCCTAAAAATCAGCCGAAAAAGCCCTCTTGCTCCTTACATGAAGCTTCCGGGGTCAACATTTGAGCACCATCTGAAGCGTCTTAAAAAGTTGAGGGGACCTCTCAAAAACCATTTTGAGATCGGAGCCCTTGTTTGGGAGCTACGGGGCTAAAACCCCAACTCAAAACCTCGAAAACTGACGATTCAGGGGTATCATATCCCGTTAAACAAGACATCGAGATGACGAGTTGTTAAAAAATATAGATTGCAGACAATTTGCCAAAAAAGTAATCTTGGCGAGCAAATAACCAAGTAAATCCAAGCCAAGAGTCTTCTGGGGCGTTTGCATGTATTATCCAAGCAACCAAACGGAGAGAAAACAAAAACAAGACCGATTCCAAGAAGCCAAGGCAAAAAGTCGTGAGTAATAGGCACTAAGCCAGGCCAGGACTCACACATGGGCGAGGCGAGGAGGGAAACGCACACTAATGAGGAAGTCTTCATACACCTGCCAACTTTTGGGATCCCGGTCGATTGTTTACTCGCTCACTGACAAACTTCCGCACTCGCATCACTCGTTTTCGTAGATTTGGAGACCGACCATTTGGTGCAAATTGAATTACGTGTGTGTCTCTTTGTCCATACATAACATCACAACCAGTTTTAAGAGAGGCTGAGGCGATCGCAGAGCGGCAAAAAATACAAATTACGCGTCATTTTCCGTACAAGAAAGGGCTCAAGCTCCGGCAACTTATGCAATCCATGACCTCATCGCAACGCAAATCCACGCATTATTTATGGAGTTACGGACGCGTTCATTGCCTCCGAGTCGCCTAATGAAGTAACTTTGAGTTTACAATGGCCTAAGCCATAAACGTCCCCCCTTAATTAGCGCATCACACTTTGAATATCAATTTCCTCCACGTTTCCCAGCTCGATGACTCACTAAAATTTGCATAAATTAGCTTTCTCTTATCAGCATCGGCCCTATCTGTCCGAAGAAGTTCTTCTCCTCCGCAAGTCACCGACACTCGGGGGAAAGGGTTTATTAGCCTGCGGTCGATATTCCTGTTTCACATGGAAACAAACAATTTATTTCATTATTGCTTCAGTTGCCCAGGCAGACGAGCAGGGTGAGGCACGGAGGACGATAGCATAATGAAGCAAAGACGAGATAATTGAATGGCAAGATAAGAGTCGAGATGATACCGGGGAACGTCACATGGGGGTGGTCATTATCACATTCCCATTTTCCGTTCGCCATTATCATTATTAATAAATTCCTCTGCTCTTGGGCTGAGAGGAAATGCAGATTGCGGGGCTCCACTGTAGTTACCAGGAGACTAGCGATGCGGGTGTCATATGGGCTGGGTCGGCCAATATCGCTAACGATGTTTACATAAATGGGAAAATTAACCTTGAAATGTGTCAAGAACAGACGAGAGCGCTGGAAAAATGAAAGCAGAACGCTGCTGGTGAGTCAATGATCTGTTGTGTGTGTTTGCTATCTCGTCGCTCCTGTCGTGTCAGCCGCACTTTATCTCTGGCATATTTATATTCCGAGTTCGCGAAAATTTTGTTGTATCATCGCTGTGTAAATTGCTCCTGATTACGCGAATAGGCTCGATAAGAATTTCCCCGCTTTCATCGCAGGCCGCCGATCACCAGACCGGAAACATTCCAGGTTCCCGGCTAAGAAACCCTTGCTAGCTACCGAAGGGTTCCACTTGACTGGCTCGGCTACCTTCGAGCACATTCCAGTCTCTTGGCGCCACTTGCCGCTTTGGTATTTAGGGCTGCTCATTCGACCTTCAAGCCGCTTTAAAAGGACAATCTACGTTTTCTTTCGTCAAGCCCAAAACAAACTGTTTCCGCCATTTTGAATGATTCTTCAACTTAGTGCCTTTTCGACTCTGCTGCAAATTGGGCTGCCTGATGCTGAAAACAAGGGATAAATATCCAAACCAGCTCCGACTGGATTTTCCAACTCTTCTCGGTTTCTCTGAAATTTTCTCAATTCCACCGTCAGCATATCGCAACGAGCTACCAAATAAAGACAAACAACATCTACGACTTACGAGCGCGGCAGCCATAAAAAACGTAGTATTTGTGGAGAAAAGAAAGAACGAGTTCCACAATCCACGTAGTAACTGGTTTTGCTCGCTATTATTATGCTTATTAGACGAAAAACCTGTTCGACTTGGAGGTACCCACTGCATTCAGAGCTCTTTCTCATACACACCACCTCACTCGGGCTTTTGAACTAGTTGTAAAGTTCCCGTTCTCTTCGCCACGTATATCACATATCACGACTTAATTGATTTATCCCAGCACACTTGCCTTTCTCAAAAACATATCGTAGCTGCAGCTCGGACTTTGCCTCGCCAAAACATTGACCTTTTCGCTTAATGATGATGTTCTCGAGCCATTAATCTTTCTCTTGATTATTATTACATGGTCGTCATAATCACATACCTGTCATTACTAAAGGCTTGATTAGAGTACATTACACACAGAACATTCTTTTCATTAATACTTTTTGCAACTCATACACTTCCTCGCTTTTTCACTCAAAACATTTTCTCTCAAAGAGCTTCTAGCGCCAATTAGCCTCGCTTCAATTACACTAATGATCGCTCTATCCACTTGTGTGCAGAGCCAATTTTGAAGTCATTGTTCAGGCAGTAAAAACGGCGTTTAAAACATTTTAATTCGGCATGGAAGAAATGGGCTTCGGGTTCCTGGAACTCGCGGGGTCCGGCAAAAAGCGTGAAGTCTTCAGATGAAACGATCATACGAACCTGAAAAGAGAGAAAATTGGAAAAGATTAATATTTGGAGACACTTGCTAGCCTTTCTCTTAGCTGTCAGAATTAAAACCACAATTTTGCCTACATCTAGGCCTCAGAAGGTCATAAAAGAGGCGATTAGAGGTCGCATGGCAGACAAGTTTCTTAAAAATTCCTCCAAGCTATCTTATAGGCAGTTCTCCTAGATTTCAGAAGACAGACAGACATAAAGCTACCCCAGAAGATAATGAAAGCAACGTGTGAGACATATAAGTCAGACAGACGGACACATTTGTTGATACAAATCTGTCAAAGCGAGAAAATGTGCAATCCGCAAGGTTCAGCTATCGCTCGTCACGACTTTCGAATGGCAATGTCAATATGCTTCGACATTTCCGAGCACATCCGCGTCCACATCCAGCGCAGAGGCACTCGTTGAGAGGAAACATACATCAAGACATCTGCTTTAAATTCCACATCCATCTATCCATCCACTTGCACGCCACATGCATGCCTCCGCGACGAAGCCGAGCCGTGATTTCACAAGGGCTTCACATTTACATATTCGAAAAACGCGCGCACTGACTAGCTGGCTAAAAAAGTTCAACGAATGTCGATGTCGATGCCGAGCTAACACATCGTCGCTCTTCGTCAGTCTTGGTGTTGTATATTTTTAGTCCGGCATCGACAGCAGGCAGCCAATGTGGGGTCCCAAAGCTGCATTGGCAAGAATCACAGAGAGCGAGCGAGAAACAATGTAGGACTCGGGTGGTTTTAGGGCCGGGAAAATTTACGCGCATTTTAACGAGCTTGTTTGTGTCGAAAGGCCCCTCGAAATCTCAAGGCGAGACTCTGATCGATTTCGTGCTGAATTTCGCAATCATTTCCATCGCTAACGGGGATCTCTCAACAAGTTGGTCTCATTCAAGACGCTTTACATAACTCGGAATATTTTAGCGTTGTTGTTTCTCGCATTCTGACGCCGCGACCGATTTGTTTCCTGTTTCAAAGTCAAATTCGGTCTTCAGAATTGCTAATGAGCCCAATTAGCAGGAAAATGTGTATCGCCCCGCAGAATCGGGGGTAATTTATGTGTTCGAGGGCAAAACGTGTCCATCAATCAGTATAACGAATGGCCGAGTCTGTCTTCTAGGTGCTGATCGTATAATTAAATTCGCAAGGTGATCCCGAACACGGCCCCATTTCTTTTTCCTGCTTTGACTGTCTCAACTCTTGAGGGTGGACACTGGTCGTTTCATAGATCAGAACAGGGCGTCTCTAATGTAATTTAAGAGCTCTTAGCCCACACGAGAAACCCATTTTGTCATCCATTTATATTTCATTGAGGAATCAAAGTCGAGAATCAATTAAATTTCATATCAAACCCACATCAAAAGACACACTCCTCACTTGTTAGACGTCACTTTTACGAGTCTTTCTTGCCGCTAGCAGCCATTTCTACATGAGAAGCACGCACTGCTACCTCGCGCACCTCCACGAACTCGAGAACGCAGAACTTTTATGGGACTCCATGTAACATTACTGCCAGTAGCTTTGTTATTTTAACGATATTATACCCTGGCAGTATAAATATCAGCGATTGTTGTTGTTGTTGTTTCTGTGGGCCTCCGAGTACCAACTTGTACCGGCACGGCGCGTATCAAATTCAACATTCCCATGTCAAGAGTCACCCCTCGCTTCACCTTGCGTCTCTTCTCAAATGAGGAGCGCTAATTTTCTCCCGCTTCTGAGTCAGACGCGGGCTGAGAGACGTTTGCTGCTCGCCACCACCTCATACTACGAAAATTATCGTGACCTTGCAGTGAGAAACAATAATAATAGGCTCGACTAAGTGCGATAACAACAAGCGGCCAAGCATTATGTAAATAATAATAAATAAAATATGAATGGCGGAGTCTACGAAAAAAGAATACCCGCGATTTCGTTACATAAAAGGCATTTTCGCCGTATTCGTTCTGGTGACGGTGTAGCGGGAACGCAAAAAGCCTGTTTGGGAATCAAAATATCAAAATAAATAACCTTCTTTTCCGACAATAATAGACCTGGAAGAAAATAAAAGTCTCTGCCCTTGAAAAGAGTCTGACTCGTTCGCAGAAAAACGCCGGACCAACAGATGCGAGCGTGGATTTTGCGAGAGAACGAGAGGCCGCGAAAAAAGGCCGCGTGCCCAGCAAATGTGATGAATGTGTGTGACACGTAGGTATGTGAGAAATTACAGACCTCTAACCTTGAGACGCACCATGGCAATGGAAATATATGTTGGCCATTGCGTGAGTCCGACAATGAAGTTCGTTCTTTATGTTTCATTTCGAGTCACCTAGCCGCGTCCCAAAATACCCAACCTTTGATCGCGGTACGGACTGAGGCCGTGTGTCGTTACATAAAAGCCATCGTCCGACCCACGCGGAGCTCGACTGTATCGATGCTCATAAATCATAGCCGGCCCATGTTCGAGTTCCGAAAACACTTTTTTCCATTTAAGTGCTCCATTTTCCCCAGAAATGGGCACCAGAGGCCGGCCGTGTGGCAATAATCCCATTCGGGATGGACGTTGGACCGCATCGAGGCACTGAGGCGGCAAAAAATCAACAACTCCGGAATCGCTATCGATTTTTTGCCCCACTCGCCCCTCCTATGCCTCTTTTTGTGTCTTATCAACTGTTTCGATCGCAATAATACTATAATCGACACAATGAATTGATTCACAACATCAACTTGGATGTTCACACACATCTACAGCCAGCATTCTTTGTGCAAATGTAATTCCTGCTGATTAAACATGCGAGAGAGACAGATTACGTGGACCTGGTCCGACTGTGCGAGTGAGTAATAGTAATGAGAGAGTGTGTTCCAGCGAGTGGGGAATAGCAATAATAAGGAGACCAGAGCAAGAAGAATGATAATGGAACAGGCTTTCTGGTTGACGAGCGATGAGTCTGCTGACACGGAACAAGCTGCTTTTTCACGATACGCACGTCTGTACACAAAGTAGCTGAGCTTTTCCCAGTTCTCTCTATTTTCTGTCCTGTTTCATAATCCTAACCCTTTCGGGTCTCGGCGTTTCTTTTCTAGTTTCTAGAAACCGTCAAACTTTTTTAAAATCTTAGATTTTAGCCAAAAAAGTATATCAACGGGAAATTGTTCGGAAAATGTAGAAAATTTGTGGCCAAGGAAAACATTTGTGGCCAAGAGGGATAACGTGGGATTTGCAGTAAAAAATAAACCTTATCATAAGATTAAAAAATATTTAAAATTCGGGGAGTTTTTTGTAAAGAAAATTAAATTCTTGGCTGAAAAAAACTTACTTTCTAAGTTGCAATACCTTTTCTGAGTCGAATTTTTCGCCTAATTTATTTTTAGGAGCAAACAATTTTTTAAATTGAAAGTTTAATTCGAGTTTAAAAAAATATTTAGCTAGTTTCTGTGATTTTTTCCCCTGATTTTCAATGTTTTCGACTCAATTCTCAACAACCCAATTTTTAAATTTATTTCAAACAGTAATAATGTGAATAAATAAGGTTTGCCATTAATAGGGATAAAGTATGCTTTAAATTAATAAAATGAAATAAAGCGTCTGTTTCCCACAAAAAAAAATCTAGATTATGTTCCGCAAAGGGATACTCGAAATCTGCATTAAAATATACATTAATATCTTAATTCTTTCACTCTGCATGCAGCCATAAATATTTTATTTTAATGCCACTCGCACAGACGAGTGCCTTTTACTTTCCTTTTCCCTCTCTGCCGCTACAGAAAATCCGGCCCCATTTCGTTTCCTCTCACGAGCCATGAAAAGCCCGCTCACAAAGGATTCACTCGCTATCTTTGCCCTTTCAGTCTCTTTTAATTCAAACGAGCCTCCGTACGAGCATAAAAATTGTATAAATTTTAAATTGTGCAAGTCTCGTTAAATGAAACGACACATAAAGCCTTTAAGACCCGTTCATCCGCAAATGCATGCATTTCTGCAGGGTACATTCGCGAGATGGGGGGGTGCATGTACGAGCAAAAATGTTACATTGCACTGTGCTGCACCCATTCACGTCCACGTGAACTCTGACATTTGGTGATCGGAGCAGCTCATTCAAACAGAAGCTGCAGCCCCGTACGAGAAGCTCTTGCGCTACATAAGCGAGATTGTCGGCGTAAAAACGTGAATCGAGCAGTTGCATAACCTTTCTAATAGCTGCTGCAGCCACCCTGCGCGCACCAGTAAATGGTGCACGACTCGGAGCAAAAAATGCTAGGCCGAGGCGGAGGCGCAGGCATGAAAGGGCGGGCGTGAGGGAGAAGAGGTCATCGGTGTGTTTAAACCGTTCAATGTGCAATGCTCACATGCCTATAGGCATAGAATTAGCTATAATGGCTATCAACCCATTCCGTACCCCAAGATTTAAGAATCTGAGCTCGAAACCCCAACTTTTGTTGGGTCTGGGCTCAAGTTAAAACAAGTTTTTGAGACAAAAAAAAATCCTTTTCAGGTCACGTGGGTGGAAACGGGGTGGGCTCTTATGTCTGGCTGCTGCATTGCATCTACTGACAATAACACAACAAGTTTGGGGAATTTGCGCTACACGAAAATGAAGCAAAACACAGAACTCGGGCGATTACGTGAACAACAAACTGATGCAATGTTTTTGCCCCCACGTTGAGCCCGATAGAACCCATTAGTCGCTTTAAAAACGGAGCAATCTGAGTTCAGACATTCCTATAGAAACCACCCATGTCAGGGGGTACTTTTGCGACAACTCTGGCGAAACTTTTCTGGCATCAACGTCATCCAAACATCAAGCCACACGAGAGCGACCAGAGCCAACTTTCTCTGCCGCTTTCTTCGTCATCTTGGCTGGGCGCTCTGGGCAGGGACACACGAGTAGAGTTGGATAAAATATATGTACGATAAAATGTACAATATGGCAACCATTGTGGAGCTGAGCTCTTGAATGACTAGCGCGAGATTAGACTTTTCGTGCTGCTCATAGGCCGTGCGGAGGCCATAAAACGATAAAATGAGATAGATAATGCGCAATTACGCCTCAACTTATGGCTTAGTTTACTCTTCTCTCGCATTCGACTTTTTCTGCCGAATAAAGAATTCATCATCATCAGCAAATAGGATGGAAGAAAGGAAGAGAATCGAATTGGCAGCAAAAAGCAGCCAGCGGAAGCTGGGTTGGAGCAAAGCCTAGCCGGTGAAGTTTATTGTTCAGCCGAAGCCTGAAGGGGAGAAATTTTGCCGGAGCTTCCATGTAGACAGACGGACGATACCAGTTATCGTTTCTAGAACTCAGCTAGTACCTACTAGAAAAAAATCTACGAGAGCTTCTTGAGAGACTGATAGGTCCTGGTATCTTTACTAGAGCTTCTAGACAGACAGCTAGAGCTGATAAAAAATTTATAAGAGCTCCACACTAACGGAGAGATCCTGGTTTACTGTCCCAAACTCTACTTGAGCTGGAGCTGGAGAAAAAATTTTACTAGAGCTTCTAGACAAACAGAAATACCTTGCTTTCCTTTCCCAAAGCTCAACTAAAGTCCCTTTTTCGCTCCACGACGGCGCAAGAAGGCCCTTCTGTGCGTTTCTTACACCATTGCCCTAGCTGGAAGCGGATCATTATTCGAATTCTCCCAAACCTTCGCATTGTTTTCAATCCCGGGCTCAAGAGTTCTCGCTTCCCTCTCTTTTTTTCTGCCGTGCATCAAGTAACACCTTTTTGTATACAAAAACATACCATTCCAGATCAGCAATGTTTGTTGTAAAGCAGCGAGTAACAAATTTATACTAAAAAAACGTAAAAAGCGAGGTCAACTCTGGTGCAAGCGAGAAAGGAGGTGTTTCTCGTGTCGGAGAAAGAGAAACAAAAATTCAGGTTTTCAATAGCTGCCACATAGGAATATTATTCACGGCACAAAAATAATCGTTTGCGTATATACAAAGGAACACAACTTGAAAGAAATACATATTGTGTATATACAGAAATACAACAACAAAAACTCGTATTCATGTTGCGTATTTATGTAGCTCAACTGTAACTTTGACGCAGCACTTTTTACTCGAGCTCGCACACACAAAAAATACACAAAACAGTGAAAAAAAATTTGAAAGAAAAAAGTCGCACTCTGCGGCACTTGAGTGTGACGTTGACGTGAAATGCATGCCAGGCGCTCGCTGGCGGTCGGTCGCTAATGTTGACAAAAAATTCCCGGTACGCGGACTGATTGCAGGAGCAAGTTTCTAGCGCACTTTGGACTCGCACTGCTTATTCAGTGAATCAGACGAGTCGAGCGGACTTTTTTAATTGGATAAACATTGGAGTTGATTCTTTGTGCCCCTGTCACAAGAGGGACTGCTTTGTGCTGGGGTCAATGAGGGATTGCAATGGTCTTTTTACTTTTCAATTACTTCATTTCACGCATATCTGAAGTCAAATAGCCACGTAGACTCTTTATGAAAGCCCTTCAAAAGTCAAGTGCGGGTTTAAAAAAAATTCCTCTAATATTTATATTTTTAAGGGCTCTTTTAGCTTGGACCAAAAAGTGACCAACCAACTTTCTTTTAGCAAGCTGATTGGAATTTAACTTTAGTTGGGGGTATGTTTGCCTGTAGCCTGTTTTTGTTGACTAGGAGGTCTCTTGTCAACAATCTACGTCTCTCTAGAGCACCTGAGGAAGGAGATACCCGGGCTAAGATAAATTGAGATATTCTGAAACCGTTTCTCGGTTCACTGGAGGGAGAAAAATGCGGCGGATCACGGAGAAAACGTCTTTTCCAAGAACTCGCCTCGAATAACTTAATTAAATACGCATTTCAATGAGAGATCTAGATAATACACAAATTTCACTATTTCTTTATTCGTCCTCACTCACCGAAACACCGACTCGGCTCGGATCGGCTCGCTGCCATACAAAAACAAACAAAGAAAAAAAATTTAATATTCAAAGCGGTTCTCTATTATAAGTGCCCACTTTTATCATTATTTCAAAGTACTCATCATCGTATAATCAAGTTGCTACCGTCACCAACGAACGCGTCACGACGATGTGGCTAATAAAGAGAAAAGAGAGGTGCTGTGGAGCCATAAAACGCACCACAAATCGAAAATTCCTTTGTATACACGCTCTCTGGAGCTTCGTCAGTGGGTACATTTGTCGACGATGACGGTAACAGTAGCGGATGACCTAGAAATGCCGTTATCTCATTATAACACTACAAATACAGCAAATTATAAAAAGTTAGTTGTAAAAGTTGTAAACGTGTGTGCATTCCCCATTAGCGAACTTCATCCAGTGCATAGCGCAATTTTGTCATCAGCGCTTTCCTTTCCCGGCACGCTGGAGAAAACCGTATCGAAGCTGCTCGAAGATAGATCTGACAAGAAAAGCCTCATAGCTACGAACAGTGTCTTTTAGTTTGCTTCGTTAAGTTTTTAAAGGCTTCCATGATGTTGGAAAGAGCTCCAAGATACTTTTTCCAAGAAATTCTTATTTTAATTTCTTAATTTCTCAATCAGAAAACTTCCAACAGACTTACAATTTAGTCCAAAATACTCTCCGAGACAAACAGACAACGCTCCTCCCAGCACATCGGACTTTGGAGCCAACCCCAGATCGAAACTCTCGATACAACCCAGCAACATTCGCCTCCAAAGTGGGCCAATTTACTGCACCACAATTTGCATTTTATAAAGTTAGCCTCGTTGCAGCTGGCGAGCTCCGAGCATTCGTTATAACAGAGCCGAATCAAACACACCAAGTGTGAATTCATTTATTTTATTTCATTTTATGCATTTTTATATTAAATTCGCAATTGCACTGCAAATCCATATACCTGTTACAATTGCGGAGTGCCAAAGCCATAACGAAGCCAGCAATGAAGCACCATTTCGCGTGGCAATTGCAATTGTGCGATTTTATCGAGCTCGCTAGCTTTTCTCCTTCGCGTCTTCGAAAGTCAGGGATGGCTTTTTTCGAAGAGAAGAAATTTCAGACCTCAAAATAGGACGCGGCACTGAAAAATGGAGCAACAAACCCGCAACCTCGTCCACAGCTCGTGAATTCCTGCAGCTCAATTTATCGATTTGGCTGCCACTTCAAAGTCGTCGACGTCGCTCCGAGCCCAGCAGCAACACCAAAGTTCATTGATGGCCTATCGATTGAAACTCGGTGAACACACTCGTGGAGGACGAGAGGGGGTTTTCGCTGCCGCGACACTCAACTTCTGCCTCCGTGTAATTTACGACCAATTCGCACGACAACTCGACGTCTCTTCCGAAAATGATTTAGTGAGTTCGGCGCCGGAAGTTCATAATTTATCACTTTTCGGCTTCTAGACTTTGCTCGCCTCGAGGCAGCCCCTGAGCACCCGTAATTGAGTTAAAGTTTGGTTCTCAAGCACCTAATGGCACTCGAATGCGAGAAAGTAAGGGACCTGCCCGCAATTTAAGTGTATGTCAAGTTACAGTCACTCAAGTAAGTAAATACAAAGAAGAAGAAAATTGCTTCAATTGACTCAATTGCTCCAAACGATCCTCAGCAATTCCAATCTTCCGTGCTACTTCGTCTCTCTTGGAGACTTTCGTTTCGGACGAATTTTCTAAATTGACGAGTCACCTCTGCTATCTAAAAATCGATATTGCCGTGAAAAAACACGTCAGCTTTCCACCCAGCGACTTCGATAAAATACACTGATTACATTTAATAACAGCGTTATTATCGTTATTTTCTAATATTTTTGCATTTTATCTGTGTATGTGGATAAATTACCCCATTCTGCGGTAATCCTTCAACCTCACGTGTAGGCAGACCACTTACATGACTTGGCGGGTACGATGTGGCCTCTCAGTTGGGCTCTGGTTGCTTCTAGAGGTGGTGGAAGGGAATTTTTCTGCTCAGAACGTACGATTATTCCGATACACCATCGAAGCCGCTTATCTATTCAACGAATTTTAAATCATTCAAGCAAAGGCGTAGCTCACAGGGAACTGAGGGTTTAACATTGAAATCAGGTTCCACAACTGAAACCATATCTTCGTCAAGAAGGGCCCAAAGTTTCTAGAAAATTTTCGCAATTCATAAAATTTAACAAATTTTTACAACTTTTGGCTAAAAATAACACGTTTAGAACAAAATTTTAATATTTAAAATATTTTTTTACTGAAAAGAGCACTATCTTAATCAACTTTTGAAGAGTAAGTAAAATATATTTTTTATATAATCTGAAACAAGCTTTTAAAACAGTTCCCCGTATTTTAGAACACAAATCAATGCCTCGTTACACCTCTGGTCTCAGCCTCGGACGTGCACAATGGCCCAGCGATGAGTAATGCTGTTCGTTAGACAACGTCAAAACACCGACCTGGCCGCAGTAGCTCGCTTATAGGCCAGTTCATGGGAACGAAAAACATTTAGTACTAATAACAATAACTCTGATACGAAGCCTCTCCACCGTTCTCCTCCCATTGTCCGGCTAAATCCATTCTCATCGTATCGCCCGTGCGTTTGACTTTCAAATGTCCTTCGGCGAGTTTTCTTTTATAGCCGTATAGGGGCCTACTTCTGATTGCGCGCAATCTTCCGCTCTCACAGGATGTTTCTGTCACCGGAAATGAAGTCATTTTGCAACCAACTCGCAGATACGGGGCTGAACGGGCGCCTGGTGTAGCTTAGACATCTACCCACCTCTGATGTGTTTTGCAAATCCGGCTCAAATTGGATCTTCAAATGCGTTCCCTTGAAGATTTCTCAACAGCCCCTCATGCCAACAGCCAACATTATCTAATCAGCCCTAATCTCCCATTTGATCGTCTTACAGCAAATCGTAAGCTTCTTACACTTCTCTCGTGCAGCACACGAATGTCTCAATCCCCAGTTTTGCGCCCGAATTTGAATATAATGGGAATCTAAGCGGATCACACACACATGCATTCACATAATTCAGATTCGATCGTCTCAAGGATATACCCCGTTATTGTTGTCTTCATCGCCCTACCTGATTATCTAAGCGCTAGCTATAAAGCGAGATTGTGTACATAACAAACGCCAACCTACTCCT
This sequence comes from Forcipomyia taiwana, assembly GCA_963930915.1. Lineage (NCBI taxonomy): Eukaryota > Metazoa > Arthropoda > Insecta > Diptera > Ceratopogonidae > Forcipomyia > Forcipomyia taiwana. Next base: position 5,522,826 of record CAWVOI010000099.1, on the reverse strand, counting down.
CCCACGTTCGCAGTCGCAAGATTCAAAATTAAATATACGCATTCACTTACTCACACATGTATTTGCAACTTTTTGCCGACGACTACGACGACGTCCACGGCTATCTAAATGTGTAAACAACTGCGATGAAAAAGATTACGGAAATACGCGGGGCTATGACTCTCTCTCGACGACACAATATCATAATCGAGCGTGGGAGCCCCAATAAATTTTGCACGCTCCCAGCAAGTCCACTCGAAGCTCTTCCCTGAATTTCGTGGGTCGGACTGACAGACCGTTTCTGCATCTAGCGCAGTCTTCACTACAGCTGCTTTCCGACCACTGGGCAGTGCTATAACTCCTCGCTTTCGAGGGAAGAATGGGTTAAATTGCGTGGAATCCAACATATTACTCGCCTGACAGCTACAAGCTCTGGTCGGAGCAGCAAAAATTTATATAGCTGCTGCGTGTGGTCCGCCCGTTCCGAAATTAGGCCACAAATTGCACTTCTAACGCACAGTCTGCCCTTATCGTCCCACCCGGGGCATGTCTGCGAGCTCAGAGAGACTGATAAGATTCTAAAACAATGTTTTCTGTGGTAATTTCACAATCTCTCTGGGTCTACGAAATATTTATATGCGCGGCAACAACAATATTTCATGGGTTATGTGTGAGACCAAAGTTCCATCGGGTGTGCTCGTAATTCCTCTCTAATCCCTCTTCTGACATACAGCTTGTCTGCTTTCTGGGTAATCGCACTGCCTCGCTTATCGCAGAGGTTGCTTTGGGAAGTCTACGACGGAGCTCATCCGTGGGATGGAGCGTCCTTATCGAGGCACGGGTTTTTCCGGTTCTGTTTTTCTAGGCCACGACGAAGGTCAATTTGGTCTTTCAAGTTCTTTGATCTTTTAATATTACGGGACTCTTGTTATTTTTCCTGTTCCGAAAATGTACATGGATTTTGAATTGGACCCGTCCTTCAAAGAGATATAGCCCCTTAAAGTTAGGCCGGTGCTGGAAAATTTATATCTCAAAGGTCGTAAGAAATAATACCCTAATGTTTTTGCAATATCACAAGAAAAGTTTATATGTGTGTAAAAAATATAATGTGTTATAATATATAACTATGTATATTTTAAATTATTTCATAAAAGTCGGGATATTTTTACTCTAAAAGTTCATGTTCCAGACTTCCCTCTACTTGAGTAATTAACTTTTTTTGCCGTAAACTTTAGAGTTTTCTACTCAAGACTCCGCCTCAATCTTCTCGGGACATGTTGGCACTTGATCGTACTCGATTTTATCGCCATTTTAGATTTTTTGCAACTTCTGACCCTTTTAGTACAAAGTCCTAAACGTCTTTAAGATTTTTAGGTTTTACGATTTTATAGAAATCAAGCTACCTTTAGAGTAACTTCACAAGATAAAGTGCCCTCAATATCTCTTTTTGACGTTCCAACGACCCAAAAGTAGAAAGCCAGACGCTACTACTCTAGCTGCAATGTGCCTAAACGCCCATAAAAGCACATTTCACACACGCCACATCGACCACCTCCTGATAACGGCAAATAAATTTCGAAACATTCATCATCGACACCATCCTCAAACACTAATATGGACACATTACTAGCATGAAATGCGGCGTACTCCGGGCACCGAAAAGATAACATATTGCTCGACTCTCTCTTATCAGGCACACATTTTTATATTACATTTTTATTTCCACGTATCACATTTTTAGCCGAGATACAGTCACGTAATGGGACGCTATGCACATGACGACACAATCTCGAGTCCTCGTCGTCGTTGTCTCTCTGATAACAGTGCAGTAACTTCGCAATTTCATTATTCTCTGTAGTGCGGCAATCATGATCAGCAACGACCATCTGTCTCGGGATTTACAAGTCATCACCATCATTTGCTTGCTCAGCTTAAGCTCTCTGGTATCTATGGCCGAGTAAAGCCCAGAAGGGGGTTGAATTCGTGAATTATCTTGAACTTTTGTGACCAAACTTCTTAAAACTCTAAACGGGAGAAGTTGAGGCCTGAATATTTTTTCTGATGGTTCTAAAAATGCCTAGATTTATTTACTGTTTTTCAACAAAAATCTGTTCATTTTATCTCCATTGCAGTTCACTTAAGGTCTCATCAAAGTCACTGGATCGACAGAACAATCAGGGCCATCTGCTCGAATGGGTTTGAAATACGCAAAATCGCAGAAATCGCACTTGCCCGAGCTTCTCTCACATATGGCGAACCCATAGCGTGTCGATTCCTTCTGAATAGCCGCAGATACATTATTTATAAGACTTCTTTGCACGTCGTCGTCTTCAGTGTGTTGGTTGAGATTTGCGTGCGTCATCAAAAATACATCTTTTTTCTCAATGAAAAACGCTTTGTTGCTGTAACGCGAGGTCTGTTCAATTAGCCAAGATCAATCTGCACATTCTTTGCCTCTGCCTCGATGCCCTAGCATGTAATAATCCCAATTCAACGGCGCGGCGCTCGTTATATTCAGATTTCAATCAATTTGATTTACAGATGCGATGGGATGTAAAAAGGCCAGAAAGCGAACAAACAGCGGCATCCAGAATTGTTTGTTTCGCGTCCTCATGGCCGAAATGTGGCGAAAAACAAGTCATAAACAAGACGACTGTCAATCTCTGAGACGCTCGGTGACACAGTTTGCGACCTGGATCAGCACTTTTCGGTCCCGAGGGTGTTCCGTTTCCGGAAATGCTTATGGGTAAACAGAGCTCGTGTGTACTGAGCCAGCGAAACTTGATAGCATGCAGAAAATGACCCTTTTTCGGATCAAATTCGCGGAATTGTTTGCCTCGAGCCGGGACAATTTTTCCAAATCACGCACAAACTGCCGCCAGCTGCGCTTAATTACCTCGCCAAATTATTACACACTCTCCTTGCACCTCTCGAGCTTCATCCGGCAGTCAAGTGCAGTCGCTGGAAACCGCGGTACCTCGACACATGTGCCTCCATTCAGCCGCCTAGCTGAGCAATTACTGCGCCAACAGCAATAGTGACAAACACACTGGGAGAGCCAGGTCGTTAAAATAATAAAGTGCGCGCGCGAGACACAAAAAACTATTCCAATAGCAATGACGACAGATAGCACCTAGCAATAACAATAAACGTGTATGCACCTTTATAGCTTTGACTCCGAATAGCTGCTGAAAATAGCCTCGTTTGATAACCCGTTTCTGGCTCACGATTGAACAGTTTATAAATATTTTGGTCAGCAATGGGTTAGAGCATCCATATCAGAACCTCCAAGGGCTTCTAAGTAACTAATGGCTCATTTGTATGATAAGAGCTATTTTTAACCATTTTCACCTACCAAAGTAAAACGGAAACAGTTTGGGCGATAATGGGTTAACCTTCCGAAAGTCGGCAGCCTCGCAAAGGGTCACATGTATGTAGCTCACCATTTGAGTTCAAGAGAGGTTATGTGAAATCCGAAGGCCCAACTCAAATGGGTTATTGAAGGCTTAGCCCCTTGGAAACCTGTTTGAGTTGGTACCAAAAAATTTTCTGGTCGACAATGGGTCAGAGTGAAACTAAACACCTGTGCAGGATCTTGTAGGGCTGCTCGGCCATGTACTTCAACGGTGTCGGGTTCCAGCGCATTGCAGGGAGAGGCGCGTGAGACAATTGCCTTCTGGTGGCGTGATTTTTTGTGTGGCTTTAGTAGGGAATCCGTATGTTTACGCGAGCAAGGCTGTAGGAGTTACTATACAGTTACGTAACAATCAAATTGGGCTTGCTGGAAAAAGATGTCAGCTTTTCTGAAGAGGACTTCCTCAAGGCTCATTTATATTGAACAAAGGCCGTTATTTGTTTTATTAATAGCGCGATATCTCAACTGACGTTGCTGTTGTCGTTGTAATCCATGAAACTTCTGGTCTGAGGGGCTTTTAAGGTTTCTTCTTGTGAGTGAAATTGTATGAGAAGTTGTGTCGATTAGATTTGACGAAACTAAACGACTATATCGACTCTGAAGCACGATTAAGGACTTTGTAAGGGTTGAGATTATTATTCCGTGGTCTCGGTTTCTAAAGTTCTAGTGTAACTTTAATTATTATATTAATTAAAAAAGGAGTCGAGGTTAAGCTCTTGATCGCTCAGTTCCTTTAAGAAAGCAGTGGAAAACAAAGTCAGAAGCGAGTCAGCAATCACACGAATGGGAATTTCAAATTAAGAACCAATTAGAGTGGTCATCATGAAGACATTTTCAAACTTTACCGTGTAGCTGTAGCAATTATCGGCTATTATATCGGCCTGAAGCCTGAATTTCTGGAAAAGTATCTCACAAAAAAGTTTTACTGCTTTTAGGCAGGGATTTTTTAGTAGGAACTTTCTCCACTTTCCAAACCTCTGCCTTTTCCGTGCTCTTTCCCGGCAATTATCATGTCCTTAACTGCAGTCGCTCTGAAAGCCCCGGCACGAGCTACGGCGACAAAAAACAAAAGGGCGGATTCCACCTCCCCCAAATGGATGAGTTCTGCAAAACACTCATTAAGCCGTGAGACGACTGACGAGAGGCAAGAAGTCTGAGTTTACACAAAAACTTTTTGCTTGCTTTAATTTCTTGTGTACACTAGCCTCGAGTTCCGGGTACAAAGCTCTTTCACCGAATATCGCCACGTCGTCCGCGGGAACGGAGAACGCGGCGAGGCGAGAGGCGAGAGCAACCTAGGAGGCTTCAGAAGGTAGCTAGCTAGATTTTCGTGAACCCGAAACGGCGAAACCAGTTTTGTTGTGTACTTTTATTATCCGATGCTGCTGCTGCTGCTATTCCCGGTCATGCGATTGGCATTATTGCTGTTGTTCCTCACCGTGCCGCACTCACACCACCCCGGGCGGGTCTCGGTCTCGCTTGCACTCGCGCACTTTCGAGCCTGCCGACTCACTCGCGCTCACACGATGTTTTTACAGAAGACTCACACACCCAAGGCAGCACGTTTTCTGCGCCAGTGTGCGGAGAACACGTAAAAGTTAAATTTGGTGCGAGTACGAGCAGCAGAGGCCGACGTAAGGGGGACATGAACTCACACGTACACCATAATGGCCGCCACGCTCGCGTATCCCTGTGCCCTGTGTGAGAGCGCGCAGGTACCTCGGCCTCTTCTTTCTCTTCTCGCATTTATTACATTTCGTGTGTTTCTTTTCTTTTCTTTTTACTTCACTCCATTTCTTTGCCTCGCTCCTCAGTCTTCCTCCCCCCTCCGCATCTCCACTTCGAACTGTTCTCGTCTCAGCTTTGCCTTCTTTGCTCCTCTTATTCTTTTTCTTTATATTTTGCAGCACTTGGCTGAAAAAACATTTTTCTTCATTATTCTTTTGGCTCTTTTTGTGTTTGTACTCTCGTATTTTCATAACGTTACGTTTCTCATGCCCTGCGAATATTTTTAGAGCAGAATTGTGAGCTCCAACATCATCTTCGGCATGGCAGCGCGCGTCGATGTATTTTGAGAGCACGGAAAAACAAGCGAAAAGGCACAAAAACGATCACAAACGTTGCCAACGAATCGTTATTGAGCCTCTCAAGCGAACAGAACTCTCTGCTCCAGAAGAACCTATTATTTAGGGAGTAATTCCAGGCAAAATTTCTCTTTTATGGCTAGTAAGCGAAAACTTAGAGCCAAATTTACGTTTTCAAGGGATTTTTTTGTATCGGAATATTTTTAAAACATTTCAAATTTAGCTAACTTTTTCATTACTTTGTAAAATTTTTAAGAATTAGCCCTACGTTAAGCTGAAAAAGACTCCTACCAGTTTTTGATTTCAGCGAAGTTAGTAAAATTGTTAGGATATTCCTTAGTTTGTACATTTAAGGCCCTTATGAGCATAAAACTTAAATTTTAGCGCAAAATTTTACTTCAACATTTTTTTTCAGATTGAGAAAAAGGTTTTGTAAACTGGCTAAAATAAACCCTATTTTAGACAATATTTATTGGTCAAATTTTTCTTTTAGAGCGCTTTTATTTACCAGCATTTAGTTTTGGACAAGTTCTAAAATTTTACTCAAAACATTTTTTCAAATTGGGAAAAAAAATGGTTTTACTTTCAGAGCATTTTTATTCCTAGACATTTTTATAGGAAGTGACTAGAATAAGCCCTAACTGAAGACTGCACATAACTGCACCAGACTGAAATGCACAAATTAGAACGACGCATTTACTCTTCCATCAATGAACCCTTACTTGTCTCTCGTCTCCTCTGCCTCTATGTGCCTCGAATAAATAAATAGCATATCCTAATAAATCAGGGGACGCACACAAACGCACGCAAACTAATTTATAATTGCCAAGGGACTTCTTTTGCCGTGTCTGCACTCTCTGCGCTAATCGATACAATATATACCTGAGAAACCAAACTTCGGGTACCCTTGAAAACGCTCTCAGACTCATCAGCTCGGCGGTCGACGGTCGAGGATTGTGCGAGGGGATGAGATGAGGTGTGGAACGTGTGAAAATTTCAGAAGACGTTACTCGTTGTCCGGGACTCTCGAACACTTCCCGAAATGGACCGAAATTCGGCCGGCTGATGACAATTAGGGGCGAAACTCGATCTTCCGGAGGGCCCTAATAGACAGATACTAGCCGTATCGCAATTAAAATCTCCAAGACGACGTGAAGGGACACAAATTAGCATAACGCGGAAGGAAAAGGAGCACGGGAGGTTGGTTTAGGCGCTGAGGGTAAACAACTGCCGCAAATGGATTCATTTCGCTTCGGTTCGAGAAAATGTCTCTTTATTACGCGCCTCTTCTTCCTCAACAGCCGATTGCGAGGAATTTGTGAGTCACGGAGAATTGCTTATCAGTCACCACTCTCGATTAGCGGACTCAAGATAGGGACCAGCTTGCCCTTTTGCGAGAACCAACGTTCAGAATTAGCACGCTGAGCTCAGAAATTCCCCGTAAAAGTCACATGTTTATTTTTACTCCAAACTCGCTCTCCAAACCCGTTCTCGAGCCGAATTTCAGCTTGCCAGTCGGAACCGGTGTCGGTGGCGTGTCATTTAGGTACCACTTTGAGTCACATTTCCATCGGGAGAGGAGATTCAGATGAATTATATAAGCACTCGCACACAGAATGACAGAACCTGTTTCACAACCTTTCATTTTATTTTTGTTTTTTGTGCTCCGGTTGCTTTTCCCCTGCCCAGGGCCCCGGGTCCCCCTCCTCTGATTCTGAATATCTGATCTTCACGAAAAATTTGCGGCTGAAAAGAAGTGTTATTTTTTGTACCTTTTAAAATGCTCCCTTATCGTGTCCTCGTGAGCGTCTTTGGGCAAGTTTGATACCCAAAGGTGTCGAGTCTCTCGTACCATTTTGTAGACGCCGCTGGGTCCTCATGGAGGCGATTCGAGCGCACTCCACATGAAGTTTCACGCCGTTCACTCGGTTTTAAATAAACTTTTCACGCTTTTCACTCTTCGAACTTTCTCGATTTTCCTCTATTTTCCTCGAATTTACTGATTTCCTTCAGCTCGCACTCCTCATACTAGGCGATTCGGAGACACGTCACCTCATATTTCCTCATTTCCTTATTTCGCCTTCGGAGCCATTTTTCAATTTTCGACTTTCCAATTTTTATGGATTTTCAATTTTCCACTCTCCTAATTTCCAATCGTTGCTGGATCTGCTTTTACATATTCCTGGTGCAATTTATTCCTGGCCTCGGATTTCTTCTCTCCTCGCAATATTTGCCACTGAATAAAATTTTATAATTTCCTTTTCTGCCGATTTTCCGCACTTTTCTAATACTCTGCGATTTCCCTTATTACATAAATTTTTAATTTTATATCATTTATTTTTTTACATTAATTATACACATTCAGAGAAGTTCACTAGCACATTTACAATTTATGTAGTATTTTCTTTTTAGCTTTCAACTTTAATTTTTTCCATTTACCAAACCACTGCAGCTTGCCTTCGTTGTGAGCAGAGCAAGTAGCTTTTATGCATTTCTTTTGGCTTTTCTCAATTTTCTTTCAACCACTGCACTATTGATGCTTCTTTTTGAACACCTATGCATGTTTTCTGTAGTTTTTCATGTAATTTACGGCATTTTAATTAGGTTTTCCAGCAAATTGTCTATCCTGATTTTCTTATACACGTCTTTCCGCGACGCTCTCAGGCGCAAAACTCACTAGAAATGACAGATCGGAACAAAATTAGACCCGTCTTCGCATTGCTGCCAAGACCCGTCTTCACATGATGACATCGCTCCTGGAAAGCGCGCAGTATGCGCAGTGTCTCCAGCCCCTGAAACGCCTAAAAGTGCGCCAAAAAGCCGTTGGCGTTTGAAAGTGACGTTTGTTTGTGTGTACACAAATCAACTGCGCGCAAAAAACGACGAATGCAGAATTGTTGGATTATTTCATCGAAACTAGCTTGAACGAAGCAGAAAATAATGCTGCCACTATCTTTCGCTGCTTTGTTTCGCCGATCGGCGTCGATTTCGCTCAGAGTGGGGCAGCGTTCTCGTCTTCTAGCGACGGAATCGACGGAAGAACCGGCCTACAAAGATTTGAAGGCTCAAATCGAAGGTAACTACTCGTTCTCCTGAAGCTCTCTCTCAATGGTCTATCCTCTTTCTTGCAGAAAAATACCCGAAAAGGCCTGCAGTAGTCAAGATATTTCAGAACTTACTCCATCTGTCCGAGGAAAACGCTTCAAATCTGTTCGATGAGGACCGAGCCAACATCGAGCTCCTGACGACGACGGAAATTTCCAAGCAGATAGAGCTGCTCTTTGCCAGAGGGGTGGACAGAGATGTGATGCTCCAGTACAGCTGGGTCATGACCATGAACCCGAAAGCCCTCGAAGTGAGACTCGGGATCCTCACGGAGATGGATTCTCAAAACGTCGGAGACTACATTCCTCTGATTCAGCTCAGTGTGAACAACTTGATGCGCATCAGGGAGAGGTTTGAGATAGAGAGGGACATTCTCAAGGGCAGCAATCGGGTGCAGTACTTGGCCAAGAAGCTCGGAGTCCCCGCAGTCAAAGTTTCGGAGTCGATTTGCAAGCACAGGTACCTCGTCCACATGGACTTCACTCGACTGGACGGAAACCTCGACCAGCTCCTGCACTACAACGTGGACCCCAAGAGAATCCTACGGAACCCTTTTGCTGTCCAGTACCAGCCTCACGTAGTTAAGGCTCGACTGGAGGCGGCCAAGAACGCCAAGTTCCCAAGAATCCACCCTCATCTAGTTCAGACGGGACAGAGGATCTTTGACGACACCGTGAAGCTTCAGACGGCCATAAACGAGGCTCTGGGGGATTCCAAGAACACAGTGGAGTACCTCAGCAAGCGACTGGGGTATCCTGTGGAGGAGGTGGAGGCCCACATGAGCAAGTGCCCCATGTCATTGAAAGTCAAGGCGCCAAAGGTGAAGGCCATGGTGGATTTCATCCTGAATGAGGCGAAGCTGGCCCCCGAAACCATCCTGTACTCGCCGAGGACGCTGTGTTTCGGAGTGGAGACCATCAAGCGTCGGTACAGGGAGGTCGTGAAGGCTGGAGGGAAGCTGCCGAGTCTGTCTCCGATATGCACCTCGAAACCGCTCTTCGAGAGGTACCTGAAGTACGTGAAAAGCCTGCAGAAAGAGGAGTCCAAGAGTCCATCTTCTTGAGCTCAGTTAGTAAAGTTAGTAATAAAAATTGTTAAAGACTTGAAGTTTTCGATAAGAAATATGGTAACCGAATCCATCTCCGTTTGTCTCAGGAGCATACAACTAACCCTTCAAGTTTTCAAAGGGTTTGAAAAACAGGACTTCAACTGCCCAAAATAATGGCGTTTCAAATGCATCGGAATAAAACTATCCAGGACCTGAAGTAACAGGAGTTAAATAATCCATCTCCAAAATGGACTAGCCCGTGAAGTTTGAATAATTTTTTATTAACAACTCGAAGCTAGTCAGCAGATAGCATTCAGCCCACGCGGATCGTCATGAGCTTAAAGGGTCTGTCCATCTGGGAGAAGTCAGCCTTGAAGCTCCCTGGCATGCCCTTCGTCCTTTGCGGCACCCCGATGTGCTCCAGATGGAACTTCTCCATCTCCTTCAGGAACTTGATGCGGTTCACCCTGTCGCCATCGAGAACCGCCTCGTCCTCTTCCATCGCAATGAAAGGCTCCTTCAAGTTCGAGGGCAGATTCAGATATACGTCAGAGCTCGAAGCTTGAGGCCCCGTTGGGGGAGGAGGTCCGTTCTGGGGAAAAGGGCCTGGTTTCTTTTGGGGAGGAGGCTTCTTCACCGGAGGTTTCTTCACTATTGGGTAGAACTGCTCCTCTTTCTCCTCCTCCGGTCGGGGTCCCTGGTAGTTCTCGAAGAAGTTGACTTGTGGAGTCGTCTCATTCCCACTCGGCAGGGGCTTGAAATCAGGCACAGGTCTTGAAGGCTTTGAAGGTCCCAGGAGTCCGTTGATCACGATTTTCGTGGGCCGCTTCTTGATGTAGTACTTCGTGGGGCCCTTTTTCAGCACAAACGACGTGGGAGATGGATTCACGGAGTTTGAGGTGGAGCTCACGAAAGCCAGAGCTGTCGGGGAGAGCTTTGTGGAAATGGGTCTCAGGCCGTCGAGATTCCCGTTGAAGGGATATGCGGCGACGTTTTTGAGCGAAGAGGCCGTTGAGGACGGGAAGGTGGGTCTCGGGTTGGCTGGAGATGGATTCACATGGAGCGGAGACTTGGTAGATACAGATACAGATTGACCGCTTGCAGCAGCTTTTTGTGGAGCTTCACGAAAGGGCAGCATGACGGTCCTGAGGGGGTCCTGCACCTTTGGGTCCACGAAGGAGTAGGGTTGGGGCTCGTCCTTGAGCTGCTTGGGCTTTTTGTAGACCACCTCGGTGTACTTCTGGGGTCTCTTGGTGGTCACGGCTGAGAGAAATAGGGGCTTCTCGTCCGCAAAAGTCGCGCTGAACTTGCTGGTAGAGTTTCTGACTGTCACCTCGGCAGCCTCCTGGTCGCGTGGGCGCTTGGAGGTCTTGAACTCATACGGAAACTTGTTCTTCTGCCGGAAATCTCTGCGACGCTTGTCGTTTTTGGCGCGTCTCTCCTCCTTTTCGGACGTCGGGTGGATCGTGGCTCGGAGTCTCGTGACCTCACTGTGAAAGGGTCGGTACTGCTTAAAATCCATAGGGTACCTCCGTGGCCGCTGGTTGCGGTACCTCGGACGCTTCTTGGGCTTGTGGTCGAAGTAGTCCTCCTCAGAGGAGATGAACTCGTCCTCCTCGGAGCTCTCGAAATGGGGCTTTCGAGGCTTCTTCAGGACGAACTCGTCCGAGCTGTCGAAGGCGGGTCTCCTGGGCTTCTTGAATGTGACCTTTTCCTCCTCGGAGCTCTCGTACTTGGGGTACTTCGGCCTTTTCTTCGGCTTCTCCTCACTCGACTCCTCCTCCTCCTCCACCGGGATGGACTTTTTCTTCTTTTTGATCACTTCGTCGGTGAGAAGCTCCATCGAATCTCTTGGCTTTCGCTGAGAAAACGGGGTCTTTTTTGTGGGGTTGAAGAAAATTGGCACCAAAATGGGGGTCTGGAAGCGGGTGCTGTTGAACTTGTGGGGGAACATCAGGTGGGCGGGGTTGAGGTTGTGGCCTTCTGAGGGCTCGTCCATAGAATCCTTGAAGCGATCAAACTTGAGGTTTTCTGGGTGATGGAAATTGTGGAGGGTAGGCGTGACTGGGAGGTTTTTCACCGTTCCCGAAGTGAAGTGAGGCTTTTCCGGGAAACTGTGGAAACTCGTGCCTTTCAGCTCAGGTGCAATGTAGTGGTCTTTTGGGTCGTAGGGCAGCGTTTTCACCGATTCCAGGGGATAGTTGGACCCCTCATTGTGGAAATTTAGCTTTTGAGGCTGGTGGTAACCGTTTTGAGAAGTTTCTGGAGAGAACGAGAAGTGATTCGAGACCTTAAAGTTCTCGTTGAGCGTCTCGTGCCCGAAATGGTGTCTTTCCGGGGCTTTCTGGAGGTCGTGGTGGAAGTTCTGAGCCGTCTCTGGAGAGAACGGGAAATGATTCGAGACCTTGAAGTTGTCGTGCGCGAAATGATGACTCTCCGGAGACTTCTGGTGGTCGTGGATTTGCTGGTGGTTCCTCAGAAAGGTCGAGGTGAAGGGGAACTTCTCGGGGTGCTCCTGGAAGTCCTTCAGCAGGTCCGACGTGAAGCCCTGCTGGAAGGTCTCCGGGGGGTATCCCTTGTCCATGTGCTCCTTCAGCTTCTCGAACTCCGACTCCGTAAAAACCGTGTTCCCGAAGAGCTCCAGGTGCTTGTTCCCGTGGTGGTCGGCAGTGTACTGGGTGGCCGAGGGATCCTTCAGGATGTCTATCGGAGCGGCATTGCTGTAGTAGTCCAAGGCCTGCTCGCTATGCATTGGGAGAAAGGGTTCATCTGCCTCGCTAGGTTTCACCATCGACGAGTGAAACTCGTTCACGATGATCGGTTCCAGTGGATTGACCTTCGTGAAGTTGCTTGCCGCTTTTACCGACGCCCCAGCCGAGTACGATGGATGGGCTGTAGCTGGCTCCTCATTGATAATGATGAGCTTGGACTCGCTCACGTCGAGGTCTCTGTTCTCGAGCCTCGGGATGCCCACAAAGTCCGAGTTGACGAACGTATGGGGACTCAGCAGGTCCTCGGGCTCCGTCGAGTTCTCGGGGATCTCAAAGTCCTGAAAGTCCTCGTCGTCGGGCATCAGTCTCATGCGCCTCTCGAGCGCCTGCTGGGGCTGGGAGCTCGGAGTCCGACCCTTGAAGAGCTGCGCGAACTTCTGCAGGTGCGTCTCCCCCGGATGCGTCGGCCGCTCGATCTGGGAGCTGAAGGTCTGGGGCACCTCGCTCTGGGCGTACGGGTCCTGGAACTTGCTAGCCTCGTGTCTCTCCCAGAAGTTCTCGTTCTCGCCGCTCAGATCCACGGCATTTCGCTCAAAGAGGTGGTGGTTGGTCTCCTCGTCCCTCCTCGACTTCATGATACGGTTGTAGGGACGGTAGTTCTTCCCCAGCAGCTGGTACAGGGCCGTCATGAGGGAGGGTGCTTTGGGCATGCTGGCAGACATCACGGACTGCAGCATGGCTCCTCCCGAGGCGACCATGAACTGCTCCGGACCCGGTATGAAGGGGATGCCCTCGAAGAAGGTCTTGCGGGAGGGCTGCTCAGGAGGTGGAGGCTGCAGAGAAGGCTCGGGGGTCATGTAGGAGGGTGGCATGTAGACTGGAACGTAGTGGAGCTGGGGTTGATCCGCCATGGTCCAGCCAAATCGGTAGTCGTGGTCGATGTCGGGAGGACGGAGGTCGTAGGTCAAATCCTCCTGGTTGAAAAGTCCGTGGGCGACGTGAGCGAGACACGGGAGCAGCAGGAGAGCCGACTTGCACATGGTAGCGGTCGTGGTTAGACTAAACTCGGTGAAACTCTACGTCGCCCTTAAATAGCCTCCGGAAAATTTCCCTTTCGCACTCGGGTCGTCGCATCATTGCACTCGTAATTGCACATGTGACTGCATTTATGCTCTACAAATTGAACGTTGCTGGCGTCTTTGGTTCTGCCGAGGGCCGTCGGAATAGTCGCTAGTGTCAAAGATGATGGTGTCAATGAGAACCCGATGGGTACGAAAGTGTGTCAAGCTGTGACCCAAGTGCAAGGCAGCTCAATGGCACTTTTCCACTAAATATTTTATAGAAATCAATTTTCATTGAGGTTCATACTTTTGATAATATCAATCTGAAAAGATATTTTAAATATTTATTTAGCAATCTAACACATCAATATTTTAAATCTAAATTTGATCTTTATAATAAACAAAATTTATAATGATGATTTTTTAATCATTAACCATGCCCTACAGGATGCAAAAAAACCGCAGCTCTCTAGCTCTGGTTCTCGAGTTATAAAATTTTGGACAGACATACAAAGTTTCGCTTCTTCTCAGTACCAAATCACTTTCTTAGTTCCAACCATCGGTTGAGGATAAATCGGTTGTAATGTCACACTATTTAATTACCTCCAACCCAGCTTTCAACCTCTAAATATTTTAAAGAAATCAATGCCTCGATAGCGCGTAACGTGTGATTGTTGCATGTTGCAGTCCTTTGAAGTGTCAGCCAACAGGAGTTTTTTATACGCAAGAATGGGGCTTCAGGACTTGAAATATTACCAATCAGAGACATTCACGTCAGTAGAAGCCTGCAACTGTGGCGGGATCGTGGAAAATTTTCAGTTTAGACCAGCAATTCAGCCGATTAAGTCATGGCTCGCAATCTGGAGACCACTTGGAAAATTCTCGAATTCATAAAAGTCTTTTTCGGGATCACCAAACTTGAAAACCCCAGACATGCCAGAGCGCAAAAGTTGTTTTTGGTATTTTTCATTGCGTGCGTTGTTTTTTATCACCTCAATCTGTTCTATTCCTTTTGGACCAGCAAAGACATCGCTTGGAAAATTTACTATGGAATCATCTTGATTGGGATCTTTTGCTCCTCGTTCTTGATGGTTCATTTCCTGGTGAAAATTGACTGTTACGAAGAAAAGCTGCAGTGGTGTGAGGAGCTCTATTCCCGTGATTTGGCAACTGCTGGAACTATGGAAGAGTGCAAAAAATCCTCAACCAGAGCCTTCATTTTATTTGGAGTAATCCTTCCAACAAGCTCTGTTGTGGTCTTCAGCATGCAGGTATTAATTTTAAGCCTGTACCTTGGAGAGCTTTCTGACCCCATGATGTTAACCGCTCCGCATAACACCCCCTTCGAAAAAATGTTGATGATTGTTTCTCAAATTGCGACCGTATTTGGAAGCCTAATAACTGTGGGGGCTATGTTGGGATTCATGGTTGGGATGAACCTGCATTTTTCTGCTTTGATCACCATTAAGATGGAGTTCTTGAGAGGAGTCACCCCGAAGTTGTCGGAGAAACAGTTTGATGATAGAATCAAGGAGTTGGTCGAGCTTCATTGCGAGCTTTTCGACCAGCAGCTATCCTTTCGCGCTTCACACTCAAACCAAATGCTCATTGTCGAATCCCTTACCTTCTCTTTGTATATTGTGGCATGAATAATTGCATTTTTTGCCAGGGAAATAATATTTGTGGCCATGTTATGCGTCGCTTCTACCTACATTTACGTTATTCCCTGCATCATGACCGAAAATATGTCAGATTCGCTTGATGATTTCCGAGGCGCAATTTATGACCTTAAGTGGTACGAGATGAGCCCGCAGCAGAGAAAAGTCCTGCTTCAAATCATGATCATGGCCGATCGGCAGAACCTTCTGCGCTGTGGACCCTTTTATGTCGTCAACTACGAGGCCCTTACCAACCTGCTGAAGAGAGTCTACGATTACGGACTGATCATCAACGCTCTCGTGGATCCAAAAAGCTTTTAAACTGGCTTTAAGTAAATGTTGGTGTCTATTGATATTGAAATAACTATTCAATGAATGTTGGAACTTGCTTTTGGGTGTCTATCAATGTGCAACTTAAGGGCTCTTGAATGTTCAGAAATGGCCGAACCTATACGAAATAAATGTTTGATGTTACAAATAAACAACTCTTTTCCCACGATCGCATTATTGCTATTAAGTCTTTTTGTTGCTATCATTTCGAGAATAGAAGAGCCACACTAAAATGACTTCTAGAGGTTCGAAAAAATTTTGTTTGGAATTGGTTTTGGAGCCCAAAGTGTTAAGGTCGATTCACAAATTAAACTACAGAGGAAAAATGTTATTAGTCTTATTGACCTTATTATAATTATATTATATATTATTTATGCTATGTATTTTGATTATTGTTTTAAAAATTTTTTTCCTCTTTATTTTAATGTTTGCTTTTCAAAATGTCCAAAACCACTTCTCTAGCTTGAAAACTTAATTTTTTATCAATTTTTACGACTTTGCCCGTTAAGCGACTTAACGGCGGCTACAACAATCACTTTACGCCGTGGTCCTAGCACTTAAGGGGGCAGAGCTAGAGCCGGTTGGACATTTTGTCCAGGACCATTTTGTCCAAGTATGTGAATCGACCTTTACTTTTAATAAAACATTTTAAACGAAACAACTCGGTAAATTTTTTAATAAGACAGGTTGTTTTCTTATGAGCTCTCTGGAAAAGCATTCTGCTTTTTTATTTACATGAATAATTTTTATCAAAATTTGTTGTGCATTAACTCCTAGTGGACCTTAGCTAGATTAAAAACTTTAACTTGGATATAATGAACTTTATTAGCAATAGTGTTTAATATAAATTTTCATAATTGCATAAAATCAATGAATTTCCACCGTGTCGTAGAAGCTAAGCTCTCACTTGAACTGCAGCGGGCATATCCTGAGCCCGATGACGCTCTTGCCGATCTCTGCCACGCCACACACGACGCACTGTCGCTCCTCGTACTCGGGCAAGTATGAGGCCCCACACAGGCTGCACTTTTTTTCAGGCTTGCCCCTGTAGATGGGCTGGAACGTGGCGCCACACAGAACGAACGGATTGTGCTCGTCATATGCCAGAGTGTGCTCGTCTACGGGGTTCACCTCACAGGCCTGGAGAATCTTGCGGGTCTGCTGGGCCACCTCTGGTCGGGGACCCAATTCGAGGAGGCGTCGAGCGAAGGAGGCAGCTGTCTTGTAGTTTTTCAGCTTGAAGAACATGTTGAGGGCCGTTCGGAGTGTCAGGATCTGGTGCACGGGCTGGAGGTTGCAGTGGGTGAAGTAGGCTGCCAGCTCGCACAGGCGCTTCTGCTCGTCTAGCGTGGCCTTGGGGAGGGACTTTCGGAACGTCTCCATCTGGAGCCCTACCACGTACTCCCTGTAATTGTGATTTAGGTTTTAAATTATTTTAGTTTCATCAACCATAGCTTCTCATACGCATAGCCAGACTTCTTTACCTCTTTTCAATAAAATATTTACTGTTGTGTGCTTTTTTTAAATCTAGCGAATCGTAGATCCACGTTTGACCCCTACCATGAACAGAGATGGGGAGAAGGGACATTTTCCTGACGTATTTCATTTGAATTTACTTAATTTTATTTTTTGAAAAATCATATCTTGTATCATTAGATTTGGTAGAAATGACCTTAAAAACTTTTAGTTATCCAGCCTAAATTCAAGTTGAGGTGAAGGCTATGAGTATAGAGGGATATGGTTCGAGTTATACATTAGACAGAAACCCTACCTGCAGATGTCCAGGAGCTGCTGAGCCTCTGCTATCTCGGATCTCG
The DNA here is from genome assembly GCA_963930915.1 of Forcipomyia taiwana. NCBI lineage: Eukaryota > Metazoa > Arthropoda > Insecta > Diptera > Ceratopogonidae > Forcipomyia > Forcipomyia taiwana. The sequence goes on along the minus strand of CAWVOI010000099.1, from coordinate 5,505,618 downwards.
TGTCGACTGCCAGGAGGGGAATACTGATCAGGATCTGCTTGAACTTGTCGATGGCTTCCGTGAACTTGCCGGACGTCGTGAGCTGGTAGCACGCTTGCAACTGGTCAATCAGATCCGTGAGGGCAAAGCCGGGGGTGGGCAGGAGAGCTCCCTTGGGTCCATCCTTGGCGCGATGCGGGTATGCAAACAGAGACGGCAGGTTTGGCAGGGCGGGAAGGGAGGTGCGGGCGCCCGCGAAAAGGCTCAAGAATATTTGCTTGTACGGTTCGAAATTGACAACACCCACTTGGTCGTTGAGGTGCCGGAATGCGGTCTCGAAGGCACCGGCTCGCACATGGTCGGCCACGAGTTTGGAGTTGTTGGTCCACGTTTGGGAGGGCGGGAAGCCGCGCGTTGGAACGTTGTAGAAGTCGTCACTTTTTACGTTGAGAGACTGAACCTTCTTTGCCAGCTCGTCTGGGAGTTCCAGGTCCTCCTCGACCTCCCATCCGGCACCCTCTCCTGCCTCACCTCGCTCGTTTCCGTCCTCATCCTCGTCAACTTTGACGTCATCGTCCTCGTCTTCGCCCCAACCGTCGGCTTCTCCTGCAAGGAAAGGTAGGTGTCAGCTGGCTTTTACCAAAAAAATAGGCTCCGAAAATTCGATAAAAAATAGGATAAAAAAGCTTACCATCATTCAGCGCCAAAGGTTCAGCCAGCAGAGCCTGGTTGACGTTGGAGGCCTTCTGAAGCGACATGGCGCCCTCGAAGAACCCCTTCGACATCGTCAGAAGCGGCCAGTTGGTCTCCGCCTGCTGAACGGGGACCGGGGGCTTCAAGAACTTGGCTCCCTCCTTCACCTCCGGCAGAGGTTTTTTCTCGGCCACAATGTCGGCCGCACACTGAGCTGCTTCCTCCTCGTATCCGTGTGTGGCAGCCGTCAAGTACGCCAGAGACTTCTGGTTGCAGTTCCGCAGGATGTTTATGCGCTCTTGGACGTCTCCGAGCAGCAGAGCTCCCTGGTACTGGGCCGACACGTCTTTCCGGATCTCGGCAATTTTGTTCATTTTCTTCAACTTTTCCAAATTGCCAGTGATCAGGTAGAGGAACGAGAGACGGTCAAAGTTTTTGGTGCGCTGGTAGCACATCTCGACAACCTGGTGGTTTCCCTGGAGCAGGGCAGCCTGGCCAAGGCGGTCCCAGCACTGCTTGTCGTCTAGAGCCTTTGCAGCTTCGAGAGCCACTTCGATGTTGCCGCATTCCAGGGCGAGAGCGAACCGGGTCTTTTCTTCTTTCACAAAGTGAAGAGCGACCTGAAAGTATATTTAGAATGTTTTAAATTTTCACATGGAAAGTATAGAATATGGATGTCTGAGCAGTCTCAAAGGAAACAGGATTTTATCCAAAAGTGTATCTGGGATGAAAAAGCCCTTCTTATAAATTGGAAGTCGGCTCGTCTTCAGCTTAGAACTTTTTTGAAAAATGAGCTTTTAAAAGAAAGAACTTAAGTTCTCCAACGATATGCTTGGATTAAAATTGCTTTAAGGGTCTAGGTGTAAGAGGCATTTAAAAAAGACGGAACGATCAAAGTTAGGGTAAAAAATTTGAATTGAATTTTTCTTGGAGATGGATTCTTTGAGGATCAAAAAAATGTCCCGAATTCGTCCCCTTTTCGAGCCAAAAAAACTAGCTCATGACTCACCTCAGGATATCCCTTCTGTTGTAAGTAAGCGATGATGCTCTGGCCCACGAGCTTGGCGTTGCGGACCATCTGGAGCACCTCCTCGTACTTGCGATGGATGAGAGCCAGCTTGAACTTGAACTCGGTCGTGTCGATGTTCAGCACCCGGGTCTTGAGCTCGCGGTCCAGACAGAACACCTGGCTGCCCTTGACACGCGTGATGTAGATGGGAAGGTCCAGGGTGCGGATGATGCCGTGGTCTCCATCCACAATCGCGTACTTGATGTGGGTGGCTGTGGTGTAGATGAAGACCCCAGAGTCGTCCCAAGCGCCACTTTTGACCCGCGTGCTCTCGTGAATGGAGCAGAGCATCTCCAACTTGCGGTTGCAGATCATGAGGACGTGCTTGGCGAGCAGAGCGACGTGCGACATGTCCTGGGACCACACAACGTACTTGCACTTGGCGATCTTGACCTGTGTGAGCGTCTTGAGCTGCTGCACGTCAAAGAGCGTAACGTGGTCGGTCTCCCGCAGTAGCAGCATGCCCGTGCCGGCGTAGAAGATCTCGTCGCAGGCCGGCGCCTGGATCTTCTTCGTAACCTCGTTCTTGTTGTTCTTGATCACAAGCTGGTTGCTGCGATCTAGCACGGCGAAGCGGTTTCTCGCAACCCACAGGGCCGTAATTCCGGACGCGCGCTTGCTCTCAGACTCGGAGCTCGAGTCGGAGTCCTTGGGGATGGTGTAGAGGTCGTAGGTGCTGTTCTCGAGATTGGAGGTGCGAGTGCAGAGCAGGATAGCGTTGAGGGCCGGGTTGTAGCTCATGCTGTGGAAGGGCGACTTGCTTCCTCCTCGAACCTGCAAAAGGACGTAAGATTAAATAGGCTGAAGGAGATGACCAAATTAAAAAAAAAAATTTTAAGGGGATCTTCATGTTAGAAATATCAATAAAGTTTCCTTAGGATCAAACGTAGATTGATTGTTGCTTGGTGCAAATAATAGAATACGTTAAGTTCTCAAAGTTGATATTGATAGGTGGGGTAAAGAAATTGTCTGTGAAAGTCCCTTTTCCACCTAAGCTCTGCTCACCTGCATGATAGCCGAGTCCTTCGTGGTGGTGAAGTCCAGCTTGCGGAGACACCGTTCCTTGATGTAGTAGAGGATGTTGCCGTGGACGCTGTAGGCAGGTCGCTCACGCTCCAGCTTGAAGATTACCATGCCTCCATCGTGTCCGGCCGCAAACAGGTTTAAGTTGGGATGCGCCTCCAAAATCCAGAAACGCTCGTTCTCACGCCTGAAAGTATGCAAGCACTGGCGCTTCGTCATGTCCCAGATGCGAATACTCTTGTCCTCGCTGTTGGACATTATGAGCTCCTGCCGTGGGTGGAAGAGGACGCACGAGACGTTATTGTAGTGCCCGCGACACGTGTCCACCTCCCACGCCTTGTACTCGTTCATGCGCCACAGCTTGATCTGGCGATCGTCGGCTCCCGAGACGATGAGCGGCAGGTTGGGGTGGAAGCTGGCCCAGTTTACTCCGCGGTCGTGGCCCTCCAGGACATGCTTCACGACGGCATCCGGTTGCCCGAACAGGTCCGTGGCGTTCGGGTTCTTCAGGTGGTCGTCGAGGCCTCCAGGCCCGGGAGCCACGTTCTTCTTGCGCAATCCTGGAATTTCGCAATCATTAGACTTTTTTCAATCAAACGATCGTATGTTTTGGGCCTTTTTTTGTAACAAATAAATTCACTTCACAAGTAATCAAGAAAGAGTCTGGGTGGCCTTTCTCTAAACTTTTGATTGAACGAAATAATTTAATTCAAAAATCAAAACCCTGAGCAAGTAGAAATCTTTGTCCCTCTAGAAATTGCCTCTGTGGTCAGAACTCACCCGAAATGTCCCACACTCGGACAGTTTGATCTAGAGAAGCTGATACGATGGTGTCCTCAGTCGGGTGGAACTGAGCGCGCATAACATAGTGGTTGTGGCCCGACAGGACGCAGATGCAGGTTCTCGACTGCCAGTTCCAGATCCTTATTGTCTGGTCGTCCGAGGCGCTCAGAATCCACGGGTACTCGTGATGGAACAGCGTTGTCCGGACATAGTCGACGTGTCCAAGCAGCGTAAAAATACAGCGACGTTGCTTGTAGTTCCAGACCTTTATCTTGAAGTCGTCGCCACCGGACACAAATAGGGGCTGCTGGATGTGGAAGCAGATGCCTCGCACGGGCCCATCGTGCTCATCGAACTTCTCTAGGAGCGTCGAGATCCTGTAATCCCATAGTTGGATGACGCCGGAATGCAAACTGGCCAAGATCCAGGGCCTTTTGGGGTGGAATGAGAGTCCCTTGACTCTGGCCGATTTTGTTTCGAAATTTGTCAACATTTCGCCGTACCGAGAGTACTTCCAAGTCTCAATTCATACACTTGAAACTGTTGGGAAGGGGCTTAGAGGGAGCTCGGAGATTTCTTGGTTGGTTTTAATGCTGAAAATGGCTCAAATGCACTTTTTAAATTCCACGTCTCCACGTCTTCAACTTTTTCCTAGACTAGTAAGTTTCCCCTCCCTAGACCAACCTATCCGAGCCTCCCAAATATTTTTTTGCGGAATTTCAAACTCAAACACTCCTTTTTCAGAGGTTCTTTGGTTGAATTAGACAAGGCCAAGCAAGTGGATTTTAATTTAGCCCGATTTCCATGCATTTTGGCTGTTTTCAGTGGATTTAAAAATTTAACGGACATTTTAAAAACCATACATTTTAAAGGGAATAGCAAAACAAAAAACATATCTCATATCAGATTTATCAAAAAACAGACCAGAAACATCGCCACCCACAAAAATGGGAAGATCCCGAAGCAAATCGCCCAGAAAACACAAGAAATCCAGCAAGAGCCGCAAGCGGAGCAAGAGTAGAAGCCGGAGCACGTCAAAGTATGAGAAGTACGAGGACCATTATAGCAGCAAATACGAAAAGAAATATGGGTTCGTGTCCGCCATTAAAAATTCTTGAAAATTGCAAAACACAGATCGATTTTGCAGAAAGAGGTCGGTGTCAGTTTCGTCGGACAGCAGTGGCAGAGATTCGAGTGACTATCGACGAAAGAAGCATAAAAAACACAAGAGAACGGAAGTTGAGAGATTAGCCGAGATGGAAAGGCAGAGGAAGCAGAAGGAGGCGGAGCAAAGGGTCAGTGAATGTTGATAACTTTTACATTCTTGCGGGCATGTTAGTTAAGGGCCTAGAGTAATTGTTTAGTCACACAAACATTTCTTCTGAAGGATTTTTTGGAGAAAATGGGAAGTTCTTTTTTATCACAAGAAGAACAAAGAACCTAAGTGACCAGAGGCAGAATTCTTAATTGAAAAGGAGCAATTTTAGACCCAACTCGCAACTAAGCTGAGAGAATCAAAATGTTTTTCATTTTCAACTTTCCCCAAAAAATATTTTTGGTGCATTTTCAGCATATTGCCAAAACTGCACTATTGTGGCCGCTTTGCCGTCTGTCTGTCTGAAATTTTATAACTCAAGAACCAGAAGAGCTAGAGAGCTGCGGTTTTTTGTTTCTTGTAGGGCCTGGTCTGCAGGGGTGCAGGCTAACAATTTTAGACCCCTACCCCCTCTTGGGGGGGGGGAAATGGGAGGTGTTTTACGTTTGTATGCAACTCCTTATATTTCATCCGATTGAGCTGAAATTTTAGTATGTTGTAGTCTGTGTCAAATCTGGCAAATCATGGTACGGGGACGGAGCTAGGGGCCCTCAAAGTTTGGTCTTTCGAAATCTTTGAAAATGCACCCTTAAGCTTAATCTCCGATTTTGCTTTTTAAATATTTTTTAAAGATTTCTCTAATTTCATTCGTTTTCTTGCAGCTGATTGAAGAAGAAGCCCAAAAGCGAATAGAGCTCCTGGTGAAAAAGCGCGTCGAAGAAGAACTCGAGAAACGCAAAGACGAAATCGAGCAAGAGGTCGCGAAGCGAGTGGAGGCAGCAAAGCGCCAAATGGAGGCGGAAATGATGCTGGAGCTAGAGCGACGGAAAGCTCATGCGCTGGAAGAGCAACGGAAGCGAGAGGTACATTTAAATTTCTATCATCAATTTTGGGATGAACCTGATGTGCGGAACCGTGCGTGTGGTTCGTGATAAAAAAAACCTTGTGTGGCTCCTGTGATGGCAATGGATACCCATTGCGTAACCTCAACACAACTTTTCTAGAAAAACCTACAAATATAGAAACTCTAAACTGGATCCTAGGATTCAAAAAGACTCTGAAGGAGAAATATAAATTTTTGCCATGATGGAACATGTATTTTTGGCGCACAGAATTCAGATATGCGAAGCTTTATTGTTACCTCACTCGAAGTGGAAACTGAGCCTTTCTGCTTCCGGAAGTAAAAACAAAAAAAAAACAATTTCTTTTTGAGAAAAAACATTTCTTAGAGATATGTTGTCTAGATCGGTCGGTGTCTCGCTTGTTGGATCACTCTCTCTTGCAAAGTAGTAGCAAGCGCGTACAAATGCCAATGAATAGATAATCAACGCTCTTTTCAGGTATCCATTTGACATGATAAGTATAAACATTTATATTTTTATAATTTATAACTTACCTCCAACTCCTCCTCCTGTTTTTGAAGAAAATAGGCGCTCGAGGGAGGTCTGAAGCTCCCAGTTTCGGAGCGGGTCAGGCCTCCCTTGACCTGGATGGTGCGTTTTTGGGACGACGAAGGTTCGGGGACGGGAGAAAAGGGCACCATCGAACTCCACCAAGGCTGATGTATTGAGGAAAGGAAGCAAAAGCGGGGACATCATTAACGTTTGAATATTTTATAGGAGGAAGAGAAAAAGAAACGGGAAGAACTCGAAAGTATTATCGCTGAGAACAACCGCAAGATCGAGGAGGCCCAGAGGAAACTTGTAAGGAGCGAGTCCGGAATCCAGAACGAGAGTCTAACTGGTGGATTTTTTGCAGGCGGAAGACCGATTAGCGATGATCGAAGAACAGAGAAAAATTGACGAAGAGCGGCAGAAAATGCACAAGGAGCACGAGAGGCGCGTCAAAGAGGAGCAGAAGGTCATTCTAGGCAAGAATAACTCTCGGCCCAAGCTCTCGTTCTCCCTCAAACCAGTTCTCTAGGTGCTTTTAAGTTGTGTGCATGCTCCGTAGAATGTGGATCGAGTGACTCTACTTGTTAATTTTATTTACTTTAACCCCTTAAGAAGAGAGTGAGCCTGGCACGAACTTTCGAATCCCTCTACCTAATAGACTTATGTATTGCAATTTGCCAAGCCAAAACCCAACTCTACTCAATTTTGCACGCGCGAAAGAGGTAACAATAAGGTATCGTGATAATAATTTGACATAAAAAGTAGGACGAGAAGTCTTACCTCGGAGAAAAAGAAAAGCAAAGTGTAGATAAATTTCTTAACTCCTTTAGCAAGTGTTTTAGTTCACTTTGAAAGCAACAAGAAAATGGAAAATTGTCTAAGTCAAAAGAGGAAGGAAGAATAAAGCAAAGTATGAAGCAAAAACATGTTTATTTAGATCTCAACTCTGTAATATAGGGCGGCTATGCTAAGCTACAAGGTTCAACAATTTTATTATCTTTATATTGCTCGCTATTGAAGTGTGTACTCGTGGAAGGGTTGCTCGTGTTTACTTCGATGCGGTTTTGAGTACAAGGATTTCAAGGACGATGGCCCACTTTCAAGCGAGCCCGGTCGTGTAACTCGGCTTCGTTTGAATCGGCAGTAATTTTAGATTTGAGCGTAGATTTCCTTGACTGGGAAACTTTGCTGGCGCTGCATATTTTTTCCCCAAATTTATACAATTCATTAATTCTTAAAACAAATTTTCTATTGCATAAAAGAGAATAACAGACTTCAAGAATGATTTTGAGATGGAAAGAGACCTTCCCAAAAAAAAATTTTCCTTAGATGTTGGCTTCAATTTTGAAAGAAGAGGACAATTCTGACCATTTGATTTAAAAAGACGATTTCTGACTTTGATTCGTTCCCCAGAAAGACCAGAAGCGTCACAAGGACTTGAAAGAGGATAGACTGGACATGATCTTGGACCTTTTTAGACCAATATGGACCCTTGAAAATTTTCCTAAGCCACTGGACTCAAACGTCCCTGAAAACCCCCGAAAAACCATTTCTCACGAGAAGACGAACGGACTCACGCAGCTGCCAGCTCATCGTCGTACTGCTCGTCGTCGGGCTCATCCACCTTGGAGTCCTTGAGGACACGCAACCGCACCGGAGACCTCCTCGGCGACTTCTTCCGCTGTTTCAGGAAAGTGCCGGTCTTTGAGCTCGCTCCCAGCACCTGCGACGTGAAGTTCTCCTTCTGAGCCCGCAGAATCGTGTTGTACTTTGCCCTCCAGGCCTTCAGACTCATGCCCACGGCATAGAAGTGACTCGGGGGCTGGTTCTGGATCCCGGCTGCTGCATTCTGGATCCTTGCTAGATTCGCCGTGCTCGAGGCCTTGCGGATCTTCTGCCTGATGATTGACACGTCACTCTCGATGTTCTTGCACTTGTGGAAGGGAACGGACTTGGGTTTGGGAGACGGCGAGCAGTCCGAGTCGTGGTCGTCGTTGAAGATCGCCAGATTGGAGGTGGAGGAGTTTCTGCTGGACGAGGGCTTCTCGGGTTCCAGGGAGTTGTCCAGCTTGCTGCCCAGACAGATAATCTCCTTGCTGGCGGCAGCTGAGAGGTTCTGGTCGGACTCGGTGTGGCTGTCGTCGGCCGTCTGAGAGGAGCTGGTGAGCTTGGGGCCGCAGGACGTGTGGCGTCTCACGTAGTCCAGCTTCGTTTTCTCAAGCTGCTCCTCTATGTCCTCTCCGCGGGAGCTGTGACGCAGAAGAGACCTCCTTTGGCCCACCCTGGCGCGTGAGAGAGACGAGAGCGTGATGGGACGCTTGTAGACCATGTCCCGTCGCAGCTTCTTCTGGTTCCGCTCCTCCTCCTGCTCGTACTTGGACTTGAGGTTGAGGCAGTCGATGAGATCCATGATGACGGGGGAGTGCTGGCGGGCCCTGAGGGGTGAGCTGGAGCGCGTGAGGCTGAGGAAGGTTTGGAGGGACCGGCCGGGGGAGATCCGGATGCGGTCCTTCTTGGTGGACTTCGGGACGATCCGGTGGCCACGCAGGGACAGGTTGAGGCCCATGTAGGCGGGGGTCTTCGGGATGACCTGCTTGAAGATCATCACAAAGGCTCCCGTGTCCGCGTTCACGTCGGCTTTGCGGTCTATGGTTACTGGAAAAAGCATTTGTAGATTTATCAATACAGTAGAGTTTGCGAAAGATGCCTAGGTTCACGTGGTATCAATAGTTTCGTCCTCTTCCCTGACATTTTTACTACGCGAATTCTACTGTATCATGATTTCTTTATCAAGGGGTTGCAGGAGTGACTTTTCACGCTAACACGCCCACGGGCCATGAGCTTCAAACCGACACGTCAATAAATAGACGTTTTGCAATTTTTCACATTTTAGAGATTTTATAAACCCCCTTTCAATTAGAGGCCCACGAGCTGGTACTCGAAAAAAACCTCCAATACCAGCTAATTTAAGACTCTTGCCTTTTGGTTAAAATACTAATACATATAGTTCAATTTAATTTAATCAAATGTTAGAAATAGAATAAATATTTAAATTTAAAAAAAAATCTTTTTGAATTTTTGAAGATATTTTTGAACGAAAAATGTGTTTTATTTGATCCCAAGAGCCTCTCTTCGGTTAGAAGCCCACAATTTATTTGAAAATTTGAATACATGGGAAGAATTTGAGATACTTAAGGCCCAATTGGTTTTTTTTTCGAATAGAAGCCCACCATGGAGGCTCGTAAGCAGGAAAGACAATAACAAAAATATCACGAAAATATATTTATAAAAATCCTTTTCTGAGTGGTTACGTCTCTGATTTCCACTCACCTTTAATGCAATCCTCGACACACTGGGGACACAGCCTGGCCGTGACACTCGTACTTGGCGCCAGATCCGGACTCGAGTTGATCTCAATGAGCCACGGGTAGAAGTCCTCCGATATCATAAAGTCCGCCCCGAACAGCTCGAACGTGTTGGCCCTCCTGTCCATGGTATCCTGAGATGCCAGCATGGACCCTGTGATGGCCTTCTGCATTCCCGGGAATATCCTCTCGTGCCACATCTCTGGCTTCCCTATCTGTCTCAGGTACGCCTGGAACGTGTGGCAGTCCCACATGTTCTCAACCGGTAGACGCTCGTCTCGTGGGGCATTCGTGTACTTTTTCTGAACCGCGTGATTCGTGAGATGCACGGACTCGTGGTAGTTTGTGAGGTTGTACTGCTGCGAACTGAACCGGAGGTAGCTGTCCTTGTAGAACCAGATTATGAGGGGCTGGACGCTGGTGATGAGGAACCACTGGCGGATGTCGAACTTGGTGTTGTGGATGATTAAGGGTCGCTCTGGAATGAGGAATGTGGGAAACTTGAGGGTTCTGGGGTATGCTATGCTCATCCCGTCACTGCCCAAGCTCGAAACCGACTATTTACGTATTTTATCGTAGTTAATTTTCATTTGATTTTCGGCTGGCTTGCGAAATTTGTCTTTGCATTTAGGTTAGAAAGACGGGGTGAAATTTTTCCAGGAGTCATTTTTCCAACAATTACTTTTTAAGGAGCTACTTTAAGAACTCTAAATCGCATTAAAAACTTCGGGCATTTAAAATTAAACTAATTTGGAGCTTAAATAAAATATTTCACTTTGGTTAGCATGGCCGCTGATTTTGATCTGAATTTTACTCATATCGACCACCGATGAGTCTCTGAGACTCTCACTTTGGAGACATTTTTATATTTCTGTGTATGAAATGTCAAGAATTATCTATGGTTGGATTATTGGAGTGAAAATTAAATTGGTTTTTGAAATAATTTTATGAGATAAATATTTTTCACTTTCCACTTTTTCTTTATAAAGGGGTTTTCTGAATCCTTGAAAATTTATTTTAAATTTTTACGTCAATTTATTTCTTAATTAAAAATCTGGAAATTATAATTTCCTAAAAGATTTCAACTAGCTGAACACAGGGGCTTATTAATTGTTTTGATTTCAATGCTGGATTAAATGACGGAAAAGGCCTTCATTTAATTAAAACAGTAAAATGAAATTGTGTGAGTTAAAAGTTAATGTTTTGAATATTTTTCTGACTTATAGCCCATGCTCTTAACTTTTCAGAATGTCCAAAACTAGCTTTGTGAGTTTAGAGCGTTTGAAGTCCCCCCTCTAGTCCATCGCTTACCAATGTACTTCTGAACCACGTATCGAGTCTTCGTGACGATCGGCGGGTTCACCATGCCCACGATCTGCTTGATGTTGTTCATAAGCTGGATCCCCCGACCGCGACACTTGTTGCCGGGCTTCACGATCCAGATGTTGTAGAACCCATCGAGGCTGTACTGCGGACAGAAGGGCTTGACGTCGTCCAGCGTCCTCTTGGCGGTCGCCAAAAGCCCCTCCATGCTCATCTCCATCTCGGGGGACTTTAACTTGGCCCCTTCGTGCGTCAGCAGAAAGTGGTGCGTGAGAAAGACGTCCCAGTCGTGGTCCCACAGCCCGCTTCCGGGGTCCTCGTGGCTGTCGATATCACAGTGATTGCTAGAGTCGATGAACTCACGGCACCTCTGGAGGGCGAAGGAGACGCTCGAGAGGGGAACCTTGCCGTCGGGGTCCGAGATGGCGGCGAGACCCTCGTGGGCGTACTTCGACATGAGCCACTTGAGCAGGCCGATGCAGGCGGTGATCCGGAAGTCGTCGATGAAGTCGTGCAGCTCCTCGGGGTTCCAGACGTTGTAGCAGCGCGGGAAGTAGGTCTCGGCCGTGCCCTCCTCGTAGAACCAGTGGAACTCCTTGAGAGCCGAGCACAGCCCCTCCTTGCTGGTGAAGGGCGCCTTGCAGAAGCGGTTGATGAGCATCACGTGGTTCTTGCTCATCTCCACCCAGTCCGACTTCTCGCGTCTCGCCGTCCAGAGCAGGTCTACGGTGGCGTGCTCCAGGAACCGAGACATGATGTTTCTCTCGCACTTCTGGATGAAGGCCCTCCGTGACTCCCCGGGCCTCCTGCTCGGCAGACTCTGGACTAGCTCGTCGATGAGGATGCCACTCGTGTTATTCCCGTACATCTTGCGGTGCGAGTCCAGCTTCTCCACCCATCCCCGGTCGTTCATGGCCTTCCGTACCGTGTGGAAGCAGCCCCTCACGGTGAAGATCTTGTGCGCCTTAATGGCCTCCTGCACCTTTTTTCGGAGCTCATTGAGGCGTTCCGACGAGATCCAGTTGGTCTTGTAGGCCGGCACGTTCCGGGGGATGGGGACGCAAGCGTCGCAGTCGAGAAGGGACAGACACTCGCTGGCCGCTTGCTTGGCGGCAGCGGAGGCCGTAGACGAGATGGAGTTTCGAGACACGCTGGAGCTCGCCGGGGCGCTCTTGGACGCCTTACTTCCACTCCCAGACTCCATCACGGCACTCAGAACACGAGCAACCTGTTGAAATCCGACATTTGCGTCTCTCACTACTCTTTTCAATCGCACGGTAGTCGGTACTCAATGAATGGATGAATGAAGTCTATTAATAGGCGGTACGATATGATTTTATCGTAAATCATAAAATCGATTCTCTATTTTTAGGCGCTTAAGTTGCACTTTTACTTCTTATCAGTTACTTGCTAGCTCACTTGTCTCCCTTTCTGAGTCACGAGGGCTTCAGCTTCCCCCGATTTTTGCCGAGTTTTCTTCTTCCTCCCTTTTCCCGAAAAAAAAACTTCACTGGAAAAAGGGGACTCACTGAAACCACGGATTCTCAGCGATTTTCTCCATTTCTGTCCCCAAAACTGTCAAAACTATTCGGTTTGAAGGAAAGGGCGCACTTTTTCGCGAGTTTCGGAGCCCTTCTGAGCCCGAAAAGTCCCCAAAACTCAAAACTGTGTCAAATAAATTTCCACTGACATCGCACTAACGGCTTTTTCCACGACTTATCAAACCGAAAGCTAGGCAACGACTAAACACATTTATGTAAGGGTATTTTATAACTTTGATCGGAGTTGCAGTGCATTCCTCGCGCTCTCTTGGGTGTATTAAATTACGGCTATGGGCTGGAAACGGAGGGAAGGAACTCATCGCGCAATTTCGCATGTGGAAAAGTGGAAATCCAGGGTTGAAAAATAATATAGCCTGGAGTCTCCTCGTGTCGGTTCTGAGACATTCTAAAAGATTTGAGGGACACAGTTTTTCTTCCAAATGGGTGGTTTTAGGAGATTAGCCGTTTCTTGCCGTCCCAAGTATGCTGAATTTTAGGGAGATTCAGCATTTGAAAAATGGAGCCAACGAAATACGTTTCCAAAGTTTTTGGGCCGAAATTCTGAAATTGAATTTTAAATATTTTTCCTGAAGTGTTTGCCTGAATTTTAAGTTTTCTCGCAAAACCAGTCTCTAAATCCTTAAAATGACTGGGAAACATGTCTCTAGAGTTTTCGAACCAAAACAATGGCAAATACGTTTCACCCAATGATTTTGGGACTTGGGGCAAAAAAAGTTTTGCCGCAAAAATGATCTCTGAGGTATGGAGTTTTGAGCCATAAAAAGTTCAAGAAAAAATCTTTTCACCTGCAAATCAAATTTTAGCCAAACCTTCGCTGAAACAAAAATATTACTAATAAAACTTTTAAAAGGCAAGGTTTCCAGGCTATTTCCTTAGTCTACTGTGGACGAAAACAACTGGCTTTCCACCGCCCGTCCTCACTCAATTTAGGCGGAATGCGGAAAGCTCGTGACGACGCGACGTGTGAAGTGCGAACCTTCGGGTCAAGTACAACTGCGAAAACTTTTTCAATTAGGCTCCAATTGGTCTGGCTCCATGTACAAGGCGCATTTCCGGTTGACACTCTACTCTGCACTAATTACGCGAGTCCGACGCCAAGGCAACTTTTCCTTCAATCATAGCGTCATCGAAGCGCAACTTTTGCCCAACAAACCCGCCCACACCCGACACGTGCACGAGAGCTACAAAGTGTGGAGCCTCGCGTCAGGCCAAAGTTTCCTGTAACATTTTCCTTCTTCTCCATATCCCATCACCAACTGGTACTGACTCCTCTATACACCTTCTACGTATATGGGCTCGACTCCGAGAGACGGAGACGTTTATTTTTAATTCTCCCGAACGGAATTGCCTGCACGTCGACCCGCCAAACTCCAACTTTGTCTTCCACATTTCATGGCATTAGCCCATAAAGCGGGTAGCGGGGCAATTTGGGTCTTTATCAGCACACGATCTTCCCCAATTCAATAAATTCCGGGTCATCATGTGTCAGCTCGGGGAGTACATTTACCGTGACCGAGGAAATGTGCAGGATCATCATCGCAGGTGTTCGGATTCAGTTCAAGTTCCGGAAGAAAAGTAGGCCAGGCACGCTTCCTCATATCTGTGCGCTTGCCCTCTTTCGCCCTGCCTTGCACCCAACGAGTGACTGTGACATGCAAGTGTATATCTACCCGGTGCCAATACAGAATTAGCACCGACCGAAAAATGTGAGTCAAGGATAATGGCATTAGCAAAATCACAACAGCAACAATTTTTCGCCGTTTGTCTGCTGCAAATTATATTTATTAAGAGAGTTTGGGTATTAGATTCATGCACGCAATAATCGCGGAATCGCTTTTCGCTCACACTTTGGGGGGCATTGATTGATTCGATCGTGGTTCAAAGGTGTCGTTTATGGGCTTTACGAGCGATTACGGCAATCGGCCTCAGCGCCTTTGTAGCGCCGACGGAACCGAGGTCGTGGTGCCACTTAAGGACGAGCTAGTTTTCCCCTTATCATGAGACTGACTAAGGAGGAAAATAGGTCTTTTACGAGCTTTACATAAAATATAGGGCACACCTCATCGAAATTATTGTTATTCCTTATGAAAAGAAGTACCCAGTAAATCGAAATAAACTATCCAAATTCAAAAATTGAACGGTTGATTGGATGGTCTTGTCACATTTACATCGTTAGCTGAAATTTTCTTGATCTTCCATGACCATTTCGACATCTATTCAAAAAGTACCCCAGATCAAAGTCAATAAGTTCTGCCGAAATTGCAAAGAAAGATAAGCTCTCTATACTAAATTACTTGCCTCCTGAACAAAAATTAGATACCCTGAGACGAGAAGAAGTTCCACAAAATGAGCTGGGAGATTTGTTGTGGTGGACTGGTGCGTTAATATTAAAGCTTAAATAAGCCCAATTCCTTTGATTTATGGAAGCTTAAGTTTTGTGAAGTCATTATTTTCTTACCCAAGTTCTTCTGCAAGTTCAAAGTATCATTGTGCCATTGATAAGACGAGTGTGTAGCCGATTTATACAGAAGAAACGTCCTCACGTCCTTAAAATCTAGTCCTGAAAACGACAGCTAAACCTATGGTCCCACATCGGAGCAAGTTAAACGAAGTTTATGATTATAATAATGTATTTTCGTTTAAATTATAACTTTATACTCGTATTGAATATAAGAAGTAAGTACAGAATATTTTATTTTGATCCTTTTCGTACGCGCGTGATGATGAATATTGTGAAAATGTTCTGTCGCCCCTCTGAGCGAACCTTTTCTCGCGAAAAGGGAGCCAGGGGGCTTCGGATGCTGCTATTCTATTAATTAATGATCTTCAGTCCATTGTTATTACACTATTGTGTATCATTTAGTTTTACTGTGTGTTTTTTGTATGGTTCAGTGATCTCCTTGTACACGACACTTTTGCTAAAATTTTGTCTGTTTTCTTCCTATGAAAAAGGCACAAAATACTTGTGGGTACATACAATGTTTAATCTGGCGCACCTTATAATTGTAGTCATTAAGCATTTCTCTTACTCTCAAGATTCTCAAAAACGTCGGAAACTGGGAAATGAAATTGATACGATGATGATCTCAGATAAATAACAAAATGGCAGTGGGCATAAAAATTTTACACGATAAGTTTAGTTGCTAAATATGTTGTATATGCAAAAAGTACAGAATAAGGAACAACGAAATTTTCAACAAAAAATAGAATTTTTGTGCCCAAAAAGGAAGCCTAGTGTCTCCTCTTGCTTACACAAGATGTTTTCTCTCATTTTCAAATTAGTTAAAATTCTTATCTTCTTCATATTTATCGCTACCATAACGTCTAAGCATTACTGTTATCCTTAAGAGTACTAAAGTTGTTGAAAAACCTAACTTAATTGTGTACGAATACCGATTTAGTGTTGAAGCATTTTCACATTACAACTTTGATATATAATAAAATTTAAACGATTTCAGTAGAAACCAGCTAAACTGGACATTATCGTTATGTTAGTGAACGGACCTTAGTCTCTCTTTGATAGCCGTCCCTCGGTGACTCGATATTCAGACGCAGGCAACTGAACGAGATAGCTTTTGATTTGAAGATGAACTGCTGAGGTTTAAGACATTTTTTAATGGAAGCAATACAAAAACAAAAAGATTTTTTCGAAACCGTTTGCTAGGACAAGCCTACTAACTATATAGAAATTTCTGGAGTTTATGTTGGCCTAAAAACTTGAAACCATTTCAGTTCCACTTCTTAAGACCTTTTCTAGCCTCACAAGGGCTTTTTGAGGCTATAAATCCAGTTTCTCCGATTTTTCAGTGATTTTTAAATTTTGAAAATTCTATTTGTTTTTGTGTTTTTTCATTTTTTCCACCGACGTTATTTTTCAAACCAATGGCCTTTTCATTCAATGTTTACAGAGCTTTGCTATTTAGTTCATTTCGATTTCTATAGCCCTTCAGCAAAAAATTTGAGACGATCCCAAAAAGCTGCATCCGAAATCTCGAGCCACAGAACAACGACAAGCCCGATCGTCCCCCAATTTCTCAGAATCTCAGAGTTCCTTGCAGGACCGCTCGGACCCTCTTCACCCGGACAATACATTAACATCACATTTGCAAGACTCTCAAAATTTGGCGAAAATTCATGGAATTTCAAACTAAAGTAGCAAGAGTACACAATTTCTAATGTGAAGGAAGTGTTTGAAGGAAGCCATGGAGTTGACGATGTAAATGCCTTCAATATTCTGGTTACATTTAACTTTTTTCCGTTTAAAAATATTGGATCTTACAAAAGGCATCGATTCAATCATAATTGCAGTTGTTGTTCTTCGTTTAACTGTAAATTTCCTAAAAATTTATGTTAACACCTGTATAGGAGGCACTGTGTAAAGATTCTTGGTTGTTGCTCCGTTTTTTTGTTTCTCTCGTTTGTAAAAAAATATTCTTCGATTTTTTTCTCTTTTTTCGTAATCTAATGGAACGTCTTTAATAGAATATTGAGGTTTCTTGTGTCTTGTTTCCCGTTTCTATTTCTTCCATTCGGCATCTCTGTCGTCTTTAATGCTCTCCACGTAACAGTTCCATCAACAGATTGAAACTTGGCTCTTCTCCTTCCTTCGACTTGATTGTTAACATTTCTTTTCCAAGCTGAAAGACCGCACGTTACTACGAAACTCCTAACTTTCGGACAGGATGGGCTCACCTGGCATGTTCGTTGAAGCTCTGGAATGCGTAGTAAAAGCTCACCAAATTTGGCTGGCATTTCAGGGTAGTAAGCGAGTGTGTATGCCTGCAGAGCCTGAAGTGCCTTCTCTTGGCTGGCTCGGACCTTTTCTGGCTCCTTCAACTCAGAGGTGTCTGAAAAGACAGTTTTTAGTACGCAGCAGTGTCAGAATTGAATTCAAGACGTACCTGATGACATCAAAACTATTACTTTCATTGCAACGTACTCGTAGCGATCGACTCTCAATCTCCTTAGATGATCAGTCAGGTTCAACATGCGCTCTATGCAGGCCTAGAACGAATGATAGGGCGTTATTAGGAAGTTTGGGGCTGAAAAACCCGGAAAACTCACCTGGAGACCGTTCTCCCGCGCTTGCTGCAGAGTGATCGACTTCCCGAGCGATATCCTGATCTCACCCGGGCTCGTTATGGACCGGAAGCAGCACGAAAACAGCAGCAGCTCACACCACGAGTTGATCAGTAGGCAAATTTGGTCGTCAATCTGGAAGAAGAAGGTGATTTATTGACTCCAGTGCCCTAAAATTGAAGTTACAAGGATACTAGGAGCCACGAAGCCCGATATGGCGCCCTAAACCCCTATTGTGAACGGGATTTTCTTATTTTGGCGCCCTTAAATTCAAGCTACTAAAATGTAGGCACCCCAGGGAAAACACTACTGATGGGTGTCGACAGAATTTTTAATTGTTTTACCCCTTCTTTATTTTAGTTATTTGGTAAAAAAATCCCTTACTGGAAATCGTCTAAATTTCAAAAAGATCAAAGTCTACTCACCGTGATGTTCTTAAAAAGCGGCAAGCTCTTGCACCACTTGACGATCTTGTAGAGGCGGTGATCGGCGATATTGCACAGGTTCAGAATCATGTCGGGGTTCGAGTTCTCCCCGTTGAGTCCCGCGCTCGCCAGGAGGGGGTTCGTCTGCAACGAGGAGGTGCTCGCGTTCTTCGGGGGTTGGTTGAGCCTCGCCAGTTCAGTCTCATTGTATTGCCACAAGTGCTCGACATCCATGATTTCCTGCAGCAGCGTTGGCACGCCGGGTCTCATGCCGGAGCCCCCAACTGCCTCTGCATGTTCCAGCTTGAACTGAGCCGGAATGCCACCCCCCATACCGTTCTGATGCTGCATCGAGGGGTGGAATGAGAGACCCCCACTAGCTGCTGCCCTCTGCAGTAGCTCCGTTGGCACATTGGTGGGACTCAGCATGGACGAGGGGAGGGTGTAGGAGCACTGGTAGGTGGACCGGCCTCCTCTGGTGCGATCCTCCCTTATCGCCTCGAGCTTCATGCCGCGCTGGAGGCACTTGTCAAAGCGGCAGGCTGGGCACTTTTTGCGAGTCGCAATGGTCACGGGACACGCAGAGCCCCGCAGACAGACATAGTTCTTGCGGTTCTGGACCGTGCGCTTGAAGAACCCCTTGCAGGACTCGCAGGAGAAGATGCCGTAGTGGAAGCCGCTGATTTTGTCGCCGCAAATCGGGCACGGACTGTTGATGAGCTGCTGGCGTGAGATCCCGGCAGACGGCAGGGCGTCGATGTTGCTGTCTGTGCCCTCTTCCGGGCTCGTCTTGTCCCCACCCATGCCGTTTTGGGCGTCGAACATGGGCTTGTAGAGGGCCTGGTGCAGAGAGGCGCTGCTGGCGTACATGTGGCGGCCCTGGATGGGCGAGTGGGTGGGGCTGAACTCGGAGCTGTACGAGTAGCAGCTGCTGTAGGAGGCGTCGCTGTTGTTGCGGCTGAGAGTGGGCGTGTAGGGGGCGTGTCGGGAGGTGAGGGGTGACTGGCTCGGAGAGCTGTGGGTATAGACGCTGTGGATGGCCGAGTCGGGACTCGGGTTGGCGGGCAGGAAGTTGGACTTGGAGCGGGCCAGCAGGGGCGAGTTGTGCTCCGGAGGCTCGTACTTCAGGTTCATGATGTCGGGATGGAAGGGGATGGCCTTCTTGCTGCTGCTCGGGTACGGATCCGGCTCCTCTTCTTTCACCTTAAAAGGGATAACAAACATTTATGATATGAAAAACTAGACTGAAGGCCTGGAAAATAAATTGCTCTCCCGTCAACTACGATTTCTTGCAGGATTCCAAATTTACACCACAAGTGCCGAGAAGGCAGTAAATATTTACAAAAAATGAGCAGAATTTTGCTCATTAGTCGACTGTTCGACTCATTTTTACTACTTTTTCGTACCCAAGTCATCGTTTTTGCAAGCTTTTCTAAAGATTAGCTGCACAATCGTCAATTTAACACAAAAATCACGGAGATTGGGGGTGTGGTCACCGAGATATGGGTCTCCAAATTCAGCTGCCTTCAGGAGAGGTACGAGAGAAAATTCCTTTTCCACCTGCATTTCTGACAGACCCAAATTGCTTTTGAAAAATTGCTGTACTTAATTTTCTAGGTCAAAAGAATATTAATATTACCTTCGTGAGCATGAGGGCCGTCTCGCCGGTCTGCGCGAGGTCCGTGGGCTTCTCCGTCTGCTCCCCATCCATCGTCTCGTCGTCATTCTCGCTCAACTCCCCCTCCCACGACATGGGTCTGGGTCCCGCCGCGACCTTCCGCTGCCGCATGCAGACCGCATCTGCCGCCTTCTCGATGCTACTCAGCTCCGTCTCCGACTCGTCCGAGTCCTCCATTTTTGGCACTGATATCCGGATGCCCCCATTGTAGTAAGGCGGAGCTCCCCCATTGGGAGTCGCCCCTCCATTGGTCGCGGTGCCTCCAGGGCTACTGCTTAAAGCTGAGCTGTCACAGTTGATGTTCGTCACAGACACGTTTCCGCGGCCTGTTCCGCCTGCACTGGGTCCATTAGTTGTCGCTGACATGTTTAACTGCTATACCATGCTGTTTCTGGAACAAAAAGATTAATCTTTATAGTCACTAGCTCGGGGATTTTTGAGTCAAAGTTTGCACTAAATCTCAAGTCATGCTGCTCTTTTCAACCAAATCGTGCCTGCAGAGGAAGCTCGACTTCTGCGGGGAGTCTCTGCTAAGCCCCAGGACGGTGGCGTGCAAGGTCTCCACGACTATGGAGCACGTCTGGGGGACCTACTTTGAGGAGTGTCGGACTTTCTACTGCTCCTTTCTGGGAGCCCTTTTTGTGCTGGCCACCCTGTTTATTTTGTATCAAATTGGAAGAAACCTGGAGTACTCCCTGCGATACCGAATGAGATGTAAAATGAGAACTCGAACTATCTTGGGAGTGCCCAAAAAGAAGACCGGGAACATCTTGGAACTTATAGAAATGGCGAAAAAGTCAATCGAGGAAACGGAAGCTCGGATTATTAGGGCTAAGAAGAAGGTAGCTACTGACTCTGAAGTTTCGCAAGAAGTCGTGGAAGTGAAAAAACATTTAAAACATGATGATGAATCCAGGCAAAATCTTCTAAAGTCACAGGAAACGAACATGCTTGCGATTGCAAGCCCCAAAACTGGTAGTCTGGGTGAAAGATCGAGAACCCAAGTCATGATGAAAGGACCTGAATCCAACCAGAATCGCCTTAAAGTCGAAGGAACTCACATTCGTCCAGAAACAGACTTGACTTTTCCATCAGAAGCCTACTCCGAGGCCAAAAAGCTTACCAACGATATCGAGAGAACCGTTTCAAAGAAAAAGCGGAGTTCCTAGAATAGTCCCCGAATTCCCCAATGTCACAAAATAAACTCCCATGCGCGACAAGGAAACCCGATAAGCGTCACGTTTATCTTGAGCCCACGTAAGCCCCCGCTTGGCCAACTTAGATTTCAGATAGCAGGTTTCCCCCATGTTCTCCATCATGTCACGGTCGCTCCCTCTTTCTGGCGTTTCTGCCGCACATATAGCCCGAGAGTCGAGTTTCGCGAATAAATCAATGGGAATTGCAGTTTCGACGATATAAAATGAACCCCTCCGTACAGCCGCGAGCTGTGTGCGGAGAGAAAATGAATGAATCCACGCACACCACCGACACTCTGCGCACTCACACACTCGCATCACGTGACCCGATTGACGACCTTCAGTTTGCTGTGCTTCGACCTTGCTTTTACACACTCGTCTCTGTGTGTGCGCGCCACGCTGCGCCACCGTACAGAGACGGTCTACACAAAAAAGAAGGAAAAACACGAGAAACAAAAGGTTAACTTGTGTATATGCCGAACATGTTCCTCGCCACATCGTTCTTTGTCAGACAGTCGCGCAACGATTAGATTTCCGCCATCAATGCCATCTTTCGACTTGGAGAGCCTTTCGGAGGTTTCGGGCCTTTTGCGTAGAAGCGTCGTCGTCGACGTCGTCAGTCCGGTCATCGCGGTGAGACTCGCGTTTCTTGACCTTGAGCATCTCTCGTCTCCTCTTCCTCAGCGCGTCGATGATGTACTCGGTTTCCGCCGTCAATTTGGGTGTTTGGTGTCGCGCTTCTCTTTCGAGCCAGCGGTGATTCACATACGCTCCCGCACATCATACGAAAGTGGACCGCGTGGACATCGTCGAGTATCAGACAATGGTGCGTCGCGATGACTGTACATGAATCGTGGTGTGTAACGGCAGCAAGGTGAAATCAGAGGTCGTTCTGGTGGGTGCACTGCATATGCGTTATGTGCATCGTGGAGAAAATTGGAGCGACAGCTTGGGAGGGGACGCACCTGCTTTTGGAAGTCTTCTTTCGGTTCAGGTCTTTTTTTATTGCCGTTTTTACATTTTTAGGAATTAAAGGGACACTTCAGAATTTTTTCTGAAAACAAATAATTTTTTGGAGCAACTCAATTTACAAGGGGATTCAAAACACCAAAACTGCTGTACATTTACCATTTTCAAATTCCTGAAGAAATCAAACCTTTGTCTTAATGGCCTGTGGTCTTTTTCAATGGAAATTTTAGCATTAACTTCAGCCAACTTCAGCCTCGAAGGTCAAGAACCCGCCTCACCAAGCATTCCTGGAATTGTGCAGAACTTTCAGCGCCACTCCCAAGGCAAATAGCGTGCATTCCGAGAACCGCTCGAGTGAAGGGATCAGAGCCAGACCGGTTGAGCATGTGTTGTCCCAAATGTCGTGTTTCTAGCATCTATCTGGCTTGCACATATAGCGATAGAAAACCCGCCGATATATTGCCGCTCGAAAATGCAATAAATAGAAACCTCAAGTACAACACTCCAAACACGACAATTAACTTGCAAAACTGGCAACTTTGCTGGTATTTAGCAGCAACAGCTCTACGGCAGCTAACATTACATCAGGCATTTTATGGACTCGCGCGCCGCTCAAGCACTGACTGCACTTTAAGTGCGAACTCGAAGGTGGCTTTTTGCTGCCGGCTAAATGCAAAATGGCGGCATCTTCGGATTTGCATTTTTTTTAGAGTGTCATTCTTTTAGGCTCTGGGACTGAGGGAAATTTTAAAAGGTCGTGATCATTTGAGGTCAACTCAAGAGGAAAGAAATTTTTACATCAGCTATGTGTTCTTTCAAGACTTCATAGAAATTTTATTGAAAAATTGTAAGCTCAAACATGGACTACTTACAAAATCTGAGGTCATATAATTTCAATAAGTTGTTGTATTTCGCATCAAATAAAACATAATTTAGCGCAATCAAAGAAAGTAGATGGAGCGTTCATACAGCGGAAAAACCCCCCTGTCACTTCACACGACAATTTTCCGGGTAAACCAAATGTTCTGTCTTTCCCCTAGGCTTACGTGACTTCATGGAAAAACCACTCGTCAATTTGTTTTACTCCTGCAGAGCCTTTGGGTATCATATAAATTGGAAAAATTTTGCAAAAACTCCCAGACCTTCCCAGGAAACCAAAACCACGACCCCGATGCACAGACGACTATCCAGAAAGGCGCTTTTTGCTTAACCTCCGCAATTAAAAGTCTTGCTTAAAAAGTTGCCGCAAGTTTGCAACCGAAGCAGTTATATTTAACCTCGTTATGAGTGAATGGATCGACTGGCCTGCTTATGGCTGCTGCTGCTGCTGCACATTTTCGAAATGTGCGGTACATTTTTTTCGCGATTTTTGTGCGCCTTTAATTTTAATAAATTCATACAGAGTCAGAGCCCCGCTGCATGTGAGTGAGTCGCGTTTGGACAAGAACAACGGCAACAGCAAATATATATATATCGGGCGCAAAATCATGCAAGACTAACTAACTAGTCTCTTGCTTATCCACTCACATACTCGTTGAAGCGAGTCCTACTTACAGGCCTGCCTCTATCTCACACATGTTAGCCGAAAGCCAGTTGCTGCTCTAAGCAACATATCAAGCCGGGCTCGACAGATTAAGTGGAAGGACTGCTTGTTATATGGAATATCGCGTTTCTGTTCTTTTTGCGTGAGCTTTTGACAGCCGATTGCCAGCTTCTCTGGTCGGCATGCAAAAAATGTTCTGTAACGCGCCGCAGAATCGGTGGGGGGAGCAAAAAGTGGTGGAGCTGCTATTGTTCGGAGGTCTCGCTAATCTGCCAGTGGGATCTATCGAGATGCCTTTTGACGTCTTTTAAGGTGATCAAAGTCCTCAGAGACCGATACTAGAGGGGGCTTGAAAATGATTTTCAATTTGCAAGTTACATTTTGATGACCAAGTGTGTCTGTACTCTGTACCCCTCAGAGACTTGAACTAGAGAGGGAACGGACTATTTTATGAGGGGCTCCAATATGATTTTGGTTGTTTCATTTATGCACCTCGACTTCTTCATTTCTCCCTAGATGCTTGTGACAGGAGAACAAATCACAGGTTCTCCTCTAGACCAGTCCTCTACGTCTCTAACACAAAACTCGTCATGAAAGTCACAAAAGCGGGTTTCAAAGGCCAAGGTTTCGCGAAATCACTGACCATTCTCACTGAAACGCGAGATCGGGACGGAAGCAGCATCAATTCGCGACTCTGCATGTTGAATCACCTCGTGATCGCGATGCTGTACGAATTTACCGTTAGTCGTGTGTACTTGCGGCCCCAACTTGGCTCCACATTGCCTTTTCTCGCTTGCTTGCCATCTCTTCTTCTTCTCCTCAGTTCTTTTCGCCAAAGCTGGTTTCTGCGATTTTCTCTCTGTGTGAGTGCTAGCAGGCCTGCTTTGAGCAAATCCCAGTCGGTGTGTCTCAGAGAAAGACGAAAACTTGAGCAGCACTTTGGGAGATGCGATTGAAAACCGTTTCTGCGAATGTGGACGCGACTTTAGCTAGGTCAAAATGTTCTCATACAGCTTCGGAAGACGGCGCAGAGAGAGAGAAGAAAGGTAACCTAACGACCTTCACTCATGAGTCATAGCCCTCTCGGGTGTCTTCTGCGATGGATGTGAAGGAACTCCAAAGGGCTTATCTAGCACAAAAGTAACATGCCAATGTTTAATCAATGGATTGCGGCTGGTGATATGGAAACCGCGACAAACTGCGACGTTGGCGGTGTTGCAATCGACTTGCAAAGCCGGAAGAAATTCCCAAGCAGCCAGCCAATTTATCGGAATTGGAAAGTAAAGCCAATTTTATTACTTTGACAACGTACACCGGGCTCCTTCGTGATGGGGACTCTGCGAGGGAGGAGGTCATAAACCATCAACTTTGTACGCAGAATGCCGCACGAATAAAAACTTTATGGCGGCCTTTTGAAATTCGATCGGCTCTTGGAAATTGCGTGGGATGGGTTTCTTTTTCCCTGCGCACTCAGACCTGATGGCTGCTGCTGTCGTGAACGCGGTTCAAAGTCTTGAGCTCAAACTGGATTGACTAACACCTGGGTTGGCTGGCTTTTTAATCCTCTTCAGCAAAATCAAAACAGTTTGATATTTTTACCAGTTTTTCAGGTATTTTCCGAATAAAAAACAGAAAATTACTTTTAGGTCGTTAATTTCCGCAGTCAAGTTAAAGCTTAATTTTAAATGCTTTTAAAGCTACTATTTAGAGATTCTTGATGTCTTTAGGAGAGAGTTTGGCAATAAATAGTTATTTTTGTACTAAGAGATCAAGCGCCGTTGTGAGCTCAGTTGAGAGTTCAATATAGGAGAAAATTTTCTTCAAAATATTTTGAGCGGACCCTAAAAAATCCAATTCCTCCTCAAGCATGTCTTTAAGAACCCCCTGAAATAATATTTTTGAAGTTAATAAAAAATCGCGCTTCAATTGTTATTTTAAATTTTATCCAATTTTTCAAGTACCTACTTTTTACATTAATGTCTCGAATTTAAATGTTATGGAGTTGATGGTTTTGCAGTAAGAATAACAATGTGTAACATTTTTCAAGTAAAATATATTCAACAAAACCCAAAAAATAATTGTTCCTTTGTACCGAGAGAAGATGGAACAAGGACATTATTTATCTAAACGTTAGAAAACATGAGCCATTGGGAGCCAAAGGAAAAGAGAATAGGCTCCTAGGCTTTCTTCAAAAAAGTTTATGCGGGTCAAAGATCCACTCATTTCGGCCCACGAGATGCACGAAAGTCACGTCGACAAAAGTCAAGAGTCGCGAAAAGTTGGCGCAAGGTCACTCGAGCACCGCACAACCACCAGGTTATTAAAATAATCCAACGCTTCTCGACATCTCTGCACATTTGTCGCATCTTCTGCCTCGGCAATCACACCGAGATGAGAAATATGCCGCCACTTAGGCATTGCGAGCCGATGGGAATGCGATTGTGTCGTGTCCACTCCTTGACTTTTGATTTTATTTTTGATTTCGATATATATTATTTTTTATGTTCGTGTCTGAGTGAGCGGGCATCGTGGCTTATTGACTGTCGGACGTGCTAAAAATAGTGCATCTCGCGTTCATGTCTCCCGTGTGTACAACGCCATCGTATCGGCATTCGGCATCAGCAAGTGATACAAATAATGCGGTATTATGTCTGGTCTGGTCGACTCGCATATTTCATCTAGAGAGACGAGAGCTCGGTGTGATCTTCTGCGATCTCGATTCGCAGTGTGAAGGTCACGAAGGTAATTCAAGATGCGGCTCTGAGATTCTCCTTAAGATCTCGGCTCTTTGTCTGTCAGTCTATCGTTTTCTGACCCCTTATCTTCTCATCAGTCAAAACAAGTATAGGTTTAAGCCTGCGTCAGGAGGTTTGAGGGGCGTTTCTTAAGCTCAGAACGTCAACAATTATGCCCCTCAAATGCCTCAGGAGGTGAAATTTCCAGATTTCCGCTAATTTAGAAGTTTTCGAGTGGACTTTGAAACCCATAAAATTTTTTTTTCTAATGAATAGGAGACTTAAGACGTTTCAAGACTTCTTCAGACTTTTTATCAAGTTGATTAGTTAAAATTCAAAAATCGTCAAGCCTAGAGGTTAATGGGTTAAATTGTACATTTTCCAGGAGTATTGAGCCTAGCCAGTGACCACGGACAAATTTTAATTTTCAAGACACCAAAAAATTGGTCTTTCATTACAACATTCTGACAAATTCACAGTTGACACAGAAGGTTTCTCAAGACAATTTGGAGATTTTCCCAAGCCCAAAATCAGGACAGCTACAAATTCAAACGACATGACAGCTCCTCGAAAACCGGCAGATAATTTAAATACCCTCCTCAAGAGGCCAGTTTGTAGGTCAGCCGAAACCGCGTCAACTTTCTGTGACCTTCAAATCGAGCATGTGAAACTTCGCGAGCAGAGCAGCGCAACATCCGCCGCGGCCGCATACATGCGAGCAAAAAGCATGAATCATTGCTCGAAACGGTAAATTTCATGACACTCGCTGGCTTCAGCATCGCTCTTCTCCAGTACCCGCACATACTTATACACCACGTGAAGCCTCGCGCGTCGCATAAAATTTACATGAAAATCCACATTTACGGCGTACACGGAGCGAGCTTACAGCGCGATGCGAGGAGAAGCAGAAAGGCGAAGAAAAAACTTACTCAAGTTTATTGACATCCGACAAGCCGAAGAACAAATACATAAACGCAATTTACAGGTATGTTTTTGTTATCTGTGCACTCTGCTGGTGTATGGCTGCGTACGTTTATGCTCCTCCTGTTCTTCTTGTTGTTCTTTCCATTCCCATTTTTTACGTACGGACTCTTTTTCCTTCACAATTTTTACATTTGTATTTTTTGTATTTTTATATCGCGCTCCACACACGAATTCTCATACAATCTTTCTCTCTGTGTGTGCGAGTGTTTGAAATTTTGGCGAAATTCAAAAATTCAGTTCAAATTAAGAAATACACTGGGCACTAAACGCCTTCCTCGAGGGCAACTGATCTGATTTGCGTGGAAAAATCACCGAAACGAGTAAATTTTAGCACTATTTGAAATACACCAAACTCTGTGAAATAAAATGTACGGAAAAACTCGCGATGCCTCCTCTCCGTTCGGAAGTTAAAGCTCGACTAAAAGTTTTGTTTACTCGATCTCGGGTGGTCTAGACGCGTGGTCGACGAGTCTAGGGCAGCACGCGCCCTAGACCAGCGCCCGAGTCACGAGTCTACATAAAAGTCAGTTTGACGAGACGCAATTTTGGTCCGCGACAAAAACACAACATTCCTCGGGAATTCAGAGATGTAAAGGAGCCTCGAGGTGTCAATCAAGAAGCCCATTTGAAAG
Organism: Forcipomyia taiwana; assembly: GCA_963930915.1. NCBI lineage: Eukaryota > Metazoa > Arthropoda > Insecta > Diptera > Ceratopogonidae > Forcipomyia > Forcipomyia taiwana. The sequence continues at coordinate 5,477,871 of CAWVOI010000099.1, read as the reverse complement.
CGCTCTTTTGGAACGAGGACAAGACAAAACGAGAGCTTTTCCGGCCGAGATCAGGCGATGGTGGAGGCGAAGGAACTTTACACTTGACTGATATTTGGAGCATTCAACTTGTTAGCTGCTGAAGTGTTGTTAATAATCGATGATTGAGCTAGTTATTGGGTACAATCAAACATACATAATCAAGCGAGATGACGAGCATGAGGCCTCAGAAGAACGTCCTGCTGAAGGTTGTGATCTTGGGTAAGCTTTCTCACACTCTTGAGTCTCGAGCAGATAAGCGAGCGAGACAATGGAAGACCCCAAAAGCTCGTCATCGGGCCCTTGACCTCGTCTCCTTATCTCCTGGCTTCCGGATTTCGAACGATGAGCGGCTATCGGAACTGAATTTCTAATCGCCGCCTGTCTGCACAAAGACCGGATAAACGACGGTGCGGACTGCCGATGGTGGAAAATAGGCATGACGTGATACATGAAGTCAATGAAGTTACGTGTTAGTTGGAGTTGCGAATTAGCACTTTGACCATTATCTCGTGCTCTGAAGGTCACCGTTTTTAGCGCGAACTCGGTCTGTTTGTCCTTTATGGTCGCTTAGATACAGAATCAGTTCCAGGGAGAGAGTACTTTGCTGTGCTTTAGAGGTCTTGAGTCTCGCGATTTCTCTAAAGATATCTTCTTCGCTAATTTGAAGTAAAAGCCGACGTCTAAGCTGAAGTTTTTCTTTCCAGGGGACGGAGGAGTGGGAAAATCATGCCTGATGAACCGATTTGTATCAAATCAGTACGATGAGGGGACCTTCCACACCATCGGGGTGGAGTTCCTGAATAAGGACATCGACGTGGAGGGCCAGAGATTCACTCTTCAGATCTGGGTAAGGTCTCCTAACTCCCCACCAAAGCCGAGATTCGCCTAAAAGTCGCCATTCCAGGACACAGCCGGACAGGAGAGATTCAGGGCCCTGCGCACGCCCTTCTACCGCGGATCCGACATTTGCCTTCTCTGCTACGCCATCGACGAGCCAGACTCCTTCAGGACTCTCTCGACGTGGCGTGACGAGTTTATCAAGTACGCCGACGTGCGACCCGAGAACTTTCCGTTCATCGTGGTCGGCAACAAGAACGACCTGCCCGCCGCCAAAAGACGTGTGACTCAGGAGGAGGTGTCGTCGTGGTGCCAAGCAAACCACATAGCGTCCTTCATAGAGACCTCCGCGAAGGCTAGTCACAACGTAACGGAGGCATTTGCCTTGGCTGTGAAGAAATGGCAACAATCAGAGCGGTCGGCAGACCGGGCGGACGGAGGCCGGGATCTGATCGACCTCACAAAACGCGTCAGTCTGACGGGAACCGGCAGCACCGGTTGCTGCGGCGGGTCATCGTCGTCGCAATCAACCTCAAATAACATGAGTGTGGACCGCAACAATCAGCTCTAATGTGCAACGTGTATTGAATTTTACGAAAGACAGCAACGCAATCGAATTACGGGATCTGAATGATATTTTAACTGGTATTCACTTGTAGCGCAACTATTTCTCATTCCAGCTAGGTTCTCTCTCTGCTTACTGTTGAAGTTTCTTAGTTGAAATTGAAATTTATTAGCAAAGGCAATATCTCTCAAAGGCAGAATTACAGAATATTAGTTGTAAGGCAGCAAAGATGTTATATAATTTTCCTGAGAATAAATATTTATCATTCTATTTAAATTAGAGGCGCCTTTGAATATTGAATCGCGAGATCGTGTGACTCTCCGCGTTCCCCTCCGTAAGGTTGAGTCACTTTTGCCTTCTTTTTTCGTCATCGGTGGTCTCTTACTCTAGGGTTATGGTGAAAAGTCAGTGGCAGGACATGGCTTGACAAATGAAAGTTTCTTATTTTATTGTAAAAGACATTTGGGAAGCTGAAGGTGTTTTCATGAAATGTAGATTGCAAAAGAGACCCAACAAATCTTTCAAAATTATGCCCATGAATCATCAAAGGTCGAATCGGGGTGAATAAAATTTAACAATTTCTTCGTAGAACTTTCAGAGGCAAATTCTTTTTTCATAGAAAGTCAGAAACCTTCTTATAAAACTGGCTTAATGCTCCAATCCATTAGTAGGTAATATTTAAGGTGAGTTTTGAACTTTTATCAAAAGATGAGGATGTAGCCAATCCAAACTTTTAAATCTCAGAACCAAGAGCGGTATCTTACTTAATCAAAGTCGACAAAAATTTTTTAAAAGTTCATTGAGAAGGTAAAAGCAAGGTCAGAAGAAGCCAGGTGGGAAAAATTCCTGAATATTTTCTCGTCAGTTACCAAGTGGACCAGCTGATTCCAATTTTCTGATAAAACACACCGCTTTCCTCAATTTTTTATTGATCATTTATCAGTTTACGTTTACATTTTCATACGATGCATGCGTGTTTCTGTATGTGAACAATGAATTTGATAAAAATCATCTCTTCCTTTGCTTTATCGCTTCTCCTTTCATTTCATCTTATACATTTCCTAAGCTACTTTTGAAACATTTATTTTTTTGCTTTGCTCAAGACAATCAAAATTTTGTGGCATTTCATATTATCATATCTCACGTCATATATTTATGAAGGTATAATTAAAAGTACTTTGAAATTCACGGAAATTCCAAACTTATTCCGAAAAGTCCAATCACGAAAGACAAAAAAAAAGTTTAGCCAAAACGAACGACTTTTGTGCTGGTTTAGTGATTAAAATGTCAACTTATTCTTAGGGCTTGCGGTTCCTAGCAGAAATTCTATGTTCTTTTGTCTGAAAAAATAGTTCTAGCATCTTCGATCATTGCGCAGTATTGTGTTTATAAGTATGTAGACAATCATTAATTGTTATACGTTATTTCTTTATTAACTTGCTTTGTCATAATAATTCTCTAATTTGCTATCTTCAAAATCGTTTTAATTTACTTTTAAGTTATTTAAAAATTAACTATTGTGACTGGAGGTTGAGGATGGTTTAAGTAGGTTTTGGTCAGATTGCAAATTTATCATGGGTGATTCTCGGGCCGAGCTGCGAGTAGTATTGCTTTTCAAGGGGGTCTGAGCGTAGAGGAATGCTTGAGATAGAGCGGTTCTGAGTAAGAAACCCTCATTGAAATCGGTAGACTAAAACCCTTTCTAAAAATGAGAATGCTCTAGTCTACTTAGTTTCTTTTCCAGCACCACCCTAGTCATGAATCTCTGCGGTCTCGAGGCTGGTGTGTGGGGTAGGCGGCAAAACTGGAACAGAGAAAGAGGATGCACACTCAAGATATACTGAAAAGTAAATGCATTTACTCCTTCACGAATGCTCTGCCTTTCTCGTCTCTTCGCCTATACTTTTCGCGTTCACGGCGGTGATTGGTTTCTTATATAAATTGTTTATTATCTTTCCTTCATTAATCATATCTAGCAGTTTATAGTGTAGTTATTAGTAGTGTTTAGTGTTTCTCATCATAAAAAGCCAATGTCGAAGACAGTTCATTGTATAGATTTTGTTGCACCACAAATGGATAGCGACAACACTTATTTACGCGGAATTTCTTTTGTAAAAAAACGGTCATGAGAATGATGACTAATGAGATAACTAAAAATTAGTTGCGTACATGCTTTCCTCGTCATTCGGAGCGCGCAATTTTTTTTCATCATGAATGTAATGCTAATGCGTTTGTGAAGCGATGAAGGAAATTATTGTAAGCAACAAGAATTCTTGTGTTGATTAAGTCTACGTTTTGGCCGGTATTTTTCCAGATATGATAGTTGCTTTGTATTGATTGCACCCCTTCGTTTCCTGCAAGAGACCCACGGTTAGCGTTTGGGGATTTGTGGGAGAAATAGAGGCTACTTACTCTCTAATCAACTCGACAGCTGCTTCGTACTTTAAGCCCAATTCGATCAAAGCGAGTGCTACTAGGACTGGTGCTCGTCCTAAACCGGCCACGCAGTGGACTGCAACACATGTCTCTGGATCTTCAGTGAACCTGGAAAGTGAAAAAAGGGCTTTAATTAGCTTCTTATACTCCATTAAAGAGCAAAACGGTCCACCAGCAAGACCAACTCCAAGTCGAGCTTAAAACATATTTAAAATTTAGTCGGGAATGGACGCATTTGAATGCATTTTCAATTCGCTTTGTTGCAAAAGTTGAGTCAAAGAGAAAATGTTTTGTCCCAAATTCCATCACTGAAAGAAATTCCAAAATTCCCATAATTCAACCCCACAGGTCATAGAGCCTTAATGAAGAAGGATATTTTGCTGAGCTAAATTTCATCTCATATTTGCGCAAGTTGCAGCTCAATTGGAGTTAAAAAAATTCGCCTCATACTAACTTTGGGAGGCCTTAGCTCCTCACCCTTAGGTCATAAAGACTTACTGTAGAACTATTTTTTGCTGGATTTAATACCATCTAACAGTTGCCAAAGTTTCAGCTCAATCGGTTGAATTTTTGCCCTCGTGTTCGCCAGGGGAAATCTTGGGTGGCCACTTAATGAACCCCAGAGTCCGTTATTTTACATTTTTGAGACCATGACCCGAAACAAAGGTTGTTTATTTTGTCATTTTACATGACCATTATGAATTTCGGCTCAATCGGAGCAGCTAAATTTTTTCCCCTTTAGGGGTATCTAACCCCATCCCCTTAAGTGATAGGGGCAAACATGTGTTTTATGATTTGCTAGATTTGACGCCATATATAACATATCCAAAATTCAGCTCAATCAGACGGAGTATATGGAACTTTCATACAATAGGAATACCCCCTTAATTACCCCCAAGACAGTTTCCCGGAGAAACCAAAACCTTTCGCCCACCCTCCAGACCATACATAACATCATGCAAAAATCGCAGGTCTCTAGCTCTTGCAGTTTTGGAGCTTTTGCGACTCAGACGGATGGACACAAAAAGGATCTCAAATTCCTAAAAAGTGCACATAAAAGCTCATTTCCTCACCTTTGCTTCAAGATTTCAAACCATTCATCAACAATGTTTTGTGGTGGGAAAGTGCCATCTTCAAATGCTAAGTCATGCACTGTAATACCTTGCGCCGTTAATTCATCAATATTGTAGCTCGGCTCGCAAACACGAACGATCGTTGACACATTGTGTTTCTTTAGTTCCTGCAAATGAGAAGACGAAAATAGAAAATATCAAAATAATATAAATCACATTGTAAAAAGGGGGCAGAGGGGGTGGGGCTCTCGCTCTCCTTAGAGACAAATTGATCGCCTGCTGTGAGCACACAAAGGAGCAATTTCCATTTTCTACCTCCACTACGTTTTCCACTACTTTGGGTAATAATTACACAAGGTTATCGAGCCACCTTCCTCTGCTTTTTGCCTCATCGCAAAACCATTCGTGGCTATTTTTACTCTGCGCATATTTGCTATTATTATTATGAATATCATTCCGCGCGGGCGGGCGGCAATGTGAGACATTTCATAAATTCGTTACATTTCATTATTCTTGCATTCATACCCTACATGTGGCTGTGTCTTATTTTGCGTGCCAAAAATTGTCTCGTCTTTTGGTTCTGTGTGCCACTCCGATAATTGAAAAGCCGATTTGTCATGGATTGACATTAAAACATTTATTCGGCCTTGAGTTATGCAGCCCATGTGGGACCACTCTGGGGGTAGGTGGAGACGAAAACTTTCAAATTTTTTACTTTTTTGCTTCCTGAAATTTTCAAGGACACTTCAATGTCCTTCTTTGAGAGCTTAGAGCTCCGAAACCACTCAGTACATCGACTTTATTTTCGTATCATCTGACTGGAAAATCGGACGGGAAAAATTTTGCTCCTCCGTGGCTTCTTATTGACGCTCCTGAGGCTCTTTTGATTTAAAAACCATATAAAAACTTCAGAAATTGTTTCAACGACAAAAAAAATTTGGCCAAAAAATCGATGACGAGTGGAGGCTTGGCAAAAAAATATATTTTGGCCCAAAAACTCCAGGAACCTGTTCGTTCTAGTCGGTCCATTTTTGTGCCAAAATTTAAGAGCTTTTTACAGTTAATTGGAAAATTTCCCTTCGCTTCCGAATTATACAGAAACCAGTGTCTCAGAGCCTCGTTTCAAGGAAATAGCGTGCGCAGGTACAGTGTGCCACCCGCCTCACTGTCTAGCACAAGTCTGGCAGCAAGTCATGCTCCTCCACTCTGGCCAATATTTGGTGTCGTGCAAAAAGGAACGGAGGAGAGATTATCTGTCCCTTCCCGTGTCACCGGGGAAGAGAGGTGAGGGCAGCAGTAATTAGCTTTCCACACAATACTCCTCCGCTCTATTGTTCGCCCTATCGCGAGATCGTGACAGAGGAAGAAATTTAATTTGGAAACTTTCAAAGCCGGCCTTGAGACTCGTTGCATGTTGACAATATTGTTTGCCTTCCGAGGCATTAGTACCCGAATTATGTTCGGCAATAGGCTGCTGGCAGGTTTGATAAGCGATGGCTCGGTCATCGCCGGAGGGGTTCGGTGGTGACGGAGCTCCAAGGACGACCTTGGGGCGGGCACTTGGCTTGTTTTTCCCATTTCGGCGAAAGATTGATAGCTAGGAGTAGAAACAATTTGCTCACCATAATGTACGATTGGATCGTCATATCACTCGGCCGATCGGTGATGAGAAACTTCATGCCTTTAAACTCAATCTTGGCTGGCGCCGGTCGAATGTCCTTTGAACGCATGATTACGGTTGACATTAAGATGTTTTGTTGGTGAAGTACAAATTTGATCTCCCTCTCGCTCGCGTGAAGGTTTGAGTGTAAATGTTTCAGCGTTCGCGCGTGTATAATTCTTTTACAATTTTATATCCTAGGTATCCTAACGTTTTTGTATCCTTGTTCTCTTCTAAATTATAAAAGGCTGTATAAAATATCGTGGTTGTGTTGTAATAACTTTTGTAGGCTTTGTTGTAGAATGCTACAATAATACACTTTTCACTAGTTAATATTATTAGCCTTTTTAGAAAGTTCTTTTGTTTTACTTTTTTACGTGGTGGAGAGGTTTTCGCTTCAAATCTAGTCGGAACTCTTTTTCTAGCAACTTTCCAAAGCAAATTATCACACGAATTCAATCTAGTTTGTCGAGAGTTCTTCTGCGAGTTTAGCCGGAAATGTGAACTCAAACGTAGCGCAAATTAGGACAGTTTAGTAGTTCTTTTCTAAATCACCGATGTACCTGAAAGAAGTGAAAATCATTATTAAATTTGGGTCTCTTCAAAGACAACCTTTAATTCAGGTTGGGCGTAAAAAACCAGAAGCAACCGGAATCAGGTGAAACCAAGGTCAGTTCGAGTCTACATCTTGCTTTATCTAGTCAATACTGACAGATAGCCGGCAGAAAGTACCATAAATAAAACAAATAGGCGGTTTTTCCCAGCCACTGAGCCCTTCCCAGAAGTGGAAAGACGCAAACAAGCTAACTAACTTCCCAGAAAAGCGTTTTCCACCAAACAAACTCACCTCGAATCTTGGCACTGCTGCAGATATCGTGCGTTCATCAACCGGGATTTCCAATCTCTCTTTCGGCTTCACTTAGATATTTTCTGTTGAATCAGTCTCAATTGATGCATTAGTAGTAATCAAAATCACGATCATTTAGATATCTGGAATAAATAGAAAGCACCCGGTTATCGGTGAGGCGAGAATCATCGAGCCCATGAGAATACCCCTTGCTGCGCCACCTGCCGACACTCAATTGAATATTTAGCTTCACCTTGACCTCCCATGCCTCGTTTCCCAGACGAGCGGTAGCTCTCGTGCCGCACTTGATTCGATTCAGGGAAGTAGTACGCGTTGTGACGCTTCTTAATGGACGTGGAAAACGGTGGGTGGCGGGGGCGGAAGGTAGTTTTAATTAAGACTGTCACTTTTATGGGCCCATTAGAGGTGGGAATTGAGAGCAGAAAAAGTTCGACGACGTAATTGCGGCTCTTTCAAGGCCCATTACCGATGAGAACAACCCAGACTGGACTAGATTACTTACACTTTTGTTCAGAGTCACTGGCTGACTGAGCGGAGCACAAGTTTGTCATTAAATTTTCGCTTTCACTAGAATCCGGAATCTGACTTTCTCTTCAACTTCAGCTCTTTTCACGGAAATTTAGGATTCTTCTGTTTTCACTCTTCGAGATATCTCACCGAACTCTTATCGTCCTGTTTTTCACTTTTTATTTGTGCTGTGCCTGGCAATATTCTGCGCTGTCTAGCTGAAACTCCATAGAGGTTGGAACGACCTGTGCCAGCTGAAAAGACGGAAAATGGGTTAATTTTCAAGCCGAATTCCCGCTAAAGGATTAAAATACTCGAAGTAAACAAAATTCGCAGAGATCGTTTCATTTTTTTATCCGCTACGTGTATAATGGGAGCGCGTGCGGCGGCGCTTGACAGGCCTATTTTTAGTTCAAATACAGTGAAAAAAAATCTTTGGCCAAAACTCGGAGGCACCGACAGACGGACACTTTTTTCTCGGATCTGCGGCGAATTATGAGGCACAACAAAGCGGATGACATTCATTGGACTTTCAAAATATTTTTCTGCAAGGCATGTGATTATTCATACACACTCTCAGGTTCTGCGTAGATTACAAAAGTGCGAGTTAAGACGAGGTGTGACGTGGGTTAGACGGTGCTGCGGGTTCGGCTCTGGAAATGTATCCTCTGAATGCACTGTACTGTTCTGCTGAGAGATAAGGGCACGGGAGCAAAAATCTTCCGCGAAATCTTGATATCACGATGCACGGCTCAAGTGATGAATAACAACTGTGTATCTGATAATTTTTTGTTGTCTTCGGTCTCGCTGCTTCAGCTTCGCTCTGAGCGCAACAATCAGCTCTCACACACGGGCCACAGGCAGACGCGAGTGCGGAGTCCCGTCTCGGGGCAGTTCCTCCGCGTTTTGTATATTTAGACATAATCTTCTCTGTCTATATAACGCAGAATGAATTATTTTCTGACACTTTGACTCTCCGCATTTCGTAACAAAAACATCATCAGCTGTGAGAAAATGCGTTGTAGCGAGAAAACTGCTGGGCGGGTGTGGCGCAAAAAGGGTTTGGCACCTCCGATCTCCGTCGAAAATATTAGCGCGGATGATTGACGGCATGAGCGGACCGGCGTTGATTCAACAGACTGGACTCGGAGTCTCAGAGACGTATTAAAATCATAATCCTCGTGAGTCGAAAGTAGGAGACGGTTGCTATTTTCGCTCACCCGGCACGTGTTTCCCGTCACTCAGCCATCAATCGAACGTGAGAATGCCGATTTTTCACACTTTTCATTTCGCACTCCTTTGTCGTGTCGAGCGAGGCTTTGGAGGCCACTTCGGATCCACATAGCAGCAATTACGGAAATTGGGGAGTGAAAGCAAGACAATCGGCGATTTGAAAGCGCGCGCCAAACACTTGGCACCGAGTCGGCATCAATGCCAAGTCTATTTTGATGCCCCTTTTCTTCAGCCACCACGTTAAAAATATCACTGAGAAACCAAAACAAAAATCACCTCTCGATATATAAACAAAATAGCTCAGAAACAACGCCGAAGCTTTGTTGGGAGGCAGTTTCTAGCCTTTCTCGGAGACCGTAGAATTTTTTGGCCCAAAATTTTTACCCATCGCCATCCTTCCATTGGTCCACACCAAAATACGCTAACAGTAGTGATCAAAAGTATAAGGCACCCCTATACAATTCCTTGTTAAATTACAGTATAAGCTCCAAGTTTTTGAAGAAGATTTAACATACTTATAATAGTTTTTACCTTATTCTTTATGTAAGGGGCCCTAAATTGTCAAAAAGTTTCTCTCCAAGAGTACGGGGAGTTACTGAAATCATGTCTTAAATCGTGTATAATTGTTCTCCTGTTTTATATAAGTCTTTTGCCTTTTCAAAAAAAAAAAAAAATAAAATAAAACTAAAAATTTTAAATATAATAAAATGGACCGAAAATTTTTGGTTAATGGATTAAAAAATTTAAATACAATCAAAAAATGTTGGCCCAATTACACTAACTTAAAAACTGGAATAGACAAGAAATTGAAAAAAAATCTGTCAAAAACAAGCCTTGAATTTCCCAAGAGTCCGTAAAAATCGTAGAAGCGAGTAGATCGGCGGACAAGCAGTCAATAGGAATGCGAGACCGAGAAACTGCAGCGCAATACCGCGACTCACATGCCACCTGTTGCGCTTTTCCAAACAGCAGGTTGGCATCTACATCAGCGAAAGAGAGAGAGAGAGGGGGTTGCCTGGGATTACTGAGGCCCAAGGACGGCCATTATTTCGCAAGGGTGCGAAAGAAAGGAAGGCAAATGGTGGAGGTTTTCTTCATCGTCGTCAGACAAATGATGCGGTATCATGAACAGCCTCGCTCTGCACCTATGCTGGTGCGGTGATAACGATAAAATCGGGAGCAGCGTGCGGTCTGACATTTGCACACATGCAGCTCTCTGCAGCCTTCGCGTCTCTTTGTGCTAAGAAGGCAGGCAAGCGAGAATTGGAATGGCTCCCAGTACGTGTGCATTCGCAAGGTCAACAGGCGGATCATGTCATGGGTAAATGCTTCAGTGGAAAACGTGATCGGTGATGGGCATTGACGGAGCTCCCTCATCGGATTGATTTCACATTTCCCCTCCCGATTGATTTAAATGGATTTTTGTACGTAAAAAGGGCGAGTTTAGATGACTTTCTTGATTTGTGAGTCAGGCGACGACTTTGTGCTTGTGGCTCTCAAAGACCTGAACCTGAACTTTTGAATAGTTTTGATATTCCTTTGCTAACTTTTTAACATTTAAGACCTTGATGAAGCACTTGAAGGCTTTTTGTATTTTTTCGGTTTTCTTCAGCTCCCTGATCTATAGAATAGCAAAAGGATGTCTAAAGAGTCTAAAATGGACCCTAAACTACATTTTTAAAAATCAATAATCAGGGAAAAGGTCTACAGTTAAGATCGATCAGTAGAACTCCCACAAAATGTCAAAAATATGGTAAACAAACTAGTGAAAAATTTTCAAAACGGAAAGTAGCAGAAAATGTTCAAAGTTGTGAATAATAAGCCAAAAAATAAGAAAAATAAGAGCCAAAAGTCTGTCAAAATAACGTAAAATACTTATACGAAAATTTACAGGCGATCTGAATGAGAATATTTTTTATTGCTGAAAACATCAATTAAAATGTGAAGAAATGTTTCAAAAATTAATTTTCCCAAAATCATCCAAATCATGTCAAAAATGCTCCAAAAAATTTTTGGGAGTTACTTATTATATTATGCCCGTTTTCAATTTTTTCCCATAAAAACGGAACCAAAAGGTGGAGGAAGTTTTCGATCTTCAAGAATCGAAAAGAGGCAATTACAAGTTTAGAAAACATACAACCTCCTATTCCACGAGTTCCCACTCGAACCGGCGCCAGACTCCATCACAGGAAGTGCCACGCGAGTTTTCTCCTCCTATCCCAACATCCATCGCGAATGTTTTGAAATGCATGCGCCCAAACACAATAATAACTCTGCTCTGTAATCATCACGAGGCAGCCCACCAGACGGTTACATAAAAAAGTGTTTATTTTAAAGCCAACTCGACACCAGCCAGTTTGCAAACAAATCATTAAGCAACTGAACCGTGGACTCTGTGTGATTAGAAAAGGAGAGTCCAATACTGGCTCCACTTGGAGCCACAGACACGCTCGACTGTCAACCGGTTTCGCCTTACATCTCACATGTCTCAACGTATTTTTGTTTGTTTCCGACGGAGAAAGCTACCCCGAGAATAGCGATTACGAATGCAAAAATACTGCACAGTTTACCGAAATTGCCTGGGATCAAAAGTGCTGATAAAACACCAATTTTCGTCGCTATCTAAGCCTTCGAGGAACGCGGTAGATAATCATTTTGACCGTGTGACGGCAGTCGGGGAACTGAAATATGCACGATTAGCTCGATTTTGCGGTGCCTCGACTCGGGTTCAACAACCCAGTGGCGCGCAACCATTTTTTAAGAACGAGCTGTAGAACTCGCGTATAGAGGGATGGCAAACATCATGTCCTTTGGTCAAACTTAGTCATCTGAGATTTTCTAAGACTCCTTGACCCAATGGCTACCAAGAGGTCACCGGTGACCCATCGCTTCGGCGATTTTTAAGCCAAGTTTTCCGCTAAAATTATCAAGAAATAGACAAAGTGGGATAGACTTTAAACCATTGAATCGGTCATTTTTATTCTCACTTTAACTTCGAATTTCAACCTTAAGATAGTTTTAAAAACACAAAAAAGAGCATAGAAGAACCCAAGGTGTTAAAGAGCTTAGTTTTGGTAACAGAAAATAAGTTTAGAAAACCCTGAGAAAGTTTTTAAAATTTTAGTTCTAGACCTCAGAGTTAGGGTCTGGAAGCTCCCATTGGAGAGCAAAGAGCTCAAAGTTTTGGGTCAAGAAAATATTGAAATTTTCTTGTCCCTCTATTACCGGGCTCTACAGACCGAGGTACCAAGATAAATGTAGAGAGCGTCTGATTTTTTGACGACGATCGAATCGCAGACAGCGACGAGAACAAAGCGCAAAGCAGGGGAATCGCTCAGTGTCTGAAATATGAGATCGAGTTTGTTACCCTCTTCCTTATGCTTTGTGCCATTTTTTCTCGACCTGGTCGCGCTAAGCAGCATAAAACTTTGTGCGAAAAGCACAAAGACGCTCGTTCACACACATGTTTGTATGCTGGAGTTGCCGAACGCACACGCAGCAGACGCGGCAAACTTAAAAATTTTATGTGAGCGAACGCGAGAGTTCAAGGCAGGTCGTTCGCATTGTCTTCGGCGAAGGCCAAAGTATGTATGCGCGCGATCAGCGAATGGTCGCAAGAACTAAATATTCGGAGCAATACTAAAATTCAACTCACGGTGAGATTTGGCACCTTTGAGTCTCTGACTCCTGCTAGAACCTACACCTTTTTTCCAACAATAATCCAGAATCAACGTTGGGGAACCCCAACTTTTTGGGGCTTTCAGAGGTCCTAGAAAGCAATGAGTCCAAGAACTTCCGGCATCTTTGAAAGGAGATGATTTTCATCAACAACAAGAACGGGAGTCTGGAGTAAATAGCTGGACCGGGTTGAGAGCAATCAAAGAAACTTTAAAATCTAGGAAAATTTCGGCCTGGAATTCACTTTAGAACGCAATAAAAGCTTGAATTTCGTTCTATTCCTGGAACTACGCATTTCAGCTCAAAGACGTAGTTCCTGGCTCGAAAGAGGGGATTAGTTTGCATTAATAGCTCACAGTAAATCAGACAGGCGTCCAATTAAACTTGTATGGTATTGACTCGACCTAACCTTCAACAGTAAAAATAGCTCGTGCTTGAAGCCTCCTGAAAAACTCGTCCCCTGCAGGACAAGCCAACCTTCGTCTTTACCCACGCAACTCGTGTCCTCGCTCTAGGATTCAAAACAACTCCCACGCTTGCCACAACCCCCACACACGGAACTTCGAAAGACGCAATAATCCGTAATTTAAATAGCTTCCCCAATCCGCTTCAATTGACTCTTCTACTGCTACCTCCACCCCCTCCATCTTCAGCTAATCTTGCCGTAGTGACAAGCATCTTCCATTTGAGTGCCGCGAGGAGGAAAAGCGCAACAAATCCGTCGGACAACAAACGGTGGAAACCCATATTAATCATCTCTTCTAACTCAACACCCGAGTGTGGTGGAAGGCGATCGATAAAAATCGTGCAGTGTACGCGGGTTTCCCCACACACGCGCGCCCCCGTACAGAGAAAAGGGGTCAATGACATATGCTTACTCTCGCCGTGCCAATTTACTGACAAGGAGGTGGAGGAGATTGCTAGCAACCGGAAAAGACATTTCTTAGCCCGTTTTATCGCCCTCTTCCTCCACCACTTTTACCTCCGTCTGTCCCTACAACGAGGTGTGAGGGGCACTCTGATGAGCTGCGCAGTGAATTCAGTGGAGGAGGGAAGCAACACTGCAAAGTTCAAAAATTGTCTAGGTCAGGCATCGCCATTTAGCACACGAACTCGTTTCGCGGGCTCGCGCAAACCAACGCAGCTCGCGGGCCAGAACTCGGACTGATGGAATGAATCAAATCAGCACAAGCTGACTATTAATAAATTTTACGTTTCGCAAATGCTGGTTTTGCAACTTGGCGCGTTGATAGTCGCCTCGATTTCGAATGTCTGTCTGTAGAGAAGTTTCATATTCGGTCCACGAAAAAAGATTTTTGGCTCCAAGACTCTATTTACTGGAACTTGGCAAGAAAGACATTTTTAGTATTCCAGGAATTACCTGCCCCAACAATTTTTTCCGTCTGTCAGGAATACCGAATGAGGAGGAAAATAGTTCTAGGAAGCTTCTAGAAACCTCCTGGCCTTTGCCCGCCACTCATTGTTGCGCGACTCATTTCAACGTTCTTCGCAAGCCAATTTGTATCGGCATCACCAGCAGTAAAGTAGCGATTGACGTCACTCGTCACAGTTTATCCACTGAGCTAACAACTTGTGACTGCCGTATGACGAGCACGCAGTTGCAGTGCTCGTCTGCCTGATCAGTTAGTTGAATTGAGGAGAATTGAAATTGGATAAGGCGATGGGGTTTGAGGAAATAAATAGCGTTCCAGAGACGACGATTGCGTGGAGAGCAGGAAACGACTTGGTGAGTGGGAGGAAATAAGACCCCTGCGGCTGCCCGAAGATGAGCAAATTAAGAGGTGTCAAGTTCACAATACCTATTATTGCTTTGAGAGACGTTAGCGAGATGCTCTAAATACTTTGACCTTCAGAAGTTGGATGGGGGAGATTTGCTATAGCCTTTGCGACTCTTCTGAAGGCTTATGAAGCTTAATGGTGCCACCAGACGTTTCAGGATTTTTCCTGGACATTTTAGGTCAAAATGACTATGAATTTCGATGTTTCACAATGAGCTGAAATCTATTGACTACGATTTGGCCAAAAATTGTCTAGGAAAATTCCTGGAACGTTTGGCGGTACCTAGGTTAGAATTGAACAACACCAAACTACTTTCATTCTTAGAGCCTGAGAAGCAATCAACCAGCTGGTGGAAAGAAATTACGAAGCCATTTAAGAATTTTATGGGTCTCAACGACCTTCAAGTCGTCTGATTGAGCTCCTAAATGGCATTTAAATCAAGATGGAGGGTGGAAAAGAAACCGATTATGGTAATTAAAGCCCCAATTGCGAGATTTAACGGCGTTTTGGAGCCATGACGACATAAAACCCCACTATCGGAATTGAGTCTAGCACCCATTAAAAGTTTGACTGCGGTCTGGAGTTCTTTCTCCTGTCAGCCGTCCATCTAGTTTCCAAAGTGCATCATCATCATCAGCTTGGGAGGAAGCACGCTTAGCAACGTGCAACAAAGGTTAAATGGAGCATTTTGCCTGACACTTGAACTTTAAAACTCTTCTCCAACTCGGAGTCACTCTGCACCGAAACTCCTCAGCTGGAAAATGATTCTCGGCATTTCTCCCTATATATATGGTCGACCCCCAACCTTTCGGATCTCACAACCAACGATAAAATTGCAATAAAATGTTATTCATTATTTTACTGCTCTCGCTTGTTGCTCACCCAGCCACCGCTGCCCGGGAAAAGTTTCGTGACCTGGAGCTTGTGAGCCAGTCGAGCAAGGCGGAAAACCGCCACTGGAAGCCGTTTGAGAGAATATTTAGGCCGAACGAGAAGCGGGACGAGTTCGGGAACGACGTGAAGGAGGTGCTGGAGGACGAGCCGGTGCGCACCAAGGGACCCTACGGAATCAGCGCCTTCCCACCAGCGTGGGCCCACAAACCTCTGGGACACGCTCACGGCCATGGCCACGTCCTGGGACACGCTCTGGACCCCCTCTTCATCCTGCTCACCTTGTCGTTCGTGTTCTTCCTCGTCAACTCGGTCCTTGGGCTGCTGGACCACGGAAAGCTACCGATCCACGCGAGACTCGAGGACGACCTGTACTTTGTCGAAAGGAGTTTGGACGAGGGAAAGGACAGGTATGGAGACCCCTGATTTTGAGCTCAATAAAAAGTTTTGTGAACCATAGACCAGCACTTTTCGTAGAAGGGTTACTGATCTTTCAGGAATTGGATTCGTGGAAGGTCGAAACTAAGCAAGAAGAGACTAAATTTGGCTAATGTGTCCTGACCTCAGACCCGTTCTGGTTTCATAGACTAAACATGATCAAGATTTTACTACAGAAGGTGGTGAAAAATCCTTAAAGTATTTCTTAGACATTTAAGTTCTGGATTAAGGTCCTGGATTTAACCCTCCAACCTCCAGCTCCATTTCCCTACAAATCTAGGATAAGTGACAGCTGCTTTAGAACTTTTTGTGCCGTTTTAGGACAGGTGGATTTGGTAAGAGTAAATCAAGTAATCTCCCTCGACTTTTCCCACTCGCTCACAGGATGTCACTGCAATGTGCCCACAATCCTTTTCTTTTCCGCGAATTCACTCGTGCTCGAGGTTGTGTTCCGCGGAATTGGAAATACGGCGTCGACAGTCGCCTTATGTTGTATTGTTTTCTCGAATCTGCACGCTTTCTGAAAGGTGATACGGATAAGGCTGGCCCAGAAACCGCTGATTCTCGCTTTTGGCTCCGTCATATCTCGGAATCAGGCAAATTAAGCCGCTTCTTTCTAGCATTAGGTCTAAGAAAAACTATTCTTAATCAATCTAAAAACCATGAAGATACAGGACAGACAGACATCCCGGAACTGCACTTTTATATAGCCTGCTCTTGAATTCACTCCGCACACGAACCAGACACTCGTTTATTTTTCTAATTTGCATCTTCCATTCAACGCGACCGCGACTGGCTTACGTCACTATCACGTCTCCGATTCTCGAGCAGCGACGCAAAAGCCCCCATCGGGGGCCCAAACAGCGACTCGGAGTGAAGATCAAGGCTGCACTGACCTTCGGCACGCGTCAATAAGCGAGGCTTCGTATTGCGAATTACGTAAATTCCCTCACCAACGTCACCAAACAGATGATAAGCTCGGACGGGCATATCGGAGGGATCGAGAGACGGGACGCACATGTGTGGGAACAAAATGGAAGCAGGGCAGAGACGAGGCAGGAGGAGAAATAGAACGGCCGCAGCCTGTATTGCCGATGACCTCTTTTTGCTTTTTCTTTCGCTCCATGTCTGCCAGCTTTCTACTGCCTCTGGTATGCCAATTCGCAACCGTTCGTACGATATATCCAAGTCGTCACGACGATGAGAAGCGAGCGCTCGCAGACAATGGAAAGTTGCGGGACGGACGGCGGACCAGGAAGTCTCGCGAGCCCATAGATACTTACTAAAGTGTTCTCCATAAATTGAAGTGAAGGCTGATTCACGATTTTGGGTGTCGTGCGTCGACTGAGAAATGTGGGTTTCACAATTTGCTAAAATTGGAAAAGAGAAATATTTTTTCAGTTTTTCCCGCTTTTCCGTCACTCGGGTTCACTAATTTTTCTCTCAGCAAGCGCCTTGCTTCACCTTCAAACGGACTTTCACGGTTTTCGCTAGATGCTCCGTCGATTTACAATAAATTTTTGCGACGACCGATTCACACAAAAACTTGAAGGACGATGCTCTACTTGAAGTATCGACGTTTGACGTTTCAGCTGGCGCTGCTTCGTGGCGGCCACAACTCTAACTAGCCGTTCGTTTTTAGTTTACTTGACAATTTTGATCGGAAAAGACGCAAAATTTTCTTTCCCGTGCTACTGTGCGATCCAGAGAGACCAGAATGTCAGAGGTGAAGTCCGAAATCGACAGCGACATTGAGCAGAACTACTCAATCAGCAGCAATACCGTAGTGGACCCCAAAAACATGCAGGAGTTGTCTCTTCTGGTAAGTCGCGAGTCCTGGCGCAAATGACGTGAGAAACTAAGGCTTTCGTGCAGGTCCAGACGCTTCTGCAGGGAGTTCAAGACAAGTTCCAGACCATGTCGGACCAGATAATCTCCCGCATCGACGACATGGGAACGAGAATAGACGAGTTGGAGAAGTCGATCGGGGACTTGATGCAACAGGCCGGGTGCGAGCACGGAGAGATGCCCAAATGACCGGTCCCCGAGATGACCAACTCGTACTCTAACGAGAAATTCTAACGATTCTAGACCTACTTCTCACGATAAGCAAATGAATTCAACCCCACAATCGCATCGATGGCACTAAATTGTTGTCATGGGACACTCCCCAAACAATGTAATGTCTCTAAGTTACTGTTTGACTCCTTGGTTCACGTCTCTTGATCTAGTTTTAGCATTTTTATTAGAGTATGTATAGAGGAAGCTACGTGTAAGCGAATGATTTGTAATATTTTATTATGTATTGACACAAAGGCATGCAAGAAATAATAAGGAGCAAGGAAAACAAATAAACTCCGAACAAGAATTGAACCGATGCGATGTTTGGAACCACAGAGACGTATTTCTCTGTTTCAGGTTTAGTGTTAGACTCTTTTTGCAAAATTGCCGCCGAAGGGGGCAAAATTTTAGTTGCTCCGATTGAGCTGAAATTCAGAATGATCATGTAAAATGACAAATCAAGCAACATTTGTTTGAGATCATGGTCTCAAAAATGTAAAGAAATGGACCTGGGGGGTAAATAAGTGGCCACCCAAGACTTCCCTTGGCGAACATGAGGGGAAAATGTCAAATTCAACCGATTGAGCTAAAACTTTGTCAACTGTTAGATGGCATCAAACCCAGCATAAAACAGTCCTACAGTAAGTCTCTATGACCTAAGGGTGAGGAGCTGTGAGCTCCCAAAGTTTGTATGAGGCAAGCATTTTGTAACTCCAATCGAACTGAAACTTGGGCAAATGTTAAATGACACTAAATATAGTAAAATATCCTTCTACATAAAGGCTCTATGACCAAAGTCAGGGGTCCAATAAGTTTCTACAGTGATGAAATTCGGGACAAAATATTTTCCCTTCGACCCAACTTTTGCAACAAAGCGAATTGAAAACATGTTTTTGTTAAACTTCTCAGTGTTCAGGTTCTTCGGGTTCATACATATTGGAATCTCTACAAAGTCACAAAGAAACGCCCCTGATAAATTCTTAACTAGTTATCTCAGACCTCTTCCAATAGGCGTCAAGAAATTAATCGTAATTTTATGTTTCATTTTACTTTACATGCAAACTTGCTTGTAACTCGCCCCTAATTGTAAACGAATTTTTCTCAATTTTTTATTTGAGAGTTATATTTTATTTAAAATTTTGAAACCAACTATTCAAAGTTATTCAGCATGACTGCAGTTCCGCCGTTGCTAAGCTTTAACCACTGCCTTGCCCGTGTTTCCGCCACGAAGCATGTCAATGAACGCTTTGTGGGTGTTCTGGAACCCTTCCGTGACAGTCTCCTGGAACTTGATTCTTCCCTCCTTCACCCACTCCGTCATTTGCTCGATTCCCTGCATCCACTGGGCTCCCCACCAGCGCCAAACAAAGAAGCCCTCCATCTTCAGCTGTTTCGTGATAAGCCACGGCTGGACGATCGTGACTTTCGGCCAGTTCGTGGGGTCCTCGTTGTACGCCGAAATCGAGCCACAAACCGCGATTCTTCCAAAGTCGTTCATGTGACTCATAACGGTGATGCTGAGCTCCCCTCCAACGTTGTCAAAGTAGCAGTCGACTCCCTTGGGAGCCACCTTCTTGAGCTTCTCGTGGACGTCCTGGGTCTTGTAGTTGATGGCAAAGTCGAATCCCAGCTTCTCAGTGAGCCACTTGCACTTGTCGTCGGAACCAGCGATTCCCACGACGGTGAGGCCTTTGATCTTCCCGATCTGCCCCACGAGACTCCCCACGGCTCCAGCAGCTCCCGAAACCACCAGGGTCTCGCCACTCTTGGGCTGGCAGATTTCAAGCAGGCCGAAGTAGGCGGTGTTCCCGGGCATCCCGAGGACTCCCAGGGCCACAGAACGGGAGAGCTCTCCGACATCATTAATGAGGTAGGGCTTCCGGGGAAAATTGTCGGGGTTGAAGACGGTGTGAGTTCGCCACCCAAATGATCCCACGACGAACTCGCCGACTGGGAAGTTCGGGTTTTTGGACTCCAGGACCCTGGAGTATAACTTATTTTAGGCAATTTTATCAAGATTTTTGGCTCTACCTGATAATTAAGTGGGAGCCCTAGCTTTTTATTTTGAAACCCCTTCTTTCCACATTTAAGAAAGAAAAATTAGGTGGATCGCTAAGTTTGACTGAACTCCTTACTTCAATTGGTCCCCTTTTTCTTTAGTTTTCGACCCCCTGCCCCCCCCCCCCCCCTTGTCTTGTCCTCCTCACGAAAATACTAATGCCATTTTCTATGTTTCTAGCAAGATCTCTTCTGGCCAATAAAAATTTAACAAAATTACAAAAAAATATTTTGGCCAATTATTTTAATCTGGCTATGAATAAAGCTTACTATGATAGCCCCAAAAGCTTACTTAGCCACCTGGGAGCCCACAATGACCGACTTCGGAGGGTATCTGGTCATGTAGAAGCGCGTTCCAGGGTCCACGCTGAGCCACTCGGCTTGCACCAGGACCTCCCCGTCACTCAAAGGAGGCAGCTCCTCCTCCACGACCTCGAAGTCGTCCAGCTTGGGCTCGCCCACGAAAGACTTGGATAGGATGAACTTCTTCGCTCTCACCATCTTTTTTCAGACTAAAACCGGAGCTTCTTCTCGCCTAAATATAGTCCGGCTTTTTCCTTATCTCGGGTCACCGAGCAATCTGATAAGCAGCAGCCATATAAAAACGATAAATGTGACAACTTTATTCAGAAAAACTTTCTAGGCTCTGATGACGGCCTTGCCGGTGTTGCCTCCCCTGAGCATGTCAATGAAGGCTTTGGGCATGTTTTCGAACCTCTCATGCACCGTCTCTTGGTACTTGATCTTGCCTTGCTGGATCCACTCCGCGACCTGCTTGATGCCCTCAGCCCATCGACTGGCCCATCGCGTGACTAGGAAGCCCTCCATCTTGATCTGCTTGAAGACCAGAGCGGGCTGCAGGATTGGGACTCGTGGCAGGTTGCTGAGGTCGTCGTTGTAGGCGGAGATGGAGCCGCACACGGAGACGCGTCCGAAGTCGTTCATCTGGTGCACTACCGTTGAACTGATGTCTCCGCCGACGTTGTCAAAGTAGCAGTCTACTCCGTTGGGAGCCGCCTTCTTGAGCTCCTCGTCGACGTTCTGGGTCTTGTAGTTGATTGCGTAATCGAAGCCCAGCTCGCTCTTGATCCACTCGCACTTGTCGTCGGATCCAGCGATTCCGATAACGCGAAGCCCTTTAATCTTCCCAATCTGGCCCACGATGCTTCCTACGGCTCCGGCAGCGCCCGAGACCACGAGGGTCTCTCCCTCCTTGGGAGAGCACAGCTCGAGGAGGCCGAAGTAGGCGGTGTTTCCGGGCATTCCGAGAGTCCCGATCGCCAGAGACCGCGGTAGATCCCCGATTTTGGGCAGAAGGTAGGGCTTCTGGACCTCGATCTCGTCTGGGTTGAAAACCGTGTGAGTGCGCCACCCGAAGTGTCCGACCACGAAGGCTCCCGGCTGGAAACGGGGGTTCTTGGACTCCAAAACCCTGCAACAAAATTCCTTCAAATTTTTGACTTTTACATCGAAAATCAGAGCCTTACTTGGCCACTTGGTAGCCGATCATCTGGGACTTGGGTGGGAACCGAGCCATGTAGACCCGCTGGTAGGGGTCAACGCTCCACCACTCGGCTTCCACGAGAACCTCCCCGTTCTTGAGGGCTGGCAGCTCCTCCTCCACAATCTCGAAGTCGTCGAGTTTGGGCTCGCCAGTAAATGGGCTGGCCAAAATGAATTTTCGCGTCCTCACCATGTTCCAAACGTGTCAGTAGTCCAAGAAGTTGACTCTCACTGGCTCGATTCGGTAAATTACTCAATAGTTATGCTCGCGTCTTATCAGGAATTACTCAGGTTTGGGCAGAGATTAGATAGGAAAGGCGCAAGTCAGAGATAAATGCACCATTGAACTCTTGAGCCTCGAAAACCTCAAATATGGACTGTTTTTGGGAAGGGCATTTGAACTCTTTCGACTCAGAGTTGTTAAGGCTTCATAAAAAAATCCAAGAAACCCATTTTTAGTAATTTTGAGACCTGAAGCTGAAAAGTTCTTACCGTAGTTTTAAATTAATCATATCATAAACTAATCGACTCCATTTCCATATCATTCGAAGCAAAGGTCCGAAATTTGGTGCACGTCTTTTCTGACTCAATTCTCAAAATATCTACGTTCGAGGAGGAATTGATTTTTAGCGTAACCTGGTGGATAGATTTCCTAAATAAAGTCTCTTTCTCGAATAGAAAAAATTTATTTGATATTTTCCAAAATAGATTTCTGGGCGAGAAAATGAATTTCAAGCCCGAATGACAGCCTTTCCTGTGTTGGCTCCCTTCAGCATCTCGATGAAGGCCCTGGGCATATTTTCAAAACCCTCCGTCAGCGTCTCCTCGTACTTGATCTTCCCCGCCTCGATCCACTCCGCCAGCTGCTTGATACCCTCCGGATGCCTGTCATACCACTGCCACACCAGGAAGCCCTCCATCTTGAGCTGCTTGAAAACCATCGCGGGCTGCAGGATTGGGGCCGTCGGAATGTTGTTGGGGGTCGCGTTGTAGCCAGAAATCGACCCACACACCGAAATGCGGCCGTAGTCGTTCATCTGGTTGATGACGATGGAGCTGATCTCCCCTCCAACGTTGTCAAAATAGCAGTCGACGCCGTTGGGGGCCGCCTTCTGGAGCTCCTCGGCGACGTTCTGGGTCTTGTAGTTGATGGCAAAGTCGAAACCCAGGGTCTCCTTGATCCACCTGCACTTTTCGGGGGTCCCAGCGATCCCGATGACCGTGAGGCCCTTAATCTTCCCAATCTGGCCCACGATGCTCCCGACTGCTCCAGCTGCCACCGACACCACTAGGGTCTCGCCAGCCTTGGGCTTGCATATCTCCAACAGGCCGAAGTAGGCGGTGTTCCCGGGCATTCCGAGGACCCCCAGGAACACGGATCTCCTAAGGTTCTTGAGCTCTGGCAGCACCAGGGGCTTCTGCTGCATGTCCAGGTTCTTGGGGTCGAAGACGGTGTGAGTGCGCCACCCTAGTCTCCCATTGACGTACGCTCCCACGGGATAAGCGGCGTTCCTGGACTCGACAACCCTGAAAGAACAAGCTGTTGAGGCTCTCAAATTCGCCAAAAGAGTCAAACAAACCTCGCGACCTGGCCTCCCACCATCTCGGATCGCGGAGGGAGGTTCGGCATCCGGACTCGCATGTACGGATCGACGCTGAGCCACTCGGCCTCCACGAGGACCTCCCCATCCTTCAGAGGCGGGAGCTCTTCTTCGACTATCTCGAAGTTGTCGAGAGTTGGCTCGCCATCGAACGGCCGGGCCAGAATAAACTTGCGTGCCTTCACCATTCTCGAGTTAATCCTCAGATTGTCCAAAACAGACTGCGTGTTCTCCGAGACTGCGTCGCAGTGCTATCGAGCGAAGAGAGCGCGATAATGAACGGCGAGTCATGATTACGACGCACGAAAAAAGTCACCTGAGTGTTTGCCTTTATCTTTATTGCTCTTTCCCACAACTTAAAAAACCGAAACTCACGCTTCGACGACGGCCTTTCCCTTGTTCTCGCCCCTCAGCATCCCGATGAAGGCCTCCGGCATATTCTCGAAGCCTTTCGTGAGCGTCTCCTCGTACTTGACCTTGCCCCCCGACACCAACCTCGCCATGGCCTCGATCCCCTCAGTCCATCTGTCGAGCCACCGGAACACCAGAAACCCCTCCATCTGCAGGCGGTTGTTGATGAAGCACCTGGAAACCGTCGGTGCTCGAGGCACTTCGCCAATAGACCCGTTATAAGCCGAGACGGAGCCGCAAACCGCGATTCTTCCCTTCGGCCGCATCTGGTGAATGACGTCGCTGCTGATAGATCCTCCGACGTTGTCAAAGTACAGGTCAACCCCCCCGGGCGCGAGTCTCTTCAGCTCCTCCTGGATGTTCTGGGTCTTGTAATTGATGGCAGCGTCGAAGCCCAGCTCGCTCACGAGCCACCTGCCCTTTTCCTCGGAACCTGCAATCCCAATAACCCTCAGTCCTTCCGCTTTCCCGAGCTGACCCACCAAGCTGCCAACTGCTCCCGCAGCACCCGAGACGACGAGAGTCTCGCCGGGATTGGGTCTCAAGATCTCATGGAAACCGAAATAGGCGGTGTTTCCGGGCATCCCCAGGACCCCGAGACCCAGAGACAGCGGCAGGCTGCCGAAATCAGGCAGAATGTAGGGCCGAACCTCGAACTTGGCGTACGGGAAGGACGTCGAGTCGTCGAAAATGGTGTGGGTTCGCCAGCCAAAGTACCCCACGACGAGCTTCCCGATGGGGAACTTGGGGTTTTGGGACTCGATGATCCTGAAACGGGCTGTTTGGCTACGGGACTCAAGAAGAAGAGGTGGGTCTTACTTTGAGACTTGGCTGCCAATCATGACAGAGTTTGGCGGAAAACGCACCATTCGGATCCGCTGGTACGGGTCGACGCTCCAGTAGAGGGCCTCCACGAGGACCTCTCCCTTCTTGAGGGGCGGGAGCTCCTCCTCCAACACGCTAAAATTGTCGGACTTGGGCTCTCCGTCGAAAGGTCGAGCTAGTCTTATTACCTTGGCGATCACCATTTTCTCTCTCCTCAACCGCGAAATGCCTCACTCAGACTGA
The DNA here is from genome assembly GCA_963930915.1 of Forcipomyia taiwana. Classification (NCBI taxonomy): domain Eukaryota; kingdom Metazoa; phylum Arthropoda; class Insecta; order Diptera; family Ceratopogonidae; genus Forcipomyia; species Forcipomyia taiwana. The sequence continues at coordinate 5,453,162 of CAWVOI010000099.1, read as the reverse complement.
TTATTAAGTAGTTCATTCGTTCGCAGCCGGCAAAACAGAGAGCAGATAAGAGAAAAATTTCAGCGTGATAAGTACAGGTTTAAAAATATGCGTTAGGGTTCATTTTTACTCGTCGTTTTTTGTAGAGAACCAAGCTAAAACTAATGGCGATTTTTCATCAAAATTTTGTTAAAAATCTCTATTCATCACGCAAAAGAATTACACTTCATACTTCATGAGTGAATTTTCCCATAAAGATTATGAATATTATGATACTACTACGGAAAAAATCAAAGCAATTTGGGCTTGAATAATACAAAAAAAAATCCTCAACCTCATACAATACGTTTCATACGATACATGGGGTTTTGCTGTTTCGTTCTCACACGTTTCTTTGAAATTGCAAAATTGCCATCCAAGGGCTTTAAAAATAATAGGACATTGGTTTGAAATATCAATGAGGTGAAAATTCCATAAAACTCTCCTCAAACGGGACACAGCGATGTATTTTCCCACTGATGTACAGTAGAGTTCGCGTAATAAATATTTTTGATCAGAGGACTAGAAAAAATCAAATAAAATCAAAATACTAAATCGAAGATCAAGTATGAAAAGTGGAATTTCCCTTTTTTTTTAGTGGGCGGTCAAAGATTTTACTTACATGAGATTTTTAGACAAGAGAAATTCAGACTTATAATGTTATTTTACGTTACTATTTTAAATTTTAGCTCAATCGGAGCACCTAAAAATGTTCAACCTTAGGTGGCTCCTCACCTCATCTAGTTGAACTAGATTTACTAGGTTTGACATGTATGTAACATTTCCAAAATTCAGCTCAATCGGTTCAAGTATAAAGAAAGTTTCATTCAACTGGAAAACTCCCCTATTTACCTCCTTAAGCGTAATGTGGACCTGAGATGTCTTACTTCCTACCCTAAACATTATGTCCTACAGGATGCAGAAAACCGCACGTCTTTATCTCTCCTAGTTCTTTAGTTATAAAGTTTCGGACGAACGGACATAGCAGATGCAAGAGTGCATTTTTCGTTATTGAGGGTAAATGCACTAAAAACAATTCTTTAGCGGGTTACAGCGGATTTATGAAATGACTTTCTTATGGTCCAAATTTCTTGGGATGAATCTTTTTGGCGACGATGAAATGTCAATTTCTACCAACTATTTCGCTAAATTCAAGGTATCTCCTATTAAGACTAGCACTGAAAGGCTCATATTACGCTAAAAAAAACCTATTCCAGTTCCCAAGCCCCAAAAACTTGATTTTTGAAGTTTTTGATTTGATTTTCGAACATGCAGTTCTTTGGCTTGTCGCTCGTGTTTTGTCAAAGTTCATGCTCTAAGATTTACGACCGTAAGAATCAAAACTTATTGGATGACATCCAATAGCTAGTTAGATTGCCCGAAGTCTACCGTATAATTCCGCGGAATGAAAAATACCAAAACTCTGGTGGGTATAAAAGCTGCAGTTTTTCCCTTGTTTCTGCAGTTGTAGGGTGTCAAACGACAATGGCTCGTCCTATGGTGGAGGAAAAACTGGATAAAGCCAGTTTCTGCTTTCGCACCGTAGAAGTCTACGAGGTTCTGTGCCCGGATCACGAGGAAAAACGCTCGAAAAAGTTCTTGTTCAAATTCGTTTTCACTAGTTTGCTCGTGGGCTCGTATGAAATTATTTATGACATGATTATCAAAAAAGATATCGTCATCATCGCTATTGGAAGTAAGTTTTTACCTCAACATTTTAAAGAAATCCACTGATAACATTTTCAGGCCAAATAATGAGCATGATGGTCGTTATCCTATTGGTTACTCGTTTCAAGTCAACGATTATTGAAATCATGGAGCAAGGGTTTGATGCAATTGAGGAAATCTACCACCCAGAGAACATTCACGTGAAACACATGGGCAGAGAAATCCGGGAGAGGACCCACGAAAGAGACAAGTTCATTGTTAAGTTGGGCCGGTTTTTGGCCCTCGAATCCTTCACGATTCCCAGTTTATTGGGCCCTGCTATTTCGTACTTCTTTTTTGGAACCAAGTACCCCCTTCAGTATCCCATGACTTATCTCCCCTTTCTGGAACCCGTCGACTTTTTCTCCTGGCTCATTAATTTTCTCGTCCTAGCTGGCATCTATTTTTGCGCTGTATCGATTTTCATGTTTCTTTTCACACTGACCCTCGTTGCTCTAAGCAACTGCGTTGGCCAACTCGAGACAATTACCGAAATAACGAAACGCAGAGAGTCCATCGTCGAAATCGACTCGCATGATGAGTGGGTCAAAATCACCATGGACTTGATGGTCAAATCAAGGGAGCTACTTTTGCTGACTCAAGGCAGCCTGGAACTGTTCATGTACTACTGGGAGAAGGTCGGCTACCTGGCAATGCTGGTTTCTTTTGCAATCGGCCGTTTGAATCCATCCTATCTGGGAGTCTTGATACCTTGTCTAGCTATTCTATCCTACCTGTTTCTGATCGCAACTGCTAACGAGATCATCAAGGATCGGGTGAGTATTTTGAAATGTACCTTCTGAAATGACACGTGTGTTAGTTTGAGGACCTGAACACCGCTCTTTACGACATCCCCTGGTACGACTTGAAGCCCAAGCAGAGAAAGGACCTGATTTTGCTGATTCAGTGGTCGCAGAAGGAAACTTTGATCAGCTCAGGAGGACTCGCAGACATGACTTATGAGTGGTTCTTGGACTTAGTTGAAAGGGCCTACTCTGGAGGATTGATCTTGATGGACTTGGCAAAGTGAATATATTGCTACGAAACGAGAATCGTAATGAACATTTAAAGCACTTGCATCCGATTAATGCATCTCAATTTAATCTTCACAAAAATGTTTGAGCATATTTTAGCACAATTATTCACCAATAAAAGTTATTTAACACTTAGAAGAGCTAGAGACTTGCAAGCTTCTTGCATGTTGTCATGTATAATTTAGAGGGTGGGGTCTTGGTTTTTTCGGAAAATTGCCTGGAGGGTAAGTAGGAGGGTTTTCCCGTTGTATGAAGTTCCAAACACTTCGTCCGATTGAGCTGAATTTTGGATATGCTATACATCATTTCAAATCTAGCCAATCATAGAACATATATTTGCCCCTATCACCTAAGAGAGTGGGGTGAGAGGCCCCAAAAGGGGGAAACATTTTTGTTGCTCCGATTGAGCTGAAAATTTAATATGTTGATGAACTTGTTAAACTTAGCAAAAATTGTCCTACAGTTGGAGCCAAAGTCCCCTCAAGTTTCTACAGGAACGTATATTTGGACAATAGATTTTCATGTACTAGAAAGTGGACCGTCCACTTTCTAGTACATAATTGTTAGATTCACCTCCCAACCCAAGATAAGGAGCTGTTCACATATTACGTCACGGTCCAAGGGGGGGGGGGGGGTTGGCCGCTCCGTGATTGTCAGTACAAACTCAAGTACTGTTGTATAGGACAAACCGTGACAGAGGGGGGGGTGGGGGTCGAAAATCTCGATTTTCACCGTTACGTAATATGTGAAAAAGCCCTAATAAAAGATTTTCACTTTGACCCAATTATGGCAACGATACCGACTTGAAAATGCACTCAAATGCGTTCGTCCCTGACTTAACTTTAATCTGGAAGTTCTCGAAATCTGGAAATATGCTCCTTCTTCAGCTGAAAGAAAAGCCCCTTAACGTAATGTTGAAATAATTTTTATTTATTTCCTGGTTAACCAGACATCAGGGCTCAGGCAGCAGACACGACAGCCTTTCCTGTGTTGGCTCCGCTCAGCATCCCAATGAAGGCCTGGGGGAGGTTCTCGAATCCCTTCGTGACCGTCTCCTGGTGCTTCAGCTTGCCTTGCTGAACCCACTCGGTCAGCTGCGAGACGCCTTCCAGCCAGCGGTCAACCCATCGCCAGACAATAAAGCCCTCCATCCTGAGTTGTTTGAAGTTGAAGAGCTTTGCGAGATCCGGGTGTCTCGGCATGGCGTCGGCGTTCAAGATGTCGTCGTTGTAGGCAGAAATCGAGCCACAGACAGCGATGCGCCCGAACTCGTTCATTTGGTTCATCACGATGTCGCTGATGTCTCCTCCAACGTTGTCAAAGTACAAGTCAACCCCGTTCGGAGCGACCTTCCTGAGGTCCTCTGCCACGTCCCCAGTCTTGTAGTTGATGGCAAAGTCGTAGCCCAGCTCTTCGGTGAGCCACTTGCATTTCTCATCCGAGCCGGCGATACCGATGACGGTGGTTCCCTTGATCTTCCCGATCTGCCCCACGAGACTTCCGACAGCCCCAGCAGCTCCCGAAACCACGAAGGTTTCGCCGGCCTTGGGCTTTAGGATCTCCTGCACCGAGAAAAAGGCAGTATTCCCGGGCATTCCGAGGGTTCCAATGGCCAGGGATGGGGACAGAGCTCCGATGTCCGGGAGAACGTAGGGTCTGATGTACATCCCGACGTTGGGGAAGATCGGAAAAGCGGTCGAGTCGTTGAAGATTGTGTGTGTCTGCCACCCAAAGTGACCCACGACGTACTTTCCTCGACGGTAGCGGAGATTTTTGGACTCCAAGACTCTGAAATTGGGTGGAAAAAAATGTCAAGTGGTTTGTCGGAGCAAATATGAGATCATAGAAATTACAAGAGAAGTCGTCTTCCGTCTAATGTAATGTAAATTTACATTTCATACTTGAAGTAATACTTTGACCCAAACAGGGACGTAACCAATGGGATAAGAGTTTTAAACCGGATTAATTCTCGAGAAATGGAGGATAGAAAATTGAAACTGGCAATTTTGACTTAAGAAAAAAACTTACTTCAAGAAACAAGGTAACAAATTTTCTTGACATTTTCTTTTTTTTTTAATAAAATCTACTTGTTTTTGTTAAAATAAATCTCCAATAATTTTAAACTACATAACAATATGATTAGCAATTTGCTAAAAGATTGCCCCCAAATTTAGCCCTTCCATTCTTTTCATCGAAATCGGGAAATTCATTTCCTGATTTTTTGAAAAAGTTGGATCAAGAAATCTCAAAAAATCGATTAAAAAAAACTTGTTGTAGAATTCCCGAGAAATGATTTTCGAGATAAAACTTTGGTTGGAGTTAAACTCTTCTCTCTTTCAATTTACCGAAGAAAATACCCCTAGGCTGAAATGGGTTAAAGATCTAGGTAAAAATTTACCCTCCCTCCACTAAAACATTTCACGGAAAAAGTTATTATGACATTTACCTCATAAATGTATGATTTGAAATCACCATGACTTGCTAGATAGGTGGTGGTAAAAAATGACTTACACGGCGACCTGATAACCGACCATGACGGAACGAGGAGGGTATCGGGGCATGTAGACCCTCATGTACGGATCGATACTCCACCAGCGGGCTTCCACGAGGACCTCCCCGTCCTTAAGGGGGGGAATCTCCTCCTCCAGCAGCTCGAAGTTCGCCGGAGTCGGCTCTCCCTCGAAGGGTTTGGCCAAAATTATTTTTCGGTTCTTCGTCATATTTCACCTCGCAGCTCGGATCAGACTGGAGTCTTTGGTATCGGGCCTGATTATACTCGCCTGCCCGAAATATCTTATCTCCAAATACTTCAGTCATGTTTATTGACGACTCTATTTTTGGGTCACCCTAGCGGTGATCGCACATTTCTCTTCACACACATTTTCTAAGCAATGAATGGTGTTTGTCGACATCAAGGTCGAACTGATGCTGGCCGGCTTGCTTTTTTAAAATAAAAAATCTCCAAGATTTGTAGTCAGTTTCTCTCCAGCAGCCGCACAACGAAGACATCTCCAGGTAATTTTTTGAACCTCAGAGCCGGGAGCGAAGTTCTTCGAAAAAATGTTTATAATACGCGACAGAGATAACGAAAATCGGATATTTGTGAGCGTCGAGTGATTTTGTGCTTAGTGTTCATTTGAAATCCGAGCAAAATGTTGTTTCGCTCTGTGGTGAAGGGCCTCGGAGGAGGCCACAGTAGGTTTTTTAGCTCCTCCGTTTCGGCTAAAAAGTTTCTGTACGCCAAGAGGTTCGTGGGAGAGCCCAAAGTGACCGATTTCGAGCTCGTAGAGGAGAAATTGCCGGCTCTTAAAGATGGAGGTGAGACTTTGACCTGGCCTTGGACATTACAGCGGCACTAAAGTTTTGTTTTTTTAGAAATTCTCACTCAGGCAGAGTTTTTGAGCGTCGATCCTTACATGAGGGTACGTTTTTCAAGAATCGCAAGAGGTTTTGACTTAACAGAGCGTTTTTCAGGCCTACATGTTCGCCTACCCGGTCGGCGTCACGATGATAGGAGGACAAGTTTCCAAGTAAGAGGATTAGCATTCATTGAAGTCAGCATTTTTTAGACTTGCGTGTTTTCAGGATCATTGAGAGCAAGAACCCAAAGTTCCCCGTGGGCAAGAGCATCGTAGGGGAATTCGGATGGAGAAGCCACACGGTGCTGAACCCCGAGGACAGGGAGTCTCTGCTCCTCAAGCCCTACCTACTGCCCGACCTCGGAGACCTGCCAAAGTCCCTGGGCCTCGGACACCTCGGACTCACCGGAAACAGCGCGTATTTCGGCCTCCTGGACATTTGCCAGCCGAAATCGGGCGAGACTGTGGTCGTCACTGGAGCTGCCGGAGCCGTGGGGAGCCTCGTGGGCCAAATCGCCAAGATCAAAGGGTGCCGAGTTGTTGGATTCGCGGGTTCCAACGACAAGTGTCGGTGGCTAGAGTCCGAATTGGGCTTCGATAAAGCCATAAACTACAAGATACCTGCGTCGGAGATTAAGGGAGCAATCAAAGCTGCCGCCCCTGATGGAGTGGACTGCTATTTCGACAACGTGGGAGGCGAGCTCAGTTCCATCATCTACACAGTGATGAACAAGTTTGGGCGCATTTCCGTGTGTGGGGCCATTTCGGGGTACAACCAGGAGCCCTCCGAGCAGCCTCTGGTGCCGAGTCCAGCGGTTCCATTCGTGTTTAAGCAGCTCCGGATGGAGGGATTTCTCGTGCACAGGCCAGAGTTTCTGGCCCGGTGGTACGAAGGGGTCAACCAGATCCACGAATGGATCAAGAGCGGCCAAGTGAAGTACCACGAGACGGTCACTGAGGGCTTCGAGAACACTCCACAGGCCTTCATCGACATGCTGAGAGGCAAGAACTACGGAAAAGCCATTGTCAGGGTCTAAACCAAAATAAAGCTAATTATGAGGAATTTCACGTTTTTTGGGCTTGTTGAAATCAAATTAAATTCAGATAGTAAGAAATGTCTTATTTCCAGGTCCAATACAAAAATGGTGGTCGCCAAAGTGTTCGTGAAAGCCAAGGAGTTCGACGGGTTCCCCAAACCGGAGGACATCCAGCTCACTGAAGAAGAGTTGGGTGAGCTAGAAGACGGGGAAATCCTCACTGAGGCGGAGTTCCTGAGTGTGGATCCGTACCATCGGGCCTTCAAGTACCCGGCGGGCTCGGTCATGATCGGGGGACAGATTGCAAAGTAGGTTCAGTTACGTTTACATTACAGTCAAGAACAGTTTGAAGAACAACAACATCTGTATTCCTCGATGTCCCTTTAGAAAATTAGCTTCTATGGTCTCAATGTCCATTCTTTCTTGAAATAGCTCAAGGTGAATTTTTCAGAGTCATCGAGAGCAAGAACCCCGACTACCCAGTGGGAGCCTTCATGTACGGCCACTGGGGCTGGCGGACCCACACCAGGATCAACCCCCAGCTCGACAAGCCCATTCTAGAGTCATACCTTCTCCCAGACTTCGGAGACCTGTCGAGATCTCTGGGCTTGGGAACACTCGGGATGCCTGGGAACACCGCCAACTTTGGGTTCCTCGAGCTCTGCTCCCCCAAGGTAGGTGAGACTCTAGTTGTTTCGACGGCTGCCGGAGCTGTTGGGAGTGTCGTGGGGCAGATTGGAAAGATCAAGGGTCTGCGCGTGGTTGGCATCACCGGATCGGACGAAAAGTGCGACTGGATCACGAAAGAGCTTGGCTTCGATGCCGCCATCAACTACAAGACCCAAAACATCGCCGAGGAGCTCCAGAAGGTGGCCCCCAACGGCGTCGACTGCTACTTTGACAACGTCGGAGGAGAGATCAGCTCGGCCGTCATCAACCAGATGAACAACTACGGGCGCATCTCCGTCTGTGGCTCCATCACGGCCTACAACGCCACGGACGAGAACTTCCCGAAGGTCGGGATTCTGCAGCCTGCCTTCATTTTTAAGCAGCTTAGGATGGAGGGATTTTTGGTTGGCGAGCGGTGGAAAGGAGAACAGTGGCAGCAGGGACTCCAGCAGCTCTACGAGTGGGTCAAGAATGGCCAGATCAAGGTGCGGGAGACCGTCACCGAGGGCTTCGAGAACATGCCAAATGCCTTCTTTGGGCTCTTCAAGAGCGAGAATATCGGGAAAGCTATTGTCAAAGTTTAAAGGTCTTGGTCTTATTGTGGTAAAATAAAAGCTTGGGCCATTTTCTTCAAAACATAAAAGAAAATATATTCCTTTCATCAAATCCGCTTCTTTTCAATTGGTTAAAAGCCAAATTTTACAATAAATCAATGTGCAACTTGGTACTGTGGGAATAATTTCCTATACCTCAAATTGCAAAATTTTCAAGCAGCTCTTGACCCTCATCAATAATAAATAAAGTAGAAACAGATAAATAATTTAACAAATCAATAATAATTTTTACTGCAATCGAAAACGTTTTCAGAAACATTAAATCACTCGCATCTCAATTTAGGGTGACCAACTGTCTAAACTAGTTCAGATTATCCTAATATGAATAAGCTAGTTCAGGGTGGGTCAATATGGTCACCACATGAAATGGCAACTCTTCACTATTTCATAAAGCAGAAAAATTGCATTACATCTGCAATGTCACACGGTACAATTGCCTGCAACCTTGAAAGTTTACAAGTGCTACAGGTTCGACATCGGGATGGTTTGAAAAGTTTTCAGGCAGTGAAAATTGTTTTTAATTTTTATCGTCATCACTTTCAAGTTTTTGGTTATCTTTCTGATCTCCTCTAAGATCGGCTTCCATTAAAAATAGAGGGCCCTTAACTGTCAGCGTTTTCAGGACCAGGCTGAAAACTTTCCAAACGAGGATGCAGTTTCTTGTGGCGTAATCAAATAGACTCTGTGGCCTCTATGTATGCTAGCTGTTATCATACAGCAGAGCCATGTCTGTAAAAATTAGAAATTAGTAAAAAAAATTTAGTCCCGGTCTGCTACTCAACTGGTCAAGTCATGGCTGCTCGTAATTTAGAGATTATTTGGAAAACCCTGGAGTTAGTCAAGTTATTTTTTGGAATGGTCAAACCTAAAAATCCAAGACTTGCTAGAGCCCAAAAGTGGTATTTGCCGTTTCTGATTTTTTGTGTGATTGCATTCTATCTAAAAATTACATTTGGATTGGTGATGACTTCGCAACTGACATGGAAAATTTTCTATGGAGTCACCTTTTTCAGTATAACAGGACTTAATGTCATGACAATTTACTTCATGCTGGCCATTGAAACATACGAAAAAGAACTGCAGTGGTGTGACCATCTTCATTCACGTGATTTTGGACAATCAGCAGCTTTCAAAAAATGCAAGAGCCTCTCAACTAAATCCTACATGGTGTTTGTAGCTTCTGTGCCAACCAATTTTTTCATATTATTTCTACTTCAGACAGGTTTGATCAGTTTATACCAAGGAAAACTTTCTAACACTTTCATGTTCATTTCACCATCCGGAACTAATTTGGAAGAGATTTTGACGATTGCTTCTCAATTGATGACCTGTATTGGAGCAATTCTCCCAACCTTAGCCATGTTGGGTTTCGTGGTTGGCATGAATTTTCACTTTATTGCTCTTAACAAAGTGAAGATGAGTTTATTGAGAGAATTAACGCCTTTTTTTTCGAAGAAGCAGTTTGATGAGACAGTCAAGAATATCATGGAGTTGCATTGCGAACTTATGGAGCACCAATCAATTTTTTGTCAAATTCTGTCATACCCAATGCTGTTGATCGAGGCTGTGGCATTTTTCACGTTACTTTTCGGATGGATCGTATTTTTTCATGTCCGAGAATTGAGTTTCATAGCCATTTCAGCCATTTCAAGTTCCTACATTTTCGTTGTTCCCTACATTGTGACTGAATTGCTGTCAGATTCATTTGAAGACTTTCAGGACACGATCTACGACCTAAAGTGGTACGAAATGAGCCCGAAGCAGAGGAAAGACCTCCTTACTATCATGATTGTGGCCGATCGAAAGAACCTTCTTCGCTGTGGACCCTTTTATGTCGTCGATTATAAGGCTCTCACGAAATTACTGAAGAGAGTCTACGATTACGGACTTATCATAAATGCCCTACTTGTTCCCAAATAAGAATTTGAACAACCAATTTCTGAATGTCTATTTTAAGCAGATTCTAAACATTTTGAAAGTATATACTTACACATGTGTCCGATTTGTCTGTTTGTCCTAATCGGAAAGGCAAAATTAATTTTTTTAAACAAAGCCAACCTAAACATGTATTCAAGTGCGTTAGTCCCTAACAAAACTTTGAACAAGTTGATTGTTTGAACAGATATGTAAATTGATGTAACTTCTTTGGAGATAAAAACAATAAACGTAGGTAAAATATGAATGTAGTTATATTCAGTCTTTTTAGGAGTCTTCGCCAATTTTTCTCTTTCAATTAAAAATACTATAGGGGGAGACCCCCTACTCGCTTCGCACGGCTCGCCAACCCTCAATTCTTTTGAAGCTACGCGCCACAGGTATTAAACTTTACACATTTTCCAAGGTTTCTTATGGAGGGCATACGAAATTTAACATATAAATATAAAGATATTGAGGCTAAACGAAATCATGAAAAGTTGACTTAGGAAGCTGAAACTTGGCAAAAATCATATTCATTTACTCCGAAGTGAGGTTATAAAAAGGTTTTAGGGACATCTTGATTTTGGGGAGCAGTATTAGAACTTATGTGGCCAAAAAGAGGTGATTATCGGTTTTACCCCCATAACTCACCTCCAACAAAAGAAATCGTAAAATCGCTTCTCAGTGGAACTCGTGACGCCAAAATACATATGTATGTCGATTGTCAGTACAATCGGCCGCGTAGATCCGTTCCGTTATCGCAAAGCGAAAAATTTGCAATTTCGCAAGGAAATTTTTTCCCCCTCATAAGTCATAACTTTTTTTCTAGGAATTCTATCTTAGTGCCTTTCAAGGAGCTTTAAGATCTTATCAGGTTCAATACTCGTGCCAAGTGACATGAAGCTACCATAAGTAGTTGTTTTTTGACCGACTTTCTAAGTTTTAGGCCCTTTTTTTTATGGGAAAAATAAAATTAAAAACTTAGACCTCTATGTCAAGTGGTTTGAAAATGAGAGGTGATGAATGAGTCAGTTGAAAATATGCCTTGTGATTTAATACTATGATAACTAACTTCAGAACTATAGAAACTCTTTAGGTCTTTAGTCTCTGGAGCCTTAGGGCCTGTTTACATATTACGTAACGGTGAAAATCGAGATTTTCGACCCCCACCCCCCCCCCCCTCCCTCTGTCACGGTTTGTCCTATATAACAGTACTTGAGTTTGTACTGACTATCACGGAGCGGCCGACACCCCCCCCCCCCCCTTGGACCGTGACGTAATATGTGAACAGGCCCTTAGGAAATGAAGTGAACTGGTAATCTGGTAAATTTGCTCAATATGGGTTTTTGAAAGCGAGCTGTTGTTTCTTCGTTTCCCAAGCTTGGAGAAGCGCCTCGTTGGTTTAGAGTCTCTCATGCCCCTCAGATTTAACCGGATAATGTCGAAACATTGTAGAAAATGATTAACGATGGATGAAGAGAGGAACTTTAAGCGCGTAATTGAGGTTACCAAGGCAACGGCACGTAAACAACTATTCCGTAGTTGGTTCCGAGTTTTCTGCGAAAATGGACGCAAGTGAAACGCAAACGAAGTTTATTCTGGAGCGAATAAACGCCACGGAAAAGAACTTCCTTGGCATGCACGGGGCCATCTTGAGCGTCATGCGACAGGACGCCAGAGTTCGAGACAAGCACGACCTTCTCGCCAAAGTATTCGCGGACTACGGGACCACAGAGGCCTTCAACCTCACGACAGCCCAGGGTCTCAACAGCTTGGCCAAAGCTGCTACTCTGCTGGCGGACATGAAGGACCTCGAAATCAAGCGACTTTCGAGTAAGGTGACTTCGGAGCTGGGGCAGTACGAGGGTGTCTGCAAGCGCATGAGGGACAGCATCAAGGAGTCGATGGTGGTGCGGGACAAGGAGATCCAGAGGAACAAGCGGGTTGGACGGAAGGTAAATAGGTTGAACTCCAATGACCTTGAAGGTCTGTTCAGTTATTACGTCACATTCTGAGAGGGGGGGTGGGTCAAGTACTAGTGTATGGACCAATAACCCCGACAGAGGGGGGGAAGGGGTCTAAAATCTCGATTTTTACCGTGACGTAATTCATAAATTCTTCTCCGAAGCCCGAGATGGACATCGTCAAGACGCAGCTGGACACGACCAGAATCCTGAGGGAGATCGAGAAGCAGATGGAGTCCTTCGAGCAGAGGAAGCTGCAGGACCTGAAGGGTATCCTGCAGGACTACGTGCTCATCCAGCTCAAGATGCACTCGGGAGCCGTGGAGCTGCTCACTTCGGCCTACCAGGACATCGCTGAGATCGACGAGAAGGCCGACTTGCAGGTATTTGGAGCGATGCATGGCGTTTCTTGGTATCCTTAGACGTACTTAGCTAGTAACGTATTTCTTCCGAATTTCCCAAAATTTCTTTCCGCAAAAAATTCCGTCAAAATTTTGTAAAGCCATTTGGAATGGAGTTGAGATTGTTTAGCCGGGTACTTAGTCCTCGTTCGGAGCCTAGCATTGGTGTTATGAATCGTATTTTAGCAAATCAAGAAGCACCTTAGCAGGAAGGAGGACATGCTGGGTAGAATCCACCGGTTGAGGTCGCAGTCGATGGGAGCTCTCTCGTCCATGTTTGCTACCGGGGGACACTCGAATCCGGGGTTAGCGGCAGAAAAGACCAAGAAGAGTGCCGCTCTCAAGACTCAGAGCTCCACGTCCTTGAACTCTGCCAACGAGCAGTCGGATAGTCAGGATCAGGAGGATGTGGGTACCGCCCACAGAAAAGACCCTAAGCATGTTAACAGGTTTCGGTTTCAGGACCTGGAATCGGAGGATTCGGACGACTCGGAGGAGGACTCGGAACAGGAGGAGGAGGACGAGGAGGACAGCGAGAGTCCAGTGACTCCAGAGAAGAAGGCCTCGAACCGGTCGCTGAGTTCCGTCGAGTCGAAGGATAACAGCAGAGGACCTCGGGAGGTCCGAGTCCTGGAAAGAGTCAAGGAGACCCCAAAGACTCAAGAGAAACCCAAGGAGGCTTCTCGGTCTCTGGGGAACACGAAAGTCAGGAGATTTTCCTTGAACCTGTAACACTCCACAAGTTCCCAAATAAAATTAGTTTTAGTTTTTTTTCCTGAACATTTACCAACTATATTTTGTGTCGGCTGTATTTTGAATCCGGTTTCTCCCAGTCTAGGGAAGGGAGAATTTCATAACAAAAACACACGAGAATAAAACGAGCTGGTCAAAAACTCGAAGTATTTCCAACTAAAAGCAGCCCAAATTGCTTCGAAATGACGAAGAAGAAGCACATCGGGGTCGGTCTGTCGAAGGAAGAGCGCATGGTGATCGTCGTGGGTGAGATAATCCAGGAACTGCTGAAGGCCCACGACGATGGTCGGGAAGTCAACCTCAACGCCCTCAAAACCCGCCTGTCCTCCAAATACGGTCTTGCCACCTCCCCCCGACTCGTGGACATCATAGCAGCAGTCCCTCACGAAGCCAAGAAGATCCTGCTCCCAAAGCTGAAGGCAAAGCCCATCCGGACGGCGAGTGGGATCGCAGTCGTGGCAGTCATGTGCAAGCCCCATCGGTGTCCCCACATAAACTTCACTGGGAATATCTGCGTCTACTGTCCCGGAGGGCCCGACTCGGACTTTGAGTATTCCACCCAGAGCTACACGGGGTACGAGCCGACGAGCATGCGGGCAATCAGAGCTAGATACGATCCCTTCCTGCAGACCCGGAATCGCGTCGAGCAGCTCAAGCAGCTGGGTCACTCGGTGGACAAGGTGGAGTTTATCATCATGGGAGGCACCTTCATGTCGCTGCCGGAGGACTACCGGGACTATTTCATCCGGTGAGCTAGAATTTGCTAGAGGTCAAAATTAGGGTTTAACCTTTAACATCGGCAAGAGTCGCTACGAGAGTTGCGGTCTCGAAGATAATTTCTGGAGCCTTTTGAAACAATTTTGACAAATTTTTGGGAGATATCTCAGACATTTTATCATCATATGAAAAGTAAACTAATTCATACTTTTCTTTGACTTTTGATTTTTGTTATGAGACAGTCGCCGATTCTTTGGAACTATATTGAACCTGTGAGCTAAGAACCAAAAAAGCATCCCGTTTTTATCTTCTTGTTGCACGCAACTCTAGTTGGAGATTGCCGAATCCCCACAGACCGAAAACTCGGAAGCTCATTCTTTAACGGCATGAAATACGGGTAAATCATCAGTTTTTGAGGTTTTGAGTTGAAGTTTTAGCCCCGTAGCTCCCAAACGAGGGCTCTGATCTCAAAATGGTCTTTCAGAGGTCCTATCAACTTTTTAAGACGCTTCCGATGATGCTCAAATGTTGACCCCGGAAGCTCCTGGTGAGGAGCTAGAGGGCTTTTTCGGCCGATTTTGGGGGGTCCAAGCATAGGAAAAATTTTTTTAACAAATTTTTTTTTTGAAAATTCCAATTTTGAGACCGAATACTTCCGAAAAGAGGCTCTAGCCAAGCTCAAGCCAATGTCGTATTTCTATTTATCATGTTAACTTAAAATACCTTAAAAATGCTTCTTCAATTAAATAAATTAGACTGGTCTCGTCTCGAGATTCTCGAGACTTTGTTAAACCCTAGTCATTGTCTTTTTTGTCCGTCTGTATAAAAATGTTTATTTTAGAAACCTCCACGACGCCCTCTCGGGAGCCCACAGCTCGAGCGTCGCCCAAGCCGTGAAGCTGTCGGAGCGGTCCTACACCAAGTGCATCGGAATCACCATCGAGACGCGTCCGGATTACTGCATGAAGCGCCACCTGTCGGACATGCTGAGCTACGGCTGCACGCGACTCGAGATCGGGGTCCAGTCGGTGTTCGAGGACGTGGCCCGGGACACGAATCGGGGCCACACGGTGAAGGCGGTGTGCGAGAGCTTCCAGCTGTCGAAGGATGCCGGGTTTAAGGTGGTCTCGCACATGATGCCGGATCTCCCGAATATGGACTTTGAGCGCGACATCGAGCAGTTCATCGAGTTTTTCGAGAACCCTGCGTTCCGGGCCGACGGGCTGAAGATCTATCCCACGCTCGTCATTCGAGGCACGGGCCTGTACGAGCTGTGGAAGAGCGGGCGGTACAAGAGCTACGCGCCCTCGCAGCTTATTGACCTGGTAGCCAAGATCCTCGCGCTCGTGCCACCCTGGACGCGAGTCTACAGAGTGCAGCGAGACATCCCGATGCCCCTCGTGAGCTCTGGAGTGGAGCACGGGAACCTCAGGGAGCTGGCTCTAGCGCGGATGCGGGATCTCGGGACGACCTGCAGGTACGTGTTTAGTACATTTTCCATCATTTTGGAAAAAAAAATTTAAACTACACTATTGCGGCCGCTTTGCCGTCTGTCTGAAACTTTATAACTCAAGATCTATGGTACTTTTTCAAAAATTTTATCAGGCAATATATTTTACGAAAATATTTACGACATCAGCTCTTCTCAGCATTTTAAAAATTATTTCATAAGGTTTATCACCATTTATGACTGAAAGTACCTATTTTTATTTGCAGAGACGTAAGAACTCGCGAAGTAGGCATCCAGGAGATCCACAATAAAATCCGGCCGTACGAGGTGGAGCTGATCCGGCGAGACTACGTCGCAAACGGGGGTTGGGAGACGTTCCTGTCGTACGAGGACCCAACCCAGGACATCTTGGTGGGTCTCTTGCGGCTCCGGAAGTGCTCAGAGGGAACCTTCAGGCCGGAGCTTAAGGGCGCCTGCTCCATCGTGAGGGAGTTGCACGTGTACGGGTCGGTGGTTCCGGTGAATGCAAGAGACCCCACCAAGTTCCAACACCAGGGGTACGGGATGCTGCTGATGGAGGAGGCAGAGAGGATTGCAAGAGAGGAGCACGGGAGCTCGAAGTTGTCGGTGATTTCGGGGGTCGGCACGAGAAACTACTACCGGAAGCTGGGGTACGAGCTAGACGGGCCCTACATGTCGAAGACGTTGTGAGTTAGGAACCTTTATTTACAAAATATATCGATATGACGCAGTAATTGTGAGCTAGAAAACGTTAAATAATGGAGAAACACAAGCGTGTTTGATGGACTTCCAGAGGCAAAACTGGGCTGAAATTTTGACTAAAAATTTTGGCTGCAAAAATGGGCCCTGAAACCTAAATTAACTTAAAACAATGTGTCTGGAGTTTTTGAGCCGAAAAAGTTGAAAATGGAACCCACTGCAATTTTTAATTTAGCCACATTTTGGATGAAAACTTTTGTCCCGAAATTGTTCCCTGAGTGGCTATAAAACGTCTTAGTTTTTATCCTGTTGAAGAAACCTAGAAGCCTAGCTGTAGATGTCAATCTCCACATCCTCACTCTCTAATAAATCTTTGAGCAGAACAGAAGTGTTCTTGATTTCTCTCTCAGATTATAACAGGTTATGGGCCCAGTAGTCATAACTTAAAGAAAGTAGAGTAAAGTTAATTAAAATCTGGTCTCAATGTCTCAAAGCGCTGCGGGAACCAGTGGAGCCAATGGGGCTAATGCAGTTAATGGAGTCAGTGGCGACTCAGAGGTCTCACAGAAGGTGAAACTCTCGGGTTTTTCCATCGAGTTGCTCACGGGCCGTGAGAACTATGGAACGTGGAGCTTTGCAGTTAAGATGTTGCTTGTCGTGGAGAAGCTCTGGGACACGGTGCAGCCAGCAGAGGGTGCGGAAGTGGATCCAGAGAAAGACCTGCTGGCGCAAGCAAAGATCGTGCTGATGATTCACAAGACTCTATATGTGCATGTCGAAAATCTCACTTCGGCGAAAGCGATTTGGGAGCATTTGCGAGGAACTTTTGCAGACAGTGGAATGCAAAGAAAAATTGGGTTGCTGCGTAAATTGATTTCGGCAAGTATGGATGCGGTTTCCAACAGATGCACCATGGAGGCATATGTCAACGAGGTCATGACGACGAGTCACAAGCTCAACAACGCAGGACTCAAGCTCAACGACGAGTGGCTGGGCATGCTACTTCTAGCCGGTCTTCCTGAGCGTTATGAGCCGATGGTGATGGCGATGGAGAATAGTGGTGCGGCTTTGACGGCGGACTACGTCAAAACCAAGATTCTCCAGGACGTGAAATTTCGTGAAGATCAGTCTGCGGAGAAGGCTGATAGGGCTCTTGCGGTTGCCAAGGACACTAAAGCTGCTACGAAGCCGAGTTTTAAGTGTCATTCGTGTGGCAAAGAGGGTCATATTAGTAGAAACTGTCCAAAGATGAAGAAGTCCAAGGGGAAGAAACAGAAGTCAGGCTCTGAGGAAGCCTTGATCGCTTTTAGTTTTTCCACAGGAGATTCGGTTCCTGCCAACACGAAGTGGTACATCGACTCTGGAGCGACTTCGCACATGACACCTAATCGAGGGTGGTTCGATGAGCTGCGGCCCAAGTCAGGGGACATTATGGTCGCTAATAATCAAGTGATCAATGTAGCGGGAGCTGGTGATATCAGGTTGCAGCTGCAGAGAGCTGAACGTGACTCAGTTCCAATCAAGGATGTGAGCTATATTCCTGCTTTGTCTGTCAATTTGTTGTCCGTGCACGAGATGGTCGAGAAGGGCTTGAAGGTGATCTTCGACAAAGATGGTTGTCGGATCCTGAACCAGGCCGGAGAAGTGATTGCACGGGGTGTGCATGAGAACAAGCTGTTTCGCTTGCTTACAAAGGACCCACCGGAGCGTGTCCTTGCAGCCACTGATGTCTCGTCCGAGATGTGGCACAAGCGTCTGGGGCACTTGAGTTACGGAGGCCTCAATAAATTGAAAAGTGGTTTAGTCTCTGGAATAGATTTCGCTGATAAAAATTACGACGATTGTATTTCTTGCTGTCGCGGGAAGCAACAGCGGATGCCATTTCCTCGTCATGGGTCTCGAGCCACTGAGATTCTGGAACTCGTGCATTGCGATATGTGCGGTCCGATGGAGGTCAAGTCGTTGGGTGGCAGTCGATATTTTCTCACATTTATCGACGACTATTCTAGAAGGGTCTTCGTGTATTTCCTGAGTAATAAGTCTGATTTCCGTAGCACATTTCTTGAGTTCAAGAAGATGGCGGAGACTCAAACTGGGAAGAAGATCAAGATGCTGAGGACCGATAATGCTAAAGAGTTCCTGAGCAAGGATGTCATGCGAGATTTGGTGAATTTTGGCATAATTCATCAACTGACGGTGGCTCACACTCCAGAACAGAACGGGGTGGCTGAACGATTTAATCGCACAATCGTTGAGAAAGCCAGGTGTATGCTATTCGAGGCAAAGCTGACCAAGAGTTTTTGGGCTGAGGCGGTGAACACGGCGGTTTATCTGATAAATCGATCACCGTGTGCGAGTGTCTCTTTGACTCCAGAAGAAATGTGGTCCAAGAAGAAGCCTGATGTCTCACACTTGCGCGTTTTCGGAAGTCGTGTGGAAGTTGGAGTTCCGAAGAGCCAGAGACAAAAATGGGACCCGAAGTCTCGTGAAGGAGTGTTTGTGGGCTATAGTCTTACGTCTAAAGGCTATCGAGTCTACAATCCGAAGAGCAGACGAGTCGAGGTCGCACGAGAAGTGAAGTTCATCAATGAGGGTCAAAAGCAGCGTCGAGAAGTCGAGTTCATCCCAGAAAAACAAATACAAAGATTTGTTTCGCTCGATTTCGTAGAAGAAAGGGTTCATGTTCCTGCTAACCCTGGCGTGGTATCGAGTCCCGAGGTTCGGGACGAGCTCTCAGAAGATGATGACTTTGAGTCACTGTCAAGCACTTCCTCTAGCGACGCGGTCTTGCCTGCGCTCCCTCCGCAATCAAATAAACAAGATCATGTACCTGATCAAATGTTGAGGCGCAGCGGTCGGGAGCGCCATACCCAAGGCAAGTATCAAGACGCTCAAATCTCCTCTAAGTACGGCTATGTTGTCCCGAGTTCTTTCTTAGTTCAGTCTGCTGAAGAAAGAAATCCCAAAATTGAGCAAGAGGAAGCTAGTAGTTCCCGAGTTCCTGCTGTAATTGCGTCCCCTACACAATTAAATCAAGACTGGAATATAAGTTCTAAGTTGATGCGCAGTGGACCGGGACGCGTTCCCCAAGGCAAGTTATTTTCTGCTAAGAAAATTGAGAAACTGCCTGTCGTACATTTTGAAGCTCCGAATGATGACCTTGGCTACACTGGAATCGCTGCAGATCCTCCAATGCTTCCATCGGCGGCCTTTGCGCTCCCTCCACAAAATAATAGACAAAGTTCACTGCATGGAACAACGTCTAAGCGCAGTGGTACGGAGCGCGTGATAAAAGGCAAGTATCCTGAGAAGAAGAATAAAGAACCAGTCGCTGTCTCGAGTTCTTTATTGCCAGATCCCGAAACCCTGGATCAGGCTCTGCGAAGTCCAAACGCAGATTAATGGAAGCTAGCCATGGAGGAAGAGTACCAATCTTTATTGGGAAATGAGACCTGGTCTCTGACAAATCTCCCACCCGGGAGGAAGGCGATTAAGTGTAAGTGGGTGTACAAAACGAAGACCGACGTAACAGGAAAGGTCGAGCGCTTCAAGGCCCGCTTAGTCATCAAAGGATACGCTCAGCGAAAGGGGGTGGATTACCAGGAGACGTACTCTCCCGTAGTTCGTCATAATTCGCTGAGGTACCTCTTCGCACTAGCCGTGGATCTGGGTCTGCGAGTCGAGCAGATGGACGCAGTGACGGCGTTTCTCCAAGGCAAACTAGACGAAGAAGTGTACATGGAGCAACCCGACCCGTTTATAGATCCTGAGCAGCCTCACAAAGTTTGTCGCCTAAACAAAGCTTTGTACGGCTTGAAGCAAGCCAGTCGCGTCTGGAATTTGGGACTTGACGCGAAGCTGCGGGGTTACGGTCTGAAGCAGAGTGAGTACGATCATTGTGTGTATCACAGATTAGGCGAATCCAAGGTCCTGATAGTCGCAATTTACGTTGACGACTTCCTGATCTTCTCAAACGATGACGAAGAGCTGAGTTCGCTGAAGGCTTTCTTGAACAAGACCTTCAAGATGAAGGAGCTCGGGCCTGTGCATCAGTGTCTCGGGATGAGAATCCAGCAGTCAGACGAGGAGGTTACCATGGATCTGGAGAAGTATATCGAATCTACACTTGAAAGATTCGGTATGAAGGATTGCAAGCCTGTCAGCACTCCTATAAATTTCGGAGACAAGTTTTCGAAGGATGACGAACCGAAAACCAAGGAAGAGAAGGAAGACATGGCGAAGATCCCGTATCAGGCAGCTATTGGTTGCTTAATGTATATCGCAACATGCACAAGGCCTGATATCGCGTTTGTGGTGAGCGAGTTGAGTCGTTTCAACTCCAATCCTGGAGCAGCCCACTGGAAGGCAGTCAAGCACGTGTTTCGGTACTTGCGAGGGACGTCTAACTTAAGACTGACGTTCAAGAAGTCCATGCCTGTGGAAATCAAGGGCTTCACTGATGCAGATTGGGCTACTGATTTAAATTCCAGGAAATCCACAACAGGATATATTTTCACTTGCAAAGGTGGCGCTATATCCTGGTGTTCGAAGAAGCAGCAGACGGTGGCTCTGAGTTCCTGCGAAGCGGAGTACATGGCTCTCTCGGGGGCGTTACAAGAAGCACTCTGGTGGCACGGAATCAAGGAGCAGATCACGAAGGACGCGAGCCCGCTGGAGATCTACGTGGACAATCAAAGCGCGATAGCACTGGCGCTCAACGGAGGGTTCCATGCTAGAACCAAGCATATTGACATCCGGCATCATTTCATACAAGATGAAATAAGAAGAGGCAAACTCAAAATCTTGTACGTGTCAACTGAGGATCAAACGGCGGATGTTCTGACGAAAGGACTTCAAAGGCTGAAGCACCAGAAGTTCGTAAAAGCTTTTGGTTTGAGGGGGTGTGTTGAAGAAACCTAGAAGCCTAGCTGTAGATGTCAATCTCCACATCCTCACTCTCTAATAAATCTTTGAGCAGAACAGAAGTGTTCTTGATTTCTCTCTCAGATTATAACATATCCAATAATTTTCTAGTCTCAGGAGCCCCAAACGACTTCTATTTTTTAGGATTTCGAAACTTTGTAATTTTTCCAAATAAAAAAAAACCAGGCAAATTCACTTCGATCCACGTCAGAAACAGCCGACTTCAGAATTAAATTAAGTGTGTATATTTCCTTAAACTCAACATTACAGTCACTCAGTCCGCCGCTGGGAGCCCAAATTACACTTTGATTGCTTCCGACGAGGCGAAAAACACAAAAATGAACCACCCGACGAGGTTGATGGCTATCGAGGTGCTGAAAACTGCAGTCCAGCTCTGCGTAAGCTCCAGTATGTGTCCGGCGAGGTAGACTCCGAGGAAGCCGGGAACGGAGCCCGCCGTGTTCATGAGCCCGAAGACACTTCCGCTGTGGTTCGGAGCCAAGTCTTGTGGGTTGATGGTGCAGCTGGAGTTGTGGAATCCAGAGGCACCCGTGATAATTGACATGCAGAGAAGGGCGATGGGAAAGCTCTGCGTGTGGCACATGACGAAGAGAGCGAGGCTCTGGAGGGCGAAGCAGCAGCTCTCCACAATCTTGCGCACATTCGTGAGGGAAAACTTGCGGGCCATGAGCCGCTCAGTCATTGATTTGGCGAAGAGCGTGAAGAAGGGAATGGTGAGCCAGGGAATCATATTTACAATCCAGCCCTTGGCGTGCGGAAAATTCTCGTGGAAGTATGTGGGGAGCCAGGAGAGAAGCACGAAGAAGCAGTTCATCTCGCAGGCGTGCGTGAGGACGCAGGCCCAGAAGGAGGAGCGCTTGAGGAAGGCGAGCCAGGGCACGGTCTCGGCACTCGTGAGGCTGATGCGCTGGTCCAGAGTCACGACTCGCTGGCGCTCCGAGGACATCGTGTGGTACCGCAGGAAGAGCGTCCACGAAAGCCCGAGGAGGCCCAGGATGCGGAACGTGATGGACCAGCCGAACTGGTCGAGGAGCAGGGACCCCACTGAGCCCGTGAGGATGGTGCCGATGGCGCTGCCCGTCATCAGGGTGCTGAAGAATCCGGAGCGCTCCGAGTGGCAGAGGTTCTGACTAGTGAGGCTGATCATGGCGGGGAAGTGGAGTCCCTGCATGGCTCCGTTTAGGATTCGCACGAGGATGATGAAGGCGAGCCCCACGTCGGCTGACATGTGAACGCTCAGGAGGATAATGTTGGGCATCCAGAAGGTGATGAGGGACCAGCCTATCGCTGACAGCAGAATGACCTCCTGACCCCCATACCTGGAATGTATTATTCATTACAGCTGTTGACCTTCATATCTTGAAATTTTAGGGAATTCGATTTAAGACGAAACGGAAAAAAGCTCACTACGATTCAAATCCTGAAAAACAAGAGAGATTCAAAAGGCCGATTGTTCTGAGGGATTTTCCCTGGAAGTCCCTTTTAAAAGTAATTTTTTACAAGTTGAACTCGTCGAGATACACGTGAATCCAAGGTCTTCAAACCCCATCAAGGAAATTCTTGGAAAATTTAAACAGCAGGTTTAAGGGCTGAACTGACCTTGAGCTTTCATAAACAGTAACGAGGTCTATTTAAACAACCCTTAAAGCTATCATTTAGCCGTAAACTAAATTTTACTGGAACGTGTAGCAGCCTGCTTCATCAAATGCTCAAACAATACAAATTGTTCCAATTAAAAAATTATACAATATGACTCGGTATGGGTGAACCCAAAATTAAACCAAACATTATCGAAAGCCCAATCATAGTTTTACACACACTCAGACTCAGAAAAGCAGCAAATATCTGGACTAAAAAAACAGATCTTCCTGACATCAAACAAAGCCTTCCCAAGGACCCATAGCTTGGCACAGACCGACGGGACAGTCAAAAATAAAGAGCCCCAAAAACATTGCCCTAACATTTTTAGTAAAAATTAAAAACTACTCAGAAATGCTTACCTGTCACTGCAGTAGCCTCCAAGTACCTGCGTGAGCGTGTAGCCCCAAAAGAAGCTCGATAAAACTGTCCCCGAGTCCGTCTTGGACCACCTCATCTCGGCCGCCACGGACGGTAGCAGGAGCGGCATGGAGGTGCGGGTCGAGTAGAGCATGCAGGTGCCCAGGAGCAGGGTGCAGAACCACACTCGCTTGTCATTTCTGCGGAAGAAAGGGGGTCAGAATGCCTTACACGTCACACGGTTTCGAGACCTTGACCAAATACTCTGATTCTCGGTTATATCTCGCAGAAGCCGCAGTTTCTGATCCATCGAGGGTCTTAGGCTGATTTCTTGGTGTCTGCTGGCGAGGCCTGCGAAGGCATTATTCAGGAGCTGTGAGGGCTTCAAGGTGCGCGCCAGGTATTAAAACAGGTCTCGGAAGTTTTTGTCAACTTCACCGCCCTAGACCCGTCCTACTTAGACTGGCAGTCGCGAAGCGTCCCAGCTCGAAAACGCCCCCCGAACATCCGCCGCGTTTGAATTTCATCCGAGCGGCGGTTCGTTGAGAGACGAGACACGATCACACGGTTACACTTGGAGAAATTTTGGGTTACATTTTGGAGAATTTTGGAGACCTTTTCAGGCGGGTTGCGTCAATTTTTGCAGGCAGAGAGCGAATTCCACACACAAACACCGACATCTCTCGTACCAAATACCTCAGCATAATTCGCGATGCCGGTTTTGCGAATATCTTCTCGCATTTGCAGATCGGCATTCGCTCTCTTTCTCGCACGCACTCTTGTTGGACTCTGGAAAGTATTCCGATTGGACTCTCGAGTTTCCAACTGGACGATTTTCCCGCAGCCTGGAAAATTTTTGTCCCCTCGAGAGCCTCTTTTTCCGACTCTACAAGGGACTCGGGGACTTTGTGGGAGCAGTCACGGCCGATTGAAAGTCCAGGACCCGCTCGCACACACTTCCACACGTCCTTGCGCGGCTCTTTGTACGGAGCCAGACAGGATGGAGTGTGCATGTGTATGTTCGCGAAAAGTACGAGGTTACCTGGGAGAAGTCGAGTTTGAGTCTGCAGCTTTGATCGCCGATCGCTTGCAGTTTAAAAGCAAAAATATCAAAGCTCCAATTTTATTGCTTATTTAGCGTTCTATTCGGATAGTTTTAGCGTAAAATTGTGAATCTAGCGGTCCCTTGGATCCCCAGCCGTGAGGATAAAGTGTAAGTAGCCCGGAAAGGCGTAAAATCAGAGAAATTCGCAAGTCAAAAATGTGCAGTGTGGAAGTGCAAATGCAATAAAAATGGCATAAAGTGATGCATTGCGCGACCCATGAAAATTCGGCTTGAAAATTAGGAGGTCTCTTTCGAGCGGAGACTTGGGCTCATAGTGAGGGTTTTCGGGTTCCAGTGAGGGATTTCGGCGGTTGCGAGAGTCGGTGCAGGTCACCATGTTGCCTCGCAAAACCGCGGCACGAAGTCGAGGCGACTGAAGGGGAACAGCTGTTAAACTGCATTCTAGGCTCCTAGCAAGGCTTTGGGTTCTGGGAACGAAAAATTGCTAAACGAGCGCATTTGCAGAGTCGTGAGCTCGTGAAGTCTTCGTGAGAGGAGAGAGCAGCACCTCGAACAGATCGATCTCAATTCTAACAGACCTCGATTTTCAATTATGTATTCCAGAATTTATTAGAGATCTGCCGCCACATCACCGTCAACATCGCCAGTGTCCACATCGCACACACCATCGCAACCAAAAATTTTTGTCGCACATACACCGAGTGTCCACTTCGTTTTTATTGCACATCGTCGTCGCCGTCTCTTCGTTATATTTTGCATGTGTTGTAATGATCTTCAGCAAGAAGAGATAAAGAGGCATAGCAAAACGAAGCAGAGCAAGTAAAAAAGTTTAAATCAAATTGAAATAATAGATTTTTTATAAATTTCCCGCTTTTTGTGTTTCGGCGAGGAATCGAGTGTGTTAAAATCCTGGGAAATATAAATTTGAGATCTGTCAGAGGAAGTGAAGTATAGCAGGCCGTGCAAAAATTCGCAAATCGAGAAAAGGAAGCGAAAGAGTGAAGTGCATATAAAAATAGCCAAACAAAAGTGTGACGAAGGTGTCCAGTAATCCAGTTAGGAATTGCAGTGCGAGAAAAGGAGACCCACGATGTCGAACCCCAGCCAGAACAACGGAGATGCTGAAGGTAAGCTTCCAGTTTTTCTTCTTTTTGTGACTTTTTTCCTGATTTTCGGGTTTAGCAAAAGGACCAAAAATGTCTGATACTGAACCCCAGGGGTTTTGGGGAAGGGCGGCCCTTGATGACTTTTTCTGGTGATTTTCAGGTCCTCGCAGGGTAAGGAAAATTCGAATATAAAAACATATGTTGTCTAAAATCCTAAATTGAGTCTTATGAAGGTGTTGATATCCCACCACATGGGAGGTCAGTGAGGGATCCAAGAATTTACATAAATAAACATTTCTTAAAAATTTCGAGGGCTTTCATTAACCCTTAAACTCAAATTTATAAACATTCTCAAAAAAAATTTGTTTTCTCGTTTTCGGATGGAAAATTTTCCTTCCCCTGAGGTATATCCGAAAAGCCCTCCCAATCCTCGCAAGAAGCCTCCAGGTCCAAAAAAGTTCAGTAAGCCGGTCGAAGAACACGTGGTCCCCCAATTCTATTGAATTTCCAGGCACGAATCCACTCTCGGCGTCTCGAGAACAAAGGGTTAGGACGAATGCACGCAAAAGTGCACAAGGGACGCAGAGTTACAGCATGGTCGGTCCATATTGCGAAACTGCAGAAAAAGGATGCCGTTTCATTGTGGAAAGTTTATTGAACTCGGGCAAATCCGCAGCAGCTGCTCACTATGCTCGCCTCTCATTCATCTGCATCACAGTGAATGCATGTGCAGCATAGTTCGAGAGATGCTGCTGCCCCGAGATGGGATCTCGCGGTGTTTCGTTGTTCGTCTTCGTCCCATTCCATGCGGTTGCGCGTCTCAAATCCGATTTAATGACTTATTTAACAGATTCATGCGTCTCTTTGGGTTTTCATCAAAACGACATTTGCGGTTAATTGACTAGAGATATCTGATACTATACTTCTGACTGACAGACTCGGTTTCAGGACTGAGTCTAGAAAGCCTATTTTTCTCTTCTTTGAGCACCAAGGTCGACTATGAAAAATTTTACTTGGTTTTTGAAACTGAAAAATTTGCCTAGAATAACTCAAACCAGTTGCAAAACCTTCAAACATATTTTCCCCACTTGAAAACTGCATTAAATCATTATTTCGCCTAAAAATTAACCAAATAACTTTTAATTTCAAACCCCTTGTGACTTCGAGCGCACGACTTAAAGTTAATTTGTGTGAATGTTTTTCGATGGCTTAGGAGCTACAAACTTCAATAATACGATGTTAGAAGATGGCTAAAAAACCTCGTATTAGAGACATGTGTTTATTCCAAAAATAAATCAGGTTGTAATAAATCTCAGCTCCAAACTTGATCGCTTATCTCCAGACGACACAAAGTAGAAAGAAAGTCGATGCCCATCAGTGTCGGGTATTGAAGCTTTTCAACGTAATGAAGTGATGCTATGAAACTCATTATTACCCGCGGAGTTCGTACAACATGTCTTGGTTGATTAATGGAAATTAATGGAGCTGGATGAGGAGTAATTTGTGCCATGCGACAATCATTTACATGAGCAAATTGAAAAGAAAGTGATGCTGATGTGCGATCTTAATTACTCCGGAGTCGTTAGAGAGCCGAGCTCGACCAAATGGATCTCGTTCATCCCACACCTTTGTGCGAACGAGTGCAACGCCTTTGTAGAGGCAACTTTCTTTGGCAAAGGAGTGGGTTTCGACGCGCTCGCTCGTATGTTGGCGGACCGCGCAAATTTCATGAACTGCGTGTGAAATTATGAATGTGAAGCATTCTGACGTGCCTCTCGGTTGTACAAAATGTGGAGCAAGTTGAGAGGAAATGGCGAATTTGCATGGAGGTGGGAATTGTGGGTCATGAAGTTCCCTATTTGGTCACTGAACTGCCAAGAGAGCACGTTTATGCATGCAAGAGTCGAGAGAAACATTGCTCGTTAGCGACTTGAGGGTTGAATGGAACACGAGGGGCCTTCAATCCGGATTTCAGACTTATTTCCAGGAAAGACTGTCTTAACACAAATTTGAGGCACTGAGTTTACGTAAAGTCTTGACACAATAAAGGACGAGTTGCGGACACCTTATTGACTTTACCGGTTTAATAGTAAGGTAACATTAAAACATAAAATTACGCTTACTTTGCTGACGCGTTTCGGACATAGCAGTCCATCATCGGAGCCTTCGTGCCTTCGTGTTTGCTCCGATGATGGACTGCTATGTCCGAAACGCGTCAGCAAAGTAAGCGTAATTTTATGTTTTAATGTTACCTTACTATTAAACCGGTAAAGTCAATAAGGTGTCCGCAACTCGTCCTTTAAAGACTGTCTTCTCTCTGGATTGGATATCGCATAAGCCGAGCTCTACTTTTAAATTGAATCCATATTTCAAGCATGATTCCAATCAAAAGAGTATTAGAAGAGCCAAACTGTTAACCCTCTATCGACCTTGTCCGCCTAAAGAAAGATATTTACACGTCTGTTTGTTGAACAGAATACAATGACTTTTGTTCTATCAAATCGTATAAAAACATCCTTATTAAACCCAAATTGAAGATTTAGTGGCCATTTTAGTAATCTAAGTCGTGGTTTCAAACAAAAATATGATTTTATTAAATCCAATTTTTGAAACTCCAGTTTTGAAATCCTACTTTTAACCACTATTTACGCTTCCATTGTGCTGAACAATGTTAACATTACTGAGTAAAATCACTTTCTTGTGTTTAAAGAGTAAGATGAGAAAACTGATGCCCTCCTCAAAGCAAGTTGTTCAAGGTGAAAACTTTAAACTAAATGTTTTTTGTGCTCTGGAGACCATAAAGATTCAGAAAAATATGGTGAGGTATAGATTTATTATAAACGAAACGAACAATAGAGGGTTAAGGTAGGTTAAGTAGAGTTCCAGACTAGAATATCCCCACTGTCCCTTCCCAAGACTCCAATCCGTAAATACTTCTGTCTGTCAGTCGCCCACGGAGCCCCTTCGTCTCCGTACTATCTCAAATCAATAAATTATCTTACAATCCCATCATCAACTCTGAAATTCATAATTCATGTTCCGTTCGGTTTATATTTATGGAACGTCTGCGTCTGCAATGAGCCCACTTGCGAACCATTTCTGTGCCCTGCTACTTGCCCCGCAACAAGCTGCAAGTTCGTTAAAATGTGCCGCTAACTCGCCTTTGGCTCGCTCTCAATCGCATTCATATTAATTTAAATTGTCTCCAACCGTCAAAATCTCATTTCGCGAACGTCATGGGAATAAATTTGTGATTCAATAATAATTTTTCATAACGAATTTATTCATACATTCATCCAATTGAGGTCGTTGCTCAGCTCAGAACCGTATTTAGCTCGGTCGTGATGTTAGATCTTTCACTTTTGCGCCGCATTTTCCCATATTAGGACATCCAGGCATGTGCGGCAGGAACAGGTGAAAATACGGTAGACGCGCATCTACTAAGGACACATCGCGAGACAAAAAGCCCGACTCGGGTGAGTCAAAACCAGATTCCGCAGCCAGTTTTTCATCAGTAGTTGCACCCATAAAAGGCGCGGTAGGGAAGCGACGGCAAAAAATGCGCTCGCAAACGATTAGATTCAGAAGTTTATTGTTATTTTAAAGGGTCCTCTGTTGTCTTCTCGGTCTCTGCCTCTATCTCGTACACACGGCGATGTGTAACCTCACGAATGCATTTTTTAAAAATTTTATTACCCTTAATTAGAATGTCAAGAACTAGTTTTTATTAAGTCAAAATGTGTGCCGTGTCGACGATGTGGGAAAAATGGGATTCTGTATGTCGGGAATGCGAGTATATGTGCTGAGACCTTGGGAGTTGGGTTGCAAAGAAAGAGATACAAAGAGAGATGACGATGGTTAAATACTATCCTTTACATCCGTTGTCGACGATCCTGATGCGATGATAATAATAATGACGATGACATTGTGGTAGTCAATATTAATTGTGGTGAATGGAATCTCGTCTGTGTCACGAGAAATCGTTAGTAAGTCACATTTTGCCGCTCGAGGGGGCCCAAACTTTGACAAATTGGCTTCCGTTTGTTTATTTCATAGAATTTTTATTCTCAGAAAACATATAAATACAAACAGATATTAGACACCAAAAGCGATCTTTCTTGATTATTGCCTTGGATTATTCATAGACACCAATACTAAGGACACCGTTCTAAGGATTCATAAAAGCGTTGATGATTAGTCCGTAATCGTAGACTCTCTTCAGCAGGTTGGTGAGGGCCTCGTAGTTGACGACATAAAAGGGTCCACAGCGAAGGAGGTTCTTTCGATCGGCCATAGTCATGATAATAAAGAGGGTCTTTCTCTGCTTCGGGCTCATTTCGTACCACTTTAAGTCGTAGATCGTTTCCTTAAAGTCTTCAAACATGTCTGACAGCAACTCAGCGATGATGCAGGGACCGATGTACAAGTACGTAGTATGAAATGCAACAAATCCCACTATTATCACATCTCGAAAATGAAATATTATGATCCAAGCGAAAAGTAAAGTGAAAAAAACCACAGACTCGATTAAAAACATTTGGCTTGATGCATAATGGCCAAAACGGTGCTGGTTCTCGATAAGCTCGCAGTGAAGATCCACAACCTCCTTGACTTTATCATCAAACTCTTTCCTAGATATTTCTGGGGTTATAGTTCTCATAATGTTCACCTTTACTCTAATGAGAGCAATGAAATGAAGATCTATCACAAATATGAAAGCAATAGTAACCCCAGCAGCCAGTAATAGAGGTATACTAAGCATCACCTGACAAACAGAAGCTACAACCTGTTCGAAGTTTGTTCCAAAGGGTACGGTCAACATGTCTGGGTTGGAAATTCGTCCTTTCAAGATACTTAGGACAATCGCTTCGGAAATAAAAACTACGACGAATGCTGCTGTAATGATGGCGCCAAAGAAATCGAAGCACTTTGTCGATGTTCTTTTGCAATCCTTCATAATTTTCAAATTTCCAAAACCTCGGGAATGAAGATCCTCACACCATTGCAATCCGTTTTCGTAGTGGTTGAGAGACGTCAGTAAATTAAGCATCAACAATGTGAACAACGTGTTACAAATTAAAATCATTCCATAGTATAGTTTCCATGTCAGCTGGGTACTTGTGTAAAAGGCGAAAATGACGTTTAGAGAAGTAACCAGGTGACCGGAGTACATAAATCTGAAGAGAAACTTTTGAACTCTGGCTAGTCGAGGGCTTTCAAGTATTGTGACTCCAAAAACCAATTTGATGCCCTCAAAAATTTTCCAAATGGTTTTCAAATTGCGAGCCATGACTTGAGCTGTTAAGTTTGACGCGTGAACTGAATTGTTTCTCTCATTTCTACCTCGTTTTATAGCTGCAACTGACGTGGCTTTCCCAAATCGCAGTATTGAATCCTGGGGACTGTTGAATTTTTAATACTCGTACAACCCGCTGTCACCGAGATAATTTAAGGCTGAATCAACCCCGAAATTCACACCCATTTTTAACCTCATTCAACCCCATTTGAGAGAAATTTTTGCTTAGTTAAGGCAAATCATACATCAGATGGAATATTGTTCTTTGAAAGCTTTGAGAAGGGTAATATCGCCACCTTTTTGATTAAAATTGAAGTATTTTAGACAGTAGGAAATTAATTTTTGTTACATCCTTAATAACTTTTTCTAAAATATTTTTCAAACAATAGTTTGTTTTTATTTAAGTAGAAATTTCAATGTTCATACCGGAGATGTATTTGCTCTTATCTGGTTTAAAGTTATCTTTTCCTAGTGTACAGTTAAGAGTTGGGGTAGAGTTAACCAAAAGTGAGGTAAAATTAAGCTCATGAAATAAAAATTTAATTTTTGACTAAGGATGAATTAACCTTAAGTTTAAGAGGTGGAATTAAGCTAAGCAAAGCTAAAATTACGCTCCTCTGAATATTAAAATTTTTTTTCAGATTTTTTTTTTTCATTCATGTTTAGTTACAGTTTAAGTTCTTAAAGATCCTAAACCCATTTCTACGATACGTACGCCCGTACGATTTTGCTCATTTTTGAAATTTTAGCTCATTTTTGCCTCCGTATTGAGGTTGAAAAAATATATCTCATACATATATTTTGTATACCGTTATGTCAGAAAAAAATTCCAAATTTTATGGTCAAAAATCTGACCCTTGGCTCGAAATGGGTTAACACTGAAAGTTTTGAAACTTGAATTAATTTTAAGTTTTCTCGGTGTGGTATCATTACTCGAAATTGTCCCTAAGGAACTGCAGCTGCATATCGTATCGCATAGTTGTAAAATAATTAAAGAGAGGAAGGTTTCGAGGCAAAATTATCGCCAATATATTCAAGGTTTTGAGTAACTTAATAGTGAGAACCTACAGATGTCTTGAACTGCTTGCTGCTGACGTAGAAGTTTCGACCTCATTTCATTTCATACTTCCAAAACTGAATCTCGTTCTTTTCAAGGACTCGCGCAGAAAGTCATACCGCCTTTCGTGACTCAGCTCCCCTTTCGTTATTAAATCTGATACACAATTGAATCACCTTTTTGGCGCCAGTCTCATACACGATTGCCCGACCAGTCGGCCACCTTTGGGTGTTTAGTGTTAAAAAAAGAGGGGATCCCTCTTGCTTGTACAAATTACCATAAAACAGCACCAAACACACAATTACAGCATTGCACCGCGACCTAGACTAACTCTGATTTATGCCTGGCACCGCCAAATTCGCGCACACATTGCGAATCACGGGGCTCTCGAAACTCCTTTCCCCCACAGAGTGCTTTATAAATACCGGCTCGACGGCGTATCGATTTCGCGATAAAACTCTTTGCTTTTTTTGGCAAGCAGGTAATTTTCCGCCTAGCGAACGCGCCAAAGAAACCTTACGGCTCGGCACGAGGACTCGAATTTCCGCCCTTCTGTGTGTCAGTGTCTTGCAGAATTAAAGCATAAGCGAAATGAGCCGCCATAAAAACGGAAAGTTTGAAGGGGAAATTGAAAAACTTCGGTCTCGACACATTTTGGCTTCGGGTCAGATTAGGATTTTCCATTGCTTCGCCGGCCGAGAAATTCAATTTGCGAGTTTCGAAAGTTTGCGGCGAGACGGGGGAAAGACGGCTCGTTGTTTCTTCTCTAACTCAATTTCCTCGGACGCCCGAAAGGGTTTGCACGAGAGACAGACCAATTCGGCTCATTAGTCACAATGAGTGACTAGCGTGTTGCCACTTTGTCGAGACAAAAACCCATCCCCTTTCGTCCATGAGTCACCCGCCAATTTCCTTCCAGTCCGCACAACTCGGTTTATTAGTTGTTTGCTGCTTTTGCATCAAATTGCCTTGTTCATGACATTGTGTGGGGAGCCTGGCAGGTATTATACTAGCAGAACACGAAAAAGTTGGTATTTGCAATGCATGTTGAAGGAAGCAGGAACAGGAGCCCCATGTAAGCCCGCACCAGCACTGCCCTCCCCCAAATAGGCTCATATAAATTTCCATTTTGCCGTGCCTCTGGGCGCTCGTATATTGTTTTTGTTGACTAAAGTTTGCCTGCACTTCTGGTTCTGTCGGGTTCAACGGCCTTGGGAAATGAGTCATCATTGAATCGATGCGAGGGAATGTAAGCAGCTTAGGCTGGGGATGAAAGCGGGATGAGGTCGGAGTAAATATTGGCAGCGCAGGGCTTAGCTGTAGGGTAAAATAAAGAGGTTTTGAGTGAAATTTTATTGAACTCGCTGTTAGTTTTGTTATGGTGCTGTGTAAAATTTGTTTTCGAAATGAAAAATAAGCTGAAGGACTAGGAGATCGTAGGAGCCAAATAATCCAAACACGGGGCTTCTGGGTGGGTCTTCCCCATTTATAGCACATTTTTTTCAAAAATGTGCTTTTGTCCGCGGTTTGCCATTTAAGCAATGATGTCCCACTGTGGAGGCTTATAGCTCCAAAACTTGTAAGGGTCAAAAGAGCTAAGTTGTCAAACCAGTCGACTGGAATGTGTGACAAGATTCGAAATCGACCAAACAAATTTTGGCTCGGAGGACCCCCGGAAGAGACTCGGAGGACCCTGGAGGAGCATTACATTGCCCCAAAAACCCTCAACTTTGGAAGCTAGTTGCGAGGCTCTCAGGCTATTGTTTCTGGCAAGCTATAGCATTCCAGAATCCTTGAAGCCTAAAGAATCTCCTGATGCCACATTCGACTCCCTTCATGGCCGGGGAGAACCGGAAATAACGAGAATGTCGAGGCGCCTCCAAAGTAAAAATCAATTAAAATCACGAACTTTAGAGACAGATTGCGCGGCTCCCAGGTAGTTATTCCTGGCAAGCCGTAGCATTTTGGAATCCTTGGAGCCTAAGGTTTCCATCACACTACAGAAAATTGCCCAGTTTTTGGCAAAATTAGTTGCCCTGATTCTGATTTTGCTCTTGGTAAAAATTTCCGCAATTTTGCGGCCACTGGAATTGCCTGAAGTTGCTCAAATCGCGGCAATTTAAATTAATGCATTATTTTTGAAAAAATGTGCTTAAGTTCGCATTTATGCAAGTTTCTTTAATTTTTAATTTATCACACTGACTACTTAAAACTAGACAACAACCGTTGGTGTTTAAAAGACGGTGACTCCAGACCCACTGCCGATTATTGGCACTACTCCGGTTGAACCGCTAACACCATCAGCGGGTCGGGGTGAGCCGTCACAAAGTTTTTAAGAACTTGTTTTTACAAGAAAAGAGCATAGGGTTGTTCTCCGTTAGTAGGCAGTAAAATTTTCAACAAAGTTTGTTGATACCGAAGTTGTATGGAAACATTCTAAAAAGAAGGTGCATAGAAGGTTTTTCTCTATTTCAACATAATCGGTTATTTTGGATTCATTGGCATTTTCGGTGGTTTAGGAGGATGAAAGACAGCAGAGAGGGACTTTCTTCGATTTGCGCCTTTAAGTGCAAGACAGTTGCAGAGTCACACGGATTCAACTACTTGGAACCTTAATTGCCTGTCCACTTTCAAGGAATATCTTTGAATATTTAACAGAGTTTCCTTTCGATGTGTAGCTGCAGTTCCCTGAGGCTCTATGTCCACTTATTTTAATTACAATCCATATTTCCAATCATAAACAGTCACATCGGTTGATGCATACACCTATAGGTGAAAATAGAGAGAGACTGTCAGTTCATCCCTGAAATTAAGCAAGTCAAGTCATGGCTCGTAATCTGGAGACAATTTGGAAGATTCTAGAGTTCATGAAGGTCTTTTTTGGGATCGCCAAACCGGAAAACCCTCGACTGGCCCGACTGCAAAAGTGGTTTTTGCCATTTCTACTCGGCTGCTTCGTGATTTTCTACCTCGATGTAATATTTGCTGTACTGAGGACCTCTCAACTGGCGTGGAAAATTTACTTCGGAATCATCTTGATCACTATTACTGGTTTCATGTTTCTAATGGTGTACTTTTTGGTAACAGTCGAAACCTACGAAAAAGGGCTGCAGTGGTGTGATGATCTTCATTCTCGGGATCTTGGGTATTTGGAGGTAGTGGAAAAATGCCAGAGCTTGTCCATCAAAACCTACATATTCTTTGGAATGGTAGTGCCTGCAATTTCTATTGCAGTGTATGTTTTTCAAACTGTGAGTCTAAGTTTGCATCGAGGAGCTGTTTCCAATCCACTCATGATTCCTGTGGCATTTGGAATGAATTTGGAAAATGTTGTGATAATTATTTCTCAAATCTTTACTTCTTTGGCAGTACTTCTATCATGTGGAGCTACATTGAGCTTTATTATTACTATGGATCTCCACTTCATAGTTTTGACAAAAGTTGAAATAAAGTTACTGCAAGAAATCACGCCTACATTGTCCAAGAAAAAGTTTGATGGAAAAATCAAAGATATTGTGGACCTTCATTGTGAACTTATCGAACAGCAACTCTTGTTTCGCCAGTTTGCATCGACTCAAATGCTAATTATCGAGTCTGGGACCTTTTTCTTGTTGCTGTTTGCGTGGATTATTTCATTTTTCGTAAGGGAACTAATTTTCATAGCTCTTGTCGCCTGTCAAAATACCTTCTTCTATGTTATCCCCTGCATCATGACCGAGCGGCTGTCAGATTCGTTTAAGGACTTTCAGGACACGATCTACGACTTAAAGTGGTACGAAATGAGCCCGAAGCAGAGAAAGACCCTCTTTATTATCATGACTATGGCCGATCGAAAGAACCTCCTTCGCTGTGGACCCTTTTATGTCGTCAACTACGAGGCCCTCACCAACCTGCTGAAGAGAGTCTACGATTACGGACTCATCATAAACTCTTTCGTGGATCCTAAGAGCTTTTAAATTGTGTACATAAAATATATTTGTGTCTATGATTATTTAATGCACTGCTTATGATGGAGCAATCCGTCTCTGACGCATGGGTCACAATAGGATCTCCGCCTCACCCCAGATCTATCCATCTACTGTTTAAGAGCAAGTTTTTGTAATTTCTTAAAATTCATTTAAGGTTCTTAAAAATAACCAAATATGTAAATTAAATAGTAAACTGATGGCAAAGTATTGGTTTTGTTGAAATTAAGTTTTTCTTGTGTTTCTTTACGTAATTAACTCATTGAAAAACTTATGTCCTCTTTATTTTTTGAGTTTTTGCATACAAACATTTATTTGGTTTGTAAGGATATTAAATATCACAGTTTGTAATGTTTTTATTTTTAAACTTCAAATTTAACTTGAAATCAATGTGAAAATAGAATAAAAAAATAATTGTTTTATGCCAGATAAACTCATAATATGTACCATTAAAATAAGAGCATATATTCATGGCTTTTCGTCCGCACTCTGGAATTATGCATGTTGTGGCTTTAAGGTTCTTGAATATTTAGAGGTGATTTAAAATTGATGTTTTGAATAAATGAAATACCTAAAAGACTCCTAAAAGGTTACTGAGCTCATTCTCTGTGAAATCGAACTCCACTTTGTTCAGCGACTCTGCAGACAGAGGATACAATTTCAAACCAGATTTGCTGCGGTCAACCGCGAAACCTCTATAATTTAGCAATTTCCATTACTTCAGTATGTGTATATCCTGCAAATCGTCCTGCCAGACCGCTCATTACATACCCGACATCACCACCAGACCGCCCAGCCGCATCATGACGATGTCCTGTGGAAGGAGTATTATTTATCTTTGCATCACGCTCGTAATCATAAACCCGATTGACCTTGGCACTCGACCGACCGACGCGGTACGAGGCTGCCAGGTGGAATAAATTCAATAGCCTCCCAGTATATGTGATGAGCTCGCATATCCTGGCATATCACACATATTGGCAGTATCGCGAACGTAGCAAATCAGCAGCATTTTGATGGGAGCCAGGACGAGAGGCAGACGATTCCATAAAAGTACATTTGGCTGTGTGCTCAGTACATGAAAGCTTCATTAGAGTGCGAGTATTTATGGCTAAAACGCGCATTTCGGAATTGAATCGGAAATGTACGGAACAAAGCAGCCGATGAGCAAAAAATATACTTGTATCATATGATTGCTGCTACCCAAATAGGGTGCTCACGATTGTTAACGCGAAAGCGTGTTGTTTTCACCGGTTCCGGCATGCGCAGCAGCTGACGACGAGAGAGTCAAGGCTTGAGTCACCTTGGAACTCATGTGCAAGTCGGGAATCTTCGGCTCGTTTCAATTCAGCACGACGAAGCGGTCGGTTTTGCGAGCTGAGGGATGGGGGAGGAGGGCTGAATATATTTTCTTTGAATGTTGGGGGAGCTAGGGTTGCCAGAATGTTCATTTCCATTGAGGATTTTTCCTTTTAACCTCACGAATTTTTTCAGGCAACAAATGTTGTTACCAAACAAAAGTTCTAGAGCCCTAAAGAAGCTTCAGTTCTTTAACTCTTTAAATGGGTTGAGACGGCCATCGATAAAAACAGCTTTTTACTCAAGTTTTTCACTGGAAAAGAAGGAAACAATTTTGAAATTGCGAGTCGAACTTTAAGAGTTTCTTGAGCTATGGAAACCCCGAAAACTTACTAAAAATTAATTCCTGTTTTGCATTTTTTAACTCATCGACCCAAACCTTTACTTTTAAATTTATTTCCATTAAATTTATAGAAGCTTTTAAAAAACATGATTGAGATAAAACAGCGTTTTTACATTCGAATCTCACACAGAAACGGACCAAAGTGTTTAAAAAGCAATAAAAAAATGAAATCATCAAACTTACAACCACAGCTAAATTTTTGAAGTCAAAAATCAACCAAAGAGTCGAAAAATGTCGACATTGGGCAGCCCTTGAAGTGATTGACGACTCGCGTGACAATGTTTCGGCCTGAACCACATTAAACTTTTTCCATTTCTATTGACTCCTAACCAACATTTGTGCACACACAAAACCCCTTACTCTTGCCAGCCCCGACTACATTGCCTTTCCGCAATTCAACTCGCGTCGGTCACCCCAACACAGAGTGCATGAATACATATTTTCCTTCTGCTTGCACAAACATATACTCAACACTTCTTTTCACATCCACCACCCTCGTTCGAAATTGCGCTCACGTACACTTCGAACCCCCCTTTTGCTGAATACACACGCACACTCACCGCTCGTCCTGCCTCGTGTCCTGGCCACGACGAAGCACAATATCACCCATGAGCAGCATTTTTGAGCACTCGGGGCATGAGAATTTTTCAGTTCTCTTTTCGCCTTTCCCGGAGTGACATCGTGTCGAAGAAGTGGCGCGGTCGCAAAATATTGGATACATATAAAGAGGAAAAAGCAGAAAACACACACCGTGTACTGAGTGTGGCCCCACCCCGGCATACGAGGCAGTGTTTGATGTGTATGCAGCAGGATAGAGCGGAGAAGAAGAAGAAAAGCGAGTGCAAGTTCGGAATTGAGGCGACTGGAGGAGGTGTTTAGTAAATTTACGAAAAAAATTGAGAAAAAAGTGCTGCGTATTAAGTTAAGTGCGAGGCCAAATTGAGGTAAAAGTAGCAAAATGTTGATAGGGTTGGATACAGTCATCATGCGGTGTTTCTGCCACAAGGTGCCGGCAGGTAATACTCCCCACCGGATCGTCCTTTCATCGCTATTACGACTTAATTCAATTTGGACCTCCTCATGCGGGCCCTCATAAATCCAATGAAGAGATGGTACAGCAGTTTGTTATTGTTTAATAATGCAAATATTACGCAGAGACATTTAGTGTGGAAAAGCAATATATTCGGCAGCAGCGTTGCGACATAATGACGTTCATGAAGCCAATAATAACATCTGCCAACCTCTTTGAGGCTTTGCGCCTTTTGCAGAGAATGGGACGAGTGAAAATCAATAAGAGGGGCCTCCTGATGGAGGATGCAACAATCCAACGGAGGATTGTTGCCTCGTCACGTAGCTTAAAATTTGATGAGATTTTGTCCGGGAGGTGTCTACCTCCCCCGGTTCGGAGTCGTGACTCGTGAGTCATGAGCGTGTGCCGTGTCAGGAATGAGAAATTGCGATAATTTAGCGAATTGACAAAGAAGGGCGGCATTCGTGGAAGATACGAGTTTTCCATTAAGTAACGTGTTTTTCATGGCTGCAAGTCGAGGAAACATTTTTATGCCCTTTTGATGGGTGCCACGGTCGTTGCTGAGCTGGTTAGGAAATTTTTCTCCTAACTCTCTTTTGACTTTTTTAAGACTCTTTTAAACTTGGCAAGCGAGGTCTTTTCTCGCTCGCTGAAACTTGGAAAGGTTTTGTGTGTGTTTTGTTGAAACGTCTTTAAGGAAAAAGCATTCAACTTCCAAGAACTTTTTTACAGAAAGCCTTTGCTTAACATTCACCTTCTCTAGCTCACGAAATAATTTTTATTTTTTTTTTTTGTTTTTTTTTCAATTACAACCAGAAAACCCTGCTATTTCTGAGAAGATTTATTTTTCTCTAAAAAATCCAGGCAAAAAGCGTTTTTGGGCACTAGAGGGTTGACTGAAAATTTGCGTCTCCCAATCCTTCATTAAATGAGTGAGTAAAATACGTCATAGCCAAAGCTACAAAGAATACTCAAAGCAAAACTTAACTGTATTCAAGGACTCCACTCAAAAGTACTTTGCCAAAAAACTGTTCAACCCGGAGTAGAATTTCTCGTTCGTAAAAACAGTAAATGTGAGGCTGGAGTTTTTTCTGCAGGAGAAAATCCAATTAAAACGCCGTTTCTGATGAAAGGAACGTCCTTGAACCGCTACGTGGGACTCTCATTGAAGCCGCACATCAAAAGAAAGCGGCCCGTAATTTAATTAGTTCATGGAATGAAATTAATTCCGTTCCCAGCGAGGCCAGGGAGCTCTCCCGGTCAAAGAATCTGTGTCTCATCAAAAGTCGGCCTGATAAGCTCACGTAACGAGATTTGACCCGACACAAGGCACCCTCCGTAATCCAATAATAAACAAATTGCCCCGTGACCAGTCGCGATAAGTGTCTTCTCCGGCGTCACGCTCCTAATTTTTTTCCCACCATTCCGAGATCCAACAGGTCCGTCGTTTGCTAAATATTACCGTATGCTAATGGGATCCATTTATTACTTGCCTACGGAGCCGTAGATTGCAGCCTCAGCCAGCGAAAGGCGGGAGAAAAGCACTCGGGAGAGCTCTAAATGAGTCATCACTGGTGGCGGCGGTTTACATTTTATATTTCATTTCTCGCTTGATCGATGCTCCGTCGACTGCGTAGGATATTTTATGGAGACTCTTGATGGCAGCAGACATGCGGCAGTGCTTGAGTGATTCATGTTTAACTAACCAAGACAATTTGGCTCCGTGCTTTCTTTTACGACCAACGGACTATAAAAGGAGCAGAAATTTCCGCGATAGTTGGCGGGTTGGCGCAGGATAGCGATAGCTTGTCATAAATATGCAAGAGGCTTTTTAATTAACCTGTTCTTCGCGGATTCATGCCTTACTTTCTTCTGTGGCAGGAATTGGGGAGGAAGTGGTTTTTAAAAGGGATGGCAGCGCATAAAACCTGGCGCGAAATCCGAAAAGAAGAAGAAGGCAAAATAATGAAATTTTCAAATTACGCCTGGGAATTAATGGTTTTATGTCGTGTGCTTTATGCTCGCAATATTGAGTAAATTTCTTTTTGCTCACTCCGAGGCAGGCAGACAG
This sequence comes from Forcipomyia taiwana, assembly GCA_963930915.1. Classification (NCBI taxonomy): domain Eukaryota; kingdom Metazoa; phylum Arthropoda; class Insecta; order Diptera; family Ceratopogonidae; genus Forcipomyia; species Forcipomyia taiwana. The sequence goes on along the minus strand of CAWVOI010000099.1, from coordinate 5,412,567 downwards.
TTCGTAGCTTCCTCGCTCCAGCAAACTACTTATTGTATAAGCATTAAGTCGATGCTTGGGGAAAGAAAAGAGGGAAAATTGTTTAAGAAAATAAGGCGAGTAAGGCGGAAGGAAGGAGGTAGGAAAACTAATAAATGGCAAGTCAATCGGGTTGTTCGAGGGTACGGAGACATTTCGCAGTCTCGCGAGTCCCGACTGACGTCGCAACGAGGGAGAATTTAATTTTCCGCGAATGGTGGTGACACGGGTGCCTTCGAGGTCGCTTCGGAATGGCAACTGGCTATGAATAGCTTATGTTACTTCGGGGTGTATTGAGACTTTTATTAAAAATCTGAGCCTCAAATTCATACCATATTTTCTCGAAAAAAATTAACATTAGGACCAAAAACGAACCTATTCAATCCCTAACGAAGTTAAAACTACCTGATTATTGAGCTGATTCCCAGTTCCGTGATAAGTTTTCCCGAAAATTGTTAGGATTGGCCCTTGAAGTCGCAAAAAATAGGCTTAAAAATTTCATTCAAGCTTAATACTTTTTTTGAACTGTCCGAAAACAGCCTTTAAAATCCTCAGTAAAAGTAGAGACCTCAGACTTCCTCAGAGCCTTAGTTTCCTTATCAAAAGCACGTATTTTCCCAATTCCGTGATACTTTTTTGCGAGAAACGTCAAGATTGAGCCTTTGAGTTGCTAAGAGACCGGATTTAAAAATCCCATTCAGGTCTTATCAAGCTCTTATATCCCCATTTCCTCTTCATGTATCCCTGGAAGACGTCGGGAGGCTGCACGTAATGGAATAAAAACGTCAGTGGCTGCTGATTGGGTTAAAGCAAGCTCTAAAACGGCTCCTGAGAAAAGTTTTGCTGTGCCTCCGTAGTCCCATTATAGACCGTATTCCGCAACTGCTAAGCGGTAATTTACGACTGCAAATTCCTCTCCCGTCTGGTAATGCTAAAAGCTGCAGTCTGAGCCGTATTATGCGCCCCTTTTCATCCCCTTCCTCACCTGCCGAAACGTTTTTTGTGAGCTATAAAATTTTTTATAGCATGTCTGGAAGATATAAAAAGTGCATAAAGATGGCTATCCTGCTTGGGAGTGCTATCTCAATTTTAATTACTGCATGCTAGCAAACATGTGAGGGGGAACGGAGGAGGAAGAGCGAGGAAAATGTGGGAAATTACCGTCAAGTATCAATATTGCTGTGTATTCCTGTTGCCTTCACATCCAGTTGGTACTTGAGAGAAATGTACAGAGCGGTACTCGAGTCAGTGATTGGAAAAGAGGCTCTTGAAGGGTACCCACTGCTGTAAAGCTGGTGTCTGAAAAGCGGTGACATGCAATAGGCGTTGCGTACTCGTTTTGCCGCCTGCTGGCTTTAAATTATGCCAATATCCTCGCTCGTTTGTCGTATTCGGTCGCCCGGAGCCTCTCGTTCTCAGTGTGGTGCATTATTTTTATGTTTATGTGCATTTTATAGTTCATTTACCTCGGCAATGGCTAGCCTGCCAGGATCCAGTAACGCTTTAGCCCTTGCTGGACGGGTGGTAGAAAAAACAGTTCCAAAACAGTTTTTTTTAACAGTTTCAAATGTCCCAAACTCAAATTAAACCATCGGTGAGGGAGTAAATGCCCTTAAAATATTTCTATAAAATTCTTTGGGCAATCTGTATTACCGCTAAAAAATTATAAAACCATTGAAATTGTTAATTTTTACAAAACCGTCCAAATTGTGTTTTAAGATATTATATTTATTTTTTTAAAATTTTCTAAAGGGTCCAGTAAACTCCAAGCTAGCTCCGCGACTGAGCTGATGAAAAATGTTATCCTGACAAAAGTTGGCGATGCAGAAAAGCACTCGTTCCAGCAAGAGTTAAAGTTTCATGCCGCGTCTGACTCAGTACATGACAATACTTTAGGGAAATACGGTCTGCTCCACTATTATTCCTCATCCGAGCTGTCTCCAGCAATGCAATATCGCTTCCTTCGTCCCGCGTTCCGTGCAACAACGATAAATTCATCATTCACGGCGATGTAGAACAGAAGCTGATCCTGAAATGAGAAAGTTTCAGGCAGCAGCATCACAATAACAAGATTCACATAATGTTGAACCAACTGTGGCCGGGCGGCGAACAAGCTGGAAGCAAGCAGGATCCAGTCATTAGAAAAGTTTTATCTTTTGGCACCGTTTTCCGGCATCCGAGCGTGTGTGTGTGATGCGGAGACTGGGGAGAACAGAAGGAGGTGATAAAATCGCATTCCTCGGGCGATTAAATGGCGATCCAATATAAACGATTATAGATGCCTCAAATTCCTCCCAGAGTTGATAAAAATTCTTTCGCTTGGAGCCCGAACTATGATATTGCTGAAAGTTTCTCCACGTCTCGTGGAAATCGATTCTCTCCACGAGTCGTCGACATGTGTGCCAGAGAGAGTCTGTGGATGTGTGGGGGCAAGGAAGCGAGAGTAATTTATTGGTGTTGAGGAGGTCGATGATATTTCACATTCGGAGACGCTATTGTGTGGAAGCTGAATGGGAAATGGCAAATGCATGTTAATTCCCGGATCCGAATAAATTTGCTCCACAAAAGCCCCAGTGCGTTGTTAGTCGGAAGATTATGAGTGAACACAGCTTGTGGGACATTTGTCTTCTGGTCCGGTGCAGCCTTCGGGAACGTGTGTTTACGTCTTTATTGGACACTCGTTCGCCCGGGAAAGCGGGTCAGAGGATGAAAGAGTGAGAGACACCTAACCGCCCAACGACTGCTGCGGTGCGGTTTGGGCCTCTCGCTAATTTGGATCGACATCACACCGTCTCTTCATTGGGGTTTCCCATGTCGTAATAGAATGAAATGGACGTCTATCAATATTTAAATTTGTGGCGCGATGCGGAAAAAGAAAAATAATAATTTTATTTCATCATTTTCCATGCTGCCTGTTTGGCTCGGATATGATATAGCGAAGCGAGGAACACCGACAAAAAAGCCAACAAAAACGAGAACCAAGCAGCCACGGGCATCCAAAAAAGTAAAATTTATCAGTAAGTATTAAATCACGAAAAAGCGGGGTTTATGGCGGCGTTTAAATTCATGCGTGGTTAAACGGCGATTGTCAGACGCATGAATAATGGCGGCATCAGGGCTGGAGTCCTTTGATGTTTCTCTAGCCTTCCTATCTCTTTTCTCTGGCTCTCAAAATTCTATTATGACCCTAAACATTTCTCTCCACCCGTTTGCTTCACTAGGTCACTTCCCTTATTTCTAAACAGCACTAAGCTCAAGGTTAACCGTTTAAAGGTTTCCAATAATATTATCTCAGAGAAATATCGATTCAAAGTTAGAGCATTTTAACCAAATTGATCCAAAGAGCCATTTGGCAAAATATCGATTTAAAATATGTACTAAAACTTGTCAAATCAATCTGGATTCGTTACCAATGGGTCTGAGAGAGAACCAGCTAAAACACATGTTTGAATGGTGGAAGAAAGTTTTTCTCATGTTTAGCTGCAAACCGATCAACGGTAGGGTCAGCGTGTTCCGGATTCCACTTGTCGATTTTCCAGCTGTCGTTTTCCAAAAAAATTGTAGCTATTCAAAAGACTCAAAAGGCCCCCAAGTCCGGCTCTGACGGCTCTCTCACTTTAATTTCGAGACCAATTTTTGTTCTGAAAAATGAATACCACTGAAAGCAGATCCGTCAAAGAGCCAGTGCGAAACAAATAATGCGCACTCGACGACCTCGCTTCGAGCATGACCATCTTCGTCAGTCAGACAACAATCGTCGCATTGAATATTAAAGGATTGGTCCGCAAACAACGAGAAAGAAACTAGCGTGCCCTTCTTTCTTTGTGAAAGCGACTCTGCTGACTTTTGAATGATTCATCACTCTTCTTTATCCTCTCCATCAATTTTTCATCGTGTCCTTCACCTTTCGCTCTGTTTCTCGAAACCCGATATCCGACGGCAAGCGATACTCCGAATCGAAAGGGCTGCGAAGAGGAGAACTGCGCTTCTTTGAATGAGGAAAATAAAATCAAGAGCCGAGGTTGATGGTGCTTGGGGTTCTAGTGGTGTTATTAAATCGATTCGGAGTAGCTCTACGTGCAACAAAAGTCGGCACCCGGCACGAGGTTGCATCGATAGAAGCCCACTTAGTTCGCGTGATTAAGTACAGAGACACGGTGACTAGACTTTTTGTCTTGCTGCACTGCATTCGGCTCCCCCCGTAGCACATTTCAACGGCTTTATTGGTCAGCAGCATGTGTCACAAGTGCGGGAAATCGATACACGACTCCTCGGTGCCCACAGCCTATAGTGTAGCTAGCTGGACGGGTCAGGTAGCGGAAAAGTTTTGCGTGTCGGAGCCGAAGCTGTAATTTGCATGCATTAGGCTACTTAGTCGGCAGGGGACTCCCCAAAGGGCTGCATTAGCAGTCGATGTCTTTGTTCGTGTCATAAACACGGTAATTTCTGGAGCAGTCTCTTGGGCTCGGTTTTGTTGACTGGGATAAAGACACCTGTCAACTTATAATGATATGGAAGTTTGTTTTCTCAACCCTTTAAAACGCTTGAATCCGGTTTATTTTGGCCTAGAGACTAAATTTTTTCAGCTCAGATTGGAGTTTCGAGTCTCTGAATAAAAAACTTTTTAATAGAAATTTTTAAAAGACTCAGATTTGAGTTTAACCTTTTGAGACTCTGGAAATCTCTGAAAATTTTTAAAAATACTTCTGGTGGAGTGCCAGGAGTTTTCTCTTATGAAGAGCTTAAAAATGAGTTCAAGATTTTTATGATGGCTTTTGAAACTCTTGAGCTCTAAAAAAATCTCAAAGTTGAGATTTCCTTCAAAATCGTGATTTTTTGGATCATGATTTTAGTCTCCAGAGCTCCATGCTGGAGTTGTCTGCTTTAAAGGTTTCTAAATTTTTTTAAAGGACTTAAAAACGAGTTCAAGTCTTTGTTTCAAGGTTTTTGAGATTCTAGAGTCCTTGGAATTTTTGTACTAGAGATCTTTGGACCCAAAAGTCGAACCTTTTAAATGTTTCCCCCATCCTGCTCTGCTCAGATAACGATCCAACCCGTCAATTACCATCTCGCCCCCAAATTCCTCTCCGCGTCAACAAAACGCCCCATTTGCGCGGCAGCTTTCAGGACCAGGAAATGACTAAACGTGCGGTAGAAATGCGATTAGATAACTCGGAATGAGCAATGTCAAACACGCACATGTTGGCAGCCTTTTGTCGGCAAAATGCTCCTATTTCTTGACGCGCCGGGCCGTATTATTTGGTGGTTATGATGAATTGCGCCAAAACATCATTGTTATGATTGTTATGTAAGTTCCTTACATTCACCTCCATCAGGGTAACCGTTTCGAGTAAGCGAGCGAGCGGTTGGGAAATGAAAAAATATAGAATTTTATTATATGCTCGCCCGCTTTACGGCATTCGCGGTAGGCAGGCACTAGGCAGTAACTGTTAACCATCCATTTGAACGAATAAAGATTGATGGTTTGCCCTTTGCACGCACCGCTGTGGTGTCGGAGAGAGGCGAGAGGCAAAGAGAGGAGGCCCCGGGAAAATCGATGGCTCGTTGATGAAGTCAGTAATTTCCCAAATTGCTTAACGAGATGCGTGATAAATTTAGATGTGGGGCTGTTTAAATTTGCGAAGCTTAACGGGTGTCCTAAATGAGCACTCAAATGAGTCCAGGAGGGAAAACAGACGGAGCGACAACAGAAAAGGTTGATGACTGACATCAAAGCTGAATGGCGAGGCCTGCAGGGATATACCAGCCTGATTAATGCCACGAGTATGTGTATGCTGCAGGCATTTACGGCATGAATAGTCCCCGGTGACAAATGTTGGAAATTTTCCCAGAGTTTCGGGCCACATGCTTATAAATTTGCACAATATCCAGCTCACCAGCATGCATAAACAATGATTATGTTGTGCTTGCAGAGGCTCTGTCAGTCACGGAGCTTTTGAGGAGTTTTTGGGGCTTTAGTGTGCCTTAGAAATTTCAAATATGGCCCTATAAGAGACTTTACCTATTTGAAAAATGAGACGAAAAAGGAGGTGGTTTAGTAATGGAAAGAGGTAGAAGGTCATGATGAAATTTTAATCCCCCAACACCCCTCCGAGTTCCATCACTGGGTTCTTGTTTGCGCTCAACCGCCGGTGTATGTTTTAAAATGAGTTAGGAACATTTTTATTACGAAGCCTGCCGGTCACTCTGCCGCTTGCGCTTGAATAATTAGCATGCTAATATCTATCTCCATTATGCTGAGTCCTGCTTTGTCATTCCGAGCAAGACGGTATTCCGTGATATTGAGCCCGAAAATATTTATAGCGCCAATAAATGAGTATATCGTTAGTTATTCATTCGGGCACCGGAGTGGTCATCGTGAAAAAACAGGCAGGCTTTCCCGAACTCGAGCGCCATCGATTTCGTGTAGTCATCATCATCGTTTGATTCAACATTAAAACATGATTCCATTAACCTATAATAAAACAAATATCATACGAGTTGTCGGCAGCAGCGACCGTTTAGCCTCGTTATGTTTGTTCATAAATTGATTTTGGCTGGTACTACATATGTTACGCTTCGTTCCTATGAGCTCCTAGGCTTAGCAGTGCGATGGGCAGAAGCAGCATGAATTTATCGTTCATGTCGATATGGCGGATTTGCATGTAAAGTGTTGGATGAACGTTTACCTAATTTCTGAAATTGGAAACTGCGAATCTGGGACTTTTCCGTCCGGGTGGCAGATGACTGGGAAATCAGGTTTGCATGTTGAATTGCACGGAAAATGAAATATGCAACTAATGACTGCGTTCTGGGGAATCGAGAAGCCAAACATGTTTTTGGGACGTGCTGGGGGTGGTTCTAAAATTGGCAATTTTACAAAATATGAAAATCCTAGATGTCTCTTGGCCCAAAAGTACCTATGTTGAAATAGAGCGAATTTTAAAATGTCTGAATTATTCAATTAAATAAAACTTGAGATTAAGGAGAGCTCAAGAAAATTTATGTTTTTGTAAAATCTACGATAATTTGCAGACACAAATTCCTCCTAAAAAGCCCTCCTATTTCCACCAGTTGCTCTCGGTTGTAACATCTGCTTCAGAATGTCACCTTTTTACGGGGAGTGAACCTTTTAGGGAGACATGTCTGAGCTTAAATTAAATTTAGAAACGTTTGTCAGTCAGTCATTTATCAGGAAATAGCCCAATTACCGTGATTTCAAGTTTCCATTTACATAATCCAAATTAAATTGAGCACAAACCGGCCTCCGTTTGCGGCTTTCTGCCGTTTCCTAGCAATAAGACAATCAGAACACGCTGTGAATTGGACATGACAATTTATATAATGGAGTTACGACTGAAATCCCAGCCATTATCATTAATTACATCACAATTTAATTCAGCTTCAATTAAAAACTGCATCTCCTTATAAAGCGCGCGAGATTTTAATCAATAAAGAACACAATCCAACAAATCATGTGACGTCACGGCGTGCTCGAGACGCTTCTAAACAATCAACAGTCGATTATCGCAATTAAAGCGTGAACGGCTCTTTGCCGGACGTTTTGAAGAAGAAATTTCCCTTAACATCCAGCGGACACGCATATCCGACGGCAATGGGTTTGCTTCCACGACAGGCGCCCGCATCGAGGGAACCGATGGAGTTACACTTGGTGGCCAAGAAGTTCTCCTCCTTCCCAGGCTTCACCGTTTCCGCGAACAGCTTGTAGCTCCGTGCGTGCGAGCAAGTGATTGATAGGCAGCCGGGTTGCAAAGGGACCACTCTGAATCGTATGAAATTAATTTTAATGGCCGGCGATAGGGCACATTGGATTTTTACCGAAGAGACTTGAGCTAGAGGGGGAACTAAATGTTTTTTCATAAGATTTTTGATCTTCTAGTTTTTAATTTCAGGGGCCAATTTAGGTCCAAATAATTAGGCTAGAACGGTCTGGAATTTGATTTGATTTTTCCCAATAATGCTTTTTAAAAATTGACCCCAAACTATTTCAGTGGAAACCCATACAGTGGACTTTTTTACTTAAAAAATTTCTTTAAAGGAGGGGAGAGGACCTGCGTGACCCTCTGCCCCACCCCAGATCTATCTATCTTTAAATTTTAGGGAGTGTGAATTTGATTTTGTTCCATTATTTTAACCAAATTTTTTGGACCCATATTATCGATTTTTTCTCATGAGAAAATTTGTTGACTCCCCCATAATATTTTTCAAAACTTTTAAGTTAAAGCGTTTCTAAATATTTAAGTCTCATTTCATCACTAAATTCCTCCAAAAATTGTGTCACCCTCTAGATACCAGTCTCTATGGTTTACTCACCCGTTCGGGTAAAAATCGGCGTCGCCTATGGGATCGCGTTTTCCCAACACTCCATTGTTGGTGTGAATGATGTCGACGAACTGGGCGTCCCCTCGCATGAGTCCGTTGAGAGTCTCGCCCTCGCGGAAGCACGGATTGGCCGGATCGAGTCCCGTTATGCGAGCTATGATCTTCCCTGGGGCAGCCTCCTGGAACGCCTGTCCAGCAGCGCCACTAATGTGAGCTCCCAAGCTGTGACCCAGCACGTGGATGCTCTCGGGCGGCACCAGTCCGGCCAGCAGCGCCAGGCCTTTGCCAATTTCCTCGCCCAGCTTCTTCGTGTTGAATGCTGACCACGTATAGAGACTGTCGACGTATCGGGCGGTGTCGATGAAGACAAAGTTCGTGTTGCCTCGGGCTGCGTAAGCCTCAGAAAGCAAATCGACTGCCGTGTTGGTGTCGTTGATGTCAGTCGTCCAGCCCGTGATTAATACGACGGTATTGAATTTTGGGTTGAAGGACGGGTGCTTCCACAGCTGCACGGAATCCGTAATCGGAATCGTGACGTTCTCGGAGCCGGTGAGGAGGACGTAGCTCAGATCCGACGCGTTGGGGGTTCTGTCGGGGGTGGTGGCGTTCGCAGCAAGCACCAGGGAGCCTGAGAAAATTAAAATTTGATTTAAGGGTAGCCACAGAGCTCACTTTCTAGAGGGAGAACGAAACAAAAACCCGGAAATTTTATTCCAACTTTCATAAATTTCACTTGAAAGGTTCCATGATGGAGCTTGAGGTCCATCACGTAGAAAACACCACATAGAGCTCGTTTGCTAGAAGGGGATGAGCACAAATTTTTTTTCAAAGCCTATACCTCCATATCCAAGATAAGAAAGTCATTTTCGACATCCCTCTAGCACAAAACTCGACGAGAAAACTCACAGACTTTGTTGACGGCGGCCAGGGCAGCTTCAAAGGGGAGCCCAAAGAAGTTCTGCTTGCTAAACTCCCAGATGTCATCAGCATTGGGTATCAGTTCGGGCACCTTCTTAACAAGTCCCTCGGCAACGTCCCCGGCGAGAGTCGCGACGTCCTTGCCCTTCTTGAGAAAGTCTCCGATTTGCCCATGGGCCGGCCCTGACGCGACAAGGACGACAAAGAGGAAGGCGAAAATGAGTCGCATTGCGTAATTGACAAGCTTAATCCGTCGGAGAACGATCTGTTTTGCACGCGAACAGAAAAAGCACAATCGATCTAGACAAATCCCACAATCAGACTAAACTGTGGAGAAACTACAGTCTCGCATTTATAATTCCACGAGACCTTGAAGCGCGAACAAAGTTTCGCTGTAGCACAGGTAGCAGGGGTACAATTTTCTGAACACGACGAGTCTCGTCATCTTCCGAGTGCAATTTTATCGCACAGACAAAATTGAAATATCGATCGCTTAGGATTTGTCGGAACTGGATTGCATGCATTACGACGGCACGAGTCTAGTAAATCTCGTTGGGAGATAAGATAACGTCTGGGATCGGGGGTGGTGGGGTTAAGAGGATTGTTGACATTTTCTTTGTGGGAGTGCTTTCATGGAGTCAAAGGAAAATGAAAATGACAGAAAGAGAATAGGGGTGCTCACCAGTGTTTTCTTTGATGATGAAAAATAGTGCAGTTTTTTTCTTCAGCAACTTTAATTAAAGAATGATGAACTAACAAGCTTCCGCATTTCATACTCAAAGCATTGAAACGGGGTTCTTTTCAAGCTCTTGTAGGAAAGTTGAGTTGTCAAAGGCTCTTCTCGTTAGAAAACTCTTCGAAAATTGGCTCCACACATTTGTACGTTTGTCAGTTCGTCTGAGTCTCAGACCACGAAGGTTTGGGAACTGTTAGACTTAGAGACTTGCAGTTTTTCGCCGATGTCAGTTATGGTGTAAAGAGTGGTGAACACATTTCCATTTTTCAGGAAAACCGTCAAGGACGTACCGGGAGGGTTTTTCCATTGAATGAAGAAATCTGATTGAGCTAAATTTTGATATGTTGTAGCTCATGCAAAATATATATGTAAAATCATGGGGTTTCATACGACCCCTGTCTCTTACAGAGACGGAACTAGAGACCCCAAAAGTTTGTGTGAGGAGGCAGAAAGCCATGAAGACGATCTTAGTACAATCATGAGTTCCATAAATAGCCTGGATTCCTCTATCTTTTGTCTCTGATTCCAATTGAATAAATCATGAAATTCGATTTGCCATCGCATTTCCTCTCCAGCAGCCATTCACAAATATTTGTTCGTAATTAAATCATCATATTTTCCATTGAAGTGGGTCAAAGCGGGTGAAAGCCTGAAAGCTCGTGGATTAATTATTTGCGTTCGATCCATTTCCCGTATTGCTTTCATACCCTAAAGTGCTCATCAGTAATAAACTAGATCAATATAATGCCACCCCCAAATCCGACTCAACTGCCCCCGGCGTCGCCGGATGCCAGTGTTTGGATCGAATTTATGTCTTAATTGTTACTTTGTTTAACCAATTAATTCGCCGTTGTGTCGTACGCCACCTTCTCGGGCCTATGCAACCCCATCTCGAAAACAAGTCACGTACCGATTTCGTCCATTCGTTTGTCGTCATCACTATTGTCGTCTGTCGGGTATAATCAGCTACCTCCTCCCTGCCTCCGTGTCTCTTCGTCCGACCGAAGTTTCTTGGGCAAGCTGGGGAACGGGTGAGTCCCGCAAGGCTTGGGGTGGCCTTGTTTGCGAACCGAATCGATGTATATTTCTCTGCTAATATCCGATTACAAGCGGCTTTATGGCTCTCTTTCTCCACGACATTACCGCAGTGTGGACCACGAAAGTATCATAATTTTATGAGCTCCGTCATGTAATTTTATATGCGTGAGTTTTCCGACACTGAGGTTACGACTTGCGATGACTCAGGCTGGATAATCCCGGCATCGGCACGAGAAGCTCTCACTTCAACTCGTTTATTTGCCTTCAATTTCCGCATTTGAATAATGGAGTAGAGATTATGGGGTGTTCATAGACAACACGACGCTTCAGTGGGGTACTTGGACTTTGATTTAAGTGTAGAGGAAGTCTCTTATAGGCTTCCTGGGATTCCACTAAAATTTTCTAGAATTTTTAAAACTGAAAAAAATCTCTTGAAATCCAGATGTCCTCAAAATCGGTTAGACTCCCCCTAAAAATGGAAGTAAAAGTCTGAAAATTCCTGCCTGGTAAAATGTTTCATGAACGAGCCCTAAAACTGCGGCTTTGTATCTTTCTCGTCGGATCTTATCTCCGTGAGTCAACAAAATTGACGTCTTGGAGATTAGAGTGATAACCCAGTTGCTTGATTCCAAGATTTACTGAACAAGAATACAAATAACAGAAATTAGGACTGAGAAAAGCGCCAGAGTAGAGGCTTGAGAGGCTCTGCAGCCGGAAGTGGGGTATTTGACCGGGAAAAGCGACTCCCACAGCTCCATTCTGCTCCGTTCCAGGTCCGAAACGGCCGTCATTTTCATCACTCGGTCGATATCGTAATACTCGTTGGAAGCCCCATGGAACGTCCTCCAAGATCCAGAGTTGGGGCGGCCGGAAGCCACGAAATTCGCGTAGAGCTTCGTGAACTTCTCGATGAAGGGAGCCTCTGGGTCCGTGGGCTTGAAGATGGGGGCGTACGGCTCTCGGACCATGAGGTAGATAAAGTCGTCGGAGTGAACGGCAGCTGCAATGAGAAGGAGAGTCGTTAAACCCCCTGACGCTGCCACGAACCAAGTCCTACCGTACGGTTTGCCCGTCTTGGGGTCGTAAAAGTGCGAGTATCTCTCGGTGTAGGAAAATCGATAGGCATACACATCCTCGAAGGGGGCCATAAATTTTGCCAGCCGATGACTTCCAAAGCCGAGAGTTCCGTCACTTATCATGTCGCATAAGACGTCGGTATCGTTCGCGTTTAGTGTCTTGTCGAGCCCATAAAAGTCCCGTATGGAGCGGGAGATGCGCCGCGAGTCCGCTGTTCCGCCCTCGTAAAAGAAAACCTGGGGATAAACTACCTCATATGCCGCTGAGAACTGCTGTGCTCGCTGCTCATCGCTCGTCACGCCTGAAATCGGGCTCTTAGTTGCTTGAAAGTAAAATCAGCGCAGTGGCTTACCGTAAGCCGAGTCCATAAACTCCTTCGCCGTCGTCCCGATGACGATGGGCATCTTCTGGAACCTGCCGGCCTCCATGCTGACCACCAGGTCCTCCACGAGGAACCGCTCCTGGCCGAAATCGGGCTCGACGATGCCAAAAGACCACGGCGAGTCGAAGCCCAGCACGAACATGTCGAAGGTCGAGTTCACGAAGGCCTCCATGGAGGCCTCCTGGAGGCACTGCAGGACCTCCTTCTGGCACTGGAACAGCTCTGCCTGCTTCTTGGCGACGTCTTTCTGGTCCCGGGGCAAAGGTTTGTTCAGGAGCAGCCCCCCACTCCCGATAATGGCCTGGTGGAAGAGCCCCTTCGACATCGGCGAGATCAGATGGAGCCCAATGCTGATGGCTCCTGCGCTGTGGCCGATGAGGGTGACTCTGTCGGGGTCGCCCCCAAAGTGCCGGATGTGGTCTCGGACCCACCTCAGGGCGAGCACCTGGTCCTTGAAGCCGGCGTTCCCGGGGTACTCGGGGATCCCCAGACTCAGGAACCCCAGCGTCCCGAGCCGGTAGTTGATGGTGACGAGGACAATGTCGTGCTCCATCATGTACGAGGGCCCTCCGTACTCTGTGCTGACTCCGGAGCCCACGTAGAGACCTCCCCCGGGGATGAAGAGCAGTACTGGCTTGAGCGGCTTCAGAGTGTCTCGGGTGTAGACGTTGAGTCTGAGACAGTCTTCGGACATGATCTCCCACCGCTTGAGGGGCTGTGGGCAGATGGGGCCGTCCACAGTCGCGTTGAAGACCTCCGACCACGGCTTAATGGGCTGCGGGTCTTTGAACCTCAGAGTTCCCACGGGGGGCTCGGCAAAGGGGATCCCTCGGAAGGCACGGAATCTGCTGCCCTTCCACGTCTCGAGGATGTTTCCCTGGATCGAGCCCAAGCTGGTATGCACGACGTACGAGTTTGCGGTCGAAAGACAGGCCAAAATGGCCAGAGCACCGAGAGAAGTCATCGCGGCTCGAGTTACAGTCCCCGACTGAGGCCGAGAGCGCACTTTGAGATAAGATTAAACTCGTTTTGAGACCGTCTGAGCCCAAAACACGTGCTTGAGCGGTGATTGCGCCGAGGTGGGAGACGATGCGAGCAAATATCACGAGCTCTCGGGGCTCCCCCATTCATCTTCGAATTTGTCATCATCAACATCCCTCACCCTATCTCTCTCTCTCTCGACACACAATGGAGCTTGTCAGGATGCGATGCAAGTGCCCTCTCATATCTCTGAAATCCCTCTGTTTTTGCTGCTTTACAGACTGGAGCCCTTCAAGAGCTCGCAATAAATTGTTGACTAGGTGCTTGGTAATCTCCTGGCATTTGGGCTGAACCCTCTGGCAAAAAAGTTTCTATGCGTCAGCGTCTTCATACTGAGCTTCGAAGAGCAAACTTCTGAGCTTTGAGCCTTTCTTTTTACCGTTTCTTTAAAGCTTTTTCTATCTTTGATCAGCCTTTTTACTTTAAAAAACTTTGGAAAAAATTAATGCAGTCAAAAAAACGTTTTTAAAATTTATTTAGAAACTTTAATAAATCATTTTCACTGGTGCTTTTATAAGCAGAACATTTTGAATTTTTTCCTGAAAAACGGTTGTAGATTTTTTTCATACTCGGATATTCCTTCTCAAGATTTTTTAGTAGAAAAAAACTTTCTGATCAGGCTGCAAATCTGGTTTTAAGACTTCCCTTTTAAAAAAAAAATCTATTTCTTCCTTCTTGTCAATTTTCCGGAAATATTAAGGAAAACCCACTTTCGGCTGGAAAACTTTTCGTTCAGAGAAACGTGCAGGATACTTGCTAAAGAGGAGCTAACACGACTCTCGTCCCTTGTCTGCATTTGATCCTGCAGCTCGAGATGGAGCCAGGATATAATGACAAAGAAAAATGATGAGAAGAGAGGAAAATGTGAAAATGTGCTTTGCGAACCATGTAATAAGTTTCCACTTCCCGAATAGCACACACTCGCTGACTCTTTTGTGGCTGCTATTTGCATAACGCGAAAACGAATTTTTATCTTCCCTGGTCACAAAAAGTGGCATTGTTGCTGTGAAACCAGAACAGCTGAAGATATGTGTTGAAAAGAGGCATTTTCTGATTGAAAAAGTGCTCTCAGCTGAGGCGTGGAAAACGAGCCTTTTGTGGATTTCCCCGGAATAATGGAAAAATTTGTTTTTCTCTTGCAGCAACTGAGATTCGTTGCCAGGAGAAGTCTAAGGGTGGTCTCTGCTACGAGGTCATTCTGGCGGAACCATCCGTGGCAGCGGCAGTACCGAAGCTTCCAGTGACACCCGCAAAGATCGTCTCCGCCGAGGAGATTGAGGAAAAGCTGAAGGCGGCGGAAGAACGACGATTGGTGAGTAACTTGTTTTCCCTATTTTCCACCTAACTCGAGCCATTTTCCGCGTAGCAACTGGAAGCAAAAAAGATGGCCGAATGGAACGCTAAACAAGCTAAAATTGAGGAGGCCTCTCGCAAGAAGGAGACGCTTGCGACCACCTTCGTTGTCCAGACCAAGGAGACGTTGGAGGCCAAGATGGAGCAGACCGTGGAGAAGCGAGAGGCCCTGATCACGGACATGAAGGAAAAGCTCAAGATCCACGCGGAGGAGATCGAGAAGACGCGCCAGAGTCTGGAGTCCAAGAAGGAGGAGGAGCGAAAAGCCATCGAGGAGAAGCTGAAGGCGGCCGAGTCGATGCGCGAGGAGAACATCAAGAAGAAGTTGGAGCGTCTCAAGGAGCATGTGAGTGACTCGGGTGCCTTTTACGACTGCTCGTAAACTTTTCCATTTTCTTTTTTTCTGCCGAGGACATGAAATTATAATGAGCATGTCCCAACTTTGTCCTTTGACGCAGAACTTGAATACCATTTAAATACATTTGGGTCTCGAGTTTTCTGCAATTTCGCTTCTCATCATTTGAGCTCCTCGTCTCCCTCGCCGCACATACTTGCGACGGAGACTCAGCAACTTTGCCTTTTATTTTTTGTGCCATTCGAACCCATTTTTATTGTAGTTTCCGAATCAATCAGTCAAATCAAGCAGAGACTTTTTCCGTTGAGTCATCGAGTTTTTCCATGTTTTTTAATGATTTTGTTATTTTCCCGTTTCCACACACGCATTACACTATATTTGCATCATAAAATAACTACACCAGAACACCACCAAAATTGAGGTGGTGCGTTCAGCTGCGGATACTCGTGAAAGCCAAAAGTCATCCATTCAGACACGTATCATTGAAAACAAGCTATCGACAGCTGAAATGAATCGTGAAAAGGAAATCCAAAAGAAACTTGACAATATTCGCAAACATGTAGGTTTTGTTTCGTTTTCGGCATTTTCATACTCACATTTAACCACATCCTTATAGTCGGTGTTTTCCGTTTTTCTCATCGGTGTTCTTTTCATTCCTGTTTGGTTGCGCACGTCATTATCGCATTAGTATCTCGCACGTCATTTGTAGACACGGCCTCATCATTAAACTTTTCGTATCTTTTGCTTCGCACTTCCCGACTAATTTGCGACCGGAGCCGCTGGTTGAGTGGCGGAACCGGGACCGGGGGTCTTTCAGGGTTGTCTTTGAAGCTTCTTCCTTTCAACTTTTCTGTCAATTCTGTGCTTCAGAGCGACTTTCTAACTCTTTCCAACTCCACGCTGGCTTTGTGGGGGGGAAAATCGAAAAAATAGTCTCACGTTTAAAGATTTTTACGATTTCTGAGGCTCATTTAACTTCTGAAAGAGCCAAATCGTAAACTTTGAAGCCTAAAAACATGTTTGTAGCCCTCTAAGTCTAAGTCAGCCAAAACCAAGATTCTAGCTATTTTCGTTCATTCAAACCCTCTCTCAGGCCTTTAAAACCCCGTCAGAGCCACAAAAACACAACTCCACTACCGCTTAAAACCTTGAAAGAGCGTCCTACATGTCCAGCCCCACCGCAACCCGGCTCTAGTGCATCATCACAGCTCTAACATGCTATTCCGCATGTTCATTGCAGCATAAAACTTGTAACACGATGATGAAACATGAAAACTTTCATCAATCATGCCGTAGCTCTTCCATTTCGTGCACGCTTTGTAGTTCTAGCGCACTCTGCATGGCTCTTTGCACCCCAAAGTCGCCTTCACTCGCCCGATTCTAATGCGTTTGTGCTTTGTAGGAACGTCGCGCCGAGATGGTCCGTCAGAACAAGGCAGCTCTGGCAGCTGGTCAACCTGCGGATGAGGGATCGATGACCGCATCGTCTGGCTAAGAAGTTGCTACATTTTTACCATCAATACCTAATCACATACTTATTATTCAACTATGTATCAAGGACGTGTTCCAAAGCGTCGACTAACATTATTATTGCCATTTATTTGCCTCTTTTTTAAACGTACTTCGAGATAGCCTCATGATTGTCCGTCTGAATCTGAGTTACTACTGTGTTTTAGAATTTTTGGCTCAGCTTGAAGTGGAAAGAAAACAATAATCGAATCAAAATAAATCCAAATCCAGCAAATACTGATATATAACTCACTTGCTATACAATAACTCTCTAACAAAGAAATGAAACAGAATATCTCGAATAAATCGTCCATATTTTTGGGCTAAATGTAGGAAATACAAGAATCATATTGATAACGTAGCGTAAAATGTTAACGAGGGCACAACTCGATGATTTTAAATTTAGCGTTCGATTTCCCTTTTTGCTTCCCAGACCCCCCTGGGGGCTTACTTTTTCGTAGCATTTTCGTTTTGAGAGCAAAATTGTAGGGAGTAGAACCGAACAAAAAATATCAGTATTTTTGCTAAAAGAAATCTTAAATGTTACTCGTAAAATGTAGCTAAATATTCACGTCAGCAACAAGTAGCTTGATCTCATCGTCGCGTGGATCTCCAAACTGCAAGCAACCTAGTTTTAGTGTTTTCTTTCTTATTTCCGTTCATTTTGCTGTTTCATTTTATACTCAAACCCCCCAGTAACAAACACTCACAAGTAACATTTTCAACAATTTTTTCTTCTTACAAGATTCGTAATAACAAAAGTAATTAATATAAAAGTATAGAGGAAAATGAAACAAAAAAGATGAAAACAATTAAATTTAAGAACTATATTTGTCGTCAAGCTTTTGCGCAGCAGATTGATGTAAGAGAAAGAGAAGAATTCCCATCAGAAGTTTAACGCCGAAAAACGAGTGAAAAGTTTGAAGAAGCTGGTTGTTGAACATCCCATCGCCCAGCTCAGTTCGAGGATTTGACACATTTCGATTATAATCAGAAGATTATTCTATGCTCTCACAAACTCTCAAAGTCCGAATGAAAAACCCAAGAAAATAGGAATCAGCATGCCCAGGAATTTCAATAGCAACCATAAAGCTAAGCGGGGGTAACGAGAATTGTTGTTGTAATTTTCTGGGAATTTTTTGGATTTACGTTCATGGAAAAAAATAAAAATTACAACAACAATGCTGGCTACGTCACTGCTTCAAAATAGAAAAACAGACCCACACCGGAATGGACATAAACTACCCGAATCTGAAGCACACCAGAGATGAATTGATTGATATCCCCAATGCCAATTCATTCGTATTTGGAACCGCAAAAACACCCGGAATTGACTCGCTTTTGTAAATAGAAACATTGCTAATTTTGCTTTAAAATTAAGAACACCTTCGACCTTTCATTTCTTTACCAGCGCTACCATCTCGCCTCGTTTCTCCGTTTAACACCTCAAATATTGGTAAAGAAGGATTGGAAGCGATGCACCCCATTGTTTACAATTTATTACGATAGTTTTTAAGAAATTTGCGTGATTTTATTGTTTTATTTAATTTTGAGATCTTTTTAAAAAACTCACAAAACGACAAAAAAATCATTAACTTTAGGAAAATTTTACCACATTGCTGCCTTTATGTAATGCTTTTTATTACTAGTTTTTGATGAAGTTTCTATTATTTTTATTCGTAAGACATCCCCATAACAAATATGACGTCGCCCACAAAACCCTCGATCGCGTATAAAGTGGTCCCACTTGACATTATCGCAGTTTTCTTTGGATTTGTAGTACAATAGGATTTGCATTTTACTTCTTTACTCACATATTCATAATCACCTTTTACATAATTTTGTTTGGTGTTTGCTATTTCGTAAATTTAAGTACCCAGATTTAACATGAAAATTAGACAATAGTTGACTTGCTTTCGTTTTATTAAAATTAAATTTTAAGTGGAATAAAATAGATCCGGTGGGGGTTGCCGGCGGAAGAAGAACGGAACCCGGAAGAGAGCGAATTGCCGTCGATGGCCGCGGAGGCTCCTCGAGGCCTAACGACAAGCTGGACAGTTGTGGCTTTTCCGAGCCATCACAGCTTCCCCGGAATTACTCCATTTGGCGCCACGTGACATGACTGTATAAAAATAAAATAATAAACAAAGGCGCTGCAGGCAAACTCCATCTCGACTGCCTGGATTTCCCACCAATTTCCCGGAAGCTCCGGTCTTGTGATGGCTCGCGAGAAAGCTGGCAGACGAAAGTTATTATTCATTCACTAACTCTGCAGTTTTTTAGTAGATTTTAAGTAGACGACGATGGAACAAACGAAACTAACACTTAGCTTTAAGGTGGGAGAGAGCACAGGAGCGGGAAGGGGGAGCTCCCGGAGTCCTCGAAAGCAATTCGCCTCAAAACAAAGCGCCGCTTTGCTTCGCCGATCGTTTCGGACCCGCCGGCGGCTCTTAGCAAGAAATTAGGCTTAAGACTCAGTTTAAAAATTATCATTAATCATTATTTCTTCTCTAATACACATTTAAAGTAATTCCAAATATCATAACTAAATAATTTAAAATTTAATTTAAAATTACGGGATCACTTTATAGTTTTGTTGTCTCAAAACCCCTCTTGAAATTATTTATGTTGGTTTTTTTTGTTTTATCTCTTTTCTCTTGAAAAAATTACAAATTAAATCTAAGTTACACATCACTAGCTTACACTCACCGTTCATAATCATGGAATCTATTAATTAACAGTAAAGAGAAAGTAATACTAAAATATATTGCGATATAAATGAACGTAAAGGACTGCTAGACTTATGTAATGTATATTTGTGTATTATTGCGCAAGGAAATAAGCCACAAGGAAGGAGGGGGCGCGGGGCCCGAGAGAGTCTGAGGGGGCGGAGCACAGTTTGGTGCCAGACCAGTGCAACTGTACTACCCCACAAACACTCGCCGATGCATTTCTTTCCGAGCTACAGTTCCACTGCCCTGCCACTCGCTGCTTTGATGAGAACCATCGAAATGGAAGAAGAGCGAGAGGCCCTGCGCCCACCGAATGCTTAGTTTTCATAGCACGTAAAGCGCTTGCCTGAAATCTTGGAATGGATATATAAATGTAGTAGTTTTAGAGGCTATTTGGAAGCAATTCATGAAAATATTGAGCACAGTTGCAAATCAACGTTTATATACACATTTTTACTAAATATACCTTAACACGTAGCTTTTAGCCATTTTTTCAACTAACTTCGTTCATTTAACTATTAGTTTCGTATCGATAAGGAGGCATTAACCTTGCTAGTACACAACTAAGACATATAACCACAATGGAAATTCAAATCAATTCTTTACTGTCACCGAAATTTGATTTTTGGCGCGTAGACATTGACTTTTACCACTGAATTTGTGACCAATTACTACCGGACTTTGTCTAAATATATCATAAATATAACCAAACCAGTATATCGTTAGAAATCTGTTGGGCACACAACCAAGCTTCTGTAATGGGTTTTTGAAAAAAAAAAGAAAATGAAAAAGAAAATCGAATGATACTCCTTTTGTTACATTGATCGAAATCCACACACACACACCCCAGAATTGCAGCTTATGAGGAAATTAAGAATCAGAAGAGGAACCAGTTAGCTACAATAAAAAGGGAATAGGAGAGAAGTTGATTATCATAGAGATGGATTTATTGTTAGTGTAAATTTCAGAGTGCTACATCATTTCACTAATATAACTCGTAACAGCAAATATAAACATAATTTAAGCAGAAATATGTAAAGAACAAATAAACAAGTATAAAGGCATTATCTTGAATGAATAAATAAAGGATATGATTTGACGACAAACCTTGCTTTTTATTTGCCTCTAGCTTTGCAGCTTTGTTAGGTTTTCTTATAGGTATGTTGTCTGGAACCTAAGCTTCCAATGCGACTTCCAGGTAAATAGTAAAGATCTTCCAGTGATTTTCTCATGGATCTTAGACGCTTTCTCAAAAATGGTTTCTTGGGCAGCCAGAGAGTTCGTTCACAAGGATAACTCTATCATTTTGACTAACGGGATTGTAAGTGCCTCCTGAGCTAGGAAATGACTGCATATTTTTGGCTTTTCTTAGGTGCCGTAAAGAATGTTAAGGATTTACTAAAGTAGGAGTTTTTCGGTATTTTTCGGAATCGAAAATCAAAATTTTAGTTGGGTCCCAAATAATTTGGACGGTCATTTTGGAAGACTTCTAAAAAGATTCGATATTGCTAGCAACACTAGCCTCGAACGGCATCCAAGAAGTTCTACAAATTCTGTACTACGCCACAAAACCTTGGTAAAGGATTTGCGGAAAATTATTGTCATACGATAAATAATAATACAAAAAAGGTTTCTTTATGTGTAACTCTAAAAAGGCTATTTTCCATGTTGAAATTGGGCCAGAAAAATCACCTGGGTGATGTAGATGATCGTCTATTGACAAGCCGGCTGAAATAGAAAAGAATGTCTGTTGGCGTGTTTTTCAAAAGTAGAACAAAACACAAAAGCAGGTCAAGGTTCTCGGATCAACAGGTGCTTAGTTGCTCAGCTGCTAGCGACTGAAGTTTTAAAATTAGGCTTGAAAACATGCGCTTTTCCACTCCCAACACTGCCATTGTTGTTCATCGCGCCAACCAAGCTGCAACCTAGTTTCTGTCTCTGCAGCATGTGAAAAGTCCGCAATCCGAATCGACTTCCGAAAGATGTGCTGTCGCGTTCTGAGGTCCGTCTTCAGTGCCAACATGCCCTCGGACCTTCGGTGCAAAGCCTGTTCGCGCGCCTCGGGACGCCTGAAGGACATGAACGAGTTCGACAGGAAGCTCAAAATGAGCATCAAGGCCTGCTTCTCACTGCTGACGGCCATAGAGGTGAAGGAGGACGAAAAAATCTGCCAAAAGTGCTTCAAGACGCTCATGAAGTGCAGCGAGTTCGTGGAGATGTGCGAAGCAACGGAGTCAGGAGCGACTGAGAGTCGAGGGAACATGTCGGAAGCGTCGGAAACGGAGATCGAGGAGGTGATTGAGGGGGAGACGAAGGAGGAAGTGCGCTCAGTGAGGTTCGAGGAGCCGCTGGAGGAGGTCTACGAGTCGGATTTTGAGCCCCAGACGTCCGAGGATGAGGGAATCGAGGAGGAAGGACACAACTCGAGAGCCCTTCTGAGGTTCTACTGCACCGTCTGCCGTAAGATGTTCCCCCTTTTACCCTCCTAGAGCTCATTTTGGTCTTTTCAGGACGCAAGTTCCCCACACGAGACGCCCTGATCTCGCACATCAATGGTATAAGTCTTTATTCGTGGGTTCTGAGCTTCTAAAGTACAAAATAAAACACTTAACGATTCGAAAGCGACGACGACTCCTCCATTTTGCCATCTGCAGACATGAATGATGTGTTGCGGCTTTGGTGGAGGCTAAGGAGGTCAGTGCTGAGGTGGGACAATTTGTCTTGTTGGCGTTTCTGCTTCTCCTTCACGTACTTGGCCATCATCTCAGGGTTGCCTCCGAGTGCGCGGTCGATTATTTCGCGTCGCTGGCGGGCGCGTTCAAGGATCTCGTTGAAAGTGAACTGGTGGACGCTTTCGGAGTTTCTCACCATCTAGAAAGGAGCATTTTGGTGTCAAAAATACCCTCTTTCGGAGCTCATGGAGGATAAAAAATTTTTTAAGGGCTCTCCAGCTTCAAATTCATGTCACATTCATGTATTCATGTAAGAGAAAAACTAATTTTTCTGGTCCCCTTTCTTCCTCAAAAGTAGTTTCCCAGCTTCATCCCATAGGTTTATGTTTACAGGACCTAAAATCACACGCATTGGAGTAATCAAAACAATGTTATTGCTTTAGAAATCGGGATGTCTAAAACTTTCCTAGAACTCTCTGGAATTCTTGAGGAATTTTAATTTTCTAAAGCTCTATCTTCCTAAAACAGAGAAAAGTAATTTTGCCAAAATCAGTTATTTTAGCAAGATATTACTGAAATTAGATTTATTTTTGCTTGAAAATAAAAAACAATGAGATTAAAAATTGGTTAAGTTTTTTTTTCCCAAAACTAGAATGGGTAAAAAATTTAAATCTTTCGAAAAATTTGGGTCGAGAAATTCCGAAAATCGAGGATTGAAAAAGGTTGAGAATTCCCTTACATCGAAATTGGAAATTAATCTGTAGAAAATGGAGATCTAATAGTCACCCTAAAAGTATACGGACGCACCGAGCAAGCCTAAAAATTACAATTACCATGTACTGGGCGTCCTCCTTGACCTCGTTGTAGTCCTTCATATTACTGACAGCCTCGCTGGCGACCGCCTCCACCAGCTTCTCCCTGGAGTCATCGATGATCTCCTTCGGGATCAACCGGGCCCTCAACTCGGCCAGCTCCTCCGTGATGCGGGAAAAATTGCGCTTTATGGCCTCCTGCTTCTCCGCCTGGTACTTCCACCGGTCCTTCTCGGGCCGCGTCATCTCCTCCAGCATCTCCGGGTTGACTCGCCGGCGCTCCATGAGGGTTCTAAGGAGCCGCTCATACATGAACTCGTTCCACTTCTTCTCCATCTTTTCCGTGAGACCGAGCTTCGTGTCTTTCTTGGATCTAAAAGGGAACTCAGTAACGGTCTAAATTCCTTCGACTCGCACTTACTTGACTGAGCTCACTGTCGACTCCCTCGGCGCCTCCTCTTGCGCCTGCCGGGCCTTCGCTAGGTCGGGCTTTGCCTTCTCCTCCATCTCCTTCCGGGCCTCGATGAGATCCTTGTTGTGCTCCGTCCAGAGCTTCTTCCACTCCTCCTGGTCCAGCAGGATCTTCTCGATTCTCCTGAACGAGCTCACGAGATACTCCTTTTCCTTCTCGACCTGCTTGACAAAGGCGTTGGGCACCATGAAGATCCTCAGACTGCTGTTGTAGTCCCCGATGGCGAGAACGGACCGGGGGAGACTCAGCTTGTGCTGTGAGAGCGAGGTGGCAATGTTGCCTCCGATGCTCTCCACGAGACAGGGCTCGTTGGTGCGGGCCAGGAAGTCCCAGGCCTCAAAGGTGCCGTCCTCCAGGATGAGGAAAAAGACGGCGGGACGGTCGAGACTCCACTTGGCGGCAGTGATGCGGCTCGAGCGGCGCCTCCACATGATCGGGGCCTGCCGGAAACTCGACTTCCATACCGCAAAAATGGTTCCACCGATGGAGGCGAAGTAGTCGTGGATGAAAGGATTGCGGTCTAGGGCGATGACGGGGTCGTCGTGGACCGGAGGATAGGTCTCACTCTGGAAAATTAAGTCAATTTAAAAAATTAGTGCAGTTAACCATTGGTTTCTGGTGACCCATCAACCTTAAAAATTTTTTGCACAAATTTAAAGTCGTGCCCAGTTGTGATTGCATTTTAAAATAATGTGGTATTTCTTTTTGTATATGCTTTTCGGTAGCCAATGGGTTATGGGTCCAATTTGTCCATCCTTCTAAATTCCAAAATGGTCAGTGATCTTAACCTAGCCTACCTCTGTGCATTACCACATGCTGTTACGTTCAAGTTTGTGTCTCGTGTTAGAAGTACATGGCAGCTGTTAAATTTCTCACAACTTATGCTCGATGCAGCTAATCTAGACGTGCAAATATTTTGAATATTTTTTAATTGTAATATTTTAGTACGATTGACCTTGCAGTCTCCGGGGGTGCAAAAAAACGTCCATTCTATAGTTCAAGAGCTCGTATAGCAACAACATTAAATTTCACACCAAACAATTATATTTTACAAGTGCTTAAGTAAAAGCTCTTGGATCCACAAGAGCGTTGATAATCAGCCCGTAATCGTAAACTCTTTTCAGCAAATTTGTGAGAGCTTCGTATTTGACGACATAAAAGGGTCCACAGCGCAGGAGAGTCTTCCGATCGGCCATAATCATGATTATAAGGAGGTCCTTCCTCTGCTTTGGGCTCATTTCGTACCACTTTAGGTCGTAGATCGTGTCCCGAAAATCATCGAGTGCGTCGGATAGGAGCTCAGTCATGAAGCAGGGAACAACATAGATGTAGACGTAGAAAACACAGACAGCTCCAAATATGATCAAGCTTTTTATGAAAAATGTTATCATCCAAGCTATGAGCAGCAAGAAAAATGCGAGAGATTCAATTACGAACATCAGAGGTGAAAAAAAATTTTGAAGGAAATTTTTCTGGTCGATTAGCTCGCAATGAATCTCCACGATTTCCTTTATTTTCTCGTCAAACTGTCTTTTTGGTAGATGGGGAGTGACTTCTCTCAACAAATGTGTCTCAATTCTGACCAAAGCAATCAAGTATTCAGTTATTCCGATAATGAAAGCCAATGTTAGCCCAGCAAAAAATATAACAGTAATTCCAAACACCATCTGAGTGACGATTATGACAACTTTTTCAAAGTTTGTTCCAAACGGAGCAGGTAGCATTATCGGGTTAGAAATGTCTCGTCGATATAAACTGAAGACAATCGTCTGAAAAATAATGAGCACTGCCGAGGTTACTGGTACAAGGTAGCCGAAAAACTGAGAGCTCTTTGTGAAGGTTCGCTTGCACTTTTCCAACTGCTCCAAGCAGTACAAGTCTTGGTCCCGACAATGAAGATTTTCGCACCATTGGAGTCCTTTTTCGTAGGTGTCGATCCCCATCAGAAAGCGCGCCATCAGAAAAGTATAACTCATTCCAGCAATCAAGATGACTCCGTAAAATATGTTCCAGGTTAGTTGGGTGCTGGTGTAGAGGCCAAATGCTGAATGCAGATTAAAAGTTGCTACACAGAGTAGAAGAAATGTGAGAAACAGCTTCCGAGCTCTGGCAAGCTGAGGGTTTTCCAGTTTCGTAATCCCGAATACGAGTTTTGTGAACTCTAGATACTTCCAGACGGTCTCTAAGTTCCGAGCCATGTCTTGACCAGACGAGTTCCGGGCTTGGACTGAAAATCAGGTCACCACTGACGTGTATCTTACCAGTTGTATTCCAAGTCCTGAAACTTGGGGCTCGCAATTAGAAATAATCGTCCTGTGGACTACACCTTAAGGAACTGCAACTGCACGTACTATCGAAACATTATGAAATATTCAGAGCTTCAGAGTGTTGGGAAATTTATGAAATTAGAAATGTCAGGGTTTCAGTTAAGTGCATCTTGGAACATTGCAGCTGTCATGCACTCGTTATAATCTGAGTCTTCTTCATAAATTGTCCGCGGTACGGCCTGGAGGACAACTTAGAGCGTCTGAGCTACTCAGTATTTAGATTGAATTTATTGGCTCCCGAAAGTTTTCTCCAGCCCAGCCAGTATGAGCTCAACCTTTTCAAAACATGATTGAAAAAAATTCGGGGACGAACTAATTTTGGTGCATTTTCAAATTTGCTTTCGTTTCAAAAGCTTTACCAAACACTTTAGCTTTACCAAACACTCTGACACTTTACAGAGTTTCAGCTCAATCGGAGCAACTAAATTTTCCCCCATACAAACTTCGAGGACCCTTAGCTCCATTCCTGTAAGAGAAAGAGGTAGCATGTAACTTCAACTCAATCGGATAAAGTAACTATGTAAAGTCTCATACAACGTGAAAACCCCCGGGTGAGTTTTCGAATAAACCAACATCCACCTCCAGCTCACACAGAATCCGTGCAAAAACCCGCAGGTCTTTTTGTTCTGATAGTCTTATAGTTTCGGTCGGACAAATTGAACGCATTAGTGCATGTTTCTCAAAATGTTAAAATGAAAGAAAAACATTCCACTTACTTGAATCTTCTCGTTGTTGACTTGGGCACCCTGACTGAAGTCAAAGCCCTCCCAGTGGCCCACGCAGACCTGCCCAGCCAGCGTCCCCACCACCAGCCCCTTCTCAAACGAGTCCCTCTGCACCGAAACAATCTTGTGCGGCACTCTGACCGTGATGTCCTTCTTGCGGTTCAGCGAGCTGGGATACAGAGGCTCATACCGGAATCTACCTTCGTTGATGAGCATCGACGTAACCGGCTTGTTCACGATGAGTCGGTAGAGGGGCTTGTAGACGAGGTCCAGCTTCTGGTAGGCTGACTCGACCTCCTCTAGCTCCTTCGGGACACTGAACTTTTTGTCAATCTTCTTCTTCTTCACGTCCTCGTCCGCCGGAATGGAGTCCAGATCCCAGAAGCAGATGCTGCCGTCCAGCGACGCAGTCACAAAGTGTCTCTTGGCGACGTCGGGTGACTCCTTGATCTGCCCACTGACGGTGCAGTAGAAGTTCTGGGGCATCCAGGAGATTGACGTTATGGCCTCGAGGTGCGAGTCCTCCAGGTTGCTGACTGCTGCTGGCTGCACGATCCTCTCGGCCTCCACGTTCTCCATCCAGTTGAGGAACTCGCGCGTCATTCTGCGGTTCTTGTCCTGCTCGGGAGTGAGGATCTCCTCTCTCTCGACCTGCTCGATGCGGTCCCGCAGGTCCCAGATGACGAGGTCACCACTCACCTGAAATTAAAACCGTGAAATTTCTCAAGAAATTTTCCTGAAACGGAACAAAAACTCGGCAAAAATTTTTTAGTCGTCAAAAGATCTTCAATCGATCTTATAATTTTCAGGCCGAAAAAGAAGAAATTGAAGAGTAGTTTTTTCCTGAAATTCATATATTGGCTCAAATTACACTCGTCAACAAAAATGGGATTTCGGAATTTTTCTCCATTGGCCACTGACGGGGACGACTCACCAAGCTTAGTTTTTGCCCTTGAGCTATTAAGAATTATTGATTTGAGAAATTTGATTTGCTTTCAAATTATGAAAAATTTGACCCTCCGCTTATTTCCTTTTTTAAGGGAGTTTTCTAAAAGCCATTGCATCCATCGTTTTTATGAGTTTTTTTATCAATTTAACAATAAAATTTATTCTCGATATGTATATGTTCAAATTGATTACAACATGCTAAACCCTAGAAAGTAAATAAAAAAGCCGAATTTTAGAGCCTAACAAAACCAAAAGATGTGCTAGAGAGCTGATTTTTGGTTATTTAAACATTGAAAAATTTACATTTTAGAGAAAATATGTTCGACATTTCTTTGAAAATTTTTCTTAAAACTAACAACTTTACCAAAAAAATTTTTTGACAGAAAATTCCAACTCTAAAAAAATTAAATACTTTGGAAGCCAAACAAGCAGCCACTCACCATTCCTCCAATCAGGACGTTGGCGTCGTAGGGACAGAAGGACACAGTGTAAACCTCGCGGGGGGCGAAGAGCTCCAGCTTGGGCTTCAGGGTGTCATCGAAGCCCCACACGAGAACCGGGTTCTTCTCCAGAATGGTCCGCTGGACAAAGTTGCGGGTCTCGCTGATGGGAATGTAGGTCGAGAGGGTCTCGAAAGTGTACGAGACGGCCACGATTCCCGAGAGCTCCGGGTGCCAGCTGACGGAGGAGACGAAGCGTCCCTTTGTCTTGCCGATCTCCGCGAAACAAAACGCCTCCTCCATGACGGGAGTCTGGTACTTGGGGAACTCCCTCGAGGCTATCAGGCTGTAGTCGTCGCGGTACATGTCGATCTTGTTGAACTCCAGCGTGTCCAGGAGGTTCCGGACCTTCTCGGAGGCGTGGATTGCGATGGGAGAGGGCTCTTTGGATGCGGCTGGGGTCGGATCGGAGGCCTTATCGGGCGGAGGCTCGTCCAGGATCTCGTACAAGTACTGCGTCCAAGCGTTCGTGGGGAACGTGGGGTCTGTCTGCTGCTCCTTGTGGATAGGGATGCTGCCACACTGGATCGCCATGTCGTTCAGACGCTTGTACTCGATGTCCACCTTCGTGCGACCCGGGACCAGCTCGACGTACCCGTCCCTGGCGTCCTCTACGAGCCGCATCGAGAACTTAGCCTGGGCCTGCCGGATCGGGTACGTGCTCTGCACTTCCACGTAGGCTCCCTGACCCCTCTTCAGCGTCGGCACGACTTCCTCCTTCTTCCTCAGTGACCTCCACTTGCGTGGCTGCTTGATGATGAGCTGACGAGCCTTCAGACGATCCAGGATCTCGAGCTTCTTGATGATCTCGGAGGCCTCCTTTGCCACCTTCTCGTTCTCGAACACTATGAAGGTGTCCTCGCCGTCGCCTGAGAGGTGAGGAGCGTATCCAAACAGCACCAACTGACCCTGCTCCATCTCTGCCAGCCTCGTCTTGAGATACTGGACCTCGGACGTGTCGCCGACGAGGTACTCCTCCAGCACCTCCTTCCGGATTTGCTTCCAGGGCTTCTCGGCCGAGATGTTGGGGCCCACCTCGAGGTTCATTTCGTTCTGGTACTCGACGGAGAGCACCAGACGCGTGCAGTTGGGGAACGAGAAGAGCTGCTGGCGGGCGTTTTCCTCGTCGAAGCCCACGATAGCGTAGTAGTCCTCTCCATCGGACTCGTAGTCCTCCACGAACTCCTCGTCGGAATCCTTGTTCGGGTCGTTCGACATCTCGAGGGTTGAGGTACTCTATTCCGAGTGACGCCAAACATCGAGGTTGCTAGGGAGACCAAAGGTTGCCAGGAAGCGAATTCAGGGGTGTTTGCACATTTGAAGTCTAAACTGAAGTCAAAACTGGAAACTTCACTCCTTAAAAAAAATTTGGTTTCGGGAACTTTCCGTGTAAATTTTTGCCTAGAAAATAGTTGTCGAACGGCGTAATTTTCCTCAAGAAAAGTTTTCTGGAATTTTTATGTCTAAAAAGTGGTAATTGATAAAGTTTTTTAAAAGATAACTTGTTTGATTTTCAGATATGGAGTTTTCTCCTAGGACGAACCTTCTTTGACCTTTAGAGAAGTATACAAAATAAAAATCAATAAAGCTTTAACCATCCTTTAATTTCTTTTTATGGTTGGGTACTAAGAACTATCCCCGAAAAAACTACTATTGGGCTGTTCTAAACCTCAAATAGGACTTTAACAGTAAACAAAATTTCAATTCTCTTAAAACTTACCAACAGTACTACCTACGGTCAAAAAACTTGAAGTCAGAAAGAGCTAAAACAAGCTTTCCAACAAATTTTCTTTGCATCCTTTATTTTCATGAAGTTTGCCGGTTACAACAAGGTGAGTACAGTTTAAGTGCGCTTCTATACGCAGTTCTCTAACTCTAAGTTTATCCATTTGAAATTCAATAAAAAAGGGGGAAACTAAACATTCACTAACAAATAAAAACAACGCTTTTGATATCTCATTTTCACCTGATTCTTTGCTGAGGATCATATATTTTTCGGTAAAACTCACTTCTTATTCTACTGTAGCCTCTAAATATGTTACGTAGTTTGATCGGGGAAAGACAAGGTGTGAAAAAGTCCAACAATTTGTGCACTTCCCTCTTCCAAGTGCCGAAATTGTGATCTACCCGCCGCCGGAGCAGCAGGGAAATCGCCTGTTTTGAACCAATTTCTACTTGAAACTAATAGGATTTCAAGAACACCGCAAAATATTGATTGTTCAAACTATATGGTATATGAATAGACAGAAAACACCGAATTGTATCAAAACAAGGGTCTTTTTCACTCAGCAAAAGTTGATGTGACTCGGCAAAGTTCGTTGGAAATCACCTCGTCGCCTGCCGACACTCTCGTATCTTACAACAACTTGGCACAGTTCTTATAGCGATGCTAAACACCTTGATTTTTTAATTAATGCTAAGTACTGTGAAGTAATAATATGACAAATGTGTGATTACTTTATTGATGTGCACCAATCACCCAAAATTTGGAAGATAAAGGTCCCAGTCGGAGGTGAGGGCCTCGGAGACACTTTGGGAGGCCCTGACTTCCGGCCGGGACTGCGGAAACAAATCACAGGAGGCAAATTGGAGGAAAACCAAATAACGGAGTCTCGGAAGGAAATGATAAGGTGTGCCCAAGCCCACAGCCGGATGAACTGAAGGATGTAAAGTAAGAAGTAACAGAAAGAGCTGAGTTCAAAGGAAGCATGCACGATCACCTTCACAATTTTAGCCGCGCTTATATCTGAAATGCGTCTTATGTCCTACGTCAGCAAGGGATTGTCTTAGCCCCGATATTTGCGACTCGAAGGCTAATAGATCCAACATCAACTTTTGCGACCCAATGACAAAGTTTCGAGCTTGCCATTCAAACATCACCTGTCTTTCTGGCGCATAGACTTTCACATCTGATTCCATTAAAATTAGCTGAGGTTTACACGTGCACTCCGATACTCCCTGGTGCTTGAAAGCAGAGACAATATTGTGTTCGTTGGATTAAAATGTTAGGATAAAATTTTTCAATGTAGTCATTTCGTAAGATTTGGAAGAGATTGATTTTCAAGGTTTCTGGTGAGTCTTTTAAATTTTTAAGAGCTTGTTACATTTTTTCTTCTATTTTTTGACTCAAAGGATTGAGACTTTTTCTGACCCAAGTTTTAGAAAATTTGTAGATAAAAATTCCCCTCATTAAAGAAAATCCAAGAAGCTCACCAGAAACACGAGGTTTGAAGTTTCTAAAACAGCCAATGAGCTACATCGACAAATCGTACGCATGAGGAGGAATTTGTGGAAAACTTTAAAACATTCAGTACTAACACGACTAAGCTACCTCTTTATGTCCGCAGATCGGGTGTAAGGTTAATAATTGACACATATTTTAGATTATGAATTGTTTATCAGAAGCTGTTTAGTATTCGCTGAAATATCTATCCTCAACCACCTGTATCTCACTAACAAGAACGAATTTGCTCTAATTTTAAATAACATAGGTACATTTACATATTCACAGCTGACTCATCAGAGTGTGGTGACTGTACTTGTATAGGAAGATGGACCTCGAAGTGGCATGTGGGTTGGATCTTATAGTAAAGCGACTAATGTGGAAAACATGAAATAAAAGTGTTTGCTTATCTGATTTTTCTCTCTTCGCCGAGGTCCTCATTCGAAAACAATGGGGATCGTCACATGCAGCAGAGGTCCAACTGTCGCTTGCGCTGGGCTGGCAATAGCAACGGCTGGCGCTGGTGTGGGCAATCACCTGAATCGAGGCAAGCCCATTGGGAACATGGGGTGTCCGGGAAGCATCATACTCATCCCGGGTGCCATCATTCCAGGTATCGGTGCAATCAGTCCTGTATGATGAAAAAGAACAGTCATTTAGAGAGTTTCGTTTCGCACCCCTTTCCGTGTTACTCAAACCGATTCATTCATCAACTTGACATCATATCGAAAAAATATTCGGAAATTATAAGATCTTTTTTGTGTGAAAAGTGTTTCAGTGACTGTGTGTATGGCAAACTTTGTTTAAAAGTGTCGCTCGCTCTTTCTTTCTCCGTTATCTCTTTTAAACATAATTTGACCAACCACTTGGTAGCTTTTCATATCAAAAGGGCAACGAGCATGTTCCCTTCAACTGTTTACTCACAAGTACACAAAAAGCTATAGATAGATTATAAAAGGAATGGTGACAAGAAGTTGGAACAATATGTATTAAAAACGCTTAGTTTACACCTGCTCATAAACTAAGCTCCATTTACGAACGTCACTTCCTACATTTCGTGTAAAATTTATCTCAATTTCCCATCTTTCACATTAACTAAGGCTTTCCCGCTCGTCAAAGTCCCACACCTTATTTTAGTTATTTCTGTTTTTAGTAAAAAATAAGGCTTTCAAGCGCAAAACTAACGTTTATGCAGTATGACGGTGATTCGGGGTGAGAAGATTGTCAACTAAATTTAATGCGGAAAACAAGGACTCGTTAACGTTATCGAAAGGCGTAAGTAACACTCTTTTGGCCGCTGGAGGCTAATCGCTCTCAAGGGGTCAAAATGCCGGGGGAACCAAGCTGACTTTCATTTCAACTTTCAGATCAGCTCGGTTCCCCACAGTAACTGTGAAAAATATCAAGTCATGGGAACAGACAGCAAAACCAAACGTGAGCTACCAAACACACATAAAACGGGGAAAAAGTGAGAAGTATCGAAAAACATTCATGATCATAAAAGTTGAGAGAGAGGTCACGAAAGAAGAACATTGAAAACTGTGCACTTGTACGTCTGAACAAAAATTACTCCGTGCCAATTCAGTAAGCTACGCTATCGGCTATTTCGCCTTTCAGATGAGAAATATTGGCGCGAATGAAAAATATTTCCGTAGGTTTTGTAAGAATTTGGTATAAAAATATTACTACTCACCATCGAATGGAAACAAAAAACAATAAAATCAGAGCTACAAAAAGGTGTGTGTAAATTGCATGCGGGTGGTTGCACATTAAGGTTAATCCAATAGTCGATGTACATTTTGTTACACCCTCGACAGCTAGTGAAATTTTGAAAACGAAACTACCACTTAAAGCAGCCGCTAGTTCTTGCTACGCGGGCAGCAGGCATCACACAGAAAGAAACGGAGCTACGTAATAAAATGTACATTGCGGATGAGGGTGAAGTTAGGATGGATGAGAAATAAGGTCAAAACCCAATCCCAACAAAACGCTTTACAACTAAATAAATGGAATTAATATGACATGTGAATATATGCTAATATAATAAAGTATAAATAACAAAAATGTGCCTCGCTATCTACCTGGCGGACACTTGATTGCGCATTTCAATCAATCTTCGCAATCTCAACTGGGAAATGGGCAGTGTTTTTCGCCGATGATCAAGTAGTAGTGGTAGTACTTTATGGTAGTCTCATCACTGCAGAATTACAGATATAGAAATACAAATATGGATGAGAATTTGAAGGAATAATGAGCTTTGAATTTTTATATCGGATTACAACTTGCTTCTATTGGTCTCGCGGGACGAAGCTCAATGGGATTGCTTTCATGTCTTTTGAGCTTTTGGATCACAGGCCTGGAGTTAGCAGGCCTCTGAGAGTAGTGATAACATGTTATGGAACAAGAACTACACACTCAAGTAGCAGAACTCAACTGGAAGTGGGAAACTAGGCTAGGCTTAACTGTTCAATGGGTCTTGAAAGGAGCAAAATGTCTTTTGGGGCGAGTGGAAACTGCTTTTTGGCAATCGCTGCTTAAGGTGCTCTCACACTTAACTTTTTAAAAGTCTAAATAAGGTTATTTAGTCAGTAGACGAAATTATGCGAGAAAATTAAAAAATTTTGATTGAATCTGATTTCCAATGCCCCTGGGTATTTTAGAAACGTAATTGAGTTTAAAAATTGTTGCACTCTTGGGTTTATTGTACTTAATATCGACGAGGGAAAATTTTTAACAGAGAAGTTGTTGAAATGGATATGGAATTTTCCTCACCAATTATTACCTGTAAATGACTTTTTTACGTCTTTGACCCAAATCTAAACAATAAAACTGCACCTTAATACAAGCAAAGGCAAGGCAGCTTCCACTCTCCCTCTTAACTGAACTTCATGCAACTATTAGTGGAATATCTTGTGACTCAAAACATTAAGAGGTAAGTAATTGGGATTAAATCTATCCAAAAGAACATAAAACTCACAAAAGTTATTCATCGACATGTGAGGTGGATTATATCGGTGGAAAATAAAATGTGACAGAGTAGGGAATGCAAATATAATTATGATAATGAAGCTTTCCAAACTTGCTCATCTCAAATCGATATATATTTTACTTGGTATCTAACTCTGATATGACATATGCTTACATCCAAATATAAATAAATACAGAAAGTGATTAATTTGCATATAAACTTAGAGAGTACGTACTTGACAATTTTTCGTTTTAATGTCATTCTTTTAGTTTATAAGGTTTCAATCATTCAATTCAATCAAATATAAAATGTAATAATTGAAAAATTATGAGTATATGAGGGCATATATTTCACTATTTATATATCATATATTGTAGTTAGGAACAGTAAGAAATCATGAAAAATTGAGGGCCAACAGAGTCGAAGTAGGTAGGTGGAAATACGGAATCAAATCGATATCAACTTTATGCTGTTTCCAAGAGTATTTTAAATGAAAATGTAACTAGAAGGCGGGAGTTGTCGAACAGAGTCACCTACCTGGTTGGTGCGCGTATCCCATCGGAGGTCCGGGTCGCAGCATCTGACTGTGTATCAGCTGGTGGCCGCCAAGGGATATGGGCTGCCGCATCATCTGAGGCATGTACATAGCTCCAGCTGGCATCTGTTGAAACATCTTCAATTAAAAAACGTGCCGTGCGGCTTAAAATCAATATTCCGTCCTCCAACAGACGAGAATTTCTGCAAGTTCCCATCACCATCCAAGGATAAGTTGAAAGATGTTGCATTACGGACACAAAGAAACCCAAAACCGAAAAAAACCAGAAGCGAAAGTGTGGCGCGTGAGGTCCGAAGGAGAAGCCGCCGACGGACCGAGAGACCAAAACCCAGCGTGCCTTTTAGGAAAGTGTAGGAAACTTAGCAAAAGAATGAAGGAATTATGAAAGAAAAAGGTGAAATCATAAATCCTTCCCAAAACGATTTCCTACGGAATTCATGAAGCTTCATAAAGCTTTCAAAAGGATTGCTTTATGTTTCATGAAATGAATTCCTTTGGAAGGTTTTAGTGAAGGTATAATGTTTCATTTATGATACTTTTTTCTTCATTTAAGATGCATTTAGGAAGCTTTAAATGCCGTCATTTAGATTTCATTTGTGAAAGCTACAGCACTCAAAATGCTTTCATTACGTATCATTTTTCCTTCCTTTTCCCTTCATAAATTGACTTCTTAATGAAATCCGTGTGAAGTCTCACAGTGAATAAAGCTTGCACAAATACTTCCTCGACGGAAGTAAAACTGAAAGTTATAGCCAAGAACTCCTCAGTATTTGGCATCTTTCACAAATTGATGAAAATGTGCTTAGAATTCGTCAGTGTGTGAGAAAACAGCAGAGCATCGAGACGTGTGTCGCAACTTTAAGGGAACGCAAGATAAAATTGTCGAATCAGGTAAGATTTAAGCTGATTTTTAGTGAATTTAGAAGTGATTATTAACTATTACAAGTTTAATAGCTTGTTATAAAGCCAAAATATTACAAAAAACTGTTGTTTAGTGATAAAAATGATAATTTTGTCTTAACCCTCTTAAAGGACACTACAAAGTCATCCAGAAACTTGTGGAAAAAAAATGCGAGACGGTAAAGGACGTGGAAGATTTCAACGAAAAAATTGGACAGAACAAAGAACATGCTGTAAGTAACTACAACTTTCTAATTATATTTAAAACAACTCTTAATTTTTTTTTTAAATTTTACTCGTTTAGGGGGAGCACTTAAATGCGTTCTTTCCCGACAAAGCTTAAATCATGTTCTTTTTGTATTCTTTAGATTGCCAATTTTCAACGCTTTAAGGACAAGGATACCTCGAAGACTGTAAGAGTCTCTTTAGACTCCTTCCTGCATCCCTCGGCCCATCAGTATTTGACTGCGTTTGGTTTACTTTCAATTCTTAACTATTATTCTTGATGTAAATAAACATGGTAAATATAAAACAATAAAAAATTATTACTATTAACAAGTTATCATTATGAAGGATTAATGAAAGCTTTTTAGCTTTCATTATTGAGTCAAATTGTTTCAGAAAATAGTCTCATTGGGAAGGATAAATGAAAAGATTTGAGTTCATTCGGAAATCATATAGGGAAATCATTATGACTTCATTTTTACTTCATTTATGTTGCATTTCGGAAGCGTAAATGAAAGAAAAGGGATTCCCGTAGCTTTCCGTTAGCTTTCACTTTCGGAAAGATTAAGAATCCTTATGAAGGAATTATGAAAGCTTTTGGCTTTCACTCCAGATTTCAGAAAGAAAGAAAAATGATTCCGAAAGGAATCATTTAGGACTTTCATTTGCCGTGCTTTGCCTGCTTAAATCCGGCAATAGGAATGCATAATGAAAGATCTTCGGGAAGTTTCCTTGCTGGAAATGAATTCATAATGAAAGCATTATGAAAAAAAAGGCACGCTGGGAAGTTATTGTGGGTGCAGATACATAGTGAGTTCTGAAACTTTTCTCAAAATTTTAGTTGGGAGAAACCCCTGAATTTTTTTTCATTTACTGTTTTATTTTACTGTTTCTCAAAGTTTTTATTGACCCTAGAAAAAATTGATGCTCAAATTATGAAAATTTTAGAGTGTTAAGGTGAGATTTTGGGACAGGTTTAGTAATTTTCAAGTCCAAAAATGCTGAAAAATTAGGTATTTTATTTTCACGTCTGTTGTTTCTTGCTATTTCTCAAGCAAGGGCGTCCGGCCCCTCCTTCCGGCCTGCAGTTATGCTGGAAAAACCTCGCACCACCAAAAACTGACAAACCAAAGTAACTAAAGTGAACCAAAATAACCAGAACCGCTTCCACAATCTACTTCATGCAACACTGCCTTCCCAGAAAAAATTACAACTATCGTGGACTTTCAACTTATTGCCTTCGATGGAATGGTCACGCGACTTTGAACGGAACAAGAAAAACGGCGACTAACCATTCCAATAGACGCAGGCACGGTTGATCTAGCGGCTTGCAATCGCTGAATGATTGCAGCCCTGTTTATTTCCTCCAACTGTTTTTGCTGCGTCGCTGCCGCATTTACCGCGTTTTGAAGGGCGGCAGCTTGCTAAAAGTTTACACACAAAATTTGAGTTGTGAGATCGGACGCAAGCGAAGACATGCACTAAAGCTACATTTCTGTGAGACTAAGTAGGAGCATGCAGGAAGCGTGAGTGCAGACTTACCTCTTGCGGGCTCATGAGCCGGGGCTGGTGCTGGTGGTCCTTCATGGAGACCGCGTTTGCCACCGAGACTTGCAGAGGAGGCGTCTGCTGAGGGGTGTTTCGTCCCGGGGTGCCGCTGGCGCTCCTGGGAGACGCGTTCACAGTCTCTTGGGCCTCTCGGATCATCTTCTGGTACACAGATCTGCAAAATACCAGGCTTTAGACTAGGGCTAATTTAATATTTAAGCATGAGTAAGTTTTTTAGACTTAAAACTTTGGCTTAAGACAACTGACCTTCGTGAACGCAATTCCTCCAAACTGATATCTTCGGGGGGATGCACGATTTTTGTCGCCGCGTTAGTCGCAGGTATCGTGGACTTGATCGCTGACGGAGGCTCGCCGTTCGTCACCGGCCCCGAGGGCGTGTTCGTAGTGGGTGGGGCACTTATTGTGGCACTGCTGTAAGCCGGGAACGTGGGCTTAGGGGCAGCCGAGATTGTGGAGCTGGCGGCCACTGCTGCCGCTGCAGCGGCTGCAGCCGCGGCCGCAGCTGGAAACAGAGGTGGTCGCATCATCATACCCATGGGCATGCCCGGGGGATGCATGTAGGGAGGTAGCATCATGGGTCCCATCGGGAAACCCATAGTCGGCACCATGGGGGGTCCCATCACCTGGCTGGTCGTCGCGAGGGTCGCCACGGCCTCCGTCTTGCTCTTCTTCGAGGGGGCCTCGTCGTCGTCTGAGTCGGACTTTGAGGCGGCCGAGCTTCCTCCGGCTCCAGCGCCGCCCTTCTGTCGCTCGTGCTCCTTGATGTCCTCCGGTGGGATGCCCTCCATTCCGTATATCTCGATTTCTATGTTGCCACGGTTGGGTAAGGCATTTGGCACCTTATCTATTGCTTCCTTGTGCACCTGCATGCAGTGGATCGAGAGCCCGGGACCGGTGTAGAGCTTTTTGTGGCAAATGTGGCACTTGAAGTGTTTCGCTTTCTGGTGCTGGACTAGGATCTTCTCGTCGTCGAACTCGCGATTGCAGTACCTGCAAACAAGTTTATTTTGGAAAAAATTTTTGGGGTACAAAAACTTTCAACTCACCAACACCAAGGCTTCGACATTTTTCTCTTCTTGCGGCCCATTTTTCTGTTTGATTCCTAAAAAACCTAAAATGAGAAAAAGGTGTTCATTTTCCTGAGGGAATTTTGCCCTTTTTCGGAAACTAGTTACATAACTCGAGAACTCCCAAGAACTCAAGTCACTTCTGATGCTATCGAATACAGGGTGACTCTGGCACTTTTCACAAAGCCTGGTCACTGATTTCGGGGATATTGAAAATTTGGAAGGGGGTTTTATCGATTTTACTCCTCTTTGAAAAATGTGGCAGGAAACAACTACGCCGAAAATTTACCAGTTCCTCCGAAAAATAACCTGTTTTTGCCCCTACCTTCTTGAATATAAACCCTGTTTTGTTACAAAGTCGTCTGTTGTAGCAAAATGCAACTTAGGAGTGATAAACGCAGTATTTTTCGTCCGTCCGCTAGCGTCTTGTTGCGAATTTTCAACAAAAATGGCGTTTGACAACTAAACGTCAAAGGCTTTGTTTACTTCCGAGGTCGCGCAAATAATGTGTTGTCGAAAAGATTTTTGCGTCTCAAAATTAAACTTAGATTAGTCATTCAATAAAAGAGATATGCTTCATTTGAGAGAATCATAGACAGTAGCTTAGTTTTCTCTCAGAAATTTTGTCGTTTCCTCGGAAAAATCGTGGAATTTCAGCGCGCCGGCTTGATCGCGAGGCTCAAGTCAAACAATGGAGGACGAATCCTCCAGCTCATCGCTGGTTTCCTCAGAAGAGTTCGAGGTAAAGGCCGGAAGAACCTGTTCGACTCCAACAATGACGGTCAGAAGAAAAAAACGGAAAATGAGCTTTTCCTTGAGTCGCTCCAAGAGGCCCAACCGCTCGTCTTCGGCTCCTGCTCCAGAAAGAATCTCAAAGAGACCCCGTGACTGTGATCCTGTGACTGATGACGATGTTTTGCTGCTTGCAGAGAACGTCGTAATGATTGATCTCACTGGGGCCGAAAAAACTGCCTCAGACTCGGAGAAAAGATGCCCTGCCATACACAAGAGACTCCGTTTTGAGTCTCGGAACTGCCATGAAGATCCACTTAACGATACTCTGGAGTTTAAGGACTTCATTAAGGGGCTAGACTCGGGCAACAGAACCACAGACTCTGCCTATAGCAGCGGAGTTCAGCTCAATGCCCTATAGAGAACCTAAATGACCCAGAATGGCGGCTGAAACGTACCTAAGAAGAGGAGCTGTTCACATATTACGTCACGGTCCAAGGGGGGGGGGGGGGTGTCGGCCGCTCCGTGACAGTCAGTACAAACTCAAGTACTGTTGTATAGGACAAACCGTGACAGAGGGGGGGGTGAGGGTCGAAAATCTCGATTTTCACCGTTACGTAATATGTGAACAAGCCCAGAAGCGGAAGACTTAAAAAGTGCCAAAATAGAATAAAGTTCTAACTTTTCACCCTTATATTTTTTTATTCAATCATATCATAGCTTGAAGACATTCCTCTTCTTCCGCAGCAGAAACTGGTTGTGGAACTTCTTGAAATGGTTCTTGTCCACCTTCGCGTAAATAGTGTACTTGTTGGTGATCGCCATACCCTTCACGATGCTAGAGTCCCGGACCTCAAGCTTCAGGTCCTTCTCCAGCCCGTAACCCACGACGTTCGCAATATTGGCGTTTCGGAACTTCTCCAAGTGCAGGTTCTTGAGCTTCTCGACGCCCAGGGCGTTCAGGAAGAAGACGTTCGGGTGCTCGCCCACCACCATAGAGGTCTCTGTCTTCACCTCCACTTCCAGGGGGCTCTTCCCTTCCTCCGCTCCAGAGTCCAGGTCGATGGCAGGCCCGTCGCCTTCTACCGAGGTCTTCCTCCGAGACGCCTTCTGGGGAGCTTCTGGAGGCTGATCCTCTGAAGAGTCGGAGGTCAGATCGACCGTTTCCTTTTTCTTCTTCTTCTTCTTTTTGGGATTTTCTTCTGGCACTTCCTCATCCAATTTCTGTTCGTTTTCCTCCTTTTGCTTGCTTTTCTTACTTTTCTTTGAAGTCCCTTGACTTTCCTCCTGAGTTTCTTGAGGACTTTCTTCTGTTTTCCGCTTATTTTTCTTGCTTTTTCTTGGGGCTTCTGGATCTTCCTGAGGTTCTAATGGAGGGCTTTCTTCAAGTATCTCTTCTTTTCGCTTCTGCTTTTTGCTCTTCTTTGAGATCTCTTGGGGTTCTTCTTGCGTTTCTGGAGGACTCTCTTCGGAAGAAATAGCTTTCGTTTTTTTCTTCTTCTTTTTGGGCTCTTCGAAGCCTGAATTTCTCATTTCTTCTTCCTTTTCATCTTTCTTTCTCTTTGAAGTAGATTCCTGGGGCAGACTTTCCGCATCTTGCGACTTGGGGCTTTCAACCTTACCATTCTTCTTGCTCTTAAAGTAATCCGCTATCGAAACTCCTGTGTTAATGATCTTAGTCCCAAGATCCTCCGCAAATCCACCAACCTCTGATTTGTCATCGTTCCTCTCCACTTCGGCAGGGGGCGAGTTATTTTCCTCGAGACTCTTCTTCCCGAAAATGTTGGCCAGGTCCTTGGCACTGTACCTCGAAAGATCCTTGCCCCTTGTGAACTTCTGGTAGTGAACTCGCGCCTTCGAGCCCTTTGACATCTGCTCCAGAGAAGCCACAGCCTTTTCCGAGTCCCCTGACTGCTGATTCAGGTTCTCCAGGAGCGCCTTAAAGCCCTCCTCGTTCTCTGTCCACTGGTCGTCTCGAGCCTGGTAACCGAAGCCCCCGATGTCGTTCTTGTACCTGACTCTGATGAATTCCTGCTTGCCGTCCTCGTTCGCTCCGAGCCCCTTGCCCTTGCTCCAGCCCATCTTCGCCAGCATGCGAGACCCAAAACTGCTCTCATCTTAAAAACCCTCATTTAGCTCCTTCCTCCGAGGATCTCCCGCAACTCACCTTCGAACAGAGGCTTCCCACGCGGCTGAATCACGTATCCGGAGGGCTTTGGCATATTTCTGCGCTATTTTGAGGAAATCGACAGACAAAAATGTGCCAAAACAAAAGTGTCAACAAAACTGGAGAGGCCACCTTTCAATTTGAAAAAGGGCAGGCCACCTCGCGTTTGTTTATGTCAACTGCGAAAAACCGCCGAATCTTCAGCTGTTCCGATTTACTTGCTTTTCTGCGGTTTCGAACAGGGAATCTCACGTATTTTAGTGAATTTAGGGCTCAAAACAGGACGTTTTCAAGATGCCAAACGAGATCATCACTCTGCAGCTCGGACAGTGCGGAAACCAGAGTAAGTCGAGGCGGTGGCCCGATTCCGAGTCTAATTTATTGTCTTGTTCCCCCAAAAGTCGGGTTCGAGTTCTGGAAAAGGCTCTGCCTTGAGCACGGAATCTCGCCCATGGGCGTTCTGGAGCCTTTTGCCACCGAGGGGGTCGATCGCAAGGACGTCTTCTTCTATCAGGCAGACGACGATCACTACATCCCCCGAGCGGTGCTCCTGGACCTGGAGCCCCGCGTCATCCACACAATAATGACTTCTCAGTACGCGAAGGTAACTTTTGTTGACTTTCTTTGGGACCTTTTTCTCTACGGGACTCGCTTCAATTCCAGCTGTACAACAATGAAAATATCTACTTGAGCAAACACGGAGGAGGAGCCGGAAACAACTGGGCCTCGGGGTACTCGCAGGGAGAGAAGCTGCAGGAGGAGGTGTTCGACATCATCGACCGAGAGGCGGATGGCAGCGACTCCCTGGAGGGCTTCGTTCTGTGCCACTCGATTGCTGGTGGCACGGGCTCCGGAATGGGCTCGTACATGATGGAGAGGCTCTCAGACCACTTCCCCAAGAAGCTGGTACAGACTTACAGCGTGTTCCCGAACCAAGACGAGATAAGTGACGTCGTCGTGCAGCCCTATAACTCGCTGCTGACCTTGCGAAGACTCACTTCCTGCGCCGATTCAGTTGTGGTAAGTGAT
Source organism: Forcipomyia taiwana (assembly GCA_963930915.1). Taxonomy (NCBI): domain Eukaryota; kingdom Metazoa; phylum Arthropoda; class Insecta; order Diptera; family Ceratopogonidae; genus Forcipomyia; species Forcipomyia taiwana. The sequence continues at coordinate 5,370,173 of CAWVOI010000099.1, read as the reverse complement.
TTCCTCAAAGTAAAAAATAACAGTCAGACCGACGGATAAAACTTCGGTAAGAAGGTGAGAACTTTTTGAAAAAAATTAAGTTAAAAAAAACTAAGTCGAAGATCAAGTGTAAGATCTTCGCGAAGTTCCATGAAGAAAACTGCAGCTCTCTATCTCTTCTGATTTTTCAGTAATAAAGTTTAGGACGGACAGACAGAAAAGATGCCATAGTGATTTTTTCTACTCCCTTCTTTTCCAGGTCCTGGACAACACTGCTCTGAACCGAATCGCCACCGACCGCCTCCACCTGCAGAACCCGACGTTCAGCCAGATCAACAACCTCGTGTCGACCATCATGTCGGTCTCCACCACGACTCTCCGCTATCCGAGCTACATGAACAACAACCTCATCGGTCTCATTTCACCCCTCATTCCCAACCCGCCCCTCCACTTCCTTATGACGGGCTACACGCCTCTCACCACCGACACGGATGTCGCAAATGTCCGCAAAACCACAGTCCTCGACGTCATGCGCCGTCTGCTGCAGCCCAAGAACATGATGGTCTCTACGGGCCCCGACCGCAGCAACCACCACTGCTACATCTCTATTCTGAACATCATCCAGGGGGAGGTGGACCCCACGCAGGTCCACAAGAGTCTCCAGAGAATTCGTGAACGCAAGCTCGCTCCTTTCATCCCCTGGGGACCCGCGAGTATCCAGGTGGCGCTGTCCCGATCGAGTCCCTACGTCCAGAGCAGCCACCGAGTCTCGGGTCTCATGCTTGCCAACCACACGGGGATCTGCTCTCTATTTCAGCGGGCCCTCGTGCAGTACGACAAGCTGCGCAAGAGGGGCGCCTTCCTGGACCAGTTCAAGAAGGAGGACATGTTCAAGGAGAACCTCTACGAGCTGGACGAGTCGCGGGACGTCGTGGATAATCTGGTGCAGGAGTACGAGGCAGCCACGACCGCCGACTACCTCACCTGGCAGGCCACCAAGAAGCCCGTGGAGGCGTAATTTCTCCGTTCTCGAATTTAATTTCAATAAAAATCGAATGTAACTCTCAATTTTGTCTTCTCAAGGTTTTTCTCAGGCTGGAGATTATTTTTTATTAGCTCTTCTTTCAACCATTTAATTTTTTGAGGCTCTAAAGGTCCGAAAATAATTTTTTCAAGCAAGGAAAAATTTAGTGGCTAGTTTTTTTTGACTAGAAAGGCCTTAGACTGACAGATGTAGGGGTGGGTTAAGGGGTCACGGAGGTTCCTAAGAACCTATTGTTGCCCACTAAACAGACTAAGCTAAAAATCTCCAAATGTTTAGAAATTTTAATAGTACCCCCTCTAGGTACGTCTCTGCCTAAATTTGCCAGTGAGAGTCTATTCAAGCGAAACTTCAATATTTCTCTTCACCAACTTTGCATTCATCTCGATTCAGTATTTTTCAAGCCGCCCGACAAGATGCATTTCGTATTGTACTTACCTCCGATAATTCTCCTGATGGTCCAGAAAGCTTCCTCAACCGTCGTTCCGACTACTTTTGTGGCAGACCCCCGCAAGTCGTATCAACCCCAGATCGAGGCACACGCGAGCCAACCCCAGATCGAGGGACGAGCCGACGAAGACGAGAACTCGAGCAACTACGCGCCTTTCATGGACTACGACGAGGAGGAAGTGGAGGCAAACTTCAAGGGCCAGCCAGAGAATGCGAAGAGGATGGGGCCCGGGAAGGGGCCGGTTTTTAGCTTCGTGAAGACGGACAAGGGGTACGCGTTCTGGGCCGTGAGGTATCCTGTCTGATCGGGTAGGAGGTTAAGCAACAAAGGACACCCGTCAGCGAGGGTTGAGTGATTGGAAATTAGAAAGCTTATGTGGCGGGCTTATTTATCAGCTATAATAGGCTTCAAGGCTAAATTTTTAATAAACTCCCTTTTAGTCTAAAATCAAAAACTTGAGAATTTATAAAAATGCCCTTTTAGAAACACCCCTGAATAAAAGCAGTGTTGTAATTTTTGAATGTATATTGTCAGCTTAAATCAAGTACTCATTATATAATATTAATTTCTTGTTTTTCTTCTTTTATTCATGTTTCATAATATATAATATATTGTTGCTGTTTCAAATTTCAAATTAACACATTTTTTTCTTCATTTTCTCTCTTTAAGTAACAGTTATTAGGTAAGTACTCTCTATTATATATATTTTCTACAGTCCGGTTCTTTCTTTTTGTTTTCTTTTTCTCATTTTGCTGCTAATTAAACTTTTTATTATATCATTTTTGTGTAAGTGTGTTGTGTGTGTACGTGTATGTTTAGCAAGATTATACATTTTGAGTTTCCATTTTCTCTCTTCGGCTTACAAACTATAATATGTATGTTATGATAATAACGAGCTCAACGTGAAATTTTTAGTAGCTAGGAAGGGTTGAATTTTGTTCTTTACTGTACTTTTTTTTCTCTTTCTCTAGAATGATAATGATGATATACTTACTTATTATGTATCGTGAAAACATCCAAAGAAAATCAATTGTGACGAGAGAGATTTTTGTTCAAAAGCAGCCAAGCTTGTGAATTTATTACTTCCCTGTGGTTTGCGGCTTCGCGAGACCAACTTGCTTTTTATGCTGTTTGAGTATTATGGGAAATCAATAACAATGATAAATGACATCGCGATTAAGCAGAGTACTTTTATATACCGAGGAAATGAGGTCTTCCCATTAATTTAATGCGAAATGGCGATTTCAAAGTAAACCATTAATCTTGCTGTTGCTGAGCAAATATTGAACCGCATGGAAGCAATAATCTTCAGCGCGCGTTGGGCCCCGCGGAGGTAGCTCGATACCACAAAAGTACGCGTATAGGAACCACACATGAAGCGTTTGAGCCGTCTTTGAAATCCACGAATGTGAGAACTGAAGGTCCAGAAGCGATGTTCAATCGGAAATGGAAGACTGATGGAGCTACCTGGGGGCCTCGCTGGCTGTATAGCGAATGAGACGAAGTGAATATATCTGATTTGGGGTATATGTACGTATGTTTAAATATATATATGTAGGTAGCATAAAAATTCTAAAATCAGCTATGTAGAAGATTAAATACAGCACTACAGAGTTACGTTAAAAGTGGTCAAGATTGATAAAATATTGTTTGTTTCTGTTGTAGAGAGAGAGAGAGAGAGTTGTCTTGTTTTCCTAGCCTGTAGCTCGCGCCTCATACCTCCTGCCCTGCTCCCTGCTAGTTAGAATAACTGCCTTATAAATATCTAGTGACAAACAACAATGTTATATTCATATGCTCTTAGACTTGTAGTATTTGACTCTTTTAAATATTTCTGGTTTCAAAACAACACCATCCTAGTACCATTGGAATTGAATTTAACTCTGGAAGATCGTCTTTTCTCTATTCTTTATGCTCTAACAATATTCCTCTTGCGTTCGTCTGTTCTCAGTTTCAACAATCTTTACTAAGTAAACTTAATTTAGAAGCGATATGTGGATACTATTCGCCTATATTCGTACGTTTCAACACTACATCTCGAGTCGAGTCGTAACTAAGATGTTAATTAAAACTCTCTACTGTCATTTGGGGTCTCCTTATTATTGATTTTGTCTCATTTTGTTCGTTTTAAAATTTATAAAATTAAAAATCATTACAAGTGAGTTTGTATTTTGTTCGTATTCACTCCGTTTTATATAATTGGTCAACCCTGAGTAACTATTGAAATCATTCGTAAATGTCTGTTGCTTGTGTAAACGGTTGGTTTAAGCCTTGCAGCCTTTCTGAAACTTCTATGATATTCGAAAGGGGGTTGAGATGCTGATTGTTGTTCTTTTTTGTATGTTCTAATACAGGTGTGGGAGGAGAGATGGAAATTAATTCAAATGGCAGTAGAATAGGATTGAAGTGGCAATGTATAATAATGCAGATTGAGAATAATGACGAAAATAATCGACAATCAAAAGTTGAGTTGTATCTACAGTTTTCTACCGTTTTTCATCCATCTAAGTGATAGCAGATTAAACAAGTTTGCTTTTCGTTCCTTGGTTTCTCAAGAAGTCTCTCGATGTCTGGCTAAACACCGATTACAATTAACTTTGCCTACGATAACTAATAACACTATCATACAAATCGTTACTTCTATCATTTTCTTTAGTTTGTTTTTTGCGTGCAATAACGATGATATATATTCTGTACTTCGATATTTTAATTTGCTCCACCACGTTTTTACAGAACTAAGAACAATATGATACATCAACGTACAAGTTTCTTGATAGCTGAAGGATAGATAGAGTTTTTTTGTATTTAAAAGAGGGTTTAAGGCGATAGCAGTTTTGCAACTGTTTAACATCACAAGTCATATATGAATTGATTTCGTTGAATGCAAGGAAGATAAATGGATAGACATCTAGGAGAGAAGATCAGAAAGACGACGAAATAATTTTGAAGAAAGTCAGAGACACGTTTTGAGAGGGTGTCGCTCTTTACACCACAGAGAATCGAGGACTAGAGGTGTAGCACCCTTTAGACTCCATCTCCCTATTTTTGAGTCCCTAGAAAGTTTTTAAGACGGAGTGCCTTCTTTGTGTTGATATGAACCTCTCCATTGGTTGAGGAGCCCTTTTGGATGTTGAAAAATTTTTGAAGTTTTTAAGGGGCTTCATCAGTACTAAAAATCCTTTTTTTTTTTGAATTTTTAGAGACCAACTGGGATCGCCCTTTTAGGTTTAAGTACCACTGAAATGATCTGAATGAAATCCCTTCCGGTTGGGGACCTATTCCAAAGCTCCCCTCTAGCCACCGATCTCTATGGCCCATACACAAATTAGCTCAATTGAGAGAGGAAAAGTCTCCCGGGAAGATTCAGAGTTGAGTACGACACAGCGAGAATCAAAAGTGGGCGGATATTCGGCGCGGCCCGGAACATCGTTATTAACACTTGTAATACAATTTAAAACTTCATTATTGTATAATTTTCTACTTGATACTCGTAAAATAAAACTACCCCTTACTTATCTCGTAATGTTGTCCTAATCGTTATTATTGCTTTAAAAGACAGGTAATAATAACATTATGAATTAGTCATGTCTTTCTTGTTTTTCATATTCGACAACTTACATATGTTTTGTATGTCATTGCTGCTCTTAAGGAGGGAAATTTCTCATTTATTTGTATTCTTCACTGTTTTTATTTTGTGTTTTAGGTGGGTTGTTTGCTTGTTAACCTTGTTCGGTCTTTTACGCAATTTTCCTTCCGCTTTCCTTCCGCGAGTCTGAATAGTAATTGACAATGCACAGAACCACTAGCTCTTGAGTCGGAGATTTCATTGTTTGTTTTTGTTTCGAAAAACGATGGTGCAAAGTTTAGAAGATGGAACAGTGGCTGTTTCCTATATACTCGATGAAAAATTCATAATCGTATTATTCCCAGTGCTTAAAATTTAGACATATTATTACTTTTGTCTCTCATAGCGTTACGAAACTGAGGGCGAAAAGCGGGCAAACGATCGGTAAGAGTGCATTGATACAAAGCAGAAAGAAAACTTGAACGTTACCTCAATCGATTGAGCTGTCTTTACACTATGTGTCATAAATTATTGTGCCTAGGGTATGCCTTACTCCTACGTTCTGCGTAACAGTACATATTCTAGTGTTGAAAGCGTTTCTCTTATTTCATGTTCCTTCGCTTCCGAACAGCTTGTAACTTGTATCCCTAAAACGCCCGCCAGCAGCCCTCCCTGGGGTCTGTGACTCCTGGGACAGCGGTCGCCGGCGAGGCTTACTCTAAAATTCAATATCGTATGTACTTAGCTTTGACTACTTTAAAACATTTGTATCCTATTGTGAAGCGTAATGATTCATTTTGTGTTTAATTTAATTCAATGTTTTTGTTGTAATTTTCAAAAATGTACTTTTATGATTTTTTTATTCGTTTTCTCATATACAGTATCATGTATAATATAACTCTTGTGGTGGTTTTAATTGTGATAGCTCTTCCATTCTAATTTTTCGGCCGCTAATGTCTCTCTCTCTTGGATCAAGTCAAGTGTCGTTGGTATTATTTTCATGTTTCAGCTCCTGGCGATAGCGCGTGGGGGAACAGCTCCAAAGTCAGTCTATCGGGCTCGATCCAAAGAAGATGGGGGAAAGCAGAAAATTATCGCGAGTACGACTACGTTAATATTGTTCGGAACTACTTTCCTTAGATATATGTCCTTAGGTTTAGCTTTAGGTATAGAGCCGCTGGTCACCAGCGCGGTTGAGATTAGCGTACTTGGAGATATAAGTTTGTGTAAAGAGCTCTAGAGAAGAGGAAAGTTTGAGAAATGTATACAAGTTGTTCTAAGCTGATCCAATTGAAAGAGTGTATAAGAACGTCCTTTTGATTTCAAGTTGCGCTTTGCCGTCCCACACTTATACGTGACTGCTGAGAGAACGAACTGAGTAGCTTAAGGAGGAATCTGACTTCTTGCGTGTGCCATAATCCCACTTCTAGAGTCTTAGTGTGTGGCACAATTAGGCGTTTCCTTTCCATTTTCCATAGCTTCTTAGTAGTCAATTACTTTATGTATATAATCTTTAAAACTTCTTTTATACTCTCATTATATAGTATAATGTAAAATCTTCAACAGTAATATAACAAACTAACAAATAACATGTGTCTGTGCAAAATTGTGCATAGTATCTTGTCCTTTCTTGCGCGTCCCGCTCAGATGCAGTTCTTACCAACAGACTCTAATAGTAGATATTGGTATAATGGGAGATATTGGGTATACCTACTATTGCTGCTTCTTTCGAAAGTAAGTCATTTTCGTCGTCACCTACTAATTATACTGGGCAAGTAAGCATGTCGTATTCGAACATCAACGAAACGGCAACGAAAACGAAGTATAGTAAAAACATTGTAAATCCTAGTCCTTTGTTCATGCGCCATCGGAAACAAGCGATCGACATCACGACAAAGAGGAGCATCATGAAGAGGATGGTGATGGAGCACACCATGCCAACGGAGTTCACTTCAACTGGTTGTCCGTATATTAGGCCATACAAGAGCCAAGGTACTGGTAAACTGCGGATACAAAGAGAATTCTTTAGTTTCCGCTGCAGAGTCTTGGGTTGGAGTTGGCAGGGATGTAACTGTCATTCTTTGAGGCTTATCTACTTTTTTGCTTATGACAAAGTCCAAATTTTTTTATATTAAAGGGTATGAGAAAGAGGGTACCTCTCAATAAATAACTAGGTAAGAAATAATGTATTTTTCTGTATTGGATGAAAAAAGTTGTCCCTTAAAGGAGTAGGTCAATGTAACTAATCTCATAATACTTTTATTGATAAAATAAATCAAGGATTAATTTTCAAATCATTAAACTAAAAGAGACAAAAAATCATCTTGAGGATCATAATGATACTGTCCCTGATATGTCCCTGGAAGTGTTGATATGAGTCACGAGTAAAGAGGTCAATGGAATCCCAGCAGCTCTTCACATCAATGAAGCGTCATTGAGGGTAAAATCTCTCGAGAAAGAAGAGGCTCTATCGAAAATTAAAATGTTCAGGGAGTCTTTACGTCAGATTTATCCCTCAAAAATGCCACCTGATTAGCTGTCAGGTTAAAACAGGCAAGATGGTCAAAATGAACATTGACTGATTTTATGGTTATTTGTTATTTGGATTATAGCCAAAATTTTGAGAGTCACAAACATATTTTTAGCAGTTCCGTGATTGTCAAAGTTCTTAATTTTTATCATGACTTAATATTTTAACGAGGACAGAAAAGGTCCTGCTTGATTTTGGGTTGGAAATGGCATTTTTTAAAAAAAGATTTCGTTTAAATTCCATTTTTTTCAAACGAAAAAATGTTCAATGTTTCAGTTTCAAGTTGATCAGTTACATCCCTGAAATATCTAGAGACATGAGAAGAAGCTACTTACCCTACAGTAACATCAAATATATTACTACCCACGGAGCTGGAGACGGCCATATCTCCGAATCCCTTTCTAGCTACAATCACCGATGTAATAAGGTCAGGAATTGATGTACCAGCTGCCAGAAATGTGAGACCCATCACCTAAAATGCCGAGGAGAGAGCGCGTTATCTATGCGTGCATCTTCGGATCTCTGTGAGTCTAAATACCTCTGGTGGAATTTCCGCCGTATCCCCCGCAACGTTTGCCCACCAAACCATAAGATATGAGTATGCGGCTATCCAAAGAATTGAACCGATGAATGTGACTGGGAACCACTTCTTTCCCTTGGGCGTCCGTGTATCGGGCAGCGTGAGCCAGAGCGGGAACAGCAGAGGGGCCACCAGCAAGTACGTGAGTCGCTTTCGGTTCGTGTCCGGCCACGCCATCGACAGGGCCTCGGGCTCCTCCTCCGCATCGTTGCCCTGCAGTATCTGCGGGAGTGGAGGAGAGGGAGAAAATGAGAAAAAAGGGGAGGTGTGGGGGACAAATTAAGGACACGAAAGACAACGGTGGCAATCGGCGATAGGAATCTCGTGTTTGCCGAAGGAATAAAAAAGCAAAGCCGTGTGATTACCGTATCTAGTGTCGTATCTATGTTGCCATTAGGTCGGTCTGCAGCTGCTAATGTCGTTTCTTTCAGGCTTATTTTCACGTGATTGGCAGCCGATGTAGTTGCGGCTCCCCGCTGAGGCTTCGTTGCATCCAGCAGCACCTTCAGGGAAGCGATGGCATGCAGTTGTGTCGCCTTTTCATCCACTTTGCCTGGAATGGGGTCTTTTATATTGCGCATGGAGGAGTAGTTTGGGGTTAGTAAAAAATCTCTTCTGTCATTTCGCAAGTTTGCACATCCACGTACACACACATAACCACATCGAGACACGCAACTCGGTGTCAACCAAACTCAATTCTACGATTTACGAGAACTATGTGGCAACTCTTGAGTGGCATAGCAAAAACGCTCGAGCACTACCAAGAACTATACTACCTACTATAAAATGCGAATAATTTATGATAGACATCAATATGACTGACTGGAAAGTATGGTGGGTATAGATGCGTGTATGTAGGGGGAATGTGGATGAGAAAAGTTTGGGAAATCGCACTGCAGGTTTTGTTTTTATGAAAAATGTATGTGCGAGGAAAAACTGAATTTGGAGCCTGCGAATGTGGAAAATTGCCATTTTGATTGAAAGCTTTTTTGCGCTGCTTTCCAGCCTTTGACAAACAAATCGAATTGAAAACGTTGCTTGTCTCTGGCTCTGATTGCCAACCATTTTCCCGGAACCCGAATTTCGATCGAAGAAGTTCACGCGTAGTTTTGCCGAATTTAACGACTTTTACGATAGCTCATTGAAAATTCACGGAGGCGTTCGTCGATTATTCCGAAGTGGCCAGATGGCAGAGGTCGAGGTGATTCAAAGTTGGACGCGGTGGGAGACAGAGAAGGGTCTGGGTGGGGCTTCTTAGCGAAGTATTTCATTTATTTTTGCATTTTCAAAAAAATATTTTTCGAATTTTTAAGCGACTTTTTTGTTTTGGTTTTAGAAGAAATTTTTTTTAGTCTAAAAAATTTTTTTCGCACTTTGCCTTAGTCTAAAAAAATTTTTTTCAGAAATTTTTACTAAAATTTAAATTCATAAAATATCATTTCGTCCATATTCAGCGTTACAAACGCACCAAATGTGTCTTTTGAGGTCTTTTAATCCTTGGGGGGCTTAATCTACAGCAGCAAATTTAGGCTTAAACCGTCAGCTGGATACCGTAACTTTGGGTTTTGAGTTGTTGGTTACAAAAAAATTAAATAAAAGATGATCCACATTATGGTTTTTATCAGTTTTTCAAAAAATTTCCTCCATTTTGTTAATGAAGATTTATGACCAAACGTTAGAAACCCTGGGAACTTTGGACTTTGCCTGTTGTGAAAAAGTTACTTTTGGCCTCCTTCGAACAGTTCCCACGAGAATAAACGATCTCAAAAACCATCTGCACGAAAAAAACCGCCAAAACTCAAAAAGTCTGTCCCCTCCTCTAGTCATTAGTGCCCTATGGAAGCCACTCAAGGTTTCTCAATCTCGGTCCATCGCTGGCAAGAAAGTAAGAAAGTCAAACAAGTAATCGGTATCCCATTGAGCAACATGTGTTTCCAATATTGAAAAGTTTTAAACGAAAAATAACAAAAGTTCCCACATCCATTAGGCAGGGAGACCCTTTCAACGATCCATCACCACTCATCAAGGAAATTATGATGTGCAAAGTGGCCGCACTAACAAATTTAGTAGTCGTCATCGAGGAGGAGAGCTTTCGGCGAGGTGGCACGGTTCCAAAAATTATAGCTCCTGCTCAAAATAGAGGCGCTGGGCGGGTGGGTGGCGTAGCTTGGTGAAGTGTGAATGGAAGATGATATTGATTATGACTATTACGGGGGAGCCGTGTCGCTGGCGCCGCCGAAATCAGGTTTCGTGTGTTGGAGTGAAAACATCTGATGACGTGTGGCGAGCAATAATGGAACGAGCAGTGGGACTAGACACCGATTGAGAACAGGGGAGAGGAGGCTTACCGTCGTGCAGCGGGTCTATGGTGTGGATCATGAGCTGCAGCAGCCCGTGTCTGAATTTGGCTCCCGTCTGGGATGTGCTGGCACCGGCACCACCACTCGATCCCGGTGGCCCAGATCGCGTCTCCGAAGCTGTGCGTGATGTCATGGAGCCACCTTGCTGCGTTGTGGCCATCGATGTCTCCGACGAGTTTGCCGCATTTGCCTGTTGATGAAGCGTCGGTTGGTGGGACAACGAGCACACAGCGAGGTGGAAAAGTGAACAAGAAAAAACTGTTAGCAAAGTGTCGTAGTAGCGAGTGAGGCTGCAGGTGACATTTAGACGACGATATAATGGAACACATGCAATATGTATGTCGTGAATCGGTACGGACTAATGTGGTGTCGTCGCTTCACTACTTACATGTGTAAATCATATAAATTATGTAATTTTTGTGTGAGCTCCTGTGAGGGAGAGTAAGTGGTGTAAATAAATACGTAATGTGTGAAAAGCGTCTAGCAACTTGTTGGAGTTTCGGTCGGTGTGTGTGAGACTGTGAGAGTGATGGGGGGTGTGGGAAAATGGCTTTTCCTGGACTCGATCTGATTCAACTACCACTAGAACTAGGCGTATACCGTCTGATTCCTTAACTAAATACGTTTACGGATGCGGCAGCTCGGGAGGCTCTAAATGTTTGCACAGTGGAATATGGGACTTTTTTGGCGTCAAAGTTAAATGTTAAATATTAATCTAACTTTTTAATAAGATTTTTTAAAAAAATTTCTACAAGTTGAAATCGAAATCCGTCCCTCTGTGTATTGGTTAAAAGGCAGCTTGGACTTCACAGAAGCCAACAAAAAACCCCCAAGAGTTGGAAAAAACAAAAGTTGTCCAAAATTGGTCACCAAAAGTCACCCTGTGCAGCGGTTCAGAGACGACCCGGAGCCCTGACGAAGCCATGACGAGACCCCATTATGGCTCCGTCACTGCGTTACCCTAATGCAAGAGTAAACACGGAAGAAGAAAGGAAACACTTATAAAAGTTGTTAAAATACAATAACGATATCATCACATAACGATATCCAGTAACGAGCCTAGACTATCTAATGGAAATAGGAACGAAACAGTAAAGAAACGAAATGAATTATTTAAAACTCCAACGACAACTGACAAGTCAATGTATTGATTGAACTGTAAAATAGAAATGAATGCATAATCACATTATGGAGGAGACAGAAGGAAGGAAAATGAATGGTCACGCTTACCGCTTCTTGCGCGAGTCGCGAATATTTGCCTTCGAGCCAAGAATATTCGTTTCGAGCGACGAGCGGATATATTTATTATTACGATTATTGTTATAACTTTACTCAACGTTCTGTATCTTTATCTACACATTCATAATAACGTGTATTTGAAGTTTGTAGGGAAGAAAAATGTGACAGCTTATGTAGTTTTTGTACGCCTCCGCCCTATCGAGAATCCTTTTGATGACAGATTGTGTACATTTCGGTATTGGTGTGGCAGTGCGCGGGTGTGTGAAAGTTTGTGTTAGCAAGCAGCATTGTGGTGTGTTGCACTCAAGGACATCTGATTTAATGTTGGAATGTTTGTTGTTGCAAGGCTTTCGTACAATTGAGTAGCTTTCAAGAGGCCAAAGTTGGTCAAGGATTCGGCGCTTGATTTCAAATTTTGGCCTGTTTATCTTTGCTAAATTTTCCCCATTTGTCAAAAACTTTCAGCAGTCGTGGAACTGAGAGACCGCGGCGTAACTAGAGCTCCGGAATGGGGCTTCTGGGAGAGATTAGGGAGGATTTATGAGTCGACTTCTTGGGGAAATGTCTTCTGGTCGACCAAATTAATGACATTTGCTGCTATTCTGGTCCGTTTTTGTCTCAATTGCTTAAATTGTGGCCTTTGGGAAATTTCTCTCTCGTATTGGACTTAAGGAGCTCGATTATTCACTTTACTTCTGGTCTGTGCACTTCTTTGTGAAGTCCACAAGAGCCTGAATGCCATTTTTGGCTTCCCTTCTAGTCTTTAAAATTTTCAGAGAAGCCTAACATTCAAGAAACCAGCCTAAAAATTCATGTTATGGTTTTTTTCTGACCTTTTAAATTTTTTACGCAGCCCAAAAGTCAGAAAAATAGCCTAAATGTCATCATTTAGCTTCTATTTGAACTATTGAAACTTCGTCTGAAGCCCAAAAGTTTTTTCTTGCCTAGAAATTTTTTCTGAAGCCCTAAAGTCTAAAAGTCAGCCCTGAAGACTCTAAATGTCATATTTTGGCTTCTCTTCTGTCCCAGTTTGGGCTCGTTTTTGACCTGATTCCGAAGATCCTGTCAAGGTCAACAAGTGCTCTACTTTACTTCAGAATGCAGTGTCGCGTCGCACAGCGACGAGAAGCGTATCCGAAAGACATAGGAGTGCAGCCGTGCGACTTTCAAGAACCTGCCTTAATCACGTGTTCGACGCTTCTCATTCACAATTATGCAAAGTGGTTGCGGTAGGTGTAACATTGACTCTCTAAAGGAAGCTCTACCCTAGCTCTCATGTATACGTACATTCGGTTGATGGAAATCATGACGTTGACGACGACATTTGAGTGTTAGTCGCATATAAAATATAGATGGAGAAGGAAGAGAGAGAGAGAAAGTGGAAAGCAGAAAATACAACACAAAAGGGAAGGTTGCAGTGTAGGCATGGGAGGTCTGGATGTGAATGGAGGAGGATTCGGGAAGGGGCCTCATATAGGGAAGACAAGACACGGACTAGCACGACATGATGATGGATGATGCATGCAAAAACTACTTACTGCTGGCATAAGTTGATCCGTACTTCGAACTCTAGTCACCTTATTTTTGTAGAGGATCTTCTTGACGCATCTCTCCACTTGGACGTTCCATTTCATGAAGACGGCGTAGGAGATGTAGACGATGAAGAGAACCAGGGCCTCCCACCAGTAGATGAGGTTATCACGAAAAAAGTAAATGAGGATGAGAAGGCTGGCACTATAAAAGGTGCAATCACGGAATAAGGGCCACCACGTCAGTGTCAGTATCGTCTTGGAGAATAATGCACACATTCCTATTACAAACAAAATGTTGAAGACGGCGGATCCGACGATTGTGCCGATGCCGACGTCGTCGAAGGAAACGAACACGCCAATGACGGATGTGAAGAGTTCGGGAGCGCTACCGCCGGCGGCCATGAAGGTAGCGCCGGCAACGTCGTCGGTAATTCCAAGCTTTTCAATGATCACGTCCAAAGAAGGCACAAAAAATTCATCGCACACGATTGCTAGTGCGACAAACATGTAGATGACGCCAATTATGTGAAAGATGACAGCACCGTTGCGGCGCTGCTCGAGCGTGAATAAATCAGTCGGGAATAGCGGGTCTTTGTGGGGATGAAGAGTGATGTTTGTGGCTGCAAAGAGAGAGAAACGAGTGAGAATTTGCATCGCACTTTATTGTTTGTAGATAATCAGCGCAAATTCAATTTCATGAGGCGGGCACATTCATAAATTATCTCTTTTGGCACGGAGCTCGGGCACGACACGGCATCCTGGCTCTCTCTCGCAAGTAGGGCTGCCATTCCTCTCTCGCCCTGAGATGCATACCCGAGCTTAGAACTTGAATTTCTGGCAGCCCTTAAGTCACTCGCAGCCCCGGTGACTGTGTGCGGGACAGTTGGGAAAGCGCTTTTTAATTCTGTCGCTGCAGCTGCACCGCCTGCCTGGATTGGGTCGTAAACACGAAAGTTTGCACCAAGTGCAGAGGAGACACTTGATGGGGAAATTTATGTAGGTCACCGTCTCTAAATATGTTAATCATTAGCGGGGCTATAGTTGTGTTGGGGACAAAGGGAACTTGGGCGGACCTGCGTCATTCATCGCTGAGAAGTTTTAATTGCGTTGAGAGGAAGCCCCTAAGTGGTTACAGGCTGCCTTTCAAGTCCATTCGCAGCCGGGAATCGCGGAACTACCCACAAAAATATGCTTAGTCAAAGGGGAACGGATGGTGTTTCGTGAGAATCATGAATTTCCTAGCTGTCTCAGGCTTTTCTTTTGCCGAAAAGGGACTAAAAGAACTCTTCTGGCCTCCTTTCGTGCAGCTCTCACAGCCAGTCAGAATGGCATTTGGAAAAAAAATCATCAAAAAAACGTGAATTTATTTTTTTATTTGGATGAAACTTTACTGGATACTTTACCTACTATACCGCATGGAGGTCACCTTGAGATACGCGATTTTCGAAAAATAGCCATCACACTTTTATTTGTTTCTGCCAAGCCATATCTTTATTTATTTTAGAAAAAGATTTGTTTTCATTGAATATACTTTTATGCAATTTCCAAAACACGCTTAAAAATAATTACAGTCACGCTTGTGGTTGGTGAGAATCAATTCAAAACGTGAGGTCTCAAATCGAGAATTTTCAAGGTGAATTCTATGACATTTATATGTTGGAATTTCAAATAACTAAAAACGTCAAACATTTTAATTCTTAAAACTCAATAAATTTTCCAAGTTTTGATTGAAACCAAACAAATTAAATTCCAAAAGAATTCACTTTAATATGAATAGGACCCAGCTGTAAAACGCAATGCCATGTATCGGGTTTGAGCGGTTTTTTTATCGTGAGAAC
The DNA here is from genome assembly GCA_963930915.1 of Forcipomyia taiwana. Lineage (NCBI taxonomy): Eukaryota > Metazoa > Arthropoda > Insecta > Diptera > Ceratopogonidae > Forcipomyia > Forcipomyia taiwana. The sequence goes on along the minus strand of CAWVOI010000099.1, from coordinate 5,355,057 downwards.
TTGGAACGTTTGATGTTACCTAAGAGTTCAGAGAGTCGGAGTAAAATGGATTTAATCGCTTAGCCTTCCGGAATGTACCCACAAATACACCTCAGAGAGGAAATGGGTTAGGCAGCTACGAATCTAAAACCACTTATCATCGCCGCTGTGGCCTTCAGAGCGCTTGTTTGAAGTGTCTTAAAATAGCCTCGTGAACTCGAAGCGCAAAACCGCAACATTTTTTTTGTGCCAAGAGAGGTGCAATCTCTCCAGCCAGAGCTACGTGTTCCATAAAACTAATCAAAAATCAGGGCGATAGTGAAGCCGAGTGGTACTTCGAGAGCACTTCAAGCAGCATATTTCCCCAATGTCACTCGGCTTGCGTCTCAAATTCTCGTAAAATCCGCATCTGCTTGATTGATCGTCAAAATAATGAAAAGCCCAAGCGAATCTGGTAGCTCGCAGCATTGTCTGCTAATTTGGGCTCATCACTGCTGTCTCGTTTTGCGACACAGCGACAGTCTCAAATGAGTCGTTTGTATTTATAGGATGCCTTGCTTTTGATTAAGTTTGTCCTTTCCTTCCCCCGCCTTCCCCGTGCCGCTCTGCGCCACTAACTCGCTGATTGATTGGAATATCGAAAGCCTTGCTTTAAACTCTGCCGTCATTGTTTGAATTATGGACGATTTTGAAGTGATCGAGGCAGTTTACAAAGCAATTTAGTTATCATCGTGGAATAATTCAACAAGTTTTGCCCGCCTGAATCAGACCCGTCCTGGGCTGGCGTTTATCCATTCATGAAGTATCATTAAATATTCAGAGGCAAATAAGAAGCTCATCGCCGATGACAACACGGAGCGCGCAAACACGACACAGAATGGAAATGAAATTATGTTTGCTCACTCCATGTGCGCTTGGTGGCTCAAACCCGCTCAGCTAATCGCTGAAACTTTCTTCATCAGCTTCGGGGTTTTGGGCTGCGGGCCAGGCCGTTTTTTCCGCGACGCGATAGTGTGATGTATGGCGGCCAGGAGCGTAAATGGAGGAGGTGCAAGGGGGTCAGGAGTACGCGAAATTTAAACGTAGCGCTTGCGCTCTGACCTGCCGTAATGATTTTTGTCGGAATGGGACTGTCGTGCGGCAATTGTGTAGACAAAAGTACACAAATCAGCTGATAAAATCCGGATCGCTAATTTTATGCACAAGTAGTGGCGTGGATGGGGACAAGGCCAAGACTGAGCAGAGAGATCGCTCGTTCGACTGGAAACATGAGGCTTGGGTTGGCTTTCATGGGTAACAGAGTGAGTTATCTGGGCTCGCATCTCATCTTTCTTTGGTGTGGCTAGGAAGTTTCCGTTTTCCAATAACGTCTTTGAGAATCTCCCCCGCAACATCTCATCAGAAGGCCCACATTGGAGCCTTAGACTTTAATTAATGGTTATACTTAAATTAATACAAAGTCCTTCAGTAAACCTTAGATAGTTACGTCTCAGTTCCATGAATTTCGATTCACACTGGAGCCTTAGACCTTAATTAATAGTTGAAGTTGATATCTTGGTAGAAAAAGTCCCTTTGATCAAACCTTTAATAATAGGTATGTCTCGGTTCTCTTAATTTTGAGAAACTAAACTACGATAACATAACTCAATCACCACTCCAAAAAGCCAAAAATGTAGATAAAATTTCGATTCAAACTCAGGGATCATTTATCAATAAGTCACCCTCATTTAGATATTTTAGAAACATCACTCCGTTAGGGGGGAACCGGGGGTGTTTTACGTTTATATAAAAATTTATTTATTTAACATCCGATTAGACTGAAATTTTAGTATGTTGTTGTCTGTCTAAAATTAGCACTCCTTTCATATACAAGTACGGAGCTAGGAGCCCCCAAAGTTTCCATAGAAAAAAATTTTTGTATTCCAATCGGACTGATATTCAAAAATTAACTGAACGTTTTCGTGTGGTCGTGAGTATTCAGTGCAGAGATTTTTTTCACGGTCTTATCTCGCATTAATAGACCCCCAACCCCTGATACCCTGACGTAATACATTAATGAACCCTTTCTACCAGTCAAAAACGCAACTAAATTGTTGCACAAGTTTTTTTTATGAAGAGTTTTATTTTCATGAAAACCTACCCCAAATATTTGCTAGCCCAACTATTGTTATTCCATACCTGTCATACACATGTTTACTTTTTTCGTTCATTGGATTCGCCCATGGAAACGCTGAATAGGGTTAAATTGCGGTTATCAGGTACACGTAAATTAAATATATTTTTAATCACTGCAATTCCGTGGTTGGATTCTGGTAGGACGTGATATTGAGTCGCGTTTTAAAGACCCTCCAAATTATTAAAGCTCAGCGAGAAGAACGAGGGGAACGACTGGTGCTTCGTGGGGTAATGGGAAAGTACAAACATAAACGGCTTAATGTCTTTTTCGGGCGCGCTCGTGAGCCCATTTAAAGCCCATAAAAGCCCAAACGGCCTAAAAATATGTAAAGCACCGCAGCACGTACGAAAGAGAGCAGCTCGATGCACCACTCCGGATTCTCCCATCGCATTTTCTCGTCCCGAAATGTTTGTCTTCTGCTCCCGGCTGCACCATGCATCAAATCACACAAACATTCAGCGCGCTCGAAAAACTTAAATTTGATTATGTTGTTTTTTGCTCGAGCCATTCTCTCGCCGTGACTCACAGCCGTCCCCACATCGGGTTTGTAGGATACGAAGGTGCGGCTCGGCTCCGTAGTTGCAAATCAGTTCGGAAGGCAAAAGAGAGGCGTATATGAAAGTGAAAAATATGTGTGGAACAGTCCAAAACACATTGAGTTTAATGGGATTGAGTTACTATTGCACACAATCGCTTCTTGATTTGTGAAATGGCGAATATGTGCGGAGTAGTAAGACGAGGATGGTACGTACGAGGCATAGCTGTCTTTCAAAGACGACGTGATATGTGATTCAATTTATTTGCCACTTATTTTCCACCACCCACAGCTCCACGCCACGCCACCCACCCCCGAAATTTAGTGCATCGACTTGAAATTGTTTATGCAGCTAAACGGCTTCATTGCAGCACCGGGAGCAGTCGCAGGTGAGGCATTCGGGTGGGGCTCCTCCAATCACGGGGGAACGAGAAAAAAGTGTCCTTCGCAAATTGAGCTTTATCGCAAATGAGCTGCCAAAAGACTCGCTGATACCGAGGGGCACCCTGATTGGAGCATTGAACGAGTCGCGGCAATCGGCGGTGGAGTGATTGAGAGGTCAAGGTCACGGGGAATATGGATTTTTCTATGAAAATTTTCGTTCTTGCTTCGAAGAGGGGGGAGCACTATTGAGGCTTCAGAGAGAAGGTTGAGGTGCATCAAGGCCCGAATCGCATTGCTGATATCAATGACCTAGTTAGGAGCAGCCGAACGTGCTCGGTGTTGCAGACGACCGCCCGGGGGGAGGGGGAGGCGAAGCGTGGAACGAAAGTTTCTTTCGAGTTTACATTGTTTTTGAGGCTTAAATGAGCGACTTGCGAGTTTCTTTGGGGAAAGATAAGCTCCTCCCATGGGGATACTAATCTTCGACTGCTCAACAATGGCAGACTGCTTTTGAATCGTGAACGAAGAAACGAGAGACTCGGCTTATCAGATTACCAGGCCACACAACCCTTTTGTGGCTCCCCGAGACTCCAACATTAGCCATAAAAATGTGTTATTAATCTCGGCAACAACAAAAACATCTTTGATGCGGGTGACGCATAAAAACTCTTTTAACACAATGCAAAATGATGAAGACGTATGGGGAGGGCACGAGGACGACGGGCGGAAAATTGCCTTTTGGCGACAACGAATTTTTCCGTTAGTGTCATTGTTGTGAGTCAATGGCTGCTGCTGCTCTGGAGCTGCAAAAGGAGGCGGTGGGAGGAGAGCGAGAAAATGCTTACGGGTTGCGTTTTTCTGGTCTTCAATTTTTAAAAGGGATTTTCTGAATTTCTTATCACTTTTACAGGGTCAATTTTTTTTCCAAAAAAAAACCTACATAATTTTAGACTTTCAGGTTTTTATAGTGTTATAATTAATTTTATGGCTTTCCAGAGAAACTTGAAGATTTAAAGCTTAAAATTAACCCATTTTCGACCCTCAAAAATAAATTGGAAAATGTAAACATATTGTGTTTTCTATGCCTTTCATGATTCAATTCCAGATTTGACAGAGTAAAAATGTTGAACAAAAAATTTGCAGAGAAAAATCGGAGAAATTGTTTGTGAATTTGAAAATGTTTTGCTTTGGAGCCTGGACATTTTTAAATAATTTCGTCGTAGAGTCGTGGAACTAAAATTGCAACTACGAAGACCTACATACATAGTTAGTTTTAAGTCAGGAAAAAACTCCCGGAAAATTTCAGAAAGCCCATCAAAAATTTATTTTTTTATATGACTAGCTTGTGACTGACAAACAGACAACAAGTATAGCTGTTTATTGGCTCAGAAAGAGACCAAAAGCGAGTGGCTGCTGAACGGCGAGGAAAAAAGAAATGTCATCCGAGAGTTTGGCAAAATGGCATTTTTCCTCTTCCACGCTTTTCCCTCGCATGTCCCTTCTGCTCCGTAATCTAATATGACGCGTGGCTGCCCAAATTCTCATGCACACAGTGCCCTCGTGCTCATATGTTTTGGAGCTCCGTCGTCCCGACTAACTGCCGTGCCGAGCATACACTGTTGTCATTAATAAGCGTGGCGTCGCGTCGCGGAGAACGCATTCTTTCCACGAGTAAGCCTCCCCCCGATCCCCGACACACGATTTTGTATCATGCACATATTTGGGTTTCGGGGGCCTCCATGTAAAATGGTGTGTACATAAGGAGGCATGCGAATGTGGGATATTTGTGTACAAGGCCAAGAAAATAACACACATAATAGTGGAGTAGTAAAAGAGAGAAGAGGGAAAATCGATTTTCGCAAGTAATTTTCCCACATACACGGCTCTACGCGGACGAGAGTATCAAGATAGCGGGCGGCCACTTGTGCAACTCGCCAATTTGAGGAATCATCGCGTCATTGAGCATGCATGATTTCACTTCCTTTCACTCGCATCTCGCGGATTCCTCGGCGCTCCCATGTGCGAGTGCTCGGAATGCAAGTTACGGGCGATTGAGGATCTCGAGGAGGAGGAGGAGGAGACGGCTTCAAGAAGGTACGGATACGGACGGAACCGTGGCAGCATAGTTTCGAAAAAATCAATACTGGTGTGCACAAATTGAACACGAAGAGAACGAAATCAAGGTGCTGGCTGCACCTGGCTTCCTGGCACATCATCCTTGGAGGCAAAAGAGCATGTACGTACCATTTGTGGTGTGGGAAATGGATGTTCCGTTGTAGCCCGATTCATAGCTGTTGGAGAGGAGCAGTTGTGAGGGGTCTGCATTTGTATTAACTGCCGAATTTCCATGTGTCTGGTGTGGGAGGTGCAGGACGAAGAAGGAGGCAAAGATGCAGGCTATGATCCATCTCGTGGCCGTGATGGAGCTTATGCAGTGCTGTCTCTGCTCCGTTTGTTGTGGAGGCCATTTTTTCACACTTCGATGTGGCCTCATCGCATCCTTGTGACTTTCGTGATTCCTTTTTTGTAGTACGTGTGTATGTGTGTGTGTTTCAAGTAGAAGAGTAGAGGGTTCAAATAGATTCGAGCACTCTTGTAGCACAAAGTAGGGGACTTTATACGTTGGAGCTGGTATCAGGGATCACAAACACTTAACATTTTCGTTATTGGGGGCCTGTACGCGGTTCTGCTGGCAGCGAAGTGGTCGCGACTCTCGCGTGTGAACACCAAAAAAACCGAACTAACGACGCGCTTCCTAGACGTTTTTCAGTTGCAACTTTACTTTTTGGTGCCCTTTTTCTCACGGACAGAACCAAGTGAAAATTTGTTGACGCGCACACACGACGGGTCCTTGCTCAATATTTTTCCTCCGCGATCTTTTGCGATATTTTACACTTTAAACAGGACGGCGTACGACCTCTGTGGCCACACACTGTACGCCACAGTTTTCCTCGTGAGTGCCGATTTTCCCCGTGCTCGCGTATTTCCCGCCTGTAGACGGGCCGTGAGTGAGTTCCAGCGTGCGCAAGACAACTGGAGGGCGCGATGTTTCGAGATTTCTCAGTGTCGCCGGTCGGGTGTCGAGTGATTTGAAACAACAGAGACTCGCCGGTTATATGTATGAGCGGCCCGAAATTCTCCGCGACCGAGTGGGAGTCTTTAACGCGTTAGAGTGAGAATTGAAATGCTAATGATTTATTGAAACTTGTAGTGGACCACGTCAAGCTCCAGAGAGCGCCAATTAAGCTCATTATTTGGATGGCTGCGCTGTGACGTCTGTACTTTCGTCAATTAGTAGGAGGTCTCTGTTTTGCTGCTAATGACTGGGATGATGTAACTGTGACTGGGTTCTGACATTGATGGCCGTGATAAGTATCGCTGAATATGACTGTATTCTTTTTGTCATGGAGGTGCATTTGCGTCAGACTCGCTCTGAATTAAATTTTCCACAAGACTGACTTACTCACCGTCATAATAGTCATCATATGTTGTGTTCATAGCTGGAAGCTTGTCTATTTAGGCCTCTGAAAAATTCCTTTTCTCTTTGGTAGACCTATTTCAGATAAGACCAGATCCATTCACTAGTGAAGTCCAACTAAAGACGTCTGCATTCGCGAACCCTGTCCTCCGTAGTTTTTATAAATAGCTTTTTTTGTGCAAAAAACCCGGCCACTAAACGTTCTTGAAAAATGCGAATTCCGGTTCAAAGCTTGATGTGCTGATCAGAGGCGTTTTTGACGAGGGACCAGTTCATGAAGACACAAATTTTCTTTTCTTTAAATGACCTGTTTTCAAGAACTCACTATTACTTTACTTCCTATAGGAGGGGCTTATCTTCCTTGAGTTTCGGGGCCTTGCAGACTGTAGCTCATATTTTGCCAACCCCCACTTGTCTCAAATCTCAGCTACACCGCTGGTGGTTGATATCAGGTTTAATCTCTTTTCGACGATAGAATTTTATTTAAAACTTGCTACAATGGTACCAAGAGAAGCAGTCAAAAGGAGGCTTTCAAGCTCTAATTTGGAACTTATTCAACTTGTTGTTTAGGCTCACTAGTCACAACATGCCTTCAGACTTTCATATCAGGTCAAAAAGCTTTGAGCTTCATTCGGGAATAATATTTTCTACTTTCCTCCGTAAAAGCACAAAAATCGGAGGAATAAAGGCACTAAAAATTAGACCCACAGCCCATGATCAACGTTTTTGAATAGAGCATCCGCCTTTCCTTGGAAAACTTTAGGTTTCTTCTCAGGCCATCCTCTTGATGCAGACACGTGGTTCCAAAGATCGCAAAATCCAAACAATTCAGACTTAATTTTTAGACAAGAGCTCCTTCGCTACCTTTTAGTGTATTAGTGCTGGTGGTACATGATCATCATGGGCGTTGGGTTTTGCGAGAGTCTAGTAAGCCACAACGGCTACCTGAGCTTGAGTCAGAAGAATTGGTTTGTACGTTTGGAGATAAAACTTTCAAGGTCTGGAACTTACTGAAATATTAAACAAAAGGTGTACCTTTTAAAGAGCATATAAAGGCCTAGAAATTGGTATTCGGTGATAAAGTTCGAGGGTCACAGAAGCACTAACTTTGTCTAAGAACAAGCTCATTTTTAGCGTCCTTGGAATTCCCATAAAGATGGGATTTTCGAGCTTCTATTGTGAATTTGCCGTTTAAAAAATAAGTCACAGCAACATTGTTGTCCTTTTCTAATTTTTGATCAGAATGAGGTCGGTTATTAGTATGTGTGTCCTCTCTTTCTCAGCCGAAGAGCAGGTAGATTTCTTATCGTTCGACTTTTGGCTGTCAGAAGGGCTCACTAGCGGTTGAAGCAAGAGAGGTGACCTTGCTTTTTCAGTAATCGCCTAACCATGGAACAAGAAGGGTCCTGGCAACACCGTCTATTGAAGGAAATGGCTGCTTTGTTAGAAGAGGCCAGGCTGACGAAAAAAAATAATTTGGAATCTGAACAAACATATGGTGCTCCAAGTTCATCAAATATCTCCACGCTTCATTTCCATTCATCAAGACCTTCTTCAGTGGTCCGCAAAACAGAGTCAGAGCAGAGTTTCGAGATAGTTTCAGATAGAGAGGAGACAGACCAACTTGAAGCTGCTGTAAATTTTGAGAAGGAGACGCTGTTCAAAGGTTAGTATAAATTTTCATCGATTCGGATAAAAATAAGCTCGTTTGTGTTTTAGAGCCTGCTGCAAAATCTCCTCCAGAGAAGCTTCAGAGACAAAAAACAGAAACAGATCTGACGGCGAACAAAACCAAACACATCAAAGCAATGGCAAAATGGCTGAAGGCGTCGGAGAATATCCAACAAAGAATGATCCAGTGTTCGTTTGGAAACGTTGCTGCTGAGCTCTTTGATTTGTTCGACGACATGTTGGATATCAATGTTACATACGAAAATTCCTTACCAATCGCTCAGATGGAGGTTTTCGGAAAATCTTACGAAGGAAGAAAAGGTTCTAGCGTTCGCGAGGCTATGGGGTTGATGGCTTTGGAAGTATTCAAGGGTGTGTTTGGTGTTGTCGTGCCCAATGTTTCTGAAGTTCCTGCCCAGAAATCAGTCGAAAAAGCTTCCGACCAACAAAATCAACAAAAATTTTCTCAAGCTGCTATCGAAGTTTCTGACAATGAAAGGGCCGAAAAAACATCAGAAACTAACCTTACAGTTGAAAACGGTTCTGTGAACAATGAGTGGCTTTTTAAGAAGGATGAAAAGGAAAGGTTACCTAATTATGCCAATGATGCCTATGACAGCTTGGAACAAAAAGGCTACTGTGACCCGCGAATTCTAGTGGAAAAGCTCTTCGGAGATGAAGTGAAATTTACAAAACTGACGAAAAATGATACTGTTTCCATCAAGTTTTATTTGGCTGAATTCCCTCGGCTTCAAATCCGGGCTTTGGCATCGGATGAAATTGACGAAAACGCTCACATCTATTGTGCCGCGAAGCTTTTAAAAAAAATTTTTGGATTGAAGATCAAGTGCTTTGAAGACAGAGAAATTATCAAGATGCGAAGATACTGGGGCGGGGATAAAAAAATTAAACAATTGGTGCACTTGATACACGAAGTTTATGGACGTAAAATCGATTATCTCTCAGCGGGAGCAATTCTATACTTTCTGGGAGAAAAATATGTCAAGTTACAGGGTACAATGTATTTACATTCTGCAAAGTTGAAGCCTTCTAACATTTTAATAGTAGTACGTAAGGATGAGGCTTGTTTGTTAACCCAACATATTCTACTTGAACTATTTGACATCGAAACTAATATTATGAAAAGTGACGAATTTTTTTGTAGGGCCTCCGCAAGGAAGCTAGTATCTTAATTATAATTTTTTAATTTTAATTGTATTCGTCCATCGTTAATTAAAGACATAAATTCAATAGAATCTGGTAAACAAATTCTATGGACGTCAGTGGAGAGTCCAAGTAGGTTCAGGGTTCATCCTTCCTTCCTGTCATGACTTGGTTGAGCTGATCGGAATCAGGACTCGTCAGTCTTCCTTCTCTCAGGGGCGCATGTCCTTGGGCGGCTGCCCTCTCGACTCCTTTATGGGCAAGTGTAGGTCCACCAGATTGTAAAATTTGATACGTACATAGATGCAACTAGAAAATTACAAGCCCAGCAAGGAGGTCAAATTATTTTTAGGGTGTGTTACCTCAAAGAGGGAGGTCATTTGAATGCCTCAATCTGGAGTAGTCTCTGCTTGTAGGTGTCCCTTGAGCACGACTCGTCGTAGCACCCTCTGACGCTCTCAAAAATGGCGATGCTTCTATTGACGGAGCTGTTTGCCTCGTAGTTTGTGTGTGGACCCGTTGTGCTGAAAAGCCGATGAGACCTGGTGGTGACGTTCACGTTGAGTCGGGAGAGCGCAACTCGGTCGCGCAGTTCCCGCGAGTCGATCCGGCCCCTCAGCAGATCGAAGACAAACAAAGCGGATGCCAGTCGTCTACGACCCTCGAGCGACTGCATTCCAAGCAGCAGGAGCCTGTTGGGATAAGGGGGAAGCTCGTATCGATGAGCCCACTCCAGACGTCTCAGGGCGAACAGCAAGAACTGTTTCTGGACTGATTCCAGTTTCCTGCAGTCCCTTGCAGTGCTAGGGGACCACACAACACTACAATACTCCAGCGTCCTAGGACAAACCGTGTTGGGCTGGATGTAAAGCTGTGGTCACGAAGGGCCCGAGTTTGTCGGTCACCAGCTTCTCAATAAGCTTGGAAATCGAGTTCAGCACAGCAATCCCTCTGTAGTTCTCAACTCTCGACCTCGAGCCAGCCTTAAAGATGGGCGTTAAGTAGGAGTCTTTCCTGCATCTGGCAAATTGGCCTTCCTGCAGTGACCAAGCAGCCAGCATAAAGATGGGATCACACATCCAGTGAGCGAAGGTCCTCAGAAAGAGCGGGGAGACCCTGTCGGGGTCGGCTCCCTTCTTGACGTCAAGTCTCAGAAGGGTCTCGAGTACCTCATTGCGGGAAATGGCCACGTCGTCGATGTAGATGCGATTTTCGTTGGGAATGACAGGAGAGGAGCCAGCGTCAGCTGAGTAGACTTGCTCAAAGTGTCGCGCAAACAATTCGAGCTTGGCTTCCACGTTGTCCGCTGAATCGTCACCCAGGGTCATAAGTCTCGGAAGCGCGTTGTGGCCTCGCTTGTCATTCACGAACCTCCAGAATCTCCCGGGGTCGGTCTTCAGCTTAGCCGCAAAGTCCTCCAGGTACTGCGCGTGGAGGAAAGAGTTCAGGGAGTGGAACTCTTGCCGAAGAGAAACCAGCAAGTCCCAGTTCGAAGCGGTGGAACATCTGATGTAAGCCTTGTGTGCCTTGTTGCGCCGGTTCCGGAGATTCGACAACTCGAGGGTGGCCCAAGGACAAGAGATGCATCTCTTCATCCGTATCGGCACATGATGCTCGTGAATCTCCTGTAAGAGATCGATGAAACGCTGGGCCTTCTAGTCCAAAGTCCCATCTCCGAAAAACTCAAACCAGTCCACCGAATCGAGTCGTCCTCGGATGGCTGCCGTAGTAGGGTCCTAGTTTGTAAAATAACAGGTCAATAAATGATTTTCTGAGCCAACTCCCATGAATTATTTTTTTCAAGGATTAAAATTCAAGATGGCGGCAGGCCAACTCCGGTTTGGTGGAGAGCTTTTCCAACCCCCCATGCACCCCCTTTAAATATCCCAAAAGGATCGCCTTGATATTAAGGGAGTAAGAGAGGTTCAAACTTCCTTTCGAATCCCTTGTTTTCCAGCTATTCCCGAAGGATCAATTCCCTTGTTTTACAAGTCGACCCTCCTTGTTCCATAATTCGACATCATGAAGAATTTTTAGTGCATTTTCATCAATTTTGAAAAAAATGCACTTATGTGTCCGATATGTCCGTCTGTCCGTCTGTCCGTCTGTCCGTCCGTCCGAGTCGCAAAGGCTCCGAAACTATAAGAGCTAGAGACCTGCGGTTTTTTGCATGATGTAAGGTATGGTCTAGAGGGTGGGCCATTTTTGTTAGTTTCCCAAAAAACCCCCCAGGGACGTAACCAGGGGGGTTTTGCCGTTGTATGAAAGTTCTATATACTTCGTCGGATTGAGCTGAATTTTGGATATGTTATACATCATGTCAAATCTAGCAAACCATAGAACACATGTATGACCCTATCACTTAAGGGGGTGGGGTGAGAGGCCTCCGAAAGGGGGAAAAATTTAGTTGCTCCGATTGAGCTGAAATTCAGAATGGTCATGTAAAATGACAAAATAAGCAACTTTTGTTTGGGGTCATGGTCTCAAAATGTAAAACAACGGACTCTGGGGGTCAATAAGTGGCCACCCAAGACTTCCCCTTGGCGAACAGTAGGGCAAAATTTCAAATTCAACCGATTAAGCTGAAACTTTGGCAACTGTTAGATGGCATTAAATCCAGCAAAAAACAGTTCTACAGTAAGTCTCTATGAGCTAAGGGGGAGGAGCTGTGAGCTCCCAAAATTTATATGAGGCGACAATATTGTAACTCCAATTGAGCTGAAACTTGGGCAAATGTTAGATGACATTAAATTAAGCAAAATATCCTCCTGCATTAAGGCCTTTTGACCTGTGGAATCAAAGTCAGGGGTCCAATAAGTTCCTGCAGTGACGGAATTGGGAATAAAATATTTTTACTTCGACCCAACTTTTGAAACAAAGCGAATTGAAAATGCACTCAAATGCGTTCGTCCCCGACTAAGCTTTAAACATGTTTTGAACATGCCTTACTTCCTTAATATAGGCTCGATTCACTTGAAAGTAAGCTTAATCGAAAACTCAGAGCCTAACTTAAATTGCGATACCACTTTTGTTTCTTTACACTTAGTTTTAGATAAGTACCTGAAAGGCGTAAGAAAAATTATCAAAATTCACCGTTTCTTAAGAAATTCGTATTATTTTTAGAAAAAAATTTGCCATTAATCCAAATTTTAAGCTAGAATGTTTTTATGAATTGGAATAAACAGGGAAAAAATTACGCTTTCATCAATATAACTAAAGGGGGAAAAACATTGTCCTGAGGGATCAAGAGCAAAATTGATCAAAGTGTTCCACAATTCGACTGTTCCATAATAATTAGAACTTTACCCTAAGATCAAGGTATTTGGACATAAAAACTTAAGACTTTAAAAGTTTCTTGTACCGAAAGCCGTTTGTAGCTTTGAAGGCTTGTGCAATGCATTTAAATTTCATGAAAACTAAATACTGTAGAAGCCAAAGAGGTACTTTGATTTTGGAAACCCTCCTTCTTAAGTCCTACACTCGCCCCCTTTGGCTGCTGACTATGTGTTTTAGTATTGTTAAGGATACATTGACCTTATCTCACTTCGCGACTTCACCGGGTACGTTAGAAGCTAAACTCGGTACTAAAATTTTCGTACTCTCACGACCCGAACGATACAGAAATGTAATAATTTGAATAAGTTTGGTCGTTCCAAGGCTTCAGGGGTCATTTTTGAGATAAAACATGTTCAAAGCTTAATCTGGCATGATTGCATTTGAGAGTATTTTCCAGTCAGCATCGTTGGGTCGATCTAAACATTTTTTGTCAAAATCAGTTTCTGTAAGAACCTTAAGGGGTCCCTAATTCCATCCCTGGTGGTGAAATAGGAAAACAGGTTTGACAAGATCAACAACTGAATTTTCACCTCAATCGCATCAATTACAAAACGCCCCTGGTTACTCCTTAAAATTTATGGAATTTTGGAAATAATGGAATTTTCACCACCCTCCAGACCATACACGACAGGATGCAAAGACTTTTATGATTTCTGAGCTTTTTCGACTTGGACGAACATACCCAAAAGTGCAATTTTTCAAAATTTTGAGAATACAATAAAAAATTTTGACCGAAAATTCTCGGTTAAGATCGGAAGTAAGGCTGAAGTTTTATTTCAGCTGTCCGATTTCTAGATAATCGCTATCAAAACACAAAACCGTCTTGCTTTGGGTAAACTTTAACGAAAATGCCGAAAACCGTTTAAATTCAAATTCAAAAGCTCCCGAAAGCTCCAAAACGCCGACACAAAAGCGCGCGCAACGTGATTTCTGAAGTCTCAGAACGTTCAAAGTCCAGCTGAAGGTCGTCTCACAGGTCTACTAAACTCGTTCCCAGTCCGACGGCGTTCGTGAGGCTGTTTCGCACCACAATCGAAGCGTTGACCTCGGGCAATCACCGCGAGCTGCGTAAGAGGCGAAAAAATTACTCAATAAACGAAATTCGATGATGATGACTGGGCGAGTGGCCGGCCAAAGTCCATTTCAGTTCAAAAGTGATGACACATCGGATTTCGCTTCCTAGAGGCCCCCAAGCGGTCGCATTTCGGCGGCTCCAATTTCTACGGAATGCGCAGTCGAGTTTCCTGTTTACGCTCCGTTCGTGGAAAATTCTGGCATGTTCGTTCTCAGGGAAGTTTAGCGGACACCCGGCCTCTCCGTTCTTCCTTCCTGACCTGGTATTTCGTGTTTTTGTTGTTACATTTCGTGCGCGCGAGTCTGGCTCACACACATGCCCCCTCTCATAGTGAGTGGCTATAAATAAACTCCAACCACAACTTTTTGATCATGCACCGAGAACGTGTTGATACGATCAACTGCGTTTGAAACAAACAAGTGCGAGTTTCCTACGCGGAGAGTTTCAGAAAAGGAGGCCAAACTCTCAATTTCAGCCCGATGCCGTCTCAAGTCCAAGCTGCAGCAGATGCACGAAGGTCGTCGGAATGCCGGTGGGGTCATTGGAGGTCACCCGTCCCTCCCGTTGTCGTCAGTTTGGTAAACAATCTCGGAGATGCGGGGAAATACAATGGGAACACGCATGGGCCACGCGTTTTTGGCGCTCATATCATGCCCGCGAGGCGTGAAGTCTGCTGAACTGCGAAGATACTCGTGAGCCCCCGATTAGACCTGATCGCCACTTGCGAGATTTCGGGTTAAAAAAAAGGTAATATTTTGGGACAGACTCGTGTTTTGATAACCGATGGAGTAATTGGACACACGCGCAGCCTGTGTTTCGTAAACTTTTGCGAATTTCAGCGCACTTAACAGCCGGCTAAAATAGAGTTGTCAACTTTCAGGGTTTGGCCTGGATTTTTCCGGGTTGGAAGGTCAATTTACAGATGTTGTTTAATTTTTCCGGGTTCGATTATATTTTTCTGGATTAGAAAACAGCCTAAATTTTAAAAAGCGTTAATTATGTTTTTCTATTCTCGGAACAGTATTTTTCTTTGAAAAAATTAATCATAAAATTTTGACTGAGATTTCATTTTCAAGGGAAGGCTTACAACCCCCTTCTTCTTTTCTTGGTGGTACTTTTGCATAACATTTTTCCTAATTTTGTTGAACACAAAATTATTGTTTTTTTTTCAATTTTAATTATTTTTCTCCCATTAATTTTATTGAGTTAATCTTCAGACTGTTATTTGGCTCAGTTAAGAAAGAGTTTTAGAAGAAAAAGAATAGTCAGAAACCATGGGGAGAAAAAATCTCCGGCCTCCGGATGTTAAGACAAAACCCGCATTGGCAACTCTACTTTCAGCGCGCTTTGCAGGCGGCAAAAACGCTGGATGGCTAAAAATAGATCTGCAGACAGCAGTTTGTTTACCGAAAACAAGATTCCAGTTCCAGTATTTGCCTTCGTGGGTCGTGACGACGCGGAATTGGGATTTTCACCTAGCCCCGAATCACGTTCTGGGGACTTTGATCGAGTCATGTCACCGCGGACTGGGCGGGCGATGACCGCCTTTGAGTTGGCACTTGGCCCATTTCAGTGGTTCTAAATGAGCTTCCCGCAAGTTGGCCACGAGGCAAGCAGCTCATTGAAATTCCGCAGGCGATGGACGTCTTGCAAAACAGAGGACCAAAAATGAAGCACGCAAGCGAGAATTGAGGTCACATGGCTCCAGAGTGTGACTTCATATTTTGCACGGTGAGTCGCGAGAAGTGCGAAGTTGTTGACGTTCGCGCTGGAGTAAACAAATGAAGGGAGCTGCAGAAAGAAAGCTATGGAATGCCGCGAAATCACGAATGAGAGGTGATAACCAGACAACAATGGCTTTCGCGAGGAGGAATCGAGCGTAAATACTTGTCTTGCAATTGAGGGGCGTAAATCGTTGAGTCAATGAACAGCGACAATGCCTTGAGAGTCAACCGCCGACCTCCAGAGGTCTCATTTAATACTAATAGCACTGGGAGAGAGGGGGCTTTCGACCTTCTGAAGGTCATTGCAAGAGGGCTATTTTGAGCAAAAAGTTCGCAAATTGAACAAATTGAGAAAAGTTGTGACAAATTGTTCAAAACGGTCGTCTAAAATAAATCTACCTAAATGTAGAGCAGCCCCTGTGTAGCTTAAAAATTGAGAAAAGCTTGCAAAAATTTCTTGCTTTAAAATGAACGAATTTTCGTTTTGAAGATTTAGAAAATTTGTAAGACCAAAATCAGTTTTCTTGATTAAAAATTTTAAATAAAACGAAAATAAATTGAATGGAAAAATACAAAGCTAAAAGGGATTAAAAGGTAAATAATCGACTTTCAATCAATGGAAAACTTTCATTGACGTGTGATTTGCCACACAGACGGTAGATTCTCTTGATAGTGTAGTAAGTCGTGATCGCTTAGCTCCGCTCGTCTCAGATAAGAAAGAAGAAGATGCCTCTCTGGATATGAGCACAAAGAGAGTCGTAAAAGCCGCAATGACGAACCCCAGATGGGTGTGGCTCGGAGCCAGGTGCTAGAGCCGCGAACCCTGCTGAATCCGCAAGCACGGAGAAGCGCGATAAGACGTGCTCTGCATCGTGAGAAAATAATAAGCTTCGCCCCGGCTTATCAGTGCCATGCGAGCGAGTGATGGCCGGCTGAGTAATTGCGCCGCGCCACCCGCTCGGCCGAATGTCTGTCGAGGAGCAAAACAATTAGACAATCTCGGTGTGTGCGTCTCGTCGGCGATAAGAGCCACGCTAGACGGGCGTGATTCCAGTGGGTCCGGCCTAGACACAGGCCGCAATAATCTAATCTCCGAATGTGCCAAATATTTGTTGTTGTACGCGTAATTTTGCAACACAGACTGTTTGTGAAGGAAGCGGGGACAGATAACGTGCGAGGTGTCATCGGGCGGAGACCGATTCGGGAGTTCTGAGCGTGTGCGTGACGAGCCTCACGTAATCTCGTAACCGGAATTGTGTGTGATAATGAGTTGTTTGCTGCGCGACTCGGACTCTCTCGATTGTGCATGCAGAAGAAATACAACAACGCAGCAAAAAAGAGCTGCAAGTGTTATGCAAACTTGGAAGTCGAGCCTCACCTTGCTCGGAGTTACCTAGATATACCTCGAAACCGGAAGTCCTTGACGCTTGTCGCGAACGCGTGTCTGAAGCCTTGGTCGAGCACTCACCCCACAATTGTTCTCCGTAGAAGGCGACGCACAGAAGCTCACAGTGGGGCATGCTTTACTGAAATCCGATGAATCTGAACTTGAACGAAAACTTTGAATGAAAAACATTTTTGGAAAAAATGGCCGCCATTTTGGATTTTAGTTTTTGAGATAAAAATGTCCTTTTCAGAATGTCAATAAAATATTTTTGAATAAAATTGGCCGCCATTTTGGATCGTCCACCATCTTTCAATGTTTTTCAATGCAATATTTTAACCATTTATTTTTGAAGTCTGTGTCTGTATGATAAACAACAACTGCCTAAAAATAAACAACAAAACTTAACCATTCAATTGAAATTTTTATTTTTAGACCTCGCTAAGAGAAATATTTTTGGAAAGAAGATTTTGGAACAAATTTTCAAAAATAATTTGGGGAGGAAACGTGAATGTTGTAGAAAAAATTAAGATTTAAATTAAATTATCCTTAAATATGTTTTAACATTTTTAACTATATTTAGACCTCGTTGGAATGCGGCAAATATTTTTTTCCGAAAGTAAAATGTTTCAAAATAATTTTAAAAGTATTAAGTTTAACAAAACATATCATAGCTTTATAATTTTAGCACATAATTTAACTTATACTTTATAAAATTCATGACTATACAAAAACCTAAACAGCTAAATTTTTAAAATAATTTGGTTGTGTGCAGGAACTCTGAATACGATGCCCTAGTGTGAGAAGAGTCGCGGAAAAGCAGAAAAATGGAGCAGAACTGCGATAAAATAAATAAGAGCAGAGCAGTTCGGAGTAGAGCGCGCACGAAATGCCGAGGTGATCACGCTGTCGGTCGGTGAACACACCCAATGTACCAATGACCGTGTGTCGCGGGGGCAAAAAACAACATGCCAAGCCCGACTCTCGCTGTTGACGAAGCGCTAATTTACGACACACAGCAATATTCAGAGTTTAATTTTTCACTTTTCGTAGCCGTTGCCGCTGTCGTGGCCGCTTGGCCGTGCCTCGACGCGATCCGCAGGTCCGTTCTGAAGCGCAGCAAGGTGAGGCTATTTATACCAATTGAGCGGATAAAAATATAAATAAAAATCTCGTAAAAGCAATAATCAGATTGCATGGGCACGGAGTGACGAGAGATGTATGATATGTAGGGTGGCCTTAGAGCGACCTTCTATAAAAAGTGCAGAAGTCCTTGCGCGCTCGCTCGAGTTCCGTACAGACTTTTTTTTCTCACCAGGAAGCGACGCGGCACCGTCTGGACGGACAGCAGGAAGGAGCCCTTGAGGATCGGATTGCTCGTCTGTTTTTCGATCTCGAGCCGTACATTTAGCCTCTGCGTGTTTTGAGCTCTTATTACCTTTTTTGTGATTTTTGACTTCATATATGTTTTGCATAAAAAATTGCAGACTAATTTTCAAATTTTTTCAAGGTCACGTGGGTCATCGAAAAATTTTTAGGATCCTTATTAATTTTTTTTTTTAAATTTATTTTTGTCGTATTTGTTATGTTTTTTATTTTTAAATATAAAACATCGATTTAAATTTTTAGTACGCAATAGCATTACTTTTGAAGTCCAAATAAACAAAAATTAACATAAAAAATCTGTCTCTTATCAAAATTCAAATGACCTTGAAAAAATAAAAGTTTTTGCAACAACGTTGTTATCTCTCTTCACGAGCATATGCCAGGACGTTCCCTTGTTTTGTGAAATTCAAAGTTGTTTTTCCCACAAAAAAAATGTTTTCGAAAATATTCCTATCACTTTCGTTCGTCACTTCGAATGACCTTGAGAAGTAAACTTTGAACGTTTTGGTCCGTCAGTCCAGCCGTTTATGGAGGCTTAAGAAACACCCGTTCCTTTGAAGAACCGCAGCTCAGAAGTCATAAAAGAACAGCCTCCAGAATGATCAAAATAAACGGAATTAGCGCGATTTTCCACTCCATAAACCCCGGCAGTAAAGTGGAAGCTATAAAACGTGCGAGACGCGGCCTCAATGAGTAACCCCTTGGATACTGGCGTGGCGTGGCGTGGCGAGAGGCAATCGCGGTCTACAAACCCAAATAAACACAGTATAGTTTAAGTCATCTTCTTAGGAAACGGCGCAAACGCACGCCGATAACCCAGTTTCTCCAAGGTTTGTTTCTCCACTGCGCAAACAAATTGATAAAAGTTCAATGGTTTCATTTGGATTCTCTTGTATTTGCAACGTAATTTTATGTTTACGACGACTTTACAAATATTCTCTTATCACTAATATCCATTTGTATTACAACTGAAATATTCATAAGAATCACAGATCACAAGGAGGTCATCTTAGACGTTCTTACAATTTAAAATTCTCAGACACTCAGACCTGATTTTCAGTCAATGCGGGGGCAAAAGATTAGGGGACCACAGGTACGAAGTCATCATTAGGGCGACCAAAAGTCAATTAATTTAAATTGCATTTTTTTCACGAACATTTTTTATGGCCCACTGGTCTGACTTTTTGGCCGCCCTAGTCATCACGAAGGGGAGAAGGCTAACAGAGCGAAGATGACTAGAATCGTGGGTTCACTTAGACTTAGGGGTGTGGCGGAATGTCGATCTCAAAAGCTGCTCCGGCGCCTACAGACTGGCGGCTTGCAGGATCTGAACGCCCTGGAATCCCGCGGCTGGGAACGGCACGATGGATCTGAGGTGAGTGGCTGAGAGCTGTGATGTGCTGTGAGTGGCGTTGGGAGTCGCATGGACCAGGTTCTTGTCCTTCGCGTGTCTCTTCACGTGCTTCGACAGGTGATCGGAGCGCATGAACCGGCGATCGCAGATTGTGCACTGGAACTTCTTCTCCCCCGTGTGTGTCCTCTTGTGTCTCGAGAGCTCGTCACTTCGCGAGAACCGGCGTCCGCAGTCGTCCCACTTGCAGATAAAGGGTCGCTCGCCCGTGTGGACTCGCTGGTGCGCCTTCAGATGGCTCGACTTGAAGTAGTTCTTGCCGCATCCGGGGTAGTCGCACTCGTAGATTCGGCGGCGCTCGGCGTTGGAGGTGGGGCTGCGGGACGCAGAGGGCGGAGACGGCACGGAGAACGAGTTGGCGGGCAGGATGAGGAAACTGGTGGGGACGAGCTGCTGCCCGGAGGTGGTCAGGAGGATGCCCTGGGGGGCCACAGGGAGCTTGGGGGCGATCACGGCTGGGGGTTTGGGGACGTAGAGGGACTTCAGGGGCGCCTCGTTGGGCGGCAAGTTGCTGATTTCCCTCTCAATCGCCGCCGGAGAGGCCGCGATGGGGTCCTCGCTGAAGCTGCGACGGCCCATCTTGTACTTGAAGCTGCGGAACACATTTTCACTGGGCTCGGCGGTGTGTGGGGGCGGGACGGCGGCCCCGCTGCCTCGTGTGCTGAGGTTCAGAGGCGAGACGGCTGTGCCGTCTTTGTTGGCCCGCATAATGACACTGCTGCGGGATTGGCTGGGTGCCCGAGGTGGTGCCGTTTGGGCTAGCAGGCGCTCGTTGTCGGCTATGAGGTTGTTCACTACTCGCTCGATCTTGCGACTGAAGGCCTCTGACTCGGACATCTTGCTGTCGTCATCCTCCGAGAAGCCCGAGTCGGGGGGTGGCGTGAAGTTGGAGGGGTCCCTGACGTACATTCTCTTGCGGGGCGGCAGGTCTGACTCGTCCTCGCTGTCACTGGGGTTGGGTGTGATGATGCCCTTTGGTACGCAGTCGGATAGCTTGCGTTTCAGAGCTAATATGGCGTTCTGTAATGAGAAGAATGGAAAATTTTGTTTAGATAAAGTTTTAGGCTGCTATACTTACTAACCCATTATGGACCGGACTCAGAGTTCAAAAATTTTTTAATTTGTTTCTTGAAAAGAGAGCTAAATTTTAACCCATTTTTAACCAGACTGGGAGTAGAAATACCTCTACAAATCCTCCATCTCAACAAAGGGTTAAATTAAACTTTAGTTTTAAGTTCAGTTTCAAATTTTTCTAAAGAAACCCACTTTGAGAGGAAATGGGTCAGAGAAGTCCCAAAAATCCCCAAATCCTCCAAAAACCCCAGAGCATACCCAGCATTTGCATATTCGTCAGCGAAGATAAGGCTCTGTGGCGAGCGGCGTAAAAAAACCCAAACTAAAAATACGTTCCGTGGGTGTGTATTCATTCAAATGCCGTCGCGTCGCGTCGCAGCTCGTCGAGTCGCGACTCGTAACGTCATCAGTGTGCAAAGTCCATTGTTCGGTGTTCACGTGAACATCACAGCTGGGCCGCATGTTCGGTGCGTGATCACCCAGTGATAGAATGGGTGTGAGCGGACCGACCGACGAATGTTTTCGAGTTTCGCGTGCGTCAGAGAGAGACAGCGAATGCTGTTTGTAGAGTTGTGCCCATTCCTCCGTCAATGACTTGTGCGCCACTGTGTGACATTTTTAACACGATTTTCTCGATTTCGTATGCAGAAAAGGGGATTGGGGACAAAGAGGAAATCGCACACCCTCCCAAGCTCGTGAAATCTCGCACGCCCCCGACCCGAGTAATTTTCCACGAACAAGTGGATTTTTACCTGGTTGGTTTTCACTAGGTTTTCCAGGGGGGGAGTCGCCGGTGGAGACAGGCTCAGGAATTCTGTGGCGTTGTTATTGTTATCCATGGTTGCACTTTTCTTTCTCGCACTTTTTATTTTTTCTTTGCGTAAGGATTTTCCTTTTTCCTTCTAGTTTTTCTTCGAAATATTACGAGGTTTTCCTTGTAATTATTTCCTCAATTTCCTTCACTTTTAATTCACTCGCTTTTTATTCAACTTGCGAAATTATTTTCAATTTTCACTGAGACGAATTCAGGGAACGTCTTGCCTCGTTTACGGCGGAAATTTAAGTAAGCTTTGGTAAAGGTCTCGCATTGAAGTTATGTGGCTCGGGCCGAACGCGAATCCATACGTACGGAGAGTAGACGGCGTGTAGAAACAGAGGCAAAGCAAAATAGTCGAGGGTACATGGGAAGAGATGTACGAGTGTGTAGGGCTGAGCAGGTGTTTGTGTAGTGGCGGTGGTGTGGCGCAGACAGGGTGCTTTCCTTAGGCTCGGTCACTGACCCACATAAGTTCTAGCCTCAGTTCTAGCGTAATGGGCCCTCAAAAGCCCTACCAAGTCTGGAAAAAAATTCAGGAATTTTTTGGGGGAATTTTCGACTCCTTCGACATGTCCAAGAATCGCGATGACGTAATTTACTCTATTTGCAACCTTGTTATCGAAATTCGGTCTTCAAAGTCACGAGCCAAGTCGTAGAATACGTGGACTATTTTTCGAAAACTTGTACGGGAAGTCCATGGTTAGAGACTTACATCCACAGTCTCCAGGAGTCTCAGATGAGCCTCAGCCAATTAGGGGATTTTTGAAAGATTTAAGCAAAAGTGAGTACGTCAGATACTGAAGTGCGACTCAGGTCTTGGAAAATTTCGGACCACTGACGGTAGCAAGAACTTTGCACCTCACGCTAATTTCATTCCTCCATGTTTGCCAATCTCGCAACAATTTGTGTTTTCGTAACATTTTTGGGATCAACATCGTAATCAAGTATTTTTGTCGGCCTGCGATAAACAACTTGTGTATCCAAAATAATTATGCTGTTGCATCAATTAACTTGATAACCCTAGTTTCAAGTTTCTGAAAAAAAATCAAAGTTTAAATCCCACCAGTTTCAAATTGGAAGATTAGGAGACTTAGAAAGAATCCTCAGGAGACTCAGAAGGAGCCTCAAAATGAGTATTTTTAGTTATTCAAATACTTAAGAGCATTTCATTTTTGGCGTTTACCCTTTCTCATGGAATATCTAAGACCTTAGGAAAGAAATTATGTTTTCTAGGATTTGCAAAAAATAGTTTTAAAAATCTTTGAGATTTCGTAAAATGTTGGAATCAACATCTCTACACCGGCTGGCATTTCATTTAAGGCACCCGGTAGAAAAAAACGCAACAAGCGTGTCCGTACACGAGAAGACGAGTGTGTTGGTGTTCACGTGAACGAAAAGTGAGTCAAACTTGGGAAAACACCAATGGCAACGTGTTACGACGAGACGAGCCTCCAATTTGCGATGAGCCCCCTTCGTTGGTGTTGGTGGAATCACGCATCCACTGCATGATACTTGGACTTTGATCACGTGAACAGCGGATGATACCAGACTGGCGTAGAAAAGCGACATCGGCACGGCGCGCGAGTGCGGAGTGATGATGAAAAAATTCAGTACAAGGGTGATTTAATCGCGCCTCGCACACGGAATACGTCATGCCTCGCACTGAGAGCGGCGAAAATGTAAATGATGGTCGTGGAGGTGTGTGAATGTTGTTATATTTTTAGCCTCTCCGCTGGAACTAGCGCTGCGGTCAGCCGCATGGGAGGCGATTTTGGCGGCGCTCACGAAAGCGGCGTGTGGTCGGGGAAAAGAAAGTTCGGTTGCGTCACTCGGAGCCATGCTCCGGTTTCGTGATTCCGCTCCGGCTGGCGGATTCGAGGTGTGTTTCGGCTGATAAGGGGACTCTCTGTCACATGATAGCCCAGTGACTGAAGCGGGAACTTGCAGTTTCATTGAGATTCTGAGTCCCCCAGTACGTGAGATTAGGGTAGCCAGACGTATTTTTGTACTCCATCTTTTTCGAGGTTGTGTTCTTCTTGTACTCTTTTCATTGATATTTTAATGACTTTTTTCGATAATTTTTAAATTCACCGGTTCAATTTTTTAAAAACCTACAAATTTCTTAGAAACTTCTGTGAGCCTTTGCCCCACCCTTGAATATATCTGGATTTATCGGGTTAATGAAAAAACAGGAATTTTAGAAAGCTCAAGAAGAATATTTTCGGATTTATTTGGACTCGGATTGGCAGGTTACTCCGTTCAATAGCCCAATTTACAATTGCACCAAATTAGACCATTTTTTAAGAATTTTTTGAATTGTCAACGCAGCATTTTATTAAAACTTGAAGTTATAAAACTCAGGTCACGAAGGACTTTGAAGCTATTGTAGTCTTTTGTACTCGTTTTCTATCACAGAAAATTTCATCTGGCCACCTTAGATGAGATAAGGAAGATAAGGGAGAGCAGACGGGCACTAAACGTGAAGCTCGACTGCCCGATGACCTTCAAGGCTGGCGCGAAACCTGCACCTTGCGCGCGCGTCTGCTTCTGATGGCCGTTGCGAATTAATTCGAGGCGATGTGTAAAAACTGCAAATCGCTAAATGACGGCGCGTGTTGCTACTTGGGGCTGTGAGGGCGTGAGTCACGTCGGCATGTTGTCGCTCAGATATGCAGGACGGGCCCCAGATTGCGAAGGTCCGGCCCAAGGTCAAAGGGGGCGAAATCAAAGTCTTATTTTTGAACCCCCGAAAACACAATTTGAATCGCTGTCTCAATCGGCGGGTCACACCCATTGATAAGATACGGATTGCGGCTCTAGACACGGAGACCGCGTCGATTCTACGCCACTCGACGAGCTCTTTCGACACTTGAAGGGTTCAAACCAGCGATAAGATTACGCTCGCAGTTTTCACAACAGGCCTTATTTTACCTTGAGGGAACATTTTGCAACCAGCAAGCCTCTATTTTCCTACAATGGATAAACACGTTCATCGTTCAAACTGAAGTCCTAAAAGTCTAAACTAAGCTTCAGTAGAGCGTAATGGTTGACGTCAAGCCACAGGTTATGTGATGGTTCAAACTTTCATAGACGTCACCTGTTATCGTTAGCATGCTATTTTGTTTTGCTCACATTCGGCTTTGTAGTTAGATTTTGGGCACAAACAAGGTTGACAAATATTTAGTTTCCGTACGAAGGAAGTTTTAAAAATTTTCTGGATATCCCCCTTAATTTTAATTTTATCCAAACCAGAGCAGATGAAATTTTTACCCACAGGCCTTAGTTCCGTCCTTGTTGCAAAAAGAGGCCATATTTGGCATCATTACGATCCGCATTCTACATGAGCATTACCACCTGGTTGTTCTCTGCCAAAGTATTTAGAAAACCTTAATCTTGTCCCAATTTTCGAACCATATTTTATGAATGACGCAAAATCTGCAGGTCTCTTCAAAGCTTTTACGACTCGAACAGACAGACGGACAAATCTGACTCATTTCTGCTCATAGTGGATCGAAAGGTTGTGCGGATTTTCAAAGAATGTACTAAATTTCCGGTTAAAATAATTCCACCGTTTCCAGGAACGCTGAAGGTTGGCTAAATCTACGTTAGTTGACGGCTTTGCACTCCCAGTTTCTCGGTAAATGAATTCCTCGCGAGGTGAATGGGTTCTCTCGTCTCCACAGCTATTTCTAGCCGCTGCAATACTAATAGAGATTTATTCACGTTATATTGCGGCACAATTACCCTGATGTCAGTCGGCAGTTGACCTTGGGAGTATCATCACTTCAAGGTCGTCGAGCGTAAATGCATCTTGAGTCTGTTTTGACGTAAATAAGTGCTTTCTTAAAGTTGAAGCTCTCTCAAACGTTGTGTATTTTAGCTCATACAGGACCAGGTGGTGAAAAGAGTCTAAGTTAGGAGCTGAGAAAAGAAATATTTCTTGTTCTTCGGAAAGTATAGCGCTAGGCTTCGGTCTGTTGAGGAAAGGGCCAAAACTGTCGGCCTTGAAATCTAGCACAATTTTAGCCTTTCAACCATGTTGACTTTGGCTTCTGTAGTTTGAAACTTGAGTCTCGACATTTTTCTATTCCAGAAGTTTCCTGGCTCAACGGACGGTTTTAACTCTAGATTAGAGGCATGCCGAGGAGTTCAGCTGCCCCCACGTGACGAGGTCCCTCTTCATCTCACTGTGCGCTCCATTGCCGAGCACTGCTGCGTGAGCTGGACTCCCTTCACCACGAGTGTCACGTGTTGAGTCCGTCCAGAGGCAAGGAGGCTGATTGTCCCCGCTGCCGTCACCAACTACGAGTGTGCTGTATCGTCATCTTCAACGACTATGCCGACTACTATGACGAAGACTGCTCCCGGGAGACCTACAGGGCAAGGCTTCTTGCGTGAGCAGATTTTTACTGAGGACCACTCCCACCAATCCGTCCGTAGTCCGTCCACTTTACGTATGTGCTGTCTTTTTGTTTTTGAAGAGATCTTTGGACAACTGGGTTTTTCCGAAACTTTTTCCCAGGCTTTTTTTCCCCTTGATGAATTACTGCTATCTTTATTTGACACATAAATGAAATGAACCCTTGATAACGTTCAGTTGAAAATCCTACTTTTTAAAAATTTTCCACCAATTTGGCTAACACAAAACGAGCTTATGCCAGATTTGCAAAATTATTCACCAACTGATTAAATTTCAAAAATAGATGCATGGCGACCACAGCGTCATCTTTTGTGTAAAAAGAGCTTTTTAAGCTTTTATTCAAATTTGAAAACTTTTGGCCGTTGGAGAGATTTTAAAGTCCATGTTAGTTCGACACAGCCCTTCGAAAAACTTAAAGCTCGAAAACTCAAAAGAATTTCTGAGACAATTCAGACTCCGGGGGCCTTTCAGAGACCCGATAGTGGGAGGAACACAGACAATACAATCAAATACAGCACGTGGTTCGATCGTCGGAGCGCATGACACGAAGCCGAGGTCTTATCTCTATGTTTTCCTGGTCTCTCGCTCCCACCCAGTCTCCCGTCTCCGTCACTTATTTTACGCTCACAGCCTCACCCACAAAAGCCGCCTTTGTTTACGTTTTCTCGACCCCACCAGAGTCTGGCGGCACCGCTTGGGTGTGTGAGTGCAAGAGCACCCTGTCGCTGGAGATCGTGCTCATTGATAAACATCTCGCACGCTCACCGCGACTCACACACAGCAGCGTAAGAAACCGTCTTCTTGCCATCCAATTTCATTCAACATTCTTCGCTACCACGAAGCTCCTCAACGTGAGAGCGTGTGTACGAGAGCTGTTGCAAATTGCGGCCAGTCTGTTCAGCGACTCCAGCCGTGGATGACGTGTTTCGGTTTTTATCAACCCGCAGTTCTAGGCTATTAAAGTCAGTTGTAATCTGGGAATAGCCCTGGGACTCGCACAAGTGCTCCCGAGGTGGAGGACACAGGACCCGTTCACTCCCACGAGATTCGTATGAATTCGAGCCAAAAGTGAAATCGACCAGCGACGCGAGGTGATAAAGATAATGGTTTGCGGCACATTTCAGTGGACATCGTCACCGATTCGACAAGATTGATCAGAGAGCTGGGCCTGGCCGTGTTTGCGGGAAAATTAGCATAATGAATAACATTACAGAAATTGCTCAAGCCGAAAAATTCATATCATTAGTGTCTCGATGACTAGTTGAGGAGATTTATAACGCGAAGCTGGTGACTAAATTTTAATCAAATTAAGTCCTGTGGCGTGGACCGAACCTGCTGCAATAAAAGTGACAAATTGTGTGATTCAATTGATCTAAAATTTGAGTTAAGAAGATATAAGCATAAATTTACAATAATTAACAAGTCCCCTGTGGCGAGAGTGTCGACTGAGGAGAGACGAAGCAGCACACTGATGAAGATGTCTCGGAGGAAGCAATCGAACCCCAAGCCGCTGCTCAAAAGTAAGTACTCCGAGTGGATTCCGAGAAAAAAAGTTGGGAGGTTGCGAAAGGTTACCGAATCAGCATATATTGAAGACAAACTTGATGCTTATCGCGGGCGGAATTCCGAGATACAGGCGCGTTATTTTCGAAAAAATAACTGAATATATATTTCTCGTCGGTCGAGATAGTCGCGACTCGCGAGAGAGGAAGATTACGTATGGCTGCGACCCGCCCATGAGGCTCCGATGTGGGTCACTCAGATCTATGAAACTATGAATAAATCCTTCGGCCCGTCGATACCAGAGATTACGAATCGATTTCTCCGAACAGAGACGCATGCATTTTCGCCTTGGGCAGCGTCCAAAACTACACAAGTCGGTGATAAGCAGCGCTTTTTTATGTCATTAATTTGCCCAAAGAGCCGTCGATAAGGCGGGCGAGTGGTTTTCAAAAAACACTAAAAACTAATCAGATATCCATCAGGGGGGTTATTAAAGTGGGCACACCGCATCTTCGCTCACAATCGACGCGGTGGAGAAGGAGAATTCCTGGCAGCACATTAGCATGTGCCGAGAATTTGAATGCGTGTGTGGCAGAAAGTCAGAAGAATGTATGTACAGTGACGACGACGACGACTACAAATTCATTTGCATAATCAAAAATGACTAATTTGATGTGTTGCTGCTCCAAAGTTACGCTCTCTGGTGTACGATGAAAGGAATGGGACGAGCAGATGGCAGTTGGCTAATTGATTGTGGACATTCTTTGTGAATTAGAGTCGGGCCAAAGTGGTTCCTTATCAGCTAGTGTCTTGCTTTTAGTATCTTAAGGGGTTATGGCGCGTGTTAGCGCGCTGGCTAGGAAGAGGAGCATCGAGAGAGAGAGAGAAAGATCTACCGATAAAGTTGCCTCAAAGAGTGCTTTTCGGATATTTATGGCAGT
This sequence comes from Forcipomyia taiwana, assembly GCA_963930915.1. Taxonomy (NCBI): domain Eukaryota; kingdom Metazoa; phylum Arthropoda; class Insecta; order Diptera; family Ceratopogonidae; genus Forcipomyia; species Forcipomyia taiwana. The sequence goes on along the minus strand of CAWVOI010000099.1, from coordinate 5,326,599 downwards.
GGTCAGAAGCTGCAGGATACTCCATGTGTCTCGAATGGGTCATTTTGCTTGTCTGTAGGTCACCTTTTTCGAAAAAGAGAGCTAACTTTTATCCATAACTTTGTCAAATGTTTTTGAGCCAAAAAAGTCTTATTTTTATAGTGTCAAGAAAAGCTTTTTAAAAAATAACTAAGCTATTTACAAATTTTAAAGACCCTTTGGATACTTAAGACAACGTTTCTAGTGTCTCAATTGACCTAACTTAGACTAAAATCTCGATTTTTGATATCCAAAACTTTGTAAAGGTCTGATAAGTGAGAGAACGACCCTAATAATAATTTTTTAAAGGTCCCACTTTTTCTTCAAAGTCTCCCTTCAGTCGTTTTCAGACACAAAAATACAAACAAAACTTTCTCTTTTCAAACAACCATTGAGGTAGGCTCAGCCCGCCCCCATTTCGCTCAAAAGGGATCGCTGCAACGCAATATCTAGGACAGAAATCTAGTTCTGGATTCCAGTCGGGTCCGAAGTAGCCTTAGATTCCAATCTAAAACGAGAAAAGTGACAATTTACGTATGCATTATTCATCCTACACGTATTTGCTCTTTATCAATCAAAAGCCACCTCAAAAGCTACTCTCGGAGAGGTCATAAATAAAAACACTCAACCTGCACGTAAATAGCCGGGGCCCAAGGTGCAGATGAGAAAAAGAATTAACACACATTATGTGACATCATCATTTATAGAAAAAGGCGACAAGTAGCTGATAAAGATCTCTTAAAATATGTGCTCATATAGTCGTAGTGCGGCCGGCAGGAGCATGAGCGTGCTGCTCCGCTCCCTACCTACCTGCAATAGTAATAATAATAACATGTGATATGTCTGGTGTACAATATGTTCTCGAGCGGGGTACGATTCCCGTAATAGTCGTCATAACACGGTTATTACGGTGATTAAAGGTGGGAGTTTGGGAGACGGTGCGGTGACGGTGGCTCGGGAGTAATTAGTGGAGGAATCGCGGAAGCGGACAAAGACCCGAAATCCATCTTGAGCCGTGCTGAGCTGGTCGAGCACCAGCAGCGATATTGATCAATGCCAAGCAGCAAGCACGAACACATCCGTTGTGTCTGCCTGCCATTTTTATGTCTTATCTTAATACAAAAATCAATCCACAACTGAACCTTTTAATGTACACGTCGTCTTCGTCGTCGTCGACGTACGGCACAAAGGAACGAACGTAACGCACAGAAATGCCAGCGGAATACCCGACCAGCGAGAGCGCAGGCAATGGCAAGAGTGTACACAATGGAAAAGGCCTGAAATGATATTTTAATCTAAATTTAGAAATCTCCAAAAAAGATGTTATCGCACATCCATTCTCAGCTGATTGTTTCAGCTGATAAACGCGAGTAGCAAAAGCAGTCGACTCTGCCTCGTCGACGATGTCGAATACATAAAATACGTATACATACACTTCTGCCACTCCGATATGCCATGCCAGCCAAGCCAGGCATTATTGCCGCACAGCTAGTGTTGAATGGTGTGAAGGGGCGTCGGTCACGGGTGCTGGAGGGAGTCGCGGTTTCGGGCCCAGGATGCGGGAATAGCGTGTGGATGGGCCCCATGATGAACATTGTTCGCCTCACAAACGCACTACAGAGATTACCATTAGATATCGGAATGAAATGAAACAGATTTGATTCAATATTTGTGATAAATCCCAACGAACTGAGCGCGCAGACTTGACTTTTCCATGGGGTGAAAATAAATGTGCGAGTGTCTAATTTACCCCTACATTTTGTCTGTGCACGTCGCGATAAGGAAGAGATAAAAATAACGGCAGAAGAGCGACCGACTTTGAAGATTGCGGTGGGCGGTTAGGTGAAAGCTGGTAAGGGTGGTCGGTCTGCTCGGGTCCGGTTTACCTCCAAGAGGACAACTTTACAAACTACAAACTTTGGAGACCTCTTCAACTACCCTTCCATGATCAGCCTATCTCAGATTGAGCTCTGATTTTAGCCACTTCGATATTCACCCGAGAAGATGGGTCAGAGTACTTTAGGGGTTTTGGGTACATACATGTGATTCCAAGTCCCTGAGATTCTTTGGGTCTGAAAACGGTTAAAACTTAACGATTTCTATACAACTAATTACCTCTACTGTTGTAAACAAATGGTCCTCATTTTCATAAAGGTTGGGGCTCTCAGTTCAAAAATTTAGAGCTTCTTTGCACAAATTTAATGGGCTCTCTTTTGGGTTGTGTAGGTCTTCATTTTGATCACTCATGCAAGTAACATTTTAGCAAGCTATTGGAAAACTAAAACCTTGAGGAATTGGAGAAGTGGGAGGAGCAAAATGAAAAATCCCCATTGAGACTTCAATGCTTCGAATAAAATCTGGCCAAGTCCTGTGACTCAAACTCCCTAAATATATTGCTAAGAAAAGATGGGGGACTCCAAATTCCCGAAATAATATATGAGCCCCCTCCCAGAGCTCCAACGGCCGGGAAGTAATGCTTACCGAACCAATCAATCACAATTTGCAAAGAAAGAAATATTCGGCAATCTGTTACTGCCTGCTTCTTGGCACACGAGTGCGAGTACCTGCTTAATCTTTCAACAAATTCGCAATATCAAGGCACCATTGTGCTGTGAACGGCGACACCAGCAATTTCACATAATGTGGCTCAACTCGGCACACATTTGGCGTGAGAGTCTGCGGTGAGCCAGTGCCGTGAGTGTCGCGACACTGTATTTGATAGATGTCATAATAATCTTCTATCACTTCCTCAGCAAATTTTTCAATTCTTCTCTCGTGAATGAGCGAGTGCGCGCGCGAGAAAAGAGGTGGGTTTTACGACTCTTCGGTGGATAAACGAGGCAAAATTCGATTTCCTTGTTGTGATCAGAGTGCCTGTAAAGTGTCAGAAAAATCGTGTTGCTTGTCCGTCACTTGAGCTGCACCGTACTCGAGAGTCGATTTACTCGCGTTAGATTAAAAGGTTTCGAATAAATTCCTCCATACTCGCCCCGAGATTACGATCTAGAGTACACAAGCAGGCCCCGATGTGTACGGCAATATCCGTCGAGAGACTCTCTAGCTTTACGATGTGCGATGTGTGCTCACAATACCGATGTCTGAAGCGATCACATCTCGTTTGCCTCTTACAGTACAGCGAGCCGTATATCTGATCCACCAGCCGAGGCTTATAATATTAAATTTTTAATTAAAATTTTTATCAGTGACTAAAATCAAAATCATTACTTGGCAGAATGCGTATATAGGTGAAGCATGAGGTGAACGGGATCGGGGTCTATTGCTGGGGGTGTAGCGAGGTTGTGATTTTTTCGGGGACGAAATTTTTCCTTCCTTTTAACCCATTTCAGGCCGGACATAGATCCGCTCGTACGATTTTGCAAATTTTCAAAATTTTAAAAATTTTTTGCCCCCGAATGAAAATTTTGATATATATATATTTTGTATATTTCGCATATATTTCAACTATATTATACATATATAGTCTTTCTTCATCTACATCATATTCAGCATAAAATTTCTCAAATTTTAAAAATAAATTTTTATTAAATATACCATACATATAAAAATATATTATTTTCATCAGTGACTTTTGAAGCCTAGTTTAAGCCTTTGAATAGCCTTACTTGGGAAGAACTTCATTTTCCCGAGGCGTCTGACTATTACTCTTTTAGTCAATAGAATCTCAGACAAAAATTGAAAAAGACGAAATTTTCAATAAATATGTTTGAAAAAGCCTATTTTTTAAAAGCCTTAGAAACTAGTTTTACGAGCCTCAGGAGAAAAATTTTCTTCTGTGAGGTAAAGACGAAAGATGAAATATTTAGACAAAACAAGAATTAGCTTATCATCTATTATCGTTAAGTCAGAAAAAAATCCGAAGTTTATGGTCAAAAATCTTTTCGAAAATTTTGAAAGCCTGAAACTTTCCATTTTAAAAATCTCATGTTTAGACCTTTTCAAGAAGAGAATTCACTCTGCTGGCACTCATGAAAGAGAGCCAGCCAGACGGACAAAACGGCCCCCAAACGAGGAACCTCGCGACTCGGAAAGAGCTCGAAAAAAGCCGGTGGTGTATAAATTTCAAAGTGCTCTGTTGTTCAGCATTATTATTTGTATTTTTAATTCATTCAATGGGGCTTTATCGAGCCTGAACAATCGCAAAAATCATCTAAATGCGCGCGCGAGATAAGGCCATGTGCTATTTTTTTGCTCCGAAGCCCCTCAGCTGGCGTGATACTTTTGTGGAGCTTGTTATGGATTGTGATGGAAACATTTGAGATAAGACAGATATAATTCGAAAAAATAAATATTGGATGAAATCATCGGAGTTTATCGTTCCTGGATTCCCCGCACGTGCGTTGCTCCGGAGGTGAGAGAGCTAATTTTATTGCCCTTTTAGCCTCGAAAATGGCATTTGCGACTCTCAGAGTTGCGTAAGAACGCTGAGCATCAGCTCATGGGAGACGACTCCCATTCAAGTACGAGTCTCATAAATAACAACATAATAAAAACGACAGATATCATCATGATTTCGGCTGTGTCGGACGAAATGAGCGAGAGCTAGCGAGATCGTTATCTGGAATTGTCATCCGAATCGCCAGTATGGGAGCTGGTGCCCAAGGAGACGCTGGGAAATTGGACTCGAAAAGTGCTTTCGAGACCGCAAGCGACGGCTGAGGAGTTGTTGAAATCTTTATGGGAAAATCGTGAGATCTCCAGCGCGACAAACATGAAGATCTGAAATTTTGTGAATAAAATTGTGTGTTACATTGCAACATCTCTAAAAAGTGTACAATGCGTACTTACTTCCACCGATTACTTCACGATTTTTCTCCAGCTCTTATTTTGCTTCGGAATTGATCAACATTTTGATAGCGGGACTCGTTCATGCTGCATTTAGGTTAGCTCCTTCGGTTTCTCAAATTTAAGAGGCCAGTCATGGAAAACGTCTTTTTATTTTAAATTTTCAGATTTTATTTTTATGGGAAAATATTGAGCTGTCTCTTAACTCAGAGCTGAAAAATGTCAAAAGTACCAAAGCTTTGGAATTTTTGAAAAATTAAGGAAAATTTAAATAAACAGGAAAATACAGAAAAATTGAATTTGGACTGTTCAAAACATGTGAGACATTTTTCCAAAGTCACCAATTTTCAAAATGAAGTTATTGGCGGTTTCCACCAGAAAAAAAATTGAGTTCCAAAATTGACTAAACGTACCAACGCCCAGTTTCAACAACATCAAAAAATGGAAGGAAGCCTAATTGCATCAATCAGCCGAAAATCGGATGATATAAGACTTGGAAAGTTCATTAAAACCGTAAAATTAATTTTTATTGGTCAACGCGCTTGGTAGCAGGTGGTTTGAGGCCCCAGAAATCGGAAACGAAGATAATGAGCGTTTAAGATGGAATCTGCGGTCGAGATCTTGCATGTTATTTATTTTCTCCGATTCAGTGGTCATCATTTTTAATTGCTGAAAACTGCCTAATGGAGGGTGAACTAGCACGTGAATGGCCCCCTTTTGGAAGAAACATACAAAATGTTAACAGAACATTTGATTTCGAGACGCGATAATGAGTTTGTGTGGAGAATGGAGCGCGAGAGATGAAGATAAGCAGGAATAATAATGTACGCGGGAAGTGTGGCCTGCAAGTTGCTGCAGATTCGGAGAACCGAGGGTCAGCACTTTTTGTTGTTGCGATTTCGTATTTCGCTACAGCGCGCGCAAAAAAGAGTTACACATGGCTGGTATCACCTTTGCGAGGAGGAAGTTTTTATCAGCTCCTTCTTTCTGCCTCAAAGAGCCACGATATCGCGAAGGCGATGTCACATAATTATTTTCATATTATTCCTGTACACTTTTATGGGCTCTGTGAGCGCGATTATCGCAAAACCCGCTTGTGAAAAATTATTCGAGTCGGAAGTGGGCCCCGATAAAAATGATAAAAGCCGTTGTTGTGTGTTACCAAGAGCCTGATGCCCGTAAAATGCGCGCAATTACGAATTTAAAACACGTATTCGTAATTAACATGTATGAATTGTCTTTTTTCGTTTTCTGCTTCTCGGCTCCTCCACATCCATTGTGCGATTGCGTGGCGTGTGAGTGAGCGAGTGTACTGCAAGCAGCCACGAAGCAAGTGATAAGGATGAAGTTGATTTCATTCATTCAAAGTCTCCCAACTCTCGGGTCTGGCTGCCACTTTATCCTCCTCCCTTGTCGCTCTGCCATTTGTTCGTTATTCGAGAGATAGATGACAAAGTTGCTTGTTCGTGTGCAGGCATCAAGCAACAATGAATTATTACCCACATGCCTAAGAGGTGTAAAAATCATTTCTGAGCGTAGGTACATGTCGTAGATGAAATGTGGTAGAGGAGGAACGGAGTAAAAAACGCGCACAAGATAAGCCGGCTCTCTACATTGTATTTAGACATTCAAATCCTGTTGTTAAAATGTGATGTCTCCAAATAACATCGTCGACGTCGTCGTCGGAGTTGCAGCAGAGCTGTATGTGTCCAACGCGACCGACAGAGGAGAGTCCGGGCTGCGGTGTGAGTCCATTGGAAATCATGCGGAGGCGATTGGGTGTTAGAAAATATTGTGTGAGATGAGATATGGGACGAGCTCTAGTGCTGGTGAGTGCTTGGAAAAGAGAAGAGCAAAAAGCCTTCGCACACAGACAGTTGGACAGCTCTCTGAAGGGAAACGAGCAGACAAAAGATGATTTTTTTCACTTCACTTAACTGAATTTTAATTAAAAATGTGTTTTGGCATGTTTTCTGTGATGCCATTCACGAGTGGCGGCTCGATGGGTTACATTTTTTCTTCCCTCGCTTTTTGGAACTCAGCTGGACAAAGCTGGCAGGACAATGCATGTGTTAGATGTAGTTTCGAGGCAATGCAGATTCGCCAGACGTCGATGGCAGCTCAAGTCAAGCGTTGTCCAGATTACATGGATCGCAAATATTGGACAGCGAGGCCAATTTATGTAAGTGTGGAATTTTAGGAATCAGGAGAAAGGGGTTTCAGGTTTCGTTTAAGAGGATGTTATTGCACATGAATCCTTCGACAGCGTCAATCTCTGACTTCCTCTCAAGTTCGAAGCCTTTTTTTTTCTCATATCTGGGATATTTCCTGAGATAATAACATTTTCCAAAAACAAAAAGGTTTTACTTTGCCTAAACCTCCCAAAAAACATCTTGAATCCACCCTATTCCTCAGGAATATGTTTCTACGAATATCTAAAATCTTTACAGCCGTTAAGAAAGAAAGGGGCTGCGAAAAGTACTTGAACAGCTGATTTATTTCAAATCTTTAATCTTTGTGATTTGCCTCAGAGCCATGATTTCCATTTTAGTTCTTAAGCCGCGAGGTTCTAAATCACTTCAGTATAAAGGTGTGAGACCTTAAGGAGTCATCATCTCCTAAAAGCAATATTTCAATGATATTCTAAGTATTGAGGAAGTTTAGGACTAACTTTCATTTTCCAGGTCTCAAGTTTTCATTCGTCTTCATTATCATAACCCAGGCAGGAAAAAACTCTTTTATTTTATTTTTGCAGAAGCCAAAAGTTTCTTAAAGGCACTAGCTTCCCTCGTCCAAAAACCACGTTTGCTCTCAAACCTCCCGTGCTCTTAGAATAGACTCATGGTGATTTGAAAGCCTCTTTTCAACCCATCAAAAATTCATTTGGCCTAAAATTAGTCCCTTCACCAGCTCTGACCCAGTCTCGTCAGCTACGCCATAACGAGCGTCATAAAATCACGACAGCCGATCCCAGCCCAATTGAGGCAATAAAATTTCACCCCATGAGTCACCGCCACGCCGCGCCATTTCATCATATCACTGAGCTCCATTACAACCAGTTGCTAATCCACGATCAATCTCCGCAATGTATTCAATGAATTCCTCAATCAGCCGTGCTCTCGATGTACCACTCAATGCCAGTGGTGGTGACCTGCCTGCGCTTATTTACGACTCCGCAACAAATTTCTATCTGGTTGAAACTGATACGTTGTGATATTTTTAGTCAATGCGAGAGTCTAATAATTTGTGTATTTAGTGAATATGGGAACTGCGGTGGTTGTGGAGATGGTGGCGCGATAACAAGAGCTGTGGCTGAAATGATCAATGAGCTAGCTGCGTTGCGGGACCAAGTTTCGGAGCCACTGATTGAGGCGATTGAAAATTTAATACTTTGTAGGAAGTCGATAAAGATCTGGTGTTTGTTTGTGGTAGAATAGTAATAATGGCAGCGTCGTAGAGTAAAAAACTCAAAGTTCGATGGAGAGATAGCGAACGAAATAAATCTTTGCATTAATTCCCCCTGAATAATGTATTGTTACCATAATGACTCCGGAGTGGACGGATAGCGATCTCGGAGCGGGCCTATTCTGCGCGAGTTACGTAGATCTGAAGGTTTTTTTCAACGAGATTGGGGTCGATGAGGGCTTTCTTACTGCAGGAGACTTCAAATCCAGGGTTTTTGTAGCCTTCAGCAGGTTTTTATCTAATTCTTATCAACAATTTTCCATCGTCCTTGCGGACAAATGTGACCGCTCTAGTCCCTTTGCTCTGAGAAGATTAGCTTTCAACAATTTCAGAATAAACAGAGATTAGTATCAACAGGATTACTAGAAAAATTAAGAATTTTAAGAAAATCATCAAACGAGATATAAAACAGGAGTTGAACGAAAATGAAAAACTATTATCTAAAACAGGCTCTTTCGTGGAGCTTTTTGCTACTTTAAATTGTTTTTGCTTGGCATTCAAAGATTTTATTTATTTTTAATGAGACTAACAATAGAGTTTCTAAGCAGGGACTAGCAGTGAAGGTCCTTAAAAAAACCCCTACTGCTCCTCATGAGACCCCGTGTTGGCCGTAAAAATCATAAAAGTCAAATTCCTCTGCCCTAAAAAATCACAATTCTCAGGAAAAATATTTCTGTAACATAATCTTTGGATGCCTCCCGAAACCCCCAAGTGAGTTAGCTGTTTGTCCGTCAAAATGCTGGTAGGAGGTTTTTTAAAGGGCCTCCAAGGTCCACCAACTTCTTGACGGCTCGCTGTCAGAAAAATTCTCCTCGTCTGCGCCAGGGAGCTATCGAGGCGGAACCCAGCGACCGGTATCGGGAGTCGACAACCAGAGCAGCCGTGTGACCAGATGAACCGGAGCTTGCCTCATTGTTATCATCATCATCCAGACTCCACGTGACAATGATAGATGATTTTTGAGTCCCGTATATGTGGCACGTCTGATAATCGGGTCCAAATTTGATAATCCGCGCATACCATCATCGACAAACAAAACATCATGATCGCGGGCCGGGAAAAAGTGGAAAAAAAGTGAAGAGCGTAAAAACACAATCGGACAGGGATGTCAAAAAACTGATAATGCAGCCTATTTTTGCCGTTCCGCGGACTAATTAAACATTATCAGGAGCATTATCAGCGAGAGAGGTGGACGCGGACGCGAGGCGAGTGCGCTACAGTTGCGGGGAAAAACTTTCAAAGTGTCGCCACGGCTCCGATAAAGGCTCGGGCGTGGAAGCAGAACCCCGGGAGTGTGATAAAGAAAATGAAGTCGAATAATCTCCGCTTTTGCTCGTGCATGACGGTTCATTATCAGGTTTGAAAAATTATCATTTAATGTATAAATTTATAATGATTAATGCTAAAAAGTGTGTGTGGAAGAAAAGAATGAAATAAGCTGGTTGATAAGATTTTCCTCATCGCCCGCCACCGCTCTCTATGTGCAGGGCATTAGCAATCTCCTTCATGTACTCTTTTCTTCGTCCCCTTCCACGACGATTCCTCCAAGCCACGCTCATCTTTTCTCTTTGCCTCACTTTTAAAAGTGAAGAGACATTAAGATAATGGATTGAGATCACTCCTTTTTCTTTTCTTCGGCGAGGCATGTCTGATACGGCAACTCGTACTTCAACGGCATGGTATATGGCATGCTTCTTTTTGTGCCAAAGTGTGTGTAGTAAGTGCACTTAACTTTTAATCACTGTGCGCATGTAACCATATTGAGCGTGAGGTTTTTTGCGCCTTACATGGCTCTTTTTGTCTCCGGTCTCAGGCGAGATTGCAGCCGCGTCGCCTGGTAGCCAGTAACCTTATGTTTTATTTTGAGGCTTAAAATCTAGGCTAAGCTTTAGAAGTGACACTTATTTTGTTTTTGTGCAACGTAAGGACGATACGACGGTTAAAAGACAAACTAGTGTTGTCGACTAGTATTTTAGTTTGTCTTTTAACCGCTTTAGAAGTGACTTTGAACATTGAATTTTAGTGTCTAATTGAGGAAGTATAAATTAACTACTTAGAAGCTTAAAAGTAAGTTAACATTATGGATTGATATTAGACTTAAAAATTATAACCTCAATTTAAAAATAAATGTAAATCGTTGAATTTTAAAATAAAAGTTCTTAAGTTATCAACTTTAACAATTCCACAAAAAATATCATTAATTTCAAAGTTTTTTTTTAAACCCCTAATCAATCTTTTAAAGATAGTAATAACTTTTAACCAACTTAAAATTTTCAAAGTGAATTTTTGAAGTTAGAATTTGTTTTAAAAATTTTTCTTTGAGATTTCTTTTTTTAAATAATTCGCTTACAGGAAAGAAGAGAATTCCTTCGGAAAAGCGTTCCAGAATTTTAAAAATTGTGTTATTCCAACCCTTTAACTCAATAAATGTTTAATTAAATATTATAGAAAAGATCTAAATTTCCATTAAAATTTAAAAATTTAAATTGAAAGGGAAAAGTCTCAGAAAATCTGTAATAAGTTGTCTGAGCAAATTACCTGGGGTAATCCTTGAGCAGATAATAGGATACGAGGAGACATAGACACAGCAGAAGCGATACGAAACGGAGCGAAGTAAACATTGTTTAAACATAAAATGAGGAAATGGATGCATAATAAAAATAAACCTCCTTATCTGCTCCGAGTCAGCTACGAGCAAAATGCAAACTGGCGAGATACTGATAGTCGCATTCACTGGAGATGTCTTAGGGAAGCTCCGAGTTTGTCTTGCACCACTACGCCTCCCCCGCCGCCACCGCCACCCCAAACTGCCAATCCTCTATCTGCCGCTCTTCTTCTTGTTCCTCCATCCGAGTGCTCGCCTTGCTCGCAAGATGATGCACATTGAGAACAAAATGTAACATGCGCTTTGTGTGATATGTAAAGTGTGTGGCTGCTACTGGATACGTAGTAGGTACCCCACACCACACATCCTATAAATATAGTGCAAAACAAATATTGTTGTAACACCATCATCGTCGCATCATATCACTGTGAGAGAGAGGCGCTCTCTGTTGCTGGGGCCGGAGGATGGTGCAGCAGCAGCAGCATAGCTGCTGCGACTTATCATGCCAAAAGACAAAAACAAAATTTATGGAATGGCGTAAATAAATTTTAAAGACCTGCATATCGCATATCAAAGTGAGGCGGGGGCGAGGGGATGGCTTACATGCCGGGCTGCTCAGTGCTCGCCTCTCTCCGCATAGAAAGCTCATTTTATTATCATCTTTTTGGTCGTACAAGCTATAAATATAAATAATAATAATAAATGCACAACAATATGTGAAAAATATATCTATACAGGCACCCTTTCTGCTCCTCCTTTGTACGACACAACTCGACTCGGCTCGACTCCGGGCAGAAGGCGGCGGAGGCGGCAGCGGCGGGAGGAGGACACTTTATCAGTCTTCCACACGGACGCCAAAGAGTGTTTTGTGCTGCAGCGGCAGCACCGGCAGATCCTTTCATACATTTTGCATGAAAAGTAAGTCGGTCTCGGAGTCTTACTAACGTTTCGTATTCACTGAACCCGAACCTCGATTGTGATTTGTACCGTTCATCAATTCACTCCTTCCGTCTTGCTTCCTCCTTCGTCTCTCTCTCGCTCCCCTGCTTCTCCCACCGGGAGTTGACGATGACGTAAGCCCCGGAATCCGGCGCCAAACGTCCTGAAAACAATTCGGATCGCTATCGGGCGGTAATCATTTTTGAGTGTATCCAGCAAGAGTCGAGCATAATTCTGTTCTTTATCTGCGCGCCAGGGCAGGCGCGACGATAACGTGCACACAACGCATAGGGACTTAAGTAACGCCAAAACACAGAGGCGTAGCTGGGGGTTTGTAGAAGAAAGGGGCAGGGGTCTTATACCTGTCAATAAAATAATACTGACTAGGGTCAATCAATTGACACTCTTGAGTTATTATTGAAACTAAATGACGCACTAGAGGCAAATAAGTGACCCTAGTGAGTCAGAAAAGGGACGTCTCAGGGTAAAAAAATTGACTGCCTGTAAATTTATTCCTTAAAGTCTATAGGATCTCATCACACATGTGACACTCATATTTAAGATGGGGATAAGGAGTCTTAAAAAGTGATACCTCAAATTCACAAAAAGCCTTAAAAATAACAACCGGGCTAAAAAACTTGGCTGCCTTAACTCTCAAAAGTGTCAAAAAACTGACATTCAAAAGTGTCAGAAAAGTGGCATTCCAAAGCCCTAGAGTCTTAATAATTACTTCAAGAAATTAACGACCCAGGGTCTAAAACCAAAGGCCCTTCAGACCGAGATCTGCTCCCCCTTGATTACGCTTCTGACCAGAACACAGAGCCGAGACGTTTTAAAATGAGGAAAAACAATAATACCAACAGCCAAATGTATTCAGTTTAGTCACTCTGTGTGTTTGCCTGCTTCTCTTTATCTACATCTTTGCCCGCTCGCCTCCATATGAGACCCGTACGAGCGCACTCTCTCGCACAAAAATGAATGTAATTTTTTAATCTATTACTTTGATCTGAGAAAAAATGTTCCACTTAAAATTTTATCTAACACAGACGTCCATAAGTCGACATTATACAGATTAGCTCCAGTAATTCCACTCGTGGATTTGCCCGCGCAGCCTTCTCGGGTGACCGTCTCGGATTACAGTGGGACTGGGACGCCCACAAGCGAGAATTAGCAGGCAAACAAGGAGCCTCCGCCTTTTTAATTTCCTGCTCCAGCGATATTTCATGATGAATCAAGATGTCAAAGTGTACGTCCGAAGATTATTTATAAACCCTTTCGCTGCTCCTAAACTCCTAAGCAATATATACCTATATTGTGTAAGAAAATTGATGAAAAATTATCCGGCATTTCCTCGATGCTGAGCCGCTTTCTAGCACCAGCACCAGCACCGAGACGTTGCCGTAAATCCAAGTGACATCAAAAAGTGCACGAACGAGATTTTTTGCCATAAATCAACGTGAAAACGAAAGGCAGTTGTCCTGGGTGGGAGAGGAGTCGAGCTCGGCTACAAATCCATCCATCATAAAAAATTATTGTTGGGGGCCGGGGAGGGAGGCTGGGGCGTGAGTCGTTATGTTGGAGGACGACAGACCACCATCAAGAAAAATAATGTGAAAGGAGTAAAATCGGGGAAATGAGTAAATGGAATTTATAGATTTGTTGCGGATAAGAACCTGAAATGACTAACATCGTTTTAATGTCTTTTTCTGTCGGTCTCCGTGCTCGGCAGGCGCAGCTTCACCGCCCGTTTTGCATCTCTCCGGAGCCGCTACATTGTTTCAAGGCATGCATTGTCGTAGCTGGGCTGTGATTGAGTGTGTGAAGGAAGGAGAAAAAAGCTCGGAATATTAGAAAGACTGCGAAACAAGGCAACAGGAAAAACTTTTAATAGCATTTCTGTGAAGGAATTTTTCATCCGGAAATTAATCTTGTTCATATCGTCTTGAAACGGCCCTACTTTGTGTTGGCCATCATGTGGGGAGGTTTGTGATTTAAACAGGGTTTTTCATGAGGTTCTGAGTTTGTGTGTGGAAAGTGGGCTTTTCTATTTTTGGGCAAAAAAATAATTTTTTTCTTAAACTAAAAAATTTTGTTCCATACCTAAGACAAGAGAAAAAGTCTCAAAGGTGGAGAGAATTTTGAAGGAAATTCTAGAGAAATTAGTCTATCAGATTTTAGGAAATAAAGGAAAAATTCTGGGGACATTTTTATAAATCTAGAGAAAGACAACTTCGATTGGGCCTTTACTGACATGGAAGTGAGGAAGTGAGGATCCAGGGAAAGAGATCCCTTGGTTTGGAAGCCTACATATCCGATAGCCTAGCCTTGGCTTTGAAAACATCAAGACTGATATTTTTATTGAATCCTGGATTATTTTCTAAAAACTACTTTTTGAACTGTTTTGGGACTCATAAATTTCACATCTTGAAGAAGATATCACTTTCATTAGAGCGATGCGGAGAAAAAAGCTTTTCGAGAGGTTGAAGAGGTACTGCAATTTCTAGTGGAAAAGGGCAATAATTCGGTGGGATCTTCCCATGATGCAACTAGTGGTACTCCAGTGAGTAAAAGTTTTGATTCCTTGATAGAGATTGATGATGATGAGGTTTTTCTCCATTGAAATTTGATTTAATCTGAACCGAAAAAGATGGTTAAAAATAATCCTCTTTCCTTGAAAATATTATCCACTATAATAAAAATTGATATGATTGGAAATGGTGATCATAGAAAGGTTGTAGAGTTTTAAAAGAGTGAGAATATGGAATATTTGGAGCCCAACTTTTCCTTTCAAGACTTGTTTGTATGGATTTCTAGCCTTTTATAGGTTTTGTAGGGCCTTTTCATTGAGTTTTAATGAACAAAATTCTTGAACTATAGCCAAAGGAAGGAAAAGAAAGTTTTCTGGCTCGAAAAAGGTTGAGTTTCGAAGATAGTCCCAGGAGAGTGCTCAAATTTCAGACAGACCAAAATTAGCCGTAAGACGAGAAACAAAGTACAGCTGCCAATCAGGACGTCCCCCGGGAGCGGTAAAAATCAATTTCCCCTCAACCCGCTTCTAAATTCGCCTCCACTCACCCAAATATGCACTTCCCTGCGATCCATTCGTGAGATTGCCGTCGTGAGCCAATTCACCCTCCTCTGCAGTCACTGTCCCTCATTTGTCCCCTCTTGCGTTACAAAGCGATAGTTTAAAAGGAGATGAGATGGCAGTGATACAGCATGTCTTGCATTTCTCCGCTCCATTATCCTCTTCCACTGCTCATTTTGCGACCCTATACACTGGGGTTTGGATCTCCGCGTACCGGTAGCAAGTGGCGCAATTTGTCGTGCAAGTGGTCTTCACCCTCTCGGGAAGGCGCGAGCGCGATAAGTGGCACTGAGAAATAAAAGAGTTACAACGTGCGATAAAAGACAAAACTGCAGGTCTCGTGTGTGAGGGAGTGAGCGAGAGTGTGCGATGAAAGGAAGAGAATGCATTCAACAAAATTAATTCAATTTATCACTTAAGAGATCAGAAATTCCCTCGAACAACAAAGTTTATGTCGGGAGGCTCGGAAAGAGTCGAGAGCATGTGATATTGGTGCGGGTGATGTATCGAACGAGGAGCAGAGCAGCGAGAGCGGAGACGACAATGAGGAGGACGAGAAGACGAGGCACAGAATGTGTATTTTTGCGATAAGGAAATAAATATCATCGCTGCATTGTGCCTTCTTATGTGTGAGCGAGCCTGCTGGAGATGTACTGCACTTTGACATTGTGCGCACGGCAACAGAGAGCATTTCGGGGGAGACGGGAGAGAGAGCAAAGCCCGAGTGTATGACAAATGCAAGATAAAGTTCCACAGATTAAAGTTGAGTGCAGTTCGGAAGATAACAGCATGACTCAACCATTTGGTATCTGCTCCGTGTGTTGCTTCGCCTCCACATCCCTGCTCCTGCAATCTATAAAACACGTACATAATTCTAAAAACTTATCTCTCGCTGGTGCTGCTGCTGCTGTGCTCTGCACATAGCTGAAAAACAGAAAATGGGACGTTTTGTTTCTAAATAAAGCGTCGGAGTCGGGAGGCGAGAGACTAGACGGGTCGGGTCGCTTCTTGTACGTCCGTCAAATTTGTCGCTCGCACTGTTTGTGACCCCAGTGCTCGGTGCTCGGGAAGAGCATTTTGATGTATTTATTAAATATATTGTGTTCCCATGAATGGCTCTGTCTCTCGGCCAGGACATTTCGGATGAATGACACAAATGGTAGGACGCTAGACAGAGGAGATCTGTGCCACAATTTACGAACTGATAGAGTTGTCCGACCGCCTATGATGACTATTAATGTTGCTGTTCATGTGCAGCTATCGCAGTCGTAATGTTTCCTGCCCGTTTCCCGGATGGGATCGGATTTCTTTGTAACTTGCAGCCTTGTTTCATCAGGGCTTAGCGGGGGAGTCATAAATCGGTTTGAAGAGCGTTTTCAGTTATTTGGAAGCCTTAAAAATTTTTTTACTGATTGCTGAAGTTGCATTTTCAATTTT
The DNA here is from genome assembly GCA_963930915.1 of Forcipomyia taiwana. Classification (NCBI taxonomy): domain Eukaryota; kingdom Metazoa; phylum Arthropoda; class Insecta; order Diptera; family Ceratopogonidae; genus Forcipomyia; species Forcipomyia taiwana. The sequence goes on along the minus strand of CAWVOI010000099.1, from coordinate 5,310,244 downwards.
AGAGGCACTAACTTCAGCCCTAAAAGCTCAAGGTTGACAATTTGGCTCCAATGGTACACATTTAATTTATTAAGGACGTCTTCTTCGAACCATAGGAGCCTTGTTTCAGCCCTAGGTACAGCTTTTTCAGAACGTTGACTCCAGACCTTTGTATTTTAATGTCTTTTAGACAACTAGATTGATGTTTGAATAACTTTTTCAATGCCTTTCTTTGATTGAGTAGGTCCTAAAATTAAGAAATGACTGCAAATTTTTAGAAAAATTGGAGGATTCGGTGATTTTCATCTTGAAGGTGAAATATGAGACTCATCACAAAATTTACGGAAGCTCTTATAAAGATCAGAGAGACTTGAAGGTTTAAAAGGGCGGGAAATAAACACCACAAGCCTCTAGTTGGTGGTTCTCTGTAGCCAAGACCTACATAAAACCCGGTGCTCGCATGACACCCAGTCCTTCAGCCTTATCACCCGCGATATTCGAACAAAGGGAAGTAATTTTTACTGCCTTCAGCGAGTTCTTCGATAATCTCTTCTCGGAAGCCACCTCACGCCTGATTGGTCAGTCGACTCTATAAGATATCGTGCTATCGCCGGAAAAATGACGAACGGGTTTCAGAGTCAGATACTTGCGGTTCCGATTTAATGTCCAGTGCTCCAACGCCACTCTCCTCCATATCTTTACGAAGCTTTTAGCGGCATCGGCACTTTTCTATCGCAGATGATGTATTCAATATCCGCCCTCCATTATCTCTAATCACCGCAGATTTTTTTTATATATGACTAAGCGCTGTCTTATCGCTGTGAGACAATTTCAAATTATTGATGACTGCCAGATACATAATCTAGTCCATATATCGAGCGTATTTTTTGCCCGCAGTTTTTACTTTTTAGCAAAATGTCCATTAATCTTTGCGCGGCTCGACTCGACTCGACTCGACGTCTCTCCGCCGCAAAAGAGTCATCTCCGTGCGTCCGATGGGGAGATATTAAAAAGGCATAATTTGAATGGATTTCCATTAAAAAGTACGCATCGCTCGACTCGCCTTATCTGTGGTCCATTTCGGGCTATCAGCTTGATGGAGTCTTGTCTGAGTCTCGGTATCTCTATAAAATAATAATAACGACTCCAGTCTCCTGAGTCGAAGAGTTATAATTGAGGATTACAAACAAATCATACATGGCCATGCGGCTGCGGCCGCGGCTGAGATTTCTAATCTTTATTGATATTGCGTGGCTTGGCGTGGGTTCAACGGACACACAAAGTGATTGTGATTAAAAAAGGTCGAGCTGATGATGAGCAATAAAATGTCTTCTCTGACGGACTACAATGTCGTTTTAAGAGTCTGAGATAAGCTGGAAGCTAGAAGAAGTGCGTACCTGAAGAAGGTCATGGCGGGCTTTCGGGTGACTCGTCGTTTCCTGGAACGCGTGTGCTGCAGCGAGATCGTGGTGACTGGTGACTGGTGAGTGAGACAGTGGCGTAGGCAAGTGAGGGCTAGTTTGGGTGAGTAAGAAGAGGGGTATATTATTTTCAAAGCTTACTTAACCCATCGACTACCAATGAACTGCTGACAGCCCATGGACTTTTGGCTATTTAAATGCTTTTTAGTGGGATTTTCTATAAAACCCTTAAAAATTGGCCTTTTTATGTTAACTTTTACTTTAAACTTAGGATTCAATATATTTTAAATTGAATTTAAAATACCAAACCAAATAATAAAACCTTAAATTTTTGTTTGATTCTTTTACTGGGTGAAATACACAGAAAAAGAGGTAAGCAAAGCACATGGAGGTCTGGAGAAGCTAAAGAGCGAATTTTTGGTTTTTTTGAGCATAAATTCATCTTGTAATAAATTTCAATATCCTAGGAAACATGGAGACTAAAATGCTTGCATTCAAATAATATGTGAAAAATCGAGGTACAGTGAAGTCAGGGGACACCAGTTTCCAGGGAAATTGAAGAGCTCCACCACTGAAATAAGAGAGCGAAGGGTGAAAAATAGCGCAGAAATTGCCTCGAGAAATGAAATTGATGGAGGCATGATTATGGGAAAAATACGTGTTAAAATTCACACTTTGTTGGGAATATGCAGGCAATCACCACAATTCAATCACTAGAAGTCGGAGAAATATTCTCCGCGTCTCCTCCGTTCCCCTCGCGCTGCAGCATTGAGCCCATTTAATCACTCATCGAGGCGATTCTTTGTTATTTCGCTGTTATGTGCAGTCATGTTTTCTCACTTTTTACTACTTTTCGCTCACTTTATGGACTGCCTGCCACGCTGCCTTGCCATGACCAGTCTCTTTTGCCCATATTGCGACTTTGCCGTCTAGGTGAGCTGAGCGTGTCAGTTCAAAGGTCATCCTCAGATCTCGTGTTTTTGCATTTTTATATATTTTTTCTTATATTCCATTTCGTGCTGATTGCAATATGTGTGAATTTCTAAGAGCCCGTAAATAACAAAACTGAACCAATTTGTAGCAATTTGCACCGAGTCCCTCTCTCTCTGCCTCTCTCGGTCAGAACCTTCCCGCCAGAGGACCCAGGAGGGAAGTCCAGTGATGAGTCATGGGAGCAAACAACAATAAAATCTTACGAATAAACAAAAATATTTATTACTGCGGCTGGCGAGAGGAAAACGGCAAAATAACGTGAGGTCGAGTGTCGATATGCACTCGCTGTAGCTGAGCCTCACCTTTGCGGTGCACCACGATTGCTCGGCTATTAATTTGTGATAAGTTACGAGCCGTGAAACCGAGAAACAATTGCTAGATCCATGATTAATTTGGCAGTTCATGAATAATTATTTTCCCTCGCCTGCACTCGGGTTCTTTTGCTCGCGATTTCGTGCAAATTTCCATTTTCCAACATGGCTGTATATCGCTGCAATTCATCAAATGTGACACTGATTTGAACATGCATAATCTGGGGAGGAAAGACAAGAAAAGTGCTTTTACTTCCATTTCTCCCGTTCTCTCGAGCTCTCGACTTTCCTAAAAGGAATTCACGTGAAATCTGCGATCATTTATTTCTTCTTGTGTGAGTAAAAACGTACAAATGCAGAAAAATCACACAATTTAAACAATACAGAGGCAGGCGGCTAGCGAGCAGGCAAATCTGAGCTGGTATATACAGGAGACGTGCGAGATTACGGCATCTTTTCTCGGTACTTTGGCTGCAGCCTCGCATTCTGCAAGCGGATAAGTGTGAGTGGAGAGGAGAAAAACAAAATGAAGGAAAAAGTATCGGTGGATATCGCGATTTTGTCTCATTCTTCTCAATATCGCGAGTGGGTTTGCCACCTTTTTTCCCCACCACTTTCTCAAAAAATCTGCAAGTTCCAGAAATTTGAGGCTGAATTGGTGCAAAGAGGGCTCCGAAAGTTGGCAACCCCCGCGAGTAATGAGCGGAATCCTGGAACTATTTGCATGCAATGCATTAGCGGATTATCAATTCACGCCCACAGATTCAATTGAAGTGATGAAGGAGGAGGAAGAGAGGCAAGAGGCGAGAAGCAACTGTAATTTCGACGAGTAAGGAACGGAGCACAAAAGGGTTAAAGTGACTGGGAAAAAATGTTGATTGTGGAAATAGATAGTCACGGCATCAAGCGACGAACCCGGCTGTCGGGGGAGTGCCAATTTTTCAAACTTTTCCTTGCAAATCACGACCAGTCTTTGCGAGATTAAAACAACAAACTGCCTCGTAAAACTTAATGATCTCGTCTTGCCTATTCGGGACAACCTGCGGGCACTCGTTCACATTAGCCTCGACATGTGAGGTCCATCTAAATCGCTTAATTACAAGAATCGTGATCGAAAAGCATTTCCTCGGTGATGTCAAACAAAATCAATTGTTGTTCGCTCTTGTCTCTCTCTCTCGTTTAGCGAAATTGCTCGATGATTTGATGTTTCATAGATTGGGCAGGCTGGCAGCTGAGGGAAGCTTGTTTGGGGGATAATTCTTTGTGACGTTATTTTTCCTTGTTTTGAATAAGGTTTTTGGCTGTTCGGGACTTACAAGTAGCTTGAATGAACACAGCTGAGGTACAGAAAATAATCAGTCAATTTAAGGAATTCTTCTTTTTATACTTAATACCTTCAGGAATTTTAGAAAATTTTATAATTTACTGGCAGCTACATATTTGACCAGATAAAACTAAGGCTTAATTTAGAAAAGCCTCAGCGGATCTTAAACCAGTTTCTTGATTCTTAAAAGAACAGAAATGTCATTTATTTTGATATTTGAACAGACTTGCCTTTTTTTAAGGCTTGAGTTTTAATTTATGGTATTTAATGATGTTGTAGAATTAATTGAAAAATTGACTCTAATTCCAAATATTGAGAAATTACTATTCTGAAAAATTGTGGTATCTTGAAGTTGTGAGACATTACGAGCTCAATATAAATTTTTTAAAATTCGCAGGCGGCTTAAATAGTTTTGACTCACAATTTTAATGTTGTTATGAAACAATTTCCCCCACAAAGTTTTTAGAAAACTGAAAATTCTAAGATTTTAAGAGAGTAAATAAAGTAAGTTGGCCTCTAAATAATATTTGAAAATCTTTTTGTATCATAAATTGTCAAAAAAATAGCTTGATTTCTTTGAGCTTCAACAGCTATCTGGCAGGTCAAGAAAACAGACACACAGACAAGCAAAAAAAGGGGCACTAATGCAACTCAAGCGTCCCCGCGACAGTCTGCCCAAGGCATCGGGACGGTCTGGCCCAGCTAAATCGTATTAGATAGAACAGGACATTTTCATTTGTTTCCAAACACACTCCGCATTGTGTCCTACCTCCGCGATACTGCAAGCTTTCAATAACAATTTTCATGAGCCTGCACCGATGATGGCGCCAGAGCAGAGTGCATCAAGTGAAATAGAAAACGGGAGCTCCAATATGTGCATGTATACAGTAGAAGAGGTGTTCATTTTTGTTCGCAGTTGTTGATGCGTAAATTAAAAAAGAATCTGGCGCGATAACTTTTTCGCATGAGGCGCACTCGCGCAGAGAAAAGAGCGAGAGTTGGGGCTGCACGCGGTCATAATTGCGCCTCGTAGCGCACATTCGAGAGTGTGCCGTTGTCTTATCGGGTCCATTAAGAGTCGTGAGTTTAGACGACGGACGAATTCAACATGTGTAAAGAGGAGATGTACGTGTGGACATGGAGGATGGGAGTCATGAGGAAAGTTGCTCCTATCTCGGTGGTAGACGCGTCGCTCGGTGCTCCTTATCAGGCATATTCTGTACATTAAATTTTATCAAACTATAATTTATTATGAAACAAATGTATCTGCCTCTTGCTGTCCTTAATCGCGGCTTAAAGAATTTTATTAATAATATTCATTTATTACTCGCGGTTGTTTTCGCCACAATTGACTCTTGTTGGACTGCTGGGGCTTTTTGTGGCTTAAATTTTTGCTCATTTACCTTTTAGACTCAGAACTGGGACCCAACTTCTTATTATGCCAGAGAAGGCCATCGAAATCAATGAGCTTAGAGAAAGATAAGGAAGCTATTTCAAAAATATCTCTTGAAATTGTTTTTGTTCTGAGACCCTGAACTAAACTTAATTTTTATTTTAATCAGAGAAAGTGTCAGAAGACTTTAAGGCCTAAGATAAACTTTCTCGGATTCGAAACTCAGAAAAACTGCCTTAGAAGGAGAGTTTCCCTTGAGTTTGAGACTTAAAAATACCTTCACACCACAATTTTTTAAGTCCTCAAAAGTAAAAGTTTTTCTTGAAAACTATAAAGAAGTAGGTCTGTGAAGAAGGTTCCGTCTTCATTCTACAGGAAACTCGAACATAAATCAAGCTACCGAGGGTTAAAAGCCGTGTTTCCGTCCGTCTGACGTGACGTCAGCTGTTGGCACTTAATCGGTTTTTATTAATACTTCGACTGACATTATCATCAAATTCCTCATAACTTTTTAACAGCTTTTTGTATTTACGAGAACTCCACATGCAGGCACGACTCCGAGGTCCCCAACTGCATGCAGCTCACACGTACGGGCCAAGTCAATCGTGATTGGCCAAATGGCTGAAAAATGATTGTGTTGTATTGTGGCTTTAAATAAGTTGATAAATAAATGGCGCCGCCCAGTATCTTATTTTCTCGTATTAAAATGTATGAATATATAATGTGTGATACGCAGAACGCAGCGAGGCAACACCTTTGCGACGAGTGATAAAGTGTGTCGAGACTCGAAACTCGTTATCGGGGATTTTTATCAGGAGCGACGTCGCGTCGTGTGTGTGTGGAGGAAAGAGAGACAGATTAGCGACGAGAACGAAAATGGTGGCGAGTCCAGCGTCAAATTGCTCACCCCGGCATTGAGTCCCACAGGTGATTTATCTGCTCGCGAACAATGAGTCACTCATGCACAAAATATGCAAATTTATCGCGCCTTCCCGGGCGGCCAATTTGGTGGTTATTTTTCTAAATTCCGCTGCGACCATCGGAGCCCGATATAATTAGTGGAAATGGCCCAATTCGGTAATTAGATAGCCATCGGAATCGGTGCTGCACGGAAGGCGGCCGAGTACGAAATTGAAAAGGCAGTTTATTGCTTCTCGTTTTTCCCGGGGCCCGGCTTTGGCGTTCTTGCGTTCGCCGTCCTGTGGCAAGTCAATTTGCATTTAGAATGATGACGGAACGGCATTGGACTACTCTGGCTGCAACAAAAGACGTGTTTTATAACAGTTGCAATCACATAATTTGATTTTTTGCGCTCCAAAGTCCGACTTGCAAGCCTAATAGGAAATGTCCAGCGCAAGTCGGAACGTATAAGAGAGTGAGAGAAAGAGGCTTAAACAATTTGTAGTCCATGTCACCTTTCGGTTCATTTTATAAAGAGCTAGAGATTTGTTAAATTTGATCAGATAAAAGTTTATTTAGAAATGTTTGTTTTTTCGATTCCCTTTGTGCCTCTGCACATCGCACATCGACGTCTCTTGCTTGCAATGGAGCTTTTTGCCGGCCCAAAAGAATAAATAGTAGTCGTTGCATGTACTCGATATGTCTTTTATGCCGTGCAGCAAACAAGTCAAATGGAGACTTTTTAAAACACACACTCACATGGCTAGGCGTAGGTCTCCATTATTGGGTAGCCAGAGCCATCGAAGGATATGTCGACGGTAGCAGCATAAGTCTATTGTTTTTCCACTTGCATTCAGATTGGATTGGATTGGATCGGGATAAGGGGGAACTGGCGTGTACGTGGAGGCTTGTTTGCCTTCTAATTTGCTTGTGCTCTTTAAAATATGATCTTCTATGACTCAATTTGGAAATTGGAGAATGGAGGAGGAAATGGAGAAGAGCTTGGTCATGGGGAACGGAGATGGTAGCCAGATTTGGGGTGAATTTTCTCCGTAATTTGACTCAGTAGGTGGAAAAACGGTATTGGAATGAGCCGTCGGAAATTCGTGAGAATGAGTCTGAAAATACTCGCGGCTAGAATTTGTATGGACAACCAAGTTCTAGAACCTCCAAGATGACTATTTGAAAGTTTTAATATTAAAAAATTTAGAAATTCAAAAATCGTACAATTTTGGTATGGGAGAAAATTTACCCTGCCTTAATCTATTTGTTATATCTCCCAATTAACAGAGAGTTGGTAATTTTTTAAAATCTTCTTCTTCAAACAAAATCATCAAATTTAAAGTTTCTCAAAATTTAGTTTCAGAGATATTAAAAAAGGAATAGATAGGTTCATATTTCAATATTTGTAAAATTATTCTGAAAACTGTTTTTTTGCCCATCAATTGACTTGAAATTTTTTACAAATTTTATAATTCTTTTAATCTCTGAAATTGGACATGTGGTTGGCAGGAAAAAACTTAAGGGGTGTGAGTGATCTATATGGTGGCCATATTGGATTTTTAGAAAACTTAAAACTTAATTCATTTTCGTTTTGAAAATTTAGAAAACCTTCAAGTTTTCACAAAAATCGGAGAAAATTGCCTCTAGGAATTCTCTCTATGGACCCAGGCCAGAGTTTTACCCATAAATGTGAAACTGTATGAACTAATTTTCCACCTCAAAAAGAGGTTGAGGTTTCGCGTAAAAGTTGTCTCACTTGCGAGGCAATTTACGGTCCCAGGCGAAGGAAGAGCCGCATGAAATAATTAACAGCAGTTCCAGTAACTCACGGAGCGGTGCGGTGCAGCGAAAGAAAGCTATATTGCACTCGCAGGGGTAATAATGATGGCCGCTACCTCATTCTGCTAATGAAGTCATTTAAAATCATTATTTCCTTCTTAATTTGCTTCGGTCTCCGCTGTCCATCGCCTGCCCTGCCCCGAGAGAGAGAGAGCGAGCTGCCCGCCAGCATACATTTTAAATTGTTTTGTTGTGTTTGCTTCTATTTTCGCATGTTGAGGATTTCCGTTTAATTTCTTGTCGTCTTGTTCTGCGGCTTTTACATTAAATTTAAACAATTGCTTTTTGTGCATTCCATTGTTTTGCTGCCAATGTGTATGTTTTTGATAAGAAATACTACACTTGAGGAGGTATTTTATTCGATTATGGAAATCGGGTGACATAACCTGTCCCGATGTTTATGATCGTATGCAAATTCGTGCGGGTCCTTTATGATCCGCCCTCACGAAGGGGCCGGCCGCCGGCGTCTTGCCGCGGATCGCCTCCTAATTCCCCCGATAAAATGTAATTTCCGAGCATTAATGCAAATTGAACGCCCATTTCCCCCACCCAAGCCTCCATCGCCGTTCCGTCTCGCGTCGCATCGCACTTATCAGTTTTCCAGCTTTGGATACTCAACTGAGCAAATGCAGCTCATCTCATCATTCCATAATAATGTGATATAATATTATTACTGCGCGCTGCCAGAGCTCTGGCAAGCCGCTACGGAGGCTCGATATGGCAGTGCCATTATTATAATCCAAATAGTAGCAATGGTAAGGCAGCATGGAGAACTCGAAGTGGGAGCGAGGCGAGAGATAAGAAGAGACCGAGCGAAGAGATGATGAAAAGTGTATGAAGATGGGAAGGGAAATGCATTATATTATTTTAAATATCATTTTCTTCTGTGACATTTTATTATTTTCTATTTCCTTAATCTAAACACTGCGATGAGCGCAGTCTGCACCCGACCCGGTTCGCCCCGACGATAAACGACGAGTCCATATTTGAGGAGCTTAGCAAATTCCAATAAACTCGTGTATTTTACTCGGGAAAATTAAATTCGGCTGGGGATGGAACCAATTTATTTCCGGGCTCGGCTCATACCTGGATGCAATTTTCTTTTATGGAACGGGAGTTTGGTTATTGGATGGCACTTTCGGGCTTCCGGCGCTCCGAGAGCTCCGATAAATTCAGGCGCTCGTCGAAATCTTCTGTCGTCATCGAGAACTATCCCGTCATCCGGGCATTGACTGCCTCGTCCTCCCGCATTCAGATTCCGGCCCCATTATTTTTTTCGCTGGAGAGCGATTTGAAGCTTTCTCGGGGAAACGTCACGTGAAATTTACTGAATTTCAAAAAATCTTTTCTGAAGCTGAGGCACTGCCATTTCTTAGACATAGAAATTTATCTTAGTTTCTCTTAAATTTTTATGAAGACCCTCTATTTCAACTAAATTGGACCCCTTCAGAGCCTTAACATAGTTGCGCAAGTAAGCACTTTGAGGAATTTAGATAAAAGAGAATGGGCTTTCAAGGCTCTGTTCTGAGGGGAAGGGGGTCTGCTAAGTCAGGAACAAGTGTATGGGACACAAAATTTCAGAAAAGGGTGGAGGTCTACATTTTCGATTTTTAAAGTGATGTAGTATTTAAAAGTGGCCTCCAAAAACTAGAATGTGCCCTCCAGAACTTGTGTTTTAAGCTATTTTTTCAAAAAATGAACCTTTCCGGCGCTTAAAGGATTCAAAGACTGTTAAGTTCAAGGACCCAATTCTAAAAATCTTTTGAAAAAAATTAATTCTGCTATAAGGAACCAATCTTTCACGAAGAGAGGATTCAGACAGACAAAACAGCCCCAAGCAGCGGTTTTCACGAGGTCTCGTCCCTACAAATGTCTGCTAAAAATGCCTTATCTCGTCCCAATCCGCCTAATCAGCCGGTCCGATCAAAGCTGAGGTAGTTTCCATCATCAGCCAACAACACGACAGGAGCGAGATTAGAGGGAAGGGTGGGTGCGGGGCTGTGTGACGTACGGGCCGTCCGTCTATGCCAAAAAGCAATCAATAAAGTTGATCGTATCGCAGTCGTCTGCCCCCTTAACGTTGATGTTGGTCGATATGTACATATTTCGGCATTTTCTCTCTCTCATATCACTCGGATGGTGGTGGCTTTGCTTTTCGGCACTACTGGAGTCCCGATAACATGTGTGGCACCTTTGAACCGCGTGCACGACAGAGCTGCCAAAACGTGGAGTGGAGTGGCACGGACATAGAAAGCCGTACACAACACAAAATGATGGATAGGAAGATAGCGAATGGTGGCAGGCAGCACGGAATGCGGAGGACGTGGATGGCAACCCCATGGATGTGGATAAAAAGCGATATAGTTCGTTATCAGCGAAAACCATTCTGTTGCCAGGCGATTATCGGGTCGGGAGATCTGAGCTGGCATCAGTCGGGGTGGAAAAGCGCGGTGTGTTGGCACAACAATGCTGGAACTTGCGAGCGTCGACGATGGCTGCGATGAAAATGGAAATTTTATTCACGCTCGGTCTCGTTATCAGCTGGAAAACATGCTCACTTATCATATAATGCGAAAATTAATTTTGTGCGAGTCGAGTTGCGACTTTCGAGGCAAGCTCTGCTGGTGCTGGCGCGAAACACCTTTCAATTTAATTTCATTTGCGGGCTACAGGTTGCCACGCATTTGTTTGGCACCCTGGGGGTCTTAAGTTTCCGAGCCCCGGTATTAAGAGTAGCAGGCCGTCACGCGTCGGTGAAGTCCCAAGTACCATGAGAAGACGTCTCACTGCTTAGCTCAAGGTTTTACCTGGTTGGGATTCCGTTTACTCGTGTGGTTTTTCCCTAAAGAATGTTATAATCAAGCAAAAGCTGGATTTTAGTCCATTTTGAATTCTAAAATATTGATTTTTTTGGGGTGTCTAGTTCCGTCCTCTAGCGTGATAGAGGTCCTACGTGATAGAGGTCTTTTGGACCAACCATACCATAATTTTAAAAACACCTCTATGGGAGGGGGTCTAAGAAACCTATGGCGTTATAAACTTACGACACTTTTAAAAATCGCTGCTATCTAATTCTTCTGGTTCTTAAGTTAGAAAGTTTCAGATAGAGAAATAGACTGACAAACAGACAAGGTCACCACAATAGTGAATTTTTTTCCGAAAATGTTGGAAAATGCACTAAAATTGTCGCGAAAATTCGGGCGATATTTTAAACTGAAGTTTTAGGATATTTTCATTTCATTTTTAATCTGCAAAAAAATTCACGGAACAGAAACTTCCGGACCCCAAACCATGGGCGCTCCATTCAATATGTGATAGTTTTTAATCGCACATCAGCATCAGCTTCATCATCATCATCTGTGAATCATAATGCAATTTACAGAACATATGCGTTACGGTCGTGTGGAAGTGGTTTTCGCATGTAACTTTGCACGGCTGTCACGTTGCTGTTTATACAAATGTTCATTAAAAACGCAAAATAGTCCAATAATAAGCCGTGTTGATCGGAGCTGGTGATAAACCACTTAGCTCGCCACCACCATCGTGTGCTTCGGCGGGTTTAGCATATTATTGGAATGCAATGGTGCTGCAGCCGCTGCCTTAGTTGATAGTTTCACACACTCGTTGCTCACCTTTTTCAACGTTTTTGATTTGCGATAGGCTCTGGCGATGGAGCGTGTTCGTGTATGGGTGCCGGGACAGAGGTGGGGGGAGCCTTGGAGTAGAAGAGGGAGGGGCTAAGGTTGTAGTTGGTGACGGTCACTTGAAGAAAGTTGATTTTCTTGAATTTAGGATTTTTAGCCGTAGCCGTCTCAAGGTCACTTTTTGAACTTAAATTTTGACATTTATTTGTTAGTCAAAGACGAGGCAAAAACTCTCTAAAATGTCTCTTAAGAAGGTTCCATTGTAGCCTAAAGCCCTATTTTTAAAGCCCAAAGACAGCGTAATTTTAGAATCCTGCTTTCAGGAAATGTTTGAAATTTTGCCTTCTTCCAAAGCCTTCAGAGCTCCAAATAGGTCTTTTAAAGAAACATTCTCCATTCCAACCTTGTTGAGGGAAAAATCAAGGAAAATGTAGGCCCTCCTCCCAAGCTCCGTCCCTGATCTTATATTTTCCATTTATGTGATCTGTGCGATTTTTTGTCATTTGCTTATTCTGCCTGAAGATTGCATAAATAATAAGCCTGCCTGTACGGCTTCAATTCAATTTATATACTCGCACATCGCAATCTCCTCAGCTTCTTCATACTGCCAGTTTGTCTGCAATTCAATGAGAATGCATTTATGGCGATGATCTAAATATATGTGCATAAGCGCAGACCTCAAATTGAAGAGCGCGACAATCGTGCGTGTTTTTATTCACATCACCGAGACTCTGGATCTCGCTTTGTCGGCGCGTTCTCTTTTCTTTTTCAGCCATCACTTGTGGTAGTGAGTCACAAGCACAAATTGATGAGATAAGGGGCGCAGCAGCGAGTCCTTCCGCGGGACCCGGCAGCCTCTCTTTTTCTCTCTCTCGCCGCATAATAAACATAAATTTACGTTATCCGGCGTCGAGTCTGAAACAAAGTAACTCGACTGGAATTTTATCATCGGAGCCGCCATTCATCGCGATAACCGGCCCCGTCGCTGCGGATCGATTTTAAGAGAGAGAGCTGCTTTGACCACTGCTGACGACAGCACGGACAAAGAACCGAAAATTTGTCATCAAACACAAACAAATTATCACCGTCGTGAGCTGAGTGGGCCCCGGGATGCGCTGGAGGGGGCCGCAGGGTTTCGGGCGCTGTAGAAAAATATGTTGTAATAATATTTGACATAATGATAAGACAAACAAATTCGAATATGTGTAATATTGTACCCAGGAGTAGCAGCACCATGCCTATCACATGCAATAATCAGTAATGTAACAAGAGCAACTAACAAAGTTGCGCCACCGACAGCCAACTTGCCTCCATTTCATTGTTTTGCCGCTTCTACGTTATATTTGTTCATCATTTAATAACCATGAGACGCTTAATTTTTCACATATTTCAACTGTGACTGCGGTCTAATTTCCCAAAATATCAGATTTTCACTAATGTGTTTGCCGGAGCTCTAATGTGGGGCCGTGTTTGAACAAGGGTTGGCCCAAGGAGAGGCATAAGGAGAGGGTTTCAGTGACCTTTTGAGCTACCAATAAATCCGGTTGGAACTGGAACGTCTCCAGTTTGAGTTTTTTGGGCTACGTGAGATTTGAAAATTTCCTGCCTACATCCGATGCTTGTTATGTTGTATGCACACGGGCATAAAAATAGAATTATAGTATTATAGTTTCTAAGCTTTTTGACGAGATGACAAAAATTGGCGTAAACCCAGAAATGTTTACTTCTGAATAAAAATTTAGAATTCCTATCAAATATTTTTTAATCCTTTTTTTAAAGAAAAACTAAATTAAACAGCCCAAAGATCTTCTTTTAGATATGAAATTAAAATCCATCTCCATCGTAATTTAGTGAAAAAAATTTCTCTGATTGCTATTCTGAAATGGTGACTTTTCTGATTTCATGTAACCAAACAAATGAAAGAGTCTTAAGAGATAAAGTAAAACAACTAGAATTCATCTCGATATTGTTTTTTAAAACGCTCTGCTCCATTTTAACGCTTTTTTCAAATAAAAATTTTTTTAGCAAAAATAACGCCTTTTAAAATTTTTGGGAAACTACTAATTGTAGCCCAAAGATCAAGATTGCTTTTGTTAATTTTAAAACAATGTTTTAAAGCCTATTAAACCGCAAAAAAATCCTCCTGCTGTTTCAAAAACTATTATGGGCTGAGTAGCCAACAACATTTTAGGAGACGAGATAGACGAATCTGTGAATAATGTGAACGAACCTTAAAGATTAACTTTCGTAAAAAAAAAGCAGTTTTGAAAAAATAAAATGGCGTAAAAAACTGACCGATAAAAACCACCCTAGAAAGTGCAACCTTGGAGGCGTCTGGCAGTGAGTTGTGACGTCCGCTCGGCCGAAACACGGAACTCGGGGCCTCTGGCAGAAAAAGCCGGGACAAAAAGCCGCTGCACACCTCGCAGACGCTCTCATTATGCACATAAAAAGTCTATTCTTGAACCAGTCGACGCAGCAGGGCGACTTGGAACGAGCGAGCATCGAGCACACGAATATTCAGCATACACGAAAAATAGCGTGTTATCAATAAATAAGATCTAATCTGAATGGAACATCTTGCGCGCCTTTGTTAGCATGCTACGGGCCAGCACATTTCCTTATCTATTTAATCATTAAGAGTGCCTGGCTCTACTACTTTTAATCGCACACAACCGTTCTCAGCGCGGCCCACAGACCCGTACACCGAACACGTTATCTATCTTACTCGCCATGAATGAGTGTGTCTCGTGTGTGCGTTTTATTTCGTGTATGTTGAGACTTAGAACAAAGTCTCTTGTGCAGCCGACGGTCGAGTCGGCAGTCTGCGTTTGGCCGTGCATGTGTAAAAGTCGTACAACTGTGTTTCGTAAATATTCGAGTCATTATCGCGCCGAAACTCCGCCACCGGAGCGCTCACTTTATCACTGAATTGCGAAAATCCCGCGCAATTGGGTTCCGAAAAAAGTTCGCGGAAAAAAGCAACAAAAAATGATGAAAATTGGTGAGTTAGCAGGAAAATCGAATCTCGCAACTATAAATTATTGTGTTATCACTAGAATTTAATCGCAGTATAGTATCAAAAGAATATTTTAAAAAATGCACTTTGCATCAGCGTAATTCATTTACATGCCCGCGTACACGCACGCTCACGTACACGGCACAGACATACGGTGTTGTTGAATGCATGCCAAATAGTGATGGTGCATTTTTTGCGCGATTTTCGACTCCCAACGAGCCATTTGTTGGTTATCAAAATCGTAACAAAATAAATAAAAATACATGCATTCGTAAATATTTGAACTGAATGCGGTGCAGCAGCAGTCCATAGAAATTTATGGCACTTGATGCGGGGTCAATCAATGCGTTCGTTTTTTCTAGCTCACTGACGAGGCCGGCGAGCTATACTGAGCTCATCACGTGAGTGGGCTCGTGGAAAAACGAGCAATGAGGCGAGATTGCACATTGGCGGGGCGCAATAAAGTTTAATATTGACTCTTGGATTTTATTGTTTTCGCTCGGAAAGAGTTATCTGCAACTGAGCAGGTTTGGAGTAATAATGCGCTTTTCCCAGGACCAGTGAACAGGTGGTGTGATTTTTTCAGAGTGACATTGAGTTCCCTGACCTCAAGAAAGTAGCATTTGTCGTAAAATAAGGATATGAGGATGATTCTCGTCACTCTCAGAGCTCAAGTAGGTGGTGCCCTCTACCAACCAAGTTTTTGTCTTTTGGCTGTTTGGCGCCTTCGTACAAACCGTTAGCCCTCCCTCCTTCCTGATGGGTCCCCTTCGATTGAAATCCAATTGGCCTTTTAACGACAGCCTAGAGGAGTTGAGAAGAACTAGCCGAGAATCAAGAAGAGGTTCTTTGGCCTCAAACTCATGACCTTGCAGGTCAGCATATATGTTTTAGCTCAGCTTCTTGAACGTTTTCTGCTTTTTGTCTGCTCAATTTCAAGCTATGTTTGGTCTATGTAGTAACAGGGGTCTGAGGTCTAAGCCTAAGATATAAACAGGACGGAATAAAAGAAAAAAAGTCCAGTTTCTTCTCTTAGAAGCTTAAAAGCCTCAAAAAGGCTCCTTCAGCGCTAAAACATGTGACTGAGAATGACAATACCCGCCACAAACGCCCATATCTCATTCTTCACGGTTCAGAAAGCTAGAAAGCCGGCTCCTTCATTGCCGTTAATTCGAAAGCCCCTAATCTCTCGTGCGATCCATCAAAACGGTAACATCATCCAGAGGAGCCCAAACAAAATTATCACGAGTACACAAACTATTTCGCCCGTCACCGAGCCCAAGTTTCGCAAGTTTCGATGGACTTTACAGAGGCATCAGGCAGCACAACAACGCCAAGTGGCACGATATCAGCGGTAACGGGCCAGGCAACGCCAACGAGGCGCAGCCAAAGCATGGGAGATTTTAAAACAACGAAAATGCTGGCTCTGGTGTGTATTTTAATTTTCAAGATAACATTTTCCTCTCCAGCCGGAGCTCGCCTTGCCTGCTTGCTTGCGCCTATATGCTCCATCATAAGTTCCACATGTTGGCGCAAATAACGTGTGCTATGTGTGTGTTTAATATTATTTTATAATTCCCTACCCTTAGCGTGTAAATTTTGATAAGAAAACGATAAGAATCAAATAGGGTGGTAGTGCTTTTAAAAACATTTTACGTCGTCGTGCGGCAGCTCGAAGTCGGGCCGGAGCTCTAGCAAACAACACAACACACCACATGTAGTTTCGGAGGTTGTTTGGCAGCGAAGAAGTGGTGCGAGTAGTGAGCTGGTGCGGGAGATACGGAGAAGGGGGGTGGGGAGAGGTGTCTAAATGAGGCAACAAATATGCTGCCGCGCGCGTATCGATCTGCCCGCAGTCGAAGCATAATGAAGAGGAGGCGCTGCCAATTCGCTTCCTTCGCTCCGAGGCGCAGTCTGGCAATTTTGTAATTTGGAGCTAATTTAATTTTCGTCCAATTTTGGTGCATTTTCCAGCACTTGAGAAAAGTGCTGACGATTTTGTCTACCAAATGGTCTGTATATCTGAATGAAGACCACTAACTTGGGTGGCCTTACTGCTGAGAGATACTGAAGGAGACTCACCTATCCCAAAAATTTTAGAAAACAATTGTAGGGGTCAAGTATTTGGCAATTTTAAAAATTGTGGTTTCCTTCCATTTTTTCGGACATTGACATTTCTTGTAAAAATGTTTCCCAACAGATAACTTGAACCCCCACTGGCTACCTACTGGCTACTGGCTACCTACAACCGCCACTGAAAAGAATCACCTCTCAAAGTTTTTTTTAGAACTGTTCTTGAAAATAGTCCTGTAAAATTACAAAAGTAGACACTTTCGCTAAAATTGAGGCGTAGAGAATCGCATACTAGAGGAGGAACGAAAATTAAGCAAATCTCGCAATCGTAGAATTTAAGGCTTTTCCTCTCGATTTTGAGGGAATTTCAGACGTTTTGCTTCTGTTCTCCTTCTAGAAATAAGACTCTATTAAAAAAAGCCAGAATTAGCCTAATTTTATTTTTTCTCTTTCTCTTTCCAGGTAAGTGTGTCCGAGGAGGCTCCCTTCCACGAAGCCCCCCATGTCTGGTCGACGAGATTGCATCACTCGGTGTAAGCCACGTGCTCGGCTGCCAGCCGCGGATCTGCATTTTTCATAACCAGCTAATTTATCGCACATGCTGCCGCAGATTATGCGGGCTCTTATTTATGTCTCCATGTATGTACATTCTGACCTCGCATTTTTCGCAACGTGCAGCCACCTCTTGGCATCCGCAGAACTATTTTAATGATGGTGATAAGAAATTTATGCTGTAAATTTGATAAAAAGTGGCGATACGAGAGCGGGGCCTTCGTCTGGCGGAAACAATACCCCCATTCGCTGGTGTGTGCCGGGGCGACATTAGCTCGAAGAGAGAGAGAGTGAGCTAGCGAGGCACGAAAAAATTGTGAACGCACGCAAAATGATAAATTGAAGGATTTGAATACATCAGAGTGTGTGCCCTCTTATCGGGGAGTTCGGGCGCGTATGTACGCCGAACCGAGCCTATTTTTTAGATGGCTTATCGACATGATTAATTACATTATTCGAGCGGCGAATATGCACACGGCGACTGTTTATCGCACGGGTAGATAAGAGATTCTATCTCTTACAGCGCAGCGACTGCGAACGCTAGAAGATAGATTGCTCACGTAAACGTGTGTAACCGAGCTGCTCGATGGTGGGGCGGCTGTCTAATCAATTGTCAAGTTTACGTGGACTATCGTAAAGTGGGAGATAAATTTGTAGGAGCTATCTCCTCTCTCACTGCAGTACAAGGCCGTATTCTGGATTGCGGGCACTGATAAGCGCGTTATTTCCAGTCGATGCTCCAGTTATCTTCTGCGTCGTTCTGGGAATTTCTGGCCATCACTGGCCGATAGCGGGTCCGGTGAGTAAAGGGTGGAGGACAGGGGTTCCGGCTCGTCATGGGGGAGCGTGATTTAGTGGCCAATGATTCATCTGGAGAAGCAGAGAGGGGATGAGATTTTCACTCACGTTGACATATTTTGGGTTGCTTTTTGTTAGACTACCATGGATGCTGAGACAGACTTTGGATGTACGATTATTCCAATCACAGGGAAATTTCTTTTTCTGAGAGTTTAGTCATTTTTACTTAAAATTTATTTAAAAATAAAATCGATTCAAAATTCTGAATCTAGATGAACCGGGCTGATTTTGGTATTGACACTCAGCGAAATAATTAAAGAGGTACCATGATTTATAGATTTTATTTATTTTTAACGTGTTTTTGAAAAAAAACAGGCCTACGTTTTGTTGCTTAAGTATGAAGATTATGTCTGAATTTAAGCTTATTTTCGATTTTTTAAATAAACATTTTCAAATTTTCTAAAAACCGTTATTTTGTTGGTTATATTAACTCGGATTTCCCTCGCATTCTGAAGCAAAAACACTCTCTGGTAGTTTGGGCTTTAAAATAAGAGAAGTCCTCATACCAAAAAAGGTCCTTAAAAGTAAGTTCCAAAATGAAAACCTGATTTTTCTCACGAGACAAATCCAGTTCCCAGAGAAGCAAATGCCAAGGTCCCCGAGTATTGACTCGAGCACTTCTCACCTCCTTATCTCTCCCAGATTCGCTTGGGCCCGGCCCAAATCTTATTCCCATCTACCTCGCTATTTGCTCAACCTTTCATTGCCAAGTCGTGCCTTTGTTTGCCCGCCGAACACACGTGACGTCATCCCCCCTCCCGAGCCAGAGCATGCTCTGATGTATTTGCACATCATGAACCTTCCTCGCAGCCCGACACACGAGATAAAACTATCAAGAAGTTTTAATGTATGCCATCTCCCGGTGATCTGGGGCTACACACGGGCAGGAAGGCAGCAGCCGCTCGACAGCTGAACGACATGCATATGCATGGTACATCCTTATCTGCGCTTATCTACTTTGTCTTCCGTTCTATATGAGCCAGCATGTGTCTTTCTTGGAGCGACTGCGATCAGAATTTTATCACATTTATTCATTATCAGTATCAGTTTTTGAGTATAAGTCAACACGACGAGTTATAGAGCGAGATAAGGAACTCTGTCCATGTTCTTCTTATCTTGGCTATCGCGATATCATATCTATCTGAAACTTTTGGATGCGTGCTGCACATACTGGTTCTGTAGTTTGGAGTATAATGTATTCACTTCCCGCATCGGGTAGTCGTGTAGCCAGAGTTTGTTGCTTGAACATAGATAATGTCTTTTATCTCTCCTGCATATTACATTTAACGGAAAGCAACGTCGAAATCTAGAAGACAGTCAGTTTTTTGTGGAATTCGTACGAGCGAGTACGTACAGTGATTGCCTCGAGCTTAGTGTCTTCGATGAGAAGGAGATTGCGGCATTTTAGCTGAGGTCGTTGAAGTGAGAGGAAGTGAGTGACGAGAAAGATGCACCCAAAGTTGCTGAGACAGAGGTGGGAGCCGAGGAGAGATACCATAAACCTGAGTAAGTTGCAAAAGTGTTGAAGTGAAGAAAAGTGGAAAATTGGAGGCCTCTTCCCGAAATTACGGGCTTTATCAGCGCTTCTTCAAACAGCAAGCACGGCGATAGGAACTGATAATCAGTCTTCTAAGTACCGGCATTGATAAAGAGGCGCTATCTCGTATTCAAAAATAGGCTCATTATCCCCGGTGCTGGAGGGGAGGCTCTTGGCTGATTGCAAATCAAAAGAACCTCTTTGAACCGCCAGCGAGCCCAGTGATAAGATTTGTTGTTTTGGGAGAATTTGTGATAAAATTTTTTTGGTGACTTGAGAGCGTGGTATTTGTGTGATAAAGAATTGTGGGACGATCGCTGATAACAAAAAAGGTTGTTTGCACTGATAGCACTGTGATTGCTCGATAAGAGTGAAATTCTGGCCGCCCGTGGTCCACAAATGCACTTTTATCAATGAGGGTCCCGAATGTGCGGGCTCAGCATGAATGGAACCGGTGTGACCGCAACTTGGTGTGGCTGCGCGGAGGGGAGATTAGGGGCCACTCCTTAGTTTGGCGTGAAAACAACTCTTGTTTCGTAACCTGCCTTTCTTTATCATGTTTTGACTCAAGCTGTGAGAAAGATTACGATTTCAGACGTGTTTGTCTTTCTCGGAGCAGAACCTGGGGCTGTCCTGATCTGATAAGCGAGCCAAATGAGCCCAGTCTGGGTTTCGGGGACGGGTTTCTCAATCTGTCTGGAGGTGCCTTAAAAATTGGGACAGATTTTCTGGAAAATTTTAGAAAGGGAACATCTATTTCAGGCTTGTTAAAAAGGGCCAAACAAATTAGAAGAGCTTTGAAGAGCCATTTCTTGAGAATCACGAAGCTTAAAAGCCTTTCGAGCGAAAAACATTCGAAAACAGACAAGGAAATGCTATCTGATGAGCCGAGAAAAGCCTCCCGAGATAAAGCTATCGCTCGCAGAAATCTTATCTCGAGCTGCTCCCATGACTGCCGCCTTGAAATGTCCGGAAGATTGATGTGGCTTGGAGAGCTCCCAAGAAAAAGTAGGTCAGAGATTTCGTCGCCACGAGAGGCAGATCTGGCAGCGGAGGGAGCTCGACTGCTAATCGCGAACACACCCGTTTTACTGTAAATTACCGCGCTGGCATAGTAAGTAGTAAATTAAATTGTCTACGGCATATTTCAAGATCACGAATTTCTTGTAGTGGCAAAATTTATACATCGATCAAGGCAGTTTTCTTTTCCCTCCTTTTTGCGTTGTCTTGCAGCTTGTTTACTTTTAATTGAACATATTGTTTTATTTATTACAAAAATAAATGCTGGCTGATGATGATGATGGTACAATTGGGCTCGTTCGCGTACTCTAATATCAATTGCATGTCTTGCCATTGTTGCTGCTAGGGTTGCGGAGTTCTAGGATCCGGTGTCCGGTAGTTGAGTGGAATTTTGTCAACTTTGTACAGACTCTGAAACTGCAAAACAAAGATATCTGTGGGTTTTTAATGCAAGACGTTTGAAAAAAGTGCTCTAACGAGTCTCATGAGTCTGTTCGTCTGTGCATAGTAAGGAACCGAAATTGGCAAAAAATAGAACTGCAGTTTAGAGCGCTTATCAAAGAATTTGAATGAAAAAACACTTAAATCTCCTATTTAAGCGTCGGTCTAATAGTTTTTGCTCTAATATAAATCACGAAAAAATAAATAATGAACCAGCAGTTTTTTTTTTGTATTTTATAATATACGAATTTAAAAGGTTCTCGTGAGGTTTTTTTCCAGAGAAGCTTAGAGACGTAACCAGAGGTGTTTTCTCCCTATATGAAAGTCCCACAAACTTCATTTGATTGTATTTAAATTTTATAATATTATTTTTCAAACCAATCATGGTTCAACACTTGACCTCTATCTTCTACAAGGAGGGAGCTAAAGACTCCAAAAATATTTACTCTAACAATAAGAAACCTCCTTTGAAGCCCTAAAACATAGAAGCCGTGGTCGAGGTGCGAGTGTAAGCAGGGAGTGAGGAATATTTATAAGCGTACGGACATAAAACGTATGTTCTCCTGGCCACAAACATGATATTTTCATTTTAAAATCGTTTTTCTTCTCGCTCGTTTACACTTTGCTCGCTGCCGTTGATGTTTTTATTTGTTTTGTTCACCTTCGCTTTGTGCTCTCGCATATACTTTCGTTTCCACATACATATTTGATGGCTCTATTATGCGCTAGAGAGTGATGATAGGGGTGCAAATGAAATGCAGCGCAAGAGAGGTGACAACAGCTATTATAATCGGCAGTGTGGTCGCATCGCACCAATTCCTCGGAACTCTATCGCCAATCAATTGAATGTCATGCCCGCGTATCGCCTTCACGCATCTAAAGCGCATAATTTACATAAAATACGTTTGTTTCTGCTTAACGAAAATAAAATAAAGTAAAAAATGTACAGCAAAACAAAAAAATGAAACGAGCGTCTTGGGGATCTTGATCGGGGGACACTGCAAGCGAGCAGGCAAGAAAAGTGAATGGTCTCGCAGTCGATACACGGAAAGACGCGATATATGATTCCTGCAAGTATGCATGTGCGGACTGGACCCTTCTCTTTATTAACCTAACCCCGTATCTCTGATTCTATCTCCTCGCATATTGTCATCATGCATGCGGCAGTTGCTGTGCTACCCAACGCCCACACAGGCGAGCGGACCGCAGTTGTGATTCGCGCTAAAAGGCGCAAGCTGGATTCTCCCGTAATTTGATAAGCGAGTGGAACAATGCGAGACTGAGCAATGATTCCGAAGCCGGAATTTCTCGCGAATTGGCATCGTACCTAGGCTGGTGGAGAGTGGAGATTAAAATAAATTGGGTCTTTGAGGAAGTTAGTCAGAAAGTTGCTCCGATTTCTCGAGAAAACTCGAGTGAAGTTCACTTTGTCCGTACGAGAATGGAATTGGGAAATCTGATTTGACAGATTTCCTATTTTTCTGCACCATTTGAGTATTTTAACTAAATTAATTTTATTTTTCCTTTTGACTAGTATTTACATGTTTTTTGTAATTTGAGTTATAAATTTAATATAAGTTTCATAGCTTCAATGAGTTTTAAGATTAGAATAGAGAACAACATTCAGTATTTTCAACCGTTTCAAACTGTCCTTGAAACCAGGAGACTGCGTTTAGCTGAAGCTGGACTTTTGATTAAATTCCTGAAGGAAAGCAAATTGAGCTGTTTTTTAATTGACACCGAAAAACAGGGCCCTAGATTCCGGAAAGTAGGAATAAGTTTTATCATTTTCTTCTGGACTGAAAAGATTCTTCTGCTTCTCAGTAATGGGAACTGTAGATAGTCTTTTTGAACCAAAAACTGAGCAAAGATTCGGCCATTTCTGAATTTAAGCTAAATTTTTTCTCTGAAAGGAACGTTTACGAAAACAACATAAGAATAACGAAAATAAAAATTTAGCCTTACTGTACCTTCGAACCTTACTTTTGCTACCATCAACAAGGAGGTCTTAAAAAAGCTTTTATTTTGATTGTTTTTCCGCTAAATGAACCTTAAGAAGCTTGGAAGCAATTAAGTGCCTAAATATCAGGCCTTCTCTCACTTCATCCGCCAGTTCCTCACAGATAACCGCGAAACCAGATGATGAAGCAGGCAGTTAAATTTGTGCAGATCGCACGTCGAGCGCGATCTCAGCACATAAAAAATAATTTATTAGCTAAATTGACTGCCGCGTGCACTGGCTGCTTCCTCGCGATTTTTTTTCCTCTCGCCGAATGGACGGCCGAAATATTGATAATAAAAACCAGCGGCACACTGGCATGTGTCCCAATTTGCATATTTTTTTTTACTCCCGTAGAGCGCTGGACGCTGGTGCAAATGGGCTCGTTAGTTCATTATTTGGTTCGGAAATGCGCGACGAACTCCGGGGTGGCAATGACTCTCTGGCGACAAACATGTGTGCAGAGAGCTCATGTATCGATTGATCGCGGCTCGATCATCATGATTCTCTTGTACGATTAAAAATTACGAGACTGCGAGTTTGCTCATTTTCTCATTTGCACCATTAATGTGCCTTCGTACCCACCGACTTCGACGACATAACAACATTGCATGCAGAACATGACCAGGGTTTGTTAACAACATGTTGATGCGATTTTGATTGCACTGAAATTTTACGATGTAAACTAATCTCGTGTTTGTGGGGCCACAGGAACGGGAAAATGGCTCCCAAGACGACTTCTATGTTGCAACTCTTAGAGCTCTGTTTTAGCTTGACTTTCAGAGTCGTCAGCAAAGTAGTCTCCCCCTGCCAAAAACCTTAAATTCGCACGTTGTACCTGTATATTTTCTTTTCCTGCGTTTTTGGGTTGAAAATGTAAAAATAAGGGAGACAAAATTTTAGAACTCGATTTTCTTGAAACTCCTGTTTCAAGAATACGATCCTTAGAGCCTATAGATGGCTAGTTTTAACTGCTGACTTCCATTTCCCAAGGGTTTTGGAAAAAGTGGAAATTAGCGACGAATCTTTTTCTCCGCTTATTTCAAATTTGAATTTTTATTCCAAATTTTTTTGACGCATAAAAGATCTCTTAAGTCTTAAAAATCACTTATTTTAGCCAGAAGGAACATTTTTCTAAAATTTTCGAGTCAATAAAAGAAAATTTCAAAATAAAACATTTTCACATTAAATAAAATTTTGACCAATGAAAATCTGGTTAACGAAATTTTTGTCCAAAAAATGCTCCCTGAAGCCTTAAAATGACTACTAAAGAAACACATTTTTAGAGTGTTGAGATGGAAATTCGCTTGAAGTTATTAATTCATGGACCAAACCAGAGCCTAAATGAGCAAGTTCAGGTTTTTGCTCGTGCCCTCTCGTAATCCGTGTAACATTGTAGGAAGTCGAAAGTCGAATCGTAAAGGGCCCATTCGGCGCTGTGCTGGCGCAAAATCTGCGATAAGCTTTTATCTCATGCATGACAAACATTTTTGCCTCTGTGTAGGCATCTAGTGTCTTCTCTAGGATGATGGAGATCCGAGATGACTCAAAAGTTAGTAAATTAAATAATATACGACGATGGCAGTGCACATGTGGCAGCCGGCAGAGAGCGAGAAGTACAAGAATGAGCAAGCGTAGTTGTCGGGACGAGAGGCACAATTTCTTCGTTATCAAGATCGAGAGTACGGCATGTATGCAGACTCCTCCGTGCCATGCGACAGAGAGGAAGATGATATATTACTCGGAAAGGATGTGTGGCTGGTGTGTGTAGAGTCTCTTTATTGTTGTATCTTTCCTGTTTTATGCGAGATAAGGAAATTTATAAGAGACTCGTCGTATTTGTGCTTTTCATAATTATTAGATATCCATCAAGTGCGGATCCTCTTGCGACTCCGGCTTGTGTCTTCAATTTAGTGGAAGACATTGCGATTGTCTTTTCCGACTCTCCCATGATGGAAGGTTGACGTGAATGGGCTCCCACTCTGAAAAATCAGGGCTTATCGCAGAGACACATGCGCGATTGGAGAAGGTAATTTCCTGACCATAATCACCAATCGAGTGTCGGTTCTTATCGCAGCACTTGCATCCCTTCCGCAGTCGTTGGGGCAAATGGGCGGTTTTCTCGTGCGCGTCGGAAGGTGTGAAGCGCTGCTGGCGGGCGGGTGACGGAAAGGATTGAATCCATCATCCGAAAGGGTTGCGAAAATGGGGCGAGGGAAATTCATAGCCTAATTTTTAAAATTTGAATTTTTCCCTCATCAATTCTGAACCTTATTGCAAGACTTGTATGAAATCACGATTTAATGGCAAGACTCTTTGAAGACGGTCATGTAGTACTTCATAATATACTTAATAATAGAGTATGAAGTATACTTTTTGATTTTTTCTAAGATTAATTTTATTTGAAATTTTAGCTAGTTTATACAAAAATTCCACAAATTCACCTTAATTTGACGGGAAATCACCAACCCGGAACTTGACTTTTAAATTTATTCCATTGACAGTTTTTAAATTATTTACTTATTTTATTTTAAATTTTAAAAATTTTGGCATCCTTCATTCCACTTTCAAGAAATTGCCACAATTCTCCTCATGTCTTAAAATTTTTAAGATCGCGCTCTTTTACGCTTTCCAGACAAAAATCAAGCGCCAGATAAATCTTAAGAGTTCAAAACTTCCCGATAGAGAAGAGCCTCCTTCTTCGAATTTCAGGCCCCTATCGATGATCTTAGTCATGCCTGAACAAAGAAACTCCGATACGAGCGTTGATTAAGTTCTCGGAAGAGAGTTGGTATCGCCCGATGAGTGATTCCTAAAACCCCGGCCGCGTCGGTATTCCACCGAAGACTCGGAGTGCAGACATATTTTTACACTTTTTCTGCCTCCTCTTCCTTTATCTTTCCCACTGCATTGCTCCATTACCAGCCAGCCCGTTCCCGAGCCAAGGTGTGTGTGTGTTGTTGGCAAACAGAACCGCAAGAATATCAATAACAATGTATAATAAATGCGGAAAGATACGCGGCAAGAGCGCGCGAGCGAGTGTATGTAAAGACATCGACAGGTTATAGAATTTCTGATTTCACATAAATTAACATTGTTGTAATAATAAATGTACTCATTTCCCTGTCTTCACTTTTATTATGTTCTCTCTGTGGTGCGATAGCAGCCCGGCGAACGACGTCTTCGCCCGTGTGTCGGTATGTGATTACCTTTCGAGTTAAGAAGTACTTAAAATTGCAATAATTCATAAAATAGACAGCATTCTATACATCACGGAGTATCGTGCGAGCGCACAACTGATGCGAGATAAGGTAGACTCTTTGCCGCCTCCGAAGAGGAGGGCGGTCGGTCGAATGTCGAATTGAAAAGGAGTGAAAATTTTCGCCTTTCATTGGAACAATGGAAAATTTATTTGTTTCTTTTAAATCTTTTCTGATAGTCAAAAATTTCTAAAAAGCTTATATTTTTCGAAGGTACATTTTAAGCCTGGTTAAAAATGAGGGAGAATAATTCCAAACCGGAGAAAATGGAGTCCTAGTTGGGTGGGGTTGACAAGTCTTGAGACTTTTGGGTTGTTTGAGGCCACGAGACTGAAAACTAAAAGTCTCGAGATTCTCGAGACTAAGACTTAGTAAGGAGAAAAAAAAAGAATAAGGAGAGGATAAATAAAATTTTTCAATGAAAAGTTTAAATTTTATTCTCATTTTTTAAAAATTGCTTCAAAAAGCATAGAGCAGTTTTATTTAAGAAAATGGAAGTAAGAGAAAAATTTATCTCGTTTGTGGTCTCAAAAATTTTCATTTCTCGTGCAACAGTCTTAGACGATTTTCCAGAGGCACCAGAGGTACCTTGTAAGGATTCATCGATTGTTTGCTGCAACTCCAAATGTAAGAATATTTTTGTGTTTTGTTCAGTGACTATTATTTCTTCCAAATCTTCTCCGTCATCCTGAAACTAAATATATATTTTATAGTCTCGAGACCTCGAGACTTTTGGTTCGAGACTCGAGACGAGACTTTTTAGAAAAAAAGTCGACAGTTTCGTCTCAAGAATTAACCCCTAGTGCTGAGGGGCACAAAAAAAATTATTTCCTAAAATTGGGAAAAAAAGATCCTCAAAAAGTGTAGTCAAAAAGAGCCCTAAGGAGAGAGCTACAATGTTCCAGAAAAATTGGTCATCCTAGATACACCCCTGGTTTAAAACAATTCTTTTTTGCTGGCGAATGAATTCTCACCTTTTTCTGCCCGTAAAAGCTTCCAGATATTTTGCCGACTGCCACCCTTGACACCAACCTTGGCACAGAATCAAGAACAAGCAAGAGTCAACAAGCGGAGAGAGTGTCTATCTTAAAATAAATAATACTTTCCAAATGAGGTGATATCTGTTTACTTCATCTCGCACATACTTAGGGTGATCATAAAAGAGTCGACTCGCATATTTGTTTCAGCAGGCAGAAACACACACACATGACACCTCGCCACCCACCGACACGCTCTCCCACCTCCACAGTCTCTCTGGTGAATGGTGGGGCAGGGGAGACACACACGAGATCGTGGGCCAAGTTTTCGAGATATGCTCCCGCACAGCCGAATACGGTATCTCCGACGCATGTGGAACGTGTTGCAGACTTGCGAGATAAGAACTTATTTATATTCATCAATGGAGCGTTTTTCAGAGCGATAAGCCCACTTTGAGCGAACTTTGGTGTGTCCTGGATCCGCGAACGGGCGTTGAAAGGGAGAGAAACACACAAATTCAGCTGCAAGTGGGAGGCTGCGGCGCGACTGGGGACTCGGAACTCGGGACGGGGTGGATGCACACGAAGAAAGTGGAAATATATATTTTTCAAGATTAATCTGGAAATTTAAAAGTATTGGGGCGCGATTACGTCTTTCAAGGAAAATGTAGCGTAAAAAATCATTGGCATTATCTAGAAAAGTAAACTAAAAACTCGGGAATGTAGGTATAAGGCGAGGCTACACAGAAGGAAAGATAAATTTAGGTGCAATGGTGCATCAAAAAGTAGAAAGAAAGAAAAGTGTATTTTCCTTATCTTCCTCGCCTAGCCTCGTCTTGCCTCCTCACGCTCTGGCATCGCTGGAGCTCCGGTATGTGTGAATGCGAGTGTGTGCTCACCTTTTTCTCTCCGTTCCTCAAGCCGGGTGTGTGCACGAAAGTTTCTGCTTCTTGCTGCTTGGCACCTGTTTGTAGCTCGGGCGGGGAGATAGGATAGGAGGAAAAATTGAAGCGCACCGAATCTTGATGGCAGAAGATAAATGACAGCGTCGGGGTCAGGTATTTCAATAAGTCATTGACACTTTTGGGAAAGCGGAACGGGAGCTGCTGCTAAGTTTATATCTGAGTTATAGGGAAGAGGTATTTGCCTTGGTAGGTTTTGTCATATACTTGTTTTGGCTTCGGTTATTGAAAAACTCTACAGGAAGTTATTGAATGAGAATACAACCAATCTCTTGAATTTGAATAGAGTTTTTATGTCTAGGAGTCTGTTTTCTCCTTCAATTTAGTGTCTGAGACTTAAGGAGGCCTTATGAAGGCTTTTTGAGACTGCCTTAAGAAGTTTTCTTGAACGAAAAAAGTCTCTACAGAATTTATTCAACAGTAAAATTTATTTTTTAGGTGAAAAATGACCCATTTTCTGACTTGAAAATTAAGTTGGAACCCTCAAGTTTGACAAAAGAGCCCTACAATTTTTCAAACTCACCTCAAAGTAGCATAAGTAATGTTTCTATTGCGTATAAAGGAAAGTTTTGAGACATTTTTGTAAAAAACCTTTTCATTCGAGTCTTTGAAATTGAATTTTTGAGACCAAAGACCTATTTTAAATCATAAAAATTTTCAATACACCATGAAAAGGTACAGAACACGAATACTCAAACCTCTATTATATCTGAAAAACAGCTCAAAAGTCTAGAAGCCACAAGAAGCAGAAATTCTCGAGCCTCTTTGACCCAAAAATCCGGAGAAATCGAACAGAGATTCCCCAGTCGATACACGATTTACGCGTAAAGCTGCAAACTACATAAATTTGCCGAACGCGATCTACAAAAAGTTTTTTTGCAGCCACATCTGCAGCCAATCAAAGTGCAATTGATGTGTGCGCATTCCTCTTGACGCGATATTTATTACCGACCGCCTGATCGCCATCCGATATGCACTTCTTTTTGCGCGAAATCGCGCAATACACGTGTAGAGATGTACGTTGTGTCCAACAGAGTGTTTACAACCTAAAAAATATTTATTATTTTCTTACCATTTTCAATTGGTGCAATCGTTTGTTTCAAGAACATTATCGAATTGTTAAATCTCATTCTGTTGTTTTTTATTCCGCGATTCGCGGTTTTGTTCTTGCATGCGCGAGAGAGATCATCAGACATTATTATTGTTGTACCGTATCATCCCGCAAATATGTAGACGCATATAAAGGGAGAGAGAGAAGTGCGAGTGCAGAGGAGGAGGAAAGGGAACCGATAAAGTCTACTCTTCTCGAGACTGCGAGCTGCAAAACTTTTTAACGAATTGTATTGTTTCTCATTGTGGGCCCGAGATTTGATATCAGATAAGGCTTCTCGATATCGCATGGTGTACCTGGTACAAATTTGTAAATTGCGCTGCATCGGGGAGATGCTTTTGAGTACACTGGGGTTGAGTTAACCCGTTACTTCCAAGACCGGATTATTGTTGTTCCAAATCAGACGTTTTTATTGCATTTTGTGTCTAATTTGTCTGTCTGAGAGTCTCCAAAACTGTGAGAGCTAAAGACCTATCATATCTTTGGTTTTCCCAAAAAACTACGAGGAGGGCATTCTTGTTCAATAAAAGTTCCACCTCATCTGAAAGAGCACCAATTTAAATAAGTTGTAGTTTGAACAAAATCTGGCAAATTTTGGAACGTCACATGTGACTCTGATCTCTAACAGGGGCGGAGGTAGGGGCCCCCAAAGTTCGTAAGGGGAAAGTGAAAATTAACTAAGTATGTGGTTGATAGTATAAAACCTAGCAGGGATGTAACTACAGTCACCGATTTTTGGAGAAAATATTTTCAATTCGATTCAACTTTTACAAAGAAGCTAAATTGAAAATGCTCTCAAATGTTTTTCTCATCTCGGGGTTTTAGAATGTGTTATGGATCCTCGTATCCGAGGAACCCTACTGTACCCTTTGTTGGGCTATTGTTGGATCGGAATCGCATAATTGGTTTGGTGCCTTGTCTGAGGGAGCTTTGAGCAGAGAGGAACACATCAAAACGCGCGGCTGATGCGATAAGATGTCTATCCATTGTGCGCGAGAGGAGCCTGCGTGCCTCGGAGAAGTGCATTTTTGGCTTGTGCGGTCCATTCAATTTGAATACAATGGGGTACGATGCGGAGAAGGAGCCATCCGAGATGGACAATAAATAAGTCAGGCAGCTTTGGAGACTGATTTGGTTATTGCCGAGAGAGAAAATGTGCCGACACACGGAGGGGGAAATTGTCGTCTTCGGAAGGGCCTGAGTCAGCAATGTCGCTATCAGCCATCTCCATATTCCGCCCCCTTTCTCTGCATCCACTCCCTCCTTCTCTCTAGCTCGCAGTAGGGTGAGGGACGTCCTTATCTTCATGTATATTAGTCAGTGTAATTATTTCAGGCTAAGCCACTTATTACACATTTCGATGCAGCATAAAGCCTGCTTACTTGCTCCCAGCGCTCTCCCAAACATGACCCAATTTAGATAGTGTAGCTCATCATCATCTGGGCTGCTAGACAAGCACAAACGTGGGGGATCGCACTTTGCAGCCTCGGTTGGCACTATCAATGCACTTAATTGAGTGTAAATGGGGTTCTGCAAATTATTTCGTCCGCTTTGCGATATTTCGAGCCTTACTAGACTCGCCGATTGCGATGGCTAGGGCTCCTGAAAATTGTCAAAATATTTCTATTGTTTCGAAAAAAAAAATCGTCTCCATGGGCTCTTTCCCGAGCTCTCAGAATCCTTCAAGTTCTCCTTGAGGATAATCAGAGGGCCCTTGGGTCCGTGAGTTCTTTAAAGGATTCTCAACCTCTTCTAGATGAAGGAAAGTTTCAAAACACAAAAAAGTCTAAAAATGTATTAACAAATTTTTGGAAGCTCTAGTGATGGCTATCTGCCGTTTCTCGAAAATCATTTCGAATGCACGCCGGTAATATTTTTAATGTGATCTCTGCACGACATTTGATTTCAGCCATGAGACAAAGGAATGGTCTCTCGCTCTTCATCCGAGCTGGTGTTGATACTTCTGTTAAAATAGTTGTTCGCTTATCACTTTCAGCTGGTCTCTTCTCGCTGCAATGTTGCACTCTCCTTGAGTGTATGCGAGCATAGGATGTAACACGTACGCCCGCAAGAGACAAGATCGCGCCAATGTTACTCGAGTGGTTTGTGGAGCGACTGGGACTGCGCGAGAGCGGCCAAAAGAGGAGGGAAACATAAAACATAATGAAATATAATAAAAGAAATCATCGAAAATGATCATTTTGTATTGATAAATGCTGCTTAATTCACGACCAAATAAACTCTCCGCTTCACATAATCGCAATAAGGCATTTTGCCTGCGCTTGCGACGACCGTTCGAGCAGTGCCTGTGCCTCTGCCTCGTTATCGCTGGCAAATCATATATGAATGTGCATCAGAACGATTCCTGGGAACGGCCGCGGTTGGGTATTCTCTTTATGATTAACTCTCGTTCGATTATTGGGTGGTTAATTGGGCATGAGAAATACTAATTTCAGTGATCTCAGAGGAGCTCGTGATGGGGCTGGGGGCCAGGGTCACGTGGATTTGCTTGCGGGAGAATCTCTTGAACGTCAGTTTTTCTTTTTAAACAGAATAAAACTATTATTAAAAATAAGAAAAAGAGCTGAAAAAAAAATCTTGTTTCATTAGAAACGTTTCACCTCAATCTGAAAGGTCTGAAAAAATAATCTGTAGCGTTTAAGCCCCAATAGTTCAAATTTTAAAATAGGAGAAATGAAAATTTGCAAAAAATCACCTTTGCAGAAATTTTGGTCTAAGCAGTCTAGCTCACTCCAAAAGACTTTTAAGCTTAAACGACAGAACATAAAAGCCTCAAAAGAAAAAGTTATCTCCAAATCTGAGCGAGTCTTGAAAGAAAATGGGTCAAGATTCGGCAATTAACTCTCTCCTTTCTCGCAAGCCACACGGAAGTCAGCGCTCCCCTTTCAATCTTGGCTCCTCCTGCGGTCTGCCAAAAGTATAGTGACGAGGATTCGGGCGGAGGGATAACGACGTCTAATAAAAATTTAAATATTGTAGACACAAGTTATCGCAGATGCAGGCGACGGACGACCCATCATCGCATGAATACGGTGAGCGGATACAAAATGTGTGTGCGTGTGTACTTATGTATTTTGTGTGAAAAGGCCGATAAGAAGGAGGAAAAATTGTCAAATATTTTTATGACACACGAGATTTTCTCCTTCATCCTCAACTCGTTTTCGCATCAAAGAATTTATACGTGTGTGCCTCGGCCATGTGAGCCGTTTTGGGGCAACTTTGGGGATGAATAGATAAGACTTTTTAATATTTCGCTGTATGCATAATCGTTATAAAACATACAAGACGTCATTCATAAGTGTGGATATCATCTTGAGGCTCCGTGGGTTCCGATGTCCCGAAATAGGGGGGAGAAGACGAGCGCGGACGGGATGGGCCGGAAGGAGTAAAAAAGAAAGAGTTTGATGTAGGCAACGACAGGCATCGACAGGCGGCTAATCCCAAATCTGCTACATCACACTTTTTGCATGTATTTATGTGTGTATTGAGAGCAGCTCGGGCTCATGTGTGTACACATTGTCATCTCGATATTATTGTTATTGCAAAATGTTTTATGAATGGCTGTCGCCGTTGTCAAAGGCGTTGTGTGCGGCGCGGGGAAGAAAGGAAGCGATAAGGCTGAAGAAGGACATTATTGATTGATATGAATTGCCTTTTTAATATCTCGTGGTTGGCTGGAGGTTCCGGACGCTCTGCCCTGGGGAGGGAGCTGCGATTTTTGTCCGTCGGTCTAGCTGATGTTTGAAATCTTGCTGTTCTGCCTTGCTCAAAATTTCGTTGGAAAAATTTGCATTTTTGTCTACTTTAAGGCCTTAACCTTTGTATCTCAAAATATAGATGTTTTCTGAGAAGTCTAAAAGGAATCATGAATTTTTAAAAAGAGGGCTTTTCAATGAAAGGAGCTTCCGCATGTAGATGGAAATTTCGTGGAAAATGTCTAGAAAGTGAAATTTGTGACCAATTCATTCAAACAATCCAAGACCATTTCGACGCTGAAGTCCTCCAATTTCTTCATTAATTTATCACAAAATCATATGGTGAAGCTTATTTTAGGCGGAAAAAAGGCCGTAATTGTTCTCAAGAACCATCCCATTTACTTAAACTTTTTTGGACACTTAAGTAGCTTCTATGGCAGCTAGGGCCTTTAGGTATTTTTTTCTGGCGTAGAAGGGGGTTGAACTTTTGAAAAAACTTTCTGCTAGAAAAATTTATTCTGAAACCTTGGAACTTGAGCACCAAAGTAAGAGCTTGAGTGTCTCCGCCAAAAATAAAATGATTTATTCGTCGCAGGCCCACTCATGTTAGACGTCGCAGCTCCACACCGAAATTAGTCAATTTATGCGTGTGACGAGGCCGAAAAGAACGGAAAATTGGGCGTGCCGTGAATGAAGAAAAAGATTAAATTGTAATGCACAACGATTTCTTAATAGAATGTTAATCTTTTTTTCATTAATTCCCCAACACACTGTTAAACAAGCACATAAGCGAAGCCCGAGAGATGGTTATCGCGCGCGCTCAATATTATTATTATTGTTATTATATCGCGGCTCGAATATTGCGGACAGAGTGGATATATTCGGGCCGAGAGTTCTGAATTAATGATAACATCAAAATGCAAGTTTCTTCTTCGTCTCTTCCCTTCCCTTCCCCGCTATCTTCGCTGGCGTTTTTTTCGTGTGTTTGTGCGTCCGCTCGCAATAAAGCAGAGAGATGATAAGACAAAAATAAAGGAACAAAGCACACCAGTTTCCAATAAATATAGCGAAAAATGTGCAAAACCTTGGAGAGACTCGCCTCGATCGCAGCCCGATTGCAGATCTTATTTGGCATAAGCGAGTTGCGAACAAATTATCCGCGCGCGGTTTGCATGTTTGCACAAACTTTGACACATCAATGCAAATGTACTGACAAGCGTGGTCCTTTAATGCCTGCCGCCACCGCCACCACCAAAGAAGCGCGGTCGTGAGTCACTCCAATTAGCTGAGCTGAAGGCAACATGGCTCCCGAAAGTCTAGTGAAAGCGAGACGACGGTTCGACTTGTTCGACATGTGCGGGCCGGGACGTAAGAAGGAGGAACGGAAGAAAAATCCTTTAATTTCCGATCTCTTGCATAGATACCCCTCGATCCAATAAATTATTCTTAACTTTGATATATTCCGATTCCGAGTATGTAGTGCTGGAGGCGCAATTTACTACTATTCTATACAATGCCTCCCATCTCTCCCCAAGTGAGCTCCGCCACCACCCATTCTCGACACATCGAGACATATTATTTAGAGATGCAAATGCCACCACTGCTGCCGTTCAATACGAATCGAGTGCTCGACTGCTCGGTGAACGGCAAGCGAC
Organism: Forcipomyia taiwana; assembly: GCA_963930915.1. Classification (NCBI taxonomy): domain Eukaryota; kingdom Metazoa; phylum Arthropoda; class Insecta; order Diptera; family Ceratopogonidae; genus Forcipomyia; species Forcipomyia taiwana. The sequence goes on along the minus strand of CAWVOI010000099.1, from coordinate 5,275,257 downwards.
AAACTGTGTTGTGTGAGGCGCAGGAGAAAAAATGCAATAGTCGGGCTTGGCTTTTTACATCAATAAAAAAGAGAGAAATTAGGTTCAATTTAAAGCAGTGGTTTTCAAGCTTTTCTTCTTGTTTGGAATATATAGATTTTTTTCCAAATTTCTTGGGACAGACTTACTAGCTTTTGGTTGGTTTCTTATCTCTCGAAAGAAACCTCCAGGCTGACTCTGGTTGTATAGAAATTGAACATCAATGTCTCAGTTGAAAGCCTAAAAAATAAAATCTGCTTTAATTTTGAATTCATCCGAGTCTAAAAAAACAAGATAGTCATGAAATAGTGCTCTTCTTCCCGAAAATAGGGTTTATTCGTAAACATCGTCTGAAGAAAGGTGCCCCTAATGCCTTATGTCAAGTAAAAAGACTTTCCCTTTGAGTTCATCCGAAATCTAAAAGAAAAGTTTTGTCTGAGAAAATGATGAAAACTTGAGTGGAAATTCATAAGTTGATTTTTAGACGAAAGATCTTCTTCGAAAGCTTGAGAGTCCCTGATTTCAAAATAAATATATTTTGTGGAATTATTCTTGACACTTTGCAACGTAAAAAAGTGTCAGCTAGCAGTGAACTGGTGCAAAAAATTGTGTGTAAAAGTGCAAATTCAGATTTGTACATTTTTGCAACCAAACGTGCCATAGATATTTTTTCTACGCTGCACTCGTTCTCGCCTCCCACCACAGTACAGCTTAATTGTAATCATTGATAAGGATAATTTAGTAACTGCAATTAGATTATGCCTGCACACTCGGCGGTGGCCGGGATATGCAAAAAAAAGGAATTGATGACCGCAAGAACGGCTATTAGGAGATTCCAGTGCGTGGGAGGCACATGCGGCAAGTCCAATGTGGAGGATTAGCTGCAGAATTAATGGGAGCGCGTTTGATTGGGGATTGATTTGTGGCTCTAAAGCGGGAATGTACCTCGCGATTTCCGTCCCCAGAGCGCAAAATGCGAGAAAGAACTGTGCGGTATCTTGTTCTCGCATTTCATCTCGGCCGACATAATGACGCCGATAGCATCAGGAAACGCTCGGAAGAGGGGGGTTGGAGTCATAATTACACACATAGCACAATTAAAACGTATCAAATCTTCCTTATCACTTCACTTAGTCATCATTTATGGCGAATGTTCGCGCCGCAGGGAAATGCAGGCACGGAGAAAAAGTTGCCGGTGGAGGAAAAGTGAGCATTACGAGTCTTTTTGTGTGCGGATTCTCCCCTCGCTCAACCTTTTTCCTTCCATCTTTTTGTGTCTGCGCTCTGTGTCTTATCACCTTCATTATGCATACGCGTATATGATGACAAATGGTGCAGCGTCGCCGGCTCCCGTGTGGTCTCGTCCCTAATTATATTTTTAAATCTGCCAAAGTTTATCTCGTGGCGTCGTCCTTCGGAGTCCGGAGCAGATGGAGATTGCCTTGTGGGAAAAAAATGAGGGGTATAGCGTGGGGGAGAAGGAGATCGAGGACGAGGAGGGAAAAATAATAATCAATTTGCTGATGATTGACTTGTGGTAAACATCATTCAAATCACTTTTTTAATGGTTGGGCAATTCATAATGTTTAAGGAGTGCCTATCAGTTTCGTTGACACTTTTGATGAGAAAAATGTCGAAAAGATGCTTATGCAGATTGAAGCGTCCTGGGATGAGGTTGCTCCAAATGAGTTTTTTTCTGGGCCTTCTGATAATTTTTAAGGGAGACCAGGACTTTGATGAAATCGCTCCTCAACCTTTGTAGATTTTTGGAGCTTTAAATTACTTTTTGAAGGACCCAAAGAGTCTCCCAATTTTTACATTAGGCTTCAACTTTTTTCTATCCCAATGGCTTACCCTCATACTCAGATTGATTCTAAAAACCCTAGTTTCCGAGAAGACAATGACTAAAAAAAATTAAACTTGGTTTCATGATACATTCTTGGGCATACTCGACTGGGTACAGGTTACTCTGGGTAGGAAAAGGAGCTGGAAGAGCGATTTTCTTTCGTCAGTTTTCTCTAAAGTTTTCAACTCTAAATTTCATAAAAAAAATATTTGGCCAAAAATCGCATTTGGAACGGCCACATCAAACTGATCAGTCATTCACCCATCATAATGTCCTTCGTAATGGAAAAATCCTTATCAACGGCATCTAATTCAAGTTTGTGCATTAATTTTTCGTCCCCCATTCCGGGCCATCCCATCATACCCCCCTTGGTAGATGCGCCATTTGTAAGGCTCCCAATCTCCCTTATCAGCGAGCGCCAATGCGTCCTTCGCGAATGCACAATCCGTCACATTTGGACGTCTTAAGGTCGTGTCGCTGGCTGGTGTCTTGTTGTGATTGAAATAAATGGTGCGAGGGAGATAAACATTTGTATAAAATTCTTGAAAATGCCTCCTTAATCTGCCACTGAGGCGTGTGTAGCGAGCAGGTGGAAGGGAAGGTGGCAGGTGATGCAGAGAACGTCTCTCTTATCGGGCGCTTAATTTTTTATGGTTGCTCTGTCTCTGCGAATTTCAGTGTCCTGGTTGGAGCCAGATAACGGGGGCAGTGTGGTGCTTTTATGTGGGAAAAAAAGCGCGCGAAAAATTTTTTTTACTCACCGCCTGGAATAAAACATTTTATAGCGGCGAGGGCTGGCGAGATAGTGTGTAGTCGTGCGGCTCTGTACAACAAATGAATATCATTCCTTTCGCGTCTCTTATCTCTCCATCGCGTCGGTCGTCCACATTTTTATATTATATTCTGCTGGTGGAGCCTTCGCTCCGTTTTGTTCGCGTAATGTTATCCTGGTTCGTGGCACACTTATGATTGATGTAACTTTAAAACCGCCATTTACTTGTCGCCCTTATCACGAGCCCTCAAACAAAGGTGCTTCTTCCACGTCTGCGGTGGGGTGCTCTCTTAACTGAGTTGAAAAGCTGACATATCACTTAACTCCTTTATATATCGGCTGACACCATTTTCTTGCAAAAAAAGAAATCAATTATGGGCCTTTTTCCACTCTTAGGTATCCTACATTGGAGTTAGCACTTTGATAAGAAAACTAAGAGTAACTGAAAAATGTCTAAAAACGTTGAAACCAAAACCTAGCAAAAAATAAATTATGTCAAAATTTTACGGGTGGTCTGTATGCCGTTATTAATACTGTGAAATTTAAAATGTGAAAAAAATTTAAAACAATAAAAATGTCAATTTTCCCAAAACTGCCCAAATTATGTCAAAAATGATTTTAACATTTTTTGGGGGCCCTATTTTTGAAGAAATTAAAAAATATCTGGACCTTCTCTTGGGGTCCACTCTCCAAACCAAGCCCTTTACAGTCTTCGGGTTACAGACAGACAGCCCCAAAAATACGTGACAAAATTCAGACACCATTCCCTTACCCAACTACTGAGCCACAGCCCATTAACTTTTGGGTATCCAGGAGAGTGTTAAAGCGGTTTCAAGGAGCCCATTGAACCCAACTGGCAAATGACCACTGCCAACCGCCAATAAACAGAGCATCACGAGAGTGGAAAATTAAACGTTCCCAGAATTTAGTCACAATCCAGTTTATATCCTCGTCGCTCTTACTTTGTCGCTCGGCGGCTCGCCACATGAGCATTCACATAGGAGTGGAATCAGCGATAACGATAAGCCTTATTCACGAGTCCCATTTTTATTTTTATATTTATCCATTTCATATTTATTCCAATATTGAAAATCACATTTTTACGAAGCACTGAAATTTTTAATGCAACTCGGATAAGCCCTAGCGCGCGCAGATATCAATGGTTGGCGGCAGCGAGGAAGATTCGTGTGATAATGGCCTCGAAAGTTCACCAGAAGTTCTAGCGGACTGGCATGAACTCTCCCTCCGTGCGACCCGGCCGGTATCTGCGGTGTAATTAAGATTAAAAAGCATTAAAAAATATATGAAATAGTACACAGACGGCATGGTCGGAGTGCCTGGAGTTCGTTATCAGCGAGCACTATGGCTTTATGCTGCAGAGTTTTTATATTTTTGTTTCGTGTGTGAGTCGTATTTATATTCGGAGCTCGACTCCGGCCGATGGATGGAAGTACGCGTCCAAGATAAAAATTTTATAGTCATTTTCATTTTATCCATTTAAAAAGTTTATAATTGATGTTTTATCAATGTAATATATCTCGGCTTAGATTGTGGTAGCGTGATACTCGGCTGCACTGAGCACGACGGGTTTGCATCAAGAATATGTTTTTTTTAGGTTTCTGAGTGTGCAGGGAACGATTTGTAATAAAGATAAGGGGCAGAGCGAAGGCATTTGCCTGCCCCGTAAGCTCATTCGAGAGTGTGTAATTATTCCGTCAAGTTGCTTTAATTTTTTCGCCACAAGATCTCGCTAATGAGCGATGTTGTGTATCTGAGAAATTCTTGGGGTATTTTGTGAAATCTACTTGAAAAAAATTGTTCTCAAAAAATTGATTTGGTTTTTCATGTTACTTTGGTCAAACGTTCAAAAAGTTTTAAGCTCAGGAAGAGGCTTAATTGGCACCTCTGTTAAGTTGCCAGCATCTAAAATGTTTGAGCTAGAATATTGGTTCTGTAAAATGTCTTACTTTAAAGGCCTAAATCAATTATTTTTAGAGTCGTAGCTGGTGATTTGGCTGAGCTTAGCCATTTGGATGATTGTTTGAGGGAAAATATTTTGAATTTTAGTTTTTGAAGAATGTCCTTAGTACTTGGAGTAGCAAAAACTACCTTTATCCATTTACCTGAATTTCAAATATCTCAAGCAAGCCTTCATTTTCTCAAGAGATTTTTTCCTTAATTCCAGGAGATGATGAGGAATTCGAAGAGCAAGCAGACGCCACAGCTTGTGCGGACCCCACGAGTCCGGTGGACGAAAACCTTGAAGGGGACCTCCCCTGCACCCAGAACAAAGAATTCTCAGACGAGCCGAGTCGCAACGCCACTCCCGGAACCGCTGCAGCAGAATCTCCAGCTTCATCTCATGCAAGTGCCAGATCCTCATCTCCCCGAATAACGTCGCCTGCCGCCAGCGTCAGCAGCGAGCCCCCATCTAGTGTAGACAACAAGTACTTAGACGTAGAATTAGAGCTAGCAAAGTCAGCGATGGGCTCGTCGAGCGCCTCCATCGTCGACAAGATACCAAAACTGCGGCTCAACGTGGCGCTGGCGTCGGACCCCGCAGCCAATCCGGAGGCGAAGGAGATCAAAGCTGTGATGGGAGAGGGTCTGGAGGAGAAGGAGGTGCGGCCGGAGAGTGTCGTGAGTGCCACCCTCAGCCTCGTTCAGGGGCCAGAGAGCATCGTGGTGGCTCCCCCTCGAATACCCGTGTACACGTGCATTCCCTGCGGCATCAAGTTCTCGTCGGCCTCCACTCTCGAGGCGCACCAGACGTACTACTGCAGTCACCGGAAGGACCAGGACGAGCCTACTCCGGCCCTGCCCAAAGCCGCCTCTGCCTCGGACTCCAGCGAGCCGCCCTCCAAGTCCATGAAGACCGGCAAGCAGTACGCCTGCAGCCAGTGCTCGTACAGCGCGGACAAGAAGGTCAGCCTAAATCGCCACATGCGGATGCACCAGACCTCCCCGACGCCCAGCTCGGCGTCCAACGGCACCGAGGAGGTCATTCCGACGACGGTGCTGGCGCAGGTCCAGCCCGCAGCCCTACTAAATTTGCCCCCAGAGCGGTACTGTGCCGACTGCGATATCCGGTTCAGCAGCACGAAAACCTTCCGGGCCCACAAGCAGCACTACTGCCAGTCCAGGCATCGTGACGGGTAAGTTGGCTTCTTGAAGTGGTGTTTTAACCCATTTTCTACAAATTGAGTTTAAATGAGACCAAACGATGCTTAAATTTTGAAAATTAGTGTGGCAGGAAATGGGTTAACTGCACGTTCAACTTTGACCTTCAACCCATCGGTTACCAACCCTTTAAAAATTTTTACATGAATTTTATAAATATTTTCTGCAGTCTAATTTTTTGCAATGCCCAGAAAACCGAAATATCAGCTCTCTAGCACCTTAATGGGCTTTTCACTATTTGAAATTTTGCTGTTTTAGCAAAATTTGAAACTTTCGATTAAGCCTTTAAAACAAGAACTTATGTATGGGAAAACATTTTAAAGAGAATATTTAATTTAAACATCAACTAAATTTCCCATAGAATCACTTACAATTTTTGATAATTTAAGGCCAAAAACTAAACTTTAAAAATCACCTAATTCGACCAGTGACCTCCTGGTAGCCAATGGGTTGAAAATAAAATGATTAACTACAACATATTTTTTCTTCCTTTACTTTCAGAATGCCCAACAGCGGCACGAAGACGTCGTCCCAGAAGTCGGGCTCTCAAAGTCCCAGTGAGGCCAACGCTTCACCCTCGGACTCAGCGCCCCAGCCTTTCCTGGCGCTGCCAACCAACCCCATTATCATTGTTCCTTACTCGATTCTTCGAAACGCAAGTGTGATACCATTGTGAGTACGACCTCTACCTAACCTTGCCCCTTTGACTCTAACTCTGTCGCTTCCAGGACGTCTCTTGCATCAACTGTGACCCCGAATTCCGAATCTACTTGTTTCGTTCTCCAAAACGGTTCTCTACAACCCATAGCCTACTCCCTGGCGGTCCAGGTTCAGCAGCAACAGCAGCAGCACGAGGCCACGACCCCGGTTCGGGAGACTCCGAGCGTTGGGTCTCAGTCGGCGAGTACAGAGAGGGCCGTCAACAACCGGTCGGGGGACCAAGTTCTGAAGGACGTTAACAAGAAGGTTGACGGAACTGGAAAGTGAGTGGAATTTTTTTTTCCACCTCGAGAAAACTAATTTTGCCATTTTCCAGAGACGCAACCCCGCTGGACCTCTCGGTTCGTCGCCTGTCACCAGCTCTTTCTCTCCGCGAGCGGTCTCTCACGATGGCGGCGGCCTTCAAGAACGAGCACTTCCGCATGGAGTTCGAGAACCTCCTAGAGAGCAAGGAGAACCTCTCGGTGTCCGGAGACTCCGTGACCCCCGAGCAGATCGTCTGTGCCCCCTCGCTCCCAGGAAGTCCACCCCTGACGCCCTCCCCTAAGCGTCGCTCCCACAGCCCCCGTGGCTCGGCTCCCATCTCGCCCATCGCCATCCCGACTTCCCCGCTCCTCATGAGGCCCTCCCTGCCCCCAGAGATCATCGCCCTCCGACTCAGCGACAAGCAGGGAGCGCTCGTGAACGAGTTACGCATGAGAATCGAGTCACCTCACTCTCCGCATCTCAAGAAGCCGGCGGCCAGTCCCCTGATTGCCCCCATTCCACCCCTGCCTCCCCAGATCTACGTCAAGAAGGGGTCCTCGAAGTGCAAGGAGTGCAACATTGTCTTCTGCAAGGAGGAGAATTACATAGCACACAAGAAGCACTACTGCTCGGCCCGCAACCTGGACGAGAGCGGAGCCAATGCCAGCGACAAGACGAGTCCTCCGCTGTCTCCCAGCCAGACGAGTCCCAAGCTCCCTCTCTCGTACCAGCAACTGATCTGCGCCGCGTGCGGCATCAAATTCACATCGTACGACAACTTGAGCGCCCACCAGGCCTACTACTGCCCAAAGAGACTGGAATTGAGTCAGCAGGTCCAGCAGATCCAGAAGGTGGAGAAGTGCGGAAAGTGCAAGACTAGTCACGAGATCGGGACGGCGTGCATCGTCAACAGCTCGACGGCCTACAAGTGCCCCATTTGCGACGTCGTGAGTCCCAACTCGACGGAGGCCAGGAGACATATCGAGACCCATGGGGGCATCAAGGCTTTCAGGTGCTCGCTGTGTCGCTACAAAGGGAACACTCTGAGGTGAGAATAAAAGCTTTTGAACCGTTTCGTGGAATTCAGTCTTGATTTTTTCAGAGGGATGAGGACCCACATTCGCATGCACTTCGACAAGAAGACGGGCGAGTGCAACGAGGAAAACTACATCACGTGCATCGTGGAGGAGGACCGCATCGAGATCCCTCCGAGTGGTCTCGCCCAGAGCTCCCCCTTGCCGTCTCCCGCGGTCCCAATCTCGTCTGCCGAGGTCCTGCAGGCCAACCAGACGTACTTCTGTGACTCCTGCAACTACTCGTCCACCTACAAGGGCAATGTGGTGAGTCTCTTTCTTCTAAATAGTTAGTCTAAAACTAGTTTGGGAGTTTCATTGGCATTTTAAATCGAGATTCCCTGCTGGTTATAAGGCCTCAAATCTTGGAAGTTGAGCTTCTTCAGGCAAATGCAGTCTTAACTTTTGGAAATTTGGGACTTCCTTGGTCCCTAGAACTTTGGCCCTTGAAGACTTGAAAATAGGATTCCTAGGAATATAGACTTTGAAAAATGGGTCCCTCTAGTCCAGAGTTGGACTCCTATTGTTCGTAAAAATTTTGAATGGCCAAAATGGTGCCCCCAAAAATATTTTCAGGCACCTCAGGAACCCCAAAATCTCTTGGTTTGGGACCAATATTTCTTTTGAGGCATCAAATCCAAGAAAAATCTTCAAATTGTCAAGAGAATTCCTCTAAATGTGGTTTTTTTCGCAGGTCCGACATGCAAAACTGGTTCACCAGCACGGACAGATCCAGCACCAGCTGAACTCTCCACCCATAGGAGAGGGAGGAGAACCACTGGTCTACAATGGAAGAGAGACGTCAATGTGAGTGCCCTAGAGTACCCCCTGAGCTCCAAATTAACTCTGTTTTCCTCTGCAGGACCATTAAAAACGAACCAATGGAGGAGGAGAGCAAGATTGAGGAGCCGGAGGTCATAATCAAGGAGCCCCCCGAAGTGACTGTGAAAATCGAGGCCAAGGAGTCCCCGGACCTGGAGACGGCCGACGACGGATCGCGGTACTGCGAGACGTGCAACATCAAGTTCACCTACCCGAGCTCGTATCTCGCACACAAGCAGTACTACTGCAAGAACGGGGCCACCATGGAGTCCGAGGTGCTGCAGGTGTTGAACAAGAACGCCGGGGCCGCGAACAAGACGGTCGTGACTCGGACTGCGGAAACTTCAGTTCTGTAAGCGGGAACTGAGCAAACCCCAAAATGTATACGGAAGCTCTCTTTTTCCACATTACTCCATAGCCAAGTAGCCGATAGCAGTGCTTATGTAGTCGGGCGGCTGAGGCAGTCCCAGTCTAAATGTAGAAATATTGTGAACCAATAAATTAATCTCGTTTAGGGTCGCATCGCGCATTCCAAAAGACTTTGAAATAAATATCAAATAATATTACATCTAACCAAAGCTAAAGTGTAAGCTAGCTTTCTGTAGGAGTATGATTGCCTAGGTTAACGGAAAATATCATCTTGATCGTACATCAATGTGCATTTATCGATATGTAGCCATGTGTATAGCATTTGATCCCTGTTACGTTCTGCTTCATTTGGACCAATCAAATCAAAATTTTTGTTGTTGTTATGAAATTGGTTTCCCTTGTTGAATTTGGATACTTTGAAATTGAAACTCGAATAAGGCTTATAAATTGAAATCATTGATATTTCATGATTGTGGAAATTAGAACTGCGTAAAGAAAATGACAATAAAAATTCTTGCATTATTATTTATTATCTGAAAAGCTGTCGTTTCCGAACATTCTTAAGCAAAAGATGCAACCTTAGCAGCAAAATGATACAATAAAAGTAATAATGAGAAAAACTAGCTTGTATGAAAATCCCGAAAATAAAAGAAAATATTCACAAAAGAACATTTTTTTGTATTTTTCCAAATTCTAGAGGCCAAATAGCCCGGAGAGATTTTTAGTAACTTCAACAGTTTTTAAACGAGTCCATGATTAATTATTTCAACGATATAATTAAATACTGGGTTAGTTTTTTTATTTTTCGGCAAGAATCTTCACTTTCCTTTTGTTATTGGGTATTGAACTATGGATTATGAGTTTTGAGGCCAAAGTCAGCGAACCCCACATGGGGAGCAGCCGCAAATCGTTGAGTGAGAGTCTCCTCCACCTCCGAGGGGAGACAGACAAGCTGACTTGAATCCAAGGAGAAGAAGAAGAAGAACTATGGATTATATATTTGAAAATCGGTATCTGAGTGGTAAATTTTTCAGCTCCTGGTAAGTCTTGTGTTTGAGGTGAACAACATGGATTAGGTAAGCCATGGTAGACTCGAAATAACCGTCTGGAAAAAGGTAGCTAAATTCACTAATTTCTTCCAAGCAGGTTTATTTTTTACGAGTTCATCTACTATCTCTTCTTGGTCAAGAAGTCTAGCTTTGCAATTTAACTGTGTGTGTTTAAATGTGTAAAAGCGGCAGAACTTTTTATAAAGCCAAATTACAATATATTTAATAAAGGACCTGATCCCCGAAGACCCCCTGATCTATGGAGCTTGCCCGTCCGTTATCCGGAGGAAGTCGGTTGACCTCCACCTTGACCTGACACTTCCCTCCTCCGCCTTCTGAGCTGGCAGTAGAAGGTGGAGTCTTGGCCTCAGTTTCAATGTCTGCCAGGATCTCCTCCGTTATCTGGAGCGTCCTCTGGGCCTGGTACAGCTTGGACTCGTCGATCAGCTCGTTGTTGTAGAAACACATTGTCGACTTCTTCGTCTGAGGTCCGTCGTAGAGCTCTTTGAGAGCCTGCTTGCTGAGGTCAGAGGGAGTCGAAACGTTGGACGTGGGAGTCAGGCGTCCGGAGGACTTGGGAGGTCCACTGGAGCGTCTCGAGAACAGCGATATCTTGCGAGACCTGTGCCCTCCCTCATCTGCCACCCGTTCGGCTTCGACGCGTTCCGCTTCCACCCGGTCCGCCTCGTCCTTGTCGTGCTTGCGTTTCTTGAGGATACTCACGACTCTGTTTGTGCAGCCACCCACCCACTCGGAGATCAGGACGCCAACGCCTATGAGGAACCCGATTCCCAGAAAGATAAACATTCCCTCGGTGTCTGCCAGAGTGAGCTCCCGTTCCTCCGCACTCCCCACCTTGACCTTACTCATTGCCAAGCCGATGGCCACTGCCTTGCCTGTCGCAGCCTTTTTGTAGTCGTAAATGACGTCTCGAAGGATTTTGTCAATCAAACCGGAGGCCTGCATCCTGAGGATGACCTCGTTGATGCGGGTGCGGTAGACAGAGTGCTCCTGGTAGCCAAAGGCGACGCTGAAAAGGGCCAGACACCCCTCACTGACGTGCAGGGCCGAGCGACGACCGATTTTGCTGAGGAAATGGGAAACTTGAGACTTCAGTTTCAAGTCACTAGTAGACTCTTACTTGTCCGTGTAGTTGGTGTCTATGATGTACTGCAGCTCCTGCTTCGAGGCCAGAAAGGCGTAGGGGAAGAACCAGGCCTGGGTGACGTTTCTGACTCCTTCCTCGGCGGTCCTGACGAATTCCAGCTTCTTCAAGAGATACTCCATCTTCTCATGACTCGAGTTCATGAACCATCTCTCCCATCCCCCTCGATCTAAAACATATTAAAGGCTTAGTCATTTGAATACAATTTCAAGTTGTTGGATCGAAATAAAAATATTTTGTATAAAAATCCGTGACTGCAGAAACTTAAAGAGTCACTAAGCTCTAAACTTTTTCCCATATGAAATTCGGGGCCCCTACACATCTGGAACAGTTTTGGTAAGGAAAAGCCCACGATGAGAAAGAAAAATTTATTTGCTAGATTTTTTAAAAAATTACTTGGTTTTTGCTTCCATTTTAGCTCCGTCTCTGTATGGCATAAGGGTCACATATTGTTCCTTGGCTTGCTAGATTTTAGACGGACTACAACATACTAAAATTTCAGCTTGACTGGGTGAAGTATGTAGAAGTTTGATACAACGAGAAAGCGCCCTGGTTACTTCCCTGGTGGGTTTTCAAACTAAACATGACTTCATGAAAAACTGCAGGTCTCTAGCTTATATGGTTTTGGAGCCTTTGCGACTCGAAAAACGGACGGACACATAAGTCCTTTTTTTCAAAATGTTCACCATAGGTCCCGATTCTGTAGAAGCCCTCCTTGAGTTGGTCTAGGCTGTCGACTGTCTCTGGCTTCACTGGCAGCGTCACGAAGGCGATGATAGAGCCGGTGTAGCAGGCTGTGATGATGATGGTGAAGACCCAGTAGACCCCAATTAGGAGCCGCGTGGAAGTCTTCTTCGTGCTGCTCCAGGAGTACTCTCCAGAGAAGGTCAAGCTGTTGGTGAAGGTGCCAAAGACGTACCAGAACCTACAAGAGACGGTAGTGCTGCAAGTTCTGAGGCTTCAAGTCTGACTCACATGTTCTCGGCCTCTCCAAAGTTGCCCCACAGGTGTGACAGAGACAGGCGGTCCGAGTAGGCGAGGGGGAAGATGGCCAGCATGTAGGTGAGGGTCAAGCAGAGCCAGACGGGCCACTGGAAGGGTCCAAGGATGGCTCGCGATCGGGGAAGCGTCCTTGAGCTCAAGGTCATGAAGCCTGCGCAGTCCAGCGAGTGCGCCACCGACATCTCCATGCCCTCGTTTCGTTCCTTGGTCACGTAGAGGCCGCCCATGCCGATGTCGGTATGACCTCTCGAGACCATTTCGGTTACGGCATCGCCAATTCTACATTTTAAAAATATTTTTGACCGATTTGCTTTTTGACACCAACCTTTTTGTCGATTTAGAGGCTTAAATAAGTCCTTAAAGAACTTTTGGAGCCCCTAAAAGTTTTTTCTAGAGTTGGTTAAAAAAATCATCTCACGAGCTGTGAAAAATCTAATTTCTTTCCCATGAATTTGAATAGAATTCAAATTGAAAAACCTTTCATAGAGCTCAATTAGCCATTTTTTGGGTACCTTTGTTGAAAAAGGTTTTGTTTATTTAACAACTGGACAGAACTAATTAAGTTTGACTTTGAAAAATCTTTAAAAATGTTTAATGTCTTTTTCTAAAAGAAAACGAATTGCACGAAATGGGGAATTTAATGTCGTATCCGAAAAGTCTTATTGACCTCTGTAAAAGCTTCCTTATTTCATTTCTATTAATTTTCAAACATCTAGGTCATTCGAGGGCACCCATTTTCACTTCTTTTGAGTCATGAGTTTTTAACCTATTTGACTCAGAATCTGGCAAAAAATTTGGTGTCCCAAGGCGTAAAGCTCCTCGGTCACCTTGAGGTCATCTTCAAGCTGTGTGGTTTTCGAAAAACTAAAACTTGTTAGCTTACCCCAGATTGGAAGACGATGGCTCCAGAAGAATGTAGCTGAAGTTCATGTTCTTCGACATAATCTGCAGGACTCTCAGCTCGACACCGTCCCAGGTAATTCTCGTGTTCCCAAACGGGTCCGTGGAGAGCATCTTGTAGATGAACGGTGGCTGGTGAGTGCTCGAAACAGCCAGCCGATGTCCCGCAAAGCTCCGGAGCTTCGGGGGATAGAGATCCACGTGGGGTCTGGAGAGCTTCCCGTTCATCCAGGACGTGAGCAGACGTGGCTTGTTGGAGCCCAGTCCGTCCACGTACAGACGGTGGGTGTACAGGACGTATGCTGCCTCCCCACTCTTGTCCATGGTGTAGCTCTTGCCGACGACCAGGAGGTTCACAATGTCCCGGGAGGCGGCGGACGAGAGGAACTCCTGAACTTTCCACTGGGACGAGCGGGACACGACGACCACGCGGTTCGTGATCTGGGGACCCAGGACCCTGCGACTCTGCATAATATCGTTGAGGAAGAGGAAGTAGGTGCGACAGAGGATGTCCTTGGGCTCCAGCACTTTTCTATCTGCCAGTGTGTAGTTGGCATCGAGCTTGGCGTGGATGTAGGTGAGAGGAAAGTCCCTGAAGAACCTCCTGAGCAGGCCAGAGCTCTCCTCGATAACTCCGTCGTAGACGATGATGGGCACGCAGCCCTGCAAGTACTTGTTGGTCACCTTCACGAGTAGGTTCACGAGCGAGATGGACTCGTCGAGGATGAGCTCGTCCATGCCAAAACTGCGGTGCCAGATCTCCTCGCGAGTCTTGGGGTTCCCCTTGAAAATGGGCTCAATTGCCTGACGTCGGCTGCGGCGGTCCTCGGAGGCGTTCGAGGAGGCCCAGTAGAACTCCTGCGAGAAGTAGCTCTCGGAGGAGTAGTGCCTCGGAGGAAAGGGGTACTCGACGAGGTCTCGGCGGACGTCGGAGTGGAGACACTGGTAGGCCTCAAAGGCGTTGAAAGCACAAGAGCTCTCCAGAAAAAGAGCCAGCAGAAGCAGTGGGAGCCTCATGGTTGCTGTCGAGGGACTGCCAGCGTGGAAAGCGAGAACTCTGATTTATAGGGATGCCCTCTGACCCCCTCATAGAGCATGAATTTTCGATGAGGCAGGTGGAAGGCGATCGATTTCTATTTCTGTGCGCTCGAAAGTCGAAAGAAAAGTCGGGCTAAGCTAAATTACTTTTATTGAAATTTCGAGTAGTTTTAGAAAACAAATAATTGTCCCTTTTCTGATCCTCTTCAAACTCTATGCAAATTAGGTTTATTGAACTATACAAACTTAAAAGTCTACACAAGTAGGTAAATTCCAGTAATTTCACTAACTGTTACGATCTAGGATTACCATTACATTAAATATGTTGCTTCATATGTTTACATCTAGGTAAGGCAGTTTCGAAAAGTTTAGCATTTTCTAACGTAAATATCTACAATCTGTTCGGGGAGAATCGACTCGCAGTTTAGCTTGCTTGGGTTCTTGAGCCGTTCGAGGCGCTCCTTAATTATTTACAAATTTGTTCAACGTCGAGGGTAGAAAATGTTGACCTCAAAAGTTCATCACAGCTCCTAATCCTAGTTGTGCGGCGACTCGGACTTCCACCAGCCCTCAGAGGGAAGGCGAAAGGGGGCTACGTTTGAGCAAGTGTGGACAAAGTGGGAGGCCAAAGGCTGGTGGGCGTCGTCGTCTGCCACGTGCTCTCTTGTTTTTAATCTCAATTTGCGATTTTGTTTGTCTTTTAGTACCGAAAGGTGTTATTGAGGTATGCAGTACATTGCATGTACTTCGGACACCTCAGCAACTTCCTTCCGTTTCATTTTGCGGTCTTTCTCTGGTATGTCTTACAACCTACTCTCAAACTGGGGTCCGAATGGTGCTGCGTGTAAGGAGAAGGGGAGGAGTGCAAGAAGCGACAATTTGCTTAAATTGCTATTCGATAAATATGGACTCAATAAGTAAGTACTGCAGAAAGAAGGGGAGGGCAGTTAAAAAAAGTTGCGAAAATAATTTAATTAATCTTGTATAACACGAATCAAATTACTACTAGTCTTATGAAGGCTCGGAGACGTCAGTTGGTGCTGGGCTCAGTTGGTGCTCTCTGCGACTTCGATGTCGTTGTCTATTCGCGAGGATCGGATGCCACTCTTGCCGGTCCAGGGGTAGATTTCGGGACAGGGCTGGCAAGTCCGCATGTATCGCACTCCGGATTTGTGCCACAAGTTGCAGACCTTGGGGTTATTGCAGCGTTTTGGACGGTCCTGAAAAACGACATTTTAAGTAACTAATGAAGGAAAACTGAGCGTGGAGATGGATTCTCGTTTTTCTTCATTTCAGTTTTGTTTTGTGAGGGACAGATTTTCTCATTGAATTGAATAACAATAAGAAACTTGAAAATTTGAGGTTTTGAAGTTAAGAAGATTTAATCCATCTCCTCACATTTAAATATCCCAAGACCCGAGGTTATTCAAAAGCCTTCATATATGAAGTCCCAAAATCTTATAGGACTTCCAAACCAAATTCGATAAGAACTCTCAAAAAAGTTGAAAGTACTAGGTAGAATCCATCTCCCTCCAACTAACAATTGAAATAATAAATAAAAACAATAATAACATTTTTTAAAAAAATTTCAGAGGAAAACCACTTAGAATATTCAAAAATTTTTGGAAAACCATTCAAATTTTTTTCCTTTCTAATTTTTTCGAGATATTTTTTTAGAGTAAAAACTTACTCAAGTTAATTTTAAAAAAAATCTTGAAAGTTGCAAATAAAAGCATGAACTCTTCTGTAAGTTATTTCAAAAGTTTTTCCAGTAAAAAACTCCTGAGAAAATCTTCTTGAGGAAGCTGATCCCAAAAGGCTTAACTCACCGAATAATTGCATTGGAATGGCTGGAATGAATTCATGCGACTGATGGGAGTGGGATCCCGCACCCACTGCAGGGCCTGCCAGTTGGTAACGATGTAGACGTCGTTCATCTGGTTGATGGCGTCCAGGAAGGAGATGAAGCCCTCCTTGTGATGTGGTTGCGTGAACCAGGCGGCGTGGTAGAAGAGCCCGAACGGCGCTCTGTTGCTGCTGTAGTGACGCTCAAAGTTCTTCATGATCATCTTGTAGACTCCATCGGCGTCAGAGGGGTTGGAGCAGGCGTCTCCCATCGAGCAGCGGCCGCCGTTCAGGTCCTGCCACATCACCATGGGAACCTCCCAGACTCCTGAAATGGCCCTCTATGAGGTTCGTTCTTGAGACACAAGAGGGCTCTACGTACCTGGGTAGCTCTTGGTGGGGCACGGGGGGATCATGCAGTCGTGGAAGATCTTGTAGTCGAGGGTGTAGGGCCAGCTGGGGGGCTTGTTCTCGTACACGGGCATGGAGGAATCGTAGGTGAAGTTGAAGTCGTGCAGCATCTTGAACATCTTGTTGCCTCCAATCGACAGGAAGGGAGCTCGCATGCCTCGGATGTCCTCTAGCTTGACTCCGCCGTAGGCAGACAGGACTTCGCGCTGTCCAGCAACTTCACGAGCCCACTTCTTGGTGGAGAAACCTTCGCCAAAGCTGTGACTGTGGAGCAAGGGGTTAGTTATTCTGTTCCAGAAGGACAAAGGGTATGTCAGTGGAAAGGAAAGTGAAAGTGTGAGTGAGGTGTGTGCGTGTGTATCGTGTGCAGGTGTCGGACGGGTCTTCGCTACTTACGAAATAGTGTGCGATGCCATTTCGTGTCCATCAGAGTACAGATTTTGGACTTGGCTGTAGTCCGTCCACTCGTGCGAGACGTAGAAGGTGGCGGAAATCGGGCAGCCGTTGGGGTTAACGCGTCCACGCTCGAAAAGGTCGGAATACAAACCCTTGTTGAGGTCATTGACGGAGTCATCGAAGGTTAGGAGCACGATTTGAGGGATTTGCTCCGCGGAAAATTCACCTTTTGGGATGGAAAATTATTTTCGTAGAGCGACAATTTTTCCTGACGGGCCTTTCTTTGTTTTCTCAATTTGTGCCCATCTTTTTCTAAGTTTTCTGGATTTTCCAGGTATTTCTTTCTCAGCGGAATAATCTGAGTTTCTCCGATGATTTCTAATTTTTTAGAGTTTTTTCTTCGGAGAGATTTTCCAAAGTTCTTGGAAATTGAATCCTAAAAACATTCTCCCATAGTTTTCAAGAGATTTTCCAGATAAATTTTCTGTGAAAAACCCTTTATTAATGTTCAACTTTTTCACGTATCTTAGAAAAACCCAATTTTCTTTCTTATTTGTTGAAGATTTCTTTCTGGAACAGAAAATTCAGAGTTCTTGAACATTTCAATACAAGAACAATAAATTTTTTATGGACGTTTTTCTGGCGAATTTTCTTGCAAAAAATCAATTGGAAAATGTCTTACATTATAGCTGTCGTACAATTTTTTATCAAGGAGAATTTTAATTCATATTTTAGTTTTCTACCCATGATTTCTTTTCCAATTTTCTAAATGTTTTTTTCACAGTGGGAAATTTCTTAACATTTTACAAAGTATTAACTTGTTCAAGAAAATTTTCCACAGAATTTTCCGGCAAAAAGCCCATCGGAAAATCTTCTATGTTTTCGCTCGTCTTAGTATTTTCAACTCCACACTCGCCACATTTGAGACGCAAGAGAAAGAAGTAAGAAGCGAAGAAAAGGAGGAGAGTCTCGAAAACGGAGGAAAACTTACGAAACTGTATGCGAGGCCATTTCGTGCCCGTCCGCATACAAGTTCTGGACAAAGTCATACTCGGTCCACTCGTGGGAGACGTAAAAGGTGGCAGAGATCGGGCACCCATTGGGGTTCCTCCTTCTGCCGTCAAAAATGTCCTGGTAGTGCTGCCAGTTAATCTCGTTAATCGCGTCGTCGAAGGTCATGAGGACGATCTGGGGCGTTTCGCTCCGATCCAAGCTACCTACATGGCGTGAGGCTACAGTTCAACTGCCGACACGGGCCCAAAAGCTTACCTGGAATTTCCTTGCCGCCGCAGTAGCAGTCGGGGAGGAGACAGACGTCCTTGCGGCACTTGGCAGCAGTCTTGTCGGGCTGGGGCTGCGGGTAGAGCGCGTCCGGTCGGGTTGGGGGGAAGCGGTAGATGTCGATGTACTCCTGGGCCTTGGAGACGATGGAGCCCGCGGGCTTGAGAGTTGGGCGAGCGCGTCTAAAAAGCATGCAGGAGCGTTATATCGGGTCTCGGAAGGGTGCGAGGGGGTAGGTTGGAAAGAAGAGGGAAAGCAATGCTGTACACTACTTACGGTGGATGTGTACCACGTGACTGAGACGAGGAACCACTCTCGGGTACAGTGAATACGGCTCCACCGCGAGTTCGACTGTTTCCTCTAAAAATAATATTTTACAAAATTGGTCACAGTTGAGCCAAATTGCGCGAGTTTCGGCAATTGCGGCTTCGACCGTGTTTACATTACAGAAAGCTTTTGTTAGGTTAGCAAACTCAAAATTTCAAAACGAAAAAAGTTTTTAGTGAGAAGGCGGGTCTCGATGACCGAGGTGCGAGCAAAAGAGGCATGCAGGTTTAGCAGAAAAACATAAAAATTTACGAAGCTGGCCATCGAGATCCAGAATGAAAGGGGCATTGAGTAACGCCCAAAAATTTTGACGTCTCTAACTTTGGTGTCAAAGTTCGGTCGGAAAGCAGGATGCAAACTCAAAAGAAGGCTTCAGAAAAAAAATGAGAGAAAGTCAGAGAGAAAAGTGTAGGAAAAGTTCTAGGATAGTGTTGAGAGAGTGTGTTCCAGCCGCGCAGCCTGATTCAAGAGGCGCTTGATAGCTTGAGTGACGTCGTCGCAGCGATCCAGAAAGAAGAAGTCAGAGAGAAGCGAAAAGAGGGACAGGAGAAAGAAAAATGTTACCATGTTTTTGTGAGTTCAAAGCTTAATTATAAAAATTGTGTACATCAACGAGTCTAGGTCTTAGGTCTATGGTTGGCCCATTTCTAACCGGAAGTCAGGCCTCTTGAAAAGTGTTCTTGGAGAAAATTCTTCGATAAAACCATGTAAAATGTCCATGTCCATGTGGAGATGGATTCTCGGTTTCACTCATATTCTTGGAAACCCCAAACTTACGTTTAACGCTTTTCGGCTGTATTGAAAGGTCAATTAGAGAGTAATTGAAGTTTTGCTTGGTTTTTGAAAGCCTTCAGGAGCTTCCCCACTTGGCAGGTAATTCCATAAAAAATACTTGGAAAACGCAATTAACGGCTAAAAGGACACTGAGCCTGGATTCTACTAAATATTTGACTATAAATATATCCCAGGATGGAAAAATTCAGACTCAATATCCCGAAATTCAAAATTGACTTTTTCCTTTCGATCAACCAAAAATTAAATTTTCATGAACTTCCAGCCTTGTAAGAAAACTTAATGGGAGGTTTAACTTAACATGGCCTTAAAAAGAAATAAGTCAAATCACGGTTAGAAACGGGCAAATATACAATCGGAGAAAAATGTACAAATCAGGTCAACAGTTCGGTTCGTCTGACGTCTCGTGGATCTGAAGAGTGTCAAGGTCCTTGGTGTGCTGCAGTCCTGCGTGTGTCTGTTGATGGTCCAATTTTTATAGCTTTTTGAAATGCCTTTTTAATTCTCATAAGCGTGCAACAGATTCGCGCGTTTCGTGAAACTTTTGGGCGTTATTTCTGACCCCCATTCGGAAATGGATTTTTTTTAAAGTTCTAAAATGTGAAATTTTTGATATGTGTGTGCAATGTTCATTAAACTGACCTCGAAGGTATTTCGTTGCATGTGTTTTCGGAACATTTTGAACTACTACTACTACTTGTACTATTATGTGTGGTGATTGCTACTTGTTTCCTGCTCGCCGTTGGCAATCCTGCGGCAATTGTTGTCTTGAGGGCATTATTGACGCGAGACGTGCGCGGCGGAAGCACATTTCTGGGATGTGTGGTACTGGGACTAGTGTCCATTGTCCGGGTCGTCGTGGTCGAGGGGGTCAGGTTTGTTTGTCAGATCGCCATTTTCGGGCTCCTCGGGCTCCGTCGTGGTGGTCGTGCTGGGAGTCTCGGAGGTCGCGTCCACGAAGGCGTAGTCGTCGTAGCTCTCCTCCTCGTTCTCGGGCTCCGGCTCGGACTCCTCCTCCTCAGTACTCTGCGTTGATACCACTGCTTGCAGCTCCGGCATCTCGAGGGTGGCCCGGAACCTCTTGGTGGCCGTGTCTCCGGAGTACTTCTCCGTGCTGTACTTGTAGCCGGCGTAGAACTTGGGCTTGTCCGTGATCTCCACGAGGTGCTGCTCCTCCGAGACCGAGTCGTGGCCGATGAGGGCCTCTGGTTCCTGCTCCAGGACCTTCAGGGTCGGCTCCAGCTCCTCCTCCTCCTGCTCCTTCTTGAGCAGCTCCCTCCACCTTGTCTCGCACCCGAACGAGTTTCTTTCGTAACGCCGGTGGAGGCTTCGTGGGCTCGCTGATGATGGCGTTTTCCGTCGACAGGAGCGCTCTACCACCTTCGGGGAGTCGGTCCGAAAGGGCTTCGTCGGTTTCGTGGTCTTGAGCTTCTCCTTACGCTGTGTCTCGAGGCTCTTGAAGGGCGACACGTTGGCCTTGACGTAGTAGGACGAGGGCACGGTTCGGTTGAGGGCCTCCTTGTACACGAGCCCGCGAGACGTGAAGCTCTGGATGGTCTCGACGAAGCGGGAGTAGTTGAAGGGCGCGGGTTCCGTGATGACGGTCGGGACGAAGGCAGTCGTAGTCGTGGTGGTAGTGGTCGAGGCCTCTGTGGAGGTCGTCGTGGAGGTGCTGGAGGACTTGAGCCTAGGTGCGTAGGTCGTGGGGTCGATGGTGCGAATTTTGTCCGGCAGACGACGCTGGCTGCTACTTACACTAGTATCACGTGATCCATAAATAGTACTTAATCTAACTTTATTTGGTTTGATAGCGGTGGCGGGGTTGGTGGAGGTCGAAGTGGTGCTGGAAGGGGGCTCACTCGCGACCTCGCTCATAATCTCATCGTACAAAGCCTTATCGTCTACGTAGGTGTCCTGTTCGGCCTCCTCTGGAGCCTGCTCGTGTATCTTGAAGTCGATCTTGACAATCGCCGGAGCCACTGGACGGGTCCTGCCGATGTCCGAGAACCTCCTGGGCTCCTTCGTGGGCTCCAGAGTCATCTTGGTGCCTCGGTTGCGGATATTCACATAGCTCTTGGGGGAAGTGGAGGTTACTATCGGCTCCTCGGGGGTTTGTTTCTCCTCTTTCGTTGGCTTTTCGGACGTCAGTTCAGGAACTTGTTCTTCTTGAACTGGAGGAGGCTTTCTAAAAGTAGAGCTCGGAACTTCTTCTTCTGGAGCAGGAAGAGGCCTTCTGAAAGCAGAACTCGGGACTTCTTCTGGAGCCGAGGGTCTTCCGTATCTGGCTCTTCCAGTTGGAAGGTCCGCAGTAGGTCTCTCTTCTTCTTCCTCAATTTCAACATCCTCAAGCTGGGACTGCAGAGACGCCGAAGGAAGCTCCAGCCGGTTCACTGGACGACCATATCCCGAGCTGAGAGTCAGCTTCAGGCTCTCAGTAGGAGCTACCGTGGTCGTGGAAGTCGTCGTCGTAGTTGTTGTGGAGCTGGCAGCTTCTTTCTTCGCCAAGATGTCGGCAGAAGTGGGTCTTCGGATTCTCTCCCTGGGGTTTATCAGAACTAGGGGAGTTCCTCGAGACTGCAGGATCTGCACTGGGCTTAGGGCTACCTTTGCTTCTCGATATTCCGGCGTGGTCTTGGGTGTCTCATTCACGTTTGTCAGAATCGTGGCTAGCGTTGCCTCCTTCACCTCCTTCTCTTCTTCTTCTTCTTCTGGCAGCTCTTCGATTGGAAGTTTAGTCGTAGTAGTTGTTGTTGTTGTTGTAGTCAGAGCCGTGGGAGTAAGGCGAGTTCTGTTGATCCGGGACCGCTGAGTGGGTCTCACAGGATGAGGTTTGACGTCCTCAAAGGAGCTCCATGCCTTGACCCTTCCCCGACTGGGAATGCGAGTGCGAGGCTTGAAGGTCGTGGGAGCCTCAGTCGTCGACGTCAGAGTCTCAGAAGTGGCTTCAAGATCTAGTTCAAGTTTTTCTTCAACTTTTTCTTTGGGTTCCTCTTGAGGTTTCTCCTCGAGCTTCGCTTCTGGTTTCACTTGGAATTTTTTTTCGGGTTTCTCTTCAACTTTCACTTCTGGTTTCTTTTCGAAAGTCTTGAGAGTTTCCAGAGTGGAAGGAACGTCATCAGAAGCCCCATTTTCTTGGAGTTCGACGGAGTCATTGAAGGCATCTGGTTCATGTCCGGGATAAGTGTCCCCAATCTCATCGCTGAACTCCGATTCAGGAGTCAGCTTGTCGTCGATCAAGCTGGTTTCAAAGTCTCTGCTGAACTCCTCCTCCATCTCTTTGAAGAAAGCATCTGAATCCCTCAGCTTGACGTTGTCGAGCTTGAAGAACTCTGGTTCTTGAGTCGTGCTCGTGGATTCAGTGGTTTTCGGCGCTTCTGAAGTAGAGGGAACGAGCGGAACTAGCGGCGCTGATGCCGCCGACGGGACTCGTCTCAAAACCGTGTACTCGGGGCTGAACACCTCGGAGGTCTTGGATTCGGAGGTGAAGGTGTTGGACGGGCCCGTGGGGACGCGTCTCAGCCCACTGGGCTGCCTCTCAGAGTTGAACTTGATTTTTCCGCGGACTTCAGCGGTTTTTTCGGAGTCTGGCGCGGTTGGTGTCTGAGCTAAGCCACTGCGCACATTATTCAAATCGGCCGTTCGAGAGGAAATCGACTCGGAAACGGCCTCTTCGACTATTTTTTCCAGCAAATCGGCGCTCAGGTCCTCGGGCTGCTCTTCTGCAGGCTGTGTCTGATTTTTGCGGAAGAGAAAGTCGTTTTCCAGAACCTCACTCACCTCCTTGGACGAAATCGAGACCGAAGCTAGGTCTTCTGAAGGCCCTGTCGTAGAAGGCTCTTGCTTCCTCGCGGCCTCAGTGGAGTAGAAGTGCGGGGGAGCGTTTGTGGGGGTCACGAAGAGCTGTCCTGGAGCCGAGGGACCTCGCTCGCGAGACTTGACGCGAAGCCAGGGAGAGTAGTTCAGAGGGGCGGGCTGCTCTGTGACGTTTGCTACCTTGGTGGTCTCGTTCTGAACCGGGAGGAGTCTCGTGGGCTTGGGGGTCTCCACCGTCCCGCTTATCCCGTCATTGATAGCCTGGGGGTTAAAGGGCTTCCTTCTTGGGATCTCAACCGTCTCTCCGGACTCGTCAAAGTCCCGGAAGGTCTCAAAGGGCTTGGCAGTGCTGCTCTGGTGCGTCGGGATTAGGATGTACTCGTCCAGGTACTCCCCCGAGTCATCGTACGAGTCGTAGACGGGCTCGTAGGGCTTGAAGCCTCGCGGAGTCGGAGTGGGTTTTCTGAAGCTCTGAGGGGGACGCTCGCTTTCGATGAACTTGGTGATTTTCTGGCGCTGCTCCGGGGAAATGTGGCGCTCGCTCTCGGGGATGTACCTCCGAGGGGCGGAAGTGGTCGAGAGGAGGTTGATCTGGGCGATCTCGGGGATCGAGTTTCTGTTCTGGAAGCCGCCCGGGGGCTTGTCTGGCTTGTTACGCTGCGTGATTATTATGGTTTCGGCGTCGTCATCGTCATAGTAGGCGTCAGTGGAGGAGGGAATGGGAGCGGGGAAAGAAAGAGGATCTGAGTGTTTTTCGTTTCTCATGTCTTGTGAATGTTGTGTTTGGGAGGAATGTAAAGAAGGGTCAATTTTGGGACCCGCGCGTGTTCTATTTTTCTTATCAACACCAATGTCTGCCACATTATCGGATCTGTTGAGACATTAAGAATGATAAGAAATGAGTGTTTCTCCAATATTCTATATCGAGTTTGTTGAGTAAGATTGTTGCACGAATTTGGTGACGGAGAAACAGCGAGAGAAATGTTACTCAACAAAGGTTCAAAAGAAGCTGAATATCAAAAAGGTTCTACTAGAGATCTAAAGGCAGTCAAAGAGACAGAAATGTTAGGTGAAGTCGGATGAGATGATGAAAGTTAGGAAAGTCGAGGGATGAGATGAGAAGAAGGAGAAAGAGACAGAGAAAGAGATAGCAGAACTACGGTTTAACTCCTCCCCTACGGGCGTCTTGGGAGACCCATACTCAAAAGGTGAGACTACTGATGAAGCTAGAAGGTCAGTTAGCCTTGTGTATACCTTGAAAAAGTGACGGGAGCCGGAGTGGTGGTTGAAGTAGTAGATGTGGTGGAAAAGGTACGCAATGACGTCGATGGTGTCTGAATTGATGATGATTGTTTGGAAAAGGGTTGTGGTGTGGTTACGAATACCGGGCCTCCGGGACTGGAATACTTGGGGCTATTCGAGTAACTGTTCCGCAGTGTTGAAGAACCGACACTATAAACTGATCCCGGACGTTCAGACACGATTGAGTTAACGATATCATTTCTGTCTCCCCTAGATCAAAAGTTTATACAAAATTCAAAATCATAATTTCTGGCCAAAACCGTTTTAGTGACTCTGCCATGCGTGTTACTACTTAAAGTACAAGGGGGGGCTGAGTGGGGGTGGATGGCACTTCAGAACCTTACCTTAGCTGTCCACGCGACGATGAGGGGCGGGTATAACGATCGTCTTCCTCGAGCTGGAAGGCAAAATTAGGTAAAGTTTTCACACAAAAAACTTCGTTAAAACTTCGGAGTTCAATTTTTAAATGATTTGAGACTTTTCTTGAGTTTTTCAGCCCATAAAATTAAATCTGCAAATAGAAATCTTAAGCGAAAACAAATGATCGAGAGCAATTGAAGTTAAGAAAAGTCAACAAGAAGTAGAAAAATTTTAGAATTTCGTGAAAATATTTCAACAATATTTTGAACAACTTTTGGGTCTTTCTCTTTTACCATAGGTCTGATTTGCCCGTCTGAGAGCTTTACAGATTTTTTTCCGAAAGAATTTTGACTCTTAAAAGAAAATACGATTTCTTAAGCTAAATCAAGAAATATTTCATCAAAAGTTTTAAGACCAATCGGAGTGTTTTAAAGCGAGTTTCAATTCCAGTTGCTTTGAATTTTTACTTTATTTTTCGTAAGGAAATTGAAGAAAATGTATGAGGAAGAGGAACTCACCTGAGCTACCAAGGCATCATCATAATCGTAAACGGGAGTCGTCGACCGGTACGTCGTCTGAGGCTGTTGAGTGACGTAGGAGTCGCGTTGCGTGGTGACCGAAGAAGTTGGGCGATAAGTTGACGACTGAGCTGTCGACTGAGTTTGACGATTTTGATTCACTTGGGGCTGGAAGTCTGCAATCAGATTGATGAGCGTGAAGTGTCCGGGAGGCGAGAAGAAGAAATGTCGCTTACCAGATTCGCGGTACAAGTCGACGTCCTCGTCATACAGCGAGTAGTACTGGTCGTAGGTGGTCGGGTTGTAGCTGTTGCTGGCGTTGTAGTAGTTCTTGTTGTAGGTCGCCTTCTGGGGCTGCTGCTGCTGCTGGAAATTGGACGCCGGGGAGGACGTTTCCACTCTGGAAGGGCGCAAGAGAGGTGTTAGAAGAGAAGGGGAGGAAAGCTCGGGGGGTGGCACGTGCGGTTAGTCTGGGTCGGTCTGGAGTGTGGGGTCTGAGTCGTACCTGTTTCCATACTTTTCGTCCAGTTCTAGTCGTTTGTTCGGTTTTCGTTCGCGTTTAGTCTGCGTCTGGTTGCGGGTCTCCTGTTCCTCCTTCACCTGCTGCTGCACCTTCCACCGCTGGCTCCCCCTGTTCGGTCTCACCGTGTAGACCTTCCGCGTCTTCGCAGTCGTCGAGACGGTCGAACTGGCCGCGGTTTCGGGGACGGGGGTCGTGGAGGTGCTGCGACGAGGGGAGGAGGAGCTGACAGTCGTCTCTTCCACCGTCGTGGGTGGAAGCGTCTGTTTGAGGCGGTGTCGGACAGTGTAGGGTCTGAGAGTGGAGCGGTTGAGGTACCGCGGGTACGTCTCCTTGATCTGGTGGAAGGGGTCTTCGGGGAACTTGATGATGGGGGGAATGCTTGAGGTGGCGGGGTTTCGGTCGGTCCAGGGGATGGAGGGGCGAATGGGACGCACAGTGGTGGTGCTGATGGGCCGAGGGGCCGCAGTCTCGGAGGCTGGGCGGTAGTTTTGGGGTGGGGGAGGCTGGTAGTGCTTCTCGTCGTCGTAGTCCTCGTCCTCGTATTCCTCCGAAGAGTCGTAGTACTCTTCTTCCTCCTCCTGCTTGTGATACCTCCCGTTCCCGTCCTCTATGGGGTTCCCCTTGATGTACTGCGGGATCTTGTTGACGTTCTGGATGAGCTTGATGCTCGGCTTCGGGATTGCCGGCTTCTTGTTGGGCGGGGCCTTGAAGGTCGTGGTCTCAAACTCATCGTCGTAGTAGTAGTCCTCCTCCACGGGCCTGGCGGTGGTCGCCTTTGGGAAATTGGTCACCTCGAAAGGCCTCGTGTTGTTGATGAGGGGCTGGGCGTGGGCCTCCAGCTGCTTGACCTCGAAGGGCTGCTTGGAGGCCGGAGTCGTGACTTGGACCAATGGCTTCAGACTGTAGTGGTGTCCAATGGACTTTGTGAACTGGAAGTTCTGGGTGGTGGGAGGGGCTCTCTGGGTCACAGGCTCGAGCTTGGAGACCGGGATCAGAACCGTGGGCTTCGGGAGCTTCGGCTTGAGCTCCGTGATGGCATCGTCAGAGGGCCGTCGAGGGGAGGGACGGAAGGTGTCTTTGGGCTGGAAAGTCTGCTGGAAGCCCTGCTGGATGCCGCTGAAAAAGTTCTCGATCGCCGGGAACGAGATGAAGCGTGGGGTCGTGTAGCTCTGGGCAGGCTTAGTGGGCTTCGATCCCCGGAAGTTGAAGAAGGCGAAATTGTCTGGGATCGTCTCGTCGGTGCCCGGAGTCGTGGGCTTCTCCTTGAACAAGGGAGGCTGCTTCGGGGACCCGTTCGAGCTGGCATACACGACTGGGTACAGAGGCGTGACGATGGGGGGTCGCTGGGTCGACTTGTAGTTCCGGAAGGGACTCAACTCCTTTTCGCCGCTCTCGTACACGGGCCGCAAGTTCGACGTGGGTCGGTAGTCTTTGGTCTTGGGAGGTTGCTGCTGCTGTTGCTGAGGCAGGAACTGATCGTAGTAGCGATCGTCGTAGTAACGATGGGCAGCCTTGTAGACGAGGGGAGTCTGGGGACTGGTGAAGGCGTCGAAGCTGAGGAAGGTGTTTTGCTTCGGGCCGTAGTCGATTGAGCGGAAGTTGCCATTGCTGTACTGCCACGTGGCGGGTCTGAGCTGGCGAGTTTTCCGGTCAATGTCGCCGTCCGCAGACACCTCGAAGATCTCTGCCTCGAGACTGGCGTCTCGGCTCTCGTCGTCCCCGAAGACTATCTCCTTGGTGCCCCGCTTGTCCTGGGATCGGTTCTCCCCCGTGTCTGTCGGCGCCTCGTCAGCTCCCAGAATTGTCTCAGTTTCAGTGTCTTTAGTGTCTAGGGCCGAGGTATCTCGTTTTCTTCTGTCCAGAGTCTTGCCTTGTGTATCGTCAATTGTGTTTTGTTCAAAGTCTGAGTCC
This sequence comes from Forcipomyia taiwana, assembly GCA_963930915.1. Classification (NCBI taxonomy): domain Eukaryota; kingdom Metazoa; phylum Arthropoda; class Insecta; order Diptera; family Ceratopogonidae; genus Forcipomyia; species Forcipomyia taiwana. Next base: position 5,247,578 of record CAWVOI010000099.1, on the reverse strand, counting down.
AGGTCACTAATTAGGTGTCAAAAGTTAGGTGAATTGAGCGTGAAAGCGACTACTAATAGAATAAGAGTCGTAAAATTTTCAAATTTTTTTTAGTAAATCAGAGGTGTAACTAACATTTCAAACAAAGATACTCCCTCAGATTTTAAAATCAGGAACCCAAGGGCTCTTCAAACATAATGACCAAACAGGTTTTATCATACTCGAACTTTGAAGCCTAGTAGAATCAGCCTCTTAGAAGGCTGATTTAGGAGAAACTTGATTTTTCTTGTAAAGTTTGACTTTTAGTCTTTTTTAGAAATTTAGGCAAATTTTCAAAAAAATTGTTTAAAAAAGCCTGATTTTTTAGGCAAAGCCTTAAAAGTTTGTTTTAAGAGTCTCGGGGTAAATATTTCTTTCTATGATAGGCAGACAAAAAGTTAAAAGAGAATTAGATTTTCATCCTCAACCATTTTGCCATAAAAATATCCTAATTTAACACTATGCGAGTGTCTTTTATTACATTAATTTAAATGTTCAAGAAACAGCCAGACGGACAGACAAGAAAGACAGAAAGGGTTAATATGCTGTGAGTTTACCTGTATCCTGGCTGGGAGTAGGCGAAGGAGCCCACCTTGTTCTGCGTGGGGATGGCATTGACGCTGGGCTGGAGGATGATGCCGTCGCGGTCCCGCTGCACCTGACTCACGGTGCTGGGTTGACCGCGATAAACGCGTTGCTGTCTGTCACTCTCCTCTTCCTCCACTGGGGGCAGCGACTCATGAGCCTCCGCGTACAGCTTCGCAATGTCCTCCTCCTGCAGGTTCCTCGGCTGTCCTCGGGTCGTGATGACGGGGTTGGGGGCCACCCTAAGGGGCTCTGGAGGGGGCGGGAAGGTCTGAGAGGCCGAAATTTGCTGGATGCGGGCGGGAGCAGAGGGACCCGAGGGTCCACTGGGGGCACTGGGACCCGAGACGGCGGAGAAGCGGATGCGACTGGCCGTCTGCTGCTGTCGGATGGGGCTAGTGGACACGGGCTCGCGGGACGTGGTGACGGCTGGGGCCGAGGGAGCGGTGATTTCTGCCACCTCGCAGCCCACGTTGCGGGGCCAGTCGCAGGTCTGGAGCTCGTGGCTGTACATCAAGCCGCCCGTGCAACTCTCGAGGAGAGCGCTGCCGAAGACGCAGACGTAGTACTGCGAGCAGTCTGTGGGGTGCGGGTAGTAGCCGAACTCTTCGGGGCATTGGAAATCTACGCCAGACGCGGATGGCTTTGGGTTAATTCCAAGGGCGCGGGACGAGGCTCCTTGCCGCACGGGGCGGGCGGTTTGTGTGAGAACGGCCGACACTGCAAAAAAAAGAGATTTTTAATTAGTCAATTTGCTCGCAGTAATAGTTTCGCTTGCTTATAATTGATCGAGTTTATTGCGCAGTCGGCATGTATGAGGTAGCTCGTAGCTCGAGGAAAGCATACTAATTACGTTTTTATGACGATTTCTGGTCGTGTTTGGTGTGTCTGGGAGTCATGAAAGTATACCAAATCACAGAAAAAATTATGTAAAAAGACAAAGTGAGTGCGCGATGTTGAGCAATGGCGATTGTTAATTTATGTAATTGCCGTATGAGTTTTATGACGCCGCACCGTTCGCGTTCGAACCATTGAAAATTTAACGAAGCACTAAGCTGCTCGATTAATCATGCGAACAAAGCCAGGAACGACAGTTATAGGCTCTCGGCAGCGATTCATTGGAAAGAATCCCATTTTACGGAAGTTACATCGAAATTGGGTTATGTTGTTAAAGTATTTCATTCACTTGACTCCAAACTAGGGCAAAAATAAAAAAAATTAAATAGGGGAAGCTCCCTGCAAGCTTTTTCCCGGCCCCAAAGTTCTCTTTTACTCAAGAAAGAGGTTCAAACGAACTCTTTGCTAGTTTTTTGCTCTTCATAAATTTTCAGCAAGTGTTGTCCCAAGACTAAGCTTACTAAGATTACAGAGTTCCAAAGACATTTCTAAAAGAATTTTCAATGAGCCAATTTTCGGGCTTTCATAAGGTTCAGTGTGTCTGGTACCAGGCATTTATTTTTTTAAAAATCTTAAACCAGTACGAAGTACTTAAATTAAAAGTTGGTCATATTACTAAAACAATTCCTAGAGACATCAAAATTGGAAGAGGGGCTTTATCCAAGGTTCTCATATGGGAGTTAGAAAGGCTAGAACATCATTTTTTGAATAAAAAAAAAGAATCTAAGGACCAACAAAATTCAGGGAAAACGAAGGGGCCCCTTGCTTGCTCTCAGATTTCCTCCAATTGGAAGACAGCTCTTAGGTAACAAAGTCGCCGCTAATCTAGGTCACCTCAGTCGGTTTGCCCTCAGCTACCATCGACGGAAGCCAGAGATCAGCGATCCAGCATTTGAGTTCACCCACAACCACCTCGTTTTTCGCTTTATTTACTGCTTCTTCGGTAGTAAACAATAATATTTACGTTTTGAATGCAACACCGACCTGCCAGATTGTTTGCTGCACTGCCTAATTCATTGAAATTGCGCGCAGATTGATTTGCAACTGGCTCACCAAAACACGACCGCGCGCTCATCATGTGGCAATTAAAGGCAGGTCGTAAAATCAATTTCGCGGCTGTCTCTCTATTCGAAAGCACGCAGTGACCTCACTGGCAACGGCTCACTCGATGTCAAAGTGAAGGAAAATTCCTTCAGCTGGCACCTCGAGAGTCTCTTCCCCGTGACAGCGAGCGCACCTTGACAGACTTTGGTGCGGCAATTAAGAGGAGCCTTGGTGACTGCTGGGGAGAAAAGTACCGCAAACTTTCGTTCCTTGCGTGATTGCACCAATTATGCCCAAAATGCTCGGCCGACCGCAAGAATGCGGCGCACATTGCACCGCCTAGGGTAAGTCGTGATTTGCTGCCTCTACATTTCGTCATACGTCTGTTTGGCTGCAGTCTTGGGTCCCAGCCTTTTTTCTTTGTCTCGTCGACGTCGACGTCGTCGTTTGAATATCCACAAATTTACCGTGCGCTCGACGCTCGGCTGTGCCAAAGAAGTGCTAATAAATTCAATTAAATGTTTTATTGTTCTCGCGCTGCTGTGGCAGCCGACCATTACGTCTGTGTCTCTGGGTTGAGGTGATTTACTTCATGGCTGCCTGCCTCATGGATAACCTTTGGCTCGCTTTTTTCAAAGTAGTGCACGCGATTCACGAGATGCACTGGAGTTTTTGCTAGTTCGCCTCAAATTGGTCACAATTATTGCCAATTAAACGGTCGTCAATGCAGAAAAGCGCTTGTTTTCGGTGTTTTTTGCACGCCGCTCGCGAAACCCGACGATGCATGTGACAAGTGACGTGAGATGTGCTACTTCTGAGGCACCTGTAGTTTCTCACTTCGGGCATCGTGAGACTCCGCCACGAATCAGCTTTTGAAACACTTTTGTGTCTCAGTTTCTATGCGAGAGAGGCCCCCCTGCACCTTGTGGGCTCATTTCAGGTTCAGATCCTTCAGTAGAACTTGAAAATTTTTAGAAGGTATTAACGACAACTAAATGGCTGCTATGTGGGCTCATGTATTTGCTCTATATTTGAAAATGTTTATAGAGTCAGTGAGTGACTTCAATTTCAATAGAACAATGCCATTAAATGCCGACAAAATTCTCCAGGATGGGTTTAAAAAAGAGAGTTGCTCTAAATTAGAAATTTTTAGCGTAGTGCCAGTGACCAAAAAAAGCCATTTTTTAATAATATGATGAGGCTGATAATTGTGTTGAATTAAATTGAAAACTTGTGACTCAGAAATACTCAAAAAATGATATTCTTAGACATCAGTAAGTGAGAGGTTTTGACCTAATTTAATCATACGATGAAAAGTGGTGGATAACAGATTCAATAAGCTAAGAAAGTTTTAAAAAATTAGAACCAAAAATTTCAAGTCAGTGAGTAGACGTCCAATTTTAGCTATACGATGAGGAAAATGTTCTGCAGTGCGACTTCGAAGCCTGCGAGCTCCACCTAGGGTTTAATACGGGAAAGCGGGAATTCCCGAATCCCGAGAATTCCCGACCAAAATTGGGGTAAAAATTTCCCGGGAATTCCCGAGCAGATTTCCCGGGAATTCGGGAAATTTTTGTTCACAAAATTTTAAATGTTCAAATTGAGATTTGAGTTCAGATTTGATTTTTCGAATATCCAAGCGCCGATCCAGCTCAGTGGTTAGTCTTTTGAAGTTCCTTAACAACCCTGAGTCCTACAAACAAGACCTACAAGAAAAGGGTTCATTCTTCCACAGTGCTTCAAAAGCTCAAATTACTCAAGAAGCAAACTTCTTTTTCAAACGACTCTTCAAGGAAAATGCATCTGTGGTTGAAGAAAATGTAGCTAAGGAAGGACCTGAACCTAAACCAGTTCATGAGCCGCTTGAAACTATTCTGAAAAGAGCAATCGAAAAATCCACAAAAGCTGCAGAGCCTCTACTGGACACAAACAAGTCGCTTTTAAAGGAGATTAACTTGCATGAGATTACAGGAAGCAGATCAGAGAGTCTTAACTCACTTTATGAGGCTCTAAAGACAATTCGACCGACATCGACACAAAATGAACGAAATTTCTCTACAGCATCAATCTTCATGTCAACCACACGGACAAGAATGGGAAATGACGTTTTGGATGCACTTTCCTTCTTAAAAGACTTTTTTATTCAAAAATATAAAAATTAAATTACTTCTGCTTTTTACTGTGGTGAGCTTTTGGAAATGGTCACATTTCCCGGGAATTCCCGGGAATTCCCGCCCGAAATAAAAAAAATCCCGATTTCCCGGGAATTTTAAAAGGTCGGGAATCGTTAAACCCTAGCTCCACCCAGTTTCCATTTTTGTGCCGAAGCCGTTTAACATCAGATTGCCAATACTGCACTCCATTAAATGCACTAATTGCCCTCAAAAGATCAATAAAATGAGAAGTAAATGCTCCGAACAACGGATATTGCGGCACAATTGAGGCCAGAGCTAGCCATAGAGCCTAATGCTAGAAAGAACACTCAGTCACACCTAACATTTGCAATTATGATTTATGTGTAGTTTATTATGTTCATTCTTATGAAATTACAACGCACATTATAGCCCTCTTGTTGCTTGTTTCGGCCCCATTGTGCAGCGCGCACGGCACTCGCTGATTGCCACAGAAACCAGCAAGTTGCTTGAATGCACTTTTGACGTCAGGGGCGGAGCTGGCCTGACAACTTCGAAAGGAACGCCGATAGCAGTTCCTGGCTCCACCCCTGCGCCTCGGAGTCACTCAACGGGCCCCCATTAATAATAACCTGCCTCGCTGACCCATTGTGCGTTCAGTGGGGCAATCTCTCGTGGCGATCGGCAGTAGCGACTGTCAATTTTTGACGTGTTTCATTTGCACCTCAAAAACGAGCCTGCGCGGCGGATCAAAACGAGGAAATCGAAGAAAGAGGGAGGCGAAACTCATTAATTAATTAGCGTCAAATTCGGCACGACCCAGTGACTGACGTGATGGACGCGTGAGAAGCCTGACGTGAGCGTGTGACAAATCGTGGTGCGGAGGCAAGCCCGATGGGCGCTATATTGGCATTCTAGGCAGTCTCATGATTAGGGCTTCTAAACATTTTGCTCTCAAAGGGCCTTGAATAATTGTTAAATTGGGCTAAAAATGGCCAATATTTCATTGTGCTTGCAGAAATTGAGGACAAATGTAAAAGCTTTATTTGAAAGACGAATTTTAGAAAAACACTCATTTTTTGATCTGATTCTATTTGGAGATATTTTAAATTTGAAAAAATGTGTTTTGCTTAGAAAAAATCAAGCTCAGTTGAGATGGACAAAAAATTAAAATTGGAAATTCTATATTTTTGTGGATGTGAACCTTTCAACCACAGAAAAAACATAAAAACGTGTTTGAAATTTTCCCGAAAATAAGACAAAAATTGTGGAAAATTGTTAGACACAATTTGTCACTATTTCTAGAAGCTCTACTCATAATTCTTTGTGCCGAATGCCGAGCGAGACTCTCAGGGCGACCGACACACAAAGTGAAAGGAAGGTATTTGTTCCAGCTGCTGTTGTGCCCGTCAGGGTCGATTCATGCCGTATTGTTTTTCAATTGTTACGCTGCATGCAGCAAGATTGACGCGCGCTGTAGAATAGCAGCACACCCACTAGAACGAGTTTTGTTGCTTTGGCAGTTTTGTTCTCTCTTGAACAAACACGAGAGCGGGTGATAGCGATCTGGAAGGCTGAAATGCAGCCGCTAATGGTTTAATTGAAGGTGGAAGGTGCGAATATCAGATTTGCCCCTTCAGCTTATGACAGATCAGGTTCTAGAGGCGCGGAATGGGGCCAGTTCCTGTTCCAGGTACGAGTTTCGACGAACCTGTCCCTGGCATGGCAACGAGAATCAGAACAATCGAGGTTCAATTAGACTCTTGGGTCTTTGTTGGCTACGAAACCTGTTCTCTTGGCTCCAGAAAGACCTAGATGTAGATGCTTGAATTTCAGGTTTCTTGTTTTCAGGATTCTTGACCTTTCAGACGCAGTCTTTTCAGGATTCAGAACTGAAAGCCACTTCCTCGTTCGCATTTTAAGCACGCTCTCGAACAGCTGGAGAGTCGCGACGCTAGCCGATGAAATATAGACCATCATCGTGTACTGGCTAGGTCGTGCAACTTCCAATTTTGGAATTAAATTGTGTACTTGCAAGGTATTGCTTTATATTCCAAGAGTCCAACAGTTGAGCGCAAAAATTTCACTTGCTACTGGCATACAATGCGCTCATTCAAGAGTAGAGGAATAATTGCTGGCTTTAGCACACTTGGGCTCTGATTTCTCTGTAACCGGGGCTTGAGACTGTTTGTTCGAGGCATGCAGCCATATTACAAAAAGTCTCTCCGTAATAGCTATCAAAACAATATAAATAACCGATCGTATTTGCGTTATGTAACGATTTTGCGTGCCCCACATTTGGCTTTATGACTTGCAGCGACGCGCGGTGGCACGGCGGCGGAGAAATTGAATCGCAAACGCTGCTTTTTGTCGTGATCGGTTCCTGGGTTTTTAGCTTCCCCTTTGTTTCTTCAAACGCATTATAATGAGCAATTTGGAGAATAAAATATAGCACTTTGGGGTAATTGTATGGCCATGGCTGATGAGAGCCTGATCGGGGCTTGAACATTTTGGGACCGTTTTTCCAAAGTTTGCTCTAAATTTGTTTTGATTTCTTTTAAAAATATTTAAAACAAGAAAAGGAAGTTAAGGGATTTCTATAAGGTATTTTTGAACTCTATTTTTGTAGGACTTTTTTTTGCTGACACTTTTTTAAGTTCAAAATTTGTTATAATTTTTCGTAGATAATATTAAGAAGCTTAGAAGGAAAAGAAAGTTTAAGGGCTCTTAAAAACATAAACTCTCCTGGTCTTAGCTCTTTTTGAAAAACTTGATGGATAAATTTAGGTTCAATTTACACCTGCTATAAATATTCCTATAATTTTTTACAACAATGTGAAGAACCATAACGGGCTTTAAAGAAGTTTTTAATAGCCAAGTTTTTGATAAAACTTAATCTAGCCCGAAGGTTGTATGCTAAAATTGCTATAAATTTACCATAAATTTTCTCATCGCTATTTCGACTTTTTAAATGAACTTTTTAAAATACTGGATATTGGAATAATATTTTTAAAATTGGATAAATTCACCTCTGAAAGGCTTTCGCTATTATTTTCAAAAAATGGTAAAAAATCGAAGATGTCAGGAGACACCGAGCTCTAGGATAAATAAAAAGTTTCAGGTGTAGGATAAAGGGACTCTTAGGTTCCTAGTATCTAATTACGAGCCACCAAGAAGGAGAAAACTTCGAGAGTTCGAGACGTACAGAAATTCGAGCCGTTAAATTGCCTTCCCCAGTCAAGCGAAAAATGCACTAAAATTTAAGTATCGGCATAAAATCTGCATACAATCGCGCGCAAATCCGTCGGATCGAGTAGCGAGATGTCTTTCTGGGGGGGTCAAGATCATTTGCAGCGTTTCTCTGCACTCGGCTTTAATTTCATCGGCAAATTGAAGCAAAAGCGAAATGAATCGTTTATGTAATTTCGCCATTAGTCAGTTGCGGGACCGGAGAATGGCCCCACGTTTACACTCTCAAATGAGTCCAAGCCATAAGTTATGTTCCATTGTGGGCTTTTTGAGAGATCGTGTAATCGACGCGAAACTAGCCCAGAGATAAGGCTTTGTGATGACTAAGCTAAGCCGCTTTAAAGCGACCTTTCGTCGTTCATCTCTCTCTCTCGATGCCTTCCTTATTCATAATGAGTGATTGATATAAGAGGATTGAGAGAGGTAGCAAATTGGAGCTTTGCAGTTTTAATCGTCATCTTCCATTTAACTTCGCCCTGGTTAACAACGATGATTATTGTTTCTCGCTCGGCGATAAGGACTGGGCTGTGTGGCACGTCGGAACAAAAAAAAAAACCTCAAACAAGCAATTACTCGTTTTAGTCTGTAATTTTTGGTATGATTGGTCAGTGATAATAAAAGTGAACATGTTTCCGCCTTTTCCAGCCACTAAGTGCTTGTAGCCCTACAGCATCGGTTACATGCGAAAGAGGTTGGGTAATTTCCGAATCTCCTTGGCGGAATGTATTTCTGAACTTAAGGGGGTTTCATAAGTTAGTAAGATTCGTTGCTCTCGGAAGAGGAGTCCTTCTTTCCATGACGATGCCCGGGGCGTGGTCTGCGATGGTGGGGTCTGTGAGGACGTCTAGGAGGCGGGGGAGGGGGGATTTCGGGGGTCTTCTCCACCAGCTCGGAGGCAGGTCGGTTCGAGAGGAGGACTCCGGTGCCAGCTTCAATGTAGATTTCTCCGGTGGTGAGGTCGTCGCCGGCGTTGTAGTCGGACTCGACGGAAGCAGTGACGACGGAGACGTGGAGGGGCAAGTTGGGGAGGTACTCGGAGGCATTGAAGACCCGGTTGACGAAGCCGAGGTTGAGGACGGCGAGAAGAGTCTCATTCGATAGCGTTCGCTCGACCATGAGAACCTCGGTGTTCACGAGAGTGAGGTTGAAGGTTCCGTACTTGAGAATGTCCTGCTTTCGGAGCTGCGTGAGGGTCTTGAAGACCTTCAGATGGCTCTTGGAGGCCTTGAGCTGGGCCTCCACGTTCTCCGTCTTGTAGTACTTGCCCACGGGCAGCCAGGTGTCCGAGGTGGAGGAGAAGCCGGCGTTTTCCCCGCTATTCCAGATCATGGGGGTACGGGCAGGGTCTCGGGAGATCTCATTGAACTGATGACGGTCCGCGACACTGCAACCTTGAGGGTCAACAGTCTCGTTCCAGCTCACGTAGACGTCTCGGGCGGCCAGTTCCTCTCCGTAGTAGGTGACAGCAACGCCAGGGAGGACCTGGAGCAGCATGTTGACGGCATCAGCCTTCTGCTGGCCGAGTCGTGAGGCTGAGCGGTGCTGGTCGTGGTTGCCCTGGACCCAGTTGGGAACGGCCCCAGACGGCAGGAGAGCCAGGTAGTTGTCGATGACTTGCTTGAAGTCAGCGGCGTTGCTCAGGGCGTTCAGCTTGTTGAGGATTTCGAAGTTGAAGGGGATTTGGGATCCGATTTTCCCGTCGATTCCGTAGTTCTGCATGACGACGTCGAGAGGTCCGTAGGCCTCGACCATGAGAATCGGAGTGTCACCGGTTTTGTTCTTGTGGAAGTCGTCCAGCAAGGTTCTCCACTGGGTGATCATTTCAAAGGACTCGGGGAGGTTCTTCGTGTACTTGACGTCCCAGTAGCAGGCGTCGAGGGGGTCAGAGCAGGCCCCGGACTTGGTCTGGTCCGGGTAGTTGCCATCGCTGTCGGCTTCGACCTCGAAGAGGTAGTTCCCTGCGTCGATTCTGAAGCCTCCGACTCCCTTGTTGAGCCAGAAAGTGAGAACGTCCTTCATGGCCTGGACAACCTTGGGGTTGCGGTAGTTCAGATCGGGCTGCTGGGGCAGGAACTGATGCAGGTAGTAGAGCTGTCGCTCCTCACTCCAAGTCCAGGCCGGCGAGTGGAAGGCACTGACCCAGTTGTTGGGGAGGTCGGGCCGGCTTCCGTTGGAGGGCTTGCCAGGGTGCCAGATGTAGTAGTCAACGTACTCTGGGTCTCCCTGGAGCGCCTTCTGGAACCACGAGTGCAGGTTGCTGGTGTGGTTGGGCACAAAGTCGAGGATCAGCTTGATTCCGAGAGCGTTGCTGGTGTCGAGGAGCTCCTGGATGGTCGAGAGGTTGCCGAACTTGGGCCAGATATTGTAAAAGTCGGAGATGTCGTAGCCAAAGTCGGCCATGGGGGAGTCGAAGATGGGAGAGAGCCAGACGCCGTCCATGCCAATGTCCTTCAAATACTTCATTTTCTGGGTGACTCCCTTCAAGTCACCGATTCCGTCGCCGTCAGAGTCCATGAAGGAGCGCGGGTAGACCTGGTAGAAGTTGCCGGTCTCCCACCAGTCCTTTTGACCGGAGGATTCGGCGGAAGCCAGAGTAGCTAGAGCTAGTAAGAGCAAGATCTTCATCTTGAGAACTGACTTCATGTCGAGAGAGGGGGGCTTTTATACCGGGAAAGTGCGAGAAAAAAGAGACATACAAACTTCCCTTTCCGCAAAGGGAAAGCAGATTTTTTGAGTGAACTTGGAGTACTGACGCATTTGCATCTCAAACAGCCTGTTCCGGGTTTTTTTTTGCGCTCACCGGATCCCTTTCCGATCCGACATCCAACATACCTGCAATGACAGAGGAGAAAAAGTTCAGTTAGCAACAATGTTATGAAATATCGCTAGTCGCCGGCGACAAAGGAAATGAGACAGATCGACAGACGTTTCGCACGGAGCTCGCTCTGATTGGCAAATCCACACACAAATATGCATTTTATTCCCATATTTGGCTCGCACAGTTATAATTGATATTTATGTAAGCTGGGGCTGCAGAATTGGTCTGGGGCAACAAATTAATTAAAGCACTCTGCTGGCGGCGAGGCAGCTAGGCAAACAAATCGTTTCGCGAATTAAATCGTTTGGATAGAGTCATTAAGGGGCTAGCAGGCGTGAGACATGACCCAGTCACATACGTGGAAGCTCGCACATACCCGCAATCAGTCATTGTCGCGTCTCGGGCATAAAGTTGGCTCACTTTATGACCGTGATGTCTCCATCTGACATTTAAATGATGCACAATGTGCCATAAATCGGCATTGAGGCAATATTTACTGCATCTTTGAACTTCTGTAGCATCTCGCCTTCTCCCCCGGAGCGTATCAGAATGAGAGGCTCGTCGAGAGTGCCGTCGCCCTTAATACAGCAAGAGCGAGCGCACAAAGGAGCGTGACAACACAATTATTCAATTGTTGGGACTGCAAAAGCGGTGCAAAATATTGCAGCAATTCCTCTTCTCTGAACTCTCGCGAGTCACAGCAAGCTCTTTAACGGAATCGTAGATTATATTTTTTAACAATAAACGCGTATAAAGGAGAATTGCATCGCAATATAATAAATAAGGTGCTTAATTTTATTATGTACTTACAATCTGAGGAATTTGTCATGACACTTTAGGTCTGAAAGAGAACCGCGAGTCGCGAGGAGAATGACGGTGGAGAAGAGAAAGAGGTGCTTGGCTCTTTGTTGCCGCACGATCGGCACAAATGAGGGGGATCTCGTGCGCTGGAGGAGATTATTTTGTCAGCAAACATTTGTCTTCTTGCGGTCTACTGAGAGCCGTGACAAGAAGGAGGGCTTAGGTTGGAGTGCATAAATCGTCTTGAGCCTGGAAAATATGGGCGGTGAGAGCTCTAGCTTCTGCAATGACAGAGCGGAATTTAAAGCTGGCCGTGACGAAAAGGTATCAGAATTGAGTCTTAAGGAGATCTTTTTCTTGATTTTGTCTAGGGTTAGGAGAATAGTTCATTTTTGAAGAATGAGGAAATGCTGTCAAGGGGATATTTACTTGATTTAGATAGTTTAGGTAGTTTAGGTAGAGATACGTACGAGAAGAGGGAGCTATGATAGGAAGGGGAGGATTAGAGGTTTACAGGACTTGGGAGCTTTGAAACTCTGAGTCCGGGGCAATCCGTCTCTGCCGGATGGGTCACAGTAGGATCTTCGGGACCAGCGTGACCCTCTGCCCCACCCCCTATCTATCTAAGGTGTAAATGGGGGATCATTGAAAGCTAAAACTTGAAAATAAGGTCAATAACCTTCCGAGTGTGACCTTGTGCCACAGAATTAGGGGTCCTGAGATAAGCCCTGGGGTCAAATCGGTCTCTCAGGGTCACATAGTCTTAAAAATGAGACACGAAGAACGCATAAACCTTCGGCCCTTTAGCCCGCAATTCTACTCCGGTCATTATTACCTCGTTACCGCTAACGACTCTTTAGAAAACACATCATGTCGATGCGGCCTCTGGGTTTCAATAAAATTTATGACACCCGCCTGGGTCCAGTAACACATATGTATAGAGGTAATAAGTTGCCAATGTACTCTACTCCGCATGTGTCAAGTGCCTTTTAACCCAAATCTTATTTCTTTGCAACGCACATAAACATACTCAGCCGAACCTTGTCTATATCGCAACTATGGGGACTGCATCAAGAGTTATTGCAAACAAATCAAATCAATACAATTTTACACAAATCAGTCGGGCGACGACAACCTTTGAAAGACAACTGTTTTATAGAGTGTATTCGAATGTTGTGTAACCGTCATATGTTTTGTATTTGCAATGGATCAGAAAAGTGCTTGACAGGCCGTGGCTTGGCTTTCTTGCGATAATTTTCTCGTGGGTCGGTCTCTCATGTATCGGGTAAACAAGAATTTGTAATTAAGTGAAGTGGAAATGTACACATTTGCCTCATTACTACAGATTAAATGTAGCTGTTGTAGAAATCTGATCACTACATATCATTGTTATCAACTCCACTTGCCACTGCAGCTAGCCGACGCTACCCGGAGCGTTGGGCTCATGTACATTTTTCCTCTCAGTGAATTTAATTTTGTTTAAGAAAGATCCATGATCATAGAGAAAAAATAGAGCTACATCGATAAAAAAATTTAAATGAGAAAATCAGCGTTTTAGAGACTTTAAAGACTTCACGGGAAATTGTCTTAAATTGGCAGAAAAAATGATATTGATCTCAGGATCAGAGGACTCTTTGTAGAAAATCCTCCGAAGTAACCTAATGGAAAGAAGGAAATGAAGGTGTGGGGCTTCTGAATAAAGATCAGCGAAGAAAAAAGTTAGACCTCCAAACTTTGTACGAGAAAAGCAAGCTTTGAATACTAGAAATAACCAGATCTAAGAAACTTAAATTTTAGTAAATTAATTTCCTAGTTTCAGAAACAGAAACAGTTGGTTTCAGGAGCAATTTTGGCCCAAAACAAACTACAATGTTCTCACGATAAAAAGAAAGAAACGCGGACTAATTGAGCCGTCTAGCCAGGCATTTCTTCGGACCGCTGGCCAGCGCGAAGAATGGCTTAATGCTATTGTGCCACAACAAGAGAAACAGCAATAATTTGATTAACACTCATCTTCTGGTTGGGTCAAATTGACCCAATTTCGGATTTCAAATAGATTTTTTTATATGATATATTTGTCCAAATTAGCTGAATTTTTGGCTCACTGACTGATTTGTGTTATATATAAAGAATTTATGAATCAATTTGTTATATGATTTGTGTGTGACCCCCAACAAAAAAAGTTGCAAATGTTCTGCTCGCTGGGAACGGAACTTTTGTAACTTTTTCTGAACGGAAGATGAGTGTTAAATTGTACTGTTTTGGTGTCAGCTCGTTGTTGTCGCCACGATCACCGCAAATAATAAAGGCGTAAGGCACTTTACATAACGACATCGCCGCAATATTGACTAGTCAAGTGGAAAGTAGGCAAGCGAGCAACATGTGTGTCCAATTAATCCTCATTAGCGCGTGTAGGAATCGCATTTCTAAAGCCTAATCGCCCCCCTCGTCCACCTCAAGTGTCTCCAGATAAATGTTGCAATCCGACTCGGGTCAATTAATTTGCAACACACTGAGTGCTAAAAATTGTCACCTCAACGGCTCTCGACTCCCTCTCATTGGCATGCCACATACGTCTATCTCTTCGGCGAGCGGGCCTTGGGAAAAACAGTTAAATTTTATACAGTATTTCACCTTCCCGCACTTCAACTTCACTTTTACCCAACTGCCAAGTTGCCGCTCTCTGGATACAGCATTATTGCGCTTTTGCGGTAGCGCTACAAAGTCGAGAGTTGGATGTGCGCCCATTGAAATTAGCAAGGTATAAAAAAAGCCGTAAAATAAACATGCGAACGGGCCGCTTGGAGTGTCCATCAGTGCGCGTTGTTTGGGTAACATTGAATGATGACAATCTAAAAATGTGCGACGCTCGTGTGATAAATGGCGTTTTGATTAACATGACGAGCGCCTAGGTCAAGTGCTAAATGCAATAATTAGGCAGCTGAGTCATGTCTCGCTTTTCCTCGTTCTTGGGTCCCTTGACCCTCATCCGCTTAGATGTCCGATTAAGGTTCGGATTAAAGGTGTACGAAGATTGATGATGTCTCGGGGCAGAGCTTCCTGGACCCCAGAGCTAGACTTCTGACACTTCCTCGATCTCGCTTTCTTCGACCTTCAGTCAACCTACAATGGCTCCAAGCACTTCCCCGGCCCGTCATGTGAGAGCGAGAAGAGCCACGCGATATGGCAGTGTCAAGAGATATTAAAATTCATTGTTTTCCGGAAGATGAAGTAGTGGAGATAAATAAGAGTATAAAAAGCAAAGAGTGTAAAAGAAATATCAAACAAAGCAAAGTGGTGCACTCTTTGACGAGATAGCCAGACATGTTAGACAACAACCGGACCATTGTGTGTCAGAGAGTATATTTGCACATACAAAATGGAAACATAACTGCAGATACCTGATCTCTCTGCATTACTTTTTATGCTTCAATAAATAAAAGAAAGCATTTCGAATTTTGATAGAAGCAAATTGAAAACTTACAAGAGCGGCGAGGGGTTACGCAATTCGGCGTAAAACAAAGCACGCATGGAGATGGAGATTCAATAACGTCTTGGAATTTCTCGTTACGTCCAGCTGGTCTTGCTTCAGGAGGTCTGAAACCCCCATTATTTTATCCAAGAATGACCAATGGGATTTTATGACTCTAAAAAATATCTCTCTGGGTCCAAGGGTGAGGGAAGTTTTACGTCAACATAAAACAGTAGCGAACTTATTCATCCTATCTTGGACATCATCCTGGCGCTTTAGGTGATTCTACACCAGGCTGGGGATTTTTCATTTTCGGCGCCATTTTCTAACAGGTAGTTAGGCTTGTAGACTTGGTACTTTGTGAACCTCAAATGGCACCTCAATAACAGTCAAGATCGAGGGACTTCCTAATCAGTCCGTGGAGCTTGTTTCGCGTATCAGTCATCAGACTGACGAAGAGAAAACTTCAAAGGCCCAAACATTTCAGGAACTAATTGCTCATGTGGCAGGAAATCAATATTTTACAACCGAGGAAGGAATGCCGGTCGAAGACTCGCCTTGTGTGTTTTATGCCAAAGCCAATTAAATACGATAATAAAGTAATTTTCAATTTTTTAAGGTTCGCTTCGCTGAAATTGCATCGGAAGATATAAATCATAAAAATGCTAATGTTCCAGCTCGAACACTATAATGAAATTGGTTAATGGAAAATTTGTAATTTGAATTATTCCAGTATGTTTGTGCGCAAAACATTGATAAAATGAAATGTAATAGCGTGGCGTAATAATTGCTGCCACACGTTCGCTCGCCACTTTCCACGGTCCACTGATCCCCATGTTTTGATAAGAAGGGCACGCGAGCTGCGCTAAAACGTTTCTCCCATTCACTTTTTGCACCTTTGACATCCGCGACCACCTGTGGAAGCTGCATAATTTAGCATTTTACAAAGTCATTTCCTCGTCATTGAGGCATTCGCATACAAATGCCAATCGCAGAAGCTCGCGCTCTTGCCTCCAAATCGCGTCGCGCATCAGGTTTTGATGAGAGGAGAAATTCCAACATACACACACGAGACGAGGTGCGGGGAGGAAAGATTGAAGCATATAATGAAGATAATTCATCATTTCCAGCGCGCTATTACGCAGTTGGGAAAAAGAGCAAAGTGTTATTGATTACCATGCAAAACTGCAAGTGCGCGCGGATGTATCGGATTCGCGATTAATAGTCCGCCTCAATCACCTCATTTTCGAGTTTCAATTATCGCGAGTGGGTTTCCTCGTTTTGGTGTCGGAGCTGCTCTCTTAATTAACGTGTGAATGATCCCGATTATCGCGACTTCCTCCTACGCGTGTCACACGAGAATCTTAACCAAGGACGGAACTTTTTGTGGGAGGAACAGAGCTATTTTTATTTCATGAGCCAAGCAACTTGAAGTGTTTTTCAGCCTAATATCAAAAGGTGACCTTTCCTTTCACTTCCAAAAGACCTATTTGAGCCTTATTTCCTTTCCTTGAGCCTTTCCTCAACCCTTATTGAAGCTGTTTTATTTTTGATCTATTTTCACCTCTGATTTAATTTACTGTAGCTTATGGAAGAGTCCCTGAAGCCTCCATTTTCACCCAAATATTTTTCAACCTGGAAACCTTATCTTGATCTAATCGAATTCAGAAGAGTCATTTGTCGAGGTAGTTTTAGTCCCATGCAATCAAAAGAAACCTTCTTAGAGGCTTAAATTTCCTAAAATCCTCATAACAGCTCCAAAATTGTCTCTCATGCCCTTCAAAAGCGCCAACCTTGGCCCGAACCGTGTCGTTTGCTTAATGTTTGGCAAACCACAAAATCGCATCAAGTGCATCAGTCGATTGTGTGGAAAAACACCTCCAGAGAGTCTCAGTCACAAAAGCAGCGGCAGCAAGCACGAGCAAAAGGCATTGAAACAATGCCAAACAGATTCCACCTTTGGCATGATGACAAACAATGGCTGTGATGATGCGTGGTTGTGCCGTAGTTGTCGATCTCGGATCGAACAAGTTCAGTAGCAAATGTCAGAAGATGTCTTGTAAAGTGATGTTTATTTTTTTTTCTGCCATCGACTCTGCTGCAAGTGCATGTTGCAACAATTGTCGATTTTATCACCTTTTCGCTTAATTTAGCAGATCGTTAGGCAGCCGTAATCTCCGACACCCGAGGTACGAGTCAGCGTTCCGCGGTTCAAAGTTTCGATTAGTTTTTTTGAAAGTAACTTTTTGCTGCTGCTGATCTGCGAGAGTGGGCAGCCAGCGGAGAGTTGAGGCAGGCGAGAGAAAAAGTGGTGAATGAACGTGGACGAATTAAGCAAAAAGTCGGTCTTAGTTTACAAGCCCCATTTATCTCAGATCGCGCGCGTAAATTGCAGTTTGAGCGTCGTTGCAGCGGGGGCAGGGGTGAACTACAGGGGGGGGCTTTTTTCTTTCTATCCAAAAAGGCTTTTTTCTCCGATTTCTTTTGAGTTGCTGTTTGAGAAACTCATTTTAAAAATTTCCTAAAATAACACTTCTGAGGTAAAATATGTAAAGAGGTTTAGAGTTACGTTATCTTAACTAACTAGGCTATTTTTGGCATCCGAATGGGCTACTGCAGAGCTTAAGAACAGAAGATTCAGAATGTTTTTGTCTCGTTTCCAGCACCTGACCAACCAAACCAATTAATTAAGTGCTAAGATGGTTTTGGAACGCAAATTAAGAGCCATAAGATTTTTCTAAGATCGAACGGTCCAAAAAGCCATTCCTGAAAATTTCTTGGAGTTAAAAGTTAAAATTCAAAAAAAATTGTAAAAAAATTGTAGACCCCCCAAGTCCCATCCCTGGGTTGCTGCAAGCGCTGCTACAATTTAGTGCTCCGTATCACGGGCCGCCGCTACTTTTTGTGCCTCAAATTATGTAAGTTTGCAGCTTTTCAAATTTTATATGTTTCCAACGTATGCACAATCTCGTACAGGGGCAATTTTTCGTTATTATTATTATTATGAGCCGATTTTTCTGCAATTTCTGCTCCAACCAGACCGACTAGCCAGTGGTTGGGGAATATATATCTTTTTGAGAAAATACTACCGCAGCATGTATGATTTACAATGTATTGAATGAATGCATAAATTTTCAGCTCAATGTTATTGTGCAATTTTTCTAAAATGTACATTTTATACGGTCACGAAATATCGGCCGGAGTCCGCAAGCGGGCGGGCGGGCAGGTTGGGGCCTCATGCGAGCTCAAAAGTACACTCGCAAGACAAAGAATGCAAATTGTAATTTGTTTCGTGTGCGACAACGCCGATGACAGTATCAATTACGGGCGACCGTGTCCACAATGGATGCCTGGGGGTGAAGAATTCGGCGGCAACGACCTCCGGAATGTCACCAGCGTCGTTGTTGGCGAGTTTCGGGGAATCTGCGAGAGCGCTTAGTTATGCAACTCACAGTCCTGTGGTTGAAATCCGAGTCATACATGCGGTGAAAATTGCAGTCTGAAAGCCTCACTTCCTCGCCACTTTTTGCAACTCGGCCGTCCGTCATGAGCGCTTTGTGATGCATATTTGCTTTGAAATCGAAAAACCTACATGCTGTCACCTACAAAGTAGTGCTGCGGTAGCCGGAGCTGACAGTGAAAGAGGGAAACACTTAGCTTGGAGCCTAATTATCATTCATTTGAGGTACAGCCTAATGTTTGCGCTCCGAGCCAAAAGCCAAAAGACACGGAGGCCTAACGATTCTAGACTTGGCGTTTCGCAACATGAATAATGGACCGCCTTGGCTTGATGACGAAATAAAAATAAATGTATGAGATAACAGAAGCCGAGACGTCGAGATTTGGCGCAAAAACCCGAGCTAAATTTATCATCCCAGCAGCGTGCCAGCTCGGCGTAGGAACACAATGATATTATGCGGCTTATTGTGAATATTAAATCATAAAGTGTGGGTAATTCATTAGTGCTAGAGATGCCTACGAGCTTGAGAAAAAGGCACACATTTTGTTATTGTTTTGCTCGGGTTAACAAACTGCATTTCGCACACTCATCAGCACCTCTTCAGCACCAGTCGTGTGATTGATTACGGAGATGTTGATAAGAATGTGAGTTCGTGAGGGAGATTGGCGAGCCCACCAAGGTGGTGAGGAGGGATTGTATCTGAGGTCGAGGCAAATTAGAGATAGCACGCAGGAATTGCACAACGGCGTGATTTTTGCCGCCCACTTTTTTGCATGACGACCCGGCTGTTCGCGCTGTCGGTAATGATGATGGCCACAAGTGCTGGCATATCGCGTGGAGCAAGCGTAAGGTGCAAAGAGCCATATTATATATGTTTCAGGTCGGCAGCATTGAACGGGGTCAGGCTGGTCAAAGAGACCCATTAGGGCTCGTTAAGATCGTGGAGGAAACGCGGGTTTCTTGTAACCGAAACCAAGTTTGGGGGTCAGGTTTCGGAGATTTGGGACATGGAAGGTGACTGTTTCTTTCCAGTTTCCTCTATTCTATTTATTTTTTTACTTTTGGGCAACACGAAGCTTCTCTTGAGACTTTAGACCCCTACTAGAAGATGGCTTACATCCAAAACCTCTCATTGGATCTAAAATCGGTCTCAAAAAACTTTTTCTCAGCAAAAGAGGGGATATCAGACTTAATTGAGGGTTAAGGCTTCCAAAAGCTTCCCGTTGTAGTTTTCTTCGACTCAAAGTTTGATCCAAATTCCGTTTTTAAGCCTTTTTCTTCTCAGAACAGGAGCTTATCTCGGGTAGTTCTTCCTTAAAATTGCCTTAAAGCAAGTTTGACAGCCCCAAACTTCCTTATACCCCCACTAAAAGCCTGGAAAGCTCCTCCTATAAATTTCATTAGCACTCCAATCTCTCGATCCCATCAAATTAAATTGTCCAAAGCGTAAACACCAATGCCATCTCCGACTCCGATCTCAGTCGCAGGCATATCATCTCTCTAACGTGCGAAACTGACGTTTATTGCCTCAATTTTACTACCGCAATCCAGCGCGACCGCCGGGTGCTTTGAAGACCCCGAAACTTTGAAGTTTCGAGACGCATGCGTGTGCCTCAAAAAGTGCCGCAATTGATGAGTTGCTAGGTATGGTTCACACCGAATTGGCGTTTGCGAAAGATAAGGGACGAGTTGTGGGACCAGAAGTTGTGGGAATCTAATTGACGTGAGTGGCGTCAGAAACCCACGGTTGCCAAAAACAAGTCGCTAGAGTCCGGGTCACGCTCAGCATGAAGCCTTTTAAGTACAGCGACTCTTCCATGCTCTCGTCACAATGGGAGAGCTGCGGAGTTCTTTGACACGATTTGAAGATCAAAGATGAACATCATCGAGGCCCATTTATAACCGCAATTATGTTCCGTTTCGAGCGTGGGCTTGAGTCGGCATCGCCAAATGCACCCAACTGCACAAAATAATGGCACAAGTTGTCGCACCCTTTTACAGTCTCGGCTGCCTCTCGCAGCGCCGCAGACAGGAACGTGGGCAGTGGAGTGGGTTTCGGGGGCGCCTAAAGTTAACGAGGGTTGGAAGGACTTTTTTGTGGCCTGATTTACGGAGCTTTCTTGCCCAACCTAGGCTTTCTTACGTCAAAAAAAATTTTTTTTGGCGCGGAAAATTTAATGAAAAATTCGAGGAAGAATTCGATGGTTTATTTCAACCCCAAACTTTTCAGTAAATCTCTTTACGAGTTCTTAAAAAATTTTGTGGACTGACATTTGAGCCTGGAGAGGCAAGGGAGATGACTCAAGTTGATTTTAGGGGCTTCTTATGTCATAGTGGATACCAAAAGTTTATTTAAAATTCGGCTTAATTTTAGGTAAGTCTTTAAACTAGCCTTTTTGGTCCAAAATTTCTTGAGTAACATGTTTAACTAGCTCTTTAATAAGAGCTTATTATGCCAAAGTGGGTAAAAAAATAAATAAGTTTAGTTATTAGTTTATATGAGCCTGGAGAGGCAAAGGAGATACCAAAAAAGATGCCAAAATTTATTAAAAATTCGGCTTTATTTTAGGTAAGTCTTTAAACCTTGAAGCTTGATTTTTTAGTCCAAAACTACTTCAGTAAAATTTAAAACATGTTTAAAGCTTAGTCGGGGACGAACGCATTTGAGTGCATTTTCAATTCGCTTTGTTGCAAAAGTTGGGTTGAAGTGAAAATATTTTGTCCCAAATTCCGTATTTCCGCAGAAACTTATTGGACCCCTGACTTCGATCCCACAGGTCATCGAGCCTTAATGTGGAAGGATATTTTGCTAAATTTAATGTAATCTAACATTTGCTCAAGTTTCAGCTCAATTGGAGTTAGAAAATTTTCGCCTCATACTAACTTTGGGAGGCCTCAGCTCCTCACCCTTAGGTCATAGAGGCTTACTGTACAAATGTTTTTTGCTGGATTTGATACCATCTAACAGTTGCTAGAGTTTCAGCTCAATCAGTTGAATTTGAAATTTTGCCCTACTGTTCGCCAAGGGAAGTCTTGGGAGACCACTTATTGACCCCCAGAGTCCATTATTTTACATTTTTGAGACCATGACCCGAAACAAGAGTTGCTTATTTTGACATTTTACATTAACATTCTGAATTTCAGCTCAATCGGAGTAACTAAATTTTTCCCCCCTTCGGAGGCCTCTCACCCCACCCCCTTAAGTGATAGGGTCATACATGTGTTCTATGATTTGCTAGATTTGACATGATGTATAACATATCCAAAATTCAGCTCAATCGGACGAAGTATATGGAACTTTCATACAACGGGAAAACCCCCTTAACTACCCCCCAGGCAGCTTTTCGGAAAAACCAAATCATTTGGGCCACCCTCCAGATCATATATGACATTATGCAAAAAACCGCAGGTCTCTAGCTCTTGTAGTTTCGGAGCCTTTGCGACTCGGACAGACGGACGGACGGACGGACATATCGGACACATAAGTGCATTTTTTTCAAAATTGATGAAAATGCACTAAAAATTACCTTCTGAACTGGTTCAAAATAAGGTGAGTCTTTTAACCTTAAATCCTGGCTTGTTTTAGCTCTAAATTACTTAAGTAAATCTTTTAACGAGCTTCAAAAAAATTTAAAGAGAATTTTTATAGCTCGTTCAATAGAAAAGATCCAGACCAAGCAAACTGGGCGTGGCTGCTTCCGATTTCGAGGACTCCAAGTGCAGCTCCGTCTCTGCCAGTATTCGTAGATATTGAAATTAAGTCGATTTCGGATTATGTACTTCAAGTTTCAATTAATATCGACTCTACCTGCTACAAATGCAGTTATTTGGCATGTGACATTTAGCTCTGTTGCAGCTCGCAGTTGCATTTAATGCACATTACGCAATTTTGGCATAAATTCATGCTGCTCGGAGAGTCAGAGTTCAAAATTAATGCTGCCAACATAACAATAATGGCTTAATGATTTTAATCAACCCGGCCCAGGTGAGGACAGCGTGTAAGCGCGAGTGTTGGGAAAGAAAGTGCCAGAAATAAAAGCACAAAATTCGGTCAAGTTTAATCACCCACCGGCCGCCGATCCACATCTCGACATGAATTGCATGTCGTTACTATTATCTCACTTCGCGTTCGAGTCACCTCCGAGGGGGACGCGAGGCCCATAAATTGCCAATTCATGCGAAAAAGGCGATCATTATCAATTACCCGGCGCGCACCAGACGAGATTGGATGCAATTAATAATTTTAATCGGCATTCAATTTTATGAGTAATGATGAGACGAAGGTCCTTACTCCATTTTCTTCATTAAGGCGAACTCGGAGCATGTCGCTGGGCAATAAAAGTAATCAAGTGAGCTCCGGTGTTTTCAAAATTGAAACAATTTGCCTACATGGTCGTTTTGCGCAGAGAAACGAGAGCATAACTCATGAAGGTCGGCGGGGGCAGGCGCGCCAGTTCCGAAGCTAATTGGAGCGGACGCGGACAAAGCGAGAAATTGAAAATAGCTGCAGGAAGCCCAGCCTTGGGGCCTACTCATTAATCAGCTCGGAATCGATTTTTGGGGGTCAATGGCGTGCCCGATCGCCTTTGTTCTGGCGCAGGGAGGCACAGTGGGGATGGTGTACAGAAATCGTTTATTGATTCCTGAAGGTTTCGTTAGGGAAAAATTTGTTTTGAAACATCAATAAAAAATGGAACATCCTCCATCTAGGATTTTAAGTTTTTCATTAAAATTTCTTAAACGTTTGATAAAGTCTTACATATTTTAGAAATAAAAAAAAAACAATTTTAAAAAATTGGTGCCATTTTGAATTTTTCCATTGAATATCTTAACTAATTTGGTTAAAATTTTAATTTTTCGGCCTTGCTGAGAAATTTATTTGAGGAACTAAATTTAATAAAAAATTAATACAAATTCTTTACTTGATTTTTGTAGAAAAAAATAACTTTCATTTACAATTATTGAGCAATAATTCTTCTTAAATAAAAGAAAACTTTTTTTGGATCTTGTTTGACACTGGCAAGTGATATTTACTCAGAAACAAAATTTTAAACCTAATTTTTAAAACCGATTTGGGTATGTTAGTTTCAGTTTCATAATAAATATCATACGTTTATCGAAAAGTCATACTTAGATCTCGTTTAACTGTTACAAGTTATAAGAGGTTTTTCGAACTAAATTTTGAAAATAATTTGGTCGTGTAAAGGAGTTTTATAAAACAATGTCCCAGTGTGGGAGGGTTCCTTGAACTCTCTCTTCCCAACTCCGCAAACCAGTCGAGCGCCGCGTGATGCAGTTGGAAATAAAATTAGAAATTCGCTGTAACACATGAAAGTTGAGTCAGTACTGCAAATAACGATGACCAGCCTCACCGGTTTTGCTGTTCGCATAACAAACGGTGACTTGTCGTCTGCGTCTCGTTTTCTTTTGGGAAGTTCATTATCATGCGGCCAGTCGTCATCACGCTCCGGCCTGTCGTAAAATTTATTAGCGTCAAGTTCATGACCGTAGGTCGCGAGATGTGGGCGTACGGAGCTCCTACGGCTCGCTCTTCCCACATCTCCGCATCGGCTAACGAATGCTCGTTGTGAACTTTGCGCTATTCATGAAGTTGTTTGCCTCAATTAGGTGCATCTAATGGCAATTTTTATGCATAATTGAATGAAGGTAGATGAAGTAGCGTTACATAATAATTATTATAAGCTAGAATGGCAATCAGATGTTGCCTATTTCGAGCACGCCAGCGAGTCGAGAGCGGGCTCATGCTGATCACAATGATTTGCGAGACTCGAGACGAGAGTAGACGACAAAAGGCTCACTGGTATGCAGCGAGAGGTAGTAAATTGCGATTCAGTGGGCTCGCTTTGTCCACGACTTGACTTCATTCATCGAACGAGAGCTCTGAGACACTGCCAGACGTGTACGAAATAGAGTTGTTGGGGCCCAGCCGATCAAATGGCCCTGATATGCATACAAATGAACTTTCCGTACATTCTCTCGTACTTTGGGGACTTCATTCTCGAAAAAGGGCCATTAAAGCTAACTGGAATTCGGGTCACTGAACTCGGAGACAAGATCGTGGGTGGCTATTAAGAGTCCGCATTTGGAATACCAAGAGGACGGTGTCGCTGAACCCAATTTGGTCATAAATGCTATATTTGGAGGCTTTGAGCAGGTGAAGGGGCTTTGACTTATTTTAGAGTTTATCTTTAATGAGTTTTTAAGTCTTTTTATCAGCCGCAAAGTGGCAGTAACGGTTCTTAGTTTAAAATCACAGTTAGCTGAAGCCTTATTTTCACCTATTTCCACAAAATAAAAATAAAAACGATTTTGCAATTTGAAAATTTTCTTCAATGGCCGAAATTATCCATCGGTCATCTCCTAGATTGCCAAAACGCAAGATAAAAGTCAACGTTGGAGCTCCTAAATTTTTTAAAGTCATTAACTTTATTCTGGTCAGAAAAAGCTTAAACACCTGACTCCAGGGTCAATTTTTAGACACTTCAACTCAAGCCTTCACTTCTTAAAATATGGCTGAAAAGATCAGAAATGATATTTTTCTCAATTTCATAACAAATATTTGACGCTTTGAGGCCAATAAAGCTTCAATAAAATGGGTTCGGGCGACAGGCACCTGCAACAAGCACATGGCCGCATCCTCGATTCCCCGTAATTGAGACATCTATCGCTGCGACCAATCATAAGCTGCCATCCCGAAGGCATTCAAATCGTTTTAATTGGCCTCAGAAATGCCCCCCGAGCACCTCGCCTTGTCGATGTGGGGCTCCGAGAACTCTCAATTTAGCATCGAACCAGTTCGTAACGAGCCGATGATTGCTATTTAAATGGTTGGCAGATGCCTCAAATGAAGTCGCGATGGCGAAAAAAAACAACAAAAATGCAATCGCGGCTATTGTTGTTGGCAAAACAAAGTAAAACGTAACGTCTTTGATAGTCATCTGTGCAATGTTTTTATGAATCGCGGAGTACGACGAGCACGTCTGAACGCTATTATTATTGAAAAAAGCTGTTTTTGTTTTCTTATTACTTCTCATTACATCTGCAGCTCGCATAGCAGCACGTTATTGCCTCACATCTGCCGACTCAGTAGCTGCCGTTTCTTCCGAAGGTCGCGATCCAGTCGATGACCGCATCGCTGTGAACCACTCAAATATTTATAGCGCTGCGGTAATCGGAGACAAAAAGGCCAAAAATGCGCAGTTCCGTTAGGAATAACGCGTTTCATTGACCCTCACGTGAGTATCGCGAGAACTTGGCCGACAAAGGCCCGCTCACGAATGAGACAATAGCGCGACTTGTAATGCGCCTGACGAGCTAGATAAAATTAAAAGTGAACACGAACATGAGCCATTAGCGTAAGAAAGAGCCTAGCGAGAATGAGAGAGACAAGGTTGAGGGCATCGTGCCCATGTAAAATGCTCAGGTCTAATTGGATCAAAACGTTCGGCTGGGCTCGCATTCACACGCCAAGAGTCGGTGACAATTTTCATAATAATAAACAAACTCGACGTTTGGATAATCGTGCGTGATGAAGGTTACCGTCGTGTAAGCCGTTTTTTTCCCAACTGGATCGCTCGCCCAAGTGACAGTAGCCGGCCTGTACTTGCGATAAATGGTGAAATATTGCTTCACGCCGCTGCCCTATGGGAGAGTGCGGGCTGCTGCGGTTTCGGTGTAGGCCAAGTTAGGTGACCTTCGCATTTTTTTGGTCCAGCAGCTACTCGAAATTTGTCACTTGCTGCACTTCTTTGATTTAGATCGCACTGGGTGACCTCTACTGTTTGCGAGCCAGGCCAAGAGGTCCCTAAAATCACGATCGATATCGAGAAGTGAGGTTGAAATGTGGTTTCAGCCGCGTGCTCTTGGGTTGGAGTTTTTTTTCGGGGATTTCCGCTAACTGGGCTGATTTATGGCATCCCTAATGTCTTTTGTTTGCCCAAAAAACTGTCGACAAATCATTTTTAGCTCTTAAGCAACCTGGAGGTCAGCTGCTAGAATTCAGTTTTGTCTTTTTTACCCGAAGCTGCTGCATGACCCGTAAATTCTGTCAAAAAAATGCAATTCTTAGCTTACTAATAGAACATTGACCACTTCAAGGGCTAAACGGTAGCTAAGAAGGCTAAATAGTTTCGTAGTCAGACTCTACTTGAGTGTCTATTTAATATCACACTCCAAGCCCTTTCTTGAATTTTGATTTTTGGCCATGAATTTAGACTACTAAGGGACCGACAAAAATCAAAAAACTCACATCTTATTTTCTGGATAACTTCGGTTAAAGTCAAATGGCCACGGAAGTCTTCTTTTCAAATACATTAGATTAGAGTTAGGTAGACATGTTTCGTTCGGTTTTGGCCACGATGGACTTGAACATCTCTCTTGGAACTCAGAAAAAAAATTTAAGACTCATTTTCTCATTCAGCAAAGGACGCAAAAGCCACACCACAGGAGCTCTCGAATCACATAACTGGGTATCAGTGAGGATTTTGAAGACATTGGCAAGGTGGTCTGGAAGTCACGGGTGCTGTTGCGTGGTGCAATCAGGAACCCCGTGAGGCGTTTAACTGCGACCCAAATTCACAGAGACATAAAATTGCGGGCCCGTGCTCAAGCCGAATCCCATAAATTTCTCATAAAACCGACGTCGAACGAGTGAGGAGGTGTGAATACTTTTAGTTTCGTCCGAAAATCGCTCATTACGAAAATTAAAATAATAAAGTTTATTCATGAAAAATCGTATTCGGAAACGAGTGAACCGACAGCTTGACTTTCACTCAGGAAGAGCACAACTACACATATAGATTGCGATTGCGATCAATTGCGAGTTCCATTGTGGATCCGTGGCGCGTGCAAATGCAAATAGTCGGACGCGAGTCAATAATCTCATTAAAAAGTCATAATAGGCATTTATGGTATCACCGAATCATCTCTCACCCGCTATGCCACGCCACCATTGACACCGTCGGCTCCTCTTCTTTCGGCGTCGTAAACGTCGGGCATAAATTAATTTTTATGTATCTTGCGATCAGATTGCACGGCCATTCATTCATGCAGCTAGCGAATTTGCATTCGGGTGTTGGTGAAAAATGCGCATTTACAAATTGCACCGTTGTCTGAAGGTTAGCGTTGCTGTTTCCTGTTTTCGCACATTCCTCGCACGTCTCAGGCGATCTAATCGCTCGTTTGGTGCGGAGGAAGAGGGAGCAAAAAGAGCGTGAGACATTTTCCCGCTTTTTCCACAGCCATTCTCCAAGCCGTGAGAGTCCGTCAGCGGATGGAGCGGGTTTTGAGTGTATTTTCATGATTTTTAAAAAAATGCAATTACGTGTCTGGTCTGTCCATCTGAGTCTCAAAGACTCCAAAATGGGGGAAAAGGTTGTGGAAATACTTTGGTTTTCCCCGAAAATTGACTGAGGGGTAGCCAGGGGGTTTTTCCTTTGTAACATATGAAAGTTCCTTATACGTGATCCGATTGAATTAAATTTTGGATATTCAATTTACCTCATGTTAAATCTAGAAAATCATAGAATACATTTATGCCCCTATCACCTAAGAGGTAGGGGTGAGAGGCCACTAAAGAGGGAAAAATTTAATTTGCTCCGATTGAGCTGAATTTCAAAATGAAAAATAGTGGACCTGGAGGGTCAATAAGAGAAATGTTTGGACTTCCTCTGGTGAAGATAAAGGCAAAATTTCAAATCCATCTGATTGAGCTGGAACCTTGACACCTCTATGACCCTAAGAAACTTTCTAATGAAACTGATTTTTGACAAAATATTTTCATTTTTATCCAACCTTAACATCATAGCGTTTGTTCCCGATAAAGCTTCCAACATCTTTTTTGCACCGAGCGACTTTGTTGATGCTTCTTTTGACGCGCAATTATATAATTGAATTCAAAGCGAGACTCACAGCTTGTGACCCCATCTCATTGTCTCCCGGCATGCGCGATGTATGAACAAAATTATTCAATCAAAAGTTACCTGAAAATACAAAAAAGAGAAAAAAAACCAGTTAGTGAATGCAGAGTTTAAATGTCCGAATTATGGCAAGTAGGCTAAGTTCCGTGGCGACAAGCTCGCGACATCTGAATAGAACGCTTTTTGCGGGGGGAAGAGATTAAAGATTTACTGAAGAGCTTAATTCGCTTCCGCCTGAAACTCTGAACTGAAAGTTCGGGTTCTCACACTTGAGCACAAAAGACTTGGACTCGCGGAAACGACGAACCCCATAATTATTCACTTAAGAGTCTGAAGATCCCAATTAGGCGCCCCACCGAGAATCTCGGAAGCCACTTAGTAGCCCATCCCAATCACGACCAACGACCATTAATTACACGTTATTTACATATTCCATTCATGTTGCGATAAATAATCTGGAAATTTGATTGAGTGATCAATACGCGAGATTAACACAATGGAACGGCACCTGGGAGCGAGGGGGCAGGCCAAGTGGCAGAAGAATCTCAGCGGCTAATAAAAAACAAACAAAATGCAATGCTGACGTGAATTTCTCATTGTTTCGCTGCTTCTTATTGCCCAATTATTTGTTTGTTTTGTTTCGTACACATGCGATGATTGACGTAATCGGCCGCACAAGATCTAGAGGCCATATCATGCGTTTTTAAATACCAATGCTCGTTTGTGTAATAGGGCCGTGCAGACGTACATGGGTCTGGTGCAGCCATTATTGTCGTAACGGCAGTGCCACAAATCGAAAGCGACAAATGCGAGCGGAGGAAGGAGAAAAATGTTAATGTGGAACGAAATTCAAGGTTACCTGCCCGACTGCTGCACCTCTAACTGAATTGGCTAATTGCGGTTATCATTCAGCATTCACACGGGGCACAGACGGCACGGCGAGGTAACTTTCACTGTCGACGACCGTCTGTTTTTTGCTCGCTTTGCTATTCTGCTGCCGCAATTGTTGGCTCGTTTGCCTCTTAGATATTAATGAACTGCGTTTAACCCATTCGTGACTGATACTCGCTATTATTGGCTCACTTGATATCAGTAGGTTTAAGTCTCAAGTTTAACTTTAATGTGGCACCTTCAAAGCCTTTTATTTGGAGGGAAAACGGAGGTAGTCTCTATGAAAACTTTTTTATGTTACTTCTTGCCTTCTGAACGCTCGCAAGAATTATAAAGGTTCTCAATTGACAAATCAAAATTTTTAAAGCATCTGCAGGCTTCTAAATTCAAGGAGTAGGGTATGAAGGGGTAAAACGGCCAACCTCAATGTGCACTTATGACCATCAAAAGGTCTACTTTCTTTTTAAAAATCGATTCAGGATGTTAGTTTTAAATTTTTCCCCGTTCTCCCCCTCCTACCCTACATCTCTAATGGTCAAGTTTGAGTCCACAGAGGCTTAACTAGAAGGATTTAAATGCATGCTCCCGGAGTTCATTAAAAGTGTCGTCTACAAATCAAAATATTGGCACTTGACGGCTGGGTCAAAACGCAAAGCAAGCAAGTTAATATTGACCAGGTCGAGTATGGGTTGATCTCTAATATTTTTTGTAAAGTTTAGCTACTCGTTTCAAAGCGGTCGCGGGCATTTAAACCGACATTTGTACTCTTAGCTATAGTTTTAATAACCGTAATTAATAACGTCATTTAAATTTATTACTGCCAAGCGGGCCGCTGAGTTTTGGATAATTATGGGAGCTTTCGCCTGACCTTTGCGGTCCGAACAATTCGCACTGGGCGTCGCCCGATCAAAACTGTATTTCCCGCATTTTTCATAAGTTTTCAGAGTTTCGCTTTCCGCTCACTATTTGCGCCAAGGCCGTTCATTCATGTCTGCATTTACATTTTAAAAAGACGTAAAATAACAGTATTTTATGAGCGTCGTAATGTCGTATTCGGCGATCTCATTAATATTCGAGTTGCACTAAGCGCGATATGCATGTAAATAGTCTCGTACATTGGAACTACTTTAAATTGCGCGAGCGATATAGAATGGCCTTGCGAGCACATAAATACGAGGCAAATGTGCAGTACTTATTGCAGAGGAGAAGCGAGGAAAAAACACAAATTCATGCTTGTGATTGCGGGTATTGCGACTCGCGGAGCTGTGCTCGGTGCACTCAAAAACTATGCTATGTGCAAATGTTAGAGCAACATTTAACTAGCTCTCCGTAGACATGATGCTGTTGCTACACCTAGATTCTTTGTGCGGGCTCAGAGCTGCACGTTTGTGACAGACAAGCACATTTAGAGAGTATATGGTAAATGGCAATGGTGGCTGCTGGGGTGGCACATTAGTTGGTGGTGGACGGGAGAGATCACGAATTAGGTTGCCGCTCCTTGAACTACAAGTTCTGGAAAGCTGATGGGTGCAGACGAGTTGTGAGAGTGTCTCGCGGAAGGTCGGTAGGGGGCGGATTTTTTGCTCGGGTTAGGGCCTTGGGTGGGCCTCAAACCAGTGAGTAGAGGTGAGATTTGGATCAAAGATAAAAAATTTGATGTTTGTGAAGCTTGTGTTGTTAATCTTATTTTCGTTTCAAAACTTTTTGATTCATGGCATAAAATAGACTGTCCCAAACAAGCAATTTAGAAAATTTTACGAATGAAAAATATAAATATTAATGAAGCCCTTAAGCCCCACCTGTAAATTATGAGTTTTCATTTTTCAAATTTTCAAAATTTAGTCTAAGTTTTTTTGAAATAAAACTTAAATTATTGAGAAAGTTTATGAAAAAATAATAACTTCGAAGTTCTGAGGCTAAAGTATTTAATTTTTACCCAAAAAAAATAACAACGCAAAGTAGGTATTCAATGGGTAGTATCATAGATGAAAATTAAATTGATTTTAAACTGATTTCTTTGGATTGAATTAACTCTATTGGTTGGACTTTGACCGTCTAGAATCCGAGGTTGATGCCGAAATCCGGTTCAGCATGAAGATTTCCCAATCGCAAGCCGACATAATAACGGCACATTAGTGCCGAAAACAATGTGACAATTTTTACTTTCATCCAATTTCGTATGCGCAGTAACAACGAGTTGTTGCAACCGAATAAAGTCGTGCAACGTCGCGAAAAGACAGCCAAACGGTTTGGGGGATTACAAAACACGAAATCCGCCGAAATTCAAGGTTCGCTGGGTGCTTTATTTCCCTTTTATTCGCCCAAAACGACCGCTTGGGGGCAATTTGGGGCTGAAAGAGACGAGCAAACAAACAATTGCCTCGATTTGATAACAACAATCATCATCACACATGTCTGTCACTTTCCCAGTCACATTCACGTGCGTATTACGGGCCTTATGTAAGCGGCTCGAACGATCCACGGCGATAAGGGGCTTTCATCGTTCCATTGTATACACTGGAATTATGTGACGTTGCGAAGGTCTTCATAAAAAGACTGCAAGAGTGATATAAAATGCAAATGGGCCGGCTTCTGTAATTAACTGTCACTTGGAGCAGCAGCCGCAACAATGAGAGATGCCAAATTAAGGCTGGCTGATGACCGGAGCGTGATAAGAAAGTTATGGGCCTCGAGGCCTCAATGAATGTCATAATTATGCCTCGAATGTCTTCCTTTTCTGGTGCTCTCACACGTCGTTTTCGCCGTCACTTGACGGCTCAATGGGAAGAGGCGAATGTGGACTGATACTTCCATTTTGGGGCGGTCACTTTCTACAGGAAGCTGGGCCATTTTCGGTCCACCCCGAGGCCTTGAGCCGATTTGGGAGTCTGTTGCAAAATCCGGGCCAGCTAAAACACACATCATTTGTCAAACAATTATAATCAACCTGTCCGGCATCACTCATACATCACCACTCTGACGATCTAATTAATATTACACCGCCGTTTTGCCACTGCACGGCACTGCGACATGCTTAATAATACATAATCGCAATTTAGTACGCTTCACGCACACCCATGAGTCTCCTATCACGGTTCTTTCACGTTGCGAATAATTATGTCATCAAGTGCAGCGTAGAGCAGGGAAATTCGCGACAGCTCGGTGCATTTAGAAGCTATCTTTGGCTCGGCCACTTCACTTTTGGGCTTGCAACAAGTTAATTATTCAACGAGTATTTCATAATGTGCCAGCGTAGTTTGTGTATGAAAAGGTACGGTGACATAATAACTGATTCATGTAGGTTATGTGGAAGACGTGTCCGACCTTGACCATCCATCTTCGGAAGCATTCCCGGCATTTCACTTGTGATGAAAATGAAGGGGTTGGAATTTGGAGGTTCGTCGCTTGCTGAGACGGGAGGTCTTGCGTTTCGAAAGAGGTCACATTCTCGTCTCAAGCAGTGTTGGGTCATCCTAGACCTCGAAACGAAGGGTTTTGAAAGTAAAAAAACGAAAGACTTCAACGTAAGCGATGAACTTTTTCGAAAGTAAAATTTGATTTTCTAGAGAAAAAATTTTTTGGTAGAATTTCGGGGGCTCTTCGGAATGTAAATTTAAATTTTAGGTACGATTTAGATGAAAAACATAATTTATATTACATTTTCTTTTACTCAGTTATGAAAGACTTCAACGAAGGCGACGAACCTTTTAATTTATTTTTCTAGGGAAACATTTTTAAGGTAAATTTTTGGGAACCTAAAAAGACTTTAGGTAAGCGTTGGGGTCTTAAATTTAGTTTTGAAATTACGTTATGTTAAATTCAGAAAACGTTACAACACCTGGAACTGATTATTGTTTCATCTTGAGATCAATTTTCTCGGAGTTAGCAGAAAATCACTCTTTAGATGATAAAATAAAAGACTTCAATAGAAGCGACGAACCTCTAATGAAATAGAGGAAGCCTCAACCGATCAACGTGAGAGACTTCAACGATAGCGACGAACCTTTTAGGGACTGAAGCGAATGCACTTTCCTGCTGCTATTCAACAACCCCATTTGCATTTGATAGCGCCATTAGGAAGATTTGCATCCACACAAATCATGTCTGCTGTCTGTACGCGGAATTTCCACCAGAAAATGAAGCGTGCCCATGCCTAAGCGTTTCGTTGAGGCGGAATTCCGGGAGTTATCGTGAAAAATACACAACAAAATGCCAATAAAAGAAAAACATACTGAGCTAACATACCGTGCCAGCAGTAAAACGAGGTTAAGTGCGCTAGCTGCCGTTTATACACATCAATTAATAACAATATATCGATCGCTGGCTGCCGCTTGCCAGCAATGAAGGCCCATTAAGACACGCACAACCGAGCATTCTTGAGGTATTTTCGAGTTTCGACAAGCAGCCAGCCACTCAAATTTTCACATGGACGTACACAAATTCATTGCCATGCGTTTTTACAATTTTTTTCGCGCCAGTTGAATCGGCGTGTTTGATTAAAAATTGAGTTTTTACAATGGCTGGGCGGGCTGGCGAGTGTTTTCATTGTTGCCCACTTCCAGATTGCTGACAACTCACTTGATACAGTTTCGTGTTTTTGCGGCCGCACAAAAGGCGCAGAAAGGCGGGCTAATGGAGTGTCTTTGTAATCCAGAGGAAGTGTCAAGGGCACGTGTCTAATGGGTTTCCAAAAGGGCCTCCCTGACATGACAATTGCGAAACTTGAGTGGGTTTCAGACAGTCTGTCTCCCGAATCTGGTTTCATTCATCAGAAAAGAGAAGAAAATTTTGTTTTTTGATTTTAGATCTTTGAGTAAATACTATTCTTCATAAATTCAAAAATCGAGCCCTTCAGTGAAATTTGGGGCTCTTGAGCCCAGAATTTATAATTGCGGACCTTGAAGGGCAGAAGGATTAAATTTTTCAGAGAAACGCCTCTGATACCTTCTTGTTTCCCATTAACCCCTGAGCTCCCCGAAATGCCCGATCATCGATCGTTGTTCGGCTGTCAAAATGTTTCGCGCCACACACTCAGCGATAGTTGTGGAGTTAACATGAACAATGGAGACATGGTGAGCAGTGGGTTAGGAGGACGAGGGGCAATCTGCGTCTGCAATCTCTGTTGTTTAGGGGCCCGTGTATCTGATCAAAACCGTCAAGTCAATGCTCGAAAAATTCCTCAAAGGCGCACATTTAATTGCAATTTATTGGCAGCGCAAGACAAG
Source organism: Forcipomyia taiwana (assembly GCA_963930915.1). Lineage (NCBI taxonomy): Eukaryota > Metazoa > Arthropoda > Insecta > Diptera > Ceratopogonidae > Forcipomyia > Forcipomyia taiwana. The sequence continues at coordinate 5,213,048 of CAWVOI010000099.1, read as the reverse complement.
CCACAGTGTACCTTTGAGCGCCGAGAGTAGCAGCGTTTGTAGACAATTTAAGTGTGACATAACTCCACCAGCTTGCTCTGCAATGCGCAAGAAACAGGTCTCTGCTAGCTGCACATTGCATCGGATCCATTCATTGGACTATTAAATTATCCGTGGTGGTGTTTTGATTACAATTATAATTTCAATGGGCGCAAGTGAAATTCCACGGGGGCTAGCTCACTTGGAATGGGGCCAGAGCGCATCTCGGAGGACGAGGTGGTACAAATACATATTCGCCCCAAATCTCGGTCATTAGATCACCAATTATTTATTTACCCAATTTGCGGGCAACATTTTTTGCAGCTGTAATCCATGTAGGTAGCGTATAAAGCTCGCAGCGCAGACATTTTATTTGCAAAGCCCAATTATCCATGGATGGGCGAATGCATTAATGATACATCGCATCGCGATCAAAATGTAAGTTCCAGCATTGCAAGTCGATACACATCGGCCGACCGACCCACAAATTGCAATCTCCTCCAACTCGCTGGGGAAACACATGTTTTCCCTTCGATTTCGATTGCTCTTGCTCTCAGGCCCGCATACGCTCGGCTCGCCAGCGGTTGTAGGAAGAGAATTGATGACCTTCGGAGTGACCCCCGGTAACTAGCACCTGTCTAACGAGCCGGAGTACAGCAGCGACCCAACTGGCTCCGTTGCCCAATCACATCATAATTATCGCACTCAAATCAGGTTTGCTGGTGGACCGGCGAAGTGAATGCAGCAACTCGTTTGGTTTTCGGGCTAATACGCACTAATGTACATCGCACTTCTGTGTAACGTGGAGGAGTTAAAAATGTGCCAAAGGTTCGACCGATCACGCTGAGGAGGGGGACGATTAGCTGTGAATTGGCGATAATTTGATTCATTAGGGTGATTGACTGAAGAGATTTGTGCGTATAATTTGTAGGTTCATTTTCACTCATTGGAGGAAAAATGATCTATTGGTTTTGCCATGTCTGTCCGTCTTAACCTATTTGCACCTAAATTTACACCGTCACCTTTTACGATTTTTCTTAGGAAAGCTATGGAACACATCGAAATAATTTCTTTTATCATTTTGGTTCAAAATGAATTTAATTTAAAAAATAGCTTATTTTTAAAAGAAAATTTGAAATATTATATAAAATTGACTGGCCTCGCAAAAATGTTTATTAGTGTTAGAAAATTTATTTTAGGGAACTTATTTCAGGGAACTATTTCAGGGAAAGGTATGAATAAGGTTTTCTGTAAATTTTCATCAACTCTAGGACTCCTAGAGGGACTAGGGAAAGTCTTAGTTTAGCCGTAGGTTATCATAAAACGGAGGAACAATTTTTTAAGCCATTAAATAAAATGGGTTTACCATGTTACTTCAGTTTCAGTGGTCTAAATTTGGTTAGTGGAGAGAGAGGTATAAGATTCTGACCTTCATTGTCAATAGAGAGGGAGTACGAGGGAGATAGAGGAAGGATGAACCTCTAAAGGGCTCTTGCTCTCAATGTGGGACTTTTTTAGGGTCAGCTAAGTTTGAGACTCGCCCAAAAAATGGGTGCTTTAATTCAATCATCTCGAGATGAGTTCCTCGACCGCGGATTCTCCTTTTAAGGGGCATCATGACGGTCGGAAAGAAAAGTCACGATCTCCAACTTGACAATTTGTCGGCATTTTTCTTCACCAAAGTCTCGACACTCCACACTGTCGCATTCAAGTGTCACGCGATGCAGCACTGTCATCCTCTCACGTATCAGAGATTCATGATCATGACCCGAGATGGGTCCGTCACTCTGATGTGCGACAAGTCGGGCATTTCGAGAAGGGGGGGGGGGGGGGGCAATTAAGCGGGAGGAGTGAAAGCAGCAGCCGAGGCATCTCGGCTGAGATCGAAATCGAAAGCTCGCTCGCTCGTGTAAGAAGAAAAGTTGCAATCTCGGGCCCAGTCGACGATTACAGTGCAAGGGTGTAAATGCATGTGCGCACGAGATTATATGCAAATGAACCTGCAAAAGTGCAATTTGAGCGAGCCAGCCTCTTACAAAATGCGCTGCACTCTGCTACACTAACCTACTTGTAATTGAAATAGCGCTAGAGCTGGTTTGTGGCTCAGCAGCTGTACTTGATGCACTTTTTGTCTTCCACCTTCATGCAGCTATATATGCTCGATTTAATTATATTGGCTCTCGAGCACCAAACACTCATTGGGCAGCTAGAGCTGTGACGTAATGGCGGCAATTTCATGTGCAGACCGAGCAGGTCTTGTAACCAAATTAAGCACATTTTAATTGAATGAAAAATACTTTCGTTGTCAAAGTGCTCGGCGCGATCAGGCTGCATGAAGTGCCCGCGTTAATTTGGTCAATCGGCAATAATGCGCAAGTGACTTTAATGCAGCGACATGTTTCGGACAATGTTTCAGAGGGCGGCCGACGATTCAATTATGGTAGCTGTCCGGCTGCGCGAAGGCAGATTTATGGATTAATTATGGAAATGCGTCGCCGAGACAATGCACTTGAGCTTTCTGTGGGCCCCCGTGGTTCGTTAGTCACTTAAGGAAAGGGGCTTTGAAACCCATTAGCTCTTTTTATGGCTTAAAATTCTTACTCGAGATCAGTACAATTAAAACAAGCAAAATTGATGATAAAAATTGTCTATGGGTGCAGTTTCAAATGATTTTAAAAATTTACCAATTAGCTTTATCACTCATTTTGCTTAATTTGATTTAGTGAATCACCAAGTAAATTGACAGGAGCACTTTTATATTAGTCATTTTTATGTTTTTTTAATTTCAGTCCAATTGAAAATTTTTTTCTTCCAGACAAATTCAGAGGTCTCTAGCTCTGACTCTTTACGTAATAGGGGTCTAGATTTTGCACAGACAACAACACACTAAAATTTCTCCTCAATTTTATTCATACAAAAGTAAACCCTCCTCCCTACAACCCCCTAGAAGAGATGGGGATCTCGCCAAAAGTACAGCTAAAAAATTTCAGATAGACAGAAATAACGAAAGACTTCAATGAAAGCGACGAACTCGAGAAAATTTTCTCAAACTTGAAATTCAAGCCTCGCTCTAGTTAGCGGCCCTTTTCAGCCTCACATAGGATCTAGCAGTTATGTAAGGCAGAAAAGTTTCAGGCTGGCTGTCAGATACTTGATTTATGAACAGCAGCTAGCTGCATACCCCGAGATCGTACTAGCGAGATAAAATTAAAATATGTACATGCTCACTCCGAATTTCACTGGCTACACGGTGGATTTTTCAAGCGAGCTCTTTTATGCTAAAAAATCTGAGTCGTGTCGCACTCGAGCATAAGTGCCAATCAAAAGCCGTGGCGCACAGTTGATCTACGATGATTGATAGTCATCTGAACGGGGCCTAGCAGCGGCGGACGTGCGAGAAACAGGTGGCACTGAACTAATTTTTGCTCAGCCGAGGTATGCTGTAAGTTTATCAACACCTTGCACACCAGGGTGACGACTATATGGAGAGCAAATGCTTGTATTTTTTGTGCAACTCACTGCGGTGAAATATTAATGCGGAGCGGATTAATAAAAAAGTTGTTTTGATTGCGATCGAGCATGTAAAGAGCTCGCAAGTGCCGAAGTACAGCTCTGAGATATGCATTTATGAGACGACGACGGATAATTTTGCAATTTAATGGTTCTGATGACGCGTCCGCAATCAGATACCACCGACAGCTGATTTTTCAATTACTCTGACGCGGTGGGAAGGTCGTTGGACGGAGCCTTTCTTGCCGCTTCTTATGCAACAGAATTTATGCCATGTGAGAAACTGGAGTTACGTTGCTCGACTTTTCTCTCCGAACCGTGCATTTGATTGTCTTTATGCAGTCCTTTGCTGCAAGCGAAAATTATGCTATGTGCTAAGCTGCTGAACAAAAATTGTGTTGTTGTATAAAGCACCACCATATGCACGTATTATGGGAAAGTGTGGGTAATGATATGTGAATAATGGATGAAATTTACCCAACATGTACTCTCATTTCGCGGCTGCCCGAGACACATTCTTTGATGCAAGATATTCCCCTCTCCTTGACGGCAACGCGTTTCACACAAGCCACGAGCAAATTGTAATAAATAGAGCTGGCGAGGAACCAGATTTCGGATGACCCACAGCCTAATAATGGCGAGTAATGTGCAATTTATCTCGCAGAAAACGAAGCAAGATGTCGAAAAGCGAGGCGAAAAAAAATTTCACACGCTAGAGCCATTTTTGGGCACCCACTTGGTGGCTCCGGCATGCCAGAGAAGATGACTTAGAACTAAACATGGAGTGCGATGGCCGATGTAGCTTCCTATTTGGGCTGCCGAGAATGCCGATCGGGTTGGCATTTATGGGCTCCGCATCTCTTGACGCGTTGGGAAAAAATCAATCACGGAGCGCGAAATTGGGATTTCCGAGGCAAAGCCGCGCGTTTGACGATAGTCCACGAGTTACGTTAGCAAAAATGTGCAATGGCAATAACATGGTCTCTGAGCACTGCAGTAAGACTCACAAAGAAGTAACGCAAGGTTACCACGTACGCTACCTTTTTACAATCGGCCGTGTTTTGTAAGGGGCTTGGGCTTGCCAGTGAGCAGCAACACCGACCTAAGTACAAGTAGCGGCTCGAGTGCACCTCAAAAACTGTGCCAATAATGCTTCTCGATTTCGATCTGCGATCTAGTATTTTTTCACAAAACGTCAGGTCTAATTCGGATCACGGGCCAGAGAATTTTTGAATAATTAAAATTTTTTCATTTAATAAGACTTGATTTTCTGTTTCGTCTGAAAAGTTGGCACCCAAAATCCACTATCGAGTTTAAAAGACAAAAATATGAATTTGAATTTTATGCAAAACTCAATTTCGCTTTACACTTTAATTTGTCACACTTTATTTATGCCTGAATTTTTAAATAAATATTTTTGAACTTAAAAATATCATCAGACACATCAAAACTGATGTTTTCAAATTTGGTGATTGGTTAAAATCAAAGAAGTAAAACTATCAAATTCAAAAACTATTCAATAATTTTTAAATAAGATTTTTTGGACAAATGTGATTTTTAAAAGTTTATTTTCATCCCAAAAATGACAATTATTTACCAAACGGTTGGTTTTAAAAGTTTTAGAGACTTAGGATTTTTATAAAACTTCACATTTTCGATTTAAAAAATTCCAAAATAGAAATCCAAACAAATTCACACTGCCAAAAAGCGCTTGCGATATCATTTCGCGATACGATAGTGCCTAAACGATCGATTTCGGTTTGTTTGGTGCCAAACGAGATAATCAATTGTTATTGCTCAAGCTAGGTTACGCAGCCCGGGGCTATGGGCAACCTCGGCGCACAAAAAGCCGATCAATGATCGAAAGAAGTGTAGACATACGCGCATTTTGTACTTTAATTAAGTCCTTAAGAGCCGCCGAAAGAGCTGAATCGAGTTTTGGGGGCAAACAGTGAGCTACCGAGACGGATTTGTGATCAATGGGCCGCTTGTGTGCGCTCCAAAGGAAAGCAAAGAGCGAGCCAATAAAAGTAAAATTATTTTCATTTTCTTCTCTTGTTTCAAGTCTTTCTTTCACGCCACATTGAAAGCCAAAAGAGTAAGGCACAGAGGCGTTATCCAACGAGTATGATGATGATGATGATTTAATAACAAGTTCTCATTGTGAGCTCTTCTTTTCACCCTTTTGTCTAGCATTTTGGGCAAATTCACTGGGAAATCGAAGAGTCAATAACCTGCTTCTTTTCGCAACTCGAGTATCCAATATCTATCTCATCAAGAGTCCGTCCATCAGCTTGCAAACAGACGTCAAAAAGCTGCCAAGCTAGGCTTCAACGCGGGCAAACATGAAGTGAGCCGCGATGATGATGATGATGCTGCAACAGCAGCAGAGTCTCGGTGCGCGCAAGAAAAGCGCCAATAAAAACGCGCAACAAAACGAGAGATAAGCGAGAGTTGCAGCAAAACTCGTTCATCTCGTTTTCCACCAGCTATTGCCATTATTAAGATCGCATTGTAAAAAGTGCAAGTTTTATCAGCGAGCAGCTCGAGTGCGCGCGCCAAACATGTGAAAGCAGCGAGATTTGAGAAATCTCACGAGTCCTACCTGCTAGAGCCAGTGGCAGCCAGAGTAATCCTTGTAAAAACATTGTGTTGCTCCTTAATTCTTACACTTTCAGTTTTTTGGCACTTTGAATTTCAACTTCTGTATTTCCTTTCGAACCTCTCTTTCAATTCATTTTCTGTTGCATCTATTTCTGATCTGAAAAGAACCACTTTCTGTGAAATCACTCTGCACTTTTCCTCAAAATCCTGTTCGGGCAAACGAACCTTGTGTGAAAAACTACTCGAAAACTCGTATCGAAGAAAAATTTGAACTTGCACACGAAAGAAACGAAGTGAGACTTTTTGTGGGGATAACTTGGAGGAAAAAATAATTATTCAAAAATTCTTGGGACCACGTCGCTGCACAGTGCTTCATGTGCAAGCACTTTTCTTCAACTGATTTTAAAATCCGCCAGCTTCGGAACTCAACAGTTGCTGCACTCGCGGCGGCACAATCTCTCGCACGCTCGCGCTCTCCGTCTACGGTTTTCCTTGCCAATACACGGTGCCTACGACGGTCGACGACGAAGCGCGAGTCAAAACAGAGCCACGAATAGCGCGTGTGGAAGTACAATCCCGTTCATGAGCGATTGTACTGGCGCGAAGGCGTTCATTTCGATTCACGCGAGTTTCGGGCAAAAAAGCTTCTGCCTCGAGTGCCAGAAACACGACGAGACGGAGGTTCAGGGGGCAAAAAAGAGCTCAAGAGGGTGTTGAAGGGCCGCATTGGAGCCGGAGTCGGGGAGATTTGACGAAAGAGGCCCTTATACGGAGCAACCGAGCTGGTAATCGTAAGTCACGCGGCAAATTGAGCGGTCGGCTTCCTCAATTATGTTTGAAAAATTGGTCTCTTGATTGGCACGGGCTAGAATTTGCTTCAGCGGGCGATTTATCGGGCCTCGTTGACTTCTGACTCAGGAAACTCTGATTAGGCCTTTTGTGGAGGCAGGAAGGGGGAAATTGGGTGGCGATTTCAGGTTTTGAGTGACTCAGAACGTTTCCGGGTGGGGGAAACGCCAAGTACTAGGAGAAGTTCTTGGCAAAGGGGCCTTTAGAAGGAACTTCTTGATATTAAATTTTGAAATTCTAGCTAGTTTCGAGGTTTGTTTTCATAAATAAGTCAATTTGATAAAATAGAATGTGTTTCTGGTTTTTTTGTTGTTGTAAAATTTTATGTTACAGAAAATCTAGAGCCAAATTCTTTCTCTTGTGATACATTGATTCTTTGATATTTTGATTGAAATTCTGGACTTGGAAAAGTAGATGAATTAGAAGTTTGAATTTTTTTATAATTCATGAGCACCATTGACGTAGTTAGAATAAATTCAGAAGGTCTTTTCAGCCAATTTTTGATAAACTAAGTGATAAATCTGGTGACAAAAAACGTTTCTTTGTAAGTTCTAAAACGTCTAAGGTTGAATTCCAAGCACAAGAAACAACTAACCTGCCTCCGATGAAGCGAGAGGGCCTCAAGTTTGAGTTCAAGGCCGATTCGTTCGATTGGAATTCGGATTTGAGGCAGCTGACGTCCATTCAATCAGCGTGTTTGGCAGTTCAGAGACATTCAAAGAGCTGACGGGAGCCCTGAACCGAGCGACAAAACCGCACGAAGGTTCGCGATGCGTTTTTCTCCCTCATTTCCTTCCTTCTGGCGCGTTCCTCTTCGCACTTGGAAATTATCACATCTTTTTGCCATCCTCATCCACCCCGCAGGCTCCGGCAGACCTACCACGCTCTATAATTTCATCATAATCATCAATCAAGGGCGATCAATGTCAAGATCATGCTGGTAATGTTTATTAATATTTTTATTATTGGCTGCCGTCTGTCAGCTCGTCGACGTCGCGGATCGCTCGAGTATCGGTTTCTGGCAAAATAAAGTCTAATCATTAATCAACAAACAATGGCCACTGCTCTTGAATGGAACTGCAGCTGGATGAAGGACGTTCCGTGTCAAGGCCCGTTTCTTTATCTCGGAGTGTCGCTCGCTCAAAGCGAAAGAAAGCAGCCATGCCCCAGTTTCGGGAGAGCCGTAAGTTCTGTGCAAGTGCAAATTTTTTGTGCTGCCGAAAGTGGATCAGTGTGTGACAGGAAACTGGTTTGCGTGAAAAGGACCAGCATGCAAGGTCGACGCACGAAATCAATATTTCGACAAGCGCTCGTGGATTGTGAGATAGCTAGGGCGCCCAAAAGTCAAAAAAGTCAACTGGCGACAATAAGGTCACTTTTCCACATAAGCTAAAAAATGTAGAGCCAACCCCTGCAATGCTATTAGGTTATCTAAAAGTCAAAAAGTCAATTTTTAAGGTAAATTATGGGAACTTTTGACGAGCAAAATTTCAAATATTCAAAATTTCATTCAAAATTTTTTATCAAATAATTTTGACTAAATAAATATTTCTACGTTATTTTTTGTCTTCAATCGCCAAATCAGACTTCGCAAATATTGCTTTTAAATTCTTGATTTTCTATTTGAATCCAAACGTCGGCCAAAGAATGGATTATTTTGTGAAATTTTTTTTCACGGGTAAAATTTCTAGGTCAACTTTTTGAATTTCGAATTTATATAAAGTCAACTTTTTCAATGCATAGGTCAACGTTTTCGAGGCCCTACAGATAACGAGCAACTTGTAATTGGGGTTGTAATTTGGATCAAAATACACATTGTTCCGTCATTGCTCCACGCTGGCGGTGCATAGGCGGCTTGTCAAGGGTGCAATTATTGCTAATTTATTGTCTTTTTGTCGGAAATTTCACATCGCCGCTGCGGTCCGGAGACATTAAGGGCCATGTAAGTGCCCACAAATTATTATGTTATGAGAACGAATGCTAAGCATGTGAACTCGAATGGTGCGAAAGAAAAGAAAGAGAAATGGGAAAATGCCAAGGCACTATGCAATGTGTGAGATAATACGTACATTTTGCGGTTATTCAAGTTTGTGTCTCAAAAAATCGCATGCAGACTAGCTGAATCTGGAGCAAATGTCTACGCACTCTCGACGTACGGATCGATACGGCAGCGTCGCGTTGGTCGCAGAAAGTACACACGTAAACACAATAATCACAATCAAAGAGACCGTGGTGCCGGCATGAAATTATCTCGTGATGTAATGCAGTGCACTTTTCGCGTCTATGTATAATTTTCTGCGAGCTGTCAATTGATATGCCTACCAAAAGTGCCGAATTTGTGCATGCATGCTGGCAGAAACAATGGCCGGCCGGGGCCAAAACAATAAAAATATCAGACGGTGCTTAGAAAGAGAGACCGTTATGTAAGGGCATGGAGAAAAGGTTCATTAATCAGGGCAGGAACTTGCTAGTCGTGCGCTCTCTCAGGTACCTCCACGATTGTTTTGTTTCTGCAATTGTTGCAGTTCCAATTCGCCCCTAAATGGGCATCGGATTAAGATGGAGCTGGTGTCAGTGGTGTCGGGTTGCCCCGCGATTCGAGAGGTATTACGACACGAGGGAGCGTGGGCTGGAAAGTAGAACTGGGGTGGGTCTTTGCAGCGCTAAATTTTAAAACAAATTTCCTATACATTGAACTCAATAGGTTTTTAAGGTCAAAGTAGGGATTATTTTAAACTTTTTAGCACAAACAGGCAAAAAATAACGAAAGACTTGCTCTACATTAAGTGACGAACCTCAGATTTTGTAGAAGTGTGATTGTGTTAGATTTTTAAACCTGAAAATGGTATTTGAAGGCTAAAAAGTTCGGGCTAAAATAGTAATAATTGAAGAGAAAATTTTTCGTTGAAAGTTTAAATTTTATTAAAACCTTCACTCGTTTACAAAAGTAGCAGCTCCCGGAGAACCAAAGAGAAACCATGGATTTAGAGCCTGATTTTTTCAGTCACTTGTGACGAACTTAAATATGCATTAAAAATTTTTAGGGTAAATTAAATGTCATGTTTTGTGGCAATAGCTCGTTTCCTTCCTTTTTGGAATGCTTTCAGGATTTCAACGTCCTCTGGATCTTAGCATGGTTGCTTAGAATTTCAAAATTTTCGTGTGACTTAGAGAATTTAGGCATTTGTTTCGGAGTCTTGACGAGGCGAGACGATTATTAATTTAGTAGAAATAATTTTATGGAAAAGAAAAAATATTATTAACCAGAGAAATAGTTCGATTGAATCCCTGTTGTCACCGCCAGGATCCACGGAAGGCACCAAAATGGTAAGTTAGTTCATACCTCGAGGGCCAGAACATGACATTGAAGATTTTTCATCACAAGAACGAGCTGTTTAATTTAACTGGTGAACGTCGGTGACGAACATCCTTTGTCTCTAATTTCAAAACAGAAAAACAAAAGACTTGTTCAAAAGTCAAGCGACAAACCTGAAAAGTAAGAGCCTGTAGTTTCTCAAGGAAGCCAAAAGCCAAGCCCCCAAATCACATCCGCTTGTGTGTGAAACCCCCACAGCCGGATCTAGTTTCTAGAACCAACGTCAGCGAGCCAACCAACTGCTGTGCACCGCAATCAAGAACAAAGCTCCAAGTTTCACGATTTTCGTTAACACTCAGACCAACAATGCCGCAATTGCTCGTACTATGACCCAATTACCGTCCCACCGCGGCAAACCCGAGCCTTATGGTGAGCAGCACCAGCTCGCATAATTACTCGTCTGCCCGCTTCTTCGTTTTCGGTCCGTCATTACCATCACTTTGTTGCTTTGCGCTGATAATCTTCACGCTCTCTGACATCGGAGTAATGCGATATTGAGGCAACTGGAGACCCATGAAAAACGTTCTTGCGCCAATGCGAGAGGGTATCAGGCCGCAATGAGTAGCCGTAATGTACATGCAAAGGCGAGCTCAGTGAATTGTATCGAAAAAGAAACGGTATCCACCCAAGGCCGGCATCAAGGTCGTTTGCTAGCTCGCAACTTTTCATTTAATATCACTCACAGACAGCGTAGTTGTCGGCATGTGAGCCAGCTAGCTTGCAGCTGTGTCTCGCGAGACCGAGAACGTTCATGCCAAAGCAAAAGCCAGATAAGTTGAGGAGCGTAATTTCAATAGCGCGGCCAATTAGAACAACTGCGAGACAATTAAGAACGTGAGTTAGCGATTCGGGGCACGACAAAGCGGCTCACAAGACAAAGCCGGTTTCGGCCTTCAGCAGGTTCAGCGCTTCTAAGTCCAATCCTCCCTTAATTGCTGGCTTACTGGTGAAATCGAAGGATTTGGCCGGTTGCGCAGTCCGGTTTGGACTTCGGAGTCTAGCTGGTTGGGCGTTTTTCACTTGAAGCGAAATACTTGCGAGTTGTCGTAGTTGCGGATTTACATTAGGCTCACCATATGTCCTAAGTTGGCTCGGGACTTTTGCTTTGGGAAATCTAACTAAATTTTAGCCTCTGAAAGAATTTTAAAGCTTTGAGAATTGTTTAACAAATTTTGAGGTTTAAATTTGTTTGGACAATTAGGACTTGTTCCTAAGGCCCTTAAACTAAACCCTAAAACTGAACCCACATTAAAAATTCTTCCAGATTACAAAGTCAGAATCATCATTCAGCAACTTACAAGGAGGAGTTGGTACCACACCAAGGGGTCTTTGGACGCCAAGGGTCCTAGATGGCTCATATAACTAGGTCATTAACCCATCCCGCTCAGAAGACTGGAGTCTTCAAGATTTTCTCTAAATAAAGAAAAAGAATTTGAATTGAAGGCAAGAATTTTCTGAAGGCAAGAATATGCTCAGACCGATACTCACTCCTAGACGGAACAAATCAATGAACAGAATAAATTTTCAGTTTTAGATTAGACTAGATATTTTTAGCAGGAAACTTAGACCAATACTTGACATAGACAAGAGATGAGGAAATACAGAGACTTCCTCGTTCTGCTCCGGTTGAACCCCTGGTAGCCCTACCTTACGTGTTACAGTTTCAGGTTCTGGCACCGTGGGTAGCGGTCGCCTTGCTGCTTAATAAATTGTTATTCAATCGCAAAAGCACTCGCCGTTCTAGTCCATTTGCTCCCGGAACTTGTTTTCTTCAAAACGCTCTCGCACGGAGTGACTTGCTGACATTTAGAACGAGATCTCGCGATAAGAGGCCCTGCGTCATGATTCCGGCTGCTGTCTGCTCCAGTTTGCCGCATTCCTGCCCCCGGAGTTTCATCCCCATTGACATTGCGACCTCGAGGCTCTCTCGGCCGACCTTCGAACGGGATCATTATTTTGTGCACCCAAATCCGCAGTTAATCCGCACTTGAGCACCGAACTTCAAGTGCGTGAAACAATTGAGGTGAATTAAGCGGCCAGCTCAGTGTCTTTTTGGGTCAATTGGGCGTTGTACCGTTGTACTTAGTTGTTGCTGTTAACTCCTCTACACCATCTACTCTCCGTGGCTCAGCAAAGTTCCTTAAACGCCCCTGAGGCATTTAAATTAGTTCACATAAATTTTACTGTTTTTACAATAATAATAATGCACAATATGAACGAGAAGTAGACGGGCCCCAGCTAGACTTGCAATTTACCCGTGCAGCAAGCGCCCCGTCCGCAGCCAAGAGCGCGTGCATACGTGAGAGTAAATCTACAGAAATCGAAAAAAGTGGAGGTGGAATGCTGGTGAATTACTTTTGATTGTCATGCTGCTGCTGCTGTACATAACTCCGACTTGTCTCTCGCACAGTTGTTGTTATTAAAAGTAGCAATTTATGTTTTATCCACTTACTATTCAATGATACAGCTTTTCAATACAACTTTGTTGTTTTCGATATTTTTTTTCTCGCCGCAGTTGCGGGGTGCTCCGCTGTGGCTGACGGGGCGGCAATGCATGGCGATCGGAGCACTCAGTGGTGACCTTAAGGTGAGACTAAAAATTCAGCTACACGATGTTCGAGGACTTTGAGTCGATTCTTTGAGGCTGAGAACTGTCTTACTCACACAATAACGGGTCTGGTGAAGTTTAATGGACCTGATCTTCGACCTTCTGCTTAGTCTGACTCATGAAATGACAACCTAGGTTCTACAGTTGTGGATTTTTGGGCCAATAACTTGAATTGAAAAATGCCTTTCTCGATGCCCTGGACAATTTATCTTTGCGCTTTATGGGCTCCAAAATTCTTTCTTCGCAAGGTTATTACAAATAATTTGAAACTTCTTTTTTTTTAAATACATGTATTGGAAATTAAGGTCCAAAAGTTTATCATTGAAGTCAAGTAATGAGGCAGTTTTTCAAGTCAAATGTTATGGTATTTTATCAAATAAATTTTTGGGGCCCTAAGTCTCTAAAAAATAGACCAAAATCCCAGAACTCGAGCCCTCAAAAAACCTGCAAATCAACCCCTCAGTCTGTCAGAGAGCCTATAAAAAAATTATTAACTTTAAATTGATAAAAAAGACGAGTTGAAGACAACGTCATAAATCGTAACCGTAAGTGGAAGAAAAACAGCCAAAAAGCCCCAGGACCTATCATTTTTATTCGCTTTTTGAAAGGAGAACAGAAGATTTGCAAAAAGTTCTTCCTCGATCGTGCCGAAACTCCATGATCTCCGAAGCAAAGCTGCATATTTCCCAAGCATTCACGAATTTACGCACACAGGAATGTTAATTAGCCATTGAAGGTCGCCAGAAGCCGCTGAGGTTAAGGAAGTTGTGTACTACGCCTCGTACATGCGCACCGAAAAAGTTCAAGCATACCAAAGTTCAAATAACTCGGGCAAACAATCAGTTTTTGATTGGTTTGTGCCACAACAAGACCGAACCTGTAGCAAAAGAGCTAGGTGTTGCTCATGCTCGTGTCATTCACTCATAAAAAGTTTTAATCAATTTTTTGCGCGCCCCCGATTCGAACCTAATTACCAGCATTTCTATCTCGAGCGCCAGAGTGACTCGGCTTCTTTTGCTCGCCAAAGGGGTTCGGTCTGATCTGTGTCGCGTTGCGAAAGGAAATCTCTCACATCTCGCGGGGAAAATTGGTCTCAAGGTCCCACAGCAACGCCTCAACTTCACTCATTTGCATACAATTATCCAAGTAATTCGGCGCCAATCCGCTTGTAATTAGTTTCCAAGTGAAGCCAATCCATCATAAATTGAATTCTGATTGCGGCCGCGTGTGCATACATGGGAGGTGGAGGGCCAGGAAATTCATGCTCTGAAAAGTCTAATCGACATCAGAAACACGGTAGAAACAAAACTATGCACACAAACACGACCGGAGCATTCGAGACACTACGGTTGAATGCAAAAAGCTACGCCCAACAAAATGCGGTCAGCTCTCTTATCCTTTGAGATCAGATATAGGTGCCTGCCTGCTCGCTTTTACGTGCAGAACATGAGCTTAGGTAATTGTGTAGCCAGCGCCTTTGTTAAACGCCAATAGTTAATGTGTTTCTAAAATTGCGCCGTGTGCTGCTGCCGCTATTATAACTTTTATGTCGTTGTTAAATTAATGCTGTTTGAACCCAATTTACAATCACTTTTCTTAATGGACCCACTCAATGCGGTGCTGGGGTGTTTCGAAAATAATGGAAAGTGGTTTCTTTGGGGAAGGTGAAGGATTTCGGAGCTTATTTCGAGCAAGGTTCAGCAGCCACGGGGGTTCAAGTGCAAGAGCTGAATTCGAGCTCAGTCATAGCAGGTCCGAGCTTTGGGGATACAACGAAATTTAGAGGGGGACTTGGGGCTCAAATTAAATTTTTGGTGAAGTTTTTGAAAAAAAAAGCAGAATCGATGAAAAACAGGTTCGTCACTTCCAAAAGAAGTCTTTCGTATGATTTTGCGTATCCAAAGACTTTTTGATTCTGGGTATAATAATCAACCACAAACTGCTCTCAGCCAGGTGAAAAACCAGTCTGATAAATTTCGCAAAGGAAAGCAAATCGACGAAAACAACGGCTTTACTTCATTTACGACTCATTTCCAAAAGTCATTACATTAAATTGGGTGTAGCATTGGTTGCAGCACCTAAATCAATATAATGCAACCACGGCAGCGCTAACAAAACACTCAAAAGTGACTCGATCATGTTCAAGTGCTCATATATCGCGTTAGAGGTGGGCAAAAAAGAGCTAACAATGTGCATTTAAAAAGTGAGTCCAGTCCGTACTCGCATTAGTTACCATTGAAATTCCTTAAAACCGATGAAAAATGTTTTGAGCCGCAACCTGGTCGCACTGCTAAGCCGAGTTAGAAATCATTCATTTATTGGTAATTAATAGACCGAGCTCGAATAACATTGGAAAAGTATTAAAAATCGGCCCGTCGAGTGTATGATCGTCGAAGGTCATCGGTAGAATTGCACCGAGGTGTGCGCGAGTGTAGAGCCAGAAGTACTTAAAGCCACTCTCGACCGACGTCGACGAACTGCGGGACCGAGTTCATTGTTTTGCGAAACGGTTCGTGTAAAGTGGCGTTATTAGGTGTTGCCTTGTTACATTTTTTCGCTCCGCGCTCGCGCGCCTAGCATTGCTTTTGTAAAAATGTGTGTCTCTTAAAAGTTATAGGTATGAGTTGTTGGAATTAAATTGATCTAGATTGCACTTGGACTACCTACAGAAACATGGGTACATAGCTGGAGCTTAATTCGCCATTTAAGTCTTTGAAGTCACTCGCGTCTCTCTGACTCATTGACTCGTGAATTTAATAACTTTTTGACGACTTACCAGCTGGCAAGACAGGGAATGGCGCAATTTTGTGTTAATAAACTGCAGTTTGTGGCTTGCAGGGAAAGGCAGCATGGGAGGCGTGAAGTGATCTGGTTGTAATGTCTTTCCTCATTAGGTTCTTTATGAGCCGCGCGGGACGTTGATCGACTTCTACAAGAACGTTACTCATATTGCCGGGTTGGGTCTATTATATTGAATTATTGGGTTTCTGGCGCCGGTGGTGAGGAAACGCAAAAGACCTGAGGCTTCTTGAGTAATGATAGCTAACGAGCTCGAGGTATTTTTGAGGAACTCTAAGAAACCTAGAAAACTGATTGAGAAGGTTTCTAGTTTGTATGAGGTTTCTAGACGTTTCCTGGACTGAAAAAAATATATTAAATCAAGCAAAATAGATGATAAAGCTTATGGGAGCATTTTCAAAATGATGAGAAGGTGTTAAAGCAAAAATCAAGGCACTGGATACTTCAGACATCAGCCCTTCTCTCATAGGCTTTATCATCAATTTTGCTAGATTATAATTTGATTATATTTTTCCAGTTGAGGATGCCCAAGATTATTGGTAGGAGCTCCTTTACCTGTCATTGTATCAGTAGTTTTCGAATTTCAGTCAAAATAGAAAATAAAAATTATTCCTCCATACAAACTCCGTCCCTGTACATGGTAGGGGTCATATGTGCTACCATAATTTACTAGATTCAACACAGACTACAACATATCCAAAGTTCAACTCAATCGGACGAAGTATAAGGAACTTTCATACGACTGGTTTACCTCCCTCACTCCCTCCCCCTCTAGGGGAAATGGGGGTTTAAGATGTCTAATTTCCAACTTTACGGATCAGGTCCTACACTGCAGCTATCTAGCTCTTCTGGTTCTTGAGTTATAAAACTTCGAACATACAGACAGACGGCAAAGCGGCCACAATAATGTATTTTTTGTAAAATCTGAAAGTGAACTAAAAATAAAAGAAGTAGAGCTAAATAAGTTCTCACGGAAAACTCTTTTGGTTTCATTTGACATGGCTGAAAGTGACATGGCTGGAAAGAAGATATAAAATTAATACTGCGACATGGGAAGCAAAATTAGAGCAGAATTTCAAAGCAAAATGGTTGAAGATGTATCAAGGTCCCAGTTGAAGTCACATTAGTATCCAAGAAAGTTTTCTTCTCTAAAAGAAGGCCATTCTTATAAATGTGATTCTGGAAGTACCACTATCTTGAGAACTAAACCCACTACATACAGAACCTGAACCCTTAAAGATCAGTTTCTACGATCAGTGACTTCTCAGACTTTTTAAATGAATCCAAGTCTGATTTACTGCCGTCAAAAATTGCCCATTAGAGTTCTTTAAAAATTTTTTACCCGTGGCTGTAACAAAACCATAACCTTTGTAAACCTTTTGTTTGATCCCCAGACGTGCAAAAAGAGCAAAAATATGCGGAAAGCGCGGCTCTAATGAAACGTCAACTTCCACGGTGATTGAGTTAATTAATCCCGATTGTTGCAAGTTCCTTATTACACTCGCCTCCCAACGATATCCAATTTCACGTCAAAGTCGAGGCGAAGTAAAGCACCACAAATTGCGAATAAAGTTGTCAACATGCGTATGTAAAACAAGTTTAATCGGGCGAATTTGCACCAGCATTTTCTTGTCATTTCCCCCCAACTAGCGGAGCGACACGGGCTTCAGAAACTAGGCCAGAAATTGAAATTTCTCATAACTAATCTGACAAAGAAATGACAAGGGACATTAGCCAACGGAGCACCGCTAATCGGCAATGCGAGCGAGGTGGGGATGCCAGAGAGACCAGATTCGAGCATGAAATGCAAATGCTTCCAAACCATTGTAATTTCCTCAAACAGACTGCTTTGTGGTTGCAGAACCCGCAACTAGAGTCGGCAAAACAATTGCCGTTGTAAATCCGTCCATAGCCAATTATGTTACCCCCGAAACCTATAATTTCCCATGGCACAAGGCACGGGCACAAGCCGTAGTTCATCGGACATTATTAATTTGTTGCAGCGAGCGACTGTTGAAAGAACGAAACGCGTGCTCGGCAGCGACTCGCGAGAGATTTTGTGATACAGTTTCCAGCCCAAGAGCTGGCTGCTGACAAAGAGACTGCATTTTGGCAAATTGCACGGTGCAGAAAGCACTACTTGGGCTCGTCAGATCGGAGGCACGGAGCGCAAAATGTAATAATATTAATTATCTCTGTCATGCGATTGCATGGTGGTCTCACTTTTTGTTGTATTTCGCTCGAAATCCATCGAATTCCTCATCGAGTTCGTGCCGAACACTGGAATCTCGAATATAGTCTCGCACCTAGGGTATTTATTTACATAACTCTCGATTTCTATCAGACACCCTCGGCGCATGAAAATGTGAACATGGCTTTAATGTTGCACGAGGCGACAGAAGATCTCAGCTTAATTTCTTATTTAAGAGGCGCAACAATGTTGCCTTCTGTGCATGTTCCACTTAATTTCCCCCCATTTATCAGGAAACTTGATCGGCAGAGAGACAATGCCCAGCCTAGCTGGTAATTTTGTTGCGTTTCCATTGAGTGGCTAGTGGCGATCGGCTTTCAATGGATCTTGTAGGTCAGAGGCAGTTTCTCTTAGCTCGTTCTTAAGTGGCTAAAGTGTCTAAAAGCCGACGTAAGGCTCAATAGAAATTTTTCTGCGAAAAATGTTTCAACAGACGATTGGTTCTTACTCGTCTATCGCAGGTCTGATAACAGCACAATTTCATGTTACCTAGAGACAGTTTTACCCCTTAAAAGAACATCTTATTTGAGTTAGTTGAAAACTAGTTCAAAGCTTTTTAAATTAAAGAAAATTCACACTTCTTTTTTTAAGTTAAAATTTTTTTAGATTGAAATATAAGTTTTGATGCTCCTAGACGTCTAAATCAAATATGCCGTTTTAGTAGCAAAAGTCCGTGGAAGTGACGTAATATAATTAGGACTTCTGCTGTTCTAGAATTCTATTTTTTGACTTAAACTGTTCAGTCAAAATTTCAAAAATTACGAAATCTTCTTATTCTTCAGCCTCCTTCATGGATCCTAAATTTTAACTAAATGAATTTTAAGTTAGAAGGAAGAAGACATTCTCTGCATAGGAAACTAGTCCAATAGAATTTGGAGTTTCAAGGCTTTTTCTATAGCCAAGCGAATTTTGGATCTTAGAAAATTGTAAGAAGGCTTTTGAATTGAAAGCACCTCACCTCCCGAATTCTTGCCAAGGAAGTGATCGATGATAGGAAAACGGAAACAGCCGCAGGCCGGCTCGTTCCTGACCTACGTGGCCCCAAATTTTTCACAATTTGTCCAAACAATCGGAATCCATGCAAGTTCAACGCCCAAATCTCGTGCACAATCTCGAGCAATCTGCGTCACTTTTGTCCAAGACTCGAAGTGTGAAGGCGAAATCTATGTTTGGACTAGCTCGGAGCTCAGGGTGCCGCAGCACTGTGCCGTGCCCCAGAGCACTAAGATGAATTACGTCCAATATGTCATTCAGATACGTATGGAGTTTTTGATATTAATCACGAGCCCCAGTCCGACTCAGGCTCGAATTCCAGCATTGAAAATAGGTTTTTATGGACTTTTTTTTGGCGCGCTGCCTCAGTCGAAAACAGCTCTGCAAATTAGTTTGACCATTCTGGGAGATCGAGTGAATACGCGGCTGTTTGTTTTTTATTCAGCTCCCCGTTCCATTGCCGCTTTCATTAATTTCGAATTAACTTTTGATTAATCAAAGTTCATGTGTGCAGCATTAGTGCAATTTGCTTGGCAGCTGCTAAGTTCTGCTAAGCAAGGCTGAAGTCGCAAATCGGCTGGGTGTGGCCAGAGTCTAACTACAAAACTGACTGACGTGCATTTTGTAGCGCAAATCGAGATCTCATATACACATTCATGGTCAAGTGATTGGAATTGTATTGAGGTCTTATCAAGTCATGAACCGTGCCGTGTTGAGGCGACGGAAAGAGTCGTAAAAGGTGTAATTTCGAAAGGCACGGAGCGGGTCTCCAAGGATTTCATCTTCATCGTCGTCTTGCATGACATCCTCTTGCCACACGTTTCCGGCTACCCATTCGAGTTCATCATACCGTTCGAGGTGGAAAAAATGGGCTGTTGGCAGAGGTTTTGTCCGTCTTTCATGTCGAAAACCAGAGATGTAACTAGAATAAGGGTGTGAGACATTCAAAAAATCCATTGACTTAACCTGAGTGCTTCAGATAGAGAAAAACCAGTGATGTAGCTAGGATCATCAGTTAGGGCTTCTAAAAATCGTGTTTGACAATTTTTCATAATATTTTCTTATTTTGGGATTAACACATTTCCACAATTTAGAATAATTCATGTGTTTTTTTTTCACAATTTCTAAAATATTTTTATGATATCTTTGCTTTTTTCTGTTGTTGGAAGGTTTAAGTCTCAGGACGATAAGGACGAATAGGAGGTCTAAGGACGATAAGTTGACATAAATATTTAATTTCAGAAGGTTTATGGAAGTCTAACAAATAAAAACTGAAAAACTCAATCATTTTTTGACATTCTCACTACTGAAGGCAACCTTTTTCTAAGCATTTTTTTTATAGGTACCTAATAAATATCTAATTTCCTTCATACTTTAAAATAACTCAAATTACGAACAAATAAAAAAAAACTTAATTAATGTCTACAATTTATTTTTGAAATTAAGCTTGAAAACATGCACAATATTTGGCCATTTTGATTACAATTTATCAACTATTTTTGGTTCTTTCAGACTAAATTGTTTATGATTCAAATTGGTCTAAAATGTAGTGTTCAAAAGGACCAGTGGTCAATACTGATGGTTTCTTAGGAGCTCAATGTCATGTTATTTTTCTAATCTGAAATGTAGGGCTCTCCTGGTTACGTCGATTTTCTTTTGAAGTTTGAAGTTTTTACTGATAATACAGACGAACAAAAGGTTTGCTTTTGGTTAAAAAAAGTCCAGTTGTTAATTGAAAAAGTTTTTTGCTAAAAAAAATAGTCAGAGCCGTAACCAAACCCTTTAGGACCAACTCTTAGCTCCGTCACTGACAGCAACTATTCCAATTGTTGAGTTACTTTAACTTCACCTTCTGGTTTTGCTCTGATATATTACAGAATGTTGCAGAAAAGAAGCGCCAAGAGTAGCGGAACTGCAAGGTTGGACCAGCGTCGCAATGAGATCAAGTTTTATTGTCGAGCGCGCAACCACTTCAGATTCTAGAAGGCGCGTTTATTGCAACAGCCAGCAAGCGAAAGGGAAACTTGCTTGGTCACCTCCTCACCACGCCGCGGCCGCGCCGTGCGATTGTACAGAGTCAGCAATCCGCAATCGCGCACTTGCAAAGTAGAAGAGTGGCCTGAGATTTTATCTCATGTTGTCTAATTGAACCTGTTACTCGACATAGCATGAAATTCGAACTCATTGCTGGCACGCACAAATGCTTTTTGATTGTCATCGAGGACGCAGATGTACTCTGGGCAGCACGACGTGGCTTTGGAATTTCTTGGCCATTCCGACGCTCCGCTGGAATTCACGAAGGAGGAAGACTACCTCACTTTTGCGTGAAATATTTCAAAAAAAAAGATAAAATGTTGAAGGCTCACCTCTTTCAATATACGCCAGAGTAGCCGCAATAAATAAACGCCAATGCGGTTGCCTTTGGGTTCACATGCATGTCATGTCGGGCTGCAGAAATTGTAATCACTGTGTCGCGCGAACTGGTTTTAACAGTTTTATGCTTATTATTATCACATACATATTCACCACGTACCAGTAAATTATTGTAATATAATAATGAAGCAAGGGAGGAGAAAAAATATTGCAAAAAATATCAGTCCTGGCTGTGTCTCGTACGCTCGGTGTTAACTTGCCTCACGGTGCAGCAACGCGACGTGTCATGTCGTGAAGTGATAGGAAGCCGGCTGAGGGAAGTCTGTTTGTCCTGGAAGTTTGTTTTTTTATCTTCTTTAAAGGATTCAAAATTAGTTCAGAGCAGGATTTTCAAAGCAGTAGCGTAAGCTAGGAAGGCTGAGTCCCCTAAATTTCGTAAGAGTCTTCAAGACTCTTTTTTAGCTTTAAAAGTTTCCCATTTCAGCTCTAGGGCACCCAAGTAATCTCTAAGAGGTCCAATTTCTCTTTTTAAAACATCCCATTTAGATGTTCAGGCTCTTAGGTGCCGATTTCAGCTCTTGAAACGCTCACATCAGCTCTAGAAATACTAAAGTCAGCTTTGGATCACATAATTTCAGCTTCGTTGACTCCTATTTCATCTTTGAAGACCCCTATTTTCGGTCTAGAAACTCTTAATTCATCTTTAAGCATTAACTTCTGATTTGACGACCTTATAAAACGTTAAAAATTTCCTACAATTTTTGCTACATTTCTAAAATTTCAGTGAAAGGTCCCCCTTAAATTTTTTCTGGGAAAGAATTTGTCATACTAAAAAGAACTCAATAACACCGGCCGTCTTCTCACCAAAACTGGATCGAGATAAAACAGCTCTGAGGATTCTAAGAAAAGCAGAAGACGGATGTGTCCTGAAGTGGCTCTCGTGGATAATTTTTAAATCAACGTGGTAAAGAATTTTTATAATGTTTATGATTTGCAATCAATTAACGACATCCATGCAGGCTGACGGGCCCGTAGCTCGACAAGGTACAGCCCATTCTGCCTAAGCACACAAACACGATTTACAAATAAAGATACTGAATACAATTAAATAAATTTTACATTTTTATCACTTATTGCGAGCACAAAAAACCCGCAAACTGGATTAGCGTTCCGCTTACTTTTGCTCTCGTTTGCGGAATCGTTCTGTGCGACAGTTCCTCGTCCTTCGGCCGGCAGCCGAGCGCTCCCGACTTCCGAATTGCTTTTCGCGACCCACGACCCACATCTAGGGTGAAATTCAATACTCAGCGTAGCGAAATCACGTTTGACAATGATTGCTGGCTTCACTGGCGGTAGTGCTGCAGAAAAGCGATGTCAATTTGTTAAGACTCCAATGTGATAAATCACATTACGCACGTGGCAGCGGCAGTATTAGCGTTTGCGTAAACATTTTAAATCAGATCAAGAATTGAATGAGCGTGTAGTGAGCCAATACACAATCACACACGTTATTATTAATGTTATTTCCCTTTCACAAAATATATACGATATCGCCGAGTCTCCATATGGCAAGAGTCGTTTCGCAGAGCTCCACGAGCCGCAGCTCTGCTGCCCATTTTGCGCATTTTTGCTATTATTATTACTAAATAACACAATTTTTATACTAAATTAGCCTCATACAGTGCTCCAAATACTGCCTCGCAGTGCCACCGCTCTCGCGAGATAAGGCAAAGTATCGGGGGGAAAAAATGCATGGGCGAGGTCTGCAGCATTTTGAATGCAACTCGCGCGCATTCACAAAACGACACTACAAAGTTTCTGAGGCGATTAATATGCGCAGCAATGGAGCGGACTCGCCAGCCGCCCAAGTGTTTTATGTTTTGTGCGAGCCTGTTTTAGCCATGATTTTGTTTTTAGTGCATTTTCCCTATTAAAGCGGAACATTCGGCTCTTGTGGTAGCTTGTCTGTTCTTCTGTGCTGCGCCTTAGACGGCGAGATTTTTATCCTTGACAACTGATACGAACAAGGTTCTATCAGAGACGCAACCTCATGGGGTCAAGGATCGAAATCTGATGGGTTGTCACCAAACATCATTTTTGAGGCCGAAATTGTTCTAAATGTGGTTTCACAGGGGTTAAAGAAGCAACCAGAAACATTTAAAAGACTGCAAAGACGTGGAATCTGGTGAAACTAAAAAGGCTAAATACCCTTTATGAGGCCAAAATTGTTCTTAAAGTGTACAGAGACGTGGTTTTTCTGAGTCTCAGGTCAGAGTTGTAACTAACATTTTTGAAGATTTGAAAGACGTAGCTAGGTGGAGTTTGAGGAAAATGAGATTTTTTCCCCTAAATATCAAATTTTTTGAGACCTAAAGTATTCTAAAAATTGAAAAAAAATTATTTCAAATGAAAAATGTAACCAAAAAATTATGAGACGCATTGAAGTGGGGTTACTTCAAATAGGGATTCTGAGTCTACAGTCTTTCCAAGAGAAACCATAAAAAATTTATACAAATTTTAAATGAACGAAACTAGATCTAGATCTCGGATTCCACATGTCCATTTTAAATCAAAAATGTATCCTTGCATTTGACGAAAACTTTGTTCAGCTCAAAGCAACGGGTCTCCAAGTCAAAAAGTCCACCAAGACGCCTTCGTCCTCGACCAAGCTTCCATCGTGACTCTGCATTCGTTTCTGCATCGAGCTCACAATAATGGTAATTTTTTCGGTTGCAACCCGCCACGCCATGAGTCAAACTCAATAAAATTTGTTCTGAATTCGTGACTCGGTCGTTCGTCGATGTATTTGGTGAGTGAGCGCACGCGGTCAGAGTCGCCTCCAGTTCTTGCAGGCTACATGGATGAATGGTCTCCGTCGCATATTTCTGGGTTTTGGGATTTAATAAATTCATTTAATATCTCGCATTTCGGCGAATAATTTAATAGAGAGCTAATGCAGTGCAAAGGGGTTACATAATGGTGAGTTCTGGCGCGCGAAACAATTCGTGCATGTTCGGACTCCGAACACAATAAGGTGAACAATGGATTTGAATATTTGCAGGTCATTTTTCATTGATGTCGAACAAAGGCTTTTTATGGCTCGGAGCCTTTTTCCGCTGCGGGATCGAGGGGGCGAGAAAAAAGGCCCCGGCTTGCCGCTTGACAGAGTCCTTCCCAGAGCTCACCCGAGGTCATCTGGAGCTTGCATAATTCGCCCAGATGCCCGGTTCTGATACCTGCAGCACGAACTTTCGCTGATACCCCGAAGATCTCCGACCGAACGCCGCGCCATGATCATTAAAAGCAGCAAATGTGTGACAGGCAGGAGTATTTAAATTAGATTATACTTGTACTCTTGCATTAGCAGCATATTAGCATGCAGAAAGCCGCTACTGTCTTGTTGGCTCTTGCACACTCGGGCTCTCTCATTCCTCATGTATGCACAGAGCAACCCAGAAAGCCATTGAGATAATGACGACAATCTGGTTATAAAATGCTGTTCAATTGGCTTTTAAAATAATGTTGCGCCACGGTGATCTGATGTAAAGTGCTATCATTACTATGATCATTTATCTTTTTGCTGCAGCAATGTAGAGTAGAGGGTAGCTCTGTAACCGAACATTATGCAAGTGAGGCATGCGCGTGCCAAAACACGAGATTGATTTTAAGACTGATGGTTATTGGGTGATAAAAAGAAAGGCACTGGTCGCTGGTTATCCTCTGATACCGATCGGAAGCACAAGTTCCTGGACCACCTCGGGACTGGCCACCTACAGGGCTTTTGGCTGAAGACCCCTCTTTTAGCCTAGGGAAGTTTGATGATCTGGAATCTCGAGACCAAATCGACATGAAACGGGTCAAATTTCTTCGAAAACTAACAAAAACGTTGTATTTTGGATATTGTTATGTCTTTTGCAATCTTCCAAATCTTACAATATTGATAAAAATTAATATATATCTTCGTGACCCTCTGCCCCCCACCAATCTACTTTATCTAATAAATATCTAAGATATTTAATAAGGGGGTAATTTTACTGATTAATCTTTGAATATAAATTATCTTTGTGCACCTTTCTTCTCTCTTAAATGCTTCAAATCATACCGAAAATTCAAAAAGTAGTAGAGCAATATAAGGGAATCAAAGTCAAAGGCTCAAGAAAGAATTTAGTCCATAGAAGAGCTCTCAAAACCTTCGAAATCGCTCAAAAATGACTCTAGAAAAAATGACCAAAGAAGAAAAGACACCAAAGTAAAAACTGAAGCGACCCAATTCTCAGGAAATCGAACTCTCAAAAAGCTCCGGGCAATCAGCCGAAATAACATTGCGCCATATCTCCCCAATAAGCACAACAATGACTTACTGCTGCCAGCACTAGTTTCATTTCATGCATTAATTTTTTCTTCCACATCTCGGAACGTCAAGTTGACTGCAGCAAACACACATATTTAAAATAACATAATGAAATAAACATAAAATCCATAATGCAATAAGCCACACAAACGAGCTGCGAGCTCGGAATGCCGCTGTTTAAAACTTTAATTAAACTCACTCGACACACACAAAAATTATATTTTCGATTTTCATATTGGCTCCAATCGAACAACGACGAATGCTGTACTTATTCATTTCGAAACGGCACCATGTCACTTGGCTGCCTCATGCACGTTTTGCACACCGTAATTTAATCAGTTCAGGGGTCAAAAATGTGCAACTCAGACACGTCGGCCTTTCTTCATTCCCCTGGCAGCTTCGAGCTCGCGACAAGAATCGGAACAGGGGTCACGGAAACACGTCTTAGAAAAAGGTACAAATTTATTAGTCATCTGAGTCGTCGCTATTGTCGGCGGGTGGTGGCTGGGTCTCGCCATCGGGGAGAATCATGTCGGGTGAGTCGATGATGTCGGGGTCCAGCCCCTCCGAGCTCACTTTCTGCTTCACGGCCGCCACTGGGACGCCAAAGTGGATCATCTTGAAGTACTTCTTGTACCGGTAATCGTCCTTGGCCTTGACTCCCACCTCCTCTGAGGGCGAGGGTTCGGGCACTGAGGAAGCTGGGGGTGTTTGTGGAGGTTCTGGAGGCGGGTCGGATGTCCTGGAGTCTACTTCAGTGACGAGTGTACTCGAGACGACTGGTGTTTCAGTCGGGGCTGGCTGAGGAGCTTCTCCAGGCACGGACACTAGCTGAAATGAATGTTGATTTTTTCTTGATTGTGAGCTTAATCCGACAAGATAACTTCCCAAACCAAATTCTGTCAATTTTGAATACAGATTTCTGTGCTAAATAGCATAAAGAGCTTAAAATGCTTAAGGGGTTCCGCGTCAATTGATAAGCAATGAACTTAGTTTTGCTCAGGAGCAATATTGCAAGAAACTAAGCTTTTAAGCCTGACTTAGTTCAAGAGGCCACAAATCAGAAACAACTGAGTGGCTTGAATCAATGGATAGGGCTTTAAGGTTTACGGGAGCTTCGTGGGAGAGGGAGACCTTTCCTAAAAATTGCCCCTCGAAATTCCCCACCTTTGATTCCACCAGCTGAATCTCCGTCTCGATCCTATTCAACTTCATCTCCAAGGTCATGAACTGAGTCTCGCATTTTTCAATGAGTTTATCCAGAAATTCCGTAGTTTCTGTCACAAAAGTGTTCACGAAGGCTGTTATCCGCTTTTGATGGATGGGAGGCACCTAAAAGACACAGATACTTCTTTAACTCGCCATGATGGAGTAGAAAGAGATTTACTTGGGATTTGTCGACGTTAGTCCCGAAAAGAGGCAGTTCGGCGAGCTTTTGTTCAGTCATTTTGGGCCTGTTCACATATTACGTAACGGTGAAAATCGAGATTTTCGACCCCCACCCCCCCCTCTGTCACGGTTTGTCACTTTTGCTCAAACCCCCCCCCCCCCTCTGTCACGTCACGCAGTATTTTTTTCTAATAATAATAAGCACAAGTTCATATACTATATTTATTTTATTATCAAGTATATTTCTTCCCAAGGGGATACTAAATGGGTGCCAAGAGAAACTATTGGCATGGGAGTATTCATTTGTTTACGAGTATGTTTTATTTTCGTTCGTATATCGAAAATCGAAACAGTTATACAAATTTCAAAACCATGTATGAGAAAAGTCTGTTTGTTCCCGAATTTGGTTTAAAAAGCATAATAACATATAACTTGGGTAAAAATATACAATTTTTGTTCAAAAAACCCGTGACGTAACACAGAGCTAGAACCCCCCCCCCCCTCCCCCTTAATTTTTGTCACGGTCATGTCACGATTTTGCCAACCCCCACCCCCCCCTAGGCACCGTTACGTAATATGTGAACAGGCCCTTTATGGTAAATTGAATGTTGACAAATATCAGTTTACATCGAGTGAAGTTTACATTTCAGCATCTAGACCTCGCAATCGGATCAGCTGAGCGATTAAACTTCAAAAACAAAACATTCCAGAAATTCTGGATTTTCTTCATTCGCTTCGAAAGCTTCAAAAACAGCACTATCACTCCGTCATTTCGCAACATAAAGCGAAACTGCAGCATAAACTAGTGACTCATAGACGAGTTGAGAAGTATATAAGCTGCCGGTTTACTGAAACGAAGCTGCAAACCAGTGGAAGTGTTCAGAAAGTGAGGATCAAGTATCGCAAGAGCAGAAAGTGCAATCAAAAGAACAAAGATGTCTTACGACTCCGTAATAATTTTAGTGAAGGTCAATCGGTCCCAAGAAACTTCCTTCACCTTGAATTTCAAGCTCTTCTTGAACGAGAACTTTTTGGCTTTTAGTCAGAAAATAGCAGCAAAAGTTGAATTGAAAAAATTTAGCTTGTCTTACATTGGTGAGTCATCTCTTTATTGCGCATCAAAATAACTATTTCGCCATTACGTTCTCATCTGGGTAAGAGGTACTTCAAAACTTTTCCTCTAGATTCTCGAGGGCTTCTGTTGAAAACCACTTATTTAATGACCACAATCCTTTTCACCCCTTAAAATGTGAAATATTTTCAATTAATTATCTGGAAGTTCGAAGTGATTTCGAGGACTTTGCATTTAGTACCTATTTTGCTGCTGCTCAGAAGCAGATTTTTGGTTAAAACCCAGGAAAGTCAGCTTTAATAAGGGAAAAATTTTTTATGAGGTCAAAATTTTAACTAACTTCTTGTCTTTTCAGATAACAAAGAATGGATCGAAATCAGAGACGAGGAGGACTTCGATATTTACAAGGAGGAGATGAAAAATATCTACAATGGTGGTTCGAAGGGCAATTTGACGGTGTCTTTTGTGATTGAAAAAACAAAGGAGACTGCCAAAGCCCCCAAGAACGTGACCTTCTCCGAGAATCCTGGTCCCAAAGAGCACGTCAACATCGTCTGTGATGGCTGCGAGGGTCCCGTTCGGGGCTTCCGGTACAAGTGCCTGCAGTGCGGCGACTACGACCTCTGCATGATCTGCGAGGGCAAGTCCATGCACCAGGATCATCTAATGGTTCGCATCCCGTCTGCTCCGGCCACCGCATTGCCCCGAACTCTTGACCGAGTCTTGAACCTCGGCAGCATTTTCGAGATCCCGACTCGTCGGTGTGGCGAGGAGGAGAAAAAGAAATGTCGTCGCGAGGAGAAGGAGATGGAAAAGGAGAAACACAAGGAGGAGAAAGAGAAGCACAAGGAGGAGAAAGAGAAACGCAAGGAAGAGAAGGACTGGCGCAAGGAGGAGGGGATTTGGAACCGAGAGGAGGAGAAGTGGCGTCGCTACTGCGAGAAGGTCCACAAGCGTGAGGAGAAGACCGAGCGACGTCGCTGCCATCGCGGACCTCCGCATGCTCGTGAGTTCCCCGTCGGGGAAGCGGCCAGGGGCTCCAACCCAGGTTTCTTGTACCACGCCCTTGACTTCCTCAACTACATGATGAACCCAGACAACATCATGGCGACGCATCCACGTCCCTCCCCGACCTCACCGGAGGCTCCCTCGACGTCCCACGAGAAGACTCAGGCCCCAGCAGCCACGGACAAGGCCCAGGAGGCGCGAGAGAAGAGCCAGGAGGAACCTCTGAGCTTCTTGCAGCCCAACATAGTGACTGCCGTGGGTCTTGGGACTGACGCCAACAGTATGACGACCAGCTTCGGGGTCCCCGCGACGGATGATAGCGAGGAAGCCAACAAGAGAGCAGCAGAAACGGCCGCCAAGCTCATGGAGACGATCAAGGAGAACCTGAGCCAGAAGCTGGCGGAGGTGCAGGTCCCCAAAGTGCTGGAGACGCCAGTTCCGGTCGAGACGGTGGAGTCGATGCAGCAGAAGCTCAACAAGAAGCTGGACGAGGTAGAAAGGAGCCTCAGGAGCCGCTCGCCGACCCTCTCGCTGGCCTCAAATGACAGCGAGGGTTCGAGGGAGAACGAGAAGGAATGGACGGTGCTGGACAACGATGAGGAAGACAATGAGGGTGCCGTGGGAGGCGGAAAGAAGCAGGACAAGGCCACTTCGACAGACTCTGAGACCTCCTCGGTCAGCGGAGGTGCCCAGAAGAAGGCTCCAGAGATCTCCTTCGAGCAGCTCGGCCGCGACCTGAAGGCCCACATCGAGAAGAGCTCGTCCCTGAGGGGCCTCAGCATCCCCACTAGCTCCTACCCCCATCCCGCTCCAACAGCCCCCGTGACCTATCACAGCAAGCCCCACATCCACCACGCCATCGAGACCATGTTAGGCATGGGCTTCTCGAATGAGGGTGGCTGGCTCACGAGCCTTGTGGAGTCCGTAGACGGCAACATTCCCCGGGCTCTGGACCTCCTGCAGCCCCACAAGTAGGCGGCTTTCTTGACAGCTCTTAAGTAGTCTTTCACTTTGAATGTTTAAACACACACTTAGGTTAAGGAGCTCCGCGACAATTGTCCATAGAGGCTCATGACGCAATTACTCTTGATCCGCAATCAAAATTTTATTCAGTCTTAGAACTTCAAAAAATTTTTGAGACCAAGAACGGAAAATGTAACTCTCCGTTTACTCTCTGGAAATTTTACTCTATGGATATGCCTACAGAAATTTATCGGGCTCAAAAAAAAGGCTCACTTATTCCAGCAATTAAATCTTAGTTTTAAGAAGGAGAATGTAAGAAGGTTTAAAAGGGATTGTCTTTCGAGGAGTGACTTATAGCAGCACATATATAAATGTTTATGTCAGACACAAATATTATAATCTTTGTAGAACAGATCAACCGATTGATTTTCAAATTGCGACTTCCTTGTGCGAAAGATAAGGGGCTTAGTTGAAGGTATTGACTCACTTGGTCAATTGAGAAGCCGCTTTGAAGCTCAGTTTTTGATTTCAAAACAAGAAGGTCTCAAATGACCATCGGTAAACATGCAGCTGAAAATTGTAAACATCTCTTTGCTGATTTGGCTCTTTTGGTATCTTTCGAGCCGATAAATGTGCATTCTTGGACTGACATGTGACGTTGCTGAGCAGAGTACTTCAAGCACTACCGTCCATAGTGAATTTTGATTTACGAGAATCTTCAAAGCTACAAGGCAACAATTTCTTTGATGTTATATTCCGATTCGATTCAACTAAGTAGGTTAAATAAAGACGAGACAGGCGAACTTCCTATAAATCGCATAGAAAAATGATAACGCCCTTCTTAGTTGAACTATCTGAAACAACTCTACTCAAATATTTTTACTCCACCTCGTCCTTTATGGAATTTTGACTTTGCTTGGAGAACTAAGTAAATGATTCAAACGACAGGTTAAGGTTTAGTGGTTCCATTCTCAAGAGTTTTGAATTTCAGAGGCTCTTAGGATAGTCTTTGATCCAAAGTAAATAGAATTTTACCTGTTCTTTTTTTTCACAAAAAGTTCCCAGGTAATTTTGAATTTGAATCAGTAAATACTTTATTAAGTGCATTCAAAATCAGACAAAGGCATCAGTAAAACGCTACAAGCTACGAAAAGGAATAAGAAAACAGTCGGAGGCTTAGGAGCCGCACATGAGGCAGTCGTCTTTGTTCTGGAGCGAGCAGACCATCTGGGCCATGCGCTGCTGCCGCTCCTCATCCACTGCCTCGTTCTCGCCGTTGCGCTCCTTCATGGGTGAGGGCGGCACCGAGGCGGTCCCGTTCGTTTTGCTTGGGGACCCTACGTTAGTCGCGAGCCTGGCCTTGTCCACCGTGAACTGAATCGCGTTGGCAGCCGGTTTCGTCCGCAGGTAGTACATACCGGTCTTGAGGCCCAGCTTCCACGTGTGAAAGTGCATGGAGGTCAGCTTGCCGTAGTTTGGCTCGGCAGTGTGGATGTTGAAGGACTGGCTCTGGTCGATGAAGGCGCCTCTGTCGGCGGCCATCTGCATGAGGGTCTTCTGCGAAATCTCCCACACGGTCTTGTAGAGGGCCCGGATGTGCTCCGGGATCCGCTCGATGTTCTGGATGCTTCCGTTGTGGCCGATGATGTCGTTCTTCATGTCGTCGTCCCACAAGTCGAGCTCCGTGAGGTCTTTAAGCAGGTGGTGGTTCACGACCACGAATTCGCCCGACAGCACGCGTCGGTTGTAGATGTTGGAGGTGTAGGGCTCGAAGGACTCGTTGTTCCCGAGGATCTGGGCCGTCGAGGCAGTGGGCATTGGGGCCAGGAGCAGCGAGTTGCGCACCCCGTGAGCCGCTATCTTCTCCTTCAGGGCAGCCCAGTCCCACAAGTCGGTGGGGGTCTTGTCCCACATGTCGTACTGGAGGATTCCCTTGCTCACGGGACATCCGGGATAGGTCTCGTAGGTCCCTTGCTCCTGGGCGAGCTCACAGGAGGCCTCCAGGGCGCCGTGGTAGAGCGTCTCGAAAATTTGCTGGTTCAGGAGCTGCGCCTCCGGGCTCTCGAAGGGAAAACGCATGAGAATAAAGGCGTCCGCGAGGCCTTGGACCCCGATTCCGATGGGTCGGTGGCGCATGTTGGACTTCTTGGCCTCGGGAATGGGGTAGTAGTTGACGTCGATGATCTTGTTGAGATTGCGAGTGACGATCTTGGTGACGGTCTTGAGCTTGGCAAAGTCGTACGTCTTGTCGGGCTTCACGAACATGTTGACGGCGATCGACGCCAGGTTGCATACGGCGACCTACAAGGAAAAACATCGTATAGATTCTTCCAGGGGGGTTTAAAAGGCTTTTATCCTTTAAATTTGACTGATTGGTCTAAGATTTCGTAATTTATAGACAGACGGACAAAAATCTACCTCATCTTTGGACGAATACTCGACGATCTCGGTGCAAAGGTTGCTGCACTTAATGGTTCCGACGTTCTGCTGGTTGCTCTTGCGGTTGCAGGCATCTTTGTAGAGCATGTAGGGGACCCCGGTCTCGATCTGGGACTCTACGAGGGCGAACCAGAGCTCCTGAGCCCGCACCTGCCGCATGAACTTGCCCTCCATTTCGTATTTTTCATAGAGCTTCTCGAACTCCTCGCCCCACGTGTCCTCGAGCCCTGGGCAGGCGTGTGGGCACATCAGGGACCAAACCTCGTCGGCCTCCACGCGTCGCATGAACAGATCTGGGATCCAGAGAGCGTAGAACATGTCTCGAGCGCGGTCCTCTTCCTTCCCTGTATTTTTCTTGAGGTTGAGGAACTCGAAGACGTCCGCGTGCCACGGTTCGAGGTAGATTGCGAAGGCTCCGGGTCTCTTGTTGCCTCCCTGGTCGACATACCTGGTTGGAAAATGTTAAAAGTTTTAAAATTTTCTTTTTTATACAAATAGGTTTTTTTTGTAGGAAAATATGAAAATTTTCGGAAAATTTCCCCACTTCTCGGGTGTCAAGACATTTTGAGTCAACAAGCACGTCAATAAAAGTACCTGGCCGTGTTGTTGTAGACTCTGAGCATGGGAACGAGGCCGTTGGAGAAACCGTTGGTGCCCGCAATATAGCTTCCTTTGGCACGGATGCAGTGCACGTTGACGCCAATTCCACCCGCCGATTTGGAGATCAAGGCGCACCTTTTGAGCGTGTCGTAGATGCCGTCGATGCTGTCGTCCGTCATGGTGAGGAGGAAGCAGGAGGAGAGCTGGGGCTTGGGCGTGGCGGCTGCGAAGAGTGTGGGGGAGGCGTGAGTGAAGTAGCGCTCCGAGAGTAGGTTGTAGGTCTCAATGGCGGCATCAATGTCCTCCCCGTGGATCCCAATGGCGCACCGCATGAGCAGGTGCTGCGGACGCTCGACGATCTTGCCTCTAACCTTCAGCAAGTACGAGCGCTCCAGAGTCTTGAAGCCGAAGTAATTGTACCCGAAGTCGCGGTCGTAAATGATAGCGGAATTCAGCCGGTCAGCGTTCCTCATTATTATGTCGTAGTGCTGCTCTGAAATCATCGGCTCACGTTTCCCTGTGTGCTCATTTATCATGTCGTACAGAAGCTTAATGGTGTCCGAGAATGACTTTTTGGTCTCCTTGTGCAGGTTCGAGACCGCTAGTCGGGCCGCCAGAACGGCGTAGTCGGCGTGATCGGTGGTCATCGTGGCGGCCGTCTCTGCCGCCAGGTTGTCGAGCTCCTGCGTCGTGACCCCCGAGTACAGCCCATTGATGACTTGGAGGGTGATGGAGACCTGTCGTGTATGATATAGAAATTCAACTAAAAAGTTTCTCAACTGGCATGAGCCCTGGGACCTGGGATTAGGCAACTGTATACTCCCGCTTAGGTAAATTTTAGGAAAATATCCCTTACCGGATCGACAAAGTCCATGTTGAGACCGTAGCAGAGCTTCTGGATTCGGGAGGTTATTTTGTCGAAGTGAACTTCCTCCTTGCGGCCATCTGGATAAATGAGAATTCCCGATAAAAACTGAAACACCGCAAGCTGCGACGCCAATTCCTACCTCTCTTAAAAACGTACATCTTCTGTGGCTTTCCAACCATCTTATGGACTTATTTTGATTTATTGCCAATTAAAAACACTTTAAAATAGTTTGGTTGAACGTTACTCAATCTGAAACGCTCAAGAATAGACAAAGAACTGATCAACGAGCTCAGAATTTCAGCTTTCGAATGGCGGGAAATTTCGCAAGTTCTCAGACTCGACTTGGAGCTAGACTTTAGCATAGACTGGGAGATAATTGGAAACGTCAAATCGATGTAAACAATAACAAATTTGGATGTGAAAATCAAGCGCGAGAAAATTCTAAATTAATTGGATTATTCATTAGATTCATACTTGAATTGAAGTGCCGGAGAATTCTTCTAAAACCAGAAGCACTAAATGAATGAAGCATCAAAGGAATCATTTGAAATACAGCCGACAAGGAATAAATCAATTTCTCTAAGTCATAATCTGTTTTCTGAGTTGTTCTAAACTGTCGTCAAAGAACTGTGAAGGTTTTTTATAATTCAGGACGGTCTCTTTGGAAGGTTTCATAAATTTCCCTGATTAAAAAGTTTTGATTTTTTCTGAGATTCCTGGCTAATAATCTAAAATGGCTCTCTCAGTACTAAGTACTTGAAAATATAGGAATCCTAGAAAATTCAATGGATAACTCCTTAGATAACTCCTCAAAACTTCAGGAGAGAACTGCTCATAGAACTTAATTTCTCAAGAACTTAATTCTTGAGTTCTTCAAAAATTATTTTACTTAAGACTGGATTGTGGTTTTTAAAGGTACTATTCTGAGCCATGTTAAAAAAATAAAACATCTCATTTATCGACTTGTATGTACCTCCTTGTTTCGGTCAATTAACAATAATGCCGGAGCCCCGCCAGAACGATAATTACGTTAGAAAATATCAAAATTTCCATATTTCATATTCGCATTCGTGTCTACGCCTTCCGGCGGCCAGAGTGTATGCTTCGCCTGCGGTCATAACTCATGTAAAAGAAGGCAAACAACTTTGGACTGTGTTTCGAACGCTTTCTTCTCTTCCCGACACACCGGCAATTGCGAGGCCC
This sequence comes from Forcipomyia taiwana, assembly GCA_963930915.1. Classification (NCBI taxonomy): domain Eukaryota; kingdom Metazoa; phylum Arthropoda; class Insecta; order Diptera; family Ceratopogonidae; genus Forcipomyia; species Forcipomyia taiwana. Next base: position 5,177,774 of record CAWVOI010000099.1, on the reverse strand, counting down.
CACAACTCGTACCATCACAGGCTGAATACTATTATTACTCGAATCAATTTTCTAGCAGACACTCGAGTTTGGATTGAGAATTGAAATTTCGTGATTTTTTCGCATTAAAGCGGCGCCGGCGGAAGGGAGTTCCGTGAGTCCTGGTCCTTTCCCCGTTTCGGCCAGGAGTCGATGAGCCAGCCTGTTTTGCATAAAAGTGCTAGCTAGAAGAATGTAATTCTGCACCATAAACTCATCAACAGCTCATCTAGGGACTAACGCATTTGAGTCATAGAGCTCTATGATTGAGTGTATTTCAAAAGACGTCTTTTCTGATAAGTATATAAGAGCTTCTAAAAACATAATTTTGGTAGTTGGATTGAGGAAAATAAATATTTTTAATGTTTTGAAGATTATTTAACAATTTAATTTAATGTAATAAAAAAAATTATCTCATGAAATCAATAGCAGTATACAGATTGCCATAAACTTCGTAAAAATATTTTACAAACATTTTGAAAAAAAATTGGTTTTTATTCTTTAACCGCTGATTTGATTTGAGCCTGTAAAAGCTTAAATTTTTCATCAAAGTTGTCTTTCTACTTTTTATATATCTTTTGATCCTTTTATTTTTCTAATATTTTTTTGCTATTTCATTTAGCATAAACTTGTTTGAACACAGAACACATAAATACAGCACAATTTTTAACAGCTTTTTTGGCTAATTACATATTTCGAAAAGAAGCTAATGAAGGACTTTATAGGGCTAAATCATTGATGATCAATCCATACGAGTACACGTTCATTCCTTCAAGCTCTCAAAGTTCACGACGTAAGAGTTCATGACCATGATCGGAATGAGCATCTTTTGCTGCTCTGGTCTCAGGTTGTACCAGTCGGTTCCATACAGAGCCAGTTGGTAATCATCAAAAGCGTCATATAGATTCTCATTGATGTAGCAGACAAAGGCTTATGTGAATACCAGTCCAATAGAACCAGGAACTGTGCCCACCAAATGTGGTAGGAAAAAGACCACAATCCACGCGTACAAAAGACACCCATAGGTACTAATTACTTTAAAAAAATAACATCAGCCAAGCAACCATCGACGTCAATTTTCTCAGTTGATCGATGAAGTCACAGTGCATATCGACCACTTTTTTCAGAGTATTTTAAAATGTCCTTCCGTGACTTATTGAGGAGTGAATTTTATCTTAATTACCTCAATTCCGCTCATTGTGTACATTAATGTCGCTAGAAGGTTCCTAGTACCAATACCTTGGCATTATAGACACAGAGGCCACCAAAAAGGTGCAAATCGAGATGAATGTTCTTCTAAAGAAGTTATCGTGTACAGGAATAGGATACGGAGGCTCCAACGTCCCTCTCCAAAGGCCTGACAGAACTTTCTGCATCACAAACAAACCGATGACAGCCGACGGAACCGAAATAAGCAGTTGAAAGTGCTCGCTCCTTGCTTTTTAAAGATCTTCTCATTGTTGACTTCCCTTGACGCTAGGGCTTCACACCAGTCCAAAAATTCTTTGAGAAAGGCTTTCTTAAAAATACAAAATATCAAGAAGATCGAAGACACTGCAAACACAGCTGCGTTGATGCCCAAATGGATTCTGAAAATGGACTCAATATCCAAAAGCACAGCTTGCAGGACTGCAAGAGATATGCAAATCACAATGCTGGCAATGTTAATTGCTAGGTAAACTCTCTGGAGCCTCTGTAGGAGGGGTTTTTCGTAGGTTGCTACTCCCATGAGCTTTAAAATGAAGTGGAACTGCCTTCGGACAGCAACTTGATTTTTCATCTTTTCTTGATAGCTTTGCAATTCTAACTGATTGTTTTTCTTCCACGAAGATTAAGTTTAACTGCGAATATCTAGGTTACTGACTGACTCTAGGTATGTCGGGGATGAACGTATTTGAGTGTATTGTAAAGTTGCCTTCGTTATGTCAAGTTGCCTATGTTTTGTCCATAATCCGTTTCTTTTGACTTATTGGGTCCCTTGTTCGCTCAAAACTCTTTGGTTTTTTGTAGTTTCAGTTCACTCGGAGCAACTAAAAATTTCCCCCATACGAGCTTCAAGGGTCCCTAGTTCTGTCCCTGCAAGATATAAGTGTCTCAAGTAGCTCTATTACTTTCTTGATTTCTTACAAATTACAACATAATTCAAATTTCAGGTCAAGTTTCATACAACGAGGATATTCCTCTGGTTACGTTCCTGTCGGTTTTTAGGAAAAAATTCAACATTTCGTCCTCTTTTCAAACCACACAAGACAACATGCGAAAAACCGCAGGTTTCCAGCTCTTATAGTTTCGGAGCTTTTGAGAATTGGACGGACAGACAGAAGTGCATTTTTCAAAATTTTGAAAATGGGCAAAATGAGGGGTCTAAGGGCTGAACATATCTAATATTAAACGTTGAAAGCTGAACCCTCTGAAAATCGATAGCGAGAGAGCAAAGGTCGGCTCACTCATTCAAAGCGTGAGAAAATTCCATGGGGTCAGAGTTCATCAGCCCGCAATAAATACATTTTCCAAATGCACTCAAATTTAAATGCGGCTTAAAACTGGATATTCGCATAATTAGCGTGATTATTGGTTTAGATATCGGGAATGTGTCAGGACGCAAACACAACAATAACAAATCGAAAAAGTTCCCGCATCAAAATCATCAGAAGGCGTGCCGGAGCAGGATAAAAAATTAATTTCAATTTTTCAAATGCGATATCAATCAAAAACATAATTACGCGAGGTATTAATTTTATGCGAGCGCCGTGGATACCCAGGGGCCCGAAAGACAGGCTCATTTATATACACGCATATCTAAAGTGTTGCTACACTGTGTTTGTGTGCATATCAAATTGGGCAAAGTGTGATAATGGCCAACCAGCGATTGCCAAATTTGCCAGGCGTGCGATGCCGATGCAAAAGGCAAATAAACGGGGTGTAAAGCTGAATATCTGAAACCGCTGCGGTGCGATGTGGCAGCAACAATAACAATATCAGAATGCATTAATAATCGTGCGGCAAACAATCGCACATTCCAGACCAGCAACAAACAATAATTTCCATCAAATAATAAAATATTTTAATACCCGTGCCAGACTGCACTCGTGGAGGCGCACTTGCATTATCTTACGAAATTTATAATGAGTCCGCGAAGGAGCCACCACTCGTCCATGGTCGAAAATGAGACTGAAATTTATTATGCAAATTATGATTCGATTGGATTGATGATTGCAATTTGTCTGATGATGACGCCAGATATACTTTCAGGATAGTGCCGGAGTGAGTTCCTGATTTATCCATATAACCGAACATCCCCGTAATATTTCACTCCACTCGACTCGAATCAAACTACCAACATATGCACTAAAAACCGGATATGCAGTGGCACAAAAAATCATACACATGGCCAGCAGGTATTGCTGCCGGCTGTAGGTTCAATGAATAAATGGATGCACACTGAAATATAGTCGAAAAATTGCATGTACAATGTTTAATGCAAGATTAAGGTGCATTTACACTATGATTTTTTGGTTAGTAAGCTTACGAAGGGGCTTTAGATCGAAATGCAATCGAGTTAGAGAACGTCTCTTTTTACATTTTTGGAATCCATTTCAGAACCTTAATTTTTAAAAGACTTTCAGGGGACTTCCAGAAAATTTAGGGGGAAGAATGGACACTTGCTGTTAGCTTATAGATCGGCCAAAAGACCAAGAGAACCGGAGAGGCATCATTGGCTTTAAAGCTTTGATATTCTTGATCCAACGTATGTTATTTACAGAGGCCTAGCTTGACAACAAAGTTGAGGAGGAATGTTTCGAGTCAAGTTGAGATCAGTGTCGCGTTTACAATGATTTGGTCCATTTGTTGCTTCTAACATGTAAAAAAAATTATTGAGAGTCTTTGTAAATTTCAAGGAGAATCTATAAAGCTAAAGAGCCCCTAAAAAATGTGGTGGGGCCCCCAGAAAATTTAAGGGGCCCCTTTAAGATTCAATGGGGCGTTTATAATCATCTGGGAGCCCCTTAACATTCCAAGAGCCCTTTAATAAATTCTATGGAGCCCTCTTAATTTTCGGTGGGAGGCCTCTTAAATAGTAAATTTAAATTTTATGTAAAATTTTGAGTCAAGGGGCTCCATAAATCTTTCGAGTAGGAATAAATTTGGGGCCCCGATAGCAAAAGTGCCCAGGGGCCCCCTCGATTGTAAACACGGCCCTGGTTGGGATGTTTCTCGACCAAATGCACTAATGCTACAGACTAGTTTAAATCCAAATCTCGAAATTAGCTTTGCTGCGGGACTCGTGATTTTAGAGCGGAAGTTTTCAAAATCTCTCAAATCACATCGAAAAAATCCTGTTAGAGCCTGTTTACGGAATTTCCTGGGTAGATTTCTTTTTCTACTTCAAGGAAACGTTGAGCTTCTATAAGAAAAATTTGATGATTCCTTAAAACCCAAGGACTCAATTGACCTTATTTTAGTTTAGTCTCTTGAATCCTTCTAAACCGTCGGTAGAGATTGTAACCGCACCTTTAGCAATTTCATAAATCACCGAGTTCATCAACTTGTTTGCCGAATTTTATTACATTAAATTCTTGTTTCATTACTCTCTCCGTGTGCGAGTGAGCAACGCTCTTACCCCCCAATTTGACTTCATATTTTTATTAAAGTTTGGCAATCACTCAGAACGCCGCCTCGCCTTCGATAAATACGGCCAGTTTGTGGAAATGGGAAAAATCAGTTTTCGCGAGTCGGCAGAAATTCCGAAAAGCCCACATTTCATCCCTGCGGCGAACCTGAGCGCCTCATACGTGAAATAAATGAGTTTTTTAAGATTTGATGAGCCGCCACATCCACATCTTCATTTGTCTACGTTGCCTTTTTATTGTTACACATTTCAGCTTCATCTGCAGAACCCCCTTTCGTCTGAATCGTACCCTTTTGTCTCGTTTTGCATAAAAAAATTCTCGTTTGGAGAAAAGTTTTCATCAACGCCGAAAAATGTGTCTAATCAAGAGCATCCTCGGCAGTCTCTCGTACGGATGATGAAGAGAGCGCTGAGCGCAGGTAAGCGGATAATAAAACAACAACAACACGGATTTTCATCTCCATCTGCGATAAGCGGGCTTGTGGGATTAGGCGAGTCAGGGGAGTGGGGCCGATGTATCCAATCCCACCAATCAATCGTCGCGTGTCACAGTGACCCGGTGATGCCCATAAAATTTTCACTTACTGATGCATTTATGAGACGTGTGCGTGCGAAACAGCTGCCAATTGCACGCCCGAAACCTTTTGCATTTTCACACCAGTTGAACTATTTGCCTGCTCGCATGCCAGTTTTCCAAAAATTCTGTGGAAATTGATGCGATACACAGGAGGTTGTCGTGTGTGCGGCAAACTTTTAAATTTTAAATGTTCAGCGCGGATGCCTTGCAGAGGCAAGGGAGCCAGTGTTTTGTATATTGAAAAGGCTTGTCGTTTATATTTCATGTCGTGCAGAGGAAGTCTGCCACCTCGAGCTACGTTCATCGCAGCCACAATAAAATTTGGGCTCGCAAACTTTCAGCTAGCCGGTCAAGTGAGCTCGAATGGAGGAACTTTTGGAAGGTGCTGAAGCAGAGCCTCGTTACTAGAGTGGGAAGCTTTTCATAATTTTGAGATAGCCAATTTACACTGGAGGGGGAAGAAATCGTAAAGTGACCCTTTTTTCCCCTTCTAACTCAAAAACATGGGTATAGTATAGACTTTGAAAATTCTATGCAAAAACTTTACGATCGAGAGTATTTTTATAACCCACTAAGACTTTCTACTCCCTTCCAAATGAGCCTCGAGGAACACAAAGTTGAATTAGAGTTTTGAACAAAAGAATTTCGTCGAATTTTTTTCCCGAATTTCCAGAGTTTGGGAGTCCATGAAAACTCAAATATTTCCCCTTTATGTCGTTATACCTCCTCCTTCTCCAAGCCCTAGAAGACAAGCCTATTTTCACTCCACTCTAGTTTGCAGTTCTCAGTGGTATTGAAACATGAAACTCCCAGTGTTCGACTTTGTTTCCACATACCTCCAGCAGATTACATGATTCAGGTAACGCACAACAGAGCAACCTTCTAAAGCAATTATAAGCAATAATTCTCCACTTAGAGCCACTAATTTGCCGGCCAGCTCAACTTTGAAGGCTTCTCATTACCGACGCCGGTGAGAGAGAGAGGATCAAATTTCTACTCCACTGCCATCCACCCTTCTGTGGATTTCCATGTAAACGGCGAATTTACAAGCGCATTTCCGCCCACATAATTGATGCTGACAGAAGCCTAACGACATTAATTGATGAGCAGACAATGCTAGATACGGACAGAGGGCAAACAAACAAACAAACCTAGACTTCAAGTTATGCAGGTAAGGAGGTCATTGTGATGAGGAACAATGGTGACACGCGATACTCCCATATTCAAGACGCGCGACGTTCTTGTCAGAATTTAGAGCACGCAACTGAGTTGAAGGAAAGCGGGGAAAATTGTGCGGAAAATTGCATTCATGTGTCACGGAATCGTTTTGGGAAATGAAAAGGGTGCTCGTTTGAGGAAATGGGAGGTCAGAGAGAGAGTGGAAGGGGAAAGCCATTCAGTAACAGTAGAGTAGATAGATTTGGGGTGGGACAGAGGGTCACGCAGGTCCCGAAAATTCTATTGTGACTAAAACAGCGGCACTTTGAAGTTCACTAGATCTGGCATCAATGGCCTAGATTTCAATTAGAGCGGCTTTGGAGCATATTTTACTGCAACCTGGCGATCCTGGAGTTAGAAGAGGCTCTTTTTAGCCCGAAGTAAGCGCTGTAATAGACTCAGACGAAAAGTAAGTGTTTTTATTGACGAAATGGGTCCGTTTAAGACTATAGTTTGTTTGTTCAGAGCTTAATTGGGCTCTCTAAGAATTAAATCAGAGCTCCAAAGCTTAAATGACACCCTTAGGAGTCCTTCAGAACTTGGATCTAGGCCTCAGAATAAAAGACAACAGCATTGTCTTTGAGCTAAAAGCACCAATTTGGACAGACTTCTTTCTTCCTGGCTTTAGAAATGTTCAGAATATCGAAAGAAGGGGTCGTCAACTCGTTACAAGCCTCGATGGACATACTTGTGAAGTAAAAAGCAAGTTATTTTGGAGCCTTAGATGAGGGACAAATTTCCCTACTAAAATTAGTAAAATTTTTCGATCCAGAAAAATTGTAGTCTCTGAAGTTTTCAGGCTTCAACTCAATCACTTGGTGCTAAATGCCCTCTCCATCCGAAGTCAAGAGAGCAAAACAAGGATCTCCTCCCACAGCACAGGTCAAGGTCTCGCAACTCTGGCAGAGTCAGCCAATCAAAACTTTTGACACTGCGCAACAAATTGAGAGTGATGTTGAGCTGCGAGCGGACCAAATGGCAAGATTAATGACTGCTTGATTGAAATTTTGATAACTGATAGTGGTAATGATTCATTCAGCGGGCTCTATGCGGCCGTGCCGTTTAGGAGATGGCACATTGCGATACTATTGACATTGTATGTTGCTTCATGCACACTAAAGTTGAGCGAGCTGCCACACAATCGCCAAGTTGACTGACTGACACCGAAATCGATGCGCAAACACGCGTCCTCGCTTTTGGCCCTATGCCCAGATACCAGATTCCATAGAGATGACTACTAGAGGGACAGCAGAAAAAATTGGAGCTGACTGTTTCCGATTTTTGTAAAAACTAGCAAATTCTCAAAGTTTCTAAAACAAAACATGTTAGTCGGGGACGAACGCATTTTCAATACGGCTTCGTTACAAAAGTTGCATCAAAACGAAAATATTTTGACCGTACTGAGTTACTACAGAAACTTAGTGGACCCTTTACTTCGATCCCACAGATCAAAGAGCCTTACTTTAGAAGTGTTTTTTTCTCAGACCCACATTCCTAGACCAAGTCACAAATGGCCATGACTTTTTGTGCCAACAATTTATTTGGCTGATTTTGATGATTTTTTTCAAATATTCCTAGCGGCCGTTTCACGAGTATACTAGTTTTATAATTTCATTCCCGTTACACCCAGTATAGGTTTTTTGGAGTTTCAAAATTTGTAGCTGCCGGAACTTGCTACACATTTATAGCTCTTTTCAAGACACGCATTTTGATATACAACATATGAGGATACGCGAAACTTTTCAGTACTAAAATCAAAGTTCGGAGTCTTAAAAAGTCAGGAACAAATTAGTTAAGGACTTTCTTTGGTCCAATATCGCGTTAATTTCGCGAATATCGATTGGAGGACCCTGATTTCCGGAGAACGAGGTCTTCTGGGGCTGGAGAATCCAGCAAAAATCAAAACCTGACTTCTGGAGACCTCTGAGCCCCTTTTTGAGAGGAAAGTTTAAGACCTTTCTTGGAATTTTCATTGAAGCCTTTTTCTGAGGTTTTCCTGAAGCTTTTTTCTGAGCTTTTCTTGGAGCCTTCTTCGAAGCCCTTTTGAAGCTTTTTCTAAAACCATTTTTGGAACCTTTTCTGGAACCCATTTTTCAAGATTTCCTTAGAGCCCTTTTTTTGAGCCTATTTTGGAGCTTCCATAGATACCAGATATAGGTACCATAAAAATTCGAATATTGGCCAAATTGGGTTTCAAAAAACTAAAAAAGAAATTCGCGAACCTGCAAGTTCTCATGAAAATCAGAGACACTCGGATTCATGTATTATCTGTTGTCCCTCTAGTAATCACCTCCATGCCATATTCTCTCCTTCAACGAGGATTTGCCCATTTTTAATCCTTCTTAGCGCAGAACCCCATCTGCGTTGGGTCTCACGGCGGCGTTCCGGATGCCTGTCTTGAATGTGTGGAAGTAATTATTCTCGGTCGCTGTGGGTGGAAGGAAGTCAGATTAAATCATCACAATTTGATGCACCTTCCACTCGCAGGCAGCAGCTTTGCCAGTTGTGATATTAATGTGCAGTAATAGCGGTAATTATAATTAGTTGCGAGTTTATGTTTTCCCTGGAAAATTCATGAGAAATCAGATATGTGTGTCTGTGTTTATCGTGTTTGGAACATTTTCTTGGAACCGCCCGGTCTCAGAACGTGTGAGTCGTGCTAATGGCAATCGTTGTCGGAGGTCCGGGCTGGCACGTGTGTGTTGTGTGTGTAGCTTGGGAAAAACAAAACGATTGTTGGAAAAGTGAAAAATACCTTGGCAATCAGACTGTGGCAAGATGGATGTTGCATTACGGAGTAATCCATTAATTATCGGGCGGAGACTTGGGAACTTTTCCGGGCTTCGGGCCTTGTAAGATTTTCCTCGCGTTTTTGGAAATCGGGACAGGATCTATTATTGTCAAGTGAATTGGCTTGGATAATTGAAAAATTGCAACGAGTCCGTAACTTCGTAGCCAAGAATGTAAATCGAATGTTAGCTTAATGAGGTTTCCAAGGAGCTGGAAATGGCTAAGAGGGGGATTAGAGAATCTCAAAAGGGATTAGAGAATCTCAAAAAGTTCAGAAAGAGGTTTGAAATAGTTCAAGAGGGGGTTTAGGAGAGTAGGAAGAGGCTCTAGAAGGCTTGAGATGTCTTAGAAAAACTTATAAAGCCCAGAAGCGGGCTTAAAAGGGAGCTCATGAAAGCTTCTAAGTTTAACAGAGCCCTAAAGTGGCTCAGAAGTACTTAAGAGCTCAGAAGTAGCATGGAAGAGCTCTGAAAGGCTATATTTGTTTTACTTACAGTCGAAAGGGGGCTTAAATTGGGCCCAGGCAGACCCCTCCCCTGTTTATGGCCTTCATAACTGTTGATTGGGTCAAATTGAGCCTGTTTCATTTTCAGGTAGTGTTACTGTAATTTTTAGATGAGAGGAAAGACTATGGTGTAGTGTTAAAGGGCTCTCAATCCCAAATCACTAGAAGCTTTGTTAAAGTTCTTAAATAAATTCAACCTTTTGAAGGCTCTCTGGAATTTAAGGGTCTGTTGATACCCAAGAGACAAGAACAAAAGTATAATTTCCACCATCAAATGCCCAAATAAATATTTATCTCGTAAATTGGGAGCCACTTTCCTCCCCACTCGTCGCGTTTCAGAAGCCAGAAAGCCGACCATTCGAACCATTTTGGTGTCACAAATCACATGGTTCGTGCATCGCATTTTATGTCACCCCAAACTCGCTGGCACGGCGGGGTTCGACGAGTTGGCAGCTCCTAGCGCAATACAATTCGAATTTGTATGACAAGTATGTGACAATAATACGCATAATATTGGTTGATTGAACATTTTGAAGGGACGCAGCGTAGCGCCAATTTCTAAAATGCCATCACTTAGTTGAGTGACCCAAAACAACGTGCAGCACATTATTAATGTACACTGCCACAATATAAATTTACCACTCTCCCTACCCACAATCAATTCCTGCTCAGTGGTTGCCATCGTTGCCTGCTATTATCGGGCCTCCTTCCCAAAGCTATACACACATACGTATCGGCCGACTTCGGGAGAGAGAGAAGTTGAATCGCTGGCTAGCAGGATTGTAAATTTATACGAGATCGTATGAAATTGCAGCTCACGTAAAATATTTACACAATGGCCCAATAATAGTAATAATTTCAATCAAATACGTCGGTGTCGGTGGAGGGGGGAGCCCACTTGCGACTGCAAGACGAAAAGAATCGGGGATTTGGGGCACGGCGAGGAATGAAAGAAGACGATTTGTGCAGATTTGAGCATTTTACGTGCTGCGAAATACAGAAAATCGGCAATCAGTGCATGCAACTGCCAGGGGACGTCGGTTAGAGCGGCTCTTTTCTGCACGCCAGCCCCGCAACGCGACGACATTATCGTCGTCAACCGGCTGTCTCTCGTGCCGCCGCCGAAACGTCAACTTTGTGTACACATTTTATGAATATGATTAGAGCTGATTGTATTCGTTATTGTCATTTATTTATTATTCATTGATGGGTATTATTGGGTATTGTTATTACAGCATAATAAAATTGTGCGAGTTGTCACAAAAGCCATTCAGCAAGTGGTGATGATTTCAATAACAATATCGATGATTTTCCGAGTGAAATTAATCAAATGATTTCCTCATTGTTGTTGCTTGCAGTGCGGGATCTATTTGAACGGGGGCGCCAAAGTAGGAGTATTAAGTGTAATTAATTACTTTGAATAATTGAGTGGCTTTTCAATCTTCAAAGGTCCGTTTTCCCACAGAGCTTTTCCGGAGAAATTTTATTTTGCACTTGCAACTGACTTTTAGACCGAAAAAACACCTTAAGGAGTTAAATTGAAGTTTCTTGAAAGGTGCAGACTTATGAGTTCTCAGACAACACCTCTTGAATTTTCCCAATTTCCCCAACAACATTCATCCAAAATTGACTATTTTGCATGCACTTTTTCATATTTGTACTCTTAATGACATAGAGGGTCTAAGAGTTTCTATCCCGTTTTTAAAAAATTCATCAAAAATAGGATATCTTGGGATAGGTCCCAAACGTTAAATCTTCTACACTCACAGAAAAAACGACGTCTTGCACCTTTCTAGTGTTTCGTGAAAAAACTAAAAATGCACTAAGCACTTCTTACCAAAAGTACAATAAAATGTCTGAAAACACTAATTTACTTAGTACAAATTCAAACATTTCACATCATTTTAGTGTTAAATCCACTATGAAAGTGTTGCTTTGGCACTCTATTGGTGTTAAAATATTAACACTAATTTAGTTCAAAAAAGTTATGCACAAAGGGGAGCCGTAGCAAAAATGACCACCAAATTAGTGTTAAAATGATTGTGAGTGTACTGGGTTAAGAATAACGCAAAAAAAATTAGTTCATATTGACGGCTTAAAGTATTGCCTGGAGCTTCCTAGTGATCCCGTTCCGTGACACGGTGCAAAAAACCCCCGCAGCTCTCTAGCTCTTATGGTTCTTGAGTTTTAATGTTTCGGACAGACAGACGGTAAGGCGGCCACAATAGTGTATTTTTTGCAAAATGCTGAAAATGCACTAAAAATTTACTCCAACAATTACTCTCTCAGTGACTGTATTCAAGCGTCAGTGACTAATCCGACTAACTTCCTCCTGTTGCAACGGTTCGAATGAACCACTTTTGTGTTGCTTGAGCGGTGTGGTTCCAGAACTGCAATATATAGGAGGATGGAGGCAGCCGCAGTCAATGTTTGGTTTATGACATTAATGCCTACCACAATGTTGTTCGGTGCATGTAAGTGATTAACAGGTAATTAAATTTGCAATTAAGTCCATCAAAAGCGGCATCATTTGTAAAGGGTACTTTGCCGATGATACTCGTGTGCCGCTAATGAAGAGGCTTTCAATGACTCGAATCACTGTTTTGTCCCATTGAAGCGCGATTCGAGTGCGATAAACACACATTTGGGTACAAATGCTGGGGTGGGAGGGATTTGCGGTGGAATTCCCTGAAGAAGTGAGAAATTTGACAACCACTGCAATTACCATCGAGCACATCCGCAGAGACACATAATTGGTAAAGAAGTGGTAATGAAGAGGAAATCATCTGTGTGACTGTTTTTGATACGCACGCACGAGAGTTGCGGTTTTGACTACGAAGTGGAATTAATTATGAATTAATAATAGGCGGGAAATCCATTTCCTCTCGCGAACAGGAGCTCGTAGTCGGGGTGGTATTTTTAGCCACCCTTTCAATGGCAAGAATTCAAGGGTTCGCGCTTCGTCTGCCAAACTAGGTAGTGAGCTTCCCGGCTATTTGGCGGGTATCTCCCCATGGGAGAAGCGACACAACCACTGCCAGTTTGTTTGGTGGCACGCGGCTTTGCGGTCTAAAATATTCAATTTCACTATTGTGGACGAGTTAATTTGGTTAAAAACCACTTTCAGAATTTTAGAAATTCATAAATTCCGCCGGTAGACGAGACATTTCCATAATTAATGCGAGCATCGATGTGATTATTTTAATTGACTTTCGCCTCCTAATCCCAGGCGGCTCCCCTCTCCTCCGTCTCCGTCATTTGTTGCTCTTCTCAGGGAGTCGGGGGAGTTAGGGGATTTAGGGGAAAAAAATAAAATGTGAATCATCGCTTTGAGGTGAGGTTAATTGGATTGTGTAATGCATAAGGAGCTACAGGTAATTGATACTGCCGAGTCGAGCGAACACCGAGTGAGCGGAAAATGTGAAGAGGTTGCAGATTAGCTACCGCCCTTCTTCATTTCTGCCACATCATCATTTTTCGTCAGGCACATGCCTTTATTCGTTTAATAAAGTGTACGCGGATGATTTTAATTGGCAGCGTTTTGGTGAAAAGAAGAGGGTTATTTGTACGCTCGCTAATTTGAAATGTGTCAAGAGTATTTAAGACTGATGGATTGATTGGACGGGCGGAAAAAATTGAATGCTTTGAAAACCTTTTGTCGGCGTTTCGGCGTCAATTTGGGGTAACTTTTTTGAGGCGGGTTGTAAAACAGGGGCTTGAGTATGTAAGGCAGAACGTTACGACAGTTGATAAGAGACTTTGGGAAGCAAAATTCAATAGAAATGAGTCCTGAGTTACTGTGATTTGAGTCAGTCAAAACATAGCCGTGGATCTTAGGGCTCGATATTTTAGTTATTTTAATTTATATCAAACGAAGACAGCTTAAGATTTCATTTAAGTCTAGAAAAAGTTTCCTTCGTCAAAGATTTTTATAAAAATTTTTCTAGCTTCGAAGAAGCCAGAGAGTTGATTCTAATTATACTTAAGCAGTATAAATTATCTTTAATCTTTTGAAAATCTTAAAAATAATATATTTATACAAGTTTTAAGAAGTTTTAAATCTCCCTCAATTTCACAAGTTTTGTGCTTAAAAAAATTTTTTGTGCAAGTTTTAAGCTATTATAGATGCAATTTATTTTGTTGAGAAAATAATTCATTCCAGGGAAGTCTTCGTTAGCAAGAGAAGCTTATTCAAGCTGGTTTTCGGTTCAACGCCTGAATTTCCATAAACGAAAACTCGTTCTTATGCAACGAATTTCTTTAAAGCTGCCCCAATTCGACCAAGAAGTTACACTCTTTTGAAGTATCGAGCTCATCCGGCGCCTCTCGACGAACATTTATGGCTTCAGCACGCAAAAAATCAAATTCCTCATTCATAGAATTTCTCGCCTTCTTCTCTCCACTTCTCCATTTGAAGAGTTATAAATCCCCAAACGCAAATCAAAGTGAGACCAAGGCAGAAACGTACTCTTCCTTCCTCCGTTCAAGACGTTGCGGCACGAGGAGACGAAGCAGACGAAGCCAGTGCCGAACAATCCACTACATCTGGTTGGTGTAATGGAACGAAAGAAATGAAACGTCTATAAAATTCACGAATTTGCTTTTATTATTATTTTGACCCTTTTTTATTTGATTTTATGCGTCGTGTATTTCCCACCTTGCTCGCATTCTTAAGAGACGCACCAGAATGAATATAAAAGGAAGGCGCACAAATTGACGGAGCAGAACTAGAGACGGAGAGTATCAAGTTTCGGCCAAAATGTTGACAACTGCGTTATTTGTTGAGGCAGATTTGAAACCGAATTGGGTTTTGAATGACTGAACCCCAATTGAGGTTGCTGCGTGTGGCGCCACGGGGATCGGAAAAGTGGCGTTTTCCGTTACTTTCGAATCACGTAATTGATTTGATTTAGTCTTCTGTTTATTTTCTGGTGAATTTTCCGACTGGCAGTAGAAGAAAAGCGAGAGGCAGGACGGCAAACAGATGAAACGGGGCTCACTAATTTTTTCCGCCTGGACGCATTGCTTTTATCTAAATTAGTACTTTATTCCATTGCTCGTGAAGCGCCGAGTGCCGAGAGGCCCTTTGTGGCATTCAGAATCGGTGCCCAAAAACGAAAATGCCATTACCCTATTTTTGCCTACGCGTGGACGCATTCGTACATGAAAATTCGCGGGAAATGATTAAAAAACGCAATAATACGGAAAAGAAGGGGCGACGAAGGAGGGTGGGGAGAAAACGCATGTTACAAAAATTGCTTTGATAATGATTATTACAATTTTCCAAGCTCTTTCCGTTCCTTTTCCGAGCAAGTAAGCCATTCACTTGTCGCTTTTGTGTGGCGTTTATATTTCTTGATTTCCCACTTTTGTTTCCACTTCAGCCTCAAATGGATGTTTTGTGTGAGCTGGCAGCTGAAGCTAGACAAAGTCTGAGGCGTTTGTGACGATTATTTGAATTTAGTGTGCTGAGGCAGTCGAAGCTTGGAGCGTGCATGGGTTTTAAAACACGTGAATGCAACAAAAGGTGCCATATTGCATTGTAAGAAATTTTCCAGAAGTGTTGTTTGGTCGGTTGTGAACAGGGTAAAAGTAGAAGTAATTCTATAGCTTTCGCTTCACCGGATTTAAGAGGAAAAGATTTACGTAATGATTAAGGTGGCTTGGGGGAAAAGTCCTTCTTTAGGAGTCCTTTTGGTCTGAAAAAATTTGAAGATCTCAAAATAAACCCGAATGTTTGCCATAACTGAGCTCTAAGTAAAATTTGCAAGAACGCCAACTAGCTCGGATTCATCATTTACTTAAACACGCCCACTATTTTGATCACGCCTACTAAGTTGGATATGGTCCCTTACTCGTAATAACTCACTTTATTAGACACGCCCACTTATTTCAACACGCCTACTTTCTTGGAAACGCCCACTTACTCAGACACGCCCACTTACTCAGACACGCCCACTTACTCAGACACGCCCACTAACTTGGGAAAGCCCACTTGCCTGGAAACGCCCTTTTGCTCGGATGTTGCCGCTTAGTTGGACACGCCCCCTCATTCTGATTTGTCTATTGATTCAGTTACGCCCAATTTAGTTGCTTTCTTGACACACCCAAAAGGTATCCTACTTTGGACACGCCCTCAGTAGATTTGGGTTTTATTTTGATAACACAGAACATCGTTAAGAGGCGTGTCTGCCCATTTTTAGATGGAAAAGTACCAGGCCCCACTCCCCTAGTTTTTATTTTAAATAAAGGACTTCCTCTTCCTGACTCAGACTGACGGACACAGTTAAGTGCCACAGTCGTAAGAGCTCATAAAACAGCTACGATACATAAAACGAGGAAAGCCAAACCATTTCGAGCTACTCGCGTCATTTAAGAGCTCACAAACATCGTGAATTACGGTGCAGCTTTGAAGTTGAGTGCGAGAAAGGAAACCTTTCTGGTTGCAGAAGTTTCCCGGCTTTGCCATTACCTTTCGCAGGATATAAAATGCTTTCTCATCGCGCCAATTTCCATCTGGTGCAGCACACAAAGGACGGGCGAGGAGTATGCAGATCTCTAGGCGAGTCGATGGAGAAGCCCTAAATTAGTGGAGCCATGCTAATTTGTGCTTTTGAGCGGGTTAAAAGTGGCGAGGACGCGGGGAAAAAAGAAATCGAGGGAATGGCGATGGCGGGCGCGCCGGAAAGGAAAACAATATTTTGTATTTTGTTAGCCCCATGTCAACTGTTTCCGTATCAAATAAACTTGTTTTCTTTGTGCCTGCCCGCCGACGTCGAGCTTTCATGCAAAGAGAGCGAGAGCCATGCAGAGCATCCATCCTTTCAAAACACAATTTCAAGTTCCCGCGTCATCGCTCGCCCCGAATCCAACTCGAACTTGCACAAGGACAAGCCACAAGTCTCCTTCTCGGGGCCGGGGCAGGTATAATTAAGATATAGATTAGGTGGTGGTCGCATGGGGGTGCGGGTGCCGGGAAGCGGGCGGGGATTTATGTATGGTGCATGTAAATGTCGATTTCGTTTTTGTGCCCCACCGCAAGCCATCGTATTTTAATTTTATACTTTTTTATGACACAAATAATACCTTTCAGACGAATGCTGCCGCCGCGCCGACGAAAGTAGTTTTGAAAGTATAACTTACTTAGCGTATACGTGCGGAGGGTTGTGAAGCCTTAGAGGGGGTTGACCTAGAGGGGCAACCAAACCATAACCAGAAAATTGACCTAATCTTAGGCCCCTAGTTTAGTTTAAGAGCCTGTCTAAGAACTCAGCCTTAATTTCCTCTGTTGAGCAAGGATAGCTCTCGGTTGGGTGGAGTCAAAGCCAAGGTCCATCAATCGCCTGTTCCGTGATAAGAGCTAGGGTTCCCTCATCTCCTAACTATCCTAATTTTGGATTATTTTGTGTTAATGAGTCAAAAAAATCAAGAGAAAAATTTAGGTTTATTTTTTGTTTGTTGCTTTTGAATTTTTTTAAAGTAAATCATTCAAAATTCTTTTCTTAAAATTTTTCTCCTGAAAATAAATCAATGTAAAAACAAGAGTAAAAAAAAATTCTACTCGGTGACCATCTCCAGACAGTTTTGCCTCTTAGATGGTTGAATTTGTATAGAAAGAGCTATTCAAACCCCTATTGAAGCTCGCATTTTCTAACAGAGCCAATAGAGAACTTAAATCTAGCCAATAAAACCTAGAAAAATACCGTTAATTTTCGGAAGGCATATTTTAGGTTGTCCGGATGCACCGGCAAGTTTAAAGACCGGTGGTAAGTTCCAAGGCCTTCAAATGGAGCTTCAAAAAGAAAAAGTCTGGAAATCTACCTGTTTTTCATTTTTAAGCCCACTCTAGATCCAACTCCCTGCAAGCGAAACACATGGCGGTGTGCTTGCGTATGTTATTGTCAGGGTACCACTTTCTTACCGCGAACTCCTATGTATATATTCCGTTCTTTGCCACTCTAAATTTGTTGTTATGATTGTTGAGAATTGTACAAAATAATTTGCTGAAATCACGTAACATTGATTACCACAGCCGTAAATACATTTTTTGTTGGTGTTTAATGCTCTCTTTGGTGGCTGCCACGTTATGAGCTGTGAGTGTGTTGTCGGTGGGACGACTGTGAGTGGATGCCGTCTTTTGTGGGTCGGCGACACTTGTAAAGTACGTGTTTCGGGAAGGGAAATGCGTAGAATGCGTGGAGAAACAATAAAAATTTGTGTTTGTGTGTGCGGCCCGCGATTAGCCGAAATTACCTTCTTATATGGCTGTAAGAGACGGTCGCGAGTCGCAAGGAATTTGGGGCTACATGGTATTTTTTTCGGAATGTGGGTCACAAGCAACCCCAGAGCGTTTTATTTCCCAAGTTTGGATTTCCCCTGGCTGCTAGTTTTGGTCCAGAAAAATAATCAAAATATTTTAACGAATTTTATTAACGACCAAAATGAACCTAAAAAGCCTTCAAAAATATGCTGAAATTCGTGGGTAAAAGATAATATCCTCCCATATACTCAACAGTAAGCCAGTCAAGAAATATGGAGGAAAATGTCCCCAAAAAGCTATTATTGTGTTTTGGAAGCAAATTTATTTCGTGCGAAATTTTCAGAAGGAAATAAAAAAATTAAACTGCAGCTTCTGAAAAGCAATCAGAGTGGGCTTATCACAGCAGCTACGCAAATTCCCAAACCCAAATTAGCACCAATATCCGCGCCAATTCAATTTTTCGCACATCCAAGTGTGCCACTTTCGGTAAACCTCCAAAGTGCATGTTACCGAGACAGATGTTGAACATGTTCTTGTGCCTGCCCGAGCTGGTTTGTAGCATATTCTCTGTTCTTTATAGGTTCATTTTCCACGCATGGAAAACCCGCGCATGACATTTCCACGTACATCCCCCACACAGCTCACACAGTTCCCGCTCACGATACTGCTAGCTTTCACAACATTTCAAGAGTGTATAAATTTTTGTATTTCGTGGGTAACAAACTTCAGTTGATTAGCGATAGTTGCGGTGCTTACTAGGCTTCTGCTGACTGCTGACTGGGAAAAGAGCCGCTAAAAATTGGAAAATAAAAATTTCCCAAGTGCAAGTGCGGGACATGAAAAGTGAATTATCGCAGTAAACGGCGGAGAAAAACGCGAAAATCGGAAAATGACAGAGTGCAGAAGCTACCACGTGCGTGCGGGGGAGTTTGTTAAAAAGTTTCAAAGTTGCAGCGGCAAGTGACGGTGCGGCTGTGGCAAGAAGTAGTGGCAATAAAGAAATAATAAATAGTTGCAAAGGGCGCGCTTTTCACTGCACCCAGCACACCTCAATGCGATTCCAATCGACCGCTGCGTCGACGAGAGGGTAGATGATCGCGTGTTAACTAATTTAAATGCTATTTTTAAACCCAGACGACGACTGCGGGGATTCCGTACGAGCATAACCTGTTAATATTAATAAAGATTTCAAAACGCGAGACCTGCAATTTTGATACAACGGAATCAAAACAGTAGACTCAATCGCAGCAAAACCGAATCCATCACATTTCGCCAAAATCGTGTCGTGTATAAATAATAACGGCTATCTCTTCAACAATGTGGCACGAAAATGGGAAAATTTTGTTGCTCGTGATTAGTGTCTGGTGGAGCAAAGTGCACATTGTTGATTCTTCCTCGCAGTATGCGTCCGAGATACCGGGTAAGTGTGCTCTCGTCTGCCGCATCTCGATTTGCGACACAAAAAGGTGAAGAGGGGGAAAAAGAGTTCAATGTTGGCTGTTGCGTGAACTCTTGGTGATGAAAAATAAGTCTTGAGACAAATTGCTTCTTGTGGGCCAAAAGCAGTCGTTTTAGACTCAAAATTACTCTGAAAATTTTGGATTTTTTTTTTCAAATTTTTGTATCAGTTTCTTTTTCCCGGAAATTAGCTTAAAACCCTCTTTTAAAAATAATTTGTAAAATTAAGTAAGTTAATACAGAACTTGTTGCTTTAAAATCAGGAAGACAATTGTGAATGCAAGGGTAAATCTGACGCACGGAGCTTTTGACACCTGATACAGCAAAAAAACTCGGACTCTCTTAAAAAGGCTACATTGCTGATTTGATTTTAAGCTAAAACAGTTCGAGAAATTTTGCTTCTGGAAGCCCCTTTAACTATGGAAAAATTTCAACGTTTTTACTTATTTCTCAACTGCCTTATTTTGATACCTTTCAATTGCGAAAAATTTTCCAGCCAAGATCGAATCCATGCATAATACTTAATCCTCAGAGCATGAAGTTTTCGCATCATAAAGATGTGGAGGCGACCAATTAGTGATTTTTGATGAAGCACCATTTTCGAAAGTCACAAGTCCAGTCTGTTGCTCGTCTTTTAGTCTTAATTTAAGAGAAACTTACGGCATCAACTCGGATTTCTTCTTGATTGGAAAACCT
Organism: Forcipomyia taiwana; assembly: GCA_963930915.1. Classification (NCBI taxonomy): domain Eukaryota; kingdom Metazoa; phylum Arthropoda; class Insecta; order Diptera; family Ceratopogonidae; genus Forcipomyia; species Forcipomyia taiwana. The sequence continues at coordinate 5,157,622 of CAWVOI010000099.1, read as the reverse complement.
TATTGGCTTCGTTTCTATTTTTTTTCGTTTCGATTTTCGCCGAATTTAAACTACCTTGTTTTGGCCTAAATACCCAGAGGCTTAAAAGAGGCTAATTGCTTTTTCCATTTAGCAAACCCCAAAAACTTCAATTCTTTAAACATTTGAAAGGTAGGGGCAGTGACTGGGTTAGGGGTTGATTTGTCGGTTGATTTGAGACCTAACCTATTGTGAACTTCCGAGTCAAGTTCAAGAGGCAATATAAAGATAAAAGCAATCCTTGCTAGCATATTTGGGAGACTGTCTAGGAATTAGTAGCCGAGACTTGAGCCCACATAAGGAAGTTTTATGGTTCCTTTTTAATGAATGATGAGTCTAACTTCTGATAGGATTCAAAAAATTCATTTACTGTGCTTTTTTGGCTAAGAAGTTACTAACCAAAGTGTAAAATCAACCACGGAGCCAGAGACGAATATTTGACAACAGTAGGAAAGTTTTGAAACTAGACTTCCCTCCCACGACTGCCAGTAATTGGCACCTTCGCATCGTGGGAAAATCTAAGACAGTTCAATAAAATGAAACACGGACCCCTGTGACCCCACCCACCCCTTTCCCTCGCAATTGTCCCCGAAAGACATCTGCCATGCCCGAACAAATAAACAATTTGTCAAGAAGCTCTTAATGCGATCTCGTTTATTTGCAAAATAAATTTGGAGCCGTCAGAAAATATCTGGAGGCCGCGCCAGAAGCCAGTTAATAAGATCTCAATCGCACACGGAGTGGAGGTAGGAGCGTAGAACACAAAGCTCAGGAGCACGGTGGGGAGGGAATATTTTAATTAATTATAAAATTAGCATGAAGTCGAAAATGTTCCTAAGAGCGCGTGGTAAATTGATAAATGGGTATGAAAACGAAGAAGTACAAAGCGACGGGGAAAACAAGTAAAGCGTGAAAATTGTCGTTACGCCATCAATACGAAATTTGCAGAATTCCCATAATAACAATAAACAGCCATGCGAAAGCCAGGGTGCTCTTTCTTTTTTCCCTTTCCCCCGCATTCGCCACCACCAACCCCCGTCCGTCTTGGGTTTCACGGCGTGTTTTTATGACACGACTAAGAAGCTACTCAACACTTGCCTTCACTTAATAAAAACATTTATCAAAGGCTATCATTAAAATTTTTTTGGGAATCAATTTTTTATGCCGCCTGTATCGATTCCCCTTCACTGTGTACTCTCCGTCTCCGAGTGGCCGGCCATTCGACACTTGTTACGATGACTTTATATCGATATTCAATTTTGCTGCTTCTGCACGCCATAAACGCGCGCCAAAATAAATTGGAGTGCTTTGTAACTGCCAATCTCTTTCGTGTTTTCGGGGGTGCTATGTACAGTGGAGCGCTGCTGTGGATGAGATGGGGGGCAGGCAGATGTCCACAATGATGATTTCCCGCAGGCATCAAATACATGGCCAAACACGAGTACATTATTGAGGTGAAATTCGAAAACGAGCGAGTGAGTAATTAGGAAGTGAATTAGAATATTCAATCACCAAATTGACCGAATCGGGCTCGGACACAATGAGAGCAAATTTTGCCATTCGCACTCATGCGGTCCGACAAATGATCGCAGAGAGGGTGGTACGGGCAAATTTCGATATTAGATGTTGTAGTTTGATCAACTCGATCAAGATGACCGAGATTTTGGGATGAGAAATGTAGGCCACCGTTAACCAACCCAATTTTTAGTGGATATTCCGTCTGTTTGTCCGAAATTTTATAACTCAAGAATTACAAGAGCTAGAGAGAGCTGCAATGTTTTGCATCTTGTTATGACTTGTCTGTATGCGTGCAGCGTACAAATTTTAGACCCCTACCTCCTCTTGGGGGGGGGGGAATGGGGGGTATTTTACGTCTCTATGAAAAGTCCTTATATGACATCCGATTGAGCTGAAATTTAAGTATGTTGTAGTCTGTGCAAAATCTAGCAAATCATGCCACCACCTTTACCACGTACAGCGACAGAGCTAGGATCTCTCAAAGTTTCTAAGCCAGAAAAATTTTTGTATTTCAATTGGACTAAAATTCGAGAATTATTGGTAAAAAGACAGGTAAAAGTGCTCCTACCAATAATCTTGGATACTTCAACTAGAAAAAATAAATTAAACTAAGCAAAATTGATGACAAAGCTTGTGGGTGAATTTTCAAAATGTTCGGAAGGGCTGATGTCATAAAAATCCCGTGAATAGATTTTTGATTGAATACCTTCTCATCATTTTGAAAATGCACCCATAAGCTTTATCATCCATTTTGCTTGATTTAATTTTTTATGGATTTTTAAATGCAGTAAAAATTGTCGCCCTTCTTTTGAATAGAATGAAGTTAAAACTTTTTACTTCATAAAAACATGTTTAAAGCTTAGTCGGGGACGAACGCATTTGAGTGCATTTTCAATTCGCTTTGTTGCAAAAGTTGGGTCGAAGTGAAAATATTTTATTCCCAATTCCGTCACTGCAGAAACTTATTGGACCCCTGACTTTGATCCCACAGGTCATAGAGCCATAATGTAGAAGGATATTTAGCTTAATTTAATGTCATCTAACATTTGCCCAAGTTTCAGCTCAATTGGAGTTTCAAAATTGTCGCCTCATACAAATTTTGGGAGCTCACAGCTCCTCCCCCTTAGGTCATAGAGACTTACTGTAGAACTGTTTTTTGCTGGATTTAATGCCATCTAACAGTTGCCAAACTTTCAGCTCAATCGGTTGAATTTTAAAATTTGCCCTACTGTTCACCAGGGGAAGTCTTGGGAGGCAACTTATTGACCCCCAGAGTCCGTTATTTTACATTTTTGAGACCATAACCCGAAACAAAAGTTGCTTGATTTGTCATTTTACATGACCATTTTGAATTTCAGCTCAATCGGAGCAACTAAATTTTTCCCCCCTTCGAAGGCCTCTCACCCCACCCCCTTAAGTGATAGGAGCAAACATGTGTTCTATGATTTGCTAGATTTGACATGATGTATAACATATCCAAAATTCAGCTCAATCGGACGAAGTATATGGAACTTTCATACAACGGGAAAACCCCCTTAATTACCCCCCAGGCAGTTTTTCGGAAAAACCAAAACCTTTCGCCCACCCTCCAGACCATACATGACAACATGCAAAAAATCGCAGGTCTCTAGCTCTTGTAGTTTCGGAGCCTTTGCGACTCGGACGGACGGACGGACGGACGGACGGACATATCGGACACATAAGTGCATTTTTTTCAAAATTGATGAAAATGCACTAAAAATAATATGAAAATTGGCTTGGCAGCAGATGGGTTAATGGTGACACGCAGTATCCATCCCGAAATCTGATTAAGAATCAAAATTGTGATTTTAAATTGAACTGACAATCCTCCTTCCTTATAGAGACTTTAAATTCTTGAGTTGAATCTAAACTGTGTTTTCATCAAAACTGAATTAATTTCCAGTCTTCATGCAGATCATGTAATGATATATTACTGCGTGAGGTTACCAATAATTCTCAGTAGATGTTATTAATATACCTCAACCATGCTGAGATATATGACGAGGTTTGTCACTCAATAAGCCAATACCACAACCACAGCTCCTGAGGAAACAAAGGCATAGAGTTTCTTGATATGGATGCTGCGTTCTAAGAAACTCCATTGAATATTCATGCATCGTTTGTGAAGTCCTGAGTGCCTTGACATGGTACCAAAGTGTTTTCAGGTCATCTCTGACTCCACAAATAGTAGTTTTTGACTTAATTGCAACAATAGCAGACTTCCTCTTTGAAAAATATTAAAATTTCGGTCTTCAAATATTCTTAAAATTAATTTCCTTTTTTGTATAAATATCAGATACTTTGAAAGAAGACTCTTGATCTACTTGTCTTTGGAAACTTGAGTTTCAAATTTGGATTTTTTTAATGACAGAAACTCTCTCCACAAGCTTGACAATTTTGACGAATCAGTTTGCAGATTATTCTAAATAAAAGAAAAAGCGACCTAGAAATTCAGTGACTTTGAGCCACCGTTTTTTCTGGGAAAAATACATTTGTCCATAAAATTTTAGGGAACACTTACTCAGGTTTTAGGCTTTTTTTCACCTTGCTTCGAGAAACTCCTTCAACCTTTAGTTTTAGGGCTATTTTATAGAGGATTCTCGAGATCAAATAGTTCTGAGAATTGTAGACCACTAAAGAAATCAGTCACGGAAACTTGCATCGCTAACTTCATTCGATTGAGCCTCACGTATTGATTTACAACATATTTATTGATTCATAATATACCTATACACATCTCAATCCCACAGCACAAATCAAAAATGCATAATTTGAACATCAATGTCGTCCAACAATAGCTGACTGAGTCGCAGGTTGAAGAGAACGAGAGAGTGAGAGCTGTAGCTCGACGGTGCGGGGCAGTATTGAAAATTGGTATAGCGATTGACATGAAATAAATTCCAAAATCAACCACCTTCGATGGCAGGAACGTGAGCAAAGGTACAGAGAACCGCTGCAGTATTGTGTCAATGGTTTTGCGAGCTCGCACAGAGAGCATGGCTGTCTTGCTGTCTTTCTATGCCAATGTCGTGTCATTTGACGATGATGAATGTTGTGCATGTTGGATGGCAAACTAGCAGTGAGTGAGAAATGTGGATATGAGAGATAATGCATTACAAGGAAGGTACAGAGGATTGTTTCGGCCTGATTCACCGGGTGATGGGATCGGGACAGAAGATTTGCGTGCACTCATGGGGCTTAATTGGTTCACAAGGGGTTTGTCATAAACTTTAAACGGGAGTTTTGTTGTCAGGCAATCAATTGATTCCATTGCAAAGAGACCCATGAGTGGTTTGTGGAAGTGTTTTGTCAAAGTGGTTAGAAGGGGATCGAGGGGAAACCAAAATCGGAGATTAAGCTTGAGGGTGCATTTTCAAAGATTTCGAGAGACCAAACTTTGAGGGCTCCTAGCTTCGTCCCTGTTCATAATAGGGGATACATGTGGTACCATGATTACAACCAGACTACAACATACTAAAATTTCAGGTCAATCGATTTTAAATAAGGAGTTTTCATACAAAAGTAAAACACCCCTCATTCCCCCCCAAGAGGGGGTAGGGGTCTGAAATTATTAGCCTGCACCCAAAAACCGCAGCTCTCTAGCTCTTCTAGTTATTGAGTTATAAAATTCAGACAGACGGCATAGCGGCCACAATAGCGCATTTTTTGCAAAATGCTGAAAATGCACTAAAAAAATTTTAGGCTTGGATTTATGATGAATATTGTGAACTACGAAAGGGGAACCTTCTCCGTGCAAATCATGAGAATCAGTGTTGTTAAGAAACGTGATTGATTTTTTTTCGTAGCAATTCAATTCAGTTCGGTTCTATACATGGTGTATTCCAATCTGTTCCCACAGAAGAATTGATAAGCTTAAAAATAGTATTAAAAATTTTTAAAAATGTTAACAACATTAAAAATTATATTAAAAATTTAAAAATATTTTTTAAAATTATTTGAAGCTCTATGGATTGGCAGTTCAACCAGAACTAATTCATCGACCATCTAGAATCCCTAGCATTCTCAGTCCACCGGTCAGTGCTCGATTACCAATTAAAAGGCTTCTGGAGGTCATAAAGTAGCCCATTGATGTGACTTTTTAAAAATTAGTCACCCTCGCCACTTGAGCAATCTATCATGGCACTTCTACTGCAAATTTGTTACCCATCGGTTCTAGATATTTGTAGTGTTTGAATCTCATACAGTTTACAGCAGCACTTGCATCCTCCCGCGTCGCTTCAATCTGGAATCCCTCATTCACTAGCTTGTTTGCGGTCGGAATTTCATTCAAAGGAATGAAATTCTATGAGTTTTCCCTTTTTTCATCAGAGCGTTTTTTACATCCAAGCGAGCAATACACCATTTTCCTCCAGCATTCATATTTCTGCATCTATTATGATCCATTAGGTAAATTGAATATGTTCTACTTGGTTCTCCCCTCCCCGATACATGCAAATCCGCAACTTTCGCCACCCCTCCGAACGGCAACTTTTCCGAGTACGTGCGCTCGGTCTTAAAATTCGGGAGGGGAGCTCGAGTGTCTGCAAAGTTCACGTAAAATTATTACGAAAAAGGCAATACACATAAAACTCAAATAAACGGAGCAGCAGCAGGAGATTGGGAGCTGCAGCCGCATCGAATTCGGGCAAATTAGAAAATGAAAAGCAAATATCGGCATCGTCTTCAGCACTGGTACCTGCGAAATGGCACGCATGAAGGCCTTTCATTCATCAAATTGTTAATTGAAGATTTCCGGAGCCGTTATTCAGTTCGAGTGCTCGGCAGACTTCAAAGTGCCAACTCCCGTGAGGCGCTTAACTGTGGAGCGCGAAGCAGCCTCTCAGGTTACATGAGAAGGCAATAATATAATTGAACGGAGGCAGCGCTATGCTGACTGCAGCCACAGCGACTGTGAGGGTAGCATCAAATGTCAATTGTTGCAGAATTCGATAGCGCTTAATTAAGCTTTAAACATGTTTTTGCGCGTTAATTAATTGAAAATCTATCAGACAGGAGGAATAATTTCTGCTTCTGACATTTTATATGTGAATTTCAAATGTCAAATTACATCAATTTTCAGAGCGCAGTCGGAATTGCGAGCACCGGACAAAGTTTGTGTGGCTTTTGATCAAGTTTCGGCGCCCCGCCAGGCAGAAACTTTTAAGTGTGTCCCGGTTTTCGTTTAAAATAAGCCATGTCGAGTACATGGAAATGTGCTTTAGAAAAACTTGTCTGTTGAGTTTCAAGAGGTGCAGTTAACAACAGGCGCAATTTCAAGTGCTAATTAAGTTGGAAGCTCCCATCAAAAACGCAAATAGAGCCTTTGGTCAATGAAGGAGTGGGGCCTTGCTAAGTTATAAAAGTTTTAAGTTAACGCCAAACCGTTTTCATAGAAAAACTCAGAAAATTTTAATTTTTACATCTCTTCAAAAATACAGGAAAGCTTTAAAGAAAGAGCATTTAAAAAATGAAAATTTTCTGTTATAAAAAGAACAGAAAAAGAGCCCATATTCCATGAAATTGGCTCTTATGCAAATATGTTTAAATCTTAGTCGGGGAAGAACGCATTTGAGTGCACTTTCAAATCGGTATCCTTGCAAAGTTGGGACGAAGTGAAAATCTTTTGTCCAAAAACAAGTTTTTGTAGAAACTTAAGGGATCTTTAGCTCCGTCCCTGGTGGTGGTACGGATATACTGTAGAACAATTCTTTGCTAGGTTTTACAAGTTCATCAACATGCTAAATTTTCAGCTCAATCGGAGCAACTAAAATTTTAGTTGCTCTCTCTCACCCCGCTCCTTTATGTGAAAAGGAAAACATGTATTCTATGATTTGCTAAATTTGATATTATGTATAAGTGTATAAAATATCAAAAATTCAGCTCAATCGGATGAAGTAGAAGAAGAAACCCCCCTAGTTACCCCCTAGTTACCCCCAGGTGATTTTCCGGAAAAACCAAACAATTCGTCCACCCACTTGACCATACATAATAAGATGCAAAAGACCGCAGGTTTCTAGCTTTTGTAGTTTCGAAACCTTTGCGACTAGGACGGACGAGCAGATGGACGAATAGACATGTCAGAAACATGAGTGCATTTTTTTCAAAATAGCTAAAAATGCACTAAAACGAGAAGCTACCTTCCTAATTAAAAATATCGAGGTTCTGGACTCATTTTTGGGTCCTTAAACAGTCTCCTTAAATTTTCAGGGGGAGTAAAAGGTGCTGCCTCACGTTCTATAAATTTCTTGGAAAATTTTTGTAAATTGAATTTTCGGTCAAATCGGGCCTCAAAAGCCAATTTGACACCGTTATCGAGTTTAGCTCGTTCAGACACATCCAAGACTATATCCAGAACTACCAAAACCTAATTTTATAAATAGCTTATTTTCTTGGAATTCTCATAATCCAGGAACTGGACTTCGAAAAACACAGGAATTCGATTTTCAGCTAAATGATACTGTAAGCCTTGAGCCTGCTTTTACTCACCATCAACTTTCCCGTAGTTTCTTGGGTCCCACCCAAGGTCTTCCACACGCTAGTCAAAACAAGCGACTCCTCAAATTGGCCGTCTTGATTCTACCTTGTCTAAGATCTGCTTCCAAACTGGGTTAACAGGATTACTCATGAAGAACTTTAAAACCTAGAAATAATATGATCTCTTTTCCCCATAAACTTTACATTTTGTTTACCAGCCATCGAGTCGAGAAGTTTCGTCTGCACCAACTGAAAACCGACGTACGAGTATGTAAAACGAGCGGCCGAAGTCCATTTCTGGAATCAGCAAAAGTTTTCTTAAATAGCGCTCTTTCATTTCCTGCATTCATATCCAAATGGCGCGCTTTGTTTTTCGTGCCTTTTAGCAGTCGGTCGGCTAAATAGTTTTTCCATCCTCGCTTTGTGCGCGAATTAATTGGGCTCGCTAGGAGGAACGAACAAATTAAATAGTTAATTTCAAGCGAACCATGGGCGAGATATGCAAATATATAAATCTTCTACTTGGCAGATTATCACATCAAAGGGAGGAACTACGGGCGGGAAGTTGAGATTTTATGGAATTTTGAAAGTTTTTCCATTAAGTGATTAAAAGATTTCCACTCTTCATTTTCGTATCGAGAGTCTGCTACTCGCTACCTGGGAGCTGCTGGGACAGCGCAGCGACGGCGGGGGCGGCAGGGAATGTACCAACTGGCGGTGCAAGATTTATTACATTTCATATTTAATCTTTTTTCATTTCGTTCTTTGTCTCTTTGCAGCGGATCCAAAATTTAGCGCCCCGATATCAAATGTTACTGCCGCAGTGGGGCGGGAGGCGATTCTCACTTGTACAGTGCATGATTTAGGGTCTTATAAGGTAGGTCCTGTGTACGCCTGTCAGCGTTCTCGGGTGTAGTTGGCGAAATTACTCGCTTGTCCGAGCGTGTAATTAAGCTGCTCCAAATTAAAAGTACTTCTTTTCGGCTTTGCATGTCCAAGGAGCCTTTTTACTTTTTGAAATTATACACTTCGGACGTCTTAATAATCCATTACGGGCACGTTGCAGTTGTTCGAGGAAAAATGGGATTATTTTTTCGTCCGCTCGGGTGGTTGGAACGCGAGTAAGTGCCAAGGGAGGAATGGGAACGTGTAGGGCTGCGGTTAGTTGCTCGTAAAGTGACTGTTTTTATTGCTTGTTTACAGTTGTTTTCGCGCGTGGCTGCGGCTTTGAAGCGCCGAGGCTTGAGTTTGCACTAATAGATAAGCCTTTGAGTCGTTAATTCCTTTGCTGTGGTCAGGCTGAGTAAAGGTCTTTGATCAAACAGACCTAAAGCTTGTCTGTCAACAAATTTTTATTTTGTAAGGGTTGAATAAACTTTAAAATGGCACTTCTTATTTTTGAATCAGAAAAATTAAGGCTAAAGAGAAAATACATATTTCCATCAATACGTTTTTTCTCCCCCTTTTCCTTTTGAGTAGGGTTTTTCTTAAGTCTGAAAAATTGAATTTTTAATTTTATGTCTAATTTTTCTCTGAGTGTTGACTTCAATTTATTTTTAATTGACAATCTTAGTTGAATTGACAATTTTAGTTGACTTCAATTTATTTTTAATTGACAACAAAATCCACCTTATATAAAAATTTAAAAATTAAAAAAAAATTGTTTGATTTTTCTTTAAAAATCCTTAAAAAGCCTAGCAATGCTGGGAAAGGAGTTAGAGAGCTAATTTGTGGTTTTAAGTTAGTATAAAAAATTATGTTACAGAAATTTTCGGTGGTCCATGGGTTAATTTATTTTATTCAAAGAGTACAAATTTCCAGCGGTTTTTTTTAAAGTACTGCCCTAATGAAAAGCACACCCTTTGCTCGGAACAAAAACTAGCCTGACCCGTGACTTTCAAAAATCCGCCCTCGATAGCAGCAATTACAAAGTTCCTTGAACGCGAGCAGCACAAAAAGTCTGCCATTCCCGCACGCCTTTCCTCCACCTCGGCACCTCCAGACTGCACTCGCGCAACATGCACAAATCCAACATGTGTTTCCTCCAAATAATTGGCCTCCTGTGCCTCTTTTCTGTAAACTTTGCAGGTGGCTTGGTTGCGTGTAGATACCCAAACGATTCTAACCATTCAGAATCATGTAATTACGAAAAACCACCGGGTCGGGGTGACGTACACGGAAAAGAAGACGTGGCAGTTGCGGATAAAAGACATCCGGGAGTCGGACAAGGGGTGGTACATGTGCCAGATCAACAGTAGGTATCAACCTGACAGCGTGTTTCCTGCACTCTCCTCCCCACTCACCAATTATAAAATTGTTTCCTTTTCTCTTCTCTCCCCCTTGGCGCTCTCATCACTCCTTGCCAACGCAGCGGATCCAATGAAGAGTAAGACAAGCCAATTTTCTCCCGTTTATTTGGATTTGGCATCATTCGCTTTCTGTTGTTACAGGTCAAACAGGGTATTTAGACGTCGTAGGTAAGTGTTTGCCCATCATATTTATCCATCTGCTCGTGATGGATTGGATCGTTGGAGGAGAAAACGTTGAGCTAATCAAATCCGATCCACCTCCCACTCGGCCCCAAAAGTGCTCGCTCCGAGGTTTCCGTGAGCGTCGGGCGGCTCCGGTGGGGTTTTAAATTGGAATTTGTAAATTGAGCAATCCAATTGTCAAAATAATGGCTGGAATACGATTTGCGAAGACATAAAAAGCGCTGCATGCACACAAGCGGGGAACAAAAATGCTAATGTCTTTTCGGAAAAGTCGTCAACCCCCTTTCTGTCGACCATAGACGGCCAGACGGTATGGCAATCGGTGGCTTTACGAGTGTACGTTTGTAATTATGGTAACAAGTCACGAAAGAGGTTTAATGTTGTTTTGTTTGTGAGCCACCTCAGTTCCAGAATTGTCCTGGAAAATATGCTGCTGGAAATCTAGTTCCCAGAGCTGTTTTGTGAGACGAGCTGACTGAGACAGATCAACCTGTTGCCGAATACGGCCAATACGGCAGCTGAGCGGCTTCTAATAAACGGTATTAAGTGAATTGGGCATCATCAATTAGGTCTTTGAGGGTTTGGGGTGTCAATGAAAGCTCGAATCGCTTGAATTTAGTCATTTCGAATGAGGACCATTTTGCAGTGGTGCTCCAGCTCCCATTATTTCAAGTTACTCATAAATTTTGCTAAGCCGAAGACACACAAATTGGCTCTTGACTGCCTATTTTCCCATAACAGAGTGAGTCTAGTAGCCTATTGAGAGTTTGAAGGCACTTGGAAACCAGATAAGATGTCAGTATTGCTGATAAGAGTGCTCTAGTAGATGTTGGAGTGTTTCAGACGAATGTTTTTCTCCCAGGAAAATACTTCGGACCTCCTAGCTCCATTCAGTCCGTTCCTGTAAGAGATAGAGAGCATTTTTTCGATTTTTCATGGACAAGATAAGAAATCTTGGTAGTTACGTCCCGGAAAATTTTATCACATCTTGAGATCACATCTAAGAAATTAGAGATTTTACTGTTTTGGAACCTTGTTGACTCAAGCTGATGTTTACGTGAAAAAAAAAATCTGTAGAATTTCTGCACAGCCCAGAAGAAACCTGACAGTCTTATAGTTCCTTGAAAGGGGAAGCAGACGACACACTAGGCAGCATAATCTAACAGCAATTTCATTAATAGTCGGTCTCTGTACAAAACAGTGGGAAATCGGCTCAGGTATGTCGAAGCCATAAAATATTGCCAATAACGTGTGGACGACCGCAGAGCCGGCTTCATTTGCTGGTGTCCACGAGAGCCGCAATAAAAACTTTTTGAAAACAAACGATTGGACTGCGGTGTGCTGAGCGGCTTCAATAATGGGGATCGTGGCGAAGGTAGATGTCCACTTAAAAGACCAGACAGTCGTTCTGTTTGTTTTCGTCGCCCCTCTTCCCCTCGCCCGTCCGGTAAATATTTTAATAACTACTTTATAAGCTACTTTTAATGGAGAACGAGAGGAACTGGGAGCGAGATATATTATTATAGTTTTCCACGGTAGCGACGACACACAATTTTCCGAGTATATTGTCATCATTTCCTCCTCCGCTCCGGACTCCAGCTTTTAAACCTGCTTATTGTGTTTTAAATGAGCCCGGTGTATGAGGAATGATAATAGCAATAATAAAACAGGAGCACACGTCGTATTGCTGGAGAATAAAATCCCAAAATGCAATATAAAAATATAATAAGTGGGCACTCGTCGCTGCTACTTTGCTACATCGGGTCTACTTTTTTGCAGTTCCGCCGGATATATTGGATTATCCAACGAGCACCGATATGGTTGTGAGGGAGGGCTCCAATGTGACACTGAGGTGCTCTGCAAACGGGTCGCCGCATCCACAAATTTTATGGCGCCGTGAAAACGCTCTTCCAATTACTTTGCCCAACGGCGTCGAAGGTACGTACGAAGAAGGTAATTTGCGATTGCGGTCAAGTAAATTTTCGTCTCTCCGTCATATTTTCACCGCACGTCTCCCCCCGCTTGTCATCACACCCCATCAATTATTCGGAACATTTCCCCAGCACTGAGGGGGTTAATCAGAGCTGCCTCGACTTTTTATGGCGCTCTAGGATAGTTATTGTTTTTTTTTTATTTTTGCTAAAAATTATAGACAAAAGACACATTTGAATCAGTAACGTATCTATGTAGGAGACCATAGTACGCCACCCCTCCTCTCCAAATGATGGGACGGGTAGTATAAAGGTGCTTAAAATATAGAGTTTACTACTCCCCTGAAATCCATATTACGTGAACTCTACTGTAATTAGATTAAGTGAAGATTTAAGTGCTTTTTATTGTTTCTAAAATCGCAAACTTTAGAATTTGATTGTCAAACCGGGGTACTCTACATAAAATATAAACAATTCTTAAATTTAAATAGGCAATTTTTCGGCGCCTTCCAAAATCAATTTTGACTTTTGCGTCCTAATAAAATGTTTCAAGCATTTTCTGTCTAATTTTTAACTTAGTTTCGCTACCAGAAAAATCACCATGAGTTCCATGGGAATAAAACCACTAGAGTTCCACTAGAAACATCGCTGATTGTAGCTCTTCGTAACTTGATTTGCACAATAATTTTTTGATGAAAAATATAGTTAGGGCTGGAAATTGGAATATTTGTACTTGAAACAGTGTCACCAATGTCCACCATTAGATAAAACACTTTTAGTTTGTTGAGGAGTTTATTTTAAAAATAATGAAGATTATGTTCTGGCACTCAAGAAATAGCAATTAATATGGAACTCACAATTCTGGTGGGTTTTCATGGATCTTAACGGTGACAATTAGCACCTAATTCAAAAATTTCCTGGTCAAAATATTAATTTTTGTATCAAATTTCGACAGATAACTTACAATTCTTTTGCATTGGTTCTCAATCAAGTCAATTAAGGAGTCCAGCAATTTCTAGGCTCAAGTCACAATTAAACTCCAAAAATATTCGTCTCACTTCATCGAGACTCAGAAATCAAAATACTAAATTGCACAGAAGGAAGCGTGCTCCCAACTAACTGGGGATGTTGTCCTGGAGGCAGGGCCGACATCATGTTCAAGGAACTGAATATTGCTTTCAGCAATGAATCTTGGCTACTAACTCTTTAAAGAATAACTTGAAAATTATGTTATTTTTTCCTACAAATTAAAGAGAGAAAGCCACCACAGGGCCGGATCATTTTTTAGAAAAAAAAATCAAGCAACATCCAGTCTCGTCTCCCTAACACATTCTTCCATTCATCTCCATTAATTCCTTTGCAGCGCAGCCCATGCTCGATTGATTTACTTCATTGCCTCGTGAAACATTCAAAACGTGTTCTTCTTTCCCCATTAATCTTGCATTCATGCACCTCAGAAGCTCGCTTTTAATTTTCCCAGCCCCCTCTCAGCGCACATGTTTCCTCCTTATCGTTGCAGTAACAACTGTTGAGGGCTCAACATTCACGATTCCACGTGTAAACCGCCTCCACATGGGAGCGTACTTGTGTATCGCCTCAAACGGTGAGTAGCACGTTCCATTTTCCACTGGAAAACTTTTGGCGCCTGGAAAAGTGTATATGAATGGAAACTCATTCAAGTGCTTCGTGTTTTTCCCCGTTCCAGGTGTGCCCCCGAGTGTGTCCAAGAGGATCAAAGTCACGGTTGAATGTAAGTTGATTGGGATCTTCCGGGGGAGGAGCAGCGGGGGCGGCAAATGAACAACAAGAGACTCAATTGTAATCGCTTTAGACTTACTGGAGCAAATCTGCAGAACGTTCTACAAAGCCCATCAATTAATTTCCTGTATTTTGACATGCATAAACTCATGCATGGGGGTGGCGGGAAGCAGCTCTGTGTGCAACTCAAAATAATATGCAAACATATAATTGACCAAAGACGGCTTGGCAGCAGGAAATGTGCAGTACTTGGTCTCCACTCATGCCCGAACTCCACCACAGACATATACGGTCGCATTTCACTTGATTGCTTCATCTGGAGCCTCAGCGCCGGCCGATGATAGTTTGGCGATGCTTGCGTGTTATGCCGTGATGCCATTGATGCGAGAGTTCCACCGAAAGAGAGAGCGGGAGCTACAAAATAAATTTCCTATCGATTGCATAGCGACCCAATAGTGGCGCATATTTATTGATTTGAATTTTGGGAATGAAAATGAAGAGGAAGAGAACGAGTGATTTGCATTTTAGAGGAGCTAGAGAGCGGATTGCTAACATATTCAAATTCATTGTTTGATGTTTTTTGAAACAACATTTAATTTATGCTGCTCGCCCGTCGCCACCCCCTGATAGATGCACTTCCAATTCGCAATTCAATTGGCACGCGGACTGGGCGGTTGATTTATGGCGGTGAATCTACACGGGAAGCGGTTTGTGCTCGAACCCAAAGTACTACATAGACTGTTTTTATTTGAATCTTTTTCAATTTTTTTCCACTTATTTTCAAGGTTTAAAATTTAATTTCCATGATGGTAGGCATAGAGCTAATCTTCTAGAAAAATTTCAAAATTCCAAAACAGAAAATTTTTTGTATGGGAAAAAATTTGACGCTTCTCTACTTTGTTGGCTCTATCTCGCAAGCAATGAGAAGTTAATTTTTTAAATTTAGTGGAAAAGACATAAAATGACAAAATTTGCGGTTTCAAAAAGATTAGGTGTTAGAGATGTTTACTTAACAAATATATATTTCACTATATGTATATGTATGGTTGTTTTAAAAATATTTATTTGGCCATCAGTTGACTTGATTGTTAATGCAAATTCGATTATCTGGTTGGGGAGAAACAATTCTAAATATGTGAGCCACTTTTTAAAAACGCCGAATGTCAAGGTGACCTATATGGCGGCCATATTGGATTTTAACAAAAACCAAAAAAGGCCATTAGTTTTTTGTTGTATTGATTAGCTTACATTCAAATTTTCACGAAAATCGGAGACCAAAGGAACCGACTTTTTCCAGTTGTTCCTCTAGTAAATAAGCTCTATGATTGGAGTTTACTGTGAGGATCTTTAGAACCTCAAAAGCCTTTTCAGGCTCTTCTAATTGCACTAATTGAAAATTTACTAGGAAGAATCTCGAGTCCCCCCAGTGTCAACCAAACATGACCCTCAATTCAATTTAGCTTTTCAATTTAGCATCCCTGACCATCAAACCAGGCTTGGAAATACCCTTAGATGAAATACCAGAAAAATAATCTACCAACCAGTCAAAATTTTAATGCTCAGTCTATTCTAGTAGCGCTCTGGGTTTGAGAGATCGTGCAACATACAGATGCCCAGCAGTTCGCTATTGTCCAGAGTGCAGCTCCGATATTGCAGCCCCCGCTGCTTCCTCGAGAAAACGGAGGCCAAGATGTTTGTGCACCGAGCCATGATATTAATTGCATAATTCCTTTCAGTCCCACCGATGATATCTGTCCCGAACCAGCTCGTAGGTGCAGTGGAGGGACAGCGAATCACTTTGGAGTGCATGTCGGAAGCGTATCCAAAATCAATTAATTACTGGACCAGAGATAAGGGAGAGATAGTACCAATTGTGCCGCAAGGTATGACAGAGGAGTGTGTTATTGTTGTAAAATGCCTTGTATTACCTTTTGCCAACATCTTGATATACATTTTGAGGGAGAGAGCCGACGTATTACTATCACTTGCATAATTTATGAAGTTTTGCTGTACAATATTCATGACGGCAGCGCCACCACCAGAGCCTGAAGCAGGCAGCACCAGCCACTACAGAGATAATAGTGCGCCTAATTGAAATTCATATCACATTTTAATGTCTCTCTCCCCATAACCGCCTCTCCCCAGATACTTCACCCGACAACTCTCCTCGTGATACATATTTACTAATAGTTGAGGGTGCTTGTTTGCTAATTTTGTCGTTTATGTCGTCTGTACACTCCTTGCGAAATGATTTGACGCCACTTGAGGACGCATTTGTAAAGCGGAAAAGGGGGCAGAAGGAGGAAATCTCGGAAAATGAAGAAAAGTGTTTTTCTTGCGGAATGTGAAGAGGTGGAGTGAAGTGGCCCTCGAGCGTAGTGTTTATTGTGCCATTGAGGGAGATTCAGCTGAATGCCAAAATGTATAGGAGGGGAGGAAACTGCAGGGAGTTTTGGGGAAAAAAGTCAGACGCTGTTTTTCAATGAGAGAACATATGGTTCATGGAAATTAGAGAGTTTTTCTTTTAGGCCTCCCTGTATCCTTGAAACCCTTTTATTCAGAAAATTTTAAATTTAGGAAATTGTAAGGAAAAGTAGATACACAAACTCGATGCCACAGAAATGGTCCCTGAAAGCATCAATCGACACGTTAATCACGTTGTCGGACCGTTTTTGTCGAAAAAATAGGTTTTGGAGAAAAAAATTTTTGCCTGAAATTTATTGAATGGCTAAACCTTAGCTAGTTTAGAAAAACTTGATTTTGGGATTTTTGTCCAAAAAACTTGATGTCACGGAAATGGTGCCTGAAGGCTTCGATCGACCAAGTTTAGCTCAAAAATCATTTTAAAGAAGCGTTTTGGTCAAAAAAAACTGTTGGGGAAAAATTAGAAACACCCTACTCCTTATTGTTGGCTGTATCCCTTAGTTAATTTATGAATTTTTGGTGAATTTTAATCGTTGAGCAAGACACAAAATGACTTAATTTAAGAATCCTCAAAATTTTCGTTAATGTTTAGTTACTTTGAAAAAATATTTCTGGCTATAAGTTTATCTGAAATTTTTTGCACAAGCAAACTTCCCAATGCTGTCAATCGATTAAATTGAATGTGAGGTTTGGGAGAAACATTTCTTTTTTGAAATAACGAATGTTCAAGGTGACCTATAGGCAGTCTTCATCGAAATTTTTACGAAAGTCAGAAATAATGTTCTGACAATTTTCCAGTTATTGCTCTTGAAGATAGGCTCGATTTCAAAAAGCTCAAGTTTCCAAATCCTACAGTCGAATAGATCCTAAAGACGTGCCGCTTACTCAAAGGGAAGTTAATCCACAGGTCAGCCATGTAATCCTGACTTTCAAAATATTCTCCTCTTCCTCCTCCTCGTTCCCCATCCACAGCACTCAAGCTGATGCTTTGAAACGCCACCCATAATCCCTTTTACCTTTCCCACATCGCCGTTTCTCTCAAGTGGCCACCACCACCGAAACGATGAACATAAAGTACATTATTATATGGGTTATGGATGGATTACGTCCATCGAGAGGAGAGAAAGACGCTGGGATTTGCACTCAAACGGGTGTATTACATGACCGAGTGGCTTGGTGGTGTGGAAAAGCTCCAAATTGAAATATATGATGGAGCATTAGGGAAGGATTGATCGTTATTTTTGTGCAAATTGCTTACAAATTAACATCGTTTTTTACATGACGCGTGAGTCACGCTGGATTAGATGCTTATGATGTGTGATTATGTGGGATGATGGTGATGATGTTTGCACTTTACTTCCGTAGGTGGGAAGTACGAGCCGCAGCTTATCGATAATGCCTACAAAGTGTCCATGAAGCTGAACATAAAAGCGGTCAGCGCGGCGGATTTCGGCACGTACAAGTGCGTGGCAAAAAACTCGTTGGGGGACACGGACGGAACCATCAAGCTGTACAGTAAGTAGCCAGTTTTGCTGCCGAATATTTTAGGGTAAATTTTCAGTGCATTTTCTGCATTTAAAATTATCCGTTCGGAGCTTTGAAATGGTAAGATTAAGATTTTTGTGGTTCATAAAGAGAGGCAAAGTGTCAAGAATATCTTGAGACGGCAGGTTTTTGACAGCCTCTTTTACAATAGCTATTTGATTTCCAGAGAGGTGCAATAGGTGCTCAACTTTTCAAATCATTATGACTTTTAAAATAAGGATAGTTCAAAAATGGTTTAGATTTCCCGGAAAAAATTTTTATGGTGTGGCTAAGGTGTTTATTCCTAATTTGGGAAAATTTCTCGTTCTTTTTCCAGATGATATGGAGTTTTAGTTATTGTTTCCATAGAGCCTCCTAGAGTCTCAAGTTCTTTTTTTGCGTTACCAGAATTAGTGGCAGTGGATTTGAAATCAAAGTTTTTGATGTCAAACTCAATTGCAAGCCCTCGAGAAAAGCCGAAGGGGCTTCAAATAAACAGGGCATCTTAAAATGAATCCATTGTTGCTGCTCGCGACTTCTACAGTCATGAAACTTCGCGTTCAAGCAGTTTCGAGTCTGGAAAATGAAAAATTATCTTTCTTGAGCCGAGTTAATTTTTCCGAAGATCGCATAATTTGCGAATTTCCAGCTTTCATTTTGATCGTCTTACCTGAGCAAGGCTCTTGAAGACTTCCAGAACCTTTTTCTGCCTCTTTCGGCAGGTTTCACTGCTTCTTTGAGGCTGAAATGGCGAATATCAAAACTTTTCTCGTGTTGTTTAAATCAATTAAGTTTGACATCAAAAGCTTTGCTTGTCTTCGCCGACTTGTCTTCACAAGGATAAATTGTCTTCCTATTGAATGAAAAAGAGAAGTGACAATATTTTCTGAATGCCCTTAACAGTCTTTTTTGGTTTCAAAAGTACGAGATCATGCTCTCAGAAGCAAAAAAAAAAAAACAAGCTGCCAATTGCCCAAAAAATAATTTTTAAAATAAATTACTTCAGCTTCAATTTTACTCGAAATCTCGTTCTCAGAAGTCTGCAAAGTTTTCTGGAAAACTTGTTTGACTCCAAAGCTACCTTTAATTACTTTGACCTGCAGACAAGCAGAATGAAAGTGCCACCAAAAATAGCTCGGACAATGTCACCCCCGGCTAAAGTGCCAAGTCACGGGGGGAGGAACTAGGCTGTAAAAATATTTTTTATTGAAGTTCCGTTCCATTAGCTAATCCACGTTTTTCCACCTTGATTACAGAAATTCCACGGGGGACTCTCAACTCTCTCGACGCCTACAGCGAAAACCACAGAAGAGGTAAGGCGAACAAAGGTTCTTTTGAGTCGCACAAAAGGTGGCCACTATTATTGCTAATTTACCTCGGGTGCGAGTGGAAAAAGCAATGTGCTGGTTATCAGATAAGAAAGGGAAAAATATGAAAGGCAGAGGAAAAACAAACAGTTTCCTTCGCTTTGAACACTCGCATAGTCTTTTATTGTTTCAACTAATTTGATTGCGTTGTTTCCTCCTTCTTCTTCCACGCTGCAAGGTGGCACAAAGTCGCGGAAGGGAAGTAATTACTACGAGCCGAGTGACATTGCGGACCCAGAAGATGCAGAGAGCTCGAAGAAGCGGAACGGCAAGTGAGGTGGGCAGGTGGCAAGGTCTAACCTCTCTCTCTTTTAGACATGGTGCTGAGGAACCCGGACGAGTACGGGAGCTCGGCGACGAGAGTGGAAGGCGCTTGGGCAGCGATTGCGGTCCTCATCCTCAGGCTTCAGTTTCTACACTAGCTCTAAGAGTTGTAAAAATAATGCTTCCTTCCGGCGCGGCACCCTGAACTGCGAGGGCAACAGCGGATAATGAAGTGCCGCTTTGTACAGTACAATGTAAAGCTAGTAGTACCTCTTATAATTTAAGACTGCTTGACATAAGTGGATTAGCCGATAAATGCGCTTGCCATAACGTTTAGGTGTAGGGATTATGCAGGATTACATCATTATATAATTTGATATTGTTTCACACTCTTGCTCCGTCGACGGTTTAAAGCTCTTAAGTGCTTAATTGGGCCCATTTCGGTGACGCGGACTTGTTGGGGGTGGAAACTCTAACTTTTCTGCTGACTCCCGCCTTATCAAAATCCATTTGATTGCTGACAAAGTCTGCTCTCCTCTGTGCTCCAGAACATATCTAGGCTCCAGTTTTCAAAATCTAGTCATGCGCTTGTTTACTTGCACATCTTTTTGGCTGAGGATTCAAATGGTTTTCCTTGGAAAATATTTAGAGTAACAGCACATCTGCTTTGTTCATGATCCGCTTGTGCTAAAATGGGTCACTTTTATTCCCCATTGACTTTTAGCTGCCATGTTGAATTTTCGAAATACAAAAATCATTTAAATTTTTTGTTGCGAATTTTTTCCACAAATATAAGCTTGTGTTTCCCTTCATTAACGCCCCCTTTCTTAATAAATTCAGCCCCTCGTAACCTAAAAGATACTTCCTGAAAACTAAGAACTTCAGCTTCTTTGCCTCAAATGAACTTTTTTTGCCTCAGAGGCAGTCATATATCAGCTGTTTAGTTGGCTAAACGTGTAAAACAGTTGGGTGGGTAAAACTTTTAGAGCGAGGAAATTATTTTTAATTCTCAACTCTAGCTCTCAAGCAGACAAATTGATGAATTCGTGGCGACAAGACCTGTACATAAAGCAGAATGCCATCCTCCTACAAATTTTGTTGTAATGGTTTTATAAATACGACATTCTTTCTTCTACACGATACAGTTTTAAAACCATCTTTTTCTTTATTTGAAAACCCCTGAAACTTGGATTAAACGAAATGTAAATCAGAATTGTTACAACTGGATCAATATTTGATAGAAAGACATTCACAATCTTAGTTAGATCCCCCTTTCCCGCCCACAAAAAAGCTGATGGTCACTTATGTTCTCATGTAACAATATTCTGCTCTCTATAAAAGCAAGTGAGAATGAAACAAAAACAAAAATTCCATGCTCTAGGATACAATTTCCCTTCCATTGCCTAGGTCACTGCTGTAGAAAAGTTATCGTTATTTTCAAAGTAAAATGAAAGATTTCTCACCGACTATATGTATTTCCTACTTCTTTAAACTCAAATCCCTGAATTCACACCCCCAGCTTCCATCAGTCTTCAAACTCTTTCCTCAAGATGTTCCATAAAATTAATGGTTATGGCAACTTCAAGGCCACTTTAATGGCGCCATCTTGGCGCAGTCGACAGAAATTCAACAGACCAAAGACAATTTTGCTTTATTCTCGTCAAATCGGGCTCAGAATGTCGTAAACTTCTCCGACATCTCATATCAATTTGAATTTCATTCTTTATTATACAAGGTACAATATATCCGATCTCTTAAGACTACCATTAAGCTTAGTTTTCCCTTCATACCTCTCTATAACGACTAAGTACAACAGAGTTCTGCTCTAGCGCTTCTCTAATAAAATTCTAAATTCGTCAATGCATCATAACAGGTTCATTTAGTCAACAACAATTTTAATTCGCCGCTCTTTAGCGCCCTCCCCCACTCCCGTTACTCTAAAGCCCCTCTATCGTAATCCGGATAAAATACTTTCAGGAGAATAATACATTGTTTATACATTCGAGGCTTTTATGAGCTGATATAATTAAAATTATGACTTGAATGTACTGTGTATCATCATTACTTCTATTGTAACTCTATTTTACAGACACTAGATTACTCAATATAATATCAATTTTGTGGGTATTATTTTATAATATTCATTTTACATGATTATTTACATATCAATAGAGATGTAAGCGTTGATTACTTCCGATATTATCAGTAGGGTTTAGTGAAACGTACCATTTCAGGGTTAAGCTCTGAAATAATGAAGTGACTGTAAATAGCCTGTAAGTCCTGATGAAAAGCAATTTGTTGTTATGAGAAACTAAATTGGACAAATATTTGAGCTTATTGACTCCGAGAAAGTGTAAAATGATAAACGTTGGTTCATTAAAAACTGGCAAATCGTTCGACTCTCGTCCCTTTGGCTCTAGCGGCTTCATGATTTTTTTTCTATCCTGATGGAGGTCGGATGAGATCTCTAGGAAATTATCTTGACACTGCGAAATTCAATAAAAAAACTTAGGTTGACGTAAAAAGATTTTTGAAATCAAAACACTTCCCTTGATGTTTTCTCCTAGAATTTCTTTTTTTGCAGATTAACGAAAAGCCCTAAAACCAAATAACTTTCAGAATCAAGCATAATTTGTCGAAACATCTGAATTCAAATTTGAGTCAGTTTTTTTACCTACTTTTAAGGCATTTATTTGATAAGCCATGAAAACGAGTTGACCCTAGAATCAGATATATCTCGACAAATCCTACTTAATCCTGGAAACGAGATAGCCATCTGGTGAGGGTTTTGTGAGAAAAAATCAAGACTTCTCCGTCAAAAAACACTTTAGATTTCCTTGAGCCTTAAATTAGGAAGAGAAAAGGTCCAATTTTGCTGAAGCTGAGATCTCTTAAACTCCAGACTCTCGACCAAAGTAAGAGCTCGTCTGATAAGTTCCAGATAAAAAAAAGCAGTTAGGTTACGTCTTCTGTTGCCAGGAAATCAAATAAAGCCTCCAAGAAAAGCAAAACAGATGGGAGAAGAGCTAAAAGCATCTAATATTCATACTTCATCTTGGAATTCAAATCAGGATGATAAACAAGCATCTCGATGCAGAAACGCAATAAAATGTGAACAACCTAAAAGACACCTTATTGTTTACTCAAGTAATAACAAGATGATAAGAAAAATACACTCCGGCTGACTCGAGTCGCACGAAATGTCGCAAGATCCAGCTCGCAAGACCTGGGAGAGCAACAACACAGCTAAAGCGGAATTACATGAAAATTGCATATATTTTTAGCAAATAAACAACTTTTTCTTCAAAGCGTTCGGGGAAGTCGTGTGCTGCAATCTGTCTTGCCGGCTGACGCGGGCCGGGGAGCGAGAGAAGGCGGAAAAGTCGAGCTGGGGGAAATCCAAGATGACACATAAACAGCGGAAAATCATATGCATCTCAAGTTATGAGACACATTTATATCGTTATTGAATTGTTGAAGAAGTCAGGCCGTGAGTCTAACTGAGACTGCAGCAGCCAGCGGCAGTGGGCCCGGGCGGAGAGGACTTGGAGCAAGACAAGTCACTCAGCGCATAAAAATGAAATGTATAAGCAAATAATATGAAATATAAAGATAAAAAATATATGGCTGTGTATGTGCTGCGGGACTTTGGCAGTGGCAGGCATAACACAATGGAGCCGCACAAGGGAGACGGGGACGGCGGAGGAATGTAAACAAATTATACAACCCAGAGACTCAAGAATTTTATTTGCCTCGCTGTGTGCCATTGTTCTGCAGCAGGCACTCTCGGCTCTTCTTTTTCCCGCCAAAAACACCACATCGCACGGCATCGAGGCAGGGAATTTTATGTGTGGCAATCTCTGAGTATGAATACGGAACGAACGAGCGCATAAAATGCAAAGCTCGAGCAAATGCCATAAAACAGCCTTTTAAAATCTCGTATTATTTGCAATCATCGAGAAATAACCGCAGACGGATTTCATGGCTAGGAATCAAAATTTTGAGAGATGACGGAAGGAGGACTTCATCTGTATCCAACAACAACAATGTTACTGTTATTATTATGATAAATAATGGCATTAAAAATTATGATTAGGTTGAGGAGAAGGACGCAGCAGCGAGTGGCGGCATCTGCTCCGTTTGAAATTTCATTATCACTCAGTAGATCTCGGTCCCGGTCGCCGTCGTTGTTGGGAAGCCCGTCGCCCCGCATTCGGTGCTCTGAAACGGAAAAGGGAGAGTGTTAGTGAAGGCGTCTTCTGCAGAAAGTTCCTCCCCCGAGCTGCCTCATAAACTCGGCTTGCTCTAATTAAGTGCTGCCCCGAGACTCGGAGCAGTTTACGGTCGGACAGTAAAAGGCCAAATTAATATAAATAAATAAGGACGTAAACCTGAGCAGGCTCGCATGCACCTTCATGCCAGGCATGCATTAGGTAGAGGACTTTTTATAAGCCGCTGCATTTTTTGTCCCCTCTCGTCCGGCATTTCGCTCTGCATGCGCCGACGATAAGGCAGAAAGTTCGGGAACGAGGGAGTCTCGCTCGGTAGTCTTGCTTAATGGCGAAAGTGCCATAAATCTGATTGCTTTAGGTCAAAGAGACGTGTAAAGTAGATTGAGTTAGTTTTTATTATGTGTGTTTGTCTTGTGTGTTTGGATTGGTTCGTGCGCTCTGCTCTTTTTTCGCCCCTCTTTGAGCCAAAAACGGCTTACGAGAGCGACAGGAGATAGTGCAGACCAATTGTTGAGCACTGGCGTGATTCTGCGAAAGAACTGATGTGTTATGCTGCTTTTTCATGAATTTTTCATGTTCTGGGGCAGAGGTGGGGCTCGACTGTGGAGCTATTTGGGGGGTTTCAGACCTCAAGCTAGCTCGTGCGTCGTTTTTCTGCTCATTTAAGAGCAGAGTTTTGACTTCTTGAAGACTTTTGGAGGTAATCTCTAAATCTAGACTGGTGATATCAGAATCTCAGGCGCAGATTTTCCTCCCCGAAGAAGAGGTAGGTAGTCGAAAATTGCTTTAAATACATTTACAGGTTCTGAGAAATTTGTCTAGATCTAAAAATATTACCATTAACAAAAATTCTGGGTAAATAGAACATCAAGCCTTACAAATTTCAACCTTGGGAAATTTAACACGTGTTTTAATGTCTGGTGCAACGTAAAGAACGAAAAGACGATAAGATAAAATTTAGTCGAGAAACATTTTATGGTCCTTACTTTGGGTGGTTCGCGAAGATAAAGTATAAGGTAAGTCACTGAAAATGTGAATTTATTTTATTAACCGTCAGAAAATTTAGGATTTAAAACAAATTAAGAGCTAGTTTTCTCATTAGTCAAATTTACTGATAACTAAAGTTTTTAGGCTCTAAAAAAAATAGTTTGGAAAATCAGGCCCTGGAAAAATGACCTCTGAAGTCGTCAGGGCTATGTGGGGCCTCAGAAAAAAGAAAATCTGTCTTAGTTTCTAAAATAAGACATACTGGAAAGGTGAGCCCCGATAGTCAGTTTACAGATTTCCCCAAGGCCCCATCTCTGTCCCAGATTGTGATGTCAGCCAAACGTGATTGGAGGGTGAAAAGCCATGTTAGCATTGAATCTGATGGGGCCGTGATTTTTGTCACCCGCATCGGAGTAAAAGTGGAATCACAGATGCAAAGCTCTCGTGCAGCATTTAATCATCAAATTTAATTAAATTTTCACAAAGGAGCAAATTGAAAATGTGTTACAGCTTCAGCTCCAGTGTGCCATCCCGTAAGCAAGTGCGGAGTAAGCAGAGTGAGTGTATGCATGCAATTGCCAGTGAAATTACCTCGATCCCGACTACTACTATCACCGGTGTTCCACAATCCAGACGTTGCTGCACCGTGAAATAAATTATTGTTTGATGAAGCAGACAGATTCCAATGTGATTTATTGTGCATATTTCTATCTACAATAATACAGAGACATTTAGGTGCAGATCTAAAATGTTGGAAAATGAGAGTGTGAAAGGTGATGGGGGGGAGATGGCAGTGGGTCAAAACACAATGCACCGCCCGCTAGCAAGATCGTGTGCGAAAGAATGGGTGAAAAATAATACGTACTACCTTTGCTCGTACCTATGAAATTGTCATTTCTTTGTTGGTGAGGAGTGGCGGTCGTTAGCAGGTCTATGGCTGTTGTCGTCGACGCCGTTGTAACTACCGTTGATTGAGGCAAATCTGCATGACAAACGGAAGAAAACACGAAAGAAGTGAATGACTAAGTGCTTGTTTGGGAGTCAGATTTGCCTTAATTGCGCTCGGAAGTGGCTCAGCTTTGTTCTCTCAAAAGAGCTCCTCCCGCGCCCCGCTTTGAGGATGGATTTGCGTGGGGAAAAGTGAGTCCCACGGAGTAATCCCGCAATTTTGCAACCTTGTCCTCGGAGGACGGCGAGTGACGGGAATCCAGATCGGCACAATAACAAGCACCGCAGCCCGGGAAATATATCCTTTTATGCTCAGAAGCCCGCCACAATTTTTGCAGCTTACGTGTTCGCACAGCAACGGCTTAAAAAGGGAATAACAAGCCAGGCGTGGAGGAGGCTGGAAAATATGGGGAGGCAAACAACAATGAACAATTTGCGGCCGCCGGAACGACAAAAAAGTTTGAGAGGCACGAAAGTGTGGAAACTAGGCAATGGCATCATCGACAAGCCTGCGAGTGAGAGGATGTGTGTGTGAGTGTGCACGTGAGGGAACGCGCTGGAGTAATAATAATTCTTGAAACGAGATAACAAGTCATGTGTAAAAATATAATGATCTCCAGAATATGTACATATCGAGAGACGGCTTGATATTTGAGTACTACAAGTGAATATGAATAAAGCGAGTGCATATTTATCTTGGGCGCAGACGATGGAGCTGAAACATGTGTGGCAAGTGTGCTCGAGAGTAGAAGGGAAGAGGAATTCATAAAGTGATTGTGTGAACTCTTCTTGGTTCGGGAATCGAAGGGTAGATGGATGAACCGTAAGGATCCTCCTGCACTTGTGTTTTCTCCCGGAGTCGCTAGTGCGGAAGCAATTGAGACGTCAAAGAGTCTCGAGGCTAGACTGGGGGGGGAACATTTCCCTCTCCTATTTGAAACACGATCTGATTCCTAAAACTTGACTGAAATTCAATTACGTCGGCGAAATCTCGAAAAATGCATTTTCCTCTCGTGACTTCATCTTTTGGGAATTCAATTTTTCGGTTGGGGTGGAGATGGATTCTCATATTATCATAAAAAATTCTTCAAACTTTGATTTTCGTAAGTTGAGCCACTGTGCCTTTTGGAGATGAATTCTTATACTCAATTCCCAGATATTGTTTTAAGTGACCAACAGAAATAGCGTAAATTAAACTTGAAATTCTAAACAAACAGTATTCTTTAACCTTGTAAAACATTCCAACTTTTCATGCCTCTCTTTGTTACTTGTGGAGATAGATTTTCATTTTCAATTGACAAATTTTGGAATTATAAAAATGATAACTGATTGAATCGTACAAAAAATCTAAATCCACCAAAATTAGAGCAGGAACTCAAAACACTTTAATAAACTTAAAAAATGTAAAAATACTAAACCTGTCCGTTTTTAGTGATTTTTGAGGCTCGACAAGTAACCTACTCACGAGTGGCAATTTTACCCCGCTAAAAAGGCAACCTTGAGACTCATGGCTATTCAATTTACCGTTAACCATCAAAAAGATTTTTTGGAAATTGTATGTTTTAAAAATTAGATAGGTAAAGGTAGGAGTAAAAATTAGATATTTTGAAATTAAAAAAAATTAAGTCTAATCAACAGGGTGACAATTTTGCTCCTTTCTAACCTACTTATTTCCTAAAAGCAAAGTCAACTCCTGTTTGGAGATGGATCCCAGTTCCATATTTTCCTGTTAGATTTATCAAGAAAAAGTGATGTCGAAAAGTGGGGGTCGTTTCTAAAGGCAAGGAATAATGTTGTGTAACGCAGGTTCAAAGGACCAAAAGTTTGGATCCCTTTAATAGCGAACGCCCTCAACTTCAGCAAAGCCCATTTGTCTCGCGGTTTAAAGTTTTTTCTGCCCCGTTCTGCTGCAAGCCACAAAGTGAGAAAGAGAAGTGATTTACAAAGTAACATTTTCTTGAGCCGCGCGTGAAAAGCAGATTTCAATGAAGCCTGAATAATAAAATGCTGAAACGGCGCAGCGGAACGGCTAGGGCTGTCTGAAAAATCACATTGTCTCAAGAAAAATGTGCATTGTTGAACTCCTTCGCGCCTCTGCCTCCGAAGATGCATTATAATAATTTGCGCCCGCATTTTTTTCAATTTTTTACTCCCCACCATTATCTATCTCTGCCCTGGGGGGAAATGAGAGACATTGTGTCGTACTTACGATATAATTTGATGCTTCCATCTGTGTCGCCGAGGGAGTTCTTGGCGATGCATTTGAAATTACCAAAATCACTTTCCTCCGATGGCTTAATCGTCAATTTCATCACCACTTTGTACTCCTTCTCGTAGATTGATGGCTCAAAGCGGCTGCCTGCAAGCCAGAGAGAGGACACAAAAATTTAAATAAA
Source organism: Forcipomyia taiwana (assembly GCA_963930915.1). Classification (NCBI taxonomy): domain Eukaryota; kingdom Metazoa; phylum Arthropoda; class Insecta; order Diptera; family Ceratopogonidae; genus Forcipomyia; species Forcipomyia taiwana. Next base: position 5,129,268 of record CAWVOI010000099.1, on the reverse strand, counting down.
AGAGTTCACTGAACAATTTCAATTATCACCGAAACTGCGGCTGCCACGCTGCCACTCTTTTTTATTGCGGGCGTTAGCCCGGCATTCGCTTCAATTCCGCCCGGCTGGAATAATGACGCCAATAAAGAATGTTTGACATTTTATTCAATCTTTCGACCATATTATTATTAAACAGTCGCGAGTACAGAGAACTCATGTTTATTGAGGCAATTCGCTCCCTCCTACATATATCCTATTTTTTCGACTCTTTTTCCGCATACGCGTTTCAATATTGAGTGAAACTTGGATGAAAATCGCATGCTGGGAGAAATAAAACAAAACCCAATTGTATGATTTAAAAATCCCCATTCTCATGTGGAGAGGCTGGAGTGCTGTTGCCATGACGAACTAAGAGAAAATTTAGTGCAATGAGTTTAAATAATGTTGATTGTCGAATTTATTGAATGCCGGATTGTGACGTTTTGTGCTTTCGTCTTTCTGTGAGGCCTGATTCGGAACCCAGTCTGGAGGTAGAGTGCCGTTGTAGAGTCTAATTCGATGCCAAACAGACGGATTGAGCTCGAATACGGAAATGAGACGGATTCCAGACTAGAAAGACGTGAGAATTCGAAAAATTGGCGTGTTGGCCCACCGGCTCTGGGAAAATTGAATCGGGGGGTTGATTGATACTGAAGTGGCGTTTGCGGTTGCAAATTATGAGCTTGGTGGGATTGAACTCCAATCTGCTGCCCTGTTAGTCTGTTCTAGAAGGTGATTAAGAGTGGCCAGAAAATCACCAGTGACGTATTTGGGATGAAAATAAAGGCATTAGTGGTATAAAAGTCAACTTAGAATTTTAGCGGCATTTGGCACACTTATGAATCATATTAACACCTTCACTACAGGCCTAATTCCGGTTAGTGAATGCTTGAAGTTTACTATTTTGACTTTTTTTTCAATCGCCATTTCGGCTGGACATGACGTCTCTATACCTGGTACGGTAAGAAGTTTTGGATAAAAATTTATATCATATTTTTTAATGAATTTGACCGTTTTGGATTTATTCAAAATTAAATGTTATTTTAAGAGTCAACATTATTTCAGGTGGGAGCACTTGAAGACTGTACCGGGACATAATGTCTTCGCGTCCCTTTTGTAGGTACTTCGGTACAGATAGCCCAAATAAATAAAAGGCTTAATCAAGCAATATCGTTTTTCAAATTTTGGGAAGGGCTGATGTCGTAAGTATCCAGTGCTTTGACTGTTAAAAACCAGAAGGTTTCTAGCTGTCTTTTATTTAATTTGTTGAACAAGCTTAAAATCTGTTCCTGGCTTTATCCTCCAATTACTCAATTGCCAGTCGTGATTCCAAATGTGACCTCGTGTTCCTATTTCCCTTTGTATAATTTAACTCTTCTCTATTCTGCTCTCTAGTCCCAGTCTCTTTATCAATCCTTCAACGTAAGCTCCTTTTAACTCTCAATTTGCCTTATTTTCCTCTTTTTAAGCCTCCAATCTCTATCTCACAAAGGTCTAAAAATAAGAGGAGGTCAAATCTTTCTTACTTTACTCTAGTTCATTAGGCTCACAAATTATAAATTCAATCCAATTAATTATATAATGTCTGCACTGATCCAATGATCTCTTTATAATGAAGGCTCTTAGGCTGACGTGGCCTTTCAACGTTCATTTTGTCTTATCTCCTTCAAATTCGTCTGACATTTCAACGGTCCCCTATTGGCGACATTCTGTTTACAAACAACATAATCATTCTATTCCAACATTCCCCACCCCGTGACACGCAGTGTCACTCCTTAACTAATCCTGGGTGATGTCGATCTTTGCGATCTTCGCTGCTGGACGATGATACTCGCCGAATGATGTCTTCACAACTGCGGAGCGGACCTGACCTTCTTTTCCGGGGAAGATTTCGACGATGCGTCCCTTGGGCCATGTGTTGGAGGGCATTGTGTTATCGCAGAGGACGACTAAATCGTCGACTTGAAGAGGTTCTACTGGCGTGAAGTTCTTGGTGCGTCGCGCGAGATCCGGGAGGTATTCGACGATCCAACGTTTCCAGAGCCTTTCGCGGAATAGGTGAGCCATTAAGTAACCTTGACGCAGTGGGACTTTACTTGTAGGATCTGGGATTGGACCGATGTTTTTGATGCCATTTGAAGACCCAAGGAGGAAATGATTCGGCGTCAGCGCTTCGTTTTCGGCGCTGTCGAGGGATAGGTATGTGAGTGGTCTTGCGTTCACCATGAACGCTGCCTGCGCCAAACAATTCCTCAGGATAGGGTCGGTGAAGCTCATGGTCCCTGCGACGGCGTACATGGCGCGTTTCACTGAGCGTACAAGGCGCTCCCAAGCGCCTCCCATGTGGGGCGCTGCCGGGGGATTGAAAACCCAGCGGATTTCTCGGTCTTCGAAACGCTGCGGGTACTTGTCTTCATTCACGTTCTTAAACTCGGCTCTGAGAAGCTTTTCAGAGGCTATGAAGTTCTTCCCTTGGTCGCTGCGGAACTCCAGGGGCTGTCCACGGACGAGCATGAAGTTTTCAATTGCCAGAATGCAATTATCGGTGTCGAGACTGTACGCCAGTTCCAAATGAACGGCTCTCGTAGTCAGACAGGTAAAGAGGACTACCCATCTCTTCTCCTTGGAACGTCTTACGGTGACGTATAGGGGGCCAAAGTAGTCGATTCCCGTGTAAGTGAACGGGGGGCAGAAGACTGCCAATCTTGCTTTAGGCAGGGCTGCTTGTTGAGGTTCTTTAACGACTGGACTCTGGACTTTACAATGCATGCAAGACTGTCTCACCTGTCTAACGACTGTACGCATGTTCGGGATGTGAAACTTCTGGCGTAGCTCGTTTACTACGGTCTCGTGGTTGATGTGGCCCAGCTTCTCATGATAATGGAGTACGATGAGCTTCGTGATGCGGTGCAGGCGGGGAAGAATGATCGGGCGCTTGGTGGCTTCTGGGACTCCCTCTGTTGCATCGATTCTTCCACTGATTCGTAGGACCCCCTTGTCGTCTAGGTACGGAGAAAGCGTCTTCAAATCCCCTTTCTTTAGGACCTTTCGCACCTCTTCGGGATTGTTACGGCGGATTGCTTGGATCTCGTGGTGGTAGAAGTCATCTTGAGCCAACTTGAAGAGGTAGTTTTCGGCTTTCTGAAATGTCTCAAGGCGTATTAGATATCTGTATTTTGGTCTCTCAAATAATCTAATCATCATAGCTACAGTCTTTCGTAGCTTGCGCCAGCTGGAAACTCTCTCTGCATCCACGTTCAAGTCCGGGGCAGCAACGTGGTGGTGAAATGCGACCAGGTCGCGTCTAACTGCGATCCCTTCGGACTCAGGGAGGTACAGAAAGCTAGGTCCACGGTACCATCGGTCATCAGGAGACAGATTTGGCGGGGCTTCCCACTTCGTGGCGTCGTCTGCCACGTTGTCCTTGGTGTTGACGTAGTACCAGTTGGTCGTATTCGTACGCTCTTGGATTTCCGCCACGCGGAAGGCTACGAACTTCTCCAGTGTCTTCAGGTTCTGACACGGAATCCAGGAGTTCACGACGGTCTGGTTGTCGCACCAGTAGAATTCTTTGTCGATGACGAATTCGAGGTTTTCTTTAGTGCTGTTAGCGAGCCTTGCTCCCAACAAGGCGCTCTCAAGCTCCAGCTTAGGCATGGACAGGAGCTTTAGGGGGGCTACCCGGGTTTTAGCTGCGACCAGTGAGCAGTGAATGACTCCAGCTTTCTCAAATCGTAAGTAGACGGCGGCTGCTTCTGCTGTCTCGCTCGCATCTACGAATGTGTGCATCTGAATTTTCACTCCTTCAAGGCTGATAAAGGGTCCCAGGTAGCACCTTGGGATAGCTAGCTTCTCGATTTTCGGTAGAACTCTGAGCCACACTCGCCATTTTTTAAACTGTTCCTCTGGCAGTTGTTCGTCCCATTCAATCTTGATGCGAAACAGCTCTTGCATCAAGCTCTTAAGGTAGATTAAGAACTGGGAAAGCAGGCCAAGTGGGTCATAAACGGACATGAGAACTCGCAAGACCTCGCGTTTCGTGGGAGAAACCTCACCTCGCAGCACCGCCTGGCTTCCCTTCACGTATTTAAGCGAGTACGTGAAGCTATCGGTGTGGTGATTCCACCACATGCCCAATATTTTTTCTTTTGAAGCATCTGGGTCAAGGTTTAGACCTTCCTTGCTGGGACTCGTCTCTCCCATGGCTTCAAGAAACTCTTTACAGTTGGCTTTCCAATTCCGTAACTCGAACCCTGCTCGACTCTGTACCAATTTAACGTCTCTGGCAATTCGAATGGCTGTTTCGGCATCTTCAAAGCTCTGCAACCAGTCATCGACGTAGTGGTTTTTGATAATTGGGTCGACAGTGTGAGGAAACTCTCTCGCGTGGACTCGTGCGTTGTGGTTCTTGACAAACTGAGCGCACGTAGGGGAGCAGGTCGCACCAAATGTCATAACCTGCATCACATATTCTTTCGGGGGGGCCTGGGAGTCTCCATTTCGCCACAGGAATCTCTGGCTGTGTTGGTCTTCAGGGCGAATCTTGACCCGATGAAACATTTCCTTGATGTCTCCGGTGATGGCAGCTGGCCCTTGACGGAATCTTTGGAGGACTCCCAGAAGAGAAACAGTGAGATCGGGTCCACTCAGTAGCTCAGAGTTGAGCGATTTACCCTTGACTGCCGCAGCTGCATCCCAAACTGGTCGGATTTTTCCAGGTTTATTGGGATTTTCGACGACAAATATTGGCAGGTACCAGGTTCTGCCTGTCGTCTTTGATATCTCTTCCTGAGATAGCTCGCGGATGTACCCTTTTTCGAGATATTCAGCCATCAGCTTATTCATGGCGTCCAGGCGATAAGGGTATTTTTTGAAGCTCTTCTCGAAGGTCTCTAGGCGGCTCAGAGCCATCGGCTTGCTGTTGGGCAGGTCAATATGGTCGCTCTTCCAGAGAAGCCCAATCTCATAGCTATTGGGGTTCCGGAATTGAAGCGTGTTTTCCATGATCTGTAGGGCTCGTTTTTCCATCGCTGTTGCCAGGTATTTACGTGGCTGGACTCCCAGGGAGTCAACAGAGTAGGCGCTTTTAACGAGTGCTGCCAATTCGTCATTAGAGTGTATTGGCCTGCCGTTGTGGAAGTTGATAGCAAACATGGTGTCTTCCTCGTCTGGCGTGGCGAAGACAGTCCACCCAAGACGGCACTTCGCTGCCACTGGATCCTCAATCTTTCCTTCCCTGACCCTCAGTGGGATAGCAAGGCGCCAACTGTTTAAGCCAATCATCAGCTTTGGCGGTTCATTGTAGAACGAGGTGATCGGCAGGTCTCTCAGGTGTTTGTATCGTTGAGCAAGCTTGTCATAGTCGAGGGATTGTGCGGGTAATCGCAGGTTTGCCGTGGTTCGAGCTCTGATTGGATATTCTCGGCTCCCTTCGGGGCCTCTGATCATCAGTTCGACGACTTCTGTGTCGTTCTCGAAACGGCTACTGGCGTCTGAGTAATTCAGCTGGAACAACTCAGATCTCCCCTTGACTCCGAGTTCCTTGGCAACATCTTTATCCAGGAATGTGTAGGAGGAACCTTCGTCCATGAACGCTATGACGGTGACAGAGTTTTCACCCTTTCGCAAAACGACTGGCATGTAGCGAAATTTGACTTCCTCGCTGCCTAAGCCACTTTGAAAATTTGAGGCGTGAGTTGTAGAGGTAGAGGGCTTTTCTTCGCGTGATTTAGGACTCATTTCTGGAGGGTTTTGAGAGGAAGTAGGAGATGCGTGCAACATGGGATGATGACCCTTTTCGCACTTCTCGAACGTGCATTTTACCGGGTTCCTGCACGGATTTTTAAATGAGTGTTTTCTCAAACAGCGGTAGCATGTCTTGGAGTCCCTAACGATCTTATTTCGCTTGGCGGATGTCTCAGACTTGAATTTTGAGCACTCTGAGAGCCTTTTGCAGGCTCCGTCACATGCAGGGCATTTTACTTCCGACCTCTCTCTCTCCTGACTGATTGGCTGACTCTCATGGAACCCCACCAGAGTTCTTGACGTCTTCTCGGAGCGACTAAAGTTGAGGGCAGCTGATGGCATGGCTCTGCAAAGGTTCATTGCAATGTTGTGAAGCCAGTTTGCAAGCACGGAAACGTCGTTTGCGAGGCTGTTGCCAGCCATGTACTGTGCCCAATCGAATTTAAGCTTAAGGGGGAGCTTATCGATCAGCTCCTTCAGAAGAATTGGGTTCCGTCGGTGGTCCTCCAACTCTGGCATCTCCAAAGTCACGCTCAAGTTTTTCACCTTCATGGCAAACTCGACAATGGTACTAAACTTCTCATCCTTCAGGGTTGGTTGGGCGCGGATGTTGTGAATCAGGTCCTCGGCGATAATCTCAGGGAGCCCGTAGAGATTCTTCAGTGTCTCAATAACGGTGGGCTCGTGAGAGTTATCCATCAGGAGGGCGTACACCATTTTCCGCGCGGGCTCAACCAAGGCTTTTCTGAGGCGTATCATGTTCTCAGCTGCTGAGAACCCACAGGCGAGAGTCGACTCTCGATAGCTGGCGATGAATGCCGGCCACTCGGAGGGTTTCCCAGAGAAGGAGGGTAGATCCTTCCCCATCGTGTGACGAGCAGCTAGTTGCTGTGGTGTAGGTCCCAGATAGCCCCCAGAAGAGAATGGTTGTTGAGGAGAGAACCAGACGGAGTTCTGTCGAACCGAGTGGTTGGGCTGAGGTGGAGTTGCCTGATACCCCACCTGAGCCAACTGAGGTCTGAAATTTGTAGGAGGAAAATATGAGTTACCTGGAGCTGTATTTCGTTCTACCGGGACTGAATATGAGACTCTGGGAGGTCGAGCATTATTTTGACGGGACGCATCCTGTGCGGGTGCGGGTGCGGGTGGCGAGGTTGGGTCTACATCTTCATCTGGGTCGTTTCTCGAGCTGACTTCACTACTTCTTTGCGAAAGAGCCTCGAGAAGTCCACGACGTTCCTCGAGTAGTTTCTGATGCGCTAGGGAAGCGTTAAGAAGCTCCTGGTTTAGATTCAGTCGCTCTTGAATGATTGTAGACCCCCCGCTCTTGCGTGATATCTGAGACGCTCGTCCCCCTGGGAGGCTTCCGTCAGCCTGATTTTCCAGGAGGCCGGTCCCCGATGGTTTGGCCTGGCAGACCACGCATAAATAGGATGCATTCTTTAGGGAGTCAGGAATCTTCGCGCATTCGAGATGCGTTCGCAGGTCACATTTGAGGCACTTCAGCATGCCAATTTCGCTTTCGGGCTCGTTGCAAATCGGACATGTGGTTGGAATTGCTGATGCCTGTCCACCTTTCTTCACCTTTGATCTGGTGCTCATGGCCATGATTTCACGACAGTGCCAAGATTTTAAGAAATGTTAAAAACCAGAAGGTTTCTAGCTGTCTTTTATTTAATTTGTTGAACAAGCTTAAAATCTGTTCCTGGCTTTATCCTCCAATTACTCAATTGCCAGTCGTGATTCCAAATGTGACCTCGTGTTCCTATTTCCCTTTGTATAATTTAACTCTTCTCTATTCTGCTCTCTAGTCCCAGTCTCTTTATCAATCCTTCAACGTAAGCTCCTTTTAACTCTCAATTTGCCTTATTTTCCTCTTTTTAAGCCTCCAATCTCTATCTCACAAAGGTCTAAAAATAAGAGGAGGTCAAATCTTTCTTACTTTACTCTAGTTCATTAGGCTCACAAATTATAAATTCAATCCAATTAATTATATAATGTCTGCACTGATCCAATGATCTCTTTATAATGAAGGCTCTTAGGCTGACGTGGCCTTTCAACGTTCATTTTGTCTTATCTCCTTCAAATTCGTCTGACATTTCAACGGTCCCCTATTGGCGACATTCTGTTTACAAACAACATAATCATTCTATTCCAACATTGACTTTTGCACTAAAAGAAATTAATTATTGTTTCAAATTAAAAAACAAAACGTTAAGTCCATTTTTATTTAGCATATCAGATGAGTGGATTGATAACTTTAAAACAATGAATTTGAAGAAGAAGAAATTCGTAGTCAAAAAACTTCTAATAAATTTTTTTCATGGCAAAGTGCGACTTAAATGTTTTGCTTCAGGGTCATTCGAGAGCTAGATCCTGAAGCGTATAATTATTTCCGTGACAGTGTAAATGTTCTTGGTTCAGAAATATGTACTCGTTTTGAAGTAAATTGGTAAATTTGATAGAATCTGCGCAGCGCCAAAATTAATCAGCAATTAGGGAATTAATTTACAGCCAACATCGAGAACTTTATGAGCTTGTAATAAAATTGTGTAATGGGTAAATGGTAAATTAGTAAAACAAAAAAGGAGTAGCAGAAAAAAAAGTCAAAGGCTGAAGAAAACTTCAAACAAAATCCCCTCCATTTAAAACCGAAATCCATCTGAAATCCTCGCCCACGAGGGAAAAGTGTGCAGCCAAACAAAAGCTTGTAAACCGCAACGTTATGAGGCCACAGACCAATCACATTGATAAAGATTACGGGGAGGTAAAGTCAAACGGCTGCCGATAAAGGCGTGTGGCAGAGGACCGACGGACATGGCTGTGGTAAAAATTTATTATCAATTCCAGCCAACATGTTTATGTCATCGTATAATCCCGGGTATTATTATTATTGCTCGTGCACGGAGACGGGTCGGAGTTGCGTTTGTACACTTTCAATTGAATTTTCTAAAATCTCGATTGCCAGCACACGAGTCGTCGGTCGTATCGTTGGCAGTCGTGTTTCCTCCCCCACTTGGTCGTAATAGTATTTAGAAAATTGATTTTGGATATTGTTTCACAATCGCATATGTGAGCAAGAGACGGATTTGTACACCGACTCGAGCTGGACAATAATCAAATGAATGCTTTTTTGCCGCATATATACACACACAACACGCCCCCAGCTAGGCTGCCACGATGCCGACTGAAAGGAGCTTAGCTCGCATATGGTCGTTGGCAAATAATCACAAAAGACCCAAAGAGACAATCAGGCTGGTTTACACTGAATAGTTCGCAACATTGTCTCGATTTACAGCGTTGTTATTTTACTGCCAGCCCATCTCGACGTGATGCCTTCTCTCGTTCCGAGTTTGACATGACGAGGGCGAGGCCGACTTTCGTCATGTCGACGAAATTTTAAATCGCAAAATTACACGACATCGAGTCATCAGAACGCCCTCAATTAACGGCTAACCGAGCACTTATCGACACCCACGAGTCCGCCCCCCCTCTTCCTTCGATTCCGGAGCTCCCCCACTTTGTGCGATGTCGTGCCGAGTGACAACAATAACGATATTGTCTGGTTTCTCGTGTTGCTGCTTTCCGCTCATTATACAAGACACCCCGCAGGCCCACAAAGAGTTATTTACCTGTGCTCGGTGTAATTATCGTCTCGTTTTTCATCCAATAATTGATGGATTTCGGATAAGCCTCTGAGTTGCACTCGAGGGTGACTCGCTGGCCATACGCCGCCCCAACCAGCTGGTTCTGGATCCAGATCATCGGGGGAACTGCAAATAAAGTTAGCTTTAGTGTAGGTCCTGGGCGTAGAAACTTTAAAAGAGAACCACGATGTTAAGTTACTGAAGCTTTTTCATTCATGAAAGCTTGTCCGTCAGTTTGTTTGACTAAATCTTAAAAGAGAATTTTTTATTGCATTTTCCAATACTCAAAAAATAAATTAAATTAAATCAAGCAAAGGCCTGATGTTGTACGTATCCAGTCCTAGATTGGATTGAACACCTTCAAATCATTTGAAAATGCACCGATAAGCTTCATTATCGATTTTGCTTGCTTTAATTTGATTTGGTTTATTTTTCTAGTTGAGGTTTTCCAAGATTATTGGTAGGAGCACTTAAATCTGTAATTTTATAAGTAAATTTAGAAATTCAGTCCAATTGGAATACAAAAATTTTTCTTCCATACAAACTTTGGGTGCCCCTGGCTCCGTCTCTGAACATGGAAGGGGTCACATTTGGTACTATGATTTACTAGATTTAGCACATACAACAACATATCCAAAATTCAGCTCAATCGGATGAATTATAAGGAATTTTCATACAACGGGTTTACCCCCTCACTCTCCCCCTAAGAGAAATGGAGATCCAAGATGTCTAACTTCCTATTTTACGGACCATGTCCTACACAATGCAAAAACCGCAGCTCTCTAGCTCTTCTGGTTCCTGAGTTATTAAGTTTCAGATAGACAGACAGACAGACGGCATAGTGCAGTTTTTTAAAACACTGAAAATCACTATTATACCTGTCTGTTTCTCCGTCTAGGGAGAAACTCGGTCCCTAGAGTGAAAGGATAGAATATTTAAGCCTCCATTTCCAGTTTCATATTCTTCATTCGAATAAACTTCATTTTTGATTCGTTAATCACCGTGTAAATCATAGAACACAAGCATAACCTTATCCCCTATGCTATGCCCCTATGTTAGGAGCCTCCAAAGTTTGTATGGGAAAAAAATTTTACTTTCTTCGAATGAGCTCAAAATGTTTCAACAGTCGAATCGTGCAAAATATGAAAATTTGGCTTGCATAATTAAAGTTACAAGGTTAATTTTACTCGTCAGTTTTATTTTTTCTGTTTATAAAGCGAAAGTCACCAATGCCATTAGAGAATACTTGAGTTCTGATATTGAAGTTTTATTCTTCATGCCAGGGAAAATGTAAGATTTTCCTTCCACGAAAATCTCTACAATCAGCTTAAATATTTATGGCCATTTGCATCATCGGCTATGAGATGTTAGCCCGGAGAGTTTCTTTGAATCCACAAAGCGGCATCATCGGGTCGAGACGAGCTTTAACAAACCCAAGTTTGGTTGAAGTGGGTCCAGTGAAGCCTCAAACAAGTCCATGAGCCTCGATGAGTTGATAGGAATCCACAAAGCGACTCAGTTTTAGTGGTCACAGTCTTCAGCTAGTTCAACTTCGAAGAACAGAAATGCTCTCCCATGCACGAACAATTATTTATTCAGTTGCAGGGCCTCACAATGGCGCACAAGTCGATGCGCCTCCTAGAGAAATATTTACCATTTAAGGCAATTTTGACGACGTCTCTCGGGATTTCACCTCAAGAAGGGCCACCGACGGAGCTCTCGGAGGAGAGACTGCGTGAGTGGGACTACTGGAGCTACGGCAGTGGGAAACGTCGTCTGCTCGTCGTTACTTGTGTCAAGATGAGGTAATATTCATATTATATTTAGCACACATTCGTTAGAAGGGCACAGGTTAGCGCTAGCCTACGAGTCGGAGGAGAGAGGGGAGGGGTGGGAGAGACTAAGGTAAATTTGAAATGTGAGCCAAATTCACTTACACAAGCAGAGCGACAAGTCAAAGAACCGAGCCTGTTATACAATATTTTAAAACAAATATTGTTCGTCTCTCTTGATTGTACACATCTATGCTATTTTCTTAGCGAACAAGGTTGAGAGCACGAGCGCTGCCTCCGAATAATATTGAGGCAATTGTTGATGCCAGGGCGCATACATTGTACATGTGACATTAACTAGCGGTGACGATTGCTCCTGGAAGGAACGCACAAAGGAGCAAAGTGAGGCCCGAATGTCAATAAAACGCGGAGTGTATCACATTTCCATTCATTTTGGCGGCGGGAGGCAGATGAGTTTTATGCGGGAGGGTAAATATTGTGTCAGGAATTGTGTGATTAGCATTGGGTCTGATACTTGAGAGTTAATGAGTTGTTTTAACGTTTACAGTTACCAATTATCATAATTCATGGGAGGAATCGGAAATCGCGTGCTTCCAAGGGGCGAGGCGGGGGAAACGGAGCAGAAATTCGCGCGAAATGGCGGCCATCAAGGGGGTATTCAGTTTCGCCACTTTAAGCTCCTCAGCAAGAGGCAGGCTGTGAAACCCGATGCCAGGGCTGTGGCTGGGGTTTTTGCAAGTAGCTTAGTAAAGGACTGTAACGGATTTTTCTTAAAACTTTGGACCCCAATTTAAAATTAAATTTTAAAAATATGGCTTAGCTTGGTGAAAAAGGGTATCGGATTATAAAAATCTTTTCAAATTTTTTTTTTGAAAAAATCGTTCCAGAAATTTTTTAGAAAAATTTTACCAAAATTATTTAAGAGTTTCAATTTTTAGCATAGGAATAAATTTAAAATTTGGATTTCAAAATATTTTATTACCTATCAAAACATTTTTAAGTTTGAATCAAAGATGGCGGTTATTCAAACCTGGCTCCTAATTTTCGAACTTCGACCGCCAAATTTGGAAAGCGAATTTTTTTTGTAAAAGGAAAAAATTCTCAGTTTTTGTTTTTAAGTTAGATCCTAATCAATTAATTTACATGAAATTTTCTTGAGTTGAAAAGGTGTTCTGCAAAAAATTATAATAAAAAAATTTAAATTAAAAGTTGATCTAGCTTTTAAAAAAATGATTTCAGAATTAGATTTAATGAATAAATTATTAATTTTTATTATTTTAAACATAAAATATTTTGTTAAAAATATCAATAAAAAAACTGAACAAAACGCTTGTTAGGTTGATTTTCTAGCACTGTAGGCAACCTTCTAAGGTGAAAGCAATATAAGCTGATCTCTCTTAGAGCCCACGTCTACCCACCCGTGCCCGAGACAATAAAACCAAAGTGCCTCGGAAAAATCGCGAGGTGGCGACAAACACCTTCCGCTTAATTCCTCTCAAGACGATTACGCCTCGCTACCGCCGTCTCATTAACATACATCCTCCTATTATATCCCACTTTGCCGTCATTTGGCTCCACATCCCGCCTCGCATTATCGGAAAAGTGCACCATCGTCTGCACCTGCTGCCATTTCAAATTACATTATTATTATATCAATTTAATTGAGCATAAAATGAGATCACCATTATTGGGTTAAGTACTGTCTCTGACTCCCGCTTCCCTGCCAGCTCCGACTTTTTGCTCTTAGCTTGTCATAAATTCACTAGACGATGTCAATTGGAAGCAGTCAACGGCGATACATCATAATAACGTCACGCGGGAGTGAGAGGCGGGAGAGGAGAGGCGGAAAATCGACGTGTGCAACATGATGTAGGACGAGAGTTTAAGGAGAATTTGGGGGAAAAAAGCTCAAGTTTCGTGGTACTTACAATGCACTGTCACATGTATCCTCTTTGACACGGATGGCGGGACGCCTGCAAAAAATGGGATAAAAAGTGAGTGTAGGCGGAATATCAGAAGCAGAACATTTGTTATAAAGTTGTCTCCGAGTGAGGTAACCAGAGTTCACGTGACAAGAAACAATGGACCACATGCTTGTACTTGTAGAAAATTTTTGGGAAAAAGAGGCTGTGGGGAAAATGGTTTTTCAGATGACAAGAAAGAGACTTTTTCCTAAATTTCCCGGAAATAAGCCTCTTCCTGGATCTTTATAGGCCCCAAAAGCCTTTAGAAACAGTCCCATTGGCCACCGCATCCTCTAAGCTCGGAACAAAATGGGACCAGAAAAACCGAGACAACTTTCAAACTACAAAATATCCAGAAAACGGATCCGCGATGACGCTTCACGAACATGAAGGGATGAGAGACAAGCTAACGCCCGCACAGAAGCCCATAAAGCCATAAATCATCCCCCCATGGAAGGGCGCTGCGTCGCGTTTGACCTACCGTTTGAAGCGATGCACAGATAAGCTCCCATGTGCAACCGGTTAACACGTGATATCGTAAAGACGGACCCATTAAAGCTGGTTACTGGAATGGAGGTACACAAACAGGAACATCAGTTTCATAAAGAACGCAAAAAGTGTTGCTGCATCATGGTATTGCGGGGCTCAGGCGGGATATTAGGCAGTAGTGGTTCTAGGTTGGAATCAGGGAGGTCTTCAGGTTGGATTATTTTCACATTTTTTTTAAACGGAAGAAGGACTTTAGGAACTTGTTTTAGAAGACTAAAGACAATTGAGCAAAAATCGTAAAAATATGCTCAAAAAAGTTTAAAAAATATGCTACATATGTGCTTAAAATATGGCTAAATATGCTTGGAAATATGCTGGAAAATAAAACTTTTTTTTTCCTGAAAGAGTTTAGTATCTGTTCAAAATTAATAAAATTTTTTTTTTTGATTTTTGCGTTAAAAATTCATAAACACAATTAGTCGTAGATTTCCAAGATAAATCGTGATGAATACCGATTCAAATAAATACCAACTCAGTGATTCCTAACACGCTTGATTAAATAAAAGTTCATTAAAAAAATAACAACGAGAAAATAAAATAAAGCAAAGGTTAAACAAAAAGAAAAATGTATGGGCAAAAATGTCAATTCATTTCTCTATCGAAAAGTAGCAGTAGTTTGTTTAAAAAATTTGTTTTTCATTATGATTTTAGCCCAAAATATGCTCAAATCGCCAAAATCCCTTAAATATGCTTTTTTGCTAAAAAGTGCCGAAATATGCAAAAATATGCTGCTCGATGTCCGAGCTCTAATTCTGAGGCCACTTTTATTAGCCCCTTGAAACTAAAAAATAAGGAAGCCCAGTGAAACGTCTCCGGGAACCACCACTGACGCCAGCAACACTGTGTCGGCGGCACCAATATGGGTTCACGAGTAGGCTGTAAAATGTACAAAAATAAATAAAAATCACCCTCAACACCATTTGATAATGATATTGGTTCGCCATTCTCTCTCCTCCAGGTGATCACGGGCATCGGAGAGCCAGATGCTGCACACTTTAGAGTTACGTTGCTACCTTCACGCACAACCATGTCAGTGCTTGTCGAGTAATCTAATATGTCGGGAGGCACTGCAATGGAGAGATATCGTGGGAGTAAGTAACTTTTTGTGTTGGCAGGCGCAAAAGAAGACAGAGAGCGGCCTGTTTCAATGCTTTTACGACTACCTACCTACTACATTTATAAAGACAGTCTGGGATTTCATTGGATCCGTATTGATCTGCAAAGAGAGGAACAAAGTGAGGAGCAAGCTGCATATGAGCTGATTCGAATTTAATGCGAAGGGCCTCCGGGAAATCTGTCGCTGGTTCGCATCTGAGAACTGAGGAAATTGCAGCGAATGAATGCTTTCCGAGGATATCTGAGCCATTTGGATAATTGCTCGAGGGCTTGCAGAAAAATATTTTTAGAGCAAACTACCAACCTGAGAAAAGTCGTCAATGAAAAGGAAAAGGCATCCTGATTCTTGGAAGAATTACTTCCAGCTTGCTTTGTCACAAACAAAAATAGGATTCCATGGAAAATTGATATGATTCTAAAAACTTAATTTTAAAATTTAAAGCATACCTAAATTTTAAAATATCTCAGTCCAACTTGAGACAGAAATTTCGTCTAGGTAAGAGTTTAAACATCCCAAACGACTTGCAACCTAAAAACCACGTTTTTCTGAAACTTAAATCCCATTCAATGATATTAAAATCTTCTCAATCCAAAAAACTTTTAAATGTTAGACTTTTAACTTATGCTAGAAGCTTCAAAAATTTGAGATCAACAACATTTTTCAAGACTGGTTTCATGAGCCGTCACTCAGATGTGTTGAGGATCATGCAGGTCCCGAAGTTCCTTTTGTGACCCGTCACTTAAAAAGCATGAGTTTGTATTTTTGAAGATTTTCAGCCGAAAAAGGGAGCCCTTAATCCAGCTAAAATTTTTTGCTTCCGGTTAAATGTCTCATGTCAACTTGGATTGATAAAATCTGGCGGTGATTAAGGCCAGTTTAAAAGGCATAATCTGGCCAACGGATTATTTTCGTGCTCAGATTTGAAAGTCCTGAGGGTATAAACTTGCTCCAAATGAACCTTATGAACTCCCAGACTAGAAATCTACTTTTGGAGTGGTTGAAATCGGTCCAAAAATGACTTTTCTGGAGCTCGCTTCGAGCAAACTTGAGCAGTTTCTTGGGTGCAGTTTTTCTTAGCAAAGGCTGAACCAACAAAAATCCTTCATACCATTTTGAAAAGAGGACAATGAAGCGCAAAACTTGTTGCAAGCCTTTTTGAAAAAACATTAATTTTAAACCAATGAAGTTTTCGTCGAACTCAGAGATCCCAAAAATGATGTTTTGATTTTTAAACCGGCCTTGAAATTCTCAGAATGGGGCGAAAATAACTTTTATTGTTGGAAGTATTTTTGTCTGCCGTTTCAGCGAAAAACCTGTGAGGCTTCTTCGCGAGCGAAAAGAGCAGTTTACCGGGGGCTTTCTGACTTACCTGGCACATGTACCAACCCCGATCCGCTTCCTTGACATCCTTGATTTTGAGCACCCACGCCCGCTTTTCCACGTGAGCTATGCTCATCCGGTGATTCTTCGTTATCACGTGGTTCTGTATCGTAAGGATGGTCTGGGTGTCGACACGCAACCACGCGATCTGAAATCGGGGAACAAACAAACCGATGATGACACAGCGCAGCCCAACTCGACAGCCCGACAAGGCTCAGACGGGGCCGTATTTTGGCAATCCGAGGCTGCTATCAATTTTTCTGATCAGTTAATTAAAATCGCTTTTGTTTTGCGTGTGTACTTCGCTCCCTCTCCCGCGCTCATTTTCTCCGGCTCGGCCGCCAGTTTCTGGCACGCGTGTGTGTGTGTGTGTATGTGAGTGTGCCGGCCAAAATTAAACGATTGTCGGCGGGATTCGTGTTAAGTGAAAATAATTGCTCGAATTTTAATTATTTTCACCCCCTATTAGACACAACTAATGAACATTTTATTCCGCCACCACCACTACGCACCATACGAAAGCCCTCCGAATTCGTCCGTCGTCGTTATTTTGAACGGCTCACTTGCCTCAAATGACTCAATTGCGGCACAAGTTGGCGGTGGCAGCCAGCAGGTAGGCCGACATAGTAGAGTAGCTTGAAAGTTTGCCCAGCAGTTGCTTTTGTTCGGTAGAGGAGTTAATTTGAATAATGAAACCCAACTAACATTCAGCCAATGGTTCCAATAAACACGTAATCTGGTGATGTGCGCGAGTGTAGGCACGCTCGTGCAATTCAATTTTATTTTCGCGCTCCACAGATAAGAGGCAAAAGTTGTGGATGTGCTTGAAAAGTTTGCGAGGAAAACATTTTCCCATTTCCCGCTACTCGCGGTCTTTGAACTTCTAAGCCCCGTGCAACTTTTTTTTTTCAGCCACGAAAACAATCGTCATTAGCAGCCTCGATTCCAGGCAGACTCGTCTCGTCTCGCCCCCGGCTGTCGGATTGATTCGAGGGGGGGAGTAGGAGGAACACTTGCTCACCTTGTACGTCTGCAAATTATCGACTACGCATGAGAGAACAGCCTCACGTCCAACAGGTATTGTTAGGTTTTGCATTAGCTCCCCAAACTTTGGCATGTCTGAAACAGGAGGAGTGAAATGAGATCAAGGAGCAATTAAAAAGTTTTAGAGCATTCAGCAAGAGATTGCCTGACAACTTGCTCCTTGCAGCTCTGCCTTACCGCGGTCCTGAGTGTAGGAAATGGTCTCGTTCTGCTGGGCCTCGTAGAAGTACTGGTATGTGTTTTCTGCAATGGAAACGATAAGCCGGTTAGAAATGGGCTCGGATTGCGGGATCAAAGTTACTGATGAGGTTACTTGGGTTTCTAATTAGTGGGACTTTTCGAACCCTGGAAACCTAACTGCGGTCAAATTGTGTAACCTGGAGCGTTTCTTAGAAATTTGTAAGCACCTTTGAACTTTACTGGCAGTTGAGCTTTTGTTAGAGGTAGGCAGCGCACATGAAAACATCATGCAGTAATTGGGAGCTTAGTTTTAAATTGATCACGCAGAAATTTTGCTCGTAGGCTGAAAATTAACTGATACCTTTGATGGGCACATTCAAATCCGTAATTGCAGCGTTTTGAAGGATTTTAGTTATAGATTTTCAAAGTCTTCCCTTCAACTCTCTATGTGGCAACCATAACCATCTACAATTTTACCGTCGAGAATGAATTTAAAGGTTTAATTTTAGGTTGATGAGTCGGCAACATTCAAAATTTGACAAATAAATTTTGTTAAGTTTTTGGGAGTTTAAGTGCATTTTCAGCATTTTGCAAAAAATGCACTATTGTGGCCACTTTGCTGTCCGTCTGTCTGAAAATTTATAACTGTGCTTTTTTGCATCGTATAGGGTCTGGTCTGTAAAGGTGCAGGCTAATAATTTTAGCCCCCATCTCCTCTTGGGGTTGAATGGGCGGTGTTTTACGTTTGTATGAAAACTCCTTATTTCACATCCGCTTTAGCTGATACTTTAGTATGTTATAGTCTGTGCCAAATCTAGTAAATCATAGAACTACGTATATC
The DNA here is from genome assembly GCA_963930915.1 of Forcipomyia taiwana. NCBI lineage: Eukaryota > Metazoa > Arthropoda > Insecta > Diptera > Ceratopogonidae > Forcipomyia > Forcipomyia taiwana. The sequence continues at coordinate 5,110,990 of CAWVOI010000099.1, read as the reverse complement.
CCCTATCATGTACAGGGACGGAGCTAGGGACCCTCAAAGTTGGTCTCTCGAAATCTTTAAAAATGCATTCTTTGGCTTAATCTCCGATTTTGCTTTTTATATATATTTTGGCCATTCTGAGCGTTACTTACGCACCAAATAAGTCATAAAAGGTCTTATTAGTTTTTGGAGGCTAAAGTTGTACATAGAAAAATATTGGGTTGGGATTTAATAACTCGTCTTCTTCTTCTGAAATTTGAAAAAAAAGTAAGCGGTACGCATGCACACATTTTGTCACACCATCTCGACTCAAATTATTTTTTCAACAGATATCACAGGAAATACCATAACCTTTGGTTTTAGGCTTAAGACTGTGGAAAAATCATTTTTAATTTTTTTCAGTTTTTAAAAAATTTTTCTCCATTTATTTAGTGAAGATATTTGACCAAACGCTTGAAACCCTGACTTAATCGTACCACTTCTAAAAATTTCGGACTTTGCCATGTTGTGAAAAAGTAACTTTTGGCCTCCTCTTAGCAGTTTGAAATTTCAAACTTGTAAGTGCCCGCGAGAATGGAAGTTTTGTCTACAACCTTCTCAAGACAGCCTGGCCTTTTACAGGATGGCAAGCTGTTTTTCTGCTCGCTTAGGTTTTGAGAGCGAAAGAGTAACAAAAAGAAATAATGAGAGTTCGAAAGTCAAGCAGTGAAAAATTTGTAGCCCCAATTGTAGGCTTAGTCACGACTCCAGCCCCTTCTCTCTCAACATAACGCCCGAATTTATGCCTCGATAAACACAATCGTTCCCTCCAACTGCTAGAAAGTAACGAAAACCGAGCCCTGAATCGTACTTCTCCTTCCCAAAACGGGAGCTAAGTTGTTTGAATACAAAGTTAATGCAATTAGGATGTAAATCTACTCCTTTTCCAGCAGCCAGATGGAAACGGGGGTAAAAGGAACGGAAAAGTTGCGCTAATTAATTCAAATATATCGTAGCTGTCCTTGGAAAAGCGGCTCAGAAGGCGTCGTGACTTAATCGGATCGGCCCAACACATGCCTCGCATCGGACTCTTTAAAAGTTGCACATTTCAAGGCAGTTTCCCATTAGGAGGTAATCTCGTTGCAACTGCTGACAGTTAGCCTGTTAACGTCTAATCCTTTAATGCCAGTCTGCTAATTCTCACATGTGCGAGAGCCGAGAATCCGCTTTTAAAGATGCATTTGCAATTTTAATAGCACCCACACGCTCGTAGTTGCCACAACCGTAGGGTAAGGTGGACTAGAGGGGGAACAGTTTACTCAAAGCAACACGGCTATTGGGTTTTCTAGGGCCGAAACTTCCCTATGAAGAGAAAATAAAATTTTACTAAAGATTCAAACTTTGGTAAAACTTATGCTGGCTAATGAAAAATTGATTTCGAAAACTTCATTATCCCTATAAAGTTTACCCAAAAACATGTTTCAAGTTAAAGCTTGCAAAATGGAATTGTTCTGAAGGATCGACGGTATTTTACTCGTAGAAACCCATGCTTCAAGAGGAGTTCCACCGAGAGAATCACGCGGCAAACAATCCTATGGCTAAGGCCATTCGGAATTTCAACGATAACTGTGACTGCTGTGAGGCAGGAATTTCCCAGCTGGTGTTTAGAAGAAGGGTATAGCTAACATATAGCTCCTATGTTTAGTGATTTAAGTGATTTGTTAAATAGATTTAAGCTTTTATGTGAATTATAAAAACGATTTCATTTATCTGAATAAATAAATAAAATTGGAGAAAAGAAATTTCTCTAAAATTAAGATTCCTCGATTTAGGGATTTTCGAGCAAAAACTTTTAAGGACACTTTTCATATCATTGACTTTTTGAAATTCAAAAAAATGGACCAAAAAATTTTTATCGAATTTGAGCGACAAAAAGCACCATTTCGGATAGCTCTTGAAATTTCAATGAGACTACCAGAGTCAGTTTTTCGATTTTTGACCCTTAAGGGGAGTTCTGGTCTCTTCTTCCCCAAGGTCCAGTTTCAGTGACACCCGACCTTGCTCCACTTAATTTGTATCAGGGCTTCCAATTGGGCTTTTTGAGTGACAAAAAGCACCATTTCGGATAGCTCTTGAAATTTTAATAAATCTCAGAGCCCTTATTTCGATTTTTGACCTTTAAGGGGAGTTCTGAATTTTTTTCCCGCGAGGTCGTGTCTCCTTGAAACCCGACCTTGCTCCATTAAAATTGTATCAGGGCTTCCAACAGGGCTTTCTGAGTAACAAAAAGCACCATTTCGGATAGCTCTTAAAATTTCAAAGAGACGCTCAGAGCCCTTTTTTCGATTTTTGACCTTTAAGGCGAGTTATGAATTTTTATCCCGCCAGGTCAATTTTCAATGAAACCCGACTTTGCCGCACTAAAATCTAATCAGGGCTTCCAATTGGACTTTTTACACCACAAATTGCACCATTTCGGAAAGCCTTTGAAATTTCTGAGCAAGCTCTATACTTTTTTTTCCGAATTTCAACCTTTATGGAAAGTTTAATTTTTTTTTCCCGCGAGGTCGAGTTTCATCGATACTCGACCTTGCTCCACTAAAATTGTATCAGGGCCTTCCAGGGGAATTTTCAAGGGCTGGTTTTTTTTATACGGATAGCCAATTAAATTTCAAAGAGACGCTCAGAGCCCATTTTTCGATTTTCGACCCCTGGGCGGCGTAAAAAATTTTTTTCCCCAAAAACCGATTTTCGCAAAACTCAGAGGCACGATCTGTCAAAACTAAAATTGGCCAGAAATGCTATTTCTGGACCGATTTTGATGCGGTAAAATGCTGGTTTCCTCTTTTGGGGCCCAAATAAAGGATTTGGAACCTATTTAAGCCCCTCGGAAGCCCAAATAGCAAAGTCGAAAAAACGAAACGAATTATTTAAGCAATTATGCAACCAACCCAGTCCTAATTTTTATCTCCTGTCCCTCTGGAAAAAAGAGCTCGTTTGATGAGTCTAAAAAATTTCAGAGTTAATGTTGAGATTTTAAAAAAGGAACCCTCTAGTCTGCACGACTCTATGGCTGCAACTTTTGTATTTACACACGCCGTTGAAGGTTGCTCAGTAAAAGGCAAACAGATTCCCTCTCGTACAGCACTAAAAGTTTCCAAAGTTGCTTCATTACAGCCAGATTAGCCTAATAAACACAAGGATTATTAAACGCAAGTCAAACTATCACCGCCCGAGAGTCGGGTGGAGTGGAGGGCGGAAAAACAAGCGAGTCGCGCACTGGAACGAGATAATTGCCTCACATGGCGGAGCAAAAAGCCGGGAATGTCGAGAGGAATGTGTTTCCCGTGCCAAAAGAATCTCGTATCAGTTGCGCTCGGTTAAGATCAAATCGTAACTTTTCCGCCAGCTCCCCAGTCGAGGATTTTTCTTCCCCATTATACTGCAATTTTGGCAATGAGCGAATGCTAAGACAATAAATTACGAAAATTTGACGGTTGCTACCGCATTAAGTTGGGGTAGTTCGGCTGCCACTTATCGGGTCGGGTGATCTCAAGCGGAAGACATGGTTTCACGGGTGGCTGACGTGACCTGGCAACGCGCAAGTGACGAAAGGAGACCGTTTAGGGAATTAATAGAGCGGCGAAGGAGGCAAGTGACCTTGAAATAGTGGGCCAGAGTCCTAAATTGAATCGTTTGCGTGAGTGCAGGCATCAGACCTAGGAGACTACATAGGCCCAGCTCAGAGTCTGGAAGCTTCTAATGGTTTTAACAGTTTCAGAACCTCTCAGTTTCTTCATGAGAGTTTACAGACATAAAACAAAGCTTTGAATGTGAAGCCTCTAAAGTCTGGTTAAAGCACTATACCGATAAAAATGGCGCCATTTCTGTTGAATATGGGGCCTCTAGGATCGAACCTGGGCCTTTAGCCAAGGAAATAGCTCTCTTACTGTTCATTTGAGATCCTTATTTTGGATTTCGGTCCCCTATCTTAAAAATTTAGACCTCTAGCTTTGAAAATGGGAACCCTAGCGTTAGATAAGGACCCTCTAATTTTGAATGTGAGACTCCTTTTTCGGAATTTAGAGTCCCAGACTTTAAATTTGCGGTCCCAGTGTTTGATTTGAGTCTTATTCTTCTGAATGTAGACCCCAAATATTGAATATGGAGCCTTTTTTAAAATTTGGTTCTCAGCTTTAAATTCGAAGCCTCTACCGGTCTATGCAGCAGTTTTGGTCTAAGTAGCGGGCATATTCGCTGCGCCACATGCATATATTATGCCATTACTGCTTCCGTCTGGTCATTCCGCTGCTTGATTTTCCATTTCCCCCTCCCTGATCGGGGTCCACCATGCAATAATGCTCATGTTCTCCGGACTAGAACGAGTGAGTACCTGGTTTCAAGTTTCATTGGCAAAATGCAGTGGAGAGCTCCCGGAAAAGTCGGGTCCCGTAGACAGGGCAGCTCATGTCATAAGCTGTGATGCGGGCCGAATTTATGGTAGTCGTGTCGGGATTTAATCTCTCGACGCCCCTCAACCCAACTCTCGCAATAACGCAGCAGTAAGTGGTTAATACCTATGTTTTCCTAATCCCCCCTCCATTTCAGTCCTCAACCAATAAAAATATATTCATTCATGTGGCACTAAGCCCAATCCACACGTTGCCGAGCGGAGGGTGGCTAGCATGCACTGGCGAGCAACAAAGACCGCATCGTATTGAATGAGAAAATGTTGTATCTATAAATTTGCAGTCCAACGGAGCTGGAGCCTCGTGCAGTCGGAGTTGTTGTTGTTTAGGAAAATAAAAATACGGATTTTAAATATGCAAAGCATATCGAGGTGCATGAATAAATCATCGTCGGGGTAATCGGTATTCAGAGGGATTAAGTGACATGAAATTTATTGGAATTTTATTTTCTGGCCCTTTTACGCTCGTCTGGCGTGGCGCTTTGCAGCTGAGTACTTATCTGGAGTCCGCTCATTAACTGCTGGTCGTTTGCCTGCTCTGTTCTGAGCGCAGCGACGTAGGAGGGGTAGGGATCTTTTGTTCCTTTGAGTATTGCATGGAGATGGATTCTCCAACAAATTTTCTAACCATGAGATTTTTCGATCAGAGCTGAATGAAGATGCTGATTTTTCTCTTAATGTGACACCAAGACAAGAGATCTTCAAAAGCAAAAATCGCATTACCTCATTTTTGAAATGTTGGCTTACTTTCTTTTGAAAAAAAAATTTTTGAAGGTTGAAGTTTTGGCGAGTTAAAAATAAAGTAAATTTTAAAAGCCCAACAAACAAATATCGATAGCCTGGGGAGACTGTCTGCTCCATCGGTGGTCGCTAGCGTCAACAGGCACCCGTCACTAAACCCTGGATGCTGGCAGTACTTGATTGAATCATAAACTTTTTTAAATCCCATAAAATGCATCGCCGAGCATCGCAAACTCACAAAGCAGGGATACGAGAGAGGAAGAGGGATGGAGAAAAACGAGGAAAACGTGCATCACAGCATGAGGAGTCAGTGGAACTCGCTCAGTTTTATCAGCGTAAATATTTTATAAAACCACCCTCGAGTTTGCTGAACGAGGAACGAGCCACCTGTGCAAGTGTTGTCCTAATGAGTCTGATTAAATAATTTTTACCTTATCTCCCCATTCAGAGGCAGCCGGTAAAAGCGTTTTGGCGCACGAGGGAGGTGAAGAGGCTGTGTAAAAATTGTGTGGTGTTGTTTGTCGGGAAGGGAGGGAGGAGGCTCGACGTGATGATAGCATGACGGAAACATTTCAAAGAGAGCACAGTTAGCTCACTTTTCGAGGCTCGAGAGAACCAACGCCACCAGCACGAGTCGTACACTAACTCCTCAAATCAAGAACGTGAAGTAAATTTAATTAAAATTCAGCGCACTAATTAAACAACAACTTGCAACTGGCGGTAATTAAACTGTTGGCGGGAGTGAAGACGAGATATTCTCTGTTTTTCATCATGTTCATCTAGTAGTTACAGCGAGTGCTTGCCCGCCACGACGCCGTCTGGCGCAGCTTTCATCAAAGAGAGTTTCTTCCTTTTTTCTTTGCGCTTTTAATTTGCATCAATGAGGGACTTCATGGAAGGTGAGAAGGATTTAATTTTTAGTTGGAATCACCAACACGCTGATTACTTAGTCACTATTTTCTGAATTTGTCCGGGTGTTTAGGTTGAGCTCTAATCAGATCAGTGCCAGGTCACGGCTCTAATGGTTATTCTAAATGATTAAGTGTCTCCTGGGGTAGGCTTTGTTTCTGCTACGTTGCTGCTCTTGGACAATTTTTTAGTTCTCATCTTAAATATTGGAACGGAATCAGAAATGGATTGGCTTTTTGAGCTTCTAAATGACCATCAGAATAGATTTATCTTATTTTTAAAAATCGTCCATTCTCAGCGTGACGAACGCACCAAATGTGCCTTTTGAGGTCTTCCAATTCTTAGGGAGCAGCCAATTTGGGCTTGAACTGTCAGCTGTTTTAAGAGGTACTACAATAACATCAGGTAGGGTTTTTCATTTCTCATTTTCTTTGTGAAAATTGAGAAAAAGTGAGCGTTACTCACGCACATTTTTTGTCACACCTTTTGACTTGAGTGCACTCAAAGCCAAATATTATTTCTAATAGATAATACAGGAAAATAAAAAGTACCACGACAGAAAGCTGACTAAATTCCCCTTCCGAAAATACCATAACGTTGGATTTTGGGTTAAGGGTTGCGGAGAAATTTAGTAAGGAAAGAGCGTTACTCACGTACATTTTGGTTTTTTTTCAGTTTTTCAAAATTTTTTTCTAAGTGGTTATTGAATATATATGACCAAACGCTAGAAACCTCGGCTTTTGGTAACAGTTCTAAAGGCTTCAGACGTTGGTTGTTTTAAAAAAGTTACTTTTGGCCTCCTCAGAGCAGTTTAAAAATTGCAATTTTGCGAGCTCCAGCGAAAATGGACGAAATCCATTTTCTTTCTAAAGGTCAAATGTTTCTAAAGGCCAAAATCAAATGTAGATCACGATTTGACACCCGCCACGACAGTTCGAAGGCTTATTTCGCTTTTGACATATTACGTTGGTTTCTGGTCGGTAACGTCTTGGCTAAATTTAGTAAGTCTTAAGACGCTTTTTAAGTCAGAGAGGCAACAAAACATCCTCTTAACAATTTCACGCCTTATTTGGAGCATTTTTGAAGAACTTTAAAGTCTTACAATTTTCTTTGTCTTAAACTAAAATAAGGAAAAAACTTTAGATCAAGTCTTATTTAATATTTTCTACCTCAGATGTCCATAGAGGGGTATTTTTGAAATATTCTCCCAGAAAGAATTTTCAGGGAAGTCTTCCTTTATGAACTTGCGGGTTTCATTAATTCTTGTTTGAAATCATAGTCTTTTGAAAGATTGCTCCGTAGAAGGACCTTTCGGTTGTTAAGAAAAGCTCTATTTACTTCTCGAATACAAAGTTTTGGAGAAAAAGAGAGCTTTTAAGGGAAGAACAAATGTACTCACCCTCCTCATTGTAGGTTTGTGCCATGAAAAGTCCGTTGAGCGAAGCCAGGACGATGACGATGGCGTGGAGCATTCCGTGACCCATATTGATGCACTCGTTGTTTCCACTATTTATTTACTCCTCGTGCCTCACTCGCCCTGTTCTTGTCACTGCCACATGTTTCGAACTTTAGCAATCTTAATAACCTACAATTTTTCATTTGTTATGATTTCCACGTTTCTTTGATTCATGCGTTTTTGTGCCACCACACCAATTTTTCACCTGACGGTACCATTTTTTTTCGTGTTCCGCACTTGACACGAACTTTTCTTTCGCCCCCATCCCCTCTCTTTCTTCAGCACGTCGCGTCGATGGGGAGAAAGCAAAACCGCAAACAGAAATTGGTCGTGCACTGCTAATGATTCCCTCGAGAGATAAGCTCCTTTTTGCCGCCCTCGCCGTGCCTCGGAATGCGACGAATGCACTCGAATGCAGTCAAAAATGGCAAAAGGCAACAAGAAGGTACATGCAGAGTAGGCGGCTCGGGGGCAAAAATACTGCGGTTCGCCTATTATTATATTTCTGCGTCGAGCTGTCGAGCGTTTCTTTATATAATGTTTCCAGGAGTGCGCTGCCTGGCTGGGTGGAGGGGCTTATGGGCACACGGTAATAAATTAAATTGAAGACGAGGCAGACATAATCTATTAAATTGCTTTTGAAATTCTCACTCAACTCTTTATTATTTTCATTTTACTTTCAGGCCTCTTCCTCGTTTTATTACCACTATTTCTTCAATTTTTATGATTACTTCTTTTGCTGCCTCACGAATTATTTTCCCTTTCTCGCAGCCCGCCTATCACTGGTGTGCTGCCCTAAGTGGTGTGCAATAATAAACGAAGAACGGGGAGAAAAAAAAATAATACGAAAGAGATACACAACGATTTTTATGGTGTGGTGTCACGAAAATTCCGCTTTCCTATCTTTTTCCGACTGTGTTGCTGCTCTGCCATGCCACTGTCTGCGTTTTTTGATTCGCGCCCGTCGCCGGTAGTAAAATTTTATAAGATCATTTTCACATTGTTGAATAATTCGTGAGGGCAATGAAAAACACCGTTTCGTTGGAATCCCCGAGAATTTTATGTCCTCCGAACTCCCGCGTAAATCCTCATTCCAGGCTGGTAGAGAGCGGCGGCGCACTCAGTTTTACATTTAATTTATTATTACATTATTTTATTAACATTCAAAGGGTAGGTGGATGATTTTTCGTGCTCGGTCAGTGGAATAATGGGAACAGCTATAATTTATTATATTTTTATGCCGGCACTCCGGAGGGGGGCTTGAGAGGCAAAAAGTATCATAATAATAAATATTTTTACAATAATCATCATTTTCATGCACTCTGAGTGATTGATATAAATTGCACCAGATGGCTGAAAAATGTTTACTTAATTCAGATAAATAATTAAACGCTCGTTTCTGCAACTCGACATGCATTTTGGCAGTGAGCTGAACCGGCACACCAAGTTCTGGTTCACGAGTCTTGGCGTACTTATTTTTTCGGGTTAAGGATTTTAAGAAATTTTAAAATTCTCGGCCTATTTTGAACATATTTTTTCAAGGGTCTAGTCGGCTCTGGGTGGTAAATTAGGGCATTTTTCCTATCCCGTACTAATTGTGAATGATATTGAAAACAGATCTAAAGGTTATTGAAAATTCTCAAACAAAGCAAATTTTTATCTCGTAACTGTTTTGAACAAAAATGTTGGCAAATGGTATTCGCGTATGGTATTCGCCAAAAATAAGGCCCATCGTTCTGTGACTAGGATTTTTATTTCCTTTGGGACTATGATTCAAATGAAACAAAAATTTAGCAAAAATGTGTTTTTGAATTTTGGCTTTCTGCTATTGGATTAAAAGATTCTGCTATTGGATTGAACTCCGTTTAAAAAGTACTGAACAAAATCCGTAACAGCAAGCTTCAGGTTTTTGGTCAAAATAAGCTACCAAAACCCGATTAAGTTCTGCGAGTTCCATATAAAATGTTCATTTTTTGCCTCTTTTTCCTCAGCAGCGAAGAGTCTTTTTACATTGTTGCAACTCAATTATTTACCCTTCATTGAAATCTGGTTTCTGGGTACAAAAACAGTTGTTCGAAAAAAATTTCCCACATCCACACTTTATTGAGCTTTACATCTTAAAATTAATTCCTCTGCTGCGTTTTCGGCCAGTTTTTGATTATTGTTTCATCATTAATTATTCACTTGTTTGCAAAATGCAGCAACGGGCAGTGCAATGGCAGCAGCAGTAACAACAAGCCACAAAAAACAACACAATTATTATTACATGTTTTTCACTGTTTACTCGCGATTCTGATCATAAACTTTTCCCGCACATTTTGCGCTCTCTGCGACTCAGCGATTGTGGTAATGGAAAACTATTAAACAGCGTAACGGAGATGAAGGATGATAAAAATAAAATCTGAATCACGTGACAAATAGATAAACATTGCACATAATTAAGTTGATAGCGATAATAAAGCCGAAATTTATTAACTCCGTGTTTAGCTTTGTGAGCAATTGTTTGTGTTCACTATTACGTATATTCCGTTTAGCGCACGAAGTCACCCGGATTAAGGATTTTTATGGGCCTATGCTAAGGTAAGCAGTGCTGGTGCCGTGGAACGGGCTTCGGCTTGACTCGGGCTAAAGTTGGCAGTCAACTGAATTCAATTGCTGAAATCCAATCGTATAAATAGCAGATGCGAGTGGCAGTCGGGGGGGCTCTCGTGAGTGAGAGCGACGCATGCGTCTAGAGATGTAAACAAACCGGCTTTTCCGGATTTCCCTGGGAAAACTCCACTTATCGGGAAATTTTTTCGGCCCAAAAATTTTTGAATAAAAAAACTGACCCCAAGAAGGGGAAAAATACTGGAGTTTCCCTGGCAAATGGGGAGACTGGGATCAGCTGATTTTCCCCTGAGCCACTCACGGAACCCTTCCCGAGACTCCCACCAAAACTCTCAGTACCAGTCGAGATGCAGATGGGGATGGATGTTGCTTTTTCACGCGAAAAAATCTGCGGACTTTTTTTTCGAGTAAAAAAATTTAAGATTTTTTTTCATCTTGAAACATTTGCCTCATGACGACTTTTATCGGAACGGAGGCAATTCAGGCGGTCTGGCACAAACCCGAGTGCCAATGCGGAAGGAAGTAGAACGCTTGAGCTGAAGAGAGCCAGCCGTCGTTTGATACGAATTTTCCAATTCCGGCGATGCACAATAATATTTTACAAAGGAAATATATTGGGACAAAATAAATAAAGACTCGCAGTCATCCAATATATGCGAAAATATGGTTGATTTAGTTGCATTCAGGCTCTTGGCTCGCTCACTTTGCTTGGGCATCTCTCGCCTGCCGCCACCCCACAGGCTGCTACTGCAATGCTCAGTGGGAGGTTATGTAGAAAGTGCGAAATGTTTATGAATTCCTGTTGTGAATATTTTCTGCCTCTATAAATAAATATAATGTGTACTAGCTGACTCCTCGCGTCCTTTTATTTTTACTTCTCTGGCGTAAGGAGCTGAAGAAGTATCGGCACAAAAAATAGTATTAAAATCACAGGACACAGCAAGGAGAGAGATGTGGTGGAGCCAAATTGTAACGTCGCTGCAGCTCGGAGGCTCCTCGCATGAAAGGCGTGTTGTTCGACAATGTGGCGTCTTTATTCAATCTCTCGTGTGACATATTTGTGGGGCCTTGGAGGGTGCCAAAAACTGGATTGGAAGTGACTTGACTCACCTAACGAGGAGGCGAGCAAGTTGGAAACTTTCAAGTGCCTATCGATCTGAAAGTTGCTGCATAAATTCAATTACACCTTTCATGTTGCCTGTAATCGCGCCAAAAACCCGTTGAAAGGATCAGTAACGTAATGCGCGCGAAATTCTAAAAATAAGCCCGACCGCCCACGCCTCCGATCCCTCTCCCCATGCCCGCACACTAACAATACATTCTGATTGTTTATATTGAAATTGTGAAGTGTTGTTAATTTTTTGATTCGTCACGCACGATTTGCCACATACGGGGGAGAGAAGGCAAAACATATTTCCGAGAGGCAGGCACAGGGAAAGTTTATGAAACTCCGCACGAAGGTTTTGCGGCAAGCGAGCAAACAAACATTGTCTCACAACGAAATGTACGGTGCGCGAGGACCAGCGGCGAATCTGAGGGGGAGGGCTGAATTCGGCAGCTTTTGACGAACCAACTGCTGTGATCAGTTGGAGATGGATTCTCATTTCCATTTAACTATTTTTAGTCCTCATAGGATTTTAGAAGCTTTGATTGCCCTCTGGACGTTTTTAACAAACATCAGAAGTTTTTCAATTTCACAGAATAGAAACATTTATTAATCGTTTCATATGTATATACACATTTCGAAAAGTTATTGCGAGACTCAGTTACATATTAACTACTACAACGACTGTTTTCAGGTACATTTAATCAAAGTTTTGGCGCTTTCTAATATGGCATGAGAGTGCAGTATTTTTCAATTACAACATTATTTTAGGAAATATTACCTTCATCAGTTGTTCAATCTCCAAAGACATATAATTAATCTAGCTCTCCGTAGTTTTTTCACGTCTCCAACCTTTTTTCAAAAATGGAAACGGATACTAGTACTTAACTTGTAATTTTAATGATGGTTTTTAAGGTTTTAAATTCAATAAGTAATTTTGAAAAAATGTGAAGAAAATTTTTATTTCTAGTCAATTTCTTGTTTTATTTTGTTTATTGTGTTCTTGTTTCTAAATGGAGATGGATTCTTGCACTAAATTTATTTTTGGTTGATGATGATTGAAGGCTCAGGACCAGGCAAATTGGAGATGGATTTTTGATGACCCTGAAAAACTGTTAGACATTTTATGGAAGGTGCAGACTCGCCCCTCATAAATCATAGGTACGCCACTGACGCCGGCCGGAGTTGGGGGTGGGGGTGTAACAAAACTCGGGTTAAGGAACACACATTCCGTGCCACCTCATCAGCTACTTACGCGCCTCCTCTCCGTACAAAGGGGATTTTATAAAACACGAAAACGTAATATTGAAAAAGTGTTAAAGTTTAAAAGTTTTAATTACATTTTCTATTATGGGATTATCAGTATTAGAGCTAGATGGGGACTTGTGCTACGTTCTTATTACAGCAATTTCCTGTACCCCCGCCTCGTTTCACCTTATCCTCGCATCCCAGCCACGCTCGCATTCCAGATTTTCATGTCGTTTTCGCTCTCGTCTTGCCGTTCTCCTGCATGGGAAAATTGCAGGGTAATTGAGGGGAGATTGTCGATCTAATGCAGGAGCTTTGTCCGCCTGTGACCTCGCTAAGGCGAAAGGCGGCTATTTATGTGCGAGTTCCCACGCAATTTATCCCCCCGTTTCCCATCTTGACAACTTTATCTGTCATCACTCAAAATCTGCCTACTCACTGCCCTTTTTTCGCCCCAAGACGCCGCCGTCGCTGCCGCACCGACGTCAAAAGCCACGATGACAAGTCCTTTAACACCACCAAATTAACCTGAAGATCTGCTACTTGTGGCGGGAGTTGCGGGAGGGATGAGCGCGCCAATGATTGGCGATTAGCGCTGACACAAAAAGTAACAGATGTCAATATTTGTTGATAAATATTTGCACCATTAGCAGGCGGACGGGCGGCTAAACAAAGGGGATATTTAAAGCGCTCATTCACATTTTCCTCGTCCGTCTCTCCTCCGTTTTCTTTTTATGTTTTATAAAAAAAGGAAAAGAATTCGTGTGTCGAGAGTGGAGTCTAAGCAAACAAGCTGTGTGTGTTGAAGAACGTGGAAAATTGTTTTGGAACGACGAAGGGAAGCGCCAGAAGTGGAAACACTCACACATAATAGGTGATAATAAATTTTGTAACCCTCAAATTAAATTTCTCAAGAGCGCTTATTATTTCATTTCCGTCTCTCCACACTTTCCGCCGTCATCATCGGAGAGGTGAACAATGATGTGACAAAATATTGTGAGAGGAGAAGTGGCAAGGAACATGATTGGCTTTTCGTCTCTGGCTGACGAGGAGCCGCTTTTTTTCCAGCCCGATTAAGGAGCCCCGAGTGCAGTTAAGTGCACTTCAAAGTGAAAATTGGATGCTTTCATACTGCAACTTCTTGGTAGCTGTCAGGATACTGACCTCAAACTGGCAGGAATCTTATTTTAGCTTATTCCCTGGCTCTAACGAAAATTAAATTTTAAAGCCTTTTGAAGGCAAAAACGAGCTTATTTCTCTACTTATTTGTGTAATCTATGAATTGGTTTGGAGGTGATCGAATACAACTTCAATTGGGACCGTTTAGCTCGAATTAGACACGATTTTTTCGTGAACGTTTCGTCACAGTTGTGAGGCTTTATTCAACACACACAATTCTTAGAAAATTACAGAAGACAAAAACTTCAAATGTTTAGCAGAAAAATGTCATTTTTGGATTGATTTAGAGACCAAAATCTTTACACTAAGTCGATGAGCCAGAGATGACATCAGTTCTGCGAAACTCAGCAAATTCTATCTCCAGACAATACTGCGGATATTCAGATTTCGTTTTCCTGTATGGGTGGTTCCATGAATACCAGGTGTTTCTAAACCACTAACCGTCATTTGTTTGGTGCTTCAGATCCAAGTATGATACCAAACAAAGAAGTGCTAGAAAGTGGAAAGGTTCTACCATGGCCAGAGATAAACATATAGGATATAAACTTATCTCTTACAGATCTGGCCCAGAGCTCAGAAGGGCCTTATTGGAGCTCTATATGCCTCGAATGGAGATACATATGGAAAAGTTCCCTCTCAGAATCAAGCTAAGCTGTTTTAAAGATCTTCAGTTCAGCTGGAATCTGATAAAAAGCCCCCATAAAACTCCAGCTCAGACAACATAAATGGTTCATTCAATAAAGCTAATTGAAAACTGCGTTTTGGGAGAACATTTGGGGAGCCTAGAACGAGGCTAAACGGTTTGAAAGTGGAAAAATAAATCTTGGGCTCATAACACTCCCTGTCGAGGTGGAAAATGCCGTGTTTTTCCCACGTTAGTGCCCCGAGGGGAAGCGGAACTGTGGAAAGCAAGAAGAAGAAGAAGGGAGATAAGGTTCGCTCGACAATACACAAAAGATAATGAATGTTCTGTGTGCGTTGCCCCGGTAGGTGTACTCCTTTCTTCGGGAGACTCGGAAGAACACACAAAAAAACTATCTTCGTGACAGTAAACAATAAAAGTGTCGTGTTTATTGGGTGAGAATGTCGTCTATACGGGTTTCTGCCCTGGGCGAGCGACAATGCGACGTAATATAGTAAGTCCTGGCATGGTAGTCGCACTAAAGTGAGGATAAGTATGATAAATAATGTACAAAAACGGATAATATTGTTTTAGCTTGCGCTTCTGCCGTTGCAATTCATAATACCGCCGCCACGCCACGTCGCCCCACGGTTCATTTTTCTTTGAGACACCTCGCAAGACATTCTCGTGGCGCGTTCCGTGATATCGCGACTCGGAGCGGCGACGTTTTCCGTCTTCCCCGCTTTATTTGTTTTCATGCTTGATGTATTTTTTTTCTCCGTCTGCAACGCGCGTAATTCAATTAGTTACATATTCGTGTATGCTGTTTTTATGTCGGCACCCATGAAAATCGCGCTTAAGCGTATCGTGAAACAATCATCGCGGGGACCTGTGGAATGGAGTAACGATGAAAGGGCCAATGGGAAGCGCGCCCATTGGAAAATAATAATTCAATGGAGCACGGGCAGGAAAGCGGGTAAAAGCAAATATAATGGAGGGAATCAAAGGCCAGACGTATTGTAATGCCCCGGGAGATTATTGACATGTCATGACGAAACATGTTTTGTTCGTTAGGATTCATGTATAGTGTATAGTGTAGATATGATTAGAATTTTTATTTTCACAACTCACAGTAACCTTAAAAGCTTTTGAAATCTAATAAATTGATTTGAATTAGTGGGGGTGTGAGTCTTTAGAATTAATTTGGACTGGTTCTTGGCCCTTCTATGGATAAAAAAATCAAATTAAATCAAAATACAAAATCGAAGATTAATAAGTGCATTTCCCGAATTTTAATAATACACAGTTTCTGAATTATTGAACAATTTAATATAAGATTTCCTTAAAATATAAACATGGGAATATGCACTTCATATAGATACTTGATCTTCGATTATGTATATTGACTTGATTTAATTTAATTTAATTTTTTATAAAGTAATTTAACGTGATTATTTTGCCCCCGTTAAGTGATACGGACATATTTATATGTATTCTATGATTTGCTAGGTTTATTTTAAACTACAAAGTATTCAAAATTTAGCTCAATCGGACGAAGTATAAGGAACTTTCATACAACGGGGTCAAAATGTCTAGCCCTACACGATGCAGAAAACCGCAGGTCTCCATCTCTTCTGGTTCTTGAGTTATAAGGTTTCAGACGTACGGACGGACGGACATACAGACAGACATAGCAGATGCAATTGTGAATTTGCACTTTAAATTAATTAAAAACATGTTTAAAGCTTAGTCGGGGATGAACGCATTTGAGTGCATTTTCAATTCGCTTTGTTGCAAAATTTGAGTCCAAGTGAAAATATGTTGTCGAGAATTCCGTCACAGCAGAAACTTATTGGACCCCTGACTTTGATCCCACAGGTCATAGAGCCCTAATGTAGAAGGATATTTTACTAAATTTAGTGTCAATTAACATTTGCCCAAGTTTCAGTTCGATTAGAGTTACAAAATTTTTGCCTCATACAAACTTTGGGAGCTCACAGCTCCTCACTCTTTGGTCATAGAGACATACTGTAGAACATTTTTTTGCTGGATTTAATACCATCTAACAGTTGCCAAAGTTTTAGCTCGATCGGTTGAATTTGAAATTTTGCCCTACTGTTCGCCAAGGGGAAGTCTTGGGTGGCCACTTATTGACCCCCAGAGTCCGTTATTTTACATTTTTGAGACCATGACCCGAAACAAAAGTTGCTTATTTTGTCATTTTACATGACCATTCTGAATTTCAGCTCAATCGGAGCAACTAAATTTTTCCCCCCTTCGGAGGCCTCTCACCCCACCCCCTTAAGTGATAGGGGCAAACATGTGTTCTATGATTTGCTAGATTTGATGCAATATATAACATATCCAAAATTCAGCTCAATCAAACGAAGTATATGGAACTTTCATACAACGGGAAAACCCCCATAATTACCCCCCAGGCAGTTTTTCGGAAAAACCAAAACCTTTCGCCCCCCCTCCAGACCACACCTGACAATATGCAAAAAACCGCAGGTCTCTAGCTCTTGTAGTTTCAGAGCCTTTGCGACTCGGACGGACGGACGGACGGACATATCGGACACATAAGTGCATTTTTTTCAAAATTGATGAAAATGCACTAAAAAAGTATAAAGCTCTAAATGACTTAAAATGTGACATTATTTTGCTCTTTTTTCCTGCACCCTTGGCTTCTACAAATAAATCCTGGATTGAATCAAAATCTTCCAATCTTAAAAAGAAAACAAGTAAAAAGTTGGGATTCATTGAATTCAAAAATAAATTTTCAGGAAATTTTTCCCAACTTTTCTGGATGTACAAGTTTTAGGAATCCATAAAAGTGTTGATGATCAAGCCGTAACTGTAGACTCTCTTCACTAAATTGGTGAGAGCTGCAAAATCGACGACATAGAAAGGCCCACATTGAAGGAGGTGCTTCCTGTCGGCCATGATGATAATTTTAAGCAGTGCCTTCCTCTGCTTTGGGTTCATTTCGTACCACTTTAAGTCGTAAATTGCTTTCTGGAACTCCTCGAACGCATCTGAGAGGAGCTCTGTCATGATGCACGGAACGACAAAGAGGTAGGTATTGGAAATGCAGGCGAATGCCAGGAAAATCAGGTTCCTCATGAAAAATATGACGATCCATGAAACCAGGCTCAGAGTAAAAACTATGGCCTCCACCATCAGCATTTGAGTCGGAACAAAACTGTTGAAAAATATCTGGGTTTTTACGAGCTCACAGTGGAGGTCGACGGTTTGCCTGATCCTCTCATTAAACTCGGCTTTCGAAGGCTTGGGGGACATGCCTCTCAAGGTGCCGATGACGACTTTTATCAGGGCAATAAAATGCATATTCACCAGGATCATGAAACTCAACGTGGCGCCAGCACAAAGGGTTACGATGAAGGTACTGCAAACTTGGATGACTGTCAGCATTACGTTCTCAAAGTCCGTTCCAAACGGAGCTTGGGTCATTATGGCATTGGTGACCCTGCCTTTCCAGAGGCTCATGACCACTGACTGGACGCCTATTGCGGCTGCTGAACCTGCTGGTGCTACGACGCTGAACAGAGTAAAGTACTTTGTGGAGATTTGCTTGCACTCGCGAAAAATTCTGGAGCTCCCGGATTCACGGTTGTGGAGGCTCTCACATCATTTGAGGCCTTTTTCGTAGGTCGCGAGGGTCATCAGGAACCGAATCATCAGCGATGAAAAGGCTACTGCTGTGGTCAAAATGACTCCGTAGTAGATTCTCCAGGTAAGCTGGGAGCTCGTGCAGAGGCAGAGCAAGAGGTTTGGGACGTGCAAAGACAAAAAGAGGTAGAGAAACTTCGAAAAGACCTTGTGTGCTCTGGCACAAGGAGTTTCAAGCTTGGACGTCCCAAATACCAACTTGATTCCGTCTAAAATCCTCCAGACTGTTTCTAGGTTGCGAGCCATGACTCGCTGAGTTGAAATCCAGGTTTAAACTAGCTTTAGTACCCGCTGCCCACTCGATTATGAAAGTTTTCCAGCTTATCAAGTGCTTGACGTGGCACCCATTCGATTCTTAAACGCTAAACGATTCAAAGAAGAATATTTAAGTTTCCATCTATTGAAAATTTCTCCCATGATTTATTATGAAGTTAAACCTTCTTACAAACTACTTGGATCCATGAAAGCGTTGATAATCAGGCCATAACTGTAGACTCTTTTGGCTAGGTTCTTTAGGGCCTCGTAGTTGACGACGTAAAAGGGTCCGCAATGCAGGAGGTGCTGCCGATTTGCCATGGTAATGATTTTCAGCAGGGCCCTTCTCTGTTTCGGACTCATCTCGTAACACTTGAGGTCGTAAATTGTCTTCTGGAAACCCTCAAACGTGTCCGAGAGAAGCTCCGTCATGAAGCAGGGAACGAAGTAGATGTACGAGTTGGAAACGCAGATAAGGGCGATGAAAATGAGCTTTCTAATAAAAAACACGACAATCCAGGTGAATAAAAACATGCATGAGGTCACAAACTCGATAACTAGCATCTGGTTTGATGCGGTTTGGTGGAAAAGAAGCTGGTAGTTGATTAGCTCACAATGAAGGTTCACGATCCTTTTTATCATTTCGTTAAAGTTGTTCCCAGAAATTTGTTTCAGGAGGCTTGTTTTAAGCTTTATCAGAGCAACAAAGTGCAGGTTCATGGTGATCAGGAAACTCAAACAGGCTCCAGCACAAATAGTAAAAGCAGTACAGCTCACGATCTGAACTATAATTATCAGGCCGTTTTCGAAGGTAGTTTCAAACGGAGCCGGGAGCATCATGGCATTCGTGACTCTCCCTTTCCAAAAGCTCATAAGAATAGACTGAAGGGCCATCATGAAGGTCGAGGCAGCTGACACAATGACACAGAGCAGGACAAAGTATTTCGTGGAGGTCTCTCTGCACTTCCGGAAACTGGCCAAGCTCCCGAACTCTCGACTCTGGAGACTCTCGCACCACTCCAGTCCTCTCTCGTAGCTCTGGATTTTGACCAGGAACTGAGCCACCAGCGAGGTGAAAGCCGTCACGGTGGTTAGACTGACCGCATAGTAAATTTTCCAGGTCAGGTGGGTGCTCTTCCACAGCGCATAGAGGTAGTTGAGGTCGTACAATGCAATAGACAGGAAGAGGAGCCCCACAAGTATTTTTTGCACTCCCGAGAAACCAACATTTTCTACTCTCGTGAGTCCAAAGAGCACTTTTATGTACTTTAAAATCCTCCAAATTGCTTCAAGACTCCGATCCATGACTTGATGAGCTGACATTTCAATAGAGACTAGCTTTGCCTAGTTTATACCCAGTGGCATTTAGATCTGATGAATAAAACATGGGTTGAAATTGAGTCGTTTAAGGGCTTTTTTGGTACCCACGCACTTTTAGAACTTCCTGCAAGTTATTCAACTTGTTTTCTACCGAAGGGTACATACTTTCCACATGTCCTCTGTGAATATTTTAAGAGACAGTAAACTTTTAAGCAGAAGTCCAGTAAAACTTTGAATGCCAGTTTAAACCTGAAACTTTACTAACTAAGACAGAGTTGTTTATCTGGGGGCCATTCAAAAATATTTATTGTTGGAATCATCAAACTTAAAAACTCAATCCATTTTTTGCTCTTTTGAAAGTTAAAGCATTTTGTAAGCACGTACTTGCCCTTGAGAGTAATCACCTGCGGTCAGTAATCAAAATTCGACCGTGAAAAATGTGACATAAAATATGAGTCATTCAGATTCATGGAAAAATAAAAATATTTTTCCTTCTTGTTATTGAAACCACCATTGAAATTACAGGTTACATTATATATGACCAGTTGGAAACCGGTTAGCATTTCCGGCAGTTAGTCTTAACCCGAAACCCATTCAATCAAGTCATGGCTCGAAACCTCAAGACCATTTGGAAAATTTTGGGGCTCAAAAAAGTGCTCTTTGGGATCACCAAACTCAAAAACCCGATAATCGGTGCTGTTCAAGTTTTTCTGGTAAAGTTTCTCTTCCTATCCCTGGCACTGAGTTACCTCAACTACATCTTTGCGTTGTGGAAGAGCACCCACCTGACCTGGAAAATCTATTACGCAGTCAGTCTGACTACCGTGACGGCATTCACCTCATTGGTAGCTCAGTTCCTGGTCAAAATCCAGAGCTACGAGAGAGGACTGGAGTGGTGCGAGAGTCTCCAGAGTCGAGAGTTCGGGAGCTTGGCCAGTTTCCGGAAGTGCAGAGAGACCTCCACGAAATACTTTGTCCTGCTCTGTGTAATTGTGCCAGCTGCCTCGACTTTCATGATGGCCTTCCAGTCACTGGTTCTGAGCTTGTGGAAAGGAGAAATCACCAACGCAATGCTCCTTCCTGCTCCCTTTGAAACCAATTTCGAGAAAGTCCTGATAATTGTCGTTCAAGACTTCAGCTGCGTCGCTTACACCATTTCTGGAGGAGCAACGCTGAGTTTCCTCATCATGATCCACCTGCATTTTATCGCTCTGATAAAATACAAAACCAGCCTTCTGAGACAGCTGACTCCTCTGTTATCTAGGGAGAACTTTGAGACGAGGATCAAGGAAATAGTAGTTCTGCACTGTGACCTAATCGACAACCAGTTTCTTTTCCACCAAAGCGCCTCAACCCAAATGCTGATGATGGAGGCTGCGACCTCCTGTATGCTCCTCTTCACTTGGATTGTCGTGTTTTTCGTCAGGAAGCTCATTTTCACCGCCCTCATCTGTATCTCAAACACCTACATCTTCGTCGTTCCCTGCATCATGACCGAGCTGCTTTCGGACACCTTTGAGGAGTTTCAAGGCACTATCTATGACTTACAGTGGTACGAAATGAACCCGGAGCAGAGGAGATTCCTCCTCCAGATAATGATTATGGCCAACAGGAAGCACCTCTTTCGCTGCGGGCCCTTCTACGTCATCAACTACGAAGCTCTCACCAATATGGTCAAGAGAGTCTACAGTTATGGCTTGATAATCAACGCTTTTATCGACCCAAGCAGCCTGTAGTAATATCATCGCAGAAAAACAATATAATGAGGCTAAATTCAACACGGCAATCGCCCTAATGAATCACATTTTGAGCTTCTAAGAAGTCTCAAGTCAATCACTGCGACTGTTGTCAGGTTTTTCGCATTTCCAGGAGAAGAGGCAACGGAAAATAAAAATAACCATGATCCGGGCAATTTTCTCGTTATTTCACTCCGATAAAAATGACATGCAAATTCCCTCGCCCAACTTCCTCCACCTCAAGTATTGCTTACAAGTCCTCAATTTTTTCCTCCACTGAGTTTCCTCCTCTCTTTCTCTCTCTATTTATCCTTTATCCAATAAAACACACATTGTTGGATCAGGTATGATGTGCACCTTGTTATTTTCGATCAGTGAGACATGACAGTGTATCATTAGTTGTTTGCATGAGCCTGAGATACACTTGAAGCGACCTGTTGCTACGCCGCAAAAGGCCTGTCAGGCGCAAGAGAGCTGAAGCCATGCGATTAAAAATTCAAAGCTCGTTCATTATTTATTCATTTTTATGTGTTTCTTGCAGAGCTGTTGAATCGCTCAATCAACTACAGACATGGGTTGTTTTGGGTAGATTGGGGGTTTCCTGATAGTTATAATTTTGAAAATTATTACAGTTCGACTCAGTTGTTCTACGAGATTTTCGGTGAATCGGCTTCAAAACAGGACTCCAAAATTGTATTCATTACTACCTGTTTGCTGGCAGGCTCATGTTAGTTAGTTAGCTAGATATTTTAGTTAGTTTAGTTGAAAATGAACCCATAAAGTTTAAAATCGACCCAAACTAGTCTTAAACACTTGTCAGCACCAAATTTTCCTCCAACAAATATTACTCTAGTTTATTCCATTCCTTTAAAGTTTGGGTAAATGACCAGAATTTTGAGCAGTAAAACGAAGCTCAGCATGAAGTAAAAGTTTTTAAAACTCAGTCAGATTAGATTTTGAATTACAATTAAGTTCAATATGAGTTCAATCCACTGACGGGCTGCAACAAAAAAATAACTAATGTGCCTGCTTAAGCATTTATAGCTTCAGCCACAATTACGAAGCATCAGCCAGATTGCAACTCACAAAAACTGAATGATACCCCAAATAAGGCTGTCTGTCCTCAACCCAATTAAAAAGTTTTTCCCCTCCCCCGAAACCGTGCACTCTTCAACAATAAATCTCGATTTAATCGCTCAACTCAACACAATATAAATCATCGTCCCGAACATTTTTTCGGCGTCTTCTCCTAACCCCAACTTCCGCACACATCCTCGTCGTATCTACAACAAATTCTTGCCATGCTCTGTTGTTGTTAATGCGCGCGGAGGAATTAAAATGCCGTTTAAAAAGTTGTGTCATGCCCCCCGTCAAATTGCGCTCCTCTCTCCGTCTCGATGGGGGCCAAGTTTTGCTCGCAATCTGTGTTCATTCACCCAGCTACCCGAGTTACGTATTCCAGTGCCAGTATCACTCAGTCGTTCCCCTACATAATACAATTTTCTTGTTGTTGTGGCGAGTTTTCATTAAAATGAGTATTCCTATTGGGCTGGCAAGTGGCGTACATTGCGGGGATGTGACGAGGAGTGGGGGGAGGCAAACTAGGAAAAGGCTTTTTATTCGGGTCACGACTTGTATTTAACTTTGCACTTCGCGCTCGTCTATTATTCCGCACGTCGCTCCTTCGAACTATCGCGTAGTAACCAGTTGATGTGTCGCCGAGCCCGGAAGACGAAACTTTCTCAAGCGACGGTTACCGACTTGCGAAATTCACTCAATTATATTGTTTTCGGGGGACATGGCATCAGCTGGCGCTAGATCATTACGAGTCTTCGGTCTTTTATTGGTCTTTTAATTCGCCTCCAGATGAGTTTGAGTGCTGCATTTGCATAAACTGCCATTAAGTTGTCTTTTGGATGACTGTGAAGACGAAAATGCATTAAATTGAACTGGATTTTCAAAAGGACTAGCGAACAGGTCGCTCTTTGGTATGTCCCAACTAAAATGAAGTGAAAATAGAAATAAATTTTTGATTTCCTAAAAGCAAAGACCTAAAAATTGACCAGAGATGAATTCTGAGCAGGGCCGTATCCAATGGAGTGTTAATTCTTCAGTTTCATCATAAAACTTTTTCTTCTTTGATTTTCGTGTAAATTTGCAAAAATATTACTTATTAAAAACAATAAATAATAGAATTTTTTGTAGTACGAAAATCCAACATGACTCTCACTTTGAAAATTCGGAAATTTGTTTCTTCGCCAACCACATCTCCGATTTTAATGATTAAACACATTTTAGTCAGTCGATTGATTGATATTTTACATACTAAAAATTCTGATCAAAAATTGTCATTTTACAAGAAAATACACAGGGGTGCCTTTTAAATATGGCCACTACTAAATACATAATTTTTTTGATAAATCTTAAGTCCAGTACCAGAATTTTCACTGAAAATTTATAAAAATTAGCATCTCTTGGTTTGGAAGAAAGAGCCTAATTTTTAAAAAAAATGTCATACTAAAAAATTAAGTTAAGCTCAAACCTGCTCATGCAAGGGGTTGCTCACAGGACTGTTATGATTTTTTTAATCCAAAAACTTGGGGGTTCGAATCAAGTTAAGCGAAAATATAGTATCAGAACTTGAAGTTGCAAAAACGTTGATTGCCAAATTGTTCAAAAACTAGCATTGATGTGAATGATCGGTATCTCCGACTTCAGATTTTCTCCCATTAACCAGCAATGTAATCATTTATCGCTTTTGTTATCCCTTAAACGTCGAAATAAAGTAAATGTATGAAAGTAGAACTGACTTTCGGACAAAAATAGGCCAGTATGGAGTAAGCCACGTCTCCATTTGAGGAAATTAGCGGAAAAAAATGTGGGAGTTCTTACACCTGGAAACTAGACACAAAAACTAGAGCTAGAACACTGTATAACAAGTTCTTGTCGATGGTTGACAAATTTTGCTATCTCCAGGGTGGGCTAAAAATTCAGAATGGATACGCCCCCGACTCCAAAGCGGGTCTAGGGTTCTATGACATTTCACCCCCACATATTTTATTAGCAAAAGTGCAGCTTCACATTTCAAATAACGATGCCGTCATGATCTTCCGAGTGCCAATTTGTGTCCCACGCAAGCCACGTGCCAGCTTCATGAACTTCCCTGCCCCAAATTGACCAGTAATTTGATGTTCGATGTACACTAACGGCAAACAGTGCATTTATGAAGAGCCCACTCCCTATCTGGTTCAGTGAATCAGGGCAGGAAGCGAGCGCAGCTCCGACTCGCACTCTATTTATCATCGAATTGGAAAACAAATCGGAAAAGTTTTCTTTTCAAAGTAGTTTTTACCACAATGCTGCCACACTGCCTCGCAGTACCACATCCATTGTGCGCATTTAACAGACGCGGGTATCAGCGCCAGTTTCAGGTTCGGAAAGCTATTTCATGTTGAACATAATTATTTTAGATTGAAGCAGAAAATGCGCCAGACGTACGGACGAGTGGCGGTTCTGCAGCGCTCGGCGGTTGGCGTTTCATCAACTTTTACCTTTTGAAGTGCGCTCTCTGGTGCGTGCACAAACAAGCGCTGGTCTCTCTCGCCCCGATGACGAGCGAGTGGCTGGTCCGGCTTCAATTTTTCATGCGAGTTTTTGCCTCATTTCGAGATGTGCCTTTTCATCGTGATCATCATGTTGTTGTGCCTCACTTTCTTGCTCAGCTACCGATTCGGACACACGAGTCCTGGTTTTGGATCAAAATCAAAAATCATATTAGGCTGCTCCGGCAAACACAAAAATCGAATAATCTCTGTTTTGTAGTAGTCCTCTAACCTGTTCATTGAGCTCGTTGCATTCATTGGATTGTATTATGGGGAGTGAAGTGGTCTGAAGCCCCCCTCTTCTGTATCAAAGAGCGCAAGCAATGGATAGCACTATCGTCCTGTGTCAAAACAACATCCGGAACTCGATCTGAGCATCACAAGAGGTTAATTTTCCAGTCTTCAGTGCGGTTCAACGCAATACAAATTTCCTGCACAATAATTAATCTGTCTGGTTTTGTGATTAAATGTGCTTTTTAAGTACTTCATCGAATGTGAGATGGCAATTACGCTTGAGGGACTCGGTGTCGGAGCAAAAGGTTGTGCGAAAATTGCCGAAAGAGAAGAGTGAAATAATGAAGAACATCAGGATTTGTCCCACAGAAATAAAACGTTGAGGCTGCGAATGCGAAAGAGCTCGTAGCGATGAATCGACAATCGGCCGAACCAATTTTTAGGTCACAATTGTAAATCAAAAGTGAATCCGGTGCGGTGAGAGATGCCCTGGAGCAACAGATTTAATTGAAAACTGTCCTTTGCGGCGGCGAGATAGAAGTTTGAGCCAAGTTTTGTCTCCGAAATTGTTTTTTTTTTAGTTTTGGATACACGAAAAGGATTTCTATTGCGAGTAAAACTTTTTTCCTTAGCAATTTTCTTGACAGTTTTTGGCTTGGTCTGATAGATTAGAAGCTTGAAAGTTTATTTTGCCCAACATTTGATACGTCAGGGTAAAAATAGGAGTTAATTACCCCTTCTGTCGCCATTTGTTCCATTGACTTTTTCGTGACTTTTGCTGTCTCTCACACAGCAACTTCTCCTCTCTCACCGGAACATGACGTGTTATTTCAAGGAGACCTTGCCTAGAACAAATTACTAGTACATTTTCCTTAATTTTCTGTCTGTTCGAAACTTTATAACTCAAGAAAGAGGAAAGTTAGAGAGGTGCAAATTCTTGCATCGTGTTAAACATCATGAGTTATTTCATTATATTTTATTTATTAATTTGCAATTGCCTTTCTAACCATCCCAACTCTCTCCAACCAATTTTGAAACTTGCTGCCTTGGACTTTCTCAATCGGTTTTCTCAATCGGTTTTCTCAATCATTAACAGTAACACTAACTAAAAAATCCAAATAACAAGAAAATGTTTAATAAAAGAAGTCAAGTAAGAGGTGTAGATGAAGTATGGAGAGGGGCTCGCTATCAGTCTCTCACTCTGCTGCAGTCAAGACTCTCCACAGAAAACCTCCAGAACAAAAGATCCCTTACTCCATTATGGTGGGTATGGGGGTGTTTTTCGTTTATATGAAACATCAGATTGAACACAAATTTTTGTATGTTGTAGTCAATCTAAAACTATCAAATTATGGAAATAAAAGTATAACCCTTATTTCTTCTAGAGACGGAGCTAGAGGCCCCTAAAGTAAAAATGATTTTGCTGTTTATATATTTTTTAAACTGTTTCAAATGCAAAATTTAGCTAATTTGAACCAACATTCCTTCCCCTAACTCCTCTTTCTCTATCCCCCTCGTCATAGAAGTTCATTTTTGGAGATCTAATTTTCTTTTGATTTTCTTAAGAGCAAATCCAAGGTTTGTTTGGTTCATGTCTGAACGGGCTTCTGAGTAGCACTATCATGAGATGAATTGCAAACAGCCATGTGGCCAACTGCTTCCTATCAATGAATCTATTTGAACCTGTCTTTCAAAGCTCAAAGTCAAAGGCCTCCCAAATAATTTAACTAAATACCGGTCGCCTGCACGTGCTTTGATCAGAGTCTCGGCGCTTGGACGTGTCTCTCAGGGCACAAACAAACTCGCAACGTCAAGGAAACGCCGAGATGCCCATTATTTAAGAACATAATACCCAGATAATGATCAGTTAAACCAATTTTATTATTAAATTTAATCCCTTTGAAGGGAGTCTCTTCCAGCTGAACCGCAGTGGGTGGCAATTTGAAGTAGGACTCGGAAGTTTTTATCGTCCAATTAGTGTTCCGGGAACCGCATTCCTCCCAAATGCTGAATTACACAATCAAATGTGATAGGATCCGGTGAAATCTCCCAAACTGAGAGCGTTCCAATGTTTCCCGCTTAATTTTCGATTCACCCGTAGAAGCACAGCGATATTCTTGTTTCCCAATGCCGCAATCAGAATCCACGGAGCTCGCAAATATGCAAATCAAAGCGGTGAAAGACGAAGTAAATAGACTCTTATGAGATTTCGTGATGTGTGTACCGCATCGCCTGAATCCGAACGTGAAACACGTAAATGCGCTGCGCTTCTCCACACAAGCCATGAATTCTGGTACAATCATTTTCATGTCGCTGATTATTACGAGTGTTGTGTGGCAGCTCTCTTGATAGCGATCGTTGCGCGGAGAAACAACAAATTGGCTGATACTCTGCACTATTTTCCATGTCACACGCCACACCAAATGGCAGGAGCGTGATCTGGGAGCTGATAGCTCACTTCAGAAGACTCTTGAGCGCGCACGGGAGGAAGAATAATTATAATTTAGTGCAAAATTATATTACTCCAATGAAAATGATGATAGCGGTAGTGGCTTCATGCTTTGCTATTTAAACACTCTGATTACTGCTCGGAGACAACTTCCTCACGTATCTCTTTATTCGAGGCATTATTCACGAGCGGGGGGATTCGATAGGCCCGCTTGCAGAAAGAAGTCACGACTCTGGCCTCCAAACACACGTACTTTTTACCTCAGCGTGTTCGCAAATAATCGTTACTTTAATTCAATTTGCGAGCTATTTCAATTAAAATTATGGCAACTTTGCATGCGAGTGAGTGGAGCCTTGAGGCGTTTGGGGATCTTGCATGTTCTGCATTGGATGAGGTGTTTTCAGAAGCTTTTCAGTAAATAAGCTTTTAGGACGAGAATTAATTTTCATCAATAGTAGATTCGTTCGAGAAACGTTCATGGATTATCGCATATTCTGTTTGGAGAGCCTGATTAGAGCAATAAAAACCATAAAAAGCCAAAAACACCCATTTTCTAATATCTGAGATTTGATCTTTAGTGCATTTTCAGCATTTTACGAAAAAATGCACAATTGTGGCCACTTTGCCGCCTGTCTGTCCGAGACTTTATAACTCGAGAACCAGAAGAGCTAGAGAGCTGCGACTTTAAGTGCATTTTCTCTCTAATAGAGAAAAATGCACTATTGCATCTGCTATGTCCGTCCGTCTGTCCGTCCGAAACTTTATAACTCAAGATCCAGAAGAGATAGAGACTTGTGGTTTTCTGTATCGTGTAGGACATGGTCTATAGGGTGGAAGGTTAGACATCTTAGACTATGTTGGATGTTGGATAATTTTTAATGAATGAAAGAGCCTCATAACTTATGAACGGATTGGTATTTTTTCACAATTCAAACGGATAGAAAATTGTGACAATCCCTCAGTTTTCTCGTTTTACTCTTGAAAACGAACACTGAGTGACCCTTCTAAGTAGCGACTATTTTGCTGTCAATCAAATTCCAAGGAAACATTCCAGGATGGAAAATATCCGGTTGGGAATTCAGTGTCATAATATTTATCAAGCGCTTCAAAACTCGGAAGACTAAATAGGTCAAATTTCGCTTTGTGATTTCTATTTCTCTCCCTAATTAGCCACAGAAACCTCGGTTTTGCTCCCAAATAGCATTCATGAGAAGCCAGGTCATGCAAGTTGTTTGCATTTCGGTCTGAAAATTCATGAATTGCACATGGACACGTAAATTCCCTTGAAGCCATCAGCTCGACGACTATGTAATTCCGGGTCTAATCCTCTAATCCCGCTGACACGCATGGAATAAATCTTCTAGCGGATGTGGTAACTGCGAGCTATTAAAAATTGCAACTTTGTAGTTGGCAGAAATTTTGTTGTGGCAGCTTTTCCACCTCTGAAAACAATAAGCTCTCCTAAGAATGATGTCATAGAATGCCTCGGTCTGGTCCAACAG
Source organism: Forcipomyia taiwana (assembly GCA_963930915.1). Lineage (NCBI taxonomy): Eukaryota > Metazoa > Arthropoda > Insecta > Diptera > Ceratopogonidae > Forcipomyia > Forcipomyia taiwana. The sequence continues at coordinate 5,081,906 of CAWVOI010000099.1, read as the reverse complement.
ATGGGTAAACTCTTAGGAAACGACAGCTCAATAAGCCTCTTCGCAATCACCTTGAGGAACATGGCAGATCAGGAACGTACTGAGCAAGAGGCCCTCAGGTCACCTGGAAGGGGAAGCCGAATTCCGTGCTTGAATGGAATAAAACAGGGAAACGGCTCTCCAAAAGGCCACCGCTTGCATGCAGACTTCAAATTTATCCGGGTGGGAGGGAGGGTGCTTCCTGGAAATACGGCAGTCTGGATGCCTAATCTCCTATCAGTCCGACACCTCCAAACACCCAGAGAGACTTATCTGACATAGAAAACAAAATGAATTATTTTAACACAATAAATTGCACATTGTTTCCTGCTTATTCCGTGTGCGATATGCATTCCTTTAATTTCCTGAACTTTTACCTGTTCCACATACTCGGGCCGCTCTAAACTGCCACAAACCGCAAACCCAGCCTTGTGTTCCACAAAAAATAATCTATGATAATTTATCACAATTCACATTCACTGGCAGGCAGCATTTGCCGGAGCAGAGTCGGTCGGAGCTCGGAAAGAAGGACGGAGAGTGGACACGAAAAATGAAAAATCCATTAGCGTGAGGCCAAAGCACCGGTAACAATAGAAAACGCCAAAGAACCAAGACTGATGCATAGGTTTTGAATGTAAAATCTGCACAACTGGGTGAAAAACATCGAAAAATATGTCACGTAACCGAGGTACAATTAAAGCAATTAAAATCACACGAGCGCAGGCACGACGGACACCGCAGCTATTAGAAGTGCATCAGAGGTGCAGAATGGATGCCAAAATGTGCTCCAGAGTGGCGGCCGTGACTTGCTAATGCCCGCTATATCACCTGCATTTTTGATCTAGGCGCTTGCTGCCTTCGTCGAATCACGTTCCAGCTAAGTACCATGAATAAAACCACCGTGTTGTCTGGGTTCAAGAATTCATGACTGAAATCGCGCTAACTCGGTCACCTGCAGCTCATCGTGAATTCAAATTGCTCCTTGATTCTTGCAGTCAAGCCCTTGCGGATTAGCTAGTGAAGTCGTTTTTGTGGTGGAGCTGAATTAAGGCTCTCCTACTTCCCGAAACAAGCTCGGGAAAAGCCTCTTAAATTTTTTTGCGACGGATCTAGTGAAGAACAGGAACGTTGAAGGCATATGGGATTCTAAGCCCCATAATTGCACCTGGAAGCTCTCAAAACCAACTGAGAGTAGACATTTGAGTTTATGTACTCACTTTAGTTTTGGAAACACCAAATTTGGCTCAGGGTCCCCATTTTTTCTCGAGGAACATCCTAACCAATTGTCAACTAATTTTTTGCGATGCTTAAAACCTAAAATCAGCTCTCTAGCCTCTTCCTAATCATTAATCATTATTTGAAGTATTTGTTTTTAGCTAAGATTTGGCATGTTGTTGTTATTTTAAAGAGGAATGGTATTAAATTTTGAGTAAATTAAAAAATATACATGACTAAAATATGACCGATTTTTAAGGGTTTTTAGAAAAGCGTCTTTCCCTCGCCCTTAGAAAAAAGTGCGAACATAGCTCTTTGATCCTTTGCTTCGACTAGAAGAGCACTGAAGGTTGATAACTGATTGAAGTGTCCAAACAAAACGTAGGGTTCCTTTTCTGGAATTTGACCTTTTCTCTCAGAACTCCAGAGATCCCCGAAAGGGCTTCTAAGAAAGAAAATAACAAATCCTGAACGAGAGTCCTACCTTTCTCTAAACGTTCGTGCGAAAGCAAGGGGCGTTTCCATGAGAACATCGACACGTTTCGAGGCAGCTCGCAGAATGCAGGGCGTAATTGATGAGGCCAATTTGGTGCACACAATGCCGGGAAATAAGGCCCTTTCTCATCCGAAATCTCTGCTAATCTTCGCATTAGGCGAATGAAACCCCGCCATCCATCAGATTTGATGAAGAGTTGTCGAGTATTTACACAAACGCAGTCCGCAATCCGCAATCCAGCACACAAAAGAGGCCACGAAGCATTATTGTTTTCCCCTAATTAGAACACGAAATCTAGCCTAAGTTCATGACCGCCTTGTACGCAATTGTGTGCGTTAATAAAGCCACCACTTTGATTAATTAGTCCTACATTTTGGTGAATGGTCAGTCCAATTAATATTAAGTACAAGTCCAATTTATTTAGCCTCCTTTTCCGCCGTTCGCGACGCGCTCCTTTCTCCTCGCCGTCTCTCCAGACCCGAGCGGTGGGAACGGAAAAAATGGAAAAATATTCTATTTAATTTGATGGGATCATAATTATTTTTTTTGTTGTGCTCCCCTTTGAGCCTTTGAGGTTCTGAATTCATTACCACTGACTGATGATAAATCACGGGGCTGCGACTACTTGTTAATTACTTTATTGCCGCCGATTATTCATCCTGACGGTGCGTGGTGGCAGGAAATTGAACCATGTGATGAGTCGCCATTTCCGTGTGTGATATCCTATGAGCTCTGAAGAAAACCGAAATTCCACTAGGCAGACTCCCACCCAATATATCCCGATTTAATTGTTTTCCCCTCCACCGATGCTTCAGATTAAAAGTTCGCATGTTGGCACGCAAGAGCCGCCGCAACGCGAAAGGTTATTTGGTTCTGAAAAGACTTTTATTAATGTTCTGTTGTTTGTTTGATTAAGGACCTGCTGCCGCAATTTTCGCGCGCACGCGGTTATGATTATGGCTGTGGTTGCTAACCGCCAGAATTGGCCAAAATCCATTTGTCAGGAAAACGGAGACGATTTTCTTGGACGTGCTTCTGAAGACATTATTATGGTCTCAATAATTTATTTGTTATGCAAGGCCTCGTCTTTGTACCTACTTAGTTTTTGCTCAAAATTTGCCTCAGGTTTTGTTGTAAAGTTAGAGACGTAGCCTTCATGAAATTTTTGGGAGCTCTTTTACTAAAATCACAAAAGGATAAAACATTAAAGAAACAGATCAGAGGCGAAACTTTTTCTAACTTAATCTTATTTAGACTCTATGGATTTAGCTCAAATGTGACCATTTTCTCTTACAGGGACAGAACCTTCGAGCATGGAAATTTTTCAGGTCGGTCGCTTTTTATATGGAGTGGACAAACAAAGCAAAATTTTCAGCCAATTTTCGTGGAAGTCTGGATTTGAGATGACTCGGATCTCCCAAAGTACTTAAGTCCGGAGGCTCATCTCTTGGTGGCTGTTTTAAGGGTCCCTTTAGTGATCGTCACTAAAGATGGGAGCTCTAGCCCCCGTACTTCGGGAGCTAGAGAAAATTGAATTTTTGTATGGGAAAATTTCACCAAGATTTGGTTTTCTCTAGCTCCCATAGTACGAGGGCTAGAGCTCGCATCTTTGGTGACAATCACAAGAGGGACCCCTAGAAACAGCCCCCGGAGCCTCCGGACTTAAGTACTTTGGGAGATTTTTTTTTCGATCCAAGTAGGCCTCAAACCCCTTCAAATTTAAAATGGTCATTCAATTATGAATAATACTTCTTTGGGGTTCTTTTCTCCTAAAATAGGGGAAGTTACATATATAGAAAAAATTATTTTTCTGGGCCACCTAAATCAATTGTTTTGGAAAATTGAGACCCTTTTTGTGAGAAAACTTTCAAAGATTTTGCACAATGCCAGTAATTATCGCCCTTAGGGTGAAAACAAAACATCTTGCGAGCTTCTTACTGAAACGTGGCACGGCCGTGGAAATTAAAATTTGAGCAGCAGCAACGGGTGGAAATATTATGGCGGCTCCGTGGCGAAAAACAAAGTGAGGCGCAGGAAAATCGGGGGAAGGGGTACGGAAAAACAAATGAACACACAGCAAATGAATGAATTTTCTCCGTTTAATTAATGATGTCGTTAGCTATATTGTGTTTTGCTTTTGGTAAACTTTAATTTATTTTTCCTCCTCATTGTTGTGCATGTACCTGTGAGCTTGTTGTACCTTTGTTGTGCCATGAAAGTGAGAGAGGCAGTAGCAGTTCACAGGAAGAGGCACAACGAGTAAGTTTACAACTATTTACCACCACTTTTTGATTCACTCAATCTGTGTTTACCTTCCCTACGGCGATAGCAACAACTTCTTCCCAAAGATCTCATTGTTTTTCACGTTTTCTCCTGAATTCCTTCTCATATTTGAATCCCATTGCGATAATGGGGAGTTTAATTACAAAAATTAGCAACAGTCTCCGATGAAATTGTATCATTTCCGCCTCTTTTACGGATGCTGACTTGCAATAAACTTTTTAATCTGGCTCAGCAAGAGTATCCTGGGGTTGGAGCTGCAGTCGAGGTATTTTTGTAAATGTATGCATATTCTCTTGGTTTGTGGAGCAGGGCAGCCAGGGCACGGTGGAAGAACGCAGAGTGAAGTACATCAAAGATAAATGTTTTCATTTTAGTTAATATGCGTGTATTTTTCTACCCCAAAAATCAGGCTCAGGCTGAGCTCACAAGTAGAAATAGCGAGCTCAGACTTTAAATGAGTTTTGCTCCGATTTTTCCAGCTTTTTGTGGTCTGGTTTAAAAGCGGTTCATTTTATAGTGAGTAATTTGGAGAAAAGCGAACCACCTGGAGTCTACAATAGTTATTTTTGCACCAAAGGCAACTCAATGGGTTCCGAGGTACGAATGTAACAGACGTTCCAATCTGACCTCAAAATTGCAGGATATTTCAGATAATTTCGGATGTCAATGTATTGTGTGAAAATGCTCAGCAGAAGACGAAAAAAATGAAATTAAGCTACATCAAATCAAATCAAGCAAAATCGATGATAAAGCTTATGTTGAGGAGGTGTTACAGCAAAAATTATGCACTGGATACTTATGACATCAGCCTTTCTCAACATGCATCCATGAGCTTTACCATCGATTTTACTTTATTTAATTTGACTTATATTTGATTATTTTTTTCAGTTGAGGATGTCCAAAATTATTGGTAAAAGCACTTTTACCTCTTATTTACAAATAATTTTCGAATTTCAGTCCAATTGGAATACAAAAAATTTTCTTCCATACAAACTATGGGTCCCTCAACTCCCGTCCCTGTACATGGTAGATTTTGTACAGACTACAATATATCAACATTTCAGCTTAATCGGATGTAATATAAGGAGTTTTCAAACAAACGTAAAACACTCCCTTTCGCCCCAAGAAGGGATGGGGGCCTGAAATTTGTAGCCTGCACTCCTACGAACAGTTCCTAACACAATGTAAAAACCGGAACTCTCTAGTTCGTTTGGTTCTTGAGATATAAAGTTTCGGACAGACAGACAGACATCAAAGCAGCCACAATAGTGACTTTTTTGCAAAATGCTAAAAATGCACTAAACATTTCTTTTGGGCTGGGAGGATTGCAAAAGTTTATTTTTTGAGAAGGTGAGCCGAAAAAATTTGAGGGGCTTTAAACGAATGGGAGACCTAAAGGTATATGACGAAACTTCAGAATTTTTCTGCCAAAATTTATGTTTCCTCTTGAAGTCTTTAAAGGACTGTAACGAAATATGTATTTGAACAGAGCTTAAACGACCAGATTTATTTAAAGGAAGCCAAAATATGTTAAAAACTTTTTTCACCTGAAATTCAAATTAAAATCTCGACTCTAAGATTTTTGGTCAACAAATATTTTTTGCGTTGACGGCCCGCAAAATGTTTAGAAAATGTTTCCTTCGGTTTGAATCTCATCGCCTTTTGTATTCAAGTGATATTAAAATCTGGTTCATAACTTCTCAAAGAAGAAACTCAAAAGTGAACGCTTGTTTTATGACAATCTCTGAAAGATTGTACAGAAGAGCTTGCTCAGTAACGTTGACATTCCATTCCAACGAGTGCATCTGTTATACTCAAGCTGCTAACGAGATTTTGGCCAATTAGTAGCGATCTCGTGCCTTTGTGGAACGATATGCCAAACAGATCACCGAAAATCCGTTGGCAAGGCTACTGGGCTTTAAAACGTGACAGTATCTCAGTCCGAATCTTCTGAACAATGAATAGCATCGGTCCAATCTGCAAAGTTCTGACCGAAAATAGACCAGCTATCCTTTCCTCAATCTCTAATTAATGTCCATTCGACGAGCTGGTCCTCCCATCAGAGCTGCAGTTGAATTTTTGAAATGCAAATCAAGCAATTGTTTTACACGCTTCAGTAGTTTCATCTCTCGGTCCGGCATGTTCCGTATGGGTGCTGGTTAATTCTAACCCAGCGCAAGCCAGCTCGTTAAAAGCCACTCGGCAACTGCATAGTTACAACCCGAAACTCGGTGTAACGTGCAGCCATAGAGAACTCCACAAATAAAATCAGAACGCGGTCGTGCGAATCGATGACTCGTTGGCATTGACCTCACACGCAATTTAATTTTGTCGCGATTTTCCTCCTCCGCTTTGTGTTTTCCAAAGAGTCGCTAGCGAACGGGCTCGAACTCGGGCATGGGAAAACAAATACAAACGGGTTTTTTATTTCTGTATGGGCGCAAACCGACGCGAGTCGTGATAAATTGTTGCAGGCAGTTGTGCCGACGCTGGGGTAGAGAAGACGCCACATTGTCTGCATCATCACGTTCGCCAGCAAAGACATACATTTGGCAGCTTTTGAGTGCCGGAGTTTAAAAATTTTCATGTTACATGAGCCTGCGTGTAGCTCAGGCCCAGCTAGCTCCCCAAGGTCCTTGCCCCATTAAGCTCTAATTGATGACGACGCTGCACCTTGCAAGGCAGTAATTAGGCATTCAGATGGGGAAGTGACGTGATATTCTTCATCGTCATCAGTCACTGGACCGGCACGGCATGGCTTGCATCATCATCACCGGGAAGCGCTAGACAAACTTTTACATCGCTTTGTGGGAGAAATCTGCGTGAAAATAACAGTTTAGAGGTAGTTGATGGCGGCGATGATGACGATGTTGAGGGAAAAAATCGTCCTAGACAGCGAGAGACAGGCAAAAGGGGGAGAAAAAAGTGGATAATTAAGGATGCACCATATTGGAATGATGAATGATGAGGGAAGCAGAGTGACACCTTCAGCGCCACGTCTGCTTCTCTGTCGCCATCTATTAGAAGCGATTACGGGGTTTTACGATTGGGTCATCACATTTTCATGAACTTTCGAGGAACTCCCCAAAGACCACTCCAACGACCTTTTGAAGTCTGAGCTATTTTTGAAGCAATCTGGGCAAAAATATATGGAACATTTTAAGTGTGTTTTCATCGATTTTGTGGGTTGTCTGTCCGTCGGTCTTAGTAGCAAAGGCTCAGAAACTGTAAGACCTAATTACCTGCGGTTTTTTGCATGTTGTCATGTAAACCCCCTAGGGGCGTAACTAGGGGGGTTCTCTCGTTGTAACAAAGTTCCTTATACTCGTCCGATTGAGCTGAATTTTTGATAAGTAATACATTACGTCAAATCTAGCAAATCATAGAACACATGTTTGCCCCTATCACATAAGGGGGTGGGGTGAGAGGCCACCGAAGGGGGGCAAAATTTTAGTTGCTCCGATTAAGCTGAAAATTTCGTATGTTGGTGAACTTGTAAAACCTGGTTAGTAACTGTTGTACAGTAAATCCGCACCACCACCAGGGACGGAGCTATGGCGACTTGAAAATGCACTCAAATGCGTTTAACAGACATAGTTTTAAATATTTTGTTCCCTTCAGTTCCTTTTTGCCAAAAATTGGTTTTCGAGGGTCAAACTTTTGGAACGCCGAAAACCAAACTTCGTTAGGATTTCGATTTAGATTTTTTAGTTACATCCTCTCGAGAAAAATCTTTGTCTTTGTCTCATTAAATGAATCCCGAGAGTATGGAAAATAGAGACTCAGGCTTTCAGGAGCCTTCTTTTCACTCCTCTCTTCTATTTTCAAAACTTCATTGAATATAAGAGGGTATTATGTAAATTGAAATGGATGTAAGACTGTTTTCCTTCCTTTAATTGCCTTCACTTCTAAACAATTTTTGTAATGTTATGTATAGTAGAAGTGTTTCTGATCTCTGATTCATGGTAAATTTAATTTGTTAGTTGGGTGCTTTGGAGCCTTCTCTCTACTTTACGAGCTATTTCAACTTCTCTTTTTATCTTTGAAGTCGTGGTTGTTATTGAATCCTGGCGTGAGATTAAATTGACTCGTGGACCTGGTCGTGGAGTCATTTGAAGAGAAAAAAGCATAAAAAATCACTGAGTAACCTAACAATCGGGAGAAAAAGGGGTTTTGTTGGGGTGAGCAATTAAAAAAATTAACGAGGATCCCAGGTGTTTTCGCTCCAAGGTGGCAAACAACTAACCCAAACTCGACCGAATCCCAACAGCTTAGAACAGAGATAATTTTAAAAAGATCCAGACCGCTTTAATCCGGTGGATAAACTTTGCTTCTCTCGGGAGAAAGAAAAGAAAGACGAAACTTGCCGTATATCTGCAATTACGTAATGCGAACTACAAGCCAAGAAGCAACATAATGGTGACAACCCAGAGGGGTTTCCATGTAACACATCGAGCCCCAGAGCTACTGAGTGATATTGCGATTCAGTTCTCAGTTCAATACAACCGCACGTTTGTCCCATTCGTGACAAGCTTTCAGCTGAAATGGCAACAGTAATGAGTTAAGATGGGGGTCGGTTGGATCAGTGGCAGTCTTTCTGTAATTGTAACGTTTAACATTGTCAGAGGCTATCAAATCCAGGCACGGCTAAATATGTCATTAATGTGGACGTCCACCTTTGGCCACACGAATCTCAACTCCATTTCCCGGAGGCACGCTTGGGAGATTTATTCTATTAAGCTGACGGGGAAAGGGGTGGGACTTTTAGGGGCATGTAAAGTCGACAACCAATAGTAGGTTTTTCGATCTCCAGAGGGTGCGTAAATTGAACCTGGAATCATCAAACCTTTTCAAACTTTTTCAAACTTTTTCAGAGATAAAATAGTCTAAGTATATACAGGAAGGTTTAAAGTTAATCGTTTTATCTTCTAAGAAGTTATAGATTCAGGAAGGTCACTTCACACTTTTAACATTCTCAGCCAGACGCCCTGTCGCTCCTGAGAACTTAAGTTTCAAGTTTTCCTTTGGTTCAACTGGCTTCTTTCTGTAACTTGTTCTAAAGGGGAAAATTTTTTAGGGCAATCATGACCAGAGCCATTAACCAGAGCCACTAACAATTCACTTCTTCTGAAATTTGGGGGTCAAAAATTTTTAGGTTAAAATTTGTAGCTTCTCGAGGGCTCTGCTTTGGGCTAAAATTGGCCCATTTATTATTATAGGAGCATGGCTTTGCTCTACGCTCAACTCCTCTTCGTGAGAAAGATAACTGGTACGATTTATCAGTTCCAATCTCATGCTTGGCTGGATTCAAGCTAAAACCTTACCGATTTCTGTTTCAGAAGAGAGTTGAAAACGGGCTCCCACTACTCCCAGGAAGTTGAAAACTCCAATTCCCTGCATCTGAGCCAAAACAGTAGGTTGTAAAGACGCCTAACAAATTTTATAAGCCTACTTAACCCTTTAAACCTAGAACTTAATAAAAATCAACAATTTAAAAAATAAAAATTTTTGTCGATTTTTGAGTGATTTCTATTTTTGTGTGCAAATAGCAGAGCTATGGGGCAAAAAACGGACAAATATGAAGTATCAACTGGATCTACTATAAATGAAACCAATTTATGTTTGTGTCAATCGGAAAAATCTTTACCCGAAATTTCTCCGGATTTTCAGTTAAAGGGTTAAAGCTATTCGAGCCACTTCAAAACCCCTTAGAGCTATTCCCTGGTCCACCCCTGTATGCAGATTTCACCTGTCAAATGATCCAATGTATGCTAAATAGGGTGTGTTGACGGACTCCGTTTCCGCCTCCGAGACTGTCAAACCCCCGAAATGGGTCACCAACGCCAGACCGTCCGCTCCCAGTCGGAGGGAAGCCCGATGTTGAAACATTTGATGTTTCCTCCTTTTCTTTCGAACGTGCTCAACTTCCGACGGCGCAAATTTCGTTAATCAAATCATCTTGTCTGCGGCTTTCAGCACACTGCTGCCATTCTTCCTGTTCTCCATGCATACGAAACACACAAAGAGCGTGAGAGAGGGAATGCCACGATGATGACATTGAAGAAAATTTTATTTTCCTTTCCTTTCCGAGCTTAGCAATAGAAGCTTGTTGTTCGAAGGAATGCGCATGCATGCATTGGAAAATTTTATTCGAAACACAAACAGACACACACAGAGGATAGGAGCAAAAGCAGTCATTGTGCCGAGTTGAAGTATGACGGCAATATGCAAAACTTTTGCATTCCTACGAGCGTCACTAAAGCACAAAGTTAAAAGGAAACAAATGATTTACATAAACATTGCAAATAATAAAATTTAGATTTAAATTTGGAGAACTCCAAATGCGGAATCAGATGAAACGTCGTCACCGTTCCTTCCTGTGCTCGGCATGGCTTGGCATCTGGCATGTAAGCCATGGTAGCCGGTCGGGCCATCAGCAACTTTCACGTTTCGTTTGCACAAATTTGTTGTGATTATTCTAGCTTTGTGTTCAACTCGCCGTAAACAGAGCAGCCGGCCTCATGCAAGTGCGTATATTTTGAAATTTGAATTATTGATCAAACATATGATATGCGTTATGAATATTAATTGGGGATTAATGGATATGTTTGAGCTTACATGCGAGTACGCGTGCATGGGATTTTCACAAACACAACAAGTCTGAAGCCCGCGGTTCTGACCCTTTTGCGGGGACAGAAAACGATACTAAAATACCCAATGGAACCTATTTTTTTAAGTCCCAGTTTTTACTGCGTTCTTATATTGGAACTCTTTTTTAAAACGAGCGTGGGAAATTTACTGAGGACAATTTCGATTCACAAATGTTTAAGCCCTTATATCATGGATAGAGGTCGCCGATCACATCGTCTCGGCTCTTTAAACTAAGTCAATCTTCAAGTGTCGTAGCTTCACCCCGAAGATGAGCACGAGTTGCTCAAAACGGTCGAGCAGTTTGGGTGTTTTTAATCCACTTGTAACTTGATTTCAAGCGTTCTACGTTGCTCCAAGACTATTTGATACTTTAAAGTAGGTCCTGAAAAAGTCCTTCTCTTTGAAACTCTCGAAATGAAGGCTTCGGAGTACTCGCTGAAGACCAACGACAACAGGGGATTGAATTACAAATCCAACATAAAATTGAAAATGAAAATCCTACGAGGAATAAACTGCGAGCATTATGATGTTTCTACAGAGGAATATACGGTCTTATTGCCGGCCGGAATAAGAGCAGAATGTGGAGTACACATTTCGAAGTGTGAAATTGGACATAATGTTCGTTTTGGTGTTCACGGAGGGAAATTTTCTGGAGGGGATGTGGGCTTGCTCGGAGTTGAAGAGCAACTTAATGGTAATTTTGGGAAATGATGGTTACATTTTAAGACTTGAGGAACTGTCTTAACCTTCTACGCTTCATATTTTTACTGAATTAGGTTTTCCTTTGGGCTAGACTTAAACAAAATTCCTCAGTACTTATGGGGTTCTTGAGGTTTTACCAATTAAAAAAGTCTGAAAAAATGTATGTGCAAACTCCAAACCCTCTACTCCCATTTTCACCTGCCAGCCCACGATGAAAAACCAAAAATTTCCATCCGTGACGCTGCCTCATATAATCTCCCTGATATCCACATGTGTGAATGAAAATCATGCATAAAATGTACAAATTAATATGTGCAAGCACATTTATAAATTGGATTTGTGTGAATTTTGTGGCTGCTTATTATTTCTCAACCCAGTCCAGAATATCCCAGGTCCGAATATGCAAGTGGTGGTCGTCATGTATGTAATTACTGATCGCCCATTCACATCAACTCATTAATTATCAGCGGAGTGGCAAATCCCTGCAGTCCGAAATTTTCACGAGCAAAAAGCGAGGAGGGAAGAAGGGGCCGGAAGCTTCGGTTTACGAGCTATAACTCATCATATGGCGTCCAATACATCACATCTTTGCAAATTTTTATTGCGTTATAATCGCTGAGAGGTCTTTGGGGTAGAGGAGGAACAAAATTTTAAAAATCGTGGAAAAATTAAATTTTGAGAATTATGTCGGATCGCAAATTTCATTGCCAGAACCCTAAAGTTTAACAAACAAGTTTTTAAAAATTTGTAAGACTAAGTCTCTTGTTACGCTTTTGGATTAAAATTCGTAAAAAAACACCTTTTCCTTTGATTTTATTTTGATACCTAAAGGCCAAAAAATTTAACTTCTTTTGTGCGTCGAATCAGAAATTAACAAGTCAAGAAAAATTTCAAATAAAATGTGAAAAATTTACTGTCCACTCTGGCCTTAATAATATTCCACAATTCCCCCCTCTAGTTCTTAATGTATGCGAAGCAACCCGATCCAAATGAATGTATCTGCAGATTTTTTGTGTCTGCGAAAACAGCAACTGGGCAACTTGGGCAAGGCATTTTTCCATGTAAACATTTTAGCATTCGTTTTTCGAGTCATGAAGATTTTGACCCATTATCAAACTGGATGCGGACGAAAAAGCCGGACAAGTTTAGCAAAGATAGCAGTTTTTGTCGCCACTCGCTCATATCTGTTTGTTTCAGTGTTTCATCGAATAACGAGACATATCCGGCATGGCAAAAAATGTTGTAAAGCTCAGAGATGCGGAAGGATTTACACACAAAAGTACTTCTACATTTGACCTCGACATCGAGCGCTTGTTCCACCCGGAACTGCATTGCAAATTGTTTCACCGACTGCAGCGACGGGCGAAATCATGTTTTGCGAAAGTTTCAGTTGCGGAAGAAAATGTGATGTAAATATTTTGGCGCTCGGGGAGCCAAGATGTTGAGTTGAACTTTGTCATGGAGAGGGAGCAAGTACCATGAAATGAGGAAATGCAGTCACGTAGCTGGGACTTTCTTCCCCAGACGGATTACCCACTGCTGAAGACAATTATTGAAGCCTCAATGTCGCCCCTGGAGCGTCAGATACTCGTCAAGTCCGTGTCCGGGCCAGACGTCTCGAGTCAGCCAAGCTGAAGGGTCGCCCCCGCTCCGCTCGAGAGAGCCAAAATATATGGGAAAACTTCTAATCGGCAAGAGTGCTGGCTAAAATTTTTAATGACAAAATATTGCTAAGAGGGATTTGCAACTTTTGAAGGCTACAGTGCGGTAAACGGCCACCCTGAACTTTCGTCGGAGCCCGACTCCCTCACACGTTTAAAAGTTATAGTTCACCAAAGTTTATTAAAATAATTTTTGCCCCCTTCGCAGTCGTTACCTGTGGCAGTTTCCCTGCACCTCGGCACACATTCCATGCCCAATTTTATTTAACTATGCAAAGTCCGTCTTCTGATTGTTCTTTATGTAAATCGATACCAAAGTGTGTGTAGTTTGTACCGCCAGGGGAACGTGTGTGGGAGAGGAAACTTTGTGATATGATTTTTCATTTCTTTTGCTAGCTTTTGTGGAGGCCGTAAAACTGTCATTTAAATCGGTGGAATTGAGCAAAAAATTGCTATTTTTTCCTAGAGACTTGAGAGTTTTAATTTTTGCTACGATGTTAAAAGCTATTTCCTGAAATCAAAATCAAGTCCTGTCATCAAAGGTCAATCATTTTAAGGGATAGAATTTTCAACCTCAAAAAAATTTCTGGTCACCAGTTGCTAAAAAACCAAATTTCTAGTTTTTCTGTTTATTTTGCAGCTGACCATCAGAACTCAAATTAATCTAAAATTAATAACATAATTAGAATATTTTAATTTTACTAACAAAAAACTCACGGTCTTTTCCTCGGGTTTCAATATCTTTCCTCTCCAATATGAGCTCTTCTTTAGCAAATAATCCTCATACAATCTAAGTCAAATAAATGTAAACTTCCAAACCAAATTTCCTAATCAAATTAACTACCTGTTCTATCTTCGAGAGTTCCTTGGACGACAATTTGGACTCTCAGGCCTCAGATAACTCACAGTTCTAAGATGATAATAACTTCTAATAATCTCAATTTTTTCACAAATGTTGAGAAGCACCGGATCGTGATAAGAAATCTACTAAAGAATCTATCTGGCTGCCTGGCAGTGAATTGCTATTCTACTCTTTTCCTAAAATCTACTCTCTTCACTTAATCTCTACTTATTCGCTACACCAGTTCTTTTGGCTCCAAAGTTAATAGCTGAAATGAAAAAGACAAATGTGGCAAATAAGTTCATCCTCTCTGTTCCATCAGCCATCTTTGATGGAGATGGATTCTCGGTATGACATTTTAATTCAGCCATCGAAGAGCTAAATGAATCAGTTCAAACAGAACTGGGCTTTTTTATAGCTCTGAGGAGTTTTTCAGACCATCTCTATGCCAAAAAGTTAATAGGATAATGGAGTTCATAACATTCAGGGTGTCATTGAAAAGAGCTATAACAACCGCTTAAAAGTGTAAGTAGTCGATATTTGAAGCAAAAGTGAATTAGATCGATTCCCACTCCCAGGGTCGACGACCCACTCGCAGCCGTTAACTCCGGGAGAATAAAAACGTTTTCCAGTCAATAAACCACTGAATGTGCGGTCTCATGCAAACTAATAAAAACAGGTCATGTCTCAAATCGTCACCCTAATTTATGGGTTCGCATGCATTACACCACATCCACTTACGTCCAACACTTCCCTCTCCCACCGCCAGACTGCCCAAGTGCCCAGGTCGGAGTCGGTTTTCCAAGAAGCGGCACAAAAATAACACACAAATCTCCTGTGTTGGCTATAATCATTAGGTTATAATCCCCTGGTGTACAACAAATATAAAACGTCTTGCTCAAAGGAAGGGAAAGGAAAATAGAAAATGCACTTGTAGGGGGAAATTTTACCTGTTCCGATTGCGAGCCGACTGCCGAGTCCACATATGTCTTGCATGCTACCGCAGACGTCTTCCATGTCACGTACTTGCAAGCGCAGCACCTCGACATGTCTGAGTCGGAATCAAGGTGACTAATTTCGGGATCTTGATCGATCGCCTGCTGGACTACTGCGGCGTCTGCCGACGATGGGGAGGAAGAGGTAACCGGCTTGGGGATTACATTTCCTGGTCACACACCGTAATGGATCGCCTGCAAAGGAGCTAAGCTGTGTACTCGCCTGTCTCCCTCCCCCGTCAGGTGGATGCGGAATAATTTAGTTAATTCAATTTAAATATTCATTACATGTCTTGAATAATGTCTACCGAAAGTTTGCGTGAATGCAAAATCCACCACTCCGTCCGTGTGGGCTCGTGTGAGGTAAGGAAGATTAGAATATGTGAGGCAAAACTTTGATTCACGGGTTGGCCTCAGAACTCGGATGAAAAACTGTATTGCGACTCCTGTAATTCCTTCTGCACCCATTCAAGTACCAATAAAATGCACGAGCGCAATATCGCGTAATATGGCACAAGGTGATAAAAATAAAATTTTATCGATGCATTTTGTATCGTAAACAAAGCTTAAACTGCACTCAAAGTTTGCTGCAATCGACATGATTGAGTTTGGAATTACTTTATATGGTGATTTCAAGTTTCCGCGTGTATATTTGAACAGCTGCTGTGTTTGCCATCAAAATGGTGTTCCTGTTCGGTGTTCGCCGAAATTAAAAAGATATTAGGGATTGAGTGTGTCAAGCGAGTGTTTATTTTGATCTACAGTTGCGGTACTTTTTTTGAAAAATTCTAGCTGTCATCAAGGGTAGTATTAGTGGATTAGGTAAATGAATCACTTTTATGTCACTTTGCTAATATATTTCAGTAGTAGCTAACTGAGGGAGGGCCATTCTGGCTGAGTGTGGCTGGGACCTGTAAGAGGTCTTAAATGGAGTTTTGAAAAAGGGACGTTTCAAGACGAGGTTTCTAAATAAAAATGTATTAATGCTGCAAAGAGGCTCAAATTGAGTCGACAGTTGACATCATTGGGTCTTGTATTTTTCAGAAAACCTTGATAACAGCTTTTGAGAGTCTAGAAGCCTTCCTCCATTTCATTTGAGAACAAAAATGCATAAAAGTTCAATCCCTAAAATAAATTATGTGAATTTGAAAGGGGTAAAGGGTGAGTAGAAAAATATATAAAAAGCAAAATCGGAGATTAAGCTAAAGGGTGCATTTTCAAAGATTTCGGAGAGCAAACTTTGAGGGCTTCTAGCTCCGTCTCTGTTCATAAAAGAATACATGTGGTACCATGATTTACTAGATTTGACACAGACTACAACATACTAAAATTTCAGCTCAATCGGATGTAATATAAGGAGTTTTCATACAAAAGTAAAACACCCCCCATTCCCATCCCCCCAAGAGAAGGTAGAGGTCTAAAATTGTTAGCCTGCACCTCTACAGACCATGCCCTACACGATGCAAAAAAACCGCAGCTTTTTAGCTGTTCTGGTTCTTCGGTTATAAAATTTCGGACAGACAGACAGACAGACGGCAAAGCGGTCACAATAGTGCATTTTTTGCAAAATGATGAAAATCCACTAAAAATCCTAGTATGGGTGTAATTTGGGCTCAAAAAACTTTTTTAAAAATACTCTTATTAAATTTTTTAGTGCAGTTTCCAAATTTTGCAAAAAATTCACTATTGTTGTCACTGTACTGTACCGTCTGTCTGTCTTCCTGAAATTTTATAACTCAAGAACCAGAAGAGCTAGAGAGATGCGGTTTTTTTACATCATGTAGAACATGATATGTTGGGGTGCAAGCTAAAAATTTCAGACCCCCATCCCAGAGTAAGGGCTATTGGCTTGCTTGGGTAAAAAGTTGTGATGCTCCAGGGATGAATGGTGAGAATAAAGAGCTTCTTATGTTACATCGGAAGAAAGTTTGGCTGGTTTTGTCTTGGATCTCTTGGCTGTTTATGTTATTTCTTGCATGTCTTAAAAACACATAGGAAGATGTGAGAATCAGCTTCCTGAAAGATGGCTAAAACTCCTTCTCAAGTCAGAACTCAATAAGCTCTGAAATGTTTTCATCTATACAAGCTTTGAATGATTTGTCCTGAGTGCCTCCAAAACTCGTTTCATTAGCGAGGAATTTTTAAAAACTGCCTGCATAAACCCATTCCTGCTTGTTATTAGCTCCCCCTTGTCATTTCACCTCGTGGCGAAAGTCACGTCAGACATTAACATAACTCTGTTAACGATAATTTCAGCGTCTGTTTGCGCCACCGAGGCAGTAACCGGCCCTTTCATCGCACCTTGTCGCCTGTCATTGCCGTCTATAAAAAAATTTTTTGCTCCTCTGCAAAAGTGCACTCTTTCACCCCACAAAGCCCGCCCACACTCGCAGTAATTTCACACTAATTACACTGTGCGAGCTTCACTGGATGCTTGTATTCAAATTCTTTGAGCAACAATATAATTAAAAAGATTTATTAAATCTCATAAGAACGCCTTGAGTGCCGGCATCTGCGTTCAGCTCACCTTCTCCGAATTACTGAACAAATGGGAAAAATATTTCATACTAATTTTTTTCTGCTCCTCTTTCACGGCCTCATCTCGCAACTAAATACCAGCTTGGCGCTTCGCGAAGCAATTTTTTCGCCGTTCAAAAAGTACTTTGAGACGGTGCGAGGATTTTACAGGTTTTTAACAACGCAAACGTGCGCGTGGGAACGCGAGGAAGATAATCGTGTAATATTTCACGAGTGGCTTTCACTTAACTCATTCTGATTAGAGCGCGCCCCTTTTATTAGTTTGAATAAATTTGGGGGCATAAATTTCATCTACGAGCACTGAGAGAGGGCTCCTCTTCACCCTCCAAAGGCAATCCAGTGGCGATCCGAGAGATAAATGTAGTGCGAGATGGGCGGGAAAGTAGAGGCGAAAAAAGAAGGAAAAGAAAAATGTGAAAATTATCCAATTAACGAACATTATGCAAAACAAGCTCGCGTGACAGACTTCAATTAAGCTGCACATGAGCTTCAAAGATTTTCGCTTGACCACCCACATGCTCATGTGTGGCTAGCTGGCATGTGGGTCGGTACTTCAAAGGAAACGAATCCAGGCGGCTCACAGACTGATTGACAGCAGACAAAACTTGTTTGGCGAAAAGCACGTTTAAGAGGATTTCGGCTTAAGGCTTCTCTGGCAACTCTTGAGGAAGATACGGGAGAAGATCAACAACAACAAAAAACAGTTACTTAAATCTAGAATGCTGGAGAACGCAATCAGTAAATAGACTCACACAAGCTTCGGTTTGTGTTTTTCAGAGTAATGCAATACAATAATTATTTTCAAATCATTCCATAACTGCCATTAGTGAGTCACTAGTGATGTACCAATTTAAAAATGAGGAAAGTTTTTCTTTCTATTTTAAAAATATGCAGTAGCTCTTAAGTAGTTCATCTTGTTTTTAAAATTCAACCATTCAAAAAAAAATTCTTTTACAATATTTTGGGTTGTGGCTTAGTTACTTCACACTTTTGAAGTCTAGATTAAGCCTTTGAAAAACCTTATTTGGGAAGAAGTTGATTTTTTCCGTGATGTTTGACTATTACTTATTGACTCATTAAAATGTCAGACGAAAATTGACAAAGACGAAATTTTGGGAAACTTTCAAAAAATATGTTCGAAAAAGCCTATTTTGCAAAAGCCTTAGCAGCTAGTTTTAAGAGCCTCGGGAGAAATATGCTTTCTATTCATTACCGTTAAGTCAGAAAATTTTCAAAATTTATGGTCAGATATTAGACCTTTGACTCGAAATGGGGTAATACATTTCAAAATATATACATTAAACACACTAGTACCTGAACCATCTTGAAAAAGATTCTATTCTACTAAACCTAGAAAAAAACTTGGAATCAATAAAATTAACTTATGTGAACTTTTTTGTAGGAGTTTTTCTTTTCCAGTTGTTTTTCGAAAGAGATCGAAACGTCGCTCTAACATATATTCTAACAGAGATCGGTAGGACTAAACAAGAATCAATACCTTTTCTGATTGATTGAGCTCAGGAATTTATCAGAAGAAAGAAACTCAAATGCTCTGAAGCAACACAAGAAGCCTTATTGTTCCATGAAACGGAAGGTTTTCTTTGAGTTCCAAGTTCCTACCAGAAGAAATTCATAAAAATTGTAAGCTTGTATCATTGAACAGGACGGGTGCTTCTTGTGAAATTCACTCAAGACAAAGTTTCCTGAGAGCTAGGATATTTCCGAGAAGTCCCAGTAAACTCTAAATTGAAATCTGGTACATCCATTTGAGCCAATTTGGACCGATAAACGTCTGAACATAGGAAATTACCTGCAATCTAATATGGAATGGAATCATAGGATGTGTTTCAAATAAGTGCTCAATCAATTTAATGTCATATTCCGATGATTTATTCCGGAATTCCATTAAAATGTAATGTTCTTTGGCAGCTCGTGCCTCATCAAATGGCAGAACTAATGTCCCTGTCCCCGATCAAAAAGCGCTTGGCCCCACCACGTTGCGTATCATTTTGTGTTTTAAAGATCCGACACGGAGATTATTATTGCCCGCTATTATTGATGCTTCCTCCCCCGCCTCCGACGCCCACCGAGCCACCATCGACACCACCGCCGTCATATCGCTTTGCTCAAATTTCCTGCATTACCTGCACTTGTGCTCCGTTCACCTGAATCACATAATAAAAATGATTTAGTGCAAACAAGAAATTGAATTTTCAACTCTTACAGGCCATTGAAGATGGAGATGGAGACGGAGACGGGGACGCTGGGAGGAGGAAGAAGTCAGGCGGGATGAGCAGGTCGGCTTCTCTGCACCATTTATTAAATTATTTATTGGAGCAAGTTGGTAATAAGACGTTGTACACCGCCTTTTTGCAGTCCGAAGCAAAGGATATTTTATTGTTGCAAAATTAATGAGCCGTAGCCGAGAGCGATTGAGGCGAAAGGAAGATCCCTGCGACCTTTCGCTGCTCGCCTTTCAAGGTCTGTCGGAGCAATTAGCCTCGACCTCCGTCGCTATGCTTTGGTAATTAGACCGGCTTCCTCCCGAAGCGAGTTCTAGGAACCCTCCCAAAGTGTTTCCCACAAACGCAGATACTTTTCCGACAGCACAACCGCACAGAGGCGCGCGTCTCGGCGTTGAAAATTATAAAATTCCGCCTAGATTAAATTACTTTGAGCGCGCAGATTTGTTTTCTTTGTCTCACCGAACCAAACCGCTCGCTGGTTGTGCCAGCAGCCTCATATCTCAGCTCGTAGCCGTATCGGATAAACAAATATTTTGTGAGGCAGAGTCGAGATAAGACGGGAGTTGGGTTTCCCATCGACTGGCTGCCACGTTTACTGCAATAACTAATTGGTCGATATATATTTTAAATGTAAATGTTGGAGCGGCAAGGGAGTGTGTATGGAGGAGCATGAAATGAAATTAATTAATTACATTATCTCTTGCCAGAATCAGCGGTCCGGAGTGGCGGTGCTTTGCCTCACTTAAGAAGTGTGCAAAAAGTGTCGGTTGCGAGATTATGACAGTTAAGTAATGAATTTCAAATTTAGAACGCTTGCTGGTTGTCATTTGCCTCTTTTCCTCCGTTGATACCGCAGCTTAGTTAGCAAATGTTCTTCAAAGCACGTGGATGATTTTTTTTTCGGACAACCAATGGTGTCTTGAGACTTTGAGGTCCTGATCGAGTCTTGAAGCCTGTAGAAAATATTAAGAGAGCAAGACTGTTACTTTTGTCAAATTAGGGGAGGAATAGTGTTGTGGTAATTAGGTCCTAGAAACCCCGATTTAAGTGCATTTTTATCAATTAAAAAAATGCACTTACGCGTCCGATTTGTCCGTCTGTCCGAGTTGCAAAGGCTCCGAAACTAGAACAGCTAGAGACCTGCGGTTTTTGCATGTTGTTATGTATGGTCTGGAAAGTGGGCGAAACACTTTGGTTTTTCCGGAAAACTGCCTGGAGGTAATTAAGGGGATTTTCCCGTTGAATTAAAGTTCCATATACTTTGTCCGATTGAGCTGGATTTTGGATATGTTTTACATCACGTTAAATCTAATAAATCATAGAACAAATGTTTCCCCTTTTTACATAAGGGAGCGGGGTGAGAGGCCACCGAAGGGGGGAAAAATTTAGTTGCTTCGATTGAGCTGAAAATTTAGCATGTTGATAAACTTGTTAAACCTATCAAATAAATGTTCTACAGTGTTACCGTACCACCACCAGGTACAGAGCTAGAGATCCCTTAAGTTTCTACAAAAACTGATTTTTGGACAAAAGATTTTCACTTCGACCCAACTTTGCAACGATACCGATTTGAAAGTGCACTTAAATGCGTTCTTCCCCCACTAAGCTTTAACATGCTACCCCGTGTCTGTTGATTTGGCTAGTAAAATTACTAGTCCCAAACCCTTCGTTAGATTTCCTTAATAATTTAAAAGTTTTCTTTTCAAACAAACAGCTCCGGAAAAAAGGTCTACATGAAATAATGTGTTTTGAGGTGACTTTTCTAAGGAGGTTTTTCAGCAATATCGGTTGAGTTGCACTTACTTGCCAGATTCCGTCTTGGGTTGTTACAGAAGATCTTCCTGGCACCGAATGCGAGGCTTCAGAAAATGTTTCAAGATTTCAGACCGGAAAGCACGATATCTCAAGGACTATGTTAAGTTGGCTATGAGGAGTTAGGGTTCAGATAGGGCTGAGATTCATCAAATAACGGCAACTAGAAACCAGTTTGGAATGTGAACATGCCATGAGTTATTAAAATGGTATGGGACTCTGAATTTAAATTAATTTCTCTTGCGGAAAATACCTGCTTTTGAATGAAAGTTCTCTGTTCCTGTAATTTCGCATCAAGAAGTTGTTTTTGGCTCACAAATTACTCAGATTCCCTAAAGCCGCCTATTTCCCGGTAAGGCAGCCTGAGTAGCTACTGGACTCAACAGACTCCGGATCTCAGACCACTCAGATTCCTGCGCATGTCCTGGAGAAGCTGAGAGGGTTTTCCCCTCCTCAACCGTAAAAACATAAATGTAATTAATATGTTTAATATACAAGCATTATTCAATTACTTCCATCAAAATATAGCGAAAGCCATTTTTTAAAATGCCGAATCTTAATGATTATGGCTCAGCTCAATCATCGGGGAGATAATTTTTAAGTTGTCACTCTGAACCCCTTTTTATCTGCGGTGCAGACATGTAACTCTTCCCTAGAAACTGATTCTCCGAGACTGAATATCCGAGACGCAAATTGGACCAAAGTGCTTATTAAAATTTAAGCTGGCATCAGGTTGAACTTGCAGCCGAGGTGTACCGAAGCCACAAAAGTTTGTGAATGTTTCCAAATCCCCAGACAGCTGGAACATTCGCCTGAGCTCCGAAACCAATGCACTCACATGCCGACAGTGTCACCTGGAAAAATACAAATGAAGTTTGAATTGAGACATGGAGATCAAATTAGGGCAATGCATGATGGAGGAGGCCCCTTCGTTCATGTAACTGGAAGTGCGAGTGGCCAGAACATGGAAAACCGGAGCAACTGTAGGAGTAAGTGGGGAATGGAATTAGTTAAGTCCATTAAATCCTTAATAATTGATGTCTTCCCTTGTGCTAATGTTGTTCAATTGTTTGCATATGTAATCCGAACAAGGTTGAGCAACATTCGTAACAACCAGATATTTGCAACTGAAGATCTCTCCTTGAGTGAGTGGTTGCCAGTGAACATCTCGTTTACTTCGGGCCAAGTCGTACCAAATCCCAAGTTATTGGAATTTATCAGGATAGAAAGGTTCCATTTTATAGTCCCGTAAGGGAGTGGGGGAGTCTTTGAAATGGGGCCTTTTGAATGGGCCCCCAGATTTGATCTGAGAGGTCTTGTCGAGGATCTTGGGGGTCTTAAAGAAGGGTCTTCAAAGAATTCTTGGAAAAGGGTCTTGGATGTCTCAAAAAAGAGTTTTGAAAAAGATGTATTGATGTATTGAAGTTTTGGGAAGGGATCTAATGAAATTCTTGGGAGTTTTACAAATTTATCAAATTTCTTTCAAGCTTAACTAACGTGAGTCTGATGAATCCCAAAATCCGTCGAAGGCGTCCTTAAAAAGTCTAGGGTTCCTTCAACATCCCTAGCCAGTGGTTAATCTTAAGTACGAAGGACAAACAAACGAGGACAATAGCTGCTTTTGTGACATGAGCGTAAATGTGCTGAAAACTTTCCTCAGCAGCAGCAGGCGGCGGCAGGAGGAGATGAATTTTGTTGCAGAATTTTTATTTGCCATCTCGTTTCTTGAATGTGGTCCAAATTTTTATTTGAAGCACTGCAATGTAAGGATTATATCTGCATACACATCCCCCGAGAGAGCCACATAACGATTATTTGACGACATTTTACTTTAATGACATATTTTTATTGTCGTAGAGCACTTAAACTTTCGCATCCCCGAAGAACTGTGTCTCAATCTTATTTAAGTGAGTTACGATCAGCGTCGGGCCCAATCGGTAATAATTTATAGGACCGAATTGAGACATATTGGGATGTTACGGCACTTGCAGCATAATGAAATGTGGCTCAGGAGGATAATGCGGCACTGTCATGGAAGGGGTCCCAGAAGAGTTCGAGACCGCGACGCCACGTCGACACGCCAGGAGCTCGCCCCAAATTGACATGGAATTAGACGGAGACAGAAACAATTAATTATGTTTTCTGTCAAATAATCCCCGAGACAAGGCAGGAGAAAAGACTTCCCGTGTTCAACAGAGACAAATTAATTCCTGCGAATGGTAATCAAGAAAGATTTTATTTAATTTGGCTCCCACCGACACCGTAGCTGCGTGGAGCCCCAAACTGCCTCAGACCTATTTAGCATACATTCACATCAAATTAGCGCCAAAGACAGCAATCGAGCGGCAAAATATACAAGCTGGCAACTCCTTTTGTTTACAAATCGCTCCTCCGAAACGGCACCCGAGTCGAGCCACGCCATTCGGAGCGGAGCAGTGAAGCTTAAATTGGAATCATGAGCTTGTGTCATGTACATCCGCTTCCGCTCTTTTGACACGCGTTTGCCGGCATTTTTCCTCATTTCGAGCGCGCACTGCAGTGCGAGGTGCTGAAGGAAGCGTTCTCGCACCCGAAACGGAGCGGATGGGGGGAAACCTCAGACTCATAGAGCCTTATAGACGGAAATAGGTCCTAGACGTTTCTTTTTTCTGCCTCAGGGTCTGGAAAGCCGATGTTGGGGAATTTTGTGGCTTCCAAATTAGAAACTTTGGGTTACTTTATTCGCACTTTTAGATTCAAAATTTATTTTGAGCAGGCATCGGAAATGTTTGTTTTTATAATTATTATCGTAAGCGTGACCAACTTCTAATTCTTGGGGGGCTTAACCTTCAGCAGCCAATTTGGCCTTAACTGTCAGCTAGATTAAGAGTTACTAGAATAGTATCTAATAACTCGTCTTCTTAGTAAAAATTGACGCTACTCCCTTTTTTATCACACCCTTTCGACTCAGGTGCACTAAATTCTAATTCAACCAGATGTCACAGGAAAATAAAAAATATCACAATGAAAAGCTGACTAAATGTCCCTTTAAAAATAACATAACCTCGGGTTTTGGGTTGTTGGTGGCAGAAAACTTAAATAAAAGATGAGCATTACGCTACGCAAAATATGGATTTATCAGTTTTTCAAAAAAATATGACCAAACGCTAAAAACCCTAGCTTATCGTGCCATTTCTAAAACTTTGGACCTAGCCTGCTGTGAAAAAGTAACTTCGGCCTCCTTTGAGCAGTTTGAAAATTTCACATTTGCGAGTTCCCGCGATTATATTTTTCTAGTTATTATATCGTCCTGCCTGCGATTTTATTATATTTCTCAGGATGTTTTCGCCGAAAAATAATTGTCAAGATTTATGTAAATTCAAATATTCGAGACCGGTGCCACATAAGCCTGTGCCAAAAGTTCATAGCAAATGAAGTTTGTGAATTTTATTTCGGAAAACTCGGAAATTTTTTATTTGAATTGCGACCAATGAAACATACAATATTACAATATTTTCAATCTCTGATATTTGAGGCTGAAAAGAGAGACTAATTACAGCACACTCCCAAAACAGTGTAACTTGAAAATATTCAAATGTTTCTGAGAAAATCTGCCTGAAAATGACAATTTTCTTCTGAAATGGAAATTGAGGTCTTCTGAAATTCGTAACTTCTGTCTATGAAGTACCTTGGGGGTCTGAGGGAAAAACAATAAGAACTTGAGTGAGAGCTAATAATCATCAGGAGCAAGTTTTTGGTGTTAAGTTAATTTGGCACGTAAGTATTTTGAATAATTTATCACAACACAGTCGTTGAACAAGTTTTTCCCCTGCTCTCGTGTGTGTGTGAGTTGGTGCCAGCCAGCCTATTATATGAGATCTCTCTCGAGATTAGCAGCCAGCAGCACTCTCATGTCAGCCGATAAGTTTCACATGTGCTACGTGATTTTGTCACACCTTGTCGAGTTCTTTTGGGTGCAGACGAATGAGGCTTCCCTACTTTGGGTGCGGGACACGAGGCGAGAGAAGAGGGAGATCAAGTGTGTAATGAACATGAGACAAACTAGATTAAAAGCTAATTGAAACTGATTAGTCTTGTTTTTGTGCCTCGCAGAAGATGAGAAAACTTTTTGGGGACGCAGCTTCGATTTCACTTAATGTCAAGTTCGAGTATCGTCACCGGGGGAATTAATCTGCCATCGCGCAAGAGCCATTATATTCGGTAATAAAGGGCGCAAAAATTAAATTAATGAGCCATAAAAATTTCAGACATGACAAATTTTACGCTGCATAATTTATTTAACGGCGGACCCTCTCGATTTCACGTCTGCTGCTTTTCTTCCGGCCGCCCTGTTGCAGCGCCCTCTGTAGTCCTCACTTCACGCACTACAATAGAGGTGAATCCCAGAGGGTTAATTAGCAACATGCCATTTCCTTTTCAGTGCATTTTTGATAAATTGAACTTATTTGTTTCTCGAAAGGCTTTGAAACGGCAAGTCTCAAAAACGTGCAATTTTTTTCCTAACTCACAGAACTCCTGATTTTCACAGAGAGTCATCATAGATGTAACTAGAGGGGTTTGCCGATTCTTCTTCCGATTGAGTTAAAATAGTTAATAAAATCTAGAAAATACTGACAGGAACGTAGCTAGACGCCATCGCCGGTAACACGCCTCTATGTAGAATCCATCTCTGTGCTCACGAACCCCATCTGAAACGATAGGGACTAGGTAAATTGAAAATGCTTGTACGTCAATCAAACGTTTTAATTACCACTCTATGGCTCGCAAGTCACCAACTAGCTCTCATCAGGCTCGTTCTGGAGGCGCTTTGCACACAATGACCAACTTACAACAATCCTCTCCCACGTTCCGGCGATGCCCCGACACGAGTCATGTACGCTCGAATTAAAGTCGAGTATAATAATTAACCCATCATCCGGACAGCAGGACGTACGTGTGTGCACGGGCCGAGACTGCCGAGGCACAGGTGAGCTAGTGAAGGCATGTCGGAGCTGATGGTTTTTAATTACTGGGCGGTAAATGCGGTTGATTGGACTGGATTGGTTGATTTTCCTAATTTTGTTTGCTCCCTTTCAAAGGGACCTCTCCTCTCTACATTCACCTGATTTCGCTTTGTTGGACCCGCTTGATTGCCAGTGATCATTTATGTGAGAGAAACCCATTTATTTTCCGGCACGGGGACGCACAGACGACACATGGGGTGGGTCAGATAAATGGCTTGGAAATTGGTTAATTGCGTCAAAGGAGGTCGAGATTTCGGGAAATTCCATTCCTCTATTCAAATATAAAAGTGCTTCATGCATTGTTGAAACTTTTTGATTTGATATTTGTGATAACTACAGAGTTTTCCCACTAAATTGCGATTTTGAAGGATAATAAAATTTTTCGGAAAAACAAGAGTTGCTGTTAAAGCACTATGCAAACTAGGCTCGAGTTTCATTAGTTTTCCTGGACTTGGCTGAGATTTTCACCTGTGTTTATCTCGTAAGGCTATACTTTTGTTGTTGTTATAATACAAAAGTACGTTGAACGGTTTTTGAAAACTTTTTTGCTTCTTTTCTTGATTAACCTGAAACATTTTAGAAAAGAATATGATATTTTGTATCTATATGGGGCCTGGAAAAGTAATAAATGCAAATCCTGGGTATCCTGGGTAAAATTTACCTATTGAACACAATACTGAGTTAGCGGGGGTCAATTTGGTCGATTTATATGTACAGAGACTCAGATGCTTCGTTAATTTACCATCCAAATAAAAATCAAAAATTGTCAGGATTCCAAGTAAATTTAGAAATAAAATTTTTAGAGAAATGACAAGAAATGTCAAAAACATTAACATTTTTTATTTTTCCTAATAGGTATTTATTTTGTGAGAGTTCTACTTAAAAAGTGATTCAAAAACTGAAACGGCTAAATCCACAACTTTTTCTGCTACATGTTGGTCAAAAAGTGGTTGTGAATGCAGCATGTGTGTCCATTGCTTCAAATTCATCACAA
This sequence comes from Forcipomyia taiwana, assembly GCA_963930915.1. NCBI lineage: Eukaryota > Metazoa > Arthropoda > Insecta > Diptera > Ceratopogonidae > Forcipomyia > Forcipomyia taiwana. The sequence continues at coordinate 5,054,451 of CAWVOI010000099.1, read as the reverse complement.
TCTAGAAATAATCAAACTCTTTGAACTGTTTATGAATGCAAGGATAAATGCAGGTATTAGCTGAAAGCGAGATAAATCAAACCAATAACAAATAAATTCATTTCGCATTAAAACGCGCTTAAATTTCAATGATCACATTCAAATAGGTTAAGAGCTCATTAAAGTTGCAAGACCTCCAATTAAACATTCAAACAACCGCCGTTGTTGCGTGAAAATGGAAAATTGCAGGGCAGCAGCGGAAACCAGAAGACCTACTTTGTATTTATGTATATGTGTCCATAATTCGGTCACGTAATTGTAATAAATTTTAAGACCATCGAAACACTTGACATCGCACACACCCGTATAAGTGGAAAGAAAATGTGGCAATAAACGAATGAAAATATTTTCATTGCATCCCTTCCTCCCAAGCTGGCTCTGGCTCCATTCGGCAGCATCGCATCGCTATTCACATCGCAATGGAGCGCAGCAAGAACTCTTGTATATCAAAGTTTTTATCAGCAACTCGCTCACACGTATCTCTGGCAGCTGAGCAGAGTATGATATTGAACAATATTTAAAGATCCCTCGATTGATATACGATGGTTTTTCAGCACAATTTTCGGAATTTCCCACTCCTCTTTGGATGCATGAGTTGCAGCCTATCGGAGCACCAGGCAAATAGTTTTTTCCCGGAAAAGCCGTCCAGCGTACTCAAGCATCCACCAACAGGCAGGAAATTTGAGCACTTTGATGCTACCTGCCGTCCGAAATGGTCGAAAATAGGCCGAAATTTTGAGGGTTTGGTTTCGAACACACAGGGTGAAAACTCCAGAGCAACGTAGGAATGAAAACGTGAGTTGTAGTTCTCGGAAGATAGAACACGTAGAATGTGCAAATTTATTTCACGTCATGAAGCTTTTGTGGTTTATGCTGGAGAAAAGATGAGAAAGCCCACAACTGAGGCTAGTTTTAATAGGAATAAATTAGCACAGCCTTCTCTTCATAAGCTTCCAAGAGAACCGTATAACCTAAACAGGCTTGAATGGCTTTGGATGGCTGGGTTTTAAAGTTAACCGCGAGGCCCTACATGAAATTTACATAATTTTGTGGTGTAAAACATGGTCTTTGAAGGGACTTATTATGAGAAAAAAGTTAAGCAGGGGTTTAGGAAAAAAAATTATTAAATCAAGCAAAATCGATAATGAAGCTAATGGGTGCATTTTCAAAATGTTGAGAAGGGCTGAGGTCGTTAGTATCCAGTGCATTGATTTTTGCTCTAACACCTTCTTAACATTTTGAAAATGCAGCCATAAGCTTTATCATCAATTTTGCTTGATTTAATTTATTTTTCCTAGTTGGGTATGTTCAAGATTATTATTAGAAGCACTTTTACTTGTCATTTTACAAGTAATGTTCGAATTTCAGTCCAATTGGAATACAAACATTTTTCTTCCATACAAACTTTGGGGTTCGTTAGCTCCATCCCTGTATATGGTAGAGGTGATAAGTGGGGCCATGATTTACTAGATTTTGCACAGACTACAACATACTTAAATTTCAACTCAATCGGTCGAAGTATAAGGAACTTTCATACAACGAGTTTACCCTCCTCACTCCCCCTTCCCCCCCCCCCCCCTAGGGCATATGGGGATCTAAGATGTCTAACCTTCTACCCTACAAACCATGTCCTACATGATGCAAACAATCGCAGCTCTCTAGCTCTTTTGGTTCTTGAGTTTTAAAATTTCGGACAGGCAGACAGAGAGAGAGAGAGACGGCAAAGCGGCCCTAACAATGCATTTTTTGCAAAATGCTGAAAAAGCACTAAAAGAAAAGTATGTTTGAAGGGAATCTTTTTTTGGTCCAATGTTGAGTTTTGTTCCATGTTTGCAAGAAGGTCAGATTAGATAGGCAGTCATATTTATTATTCAACTGAAAAACACAACTGTAAGACGCGCATACTTACTCAGGAGAATCTTGAGGACAGCTGGACGTATGGACAAACGTTAGTGCATTTTAAAAGTGTTTTAACCTACCATTTAGAATCAATCCTTGACAGCTACGATACATGTATCAGGAGGTTCTCTTTACTCGGATAAATAAAACGATCGGTAGGATTGAATTCAACGCCTTGAACACCTGCTTTTTGCTTTGAATGCTTCAAATCAGCAAGAGATCAGAGCAATTAAAACCCTCTCGTTAGCACTTGGTACTCGGAACCACGTTCTTCAGCTTTTCTGCTTCAGAAACGTTTAAACCTGGCTGCAAAGTCTGCAATGACGTTGTAAAGATCCTTTGTTTCATTAGCTCTTAGCTGTTCTTGAGCATCCAATTAGAGGTAAACATTTGCAACACAACCAGCTTGTCACTACAATTAACGTGCCCTTTCATTACAACTTCAAGACATACAAGGAATGCACTGAGTAATTAGCAAATTATGTGTATCAATTGGATTTCCTGACAATTATCATTATCTCCACGATCAGCAGCAGACAAAGGGCCTGCAGTTTATCTAGTGACGAACAAAGGACCGGAGAGGGCGCTTTGCATGCCGTCTATTTGCGTTTGCAGTCGACGGAACGGACTGGCTGTGTGGGGGAAATCAATGCAATTACTTGGAGATGAACAACGAGGATGTGCAAGTTTGGACACTTTTGCAAATATTTGCTTTGCATAAATTGCAGATAAGCACGAGAGATTTTCTGGGATAATATTACAGAGTGGCACGCAACAGGAGCTTGGAGCCATTATCAATTGCCTGAATGCCTACCTGTTATTATATCGACGAATCTTTTGATGAGTTGTGCAATTTACGAGCTTCCATACACATCGTTTCCACTCCTTCGCCCCTCGCCCTCTCATGCACGAATTAATTGAATGTGTGTCAAGCTCCTGATAGCTCTGTCTGGAGAAGTAATAGATTTTGAGGGCATAGGCTAGACTGTATTTATTTTTGTAACAAGAAACCTGGATAATTTCTGGAGCAGGAAAGTTTTAACTTGATACCATTTCCTGAGGTAGCTCGACTTTAACCCATCGACCTTCGAAAAAAATAAAACCGCCGATCGGCGATTTTATTATTTTTTTTTTCGAAGGTCGATGCTTTAACCTTCTCTGGACCCGGACAGAAACCTTGTGGTTATTTTAGGGTTTCTACTGCGCGTCAATTTTTCCATCAATTTTGAAAAAATGCACTTATGTGTCTGATAAGTCCGTCCGTCCATCTGTCCCTCTGTCCTAGTCGCAAAGGCTGCGAAACTAGAAGCATTGCTTTGGTTTTTCTGGAAAACTGCCCGGGAGGTAAATAGGGGAGTTTTCCCGGTGTTTGATAGTTTCTTAGATTTCATCCGATGGAGCTGAATTTTCGATATGTTATACATCACGTTAAATCTGGCAGATCATAGAACACATGTATGCCCCTATCGCTTAAGGGGGTGGGGTTAGAGGCCACCAAAGGAAGGAACATTTTTATTGCTCCGATTGAGCTGAAAATTTAGCATGTTGATGAACTTGTAAAACCTTTCAAATAATTGTTCTAAAGAGTAATCTATGGCTTAGGAGCTACTTTTTTAGTCTTGGCTCCAGGTTTGAGGAGCCAAGGAACCTGGAGCCAAGGCTAAAAAACGTCGTTTTATTATTAAAGAGTAATCGTACCTCAACCAGGGACGGAGCTAGAGATCCCTTAAATTTCCACAGAAACTGATTTTTGGACAAAAGATTTTTAGTTCAACCTAACTTTGTTGCTTTGCTGACTTGAAAATGCACTCAAATGCGTTTGTCCCTGACTAAATTTCAAAAATGTTTTTAAATTGACCCAAAATCAAATTTTGCTGAGTTTTTAATAGAAAGTCCCCATCACCAGCAGAAGAGCTTTAAATGGTTTAAATGTTAAGGGCATCTCTTAGGAATACATTTCAACTGATGAAAGAAGACTAGCTTCACTATTATATTTCTTGTTCCCGTAGAAAACGACCTCTGACCTACTTCTTGTACTCGAACGTGAACCTGGTTCTTTGAAGCAAACAAGACACTTTGAGAGTCGTATCATGTATATTATTCTGAAAATCTACGCTTCTGGGTCCGGTTTGTCCGTTTTTCTGAGTCATGTGTGGTCTGGAAAGAGCCTGGGAGTTATCGTAGAGATTTTCCTTCGATCTGAATAAAAAATGGACTCAAACCCATCGTTCTCGGTTAAGCCTTAAAATGTGTTTTCTTTGCCCATGAATAAGCGAAGAAATGGAATATGGGAGCCATTTGTTGGAGATGCCACCAATAAACAAGTTGTTTCAGCTCAAAGGGATGCCGGTCTTCATTAGCTAATGACACATGAAAAAATACTCTGCTTTTATTTCTCCCTCCTGTGTTCAGCTAAAAACTCATTGGTCTCTGCCCTGTGCAACATCAAATAGCGCGCTGCAACTCAGACAGACGTTTGTAAAGGGCAAAAATAAATTAGAGCACGCCGAGTAACTAATTAAACGGAGATTAAAGCTGTTGATGGTGCCTGTGCATAGACTAATTGGAACTTTTCGCATTTATCGCTCCATGTTTTGCTCCAAGTCGACCAAACAGGCTGAGGAATGTTGTCAAATTCGCAACTTGTTATTTAATTAAGATGTCCCGAATTGCAATGTTAGTGTGGTTAATTTAGTGACTAACAAGCTCGCCGGATTCGTTTACCAGCAGGCTCCAGTCGACAATGTAGCAGATGCACTTTCAGCCATGTGGAAACGAGAGCCACTCAACGGCTGTTTTGAAAGTCAACTCACGCGAGCGATCGAAATGTTGGATCGAAATAACCAGTCGGAATGAGGAACAGCTGTTTGTATTTTGAAAGCATTGGATTTGGGAAGTTCGGAGTTCAATGCGGAAAACGAGCGTGCTGTTCGGAGGAAAGCTAAACGACCTGCTCAGAAACATGCCGAAGCAGCCCAACCACATAGGCAACCTGCAGAAGCAGCGAATCAAGATGAAGGAGAGGAGCTCACGATACCCTCCGAGCAGGCTGAACCTGCAGTTCCTCTCGCCCTCCACCGGTGAGTCTATTTCGTAATATCCAGCGACGTTTCGTCTGAAACAATTCTTGCAGGTCCCTCCTCGGTCTACCTCTTCTCCGATCAGTCGCGGTACCTTTTCAACTGCGGCGAAGGAACCCAGAGGCTGGCGCACGAGCACAAGACCAAAGTGGCCCGACTCGACCACATTTTCATGACCCGCACGAGCTGGGGCAACATCGGTGGCCTCCCCGGGCTCTGTCTGACCGTGCAGGACTCGGGGGTGCCCGAGCTGACCCTACATGGCCCCCCAGGTCTGGATGAGATCTTCAGGGCTGCCAGCAGATTCGTGGTGCTGCGAGACTTGAAGGTGAAGGCGGTAGAGGGTGAGCTCGGAGGTGGCTACGACGACTGCGTGATGTCCGTGGAGTACGTGCCTATCCACAGCTCCTCCAAAAGCTCGCAGGATGGAGAGGAGGAGACAATAGCGGAGGACACGGAGGACTACTTTGCCCACGAGCGGGGAAGAAGACTGGAGATCAGGATTTCGGGAGCCAGTAAGACTCTGAAGCGGAGAAACGAGACGAGCGTGATGGCGTACGTGTGCAAGCTGAAGCCGAGAACGGGGACGCTGGACCTGGACAAGTGCGTGGAGAGGAGGGTGCCGACGGGGCCGCTGCTGGGCCAGCTCAAGAACGGGTTTGACGTTAAGCTGGAGGATGGCACCGTAGTCATGGCCAAGGACGTGCGGGGGCCCGACGATCCCGGTCCCAAGTTTATTTGTAAGTTAACACATGCTCTGGAGACTGAAAATGGTCTCAAATCATGGCCTATTTTCTCATTTCAGTTGTTGACATCCCAAACGAAGACTACTTGGAAGACTTGGAAACCAAGACTCACCTCCTGACAGCCGAGCCCAACGTGGTAGTGCACCTCACAAACTCCGAGATGCTCAGCCACCCTAGGTACCGGGCGTTCGTCTCCCAATTCCCGAGCACTTGCCAGCACCTCTCAGCGAACGGAAAAGACGCCTTCACGGGGTACGTGGCAGCCCACAGAATACAGTGGCAGCTCAACCAGCTGGACGCAGGCGTCTTTCCCCTGCTGGGAGAAGCCAAGTACTGCAAGGTGAACGAGAGCTGTGAGCAGCTGAAAAAGAAGGCTCGACTGGAGGAAGAAGTGGAGACCAGAATCGAAGAGGAGAGTCTGATTCAGCCGACTTGCACCCAAACGATCTTCCATTTGAGGCCTTCACTGGGTCTTGAGCGAGGTTGCGAGTCGACGTTGAGTCCATCAGAGTACGTGAAGGAGCTGGAAGTGATCGAGGGCTGTCCGGAAGTCATGAAGCAGGTTAAGAGTGAGATTTCGGAGCGGGACCGATCGACATTTCCGCGGATTCTGTTTCTTGGGACTGGCTCCTGTATCCCCAACAAGACACGGAACGTCAGCTCGATACTGATTCGAGTCAGGTGAGTCACGTTGGTGCTCCTCGGACCAAACTGATGCCATTTTTGCCTTTTCAGCGCCGACAGCTCCATTCTTCTCGACTCTGGCGAGGGAACGGTGGCCCAGATTCTCCGCTTCTTCGGACCAGACGAAGCTCCCAGGATCTTCAAGAGTCTCCGGGCCATCTACGTCTCGCATCTCCACGCTGACCACCATCTGGGGCTCATAGGGGTGCTGCAGGAGCGCCATAAGCACGTGACCAGCGATCCCGTCTTCCTCTTCGCCCCCATCCAAATCGCCTCCTGGCTCTCCTTCTACGACCGCCGGATCGAGCCCATCGAGAGTCTATACCGGCTAGTCCCAAATGCCGACCTGCTAGAGGTCCCTTTCGCCCTCCCGAGCGGAGAAACAGTCCGTACCTGCCTCGTGAGACACTGTCCTCACTCCTTTGGGGTCGCCGTTGGACTCCAGCACGACCTGAAGATCACGTACAGCGGAGACACGACGCCCTGCCGGGAACTCGTGGACCTGGGCCGTGACTCGACCATCTTGATACACGAGGCCACAATGGAGGACGACCTGGAGGACGAGGCCAAGTTTAAGATGCACAGCACGACCTCCCAGGCCATCTCCCAGGGGGAACTGATGGGCGCCAAGTACACGCTCCTGACTCACTTCAGCCAGAGGTACTCGAAGCTGCCCCGATTCGAGTTCGAGACGCTGAAGGAGAATGTGGGGATAGCGTTTGACAACATGGAGGTGACGCTGGCGGATCTACCAGTTCTGCACAAGTTTTATCCGGCGCTGAAGAGCATGTTTGCGGAGCATGTGGACCATATGGACCAGAAGGCGCTAAAGAGGGCGTTCCGGAAGGAGCAGGAGAGCGGCCGATGATCCAAATTCAAATTGTAAATATTTTAAATTTCAAAATTAATAAAGTAAGTGATGATGAAACTTTTCTCGACGTCTTTCGGTTTGAGGTCGATTTTTGAGTCAGGTTCGTTTTTGGACTTTTTGAGCAGTAAGGAAGAAGTAAATTTTAAGCGCTTAAAAACCCCGGAAATGTGTTTCTTTTGGCAAAAATAGCACCTGATAAAAAATTTACTCCAAAAGTTTTTGACCAAAAACTTGAAATAGAGTTTTCACTACCGAGCGAAAGTTTGACAAAATTTCAATTTGAAGTGACATTAGAAACGTGTTGCTTTGAGTAAACTTATCAAGTCAGTATTTTTTCGGTCCCTAAGAACATTTAATAGGATTTTGTGCAAAAGACTGCTGCTGGAAAGGTCTGCTGGAAAACGTACAGAACTAAAGATAGAGTTTTGGGCGAAATAATCACCATCTAGCCCGTTGGAAAACAGTAGAGTCACGTTTTTGTGATTGTAGTGCTGCTGACCAAACTATGGCCCACATTGTTCTCAGTTGCCCTGGCTGTCACAACCAGACCTTATTTTGTGAAAACAACTTTGAGTCTAAAAATTAAACAAAATTATGTTTCTTCAGTAAATAGGCATAGAAGGGACAAGGACCCCAATCAGCTTACCTAAGCTTCCCCCTCCCTCTCAAGCCGTTCAATTAGAGCTCAGAGACCGGAATCACGAATCCTCATCAAAAATTAACGAACGACCAGCAGGAAGATGCAAGATAAGCCCAGCACGCGATCCCGGCATTGGGCAGACTAGACGGCGGCTAAGCGGTCATTAGGCTTGAAAGATGTTTGAAATTTTTAGCGAGTTTATTAAATTGTAATTCGTAATACTTGAATGGATATTTTTACATCAAAATATCAATCAAAATGTCAAACTTTGCATGTCCATACGTCTTATGCGAAAGGTCTTGCCAGTGAATTCCATTCTTCTTAATCTACGGTTTTAATTTAGTTAATTTTAGTAATAAGAATTTTTGAAGCCTAGCCAAAGCATCATTTTTTTCCATAGCTTTTCAATATTTTTTTTTTCCTTCGTAGATCACATATTACAGTCAGAGTTAACAAGAGTTTCTCAGTCGATTATAATTAACTTTACAAACTAGATTACAATTTATAACTTCATTATAGGTTGATGCAATTTCTGAAAGTGTCTTCATCATTGTAACGTGCGTATTGACGACGACGAAAGCCTCTCGCTTATGCAAAAAGGAGGCGCAGCCGCATTTTTTATGAATCTCGTAAATTATGGGCGCTCGTTAGAGAACCTTCTGTGGTATCTGCAAGAGGTAAACGCGGGCGATATGAAAAATTTAACTACAAAAATTCGCTACGGGCTGGAGTTCCTGGTAACCTGCCTTGGATTCATAAAAAAACTACCAACAAACAGCTAACTGAGAACCATTGTTTCGTTACATATCATAAACAATTTAATTACTCACGAGCAATGCTACTATAACGAAGTACTAGCACGAGGGCTTTCCAGCACCCTAAGGCTACTTGTAAGGTTTCTAGCTTCCACGGACCATGTGGTCCATTTCCCCTGGGAATCTTGACAATGCTTGGGTAAGAAAACCAGCGGCTTTTCGGGGCTGAAATGTTTTACCAGCCAAAAAAAGTACTTGTTCCCGAGAAAAGCCCTCCTAGTACCTCGCGTTCTAGAGAAACTAGCTACCAAAAGTTGGTCCTATTATTTGATAAAAAGTTCTCTTTGTCCTTTTCATGATAGTCAAAAGTTTTGTTGTTACATAAGTTGGCAAATATGTCTGCTATGAGATACAATATACGATACAGGAATCAACACTTAAATTGGTGCCTCTGGTACACAAATATCTTGACAAGTGTGCTATAATTCAACACCGATTTTGAACACTTAAACATTCGAAGGGGCAAGGCAGTGAAAAGAAAGATCGACTCGACGCTGGCGTCGCTGGAGAAACCAAAAGCCTCACATTAAAATCGCATTTAGCTCCCTACATCTAGATTATGTCGTGGCATGTTACTCTAGTATAAGGTTTATTAGTAGAAAAATGGTAGTACTTAGCGTTAATTTTAAAATTCTACGTTACTTTTTCTGTAATACATATGTACCAGTAATATCTTTTATGAAAACGAAAGCCACCGATAAGTTTGTGCTGCAAAATTCAAAAACGTCCTATCGTTATGTTCAGAGATGCCATTTAAATGTGCGTGACGTGAACCGAACTAGCAAGGTGGTGATGATGAGGATTGTGGTGGCCGTTTCCGAGCAGAAGCCGCTTGTCATCCCTATCCATGATCATGGGCGATTGTACTTCACGCTCATCCACGAATGACGCTTCTTCTTCTAAAATTTTTTCAAGCAACATGTCGCCAGAGGTTCCGATACCTGCAAGAGACGGTGTCAAGTTGAAAGAGGTTCCTATGAATTGATATCATTTATTAAAATTTATTCATCCAATATACTGAACATCGCAAGCGACAGGAAGATGATTGAAAGTGACTTGAAATACCAACTCTACAGAACACAACAGCATGAGCCATTAATTCAGAGCGAAAGAGAACTGGATGTCGGATGAAATCGATCAAAATATTTTAACGGGAATACGAACATCGTTACCATGCCTGGATGGGCTCGTTCATGGAGTAAGGTATTAATGGATTTTTTTCCTCATGAGATAAATACGAAAAAGCTTGGAGTGTCAAAAAATTTTTGTAACCATAAAAAGGTTTTCAACAGCCTAAAAATGGCCCCAAATTTTTTTCAGGTGAAGATTCAAATATTTTAGAAGGCTAAAAAGGGTTTAAAAGAGTCAAACAAGTAGGATAAAAAATTTCCGAAGAAACCTAAATTTATGATAAGACTTTTCTAGTCAGCTAACATATTGTGGTGCCCGAGAAGCTCTTTAAGGACCACAAAAGACGGAACGTCAAAACGGTAAGAGTTAAAAAAATCAACCAAAAGAACAAAGAGTTGTGAAAGTGGCCAGCCTAGAGCTCCCGCATATCTCAACTGGCGATACCAATGGGGACGAGTAAGCCACTTATCATTTAATGGCTAGGCCATGTCTATTAGTTTAGGCCATTCAACAGCTAGAGGCTGTAGCACCTGTTGCCCCCTACAATAATACCTTGCTGCCACGTGTGTTGGTGTGATGAAAGTAGTAACATGAAAAGCTTATAGGAAGAGTGTGTGAACATGCCCAGGAAAAATTAGAGCAACAATGGAGAAGCAAGCGAGCAAAATAGTGCTGTCGGGGGCTGGTTCAATCGGAGGCAATCCGACATAATTGACGCATTGGTGTCTCGTCTAGGCGCCTTAGCTGCAGAGCCACATGCTCGTTCTCGTGTATATGACATGTGAGACGATAGAGTGATAAGGTTGCGGTAAGCGGCATTTCCAGCAGAGTGATAGTGCAAATGAAGGAATTTCGCAATAAAAGCGGGAAAATCAATGTGGCGTGTATTTTTAATATTGCGCCGTAATTAAAAGCATCTGGGGAGAAAAGTGATGTGTAGCGAACGTCTCAGAGCAGCTGAGGCGGTCTCAAGACAGCTAGGCGTCATCGTGTCTCTCTAATTTGTCTTTATGTGATATGGAAAATTTGAGTGGATCTCTGAAGGTCGCGCTGATTATTACGCGCTTTTCTGGCTTCTCGAGAGACGGCTAATCTGGTTTAGGCAGAGATTAGAAAGTGGTTCAGGCACGGTTGTCAGTTGCCGATTCGATAATGCGGTAAGAGTCAACTTAACCCTCATCGTTCCTGGGTCCGAAATTATCTTCTGAGGTAAAATTTGAGGGTGTATTATTTTTGGAAGCCTGTAAAGGTTCTTTTAGGCTTTAAAATTTTTAAAAGGGTTTTTAAGAGGCAACTTAATCTTAAACTGCAAAAAAATGGTCAGTGAGCCATGAAAGAAATATTTTCCGAGACAAAAATTTTGGTTGGGAGAAAATGAGTTGTTACTTTTTTAACGAAGGATATATTTTATGAGTTTTTTTTAAATAAGAATTTGAATTAAATGCTTTTCTGGGAGAATTTTCATCTTTGAAAAAAGTATCCCTAAAAATTTAGAGTTATCAAAAAGTCTGGTCTAGCAAAAAGTCTTAAATGGATAAAAAATTTTTTGCCCACCGGGTCGACATGGGTTAAATCCTTGTGCGAAAAAGGGTCCTCAGTGACTACATCTGCCAAAACAAAGGGATCAGCGGGTTGAAAGCGGAATAAGGAAATCAAAAGAATCCACAGACAGTTATTCGCCCATCGACAGGGGGTTGAGAGAAGGGAAGGGAGAGGAAGACCGAGAGACGAGACGAAAGGAGGTGAAGAAAGGACACGGAACATTTTTGATGGCGTTAGATTGGCCTCGGGCATTCTTTACACATTGAAACACGGGGAAGTTGGGGAAGGGGAGCTCAAGGTGGCTCACGGCAGAGCGAGAGGCAGGCAGATGAAATTCAAGCTCAACACAAAACGAATTAAAGGAACAAAGGCTGAGTCGAGGGAGTAAATACCTACGTTTTGAAGGCGCACTCTTATTACACCATCGCTACGTATTAAATTTGCAAATATTTGTATTAGTTTATGCTGGCAAAAGAAATGTATTGGAGGAAATCTAAGGAGCGTCCGACTGCGAGTACGGGGGGGTGCAAAATAATGCATTATGCATACAAAATTCACTGTTGTGTGCTAAATAACGGGGGCAAAGTTAATTGAGACGTTGAGAAAACAGAGAGGAACTTTGAACGGAGAGGAATAAGAACAAGAAGACGGCAGCTGAGACTTAGCATAATTTTCTGCACCATTTGCATCGTCATCAGGAGAGGCTGCGAGCTCACTTACCTCCGGGCGTCGTCGGTGTTATCATCTCACTACTCGTTGGCGTTGTAACTAAGTTATGGTGGGACAAATTATCGAGGCCCCGGTCGGATGCGCGCTCGCTCTGCTCCTTTGCCCTGCGATGGTGGCGCGTCTGGAGGCCTCCGGTCTCCACGTCCCTTTCCAATCTATGCCCTGTTAATTAGTGGCACACATAAGATATACACTCGGAAAGTAGGTGCGCTCGCCAGGGCTGGAGCCAGGGGGGCTTGGAGTCGAAAATCGCGACCCCGGTTGCGGCTCCACGTGCCTCCCGTGGCTTCTCCCATGCGGCGAGCTCGAGTGTCGGTGTGTGCTGATGGCTCATATCTAGCGCATTATCGCGACGAGAAACAGTGCTCGGAAATGTGTATTAATTACCTGAACGAGAGCGGGTGAGCTGGCGTGCGACGTAGCTCTCCAAGTCCTCCTCCTCCTTGCGGCTTATGACACTGTTGAGGATGATGAGGAAAATGCCGAGTCCGATGGCGAATAAGCCGGTGCACACGAGCTCGTTCCACCAGGAATCTTTTTCTGGGGATGAGCCAGATTAGTGAAAATACCATCTCATCGATGGCTCCATTGTTAGCACAATCAATTGTATCTAACCCATTTTCGACCGATTTCCGAATTAAAAAATATTAAATAATAGACGTTAACGCTTTCAGGACATGACAATCTTTCCGTTTTTGGTTGAGAAATATAGGTTCAAAGTTAATTTTATGATGTAAAATTGTACTTGCACTGAATAAGTTGAATTGAGCCAACAATAAGGGCTTCAAAACAGAATAACAAAAATAACAAATTTCAGAGCAAAATAAGTAATTTAAGTCAAATCAATGGAGATGGGTAATTTTGGTCTGAAAAGCTTAAGTCAAGACAAATTTCGTAGTTATTGAGCAGAAAATAAATTTTCGATTGTTTTTTGTTAAACTTCTGATTTTTGATACTTTTATTTCCAGTATTATTTCTTATGAATATGTAGTCAATAATTGTTGTAGAGCTTACTGTAGAAAAAAAGCTCTTGTCCTCATGTGTAAGAATTGGCAATTTTTGCGGAGTATGTTATCTTTTTAGGTTAATTCTAGCTGTTTTTTAGGTCAACTTTAAAAGTCAAAATTTCGAAAAAATTTTTCGGTTGTCCTAATAATAAGTCGTTGATTCCATGGAAGGTCAAGAGTAGTGTCATGAATTTAATGAAGGGCTTTGGAAAAAAACAGAAGTTAGAAAATCGAATTATCTGGTTACATGAACTTTTGATGAGCCGGAAAGAAGCTATCCGGAAAATCGAGGGATGCAGGGGAAAATCCTAATTTTTCTACCCCAAATGCAACTAAAGAACTCCGGTTGAAAATGGGTTAATTTATGATGAGTCGCTGGCGCCCCAACCCCTCCAGTGCGCGACTTCCCACCCAGGAGATTGACCTTCCCGCAAGCTTAGCAGACACGCATTAAAGATGTATCCACTCTCGCAGTCCCTGGAGCCATCGAGTGTCTTATTTCTAAATTTATTTTCCCATTTCCTGTCTCCCTCTCGTGTTTCATCCCAAATTACTACGCATTTACTCACCGAAAACACTCCAGGCAGTGGTGGAAGTAGCGTCATCCGGGATAAGGCCGGCTCCAAGCAGGAATACTCCGAAAACTAAAAACACCACTCCTATGTGGAGCATGCCGATGCTTGTAACTACCTGTTGGCATGATTTCAATTGTGTACAAAATGGTTGTGTATAGAAATGCAGAGATAATAAGTATGGCGGGTTGTTTGGGTGAATGAAAAGGGTGGCAGCTGAGTGGAATCAATCAAAATCACGTAAACAAATTGTTGAACGTGGTCGGGAAGGTAGTCGGTCGACCGACAAAAGTTTCAAACTCGTTTCTGGGCGCAACACAAGACATTCAAGGTCGCATATGTGTTATTTAGGGACTGCCACCCCTGTTCAGCATGGTTCAGCGAGTGTGAGAGGAGGGTATGATCGTGTTAACCCTTCAGCAGGATGTTTTGAGTCATAATTTCGGCTTATTTAGGTCTTTTTTATGCGGACTATTATCATTTCTAATCTTATTTTATGCTCAAAATTTCCTTTTGATGGTAATTTTTCTCAGAATTTTTCAGTCCACATTTAAATATCTAAAATTATTATTAAATGTTTTTAAATGTATAAAAATTCAAACAAGCTTTGAAGAGTTGGTCAATTTTTTTCCAAGAAAAGAAGATTTGTACGCTTCAATAAAAATAAATTTGGAACAAACCCTATAAAATTTTCTTCCGAGACAAAATAAATTTTTAAACTGCTCAAGAATTTTTCAAATTAAAAACCGTGGTGGATTGGGACTCCAAAGCCTGCCTTATTGATATGGTGCCCTTGTTTGACATGAAAGTGCAACATGGAGGTTTTTAGTTGAAGTCTTTTTTAGAAGAAATAGGCTGTTTTCCCCCTTTTCTTCTGATGCAAAGTCTTTGAAAATGGCGAAATTGCTGTTGGTTTTGTCAGAAACCAACTTGTTTTAATGGAATTTCCAATAATAAGGTTCATTTTGCAAAATCATTACTCAATTATAAGCCAAAGGACAATTGAAATTCGAAAACTGAATCAAAGATGACAAAATACCCCACAGAAACCTAAAACCAAGATTAATAGGAATCTCAAAACATCTACTCCGATTTCGAACAAGGGAAGGGGAAGCTATTGACACATCGACTTCATTGTTTGCAGCTCGCCGCGCTGGTGTGAGACAGAGAGGGTTGGTCCTGCTCATTGTTCAATAGGCCGAAGGTACTCACCTTTGTGTCTGAGAACGTCGGTTGGTTAGATTGATGAGCCTGTCGGTATTTTTTCCGTATCGAGCTCCTCGGCGAGTGCAGGGTGTCGCCACTTTCGGAGCTCTGAATACTGTAGCGGCGCTCGCGGTGTTTTTTCGCCTCATCGCGACGCTTCCTCTGTCTCTTGATGGCTAGCGCCGAGTGGATCCCCATCGAGTGCATGGCTACTGGCCTTCGGGGGTAATGTTTTGTTTTGTAAATAAAACGGAAAAAAATTCGTTACAGCATTACTTAATGGCGCGGAAGCCATCATAACTTTTCATTGTTTAGGCACTCTCTTATTGTCTATTTTGGGTTTCGCGAACAGCGAGGGCGGTGCGAGTGCGATTTGGGCGCCAAAATGCGGGCCCAGGACGTGTCTAGACGCAAAACGGGCCGCTGTGTTTATCAGAAAATTATCATAGTTTATTGCGCCTCACGACTCCGACCTTCACGAGGCGGCAGCAAAGTGTGCATGGGCAGAGCCAAGCCTCAGCATATTTCTTTCGTGTCTTCTGCCTCCGATTCCGGCATTAGTGATACTCTAATGACGCTGTCGCTCTATTTACATTCCAATCGGCGAGAGATGATGGCTCGTGAGAGGGTTGTGTGCCCATATTTATCTCTAGTGGGCTCGTTCTACGTGCAATAATTCTATGCTGGTAGCATCTAAGCGATATCGATTTTTTACTCGACCTGAATATTCCTCCTCAGCACACGTACACACAGTCAGCGAGTGCGCCAGTAAGCAAAAGCACGCATGTACGGGCGCTGCCTAGCGATTCCCCCCAAAAAGTGTGTTATTGAACCCGACGGGAGTGTGTGCTCTCGCGATTTCCAGAACGCAAATTAAATACGACGAAAAGGTCAAACAATTCCGTCTTTGTTCGGGGGAGGGTTGTCTGGCCCCGGGAAAAAGGTCCCTCCCAGTACCATCTGTGCCATCTGCGAGTTCGCAGGTTTCACAACACAAAGCCCCATTTACATTTTCCTCACACACGAGTCACGACAGAGCTGAAAGCCGTCACTCGTACGTATGTATTTACAAAGGATTGGCTCTGGCCCGGAGATGGGACGAGAGACGGCGAATTTTCCTTACTTTGTTTTCTATATCCTCCTATTCCGCTATTTAGTGCGTCTGGTACGTGGATTCGTATTGAGGTGACACGATATTTGAATTACAAATAAACTTTTGCCGCGTTCACATTTTATCACGGATCACATATAAAAAGTGTGTGGTGAAAAATCAGTTTTTGCTTTGCTGCTCTGTGAATTTTCTCGCGAGCACAATTTCCCGATACGAACTTGTTGTTGCGTTTGCGAAGACTGATGGAGATGGACTCGGAGGAAACTCGAGAGAGCCGCAGTTTCCGTTTTTCCACACACGAACGGGACTGCGGAGTTGAGAGAGCCAGGATTCGTATCGAGCGTGGGGCGTGTGGGGAAATCATATGCTGCGTGTGGAAAAAGGAAAAGGTCATTTTAAATTTATGAATCGAGAAATTCGTTACGAGTGTTTATGTTCATGTCTTTCCTGAGGCGCTTTTTTATCTGGAATCGATATTTGAGTATTAAAAGCCTACCTTTTAACTACTTTCGTACTCACTAGTTTCTTTATTTCTTAAGCATTAAATATTTGAAACTGGAGAGTTTTCCGAGACATGTTCCTTTTATTAAGAGCCAAAAAACACCTCTGAGAGTTTGGGTTTTGAGACAGTTTGGCTCCATCTCCAATTTTGGCCTTGCCCAGTTTTCTTGTCTTACCCCAAACCTTAGCAAGTTTTAGCCTCCGTCTGGGGACGTAGAAGGTATCACACTTCACTTGAAGTCATTTTTCCTCCATCCTTGGCTTCTAAGAAGTTTTGGCTGCTGGTCTGGGGAATTGATGATTGAATTGGAACATTTGACCTCTTTCCATCTACAATACATACGAGATAAACTCCTCTTATATCGCGATTCAGCCAAAATATTTACTCTTCCCCACAAAAGAAGTGCACATTTGTTAAGTAATCACAAGCCGGTTTTGAGGTCAACACCCAGAATCGTGATAACCGACCATCAGTCCAGTTTTGGGGCCCAAAAATAGAGCAGAAATATCAGTAACGCTTTGTCTGCCCGCCCGGAAAGATGCTGCTAGAGCTGATTCTCCTCGCCACCGCCGTTTTTCTCCTCCTCTGGTACCTCTACTCACCCTACAGCTACTGGCAAAAACGAGGAGTTCCGTCCACCGGCACCCGCAGTCTCCTCGGCGACATTCCCAGCACGATCCACCACCAGCAGCACCTGATCTACGAGTTCGACCCCATCTACGAGAAGTTCAAGGGCCAGTACAACTATGTGGGGGTTTACGTCCTGCGTCAGCCCCAAATCCTGATCACGAGCCCGGAGGCAGCAAAGGCTGTCATGGTGAGTGACTTCAAGAGCTTCAGAGACAACTACTCGAGCCGACCCGTGACGAAGAGGACCGACAAGCTCCTCGGGAGGTACATTTTCAACATGGAGGGAGATGAGTGGAAGAGCAAGAGGAAGGAGCTCGTGCCTGGGTTTTCCGAAGCGAGAGCAAAGCTCGCCTACCCCCTGATCGAGAGTGCCTCCGAGAAAATGAGCGGCTTCATTGCGAGAAAAATGGCCGAAGGTCCGATTAACGTTAAGAACCTGAGCGCCCGATTCACCGCCGAGATCACCACCAACATCATCTACGGGTTCGAGGCGGGCTGTTTCAGCGACGAGAAGCCGCAGGTTCTCGAGATGGGCAAACGGTTCATCACCGGCTCCACCAAGTTCTGGAACTACCTGACTCTCACCAGCTTCCTGCCCTTCGTCCACCGGTACTACAAGACGACCTTCGTGGACGAGCCCGTGGAGGATTTTTTTATAGGTGAGATTTAGCGATTTTTTGAGCTTCGAAAAATGTTTATTTGATTCGAGAATTCGAGCATTTTTAAGATTTAGCAAATATGTGATTTTTTGGGTCTTGAGAATTTTTAATTTTATTCGAGAATTTTCAAATTTTTTTTAGATTTAGAAAATTTTTGATTTTTTAAGAAATTTTTATTTCCCTTGAGAGTTCTTGAAAATTTGGAAAATCGCCTGAAACCAAATCCCTTTTCGTAGGTCTCATGAAGGACGCCCTCGAGCACCGCCAGAGCAGCGGCACGAAGAAGGCCGACTTCCTGGACCACATCCTCGAGACGCAGAACAAGAAGGGCTACCCCGTGGTGGAATCAGCTGGCAGTGGTACCAACTTCTTCCTCGACGGCTTCGACACCGCAAACATCTACATGTTCCACACGCTCTATGAGCTCGCTCGCAACCCCGACATCCAGGAGCGACTGCGTCAGGAGATCAGCGAGCTGGGGGGCAAGTTTAGCTACGATGCCGTGGAAAACATGACCTACCTGGAGCAGGTGCTGTGTGAGAGTGCCCGTCTGCATCCCCCGATCACGATGGCCCTGAAGCTGTGTACGGAGCGGACTGAACTGGCTCTAAACGAGACACAGAAAGCCACCATCGAGCCCGGGACCATCATGAACATTCCGATATTCTGTCTCCACAAGGACGCCAGGATCTATGCGGACCCGGGCAGATTCAACCCCGACCGCTTCTCGCCACAGAACGGCGGGACCAAGAAGTTCAGGGAAGAGTGCTCCTTCATACCCTTTGGAGATGGGCCTAGGATGTGCATCGGTGAGTGGAGATGGATTTATCAAAAGCGTTGGTCTTTAATTTGGTGGGGAGTTTTATGGAGATAGATTCTACACATTTTAAACCTGTTTAATGCAGAGATTCTAAATTTAAAACATTTAGAAACTATATTATCGCTTGATCGAAGTGGAGATGGATTCTAGAGGAAGGGACGTAAACGGGTGTCTTTTCATTTCTAAGAGGTCTCAAGTTTGATATAGTTGATTTTTGATTCAAGGGACAAAATACTATTAAACGTCCTCTGGTGAGGAAAAAACCCTCTTCAAAAAGATGATAAAAGCAAGATTCTTTTCAGGAGTCCGATTTGCTCAGGCCTACGTGAAGCGAGGGATCCTGGAGATAGTGAAGAACTTCAAGATGACCCTCAACAGCAAGACGAGAGACCCCCTGCGGTACGAGCCGCGCGCCTTCCTGTACATCTCGGCCAAGAACGACGTCTGGATCGACTTTGAGAGAGTCCAAGGAGTTTAGGGACACTTTTAAAATATATTTCTTCTTCTTTGCTATCAACAATTTGTAAGTAGTCACAAAAATACATCACATTTCAGGCTTATTGTGTTGAAAAATTTCGATTCGGATTTAAAAATGTTGTCATTTGTGTGAGGAGCTTTAGAAACCTACTCTTGTACTGCACCTAGCTAAGTTGCTATCTAAGTAGTTTACATTTAATCATAGTAAGTATCGTAAATTCAAGAAAATTTTCCACATGTGCGTCCAGCCCATGCGATTCACAAACAAACACTTCCATTCACTCGTTCCAACTGCTATAATACTGCTCATTCGAAAATGTTATTTGCCAATTCCTAAGCATTGTTCTCTTTGAGCATCACCTCGTGCTCGCTAATGGTCTTCAGGGTGCTCGGGGGGTGTTTCTTGCCATTGCTCGTGACCTCACTGACGCGGCTTGACTTTCCACTGAAGTAGTCCTCAATGTCCTTTAGCTTCTTGCCGTGGGTTTCGGGGAGCACGAGCCAGCCGTAGAAGAAGCCAACGATGGAGATGCACGCAAAGAACCACTGCAGAGCGTAAGAGCTTCCCAGGAAGCGCTGTAGGTCCCTGAAATTAAGTCGAGTGATGATTGGAGTTTGGAGAAAAGCAAGGTATCCTACCTGTAAGTCTGGACGGCGAGGAACATGAGAATGTTCGCCATGGAGTAGGAGAGAGAGTGAGCGATTCCGCGGATGTCGTTGGGGAAGAGCTCGGCTGTCATGGTCCAAGGGATCGTCAGGAGGCCTATCATGGAGGCGCAGACGTAGAGGAGGAGAAATACGACAGGGATCCACGCCGGTGTGTCGATATCTGGAAGAGAAATATTGGTTAACCGAAACAATTAAGGTTAACTTTTTATTTTAGTTTTTAGCTTGAATTAAAAGGTTGGAAATGAAATTAAGTTGACTTTTGAAATATTTCCATGAAATTGTTTTATTCCTTTTAAAGAGGGGAGAGGGAGGGGGGTTATTCCAAACCGAATCTGCCTTTTTTAGATTAATTTTTTAGTGTTAATCCAAAACTTCATTTGAATAATTTTTAAATTAACTACCAATTACTAAACTTCAGCTTAAAAATATCAAAAATTTCTATTGGGCTATTACTTATTTTACTAAAAAGGGAAACAATAAAAGCGAGTAATTCAAACGAGGTAGTTGGTTTTATTTTTCATATCAAAACTGAACTTCTCAACTTCTCAATAATGGAGCAATTTGGTAAGTTCTCAAAGCTCAAGGTTGAAAATTTCGCGTTCTGATTGAAGAACGAAGATTTGTTATCTTATCTTTGGGTCACGAGCCACGCTTTTCTAATCAAGTTCTTTCGGAGAGAAAGCACGTGACCGATCAGAGGACATGATACGAGAGATGCTCAAGTCAAGTCAAGATAATGAAGGTCGTGAAACAATATTCCTAGAGGCACTTTGAAGATTAAAGTCTTGTTCGTAGAAACCATAAAAGGAGTGGTAAAAGAAGAACAGTTTTTCAAAGGCGAAAGAAAAGTTCTCACCGTTCTTGAGCCCGTACGTTGCCAGTCCGGACACCCCCATGCATATGGCCATGCCGATTGATGACGTCATTATCAAGTGGCGCCTCTTGAAGCGCTTAAGAAGCCAAGCATTCAGCAGGGACATAACAAAGCGGGTGACCCCGAAGAGAATCGAGCAAGTGTACGGATCGATGGAGCTCCCAATGTCCTGCAAGAGAGTCATGTTTGAAATCCAAAGAGGTAGAACCAGCTCTCGCACTTACTTTGAAGAAGGTGACGGCGTAGAAGAGCGTGATGTAGATGCCGCTGAACTGCTGGATGAGGAAGAGGAAGAAGAGCAGGATGAGGGGCTTGTAGCCGGTGGGTTTCAGGAAGCCCCGCATCTTGGATCTCTTCTTCATGTTGGCGAAATCGGGCTTCGAGGAGTTCCTCATCCGCTCCATCAGACGCATCTCCTTGTCCTTTATCAGCGTCGTGAGGTGCATGTCGGCCAAAGACTGATTGGTGTGCTCTGGCTGCGGGTAGTTCTTGTACAAGTACTTCAGAGACGCCGCTGCATCCTCGATGCGTCCCTTATTCACGAGCCAGACGGGAGACTCGGGGACGAAGAGGATTATGAGGATGATAGGAACGATGCAGTAGCCGATGGCGGTCCAGCTGAGGACGCGCCAGTTGAAAATGGCGCCTTTCGTGTACCCGATAACCATCCCAAGGGAGGCCAGGGTGGGCCCAGAGGAGATGAGAGAGCCCCGCATGTCTGGACGGGCGACCTCGGTGATGTAGACGACGGCGGGACTCGTTCCAGCCACTGAAAGAGGACGCACGTCAGTCTTAGTAAGTTAGGCTCCAGAAACCTGACAGGGACGCAGGCCCGACGAGAGGTGGGGGGGGGGAAAGGGGGTAAACCCCCCGGGCCCGTGATTTTTTAGGGGGCCCGGGCCGACGTCCGGGCCCCTAGAATCTCGAACATTTCCCTTTGATAGTACCGGGCCCAAATTTTCTCTCGACGGCCCTGCAGGGACGTAAGCAGAGTTTGGAAGTGAAAACTTACCACATCCCAATCCGGTCAGAATCCTCCCCGTGATGATCATAGGAACGTTCGTAGCGGTGGCGATAAGGATCCAACCCACAATGGCCGGGATGGCGGCTATCTTGATCGTGTTGAGTCGCCCTATGTAGTCCATTATGACGCCGGAACCCATCGAGGCAATCGGCCCCACGATCACTATCACAGACGCGATCCATGACGACTCGACTTGCGTAACTTTCAGGTCACTGTCTGGACTCTCGGCCTGCGGTATGAAAATAGCCGAGAACGACAGGGCGATTCCGATGACGATGTGAAACGATGCGCTGATAATGGCGGCCGAAATCTAAAAATACCAGGTTTTAGAAGAGCTTACTCGAGGAGATCTCCTATTTATACGGTGATGCTTTTAATAGAAGACCTTGAAACATTTTGTAATTTCCTTATCGCTTCTGCAACCCGAAATAAGCGTCGGTATTCCATGTTAATTGAACTGTTTTCTTTATGTCCCCCTCAGACACCCACGGGGGGAGAGGACATTGATCCCTTTGTCACGTCCATAAGCGTGAATTATTTCTGGCTACTTTTTAAAGCTACAAGAAGCTATTTTTTCTCAGGCTATTTCGTAAATTTTTTAAGCTTAATAATATTTTTAAAAACCTTTTTAACCTTCTAAGTGGCAAGACAGTCCAAAAACTGATTTTGACTGTATTTATTTTCAGAAAAAAAATTTAAAAATCGAGAAAAGAATTTTGATCTGAGCTTTTTTAAATTTAAAAAAATATATTCCTAATTTAAAATGTTTTTTGAATCAAACCAAAACCTTCATAGTTTTGAATAATTTTTGAATCAAACTACTTAATACTAAACTTTTAAATTATTTACCAACAATTAAAATGTGGGTAGTCAAGGTTAACGATGGGTCAAGTTCATGAGGTCATTGAACTACTATTTTTCATTTAAGGGCTTCTGACAGGAAGACAGACAAATCTCGGCAACAAGTGCACTCTGTCACTGAACAAACAATGTAACGAAATCACAAATTGATACCAATTGAATCAATTTCGTCATCTCTCGTGCGCCAAGAATCACTTAGACTTCATAAATTCGAATCGCTTAGTCACGACTCGCCGACAAATGCAGTGTCTTGTGCTGCGGGTGTCGTGGGTCGGCCGTCGGGGCGAGGAATTTCACGTGAACGCTCTGCTGGCATCCTCCCAAATGCAAAATTGAGGGGGAAAATTGAATTTAGCGGTTCGAAAACACTTACCTGAGGAAGAGCACTTCTGATCGACTTGGATTCGTAGTTGCTGAGAGACCGGCAGCTAACGATGATTTCCCGGAACGCATCGTCGGGCTTATCGCTATCGTTCTCTCTAAAAACAGTGGGAAGCTATGAGCTCAAGGAAAAGATGGGGCTTTTAATTGCTAATTGAGGCAGAAGCGAGCGCATGATAAGTCATAAATGAACTCGCGCGATGTGTTTGCCTAATGATTAATTGTAAAAAGATTGTATCGCCTCATCTTAATTGATTCAACGATATTGTTTACTTAATTTGCATGCCAGCCGCCAGATGCTCGTCAGCCCGTTTCCAAGGGGTTGTCAGGAGCGGGGAAAAGCCGCCAACGCGTGAATTAACTGGTATCGTAGCGGAAAAGTTTTATTAGCTCAGAGCAAACCCGGCCAAGGTCACCGTAATCTCGATTGGAAACGAGCTCAATTTCCCAAAACCACAGAGTCGTTAACCCATGTTCAGCCATGGATTCGATTTCTGACTATCAAATTTGGATTTTTTTTCTGGCTAGAAAGCTTTTTCTTTTTTATCGTAATATCATGACTTCCTATCATATAGAAGAATTTTTTTTCCCAAGACTCTAAAAACTTACGTTTAAGACTTTTCTAAACGAAGCTTTTATATTCATATTTAATATTTTTGAAAGTTCGCTAAAATTTAAAATTCTACAAAATATTTCTTAAACTCTGATAACTCAAAGACTAAAAGTCAAACATTACGCGAAAAATTAATTTATTCTAAAATAAGCCTTTGAAGGGGTTAAAATCAGGCTTCCATGTTCAAGTATGATTGGTAAAAGGTCTAAAATTTGAGTCTTTCATTAATCTGTCGTAAAGTCAAAATAAACAACAAATATACAAAAAATATATGTATGGGATTCCTTCCAATATTCCAAAAACGAGCATAATCGTACGAGCGAATCTATGCCCAGCTTTAATTAACGTCCCTAAATTAATTTCACTTCTCAAAAATTTCCCAAAAATTTATCCAGAAAAATGTATCCTCTGCAAAGGTAAACTCCGCAGACTGTCTAGAGAGGGGAGAGGGACGCCCGCAAATGGGGCGGTTGAGTGCGCCGGAGACCACCTGTTGGCTCTCTGATTAAATGCCGAAAATGAAGAGCCAATGACCGCTCCCGCAGGCTCGATAAAATCTGCTAAACGATCGATTGGCGAGCGGGGGGCTCTTGTTTGTGGCTTGAGTTTTCTCTCTGGCGCCAAGAGAGGTGCCATCTGCACTGACATGCAATTCAACTGCTTCCTCCCATTTCCTCGTAATTGTTTGCGCTGCTTTTATCACATTCTATTTATGACGGAATCGTAATAATTGCATTCCCGGGTCCGCCACACTGCCACATTTTCTAAAGTTAGTGCATCCGATTCCGAGCACTTGGCGCAGTAACTTGACTTGGGACGAACCAAAAAGCTCAAGGTTGAAAATTTAATGAATTTTGTATTAGATTTTTCAGCCAAACTTTATGGTTGAAAGTAAGTTTCTTCGAAAGTAAAGTAAGCTCGAGACTCTGCGACGGGGATTGAAGAGATTGTACAGAAGAGCAAGGCTGATTCAGGCACAACAGACTTGGAACCTGTACGCAGATCTTCAGAGGGAGTATAAGAGGGAGATTCGGCGAGCAAGGAGACGCGCATGGAGAGTCTTTTGTGAGGGGATTGAAGGGACTTCTCAGACAGCGAGACTGAACCGGGTTCTCTCTCGAGATCACAGTGTCAGGCTTGATGTCCTTCGGAGACCTGATGGAACCTTTACAGAGGACCCCAAGGAGACGTTGGGATTGCTGGCTGAAACCCACTTTCCTGGTTCTACATTGGTTGATGGGGATGGGAGAGAGGCCTCTCCTCGGGGTGGGAGGGAGGGTGGGGGTACGCTGGGTGAGGCAGACTGGGAACTGGCATCGAGGATTGTGACTGCAGAAAGGGTAGAATGGGCCATCAAGTCCTTCTCACCTTTTAAAGCTTCAGGTCCTGATGGCATCTACCCAGTCATGCTTCAGAGGGGTTTGGGTCTGCTCTTGGGCGGGCTGTGTCTTCTGTTCAGAGCTAGCATTGCTTTGGGGCATGTTCCAGAGCCATGGAGGAGATCGAGTGCCAGGTTTATTCCTAAGATTGGGAAACCAAACTACTGGGATCCTAAATCATTTAGGACAATAAGCCTGGCTTCGTTCATACTTAAGACTTTGGAGAAGTTGGTTTCTCAATGGGTTCGAGAGGTTGCGCTGGCTGACTCTCCCTTGGATGACGGGCAACACGCTTATCAGAAAGGGAAGTCCACAGAAACGGCCCTGGTTGACCTTGTTGGAAGGGTAAATAATACTCTGGATAACAAAGAGTTGATGCTGGCAGTTTTTATGGACATAGAGGGAGCCTTTGACCGACCTTGCTTTGAATCCATTGAGATTGCGCTGAGAGGTAGACACATTCCAGGGGCCCTGGTCCAATGGATTATGTCCCTCATCACTTCGAGGGTTACGAGGTTGGAACTCCAGTCGGAAGTACTCAATGTCAGATTTGCAAGAGGCTTCCCGCAGGGAGGGGTCCTTTCTACACTGCTCTGGAATCTCCTAGTAGATTCACTACTGAAGGAGTTAAGGAGCAGGGGGACCCACTGCATAGCCTATGCTGACGACGTTGTGATTACTGTCAGAGGGAAGTTCCTTCCTACTGTGGTTGAGATGATGCAGATATCTCTCGCCTGTGTGGAGCACTGGTGTGGATGGCATCAATTATCTGTCAACCCGGTGAAGACAGAGATGATGCTTTTCACTGAGAGGAGGAAGCTGCCTGTAGTGGCTTGGCCCACCTTGATGGGCACTCAGCTTCAGCTTGTAGGAGTTGTGAAGTATCTGGGTGTATACCTAGATCCACATCTGACTGGCAAGCTGCATCTTGAGAACAAGCTACAGAAGGCAACCAGGCTTTACTGGCAGTGTCGAAGGGCCTTTGGTCAGACTTGGGGCCTGAGCCCCAGGATGGTACTCTGGCTCTTCACATCTGTCGTACGAACGTTCCTGACACATGGAGCGGTCGCTTGGTGGACTGTTACTCTCTTGGGTAGTGCACAGAGGCAGCTGTCTGGGTTGCAGCGACAGGTTTGCCTTGGTGCAACTGGTGGACTGCGGACCACTGCCACAGCAGCCTTGGAGACCTTACTGGATTTGCCGCCTCTTCACCTATTTATTAGGTCAGAGGCTCAGAAGGTACTGTGTCGTATTGGCAGTGTGCTTGGGAGGCGGGTGGTCTTTGGTTTGGGGGCTAGGTGTACTCAGATGGCCTCACTGCTCAACACTGGGTCTGATCTCTTTGTGGGACCTTGTGACACTGTTGGTTCTAGGAGCGTTTTGCACCATGGCTTTCAGTGCCTGATCCCAGCTAGAGATCAGTGGGAGGTATTGAGAGGGAGCTTGGTTGATGACAACACAGTGGTGTGCTACACGGACGGTTCCTTGATGGAGCACGGTTCCGGGGCTGGTGTGTGTGTGGGGGGATTTGGGATTGGGATGTCGATTCCTCTGGGCAGGAGGAGCTCCGTCTTTCAGGCTGAGGTGTACGCCATTCTTGAAGTGGCCACTCAGTTGCTGGATAGGGGCGTGACTGCTCAGAGGGTGGTGGTTTTCTCTGACAGCCAGGCTGCCTTGGGAGCCCTGGTCTCTGCTGACGTGCGGTCCCAACTAGTTTGGGAATGCATTGGTAAGCTTAACGATCTGGGGCAGTCCAACCAGGTGGTTTTGGCATGGGTTCCAGGACATTCTGGTGTTCCGGGGAACGAGGCAGCGGACGCTCTTGCAAGAGATGGGTCTGCGGTTGGCTTTGTGGGACCGGAGCCTGTTCTGGGCTGGACTTTTGCCTCTCTAAAGTCACATTTGCAGCTGAGACTACGTCAACAGCACCATAGGTACTGGACTGGCCTCAGGAGCTGCAGACTGACAAAGAGATGGCTAAAGGGTCCAGATCCAGGGAGGACGAGGCATTTGCTGGCTTGGAAGAGACAGGACATTCGGCTTTTGTTGTTTGCGATTACGGCCCATGGTCCGTTGAACAGACACCTATACAGGCTGAATCTGTCCGACTCGCCGGTTTGTCGTCACTGCTCTCAAGGGGTCGAGGAATCCCCTGAGCATTTCTTGCAGGAATGTGAAGGTTTTGAGGCAGCGCGGCGCACGGTTTACAGAGGACCATTTCGGTACCAAGATCTGGACAAGGATGGCCTTGACACCTTGCTGCGATTTGTTAAGGCAACAGGGAGGTTTGACGGCACACGGAGGTCAGCCAGCGAGCGGTGATCAAATGGCTGGGGATGATAGGACGCTAGGGGCCCTTGACGGCCTATGAGGTCCTGGTCGGAGCACCCATCCCCCCTTCAGGGACAGACTGGGAGTCACATTGTGTAGACCAGATTTGGAGCTGAATAAAGAAAATTGAATTGAATTGAAAGTTTCTTCTTGCCTAAAAGCTTGCAGGAGGTTATTTGTCTTGATATTCAGAGTTTGGAAAGCCAAAAGCTTGAAAAGTCAACCCTGGGCCTATCAATAAAATATCAAGGTCACAGGATATAGAAGTGCCCTGTTTTCACTGTCACAGCCCATAAAGGTGGGTAGTAATTATTCACTTATCTACTCTCACTGCCTCGTTGTTTTCTCACCGATAGGCTTGAAGAGACTTCAACTAATTTGTTTCTGAGTCTAGGGCTCGAGTTTAAATTTTTCGGAAACTTAACTAAAATTTTAAGAGCCTTAATTTTTATTCTTTTCTAAAGGAACAGTTAGGCCTTGAGATTTAGTCTTCTCTATGAGGAAGGGTTTGCCTTTTTGTATATCCTTGAAACATTAGTTGTAAAGTTCAAGGTAAAAATTTCACAGTAGAAAATTTAGAATGCAAGAACTTCCTTTACAGTCTCCAAAACTTCTTTTAACTGAATTTTTCGTTGTTTAGTTTCTTTTGAAAATTAAAATATTTAACTGAACTAACCCACTTTGAAATATCGTACTTCTTAGAACTCACAGAATATTCATTTAGTAAATTTTTAAATAACCTCAAAGATTAAAAATAAAGTATGTAAAAGTATTTTTTAGAAAAAAAACTTGTTTTTAAATTTAATCAGCCAATATATTGCTAATGAACTCCTTAAGAAACCTCAAGACGGAGGCAATTGTCGAAAAAAATTTCAAGGTCGTACGAAAGGTCAACTCAATGTCCCTTTAAAAAATTTTTTTGACCTCACAACCTACAAAGAGGGCCTTTTATAGACTCTGAATCACGAGTGTTTCGAGAAATGAGCTGTCAGGCAAGCTACGAGCAGGCTTTTATGCGGCTGTTTGTTTGCAAAATCACTATAAATTATTTCGCAACTTCAATGTCTGATACTAAGAGCCTCGCAGTGGGTCATGCGATACACCGGGTAAGCACTTCATACTTTTATTATTGCTATGACACTGCAGTTTATAGCCCCGACTCGGAGTGATATCGATTGTTCGGCGAATGGGGCCCGCTTTGTGGCTGCCTTGCGAGTCAGCCTTCCTGCAACACGACAAATCCTACGTACCTCGTTGTGAGGAGCACTTTGTGCGACTCGAGGCTGGTTAGAGTAGTCATGGCTGCCGAGCACAAAAGGACTCTGATTTGACTTGATTTCTTTCACTCGGAATGTCTAATCTTGTTACTCTCGCCCACCCTCTCGGCTCCGAGGAATTACATAAACTGAGCTTGCGATTTTCCTTCACATCGCTGCAACTACTCTCCAGCGAAATGGTGCATATTGATTTGTGTACCGCACGACTTAATTCAAATTAAAGCCATTCATCACCCACTTTGTCACAGCTGATTCGCGAACGGAGATTCCTCCAATTAAGACTACTGCTCCGACCGAATTTCCGCGAGAGTCTCGTTCTTCGTCCCGCGACGGTCTTGCCAGTACTATTTTTGAAAACAACTTTGAACTTGAATGTTGGCTGAATCGTCGACAGCCCGACTAGCGTGGTGGCACTTTTAGATCGCATGTGCGGGCTGTCTTGCCATTCATTCACATTTTTCTCTCTGACGTAGCTCTTTCACTCACCGCGCTCCCGCACACGTACGTACGTACATCGCACTACACCGAGGAGGGGAGCTCCTTGAGACCTCCGTGCCTCATGAATTTTTCAGGCCGGCGATCGATTTTCCGCGGACACCTTCACAGTCGGAAGTTTCAAGGAGAGGCACCGAGCCTCTGAACCCCGCAACTGTTGGCTCAGCAAGGTCGGAGTGCCAGGTGTGACCTTGACATTTTCAGGTGTTTCAGCGACGAAACTCTTTCCTGCGAAATTGGGTCTTGAGTGTCAAGGTCTTCTGTGACGAAAGAGAGACTGGCCCCAAGCTCTATAGATTAGGAAACCTCCGGCAATATTCACAGACAGTTGCTATCGCTTATCAGTGGCGTAAGTGATTTCGAGAAATGCCCTGGCATGATGATTTCTGGTTCTCACTTTCACAGTCGTTTATTCAATCATCATTTTGGATCATCAAAATGAGGACATATTGGCTTTAATTTTAATTTTGGAGTTGAGTTTCGGGAACTTCAGTTTAACTTGACTAGAAAAGCTGTGGAACATATTATTATAATTTCTTTTATCAACAAATATTTGTCCTTTACAAATAAGCATAGAATTTTGCATCAGGCTTTAAATTAGATTTTTTTAATCAAAACTAGTAAAAAGAAGCGTTTAAAGAATTTTTATTTTTCAATAAAAAATATTTAAAAATTCATTTAAAATTAAATGAAGCTGCCATTTTTGCAGCGAGAATAATCATGGGTTTAGCAATGGTGTTAAGTCACAAATTAAAAATTTAAAAAAAGGTTTGAGAGAATTATGAGGTTTTAAATTTTAACCATAAATTGGTCTTGGGGGTTTTCCGAAGGGTTGAGTTCATCCAAAGGTTATCAAAACATGAGGGTTTACATTTTTGATCCATCAAACAATAAAGCTAGCAAATTTGAGGCCCAAAACTGCACAAAAAATACCTCAACAAAAAACATTGATTTTTTTGTAAAAAGACTTCAAGTGTCGATGCATTTTTTTGCAAGTTCAGCAAATGATCAGGGCATCTAAATTTAGTGGTAACGGAATTGAGTATTGAAGCTATGAGTTAGAGGGAGCCTGAAACCAGGAATTCAAAAATTTGTGACAAATTTTGCAAAAAAAAAAGTGTAAGAATAATAAAGTATGATAAAATATTTAGGTCAAAAAATGTGAAACTTTTTGGGCACAAAATCAGTCAATGGCCTTAAAAACTTTTCTTGTTTGGTCGTCAACTACTGAAGGCTTTTCTGCAAAAAATTACTGTTGATAGAAATCATGATTCAGATTGTTTTGGTCGTTGCTAGAGAGCAAAGAAAAAGCGCAAAAAAAGCTCCATTTCTGAGGGTTTTTTCCTCCCCATGTTTTTCCACGAGACCAGCTGCGAGAAAGCAAACAAATTGTTGTCAGAATCAATTAACGCCCCGAGTGCTGAAACAGATTTAAAAGCTTGTAAAACAATGCCCCACCTCATAACGCCCGCTAATCATGCATGACAGCTGAGTCGGAGTAATTGGGCCCCCAAACGAATCGAGACTCCGCAATATTCAAGATCAAACTGGCTCGACAATTTTGTCCAATCACTAGCTGCTGAGCTCGCTTTTGCCACGCGCTATTGAACTCTCGAGACTTACCGCTGATGGACGCTCAATGCACTCGCACCAATGCTGGAATTAGAAGCATGAAACAGACATTAGAAATGAGAAGCCGCGCAAAAGTTTCTTGCAGACGTCTGCGGCATGCGGAATTCGCTGATTTGCATGGCTCATTGTTGTGCCTTATGAAAGGCGATGCCGAGTAGGTATGGCGTGCAAACATCCACTGGAACTTAGAACCCTCCACGCGATGATGACTTTGAACAGAACGAGAGCTCAATAATCAGTCCCAGATGCCGCATTTGCATGAAACTTTTGTCCGAGTGTCATTATAGGGGCCATTCGGACGTGAAATAGCCAATGGCGAGTCTCTCGGGGCGAGGGGCAGAGTTTGGAGGTCAAGCAGGTGTACCTCAGTGGATCCATCTCCTCCTACTTTCCGCTATTCGAGCTCTCACAAAACACGTCTAGCACTTTTTTGCTTTCTTTCAGCAGTCACAACATCTAGGCGACTTCAACACTCCACTTTAGCGAGTTGGAATGAAACAGGCAGTCTCCGCGACTCGAATGCGAAGTTAACACTAACTCGAATATCGAAACTTGTGTTTCCCACACGCAACATTCACGACGTAGGACTCCTCTCTGAGAGCACGTGGTGTGTGTAGCTTTCCGATCGACGTGATGCGAATGTCGAATATGGGGAATTACTTAACAGCATGCACAGAGTGTGTGAGACTGTGAGTCAGGTCATGTGAAGTCATAGCTGCAAAAGTCCAAACAAAAGGCAACTGGAGATTGTACTGAGCGTGAAGTCACAAAGTCATCTGTTCGTTGTTCGTTAGAGAGCTCAGAGACGGGTTGGGAAAGAGTTGCCAAAAGTTGACTAATAATGAAATTTTTTCCCCAAAGTCAAACTTTGGGGTCCCTAGCTCTGTCACTGAACGTGATGTGTCAAATGTGGTACCATGATTTTCTAAATTTTGTACGAATTACAATTACTAACGGGAAAACTCCCCTAGTTACGTCCCTGACGGTTTTTCAGGACGGTTTCCTTCTCCAGACTGTACTTAACCACATGCAAAAATCCTCAGACCTCTAGCTCTAATAGTTTCGGAGACTCTAAGATCTAGACGGACGGACAAATTGGAGACTTCGGCATTTTAGCGTTATACATTTTAGCGCATTTGGTCTCTTCAGAAATGCTTATTTCTCGTCTAAAAAAGCTCGAAGAAGTTGAACCTTAGAATAACCCCTCCAACGGACTTTCGATTCAAAATTTCCGGACAGCTGATTTTGAAGTTATTTTGTTGTGCTCAGTTCGCGGTCTTGCTGCTGCTGTTTTAGCTGAAATTTTGTCAATTTCCTCACTCGAAAGGGCCTCGAGACTCCACAAAACCTTCATTCGTGTCGTTGGTTGGGAAATCTGAAGCAATCACACTGGAAATTGGCTCATCGGCGAAAGTTGAAACCTGTCCAAAGGTCAACCAGTTGAAGAAGTTGATCTGATTACGAGTACAATCAAGAGAGGAGCAGACAGTCAAAAAACCATGTCTGATAGCGTGAGTCCGATCAAGTACTTCCTGTCTGGAGGCTTCGGGGGCATCTGCACCGTGATTGCGGGCCACCCCTTGGACACAATCAAGGTCCGGCTCCAGACCCAGCCGATCCCCGAAAAGGGCCAGAAGCCACTCTATGGCGTAAGTAACCACTTTCACTTCTCGGCCCAAGGCCGCCCAGCTAATTTCGTCTTGTTCGTAGGGAACGTGGGACTGCGCCAAGAAGACCGTCCAGAGGGAGGGCTTCCGGGGGCTCTACAAGGGCATGTCAGCTCCCATCACCGGAGTGGCCCCCATCTTCGCCATGAGCTTTTTCGGATTCGGGCTCGGGAAGCGGCTGCAGCAGAAGACTCCGGACGAGCAGCTCACCAACTGGCAACTCTTCGGGGCCGGGGCTTTCTCCGGGGTCTTCACGACCTCCGTCATGGCTCCCGGAGAGCGCATCAAGTGCCTTTTGCAGATCCAGCAGGGTGGAAACCAGCCCCAGAAGTACAACGGGATGGTTGACTGCGCCAAGCAGCTGTACCGGGAGGGGGGCATCCGCAGCATCTACAAAGGATCACTGGCCACACTACTTAGGGGTGAGTTGAATTTTACTGGGCGGAAAATTTTTAAAAGTATACTGAATATCGTTGAGCTAACCTTATCTCGAAATCAAAGTCTTAGAAAGAGATTACTGAAAACAAAATCGTGAAACAATCGGTAGCAAATTTTCGGGATCGACCCCAAAAAATATGAATGCTATGTAGCAGAAAGTTTGGTGTGGCTCTAAGTGAAAACTATTAAAGTGACCAGCTGAATAAATAACAACTGTTGAGTATATGGTTTGAAAGCAAGATCATAATTTTGATTTCTTCCATTTAGCTGAGAAGACTTCCAATTTGGTAGGGAAAGGCCTTTGAACTTAAACTCCTTTTTTCTGTACGAGTATTTTTGGTTTTTGTCTGGACTTAGAAATTCGATAGGCCCCTCCCATATGGAAGATGGTTCCAAAAATTCTAAAAAATCCTAGAAATTCATATGTAGGTTCTCATAAAAAGGGGCCCCTATAAGATTGAAAGTGTTTCTGAAAAATCTTTATGACCCCAAATTATAGAAGGAGGCTTTTAAAAATTTCAAGAGACTATTAAAGATTTCTGATACAAAAATGAAAGTCTATAAAAGGTGCCTTTCAACCAACTAGAATTTAAAGACGAACCATTCATAAGTTTGGATTTAAGAAGGTTTTAGAGTTTCCAAAATAGACTATTCTGCGATTTGGATCTTTGTTTCAAGAATATGGTTAATCAGCTTAATTCAATCTTACGGCGTTAAGTTCTTCAAGAAACGGTATTGGAATCAAAAATGTATTGTTCTAAATTTTCTTGAAGACTGTAAGTTAGATCAGTTTTTGAAGTCCGAAAAACCCTTCTGCTCCAGACGACACTTAAGCTCTTTTAAAAGGGCTTTTATTTATTTTTTTGGGTCTCTCAAAAGTCTACATGTCTACTTGTCGCTCCTAACTTCTAAAAATCGAGAAAAAAATCTTAAAAACGGTTAAAACTCGTAAGAGTTGCTCAAGATGCGGTTGTCAGTTGCCTCCACTGCCTTGAACTTGCCCCTGAAGGCCGGTTTCGGGATGTCGTTCTCCCGCATGACGGTATGGAAGACCTTCAGGTACAGGTTCTTTTTCTGCTCCTTCTCCCGCTGGATCTTGTTGAAGTCATAGGGCTCGTTGAGGGCCTGCGTGGGAGGTGCGTTGTTCCACCTGAGGTTGGAGGCCTGCTCGGCAAAGTGCTTCACGGACTTCTCGGCGATTCTCATCTTCTTCGCCCGGTGCTTCGATGCCTCCTTCTCGCGGTGCTTCCGGATGCTGCAGCGTAGGTCCTTGCGGATCGCGTAGTAGACACTGCGGCCAGAGTCGGCGCACCTGGGAGACATTCTGCTGTCAAAGACGTACTCCTCGGTCCCCTCCTGCGTCTCGCACACCATCTTCTTGAGCACCTCGTCCAGCTCGCACCTCATGGTCCCCGGCTTCTGCACCCTCACGGCGTTCGTGACCCCCTGCTTCCACGAGACCATCTCGCAGGAGCACTTCCACGGGTTCCCGCCCAGTCTCACGAGCTTGAGGGCCGGCAGAGAGAAGAAGTTATTGGGCAGCTCCGAGAGGAGGTTGTTCTCCAGATAGATCTCCCGGAGCTGGGCCTGTTCATCAAAGAGGCCGTGGGGGATGCTGGAGAGAAGGTTGTTGGCCAGATCCACGACTTCCAGGTGCTTGATGCCAAACAGCGTGTCCATGGAGATCTCCTCGATCTGGCAGTCACGCAGCGAGAGCTCGTGGAGACCCGGCTTGTCCGCGAACGAGTCGAACTCGACGCGCTTGAGGCTCCCCCGGACACTCAGACGCTCGAGACTGGTGAGTCCGAGAAAGGTTTCGGGCGTGAGGGCCTCGGAGGTGACGTTCAGAAGCACGAGGCGCTGCAGCTTGGGCAGGTTCTCGAAGCTGCGGTCCGTTTTGAGGTCCAGAGCCTGCGCTGGGGAGCCCATGAAAATCGAGCGAGTACTGTTCATGACCCCAAAGGTGGCGGGGAAGATGAACTGGATGGGATTGTGGCGCAGATCGAGCGTCTCAAGACTCGGGAAGGGCGGGAAGGTCATCTCGCTGAGCTTCGTGAGGTTGTTGAAGCTCAGGTCAAGCTGCTCCAGCTCCAGGAGACCGGCCAGGGCGCGGTAGTGGAGGTCGAGGATAAAGTTGCGGGCCAGGGAGAGCGTCTTGATGTGCAGGGCCCCGAAGAAGGCGAACGGAGGCACGATCTTGATCTGGTTATGCTCCAGAGAGAGGTGCTGGAGGGCCTCGAGACCGTCGAATATCTCCCAGTAGAGCTCGTCGAGGTGGCAGTCGTGGATGCGGAGGATCTCGAGACTCTCCCACCCGTAGAACGTGACGGTTTTGGCTCGCTTCTTCTGCATCAGGTAGACCTCGTAGGGCACCACCTCGACCTCCTCCTCGATCTTCAGCGACACGTTGTACTCCGTCTTCTCGCTCTCTGGGACGTAGTCAAAGTGGTCCGAGGGGTTGTAGGTCTCGAAGTTAGGCCGTCTCTTGGCCTCCTCCACCCCCAGCAGCTCGATCGCCTCCAAGTTGAGGTGCCTGATGTGCGAAAGGGGCTCGTCGAAGACCAGGAATAGACCCGAGCTGGCAGATCCGCGGATCTCCAGGGTCTCTAGCTCCAACAGCACCGAGATGTGACTCGTTTCGACTGGAATGGAGCCTTTTTAGCAGTGTTGGGAAGCAACTAAGGACTTACTTGTGGTGTTGGAGGTCCCAGTTCCGAGATAGAGCAGCACCAGGACCTGCAGGTCAGCCGGAAGAGACGCAAAAAACTCTTTCGAGTCCGTGTTCTGGCGCAGGTAGCACGTGGCTGTCTTCAGGAAAGCCCCATCGGCTGCCGTGTCCTGATAGTCCAGGTCGCTGCTGGCCTGGGTGCTCGTTTCAATCGGCTGCCCCACTCCCTGGACCCAGCGGGCAACGGAGAGGTCGTTGAAGGGCTGCTGCTTGCATGCGCACTCTTGGGGACAAATGATGGAGATGTCGTCCTCCCATTTGTTATCAGCGAGAGTCTGCAAAAGCCGGTATAAATAGAGCGAGAGGGCCGGAAGTTGTATCGCGAGAGTGTGAGAGCGCTGACATGAGATAAGGGCGAATTTCTCCAAATACTTTCGGGTTTTGACTTAAATATTTTAACCCATTTTTGACCGGGCAATTTAATTTTTTTTGGCAATGAATTTTGTGTCAAAAGTTATCGTCTAAAAAACTATCAGTTTAAGTTTTTATGTAAGCTGCTAAAAATATCAAGAAAATAAATTTGAAGGTCTTGAAGTTTTAAGTAAAATAAACAAAATAAAAGTTTTTTGTTTGGAAAAAATTAATCTGGGTCAAACATTACAATGACCATTTCTCAGAGGTTTAAAGGAAATTTAACAGTTTTACTTAAAACATTTGAATTGAAAAACTATAAAGATTTGTTTTTAGAATTATTTTCAAAATTCAAAAAGATTTTAAAGTCAAAAAATTTAGAACATAAATTCCTTTAAAACTTTTAGGTAAGGTTTTGATCCGAAAATTTATTCTGATGGTCCAAAATGGGTTAAGCATGAAATTTTCCA
The DNA here is from genome assembly GCA_963930915.1 of Forcipomyia taiwana. NCBI lineage: Eukaryota > Metazoa > Arthropoda > Insecta > Diptera > Ceratopogonidae > Forcipomyia > Forcipomyia taiwana. The sequence continues at coordinate 5,018,101 of CAWVOI010000099.1, read as the reverse complement.
GTTCTCAAGGAAGGGCTTGGAAAATTCTCAAAGGAGTTACCTGATGGGAGAAGGCCACCAAGAGCCCAAGGAGCAAGGGGAGCCCGCCGGAAACCGAGCTAAAAAGTCTGCTTTTGTGTTTCCGCATTTCTAGAGCTGATAAAGACTTGGGAAGGCGGACAGCGCTTTCTTGCGATGCAAATTCATTGAAAGCCCGAACTAAACTAATCTCACAATTTTTTCTCCGCATCTCTGATAAAACTCTCTTTCGCTTCCAGACGTGCCTGCTAGTGGAATGTACTACTTGACGTACGACTGGACGAAGGCCCAGTTCACCGACGAGAACGGCAAGTGTCCCCTGTGGGCCGTCATTTTCGCGGGAGGCATGGCCGGCATCAACAACTGGGCCATCGGAATGCCAGCGGATGTGCTGAAGAGTCGACTGCAGACGGCGCCAGAGGGCACGTATGGAGGAATCAGGGACGTCTTCAGGGAGCTGATGAAGAAGGAGGGACCCACGGCGCTGTACAAGGGAGTTACGCCAGTCATGCTGCGAGCCTTCCCGGCCAACGCTGCCTGCTTCGTGGGCTTCGACTACTGCATGCGGTTCCTCAACTGGGCCGCCCCCAACCTGTGAGTCCGTCAGACGACTCCGTGTAGTTCGAAAAGCTGAAAAGTACCTTGTTGCAATGCCGCGATTTTTTAATAAAACTCCAAGTTGTGGGACAGTTGATTTATTGCGCTTCACTGGTGACGAAGGGTATTTCCTTGGCGGCCAGGACCTCCTCCGGGGTCAGGTCCAGGTGTCTCTTTTCGATCTCCTTGCTTACGTAGACGTCAATGTCCTTCAGGGGCTTGTAGAACTGGTGCACCATCTGGGAGCCGGCGGTCATGGAGGCCATGGCAGCCACCCAGAAGCTGATGTAGCGCGGCCACGACACTCCAGCAGGCATCTCAGTGCACGTTCTTGCTCTTCTGGGCCTCCTTGATCTGCGCGAGCTTCTCGTCTATCAGCTCTTGGGCTTGTCTTCGCTTGAAAGTTCGATCTGCGGGAGAGAAGCTTAGCTAGTTTTAGAAAGAGGAGGCAAACCTTACAGAAATTCGTCTCTCCGACGGTCCAGTGGATCATAGAGAACTCCAGAGCAGCGCCGAGAACGAAGAACAGGGGCAGGAAGCGGTAGATTCCGAACGTTTTTTTCCCAGGCCACTTGTCAAGGATCTGCCGCAGTGTCAGACTGTAGTTGGGCTTCCTTAGCATGCTTTTGGCATGTCACGACGGCTCTGGAGGCTTTCTGGGTGCAATTTCGGATTCTCGAACCTCGTTAGGTAATTGTTGTGGTTCGTTAGTTCCGGTGTCGGCCGCTGTCAGTGCGACATTTGCACAGCTGTTTTCGAGTTCGAGAATTTACAATCGTCTCGTCGTTCGTTTCATTCCATTTTTAGTTGCATTTGTACTTCAGAAGCTCCAGCATGAACATTGGCGACCTCTTCCCGAACTTTCAAGCCGACACCACCGAAGGCCGTATCGACTTCCACGAGTGGAGCGGCAAATCGTGGGTTATTTTCTTCTCGCACCCCGCCGACTTCACGCCGGTCTGCACAACCGAGCTGTCCCGCGTGTTCCAGCTCATCCCAGAGTTTGCCAAGCGCAACGTCAAGCCCATAGCCCTCTCCTGTGACTCCGTGACCTCCCACAAGGCTTGGATCTCGGACATCCTGGCGTACGTGGGAGCTCCCGAGGGCTCGACCTTGCCATATCCCATCATTGACGACGAGAAGCGGGAGCTAGCGGTGAGGCTCAACATGCTCGACAGGGACGAAATTGGGAAGGCAGGAGTCCCACTGACCTGCAGAGCCGTCTTCGTAGTCGATCCGGCCAAGAAGCTCCGCGCCTCGCTGCTGTATCCTGCGTCATCGGGACGTAACTTTGATGAAATCTTGCGTCTTATCGACTCGCTGCAGCTCACTGATAGCAACAAGGTAGCAACTCCCGTGGACTGGCGTCGCGGAGACAAATGCATGGTTCTCCCGACAATCAAGGACGAGGAGTTGCCCAAGCTGTTTCCGAAGGGAGTCGAAGTGGTCTCCTTGCCATCGGGAAAGGGGTACCTGAGGAAGACCCCGTGCCCTGATACTTAAGAGCCTGCTCAGAAACGTTACTAATAAAGCCCATTTCTAAGATAAGTTGTCGTTTTATCTGTCTGGTATAAATCGCCTCCAGACCTGATTCCATCTCTCAAATTTTTTGCTTCTGAACTTATTCGTTTGAAGGGATCATTTTGGTAAATTAAGTTAAGATTTTTAGTTGCTACCAAACTCTACATTTTTTCAATTAAAAAATTTTTCAAAAATACTTAATTTTCCAAACCAAAAATTTCAACCTTTTTCTTAAAAGGTATAAAGAAAAATCTCAGATACTTCAGTTTCATTTCCCAAGAGACTAAATTATTCAAAAAAACTCTCAACACGTAAAACCCTCTCAGATCGTATTTTCAAAAATTTTATTTCTATCTTTTCTCCTCTTTGCAATTTAACATTACAATGTCTTAATCTACCTTACGTACTGCATTTTAACAAATTTTTGTGAATTCCCGGGGTCATTCTTAAACGATTGGCTAATTAAACAAGTTGGGTACTGTAACGTAACTTATGTACACATTTATACAGGCCAGGGAGGTCAGAGGTCAGAGCGTGTGTCGCAAAATAAAACTCGGGGGGTCGAAATGCGTTTCTAAATTTTGATTCATCTCCATTGGTGGTGTCTCATTCAACACAAAAATACTCGAGAAACGTGAGTTAGTTCGACGTGTAAGAGGGAAACGAGTTGTTTTGCAGTGATGGCGAAAGTGTGCCCTGAGTTGGGGCGGCTCCATAATACGATGAAGCTGCTGACTCATTCTGGAAAAGCATCATGTACTCTCGGCCGTCGTGTCAATCCGAGTCGCTCACGACCGCCTTTTTCCTCCGCTTCGAGGGCTTCTGCTTTGACCACTCATCCTGCAATTTTTCATTTTTATTAGATTAGAGATGGATTTTCGTACTTAATCAATGGTATCAAAAGTTTTTAGAACCAGCAGATTGAATATTATACCGGAGTTACATGAGGTTTGAGAATACGTGGAGATGGATTCTCGTATGTTTTGCTTTGAAGTTTGAAGAACTAGCAGATCACCATTTTTGGCGACAGAAGTCACTTAAGGACTGGAGATGGATTATCATGCTAGCTTTTGGAGTAGGGAGAAAAGATCCAAACTCTAACCTACCTCGCTCCATTCTTCCTCGGAATAGTTATTGCTTGCGCTAACTTTCGAATTCTTCTTGTTGCCGCCGGAGCTGTTGGTAGAGCTCGCCGAGTCCTTCTTGCTCTGTGGCTGCTTCCGTCCCCGACTGCCCCCTCGCCGACTTAGCGTACCTCCTCCTGTATCGTCCTCGGCCGCTAACCCGAAAAGATCACTAAATTGTTTCTGCAAACCAGAAATTCTGGATTAGTATGGATTTCGACATTCTGTGACCTCTACCACTGACCTTTTGACTATCTGAACTGTGAGAAAAGGCTTGCTGTAAAGCTTTTTGCATCGTGTCATACACGTAAAGTCCTGTACCGGTGCCATCTCCGTGCCGGCAGCTCCTCCGGAAGTGCTCCAGGTGGTTCAGAAGCTGCAAAAGAGCGGAATTAGTTTACTCAAGGACGTCTAAGGACACTTACTTGTTCTGCTGATGGCGAGTTACTCGAGTTGTTGGGCGTTTTTGGAGGCCTCTTTCTCTTGTTCGGCGAGTTGATGGGATACTTAGAAGTCAGGAGGTTTGCTATTATCTCCGATAGCTTTTCTTCATTGTCGCGACACCAGATCCTGAAATAGAAACGTTCACGTCTTGATTAGAGAGCTTTTCAGGAAAAAATACATTTACTGAGTTTGCAAATAATTTTTAAACCTCCCAGAAAATTTTCAGATTTTTGGGAGCTAATAAAGAGAGCTTTTCCTGAGGTTTACAAAACCCCCAAAAAACTTCTTATTTCAACCTTAAAACTCCAAAGGGCTCTCTAGGATTTAGACCCATTATCTAGAATCTTCTTTAATTTCGCGAATATTTTTCCAATCCAAGCTCATAGAAAGAGATTGCTTTTTCCAGACCCTCTAATTCGCTCCAAAGCCTCTGAAAGTTAAACCTTATCTCCATCTGAGGCCTTTAAAAAATCTTAAAACTGCGTTTGTGACCCAAACGACTCTTGAAATCCCTTAAAGGAGTTTCCAGAAGCTATAAATTTTTTTGGGAAAATTTTGAGGGGATTTGTGATCCTTTAAAGGCCATTCCGAGGCCAAAATAAACACCCACCTTAAAACCGATGTCACGAACTGGTCCCCGCGGTTCTTCACCTCCCTGCTCAGCAACAGTCGAATAAGCTCGGAGTTGGGCGTCTCGTACTTGAGCAGCGACAGCATCGCCGCCAAGGCCTCGGGGTGAGCCCCAGTCTCTAGGTCGGGCAGGAGGTCCTGCAGATACTCCATGGGGATGTCGTGGGCCTGGACGAGGTGCCACACGCAATACTGCTCGAAAGTCTCGAATTCCAGCGTCTCCTTGAGGCAGTCCACGATCCCGTCCTGGTGGAATATCACGAGCTTGCCCTGTGTAATGCTGTACACGAGGTCAGAGAGGTTTCGGGCATCGATACAGCCCACGAGGGTCTTCAGCGACTCCACACTATTCACCATGATGTCCTTGAACTCACGGTAGATGTCGGGAAGGAGCCACACGAACATTGGGCTGCTGTAGGCTTCGAGGGCCGCCAAGTCTCGCATCAGCTGCGTCTCCAGATCCACATCCTCGTCCTGCTCCTCACTAGCCTCCGCTCCATCGTCGGTTGAATCACAGAAGATTTTGTAGACGTTCGTCTTGAATACGAGCGCTATGGGGTTGGCGGACTTCCGGCTCTGCAGCTTGGCATAGACCTTGAGGAAGTACAGCAGGAGGCCCCCGGTGGTGGGAAAGCGGCTCTGAAGGGCGCTCAGGAGACCGAGGATGCACTTCTTGCACTTCTCTTCCGTCTGGTAGACGATCCGGAAAAGCGCGAAGGCAGGGTGGCTGATGGACTCCGAGAGCCGTTCGTCCGTCTTCTGGTCCGGGAATATGCTGTCGGGGGTCGTGGACTTCAGGAGCTGCCCGATGGAGGCCTGCAAAAGAAAATTCGAGATAATTTAAAAACTCATTTTTTGTTTGGGATTTTGGATTTGACAACAAACTCCCGATCCCAAACTGTTTCAAGATTTGAAAGCCCAGGACCTGGAGAGCTTATTTCGGGAATAAAGCAAAAACTAAATATTCGATTTCTTTGGATTTGTTTTGGTCGTGACCTCAGTAATCTCAGGTTTGAGGCTTAGTTAGGATTTTTACCTCAGAAGGATGTCAGAGATCCATTTTTAAAAATTCACTATGAAATTCAACTAAGCTAAGATTTCTTGGGGGTCCCTAAATTTCTTTTTAGAAGCTTACAGAGTCTTACTTAGTTTTCTTAGTATTAAAAAAATATATATCATTATTTTTTAGGTTGAAACTGAAACTTTTTACAATGTTTGAATTCTTCGATGTACCCTTTCAAAAGCATGTCAATAGCCATCATAAAAGCTGGGCTCTACTACAAGGCCAATATTTCTCACTCAGAGGACTCAAAGGGGCAGAAAAAAACTAATCTGTAGGAAAAGGCAAGAAATCTAACCTGAACGTAGGCCTCCTGCTCCTCGTCTAGCTGCGCCGTCTTGAAGTCGGTGAGGAACGCCTCAAAGTCGGGAGTGGCTCGGGAGCCAGAGAAGCGGTCGAAGGACTTCTGCAGAGCCGGGGGAAGGTCCACCTTCTCCTGCTTCGACTCCGATTTCAGTCGCACCTTGGAGAGAGGCAGGTCGTCGTCATCCGTGTCGTCCTTCTCCTCCTTCGGTTGCTGCTGCAGCTGCGGCTGCTGCACCGGCAGACTCACGATGGGCACCTCGTCCTCGTCATCGCTGAACTTGGCGTCCCCGTCCACCGACTTGGGGGCCAGCAGGTGCGACAGAGGATCAGCTCCTCGACCAAAGGTACGGCTATTCCAGGCCTGGACCTCGGTTGAGCCGTGATGCTCGTCATCAAAGTCGCAAAACTCGCGAAAGTTGTCGCGCACGAGCATCTTGAGGTCCCGGTCGAGCTTGGGGGAGTCGAAGAGGGGCTTGAGAGTCGCGATCACCTGCTTCTCGAGAATCTTCCGGAGGGTGTTGTGAACGCTGTTGCGGATCCACTCCTCGTACTTGGGGTGAAAGTTCTTCATGATGCGGCAGAGGAAATCGAGGAGGGTGGTGCTGATCATGGCGTGGTTCCGGATCGAGTGGAACATGACGAGGATGCCGGGCTCCACGTTCATTATGTTGTCCTTGTTGGGATCGAAGAAGAGCCAGTCGTAGAAGACGGCGAGCTTGGCGTTTGCGAGAGCCACGTTGTTGGTGCAGGAGGTGAGGAGCCACCCGATGACGGCCCAGCGCGGGATAATGTCGCTACAGAGCATGTCGTTCGTGGGGTGGATGGCGTTGATGATGAACCGGATGAAGTCCGACCGCAGGCTGTGGGACTCGGGTGTGATGAGGTACTTGTCCTGGAACCAGTCCTGGTACTTCTTCTGGTTCCCAAACTTGACCTGTAAGAAGGAAACATTTTAATACAATTACGCTTCATTTTACTGTGCTGATTTTATAGAAAATGTGCAAAAACACCGATCCTTGTATAGTGTAGTCCCTACTTACTTTCCACTAAGCCCGTCGTTTGAGTTTTGGTATGTTAAATTTCAAATAAATTTAAAAAAAGGGGCTTGAACGCTTAAAAGATTTCAGGCTCAAGTTTTGTCTCTAGGCTCAAAGCTTAAGCGTTAGAAGTTGTGCAGTGTATTTTTTACCATTAAAATTTTAAATTTTGGCAGTTAAGAGTCTTTGTGATTTTTTAAAATTTGGTATCAAAAATATTGTTGAAATAAACACAATTGCTCCAAAATGAGCTAAGGCTAGGGCAAAAGTCTATAGGTCAAAATCAATGTTACCCAAAGCCTCAGATAGAGAGGTTTACCCTATATAAATTTAAAGCCTTAGATATTATTGGTCAAGGGGAATCTACAACTCTTCTGAGAGGTTCCAAGAATGGGGAAGTTTTTGCAAACATTTTTTTCTAAACTTTTTCTACGGGTGTTTTTTCTAAGATTTAAACGAAAAATACCAAATTGAGCCTATTTTGGATGTATAATTATTAATTAGCTTTACAACTTGTTTTTAGGATCTAGAAACTAGGTTTGGAAAAACCTGTTTTTCATCTTAAAAAATAAAATTTCTACAAAAAGTCTATCAGACATTAAACTAAAATTATTAGCCGGATATTTTAACTTTAAAAGCCAAAAAATGTGAATAAAAGCCGTAAACAAAATTTGCTGATCGTACCTGGCTCGTGAGGAAAAGCAGCTTGCGCTCCATGTCTGGGGTCAACCGGCACTGCAGGAACCGTCTGCTAGTCCGCGTCTGCAGGAGCTGGGCCACCTCCGTGAAGGTCGGGTGGAGAGACCTCGGGTTCTGCAGCATGTCCCGCCACAGCGCCTCGAACTCCGGGATGCGGGCCACGTTCTGGAGTAGCCGCACAAAGTCCCGACCAAGCGCCATTACATCTGGGAAACGCTCGCGGATCAGCGAGATGATGAACTTCACCTCCTTGTCTCGCAGCGCCTTCAGATTGGCCGCGTTGTGGTCCTCGATGAGCCTCACGTACGTGTAGGTGACGGTCCCGACCATGAGCGGATTCTTCTCCAGCCACACGCGGTGCTCCATGAAGATGTCCAGCATGCCCTCGATCAGAGCCAGGTTCTTCGCGCTCGTGTCGCCTCCACTCGCCTGTCTCAGCACGTTCCACACGAGATTATCGACATTCGGCACCTGGTTGCGAATCAGCTCCCGGATCACCCACAGCAGCTGTCTCTTCGCCACCTCCGACAGCTTCTGGTACTTCACGGCCGCCAGCTCCGACAGCCCGTTGATGGCCAGCTGGAGGCCGTCCCGCGTGATGAGCGTCAAGTCGCGGTAGATCTTTGGGGAGGCTGCGGGGTCCGAGGTGAGGATCATGTAGATGAGCCCCAGGGAGACGTCCTCGTGCTGCTTCTCGTGCTTGCACACCAGTCCCTGCAGCACGTCATGGAGCTCCTTATCACTGAGCCCAGTGATCGTTGATTGCACATAGTGATGTGCCTTTTCGTATTTCTGGAACACAAGGGAAGGGTCAAAAGGCAGCCAGAGGAGGCAGCGGAACTTACATCTTCTAACTCATCCCGTTGCTCTACCAACGAGTGCACAAATAGCTTGTCCATTCCTGCGACTCGTCAGAGTGACATTTACGGATCGACTTTTCCGCCCTTTCGAGAGGTCGCAGGCTTCCTCTCGCCAGTCAACTGTATGGAGGCGGCTTAGGGGGTGTCGCTGGGGCCAAAACGGAACGCGAAACAGAGGTTGAATTGCAAATTTAGGCAGTTTTATGAAGAGTAGCAAAATCGTCTCCTTGAGTCGCCAATCGTGTCGCCAGTGATGTCGCCATACCACAAACCGAAGCCGACTCGAGCGTCTAGTTCGCTTTTGCGCCACCGCGAGACAGCGCTCTGATGCAGAAACGCGAGCCGTTTGTAACCGTCAAAAAAGTAGAGAAAATAAAAACAAGACAATTTTTGTGTTTTTCGAGAAAATAACCCCCAAGAATTGCTGAAAATCGTAAGAAAAGTTGATATTGTGAGTGAGCAGTGTCGTTGTGTCAAAAAGAGCTTTCAAACGCGACCGAAAGCGAGAGAACCAGTGAGAGTCAGATTGCGTCACCGGCAGAACCCAAACACTTGCGAAATCCGCGTCCAAATGAGCATTTCCAGCCTCGATGGAGCTTTTTGCAGAGAGTAGCGGAGTCGACACCTCCCCCGAAATCAACTCGAGCTTCGAAGTGCCCCGGATCGCAATCCACTGCAGCAGTCCGGATGTCAAAGTGAAGCCTCGCAAGCTGATGTTCCACCTGTCGCCCGGCGGCAGCGGCGACGAGGACGAGATGACCTCCAAGTCTCCCATCATGAGTCCCCGCAAGTGCCCCGAGCCCTCCCAGTCCCCGCCCTACCGGAGTATCCGCAAACTCCGGCTCTTTGACTCCCCCGCCACCCCCAAAACCATCCTCCAGAAGAGCCTCCCGGGCGCCACGCAGCAGCACCGGTCGTCCAGCAAGATGCTCAAGTTCCTCTCCACCAACAACAACATCCAAGGCCCGGAACCGACGGTTCCGAGTGACGGGTCCAGCGGCTTCTCGGAGGTCGCCAAACGCATCATCAGGGCCAACACGAACCCCTTCACGCCGCAGAGTCTCATGACGATGCGTACCAAGAAACGTACTCGGGTCGAGGACGAGCTCAACTCCTCCGTGCCCGCCTACACCTTTGGAGCCAGCCGGACCTTCGTCCAGAACCTCGCAGTCCCCATCAGAGTGGTTGCCTCGGACTTTCCCATGGCGACCTACGACGGCACGGAGGACGACATGCGGCCGGCCCCGAAGCGGATTGCGCTGCAGGAAACCAACATCAGCCGGTACGAGAAGGAGTTCGTGGAGCTGGAGCTCATCGGCAGCGGCGAGTTCGGGCTGGTCTACCGCTGTCTCAACCGCCTCGACGGCTGCGACTACGCCATCAAGAAGAGCATCAAGCCCGTCGCTGGCAGCTCTTTCGAGTAAGTTCTGAACTCCGGTTTTTGAAATGTCCGTCTGTCTGTCTGTTTTTCCGTGTGAAAGACGGTTAAGGTGCTTTCACATGCTATAGGGTACCATGCCTGTTTTAATACTGAAACCTCCTGTCTTTGGTCGTATAGAGGCGCATGCGCCTATATTAGGGTATCTTAAACTTGAATAAAGGCGCGTAACCTGGCAATTTTCTACTTTTATGCGCTAATATTGTGGGTGGGCAAATTTAAATGAATTGGCACTCGAATATAAGCGCATGTGCTTATATGCTAAGAACGAAAGTAGCACGGTTCTATCACTCAAAGGTTGGAAGTTCTTTAAAAGCTGCAAAGAAAGTCAGATGACTCACTTTGGTCGCATAAAGGCGCATGCGCTTATATTTGGAGATTATAAACTTGAGTAAAGGCACATGTGCTTGAAGGAATCTTAAAATCTTTTAGACCAAGCGCTTAAAATTGAGGTGTACCTATAAGTTTTATAAAATTGTCACTCGATTAGAAGCGCATGCGCCTTTATAGCACTAGTTATACTAAAATTGGCCTTTTTTGGAAACTCAAAGTGCTTTCCAAGAAGTGTAAACGTATCTTAAGGCTCAACAAACTAAATTCAATTTCAATTCCAGAAAAGCGGCCCTGAACGAGGTTTGGGCCCACGCTGTCCTGGGGAAGCACGACAACGTGGTCCGCTACTACTCTGCCTGGTCCGAGGACAACCACATGATCATCCAGAACGAGTTCTGCAACGGCGGGAGTCTCGCAGCCCTGCTCCAGGAGCGACACCTAGTGGAATCGGAGCTCCGAACGCTCCTCCTGCACATTGCAGAGGGCCTCAAGTACATCCACTCGCACGACCTCGTGCACATGGACATCAAAGCCGGCAATATCTTCCTCTCCAAAGTGTCCCGCAAAACTCACGGAGACGGGGGAGACGACGGCTTCGAGGACAGCTTCGACGAGTTCGAGAGCGAATTTATTACGACCTACAAGATCGGGGATCTGGGCCATGTGACCTCCATCAATGAGCCCCAAGTGGAGGAGGGAGACTGTCGGTATCTGGCGCGCGAAGTCCTGCAGGAGGACCACTCCAATCTGCCAAAGTCGGACATCTTCTCGCTCGGAATCACCCTCTACGAGGCCGCTGGAGGGAGTCCGCTTCCCAAGAACGGGCCCGAATGGCACAAGCTTCGAAGCGGGACTTTCCCCGACCTGCCGAGCGTCTCGAAGGAGTTCAACCACCTCCTCAAGCAGATGATGCACCCTAACCCCGAGGAGCGGCCCTCGTCGTCGACGATATTCAACCATCCGTAAGTAGCCTTGTTAGACTTTTCTGTCTGTCTCATTTTGGCGACCTGAGGGTTTTTGGTCAAAAAGTACGAAAATTTTATTTTGGTAGGAAAATTGTTTATGAGGTTTTTAATATTGTTACTGACTTTCAAACAGTTGACAACTTATATTTTTTGTCGTGCACTGTTTAAAAGTAAATGATAAATTAAACTCGAAAAATAGGAGTAGGTACAAATTGTTGCCCTAGTTCCTTGTCATGCGAGTGTTTTTTAAATTGATATATTTTTTAAAAATCAATGGTTTCAAAATTTTATTAGGTAGTGCCTTTCTCTGTACTCTGTGCCTCTTTTTTAGTCAACTCTAACTTAGTAATTTTTTTCACAGCGTTCTCTGTCCCCTCGATACCAAATCCAAAGCCCAGCTGGCCAAAGAGCTGAACTACGAACGCCAAAAGAACGACTACCTGTCGAAGAGGTTGAAGGAAGCCACGAAGATTCTGAAGTCGTACGAATTATCCCGCACGCCAGTGCAGGCGAAGGCCAAACCAAAGCCCATAATTTCAGCTAGTGACCGGAAACTGCGATCTCACACCAAACGCAAGCAGCAGAAGCGCCGAAGTGTAGTTGACAGTCGGAGAAACTTGAAGGACAAGAGTATCTACGACTCCTAAACCCCTCCCTTTCCTCTATTTTTACCTCACGAATTTACCTTTCGACCCTAAATTTTATTTTTTTAATTTCATTTAAGACATTTTCTCTTGTATTTCACGAAGTTATGTTACCCTGACCTCCATAAAATATATTGCTTTGTGATAAATTGAAGGAATTGCTGTAAATAGTGTAGTTTTGCTTCCACGATGCCGCAACGATCAGGTTAAATATATTGTAAAAAATAAAGGTGCCTTAGATTTAAGCAAGTGATGACCAACATGTATACAAAGCGAGCAAGTCAGTTCCAGGATTGCAGACCTTTATAAGAAAGTTAACACAGATATATTAATCTCATTAATTTTTCATAATAAAACACTAAAAACTTGATTCTTGATTTTTCTTTGGACGCCAGTAATCAATTCTCAATTTATGCGACTACGTTTGACTGCAGGTAATTTTACTTTTAAAAATTTCGAAAACAATTTGTAGTGATAAAAACGGACTAATTGTTTGTTCGTTTCATTTCCAAGACGTTTTAAAATTTTATCATGACTTTTGGGGTAAAATTTTATATGAGATAACTTTCCCTTAGTATGCCTGTGGTATATTTCAGGTCCGTTATGCCAGGGGTGTAACTTGGGGAAGGTCCCTAAGGAGGGTATATTTTCAAAAAAAAAAAAATCAAAATTCCCTCCAAAAAATTTGAATGAGGCCAAATTTGGAGTCAATGGCTTCCCTGAAAAGTAATTTAAAGAGCAAAAAAAATTATTTCTCATATGCTCTCACTAAATTCAGATGCAGCTAAGCCATCAAAAATTAAAAGCCCATAAAATGACTCATGCGAATGGAAATTTCCCCAACTTTGTTCATTGGAAGCCCATTAAATTAGCACAAAGCCAGCAGGAGAGCCACACCCGAAAAGGCAAGCCGAACCTGTCACTGAATAGCCCGTAAAGCAGAGAAAATTGCTCCAGATCCCTCCGAATTTCCCACATGAATGCAGAAATGCAGTTTCCGCCTTTCACTTCACAAGCAGACGTCTGGCAATTTATTAAGTGTAAAATCCATTCCATTTACGGCAACCAGGAGGAAAAAGCCGGATCTTGTTGGTCGCAGAAAAACAAAAGGACGTAAAATAAAATGGGAAGCTCCTCCTGAGCTAGAATGTTGGCATGGCACAAGACAATTTGTTGAACATTTATTGTAGTAAACATGAGAAAGCACGAGCACATGCAGGCAAGTGAGCAGACAAAAAGATTATGTGTCGAGCTCTCATGCATTCCACTGCAATATTTTCACTTTTTCCCCCATTTCCACATGCTCCATATCTGAGCGCCAGAGCGCATTCCCTCCGTCTTTGATGATGTTGTTGAGATTTACAAATATGGCATAGCTGTCTGGCGAGCGCGTGGACAGCAGCTCATGGTATCGTAAAACGTAACGGCGGGAGTTTACTTACTGGGGGAAAACTATTGAGGCGGAAAATTAAATGAATACGTACACATTGTCGGGCTTAGCGCGGATTTTTTCTTTTCGGCGAGAGAGCCGTGTAATAACGCCTGGTTGGCTGATTTTCTGGCTCATGAACTGGCTTGTTTGAGGCCATTACTCTAATGGGAATCGTGTGGGTTAGACTAACTGGGTCAGCAATGGCTATTTTGGGAGCTGTCCGACATTCTGGCAGGCTTCTAGTAGAATTAAAGCAAAAAAGCATGCTCTGAATAGTTTGGGGATATTTCGATTAAGAGAACTTCAGAAAGTTGGCGTCAATGGTCAGAACTAGAAACTTCTTGAGACAGCCTTCGTGAGCTTCGTTTAACTTCTTTCAGAAACCTACGGGAACCCAAATAAGCTCAACAAAATTTGTACCAAATCAATTTTTGCTCAATTGAAATTTAAGGTCGAAGTGGTTGTAGGCTTTAAAAATAATTTTCTAGGGGATAAAATGTTTTGGCCAAAATCTAGTTTTCCTTGAGTAAATAAGACTACATAGTCAGCAAAAAATTTCATCGTCTGTCAATCGAGTGAAACCATTTTAATTCCTTAATGTAAAGCTAAAGCTGCTGAGTCTCATTATGGCCTCCGTTTCTCTAGATGAAATCAAGCAATTTTTAAAAGGCTTTTTTCTAATGTTTTTAACATAAAAATTTTTTCGCTTTGAACATGAATTTTAGCAGAGACGTAAAATAATTATATTCTGTTTTGTTGAATAGGGTTCAAAGTTGACGAAAATAGAATTGAAAATAGAAAATTGGTCAATGAGTAAAAATTACCAGATGTCCTATTGAAATTTTTTCGCTTACCTTATTTCGTAAAATTTTTTTCAAAGGTGAATGAGAAATTATGAATACTAGTTATTGCGGTCTAACAATCTGCGTATATCAGGGCAGTGTGAAAGTATTTCAGAACAGAAAAATCCTCCGAACAGAACTTCAAAGCTCTTTCCATTCATCACAAAAAATTAGCCTGTAGTAAAATGAACCTCGTAAATCTAATAGTCCTTTGAAAGCGTTTCAATTTCCGTGGAGCTCGGCAGGAAATGCCGGATGGTCAAGCGTCGCCTGAAAACGACTGAATGGCCTATAAATTTTCTCCGATACCCAAAACGACTAGTTTTTCGTGCAGTGAAACATTGTAATCTCCCATCTTCGCTGGCTCATCCGGGTCGGCCAGCTCCGCATGAAATTGATCTGCAGCAGCAACAAATCGCTCCAATGTGCATGTTGTAAACCCGCCCAGGCATCACCAGGCAATAAATTTCTGCTTTTCACTGCTGCACTGCCATAAAAATGCTTAAATGCAAATTTTATCGTTTTATTGAATTGAATTTCACAAATTCCTTCACTCCTAACTCGTTCGCCTCGTACCCGGGGATCACCTGCCTGCATTTGGCGAACCACTTGCAGATATTCGGACAGGCCTCGAGGTCAATGTCGAAGGCCGCAATGCCCGAAATCGTCGCCACCAGAGCAATGTCCGCGATGGTCATGTAGTCTCCCGCGACCCACGACTGGCCCCTGAGGAGGTGCTCCAGCGTCTTGATGCCAGTCGTGATGTTCCTGAGGCGATGCTTATCGGTGACCTTCTTGATAACTTTGTGCAGGTACCAGTAGTCCACAAAGTTGCCGGACAGGGCCTGGTCGAGGAAGAGACGCTCGTGGACGATGGTTCGGGCGACGAGGTCTTTGGGGTAGAGCTTCTCGTCTCGGGCGTACTTTTCCGCCAGGTAAATCTGGATGGCACGAGCCTCCGTCAGCACGAGGCCATTGTCGACGAGAGTGGGCACGGAGTGGAGAGGGTTGACGCGCAGCAAGTCGGGGTTCCGGTCGTCGCTGGAGGCCGCCACTGAGTCGACTTGGGTGGCCGAGAGCGTGTGAAGGTTCAGAGTGGATAATGTTAATTGAATGGCCCGGCAGGAAGGCAGCAGTGGGTCAAAGTAAAATTCAATTCCCATCCTTGCTGCTGACCGGAGGTAATTTATTCAATGTGGTCGCAAGTAGCTCGGAGCTAGAACAGCTTGTCGGACAACATTTAGGTTTGATTTTATTTGCGAAGAATACGATAGCTGGCCACTGACTGACCAGACCACAGATTACGCTAATGCCTCCAACACCAACTACATACACACCACACAATAAAGATAACGATTATTTGATTAGATACGCACACGACGCTCGACATGGGTGTGCGGAAATGGAGTTAGTGCGTTGTCGGACAGTCGGTGTTGGTGGGTCAGACGGCAGGATTAAGTTTCGCTTGCACGTACAAGGTTCAATGTCATGCAAAACACTGCCCTTTCCCTGTAATTGGGTTTGTAGCTGTTAGTTTCACTGTTCCAAAAATATGTTCAACTGTGACAGGCATTTGTATCTCGATATATGCTGCAAAATGCGTCATTAGCTCATTAAATAGGAATTCCTTTTAGAGACTTTTAACAAAAGGAGGAATTCAAGAGATGAGAGAGCTCATTTTATTTACCTGAGGTCCCCTTTCATTTCTAGCAGAACCATTTTAGCTCATCAGGCACCAATTTTAGGTTTAAAGGCGCTCGTTTCAACCATTGGAGTGCTCACTGCAGTTCTGGGAGGCGCTCATTTTAGTTCATGCGAGCCACCTCAGTTCTTACATCGACTCATATTCCTAATACAGAATTTTTCCCGAAACTTGTTTATGAAAATTGAGGGATTTCAAGATTTAAGGTTCAATAAATTGCACATCCAAAATTGATGAACTTTTAACAGTTTTTAACAGCCTCGACAAAAACCTCGGTTTGCGGCAATTTTGGGTTTGTTTTGGTTTTTTCCAGAAAATCTCTCGATGCGACTTAGCCGGACTTTGTAAAATTACCGAAAAGTCCAAAATGAGGTACCTAAATTATGGAAATTCATGGAGTTTTTAGGGAAAAACTGGCCAAAAGAAGTGTTAGGGGGATAAAAATTCAACAAAAATTCTCTCCAAAGCTTAGGAAGACTTCAGGAAAACTCTGTCTAAAACCCCCTTTACTGCACAGAACCGAAAAACTACGCTTCATAATATTAATTACACTAACAATGGATTTCAAGACCCAATTAGCCTACAGACTAAAGTTCACATGCTCCAAAAATTCCCAGAATGTAGCTCTAGATCCATGTACGAGAATCAGGTTTTAACAAATTTTCCCGCCTCACACTTTCCTCTTCCACGACGGCTTTCCAGGCGCTCGTGAGTTGCCAGGACACGCTAGAGCTCCTTGGATGCTGCTTCACCGTTCAGTTGCACTTCTTCCTCCGTTCGGATCAGGTCGTCCTGACACAGGAGCTCATCAGTAGCTAGAATATATATAACATAGTGAAAGACAGACTTAGTTTTGAAGAATTTCCGCCGTTAATTCAATGAAGTGAGAGATTTATGGCAACTTTGGTGTTAGCTTAGTTTGAGTTGCAAGTTTGGGACAAGTTGAGCGCGAATATTTGGATATCATGAACTAAAGTGCTCGCTGAGGTAAGTGCTTGCTAAGATAGTTTCGGCTAATAACTCTAGGAAAATTATGTTTGCCCGATGGCTGCTATTTAGTTAGTCAATATCGATCAAGTTGGTTACTTTGCTGCTGCCTGCTGGGGGAAGTGCAAATTGTAATTAACAGGAGACTGAATGGAGCGATAAGCAGCTGAGCGCACCACTGCACCATTTGGCTCTTTGTTGGCCTGTCTCCGTGCGTTGCTGCTCACTGACTCTGACAGTTTCTGGGTGTGGAAAAGTGGATCTCGAGGATGTGCAGAGGAAGTTTATTCGAGACTCCCCCGGAATCCGGATCTCGGAATTGCCTTGATACGTTTATGCTGATGCTTTTCGCCTGACAAACTTTCAAGCGCTCACAGCGGCAGAGCAAAAGTTCATGACGAAGCTCCTCGGGAGGCCTCTCGCGGTACGTGATTTCATAAAAATTTTCTCCCACCCCAAATTAGCAATTTTTCCGCACACTCAAGTCATGTCTCAAGGGTGCATCATTTGCGGCCGCAAATAATTCAAATCATTATGAACCGGCTGTGAAATGGCTTTTTTTCTACCGAGACCGAGACCAAGAGCAGGACCGAAACCGAGACGAGTACCACGATGTTTGCGCGCGTGATTTTTCGCCGAGCTCCAAGATGTATTAGAGTTACGTGATCCCTTATGTTGACTTTTCCTCAGCAAATTATAACTCACAACATGAATGCCAGCGATTTTTATTGTCCTCTTTCGAAACCCATTTAGCTGGGTTTGCTTCATGCTCACCAAGGAGATCCAATTTTATCGCCACCAAGATTCACCCAATTTCCAAAGATTAAACGAACGAACCTTCGTACGCCCGTCCGTCCCTTTCATGCTACCCTCTTTCGAGCCGTGCCGGGGACGCCGTCGAGACACACGAGCGATGGTGTGGATTTAAGTGAGAAAAAACACCCGTCTGTAGCTTCACAAAACAAAAATATTGCCCAATCAAGGAATCACACGAGAGTGGAGAGCACTGAAGCGGGCGAAGATGAGCCGGATTCGGGGAAAAAGCACACCTGCAGGGTGTAAATTTTCCCATATAGGACCTACATATGAAACCGATAAACGATTATGGGGCTAAATAAAGTTGATAACTTGATACCGTCGATGACGACCCCTAAACGTCAGCGGCACCAGCATGGCATGTGTCATGCTTGATCCGAGAAATATTCGTCGCCGTCGCGGTAGAGAAAGTGATTTTTGCCGGAATGGATTCCAATCTGTAAGTTTTGGTGCCGTTTCACCTCGCTCGTGAAGCCGCACATTTGTTTCTGGGGCACATTTTTCAATCTTTTCTCTCACCGTTCTCGTCAATCCGGGAGGGGGGGACCAGGGCACGTCGAAAAATCGGATTATTCAGATGCGGGCCGTTCTGAGTGGTGTACCCATTCTGCATAGCTCGATTCCGCGTGCAGGCGGGAATGAAGCCAGATTTTTTATTGGTTTTGCTCCTCGTTTTTCCGCTTTTCCTGGATTTGGATTTGAATAGCACTTTGCTTCTATTTTCATAATTTTTTTTATTCAAAAGCCTGATACAATGATGTCCATTTGAGCACTTTTGCTTAGTTTGGATCTTGTTTCTAAGATTTAAAAGCTGGGTTTTATTAAATATTGACCGATTCGAATCCTCGAGAACTACCTACCTACCTAGTAGAGTCATGAATAAGAAACTTGTACGAAAAAAAAGAATTCTAAGACTATAAACGTACTTTGGGATCTCCTAGCTCTTAATCGTAAGGCTTCCAGAGCCTACCACAGAACAAATTTTTTCAGCTCAATCGGAGGATTTTAAAAATTCAACCCTTGCTCCTTTGTCTTGAAATCCTGGTTTTCAGCTACTAGAAAAAATGACACGAAGGGATAAAATAATTGTTACACACTCCTCGAGTCAGTTCCGAAAAGCTATCATAGTCTTTTGGAACTTTTCAAAAAATTTTTGACCTTTTCCAGACAACTGTGCGCTATAGGTTTGCGATTTCCTACTGAAGATTTCTTTCACAGTATCTTGAAATCTCTTAACTTTATAGAAGGCTTAAAACTCCACCAGACCAGGCTTGCAGGCTAGCCTGAAATTAAAGCAAATCTGCTAAACGAAAAATCAATTCAAATGACGGTCAAAATATGGTGAAGTGGTAAATTTTGGACAGATATGCCGATATTAACCAAAAAATGAAAGCTAAATCAAAGATTTAAATTTAATATTTCAAGATAATTGCCTCATGAGACGGTTTAATCGTGACTCGGGATTCTTCCTGGACTGCCTGGTAGTTGGTAGAGGGTTGGCTACTGGCTAATTGGCTAAACGAGATCTGTAATTGCCCTCCTGTTGGACTAAGAGGCTCTTGATTTAACGTTTTTGAAGCTCATATGGAACTCAAAGATGGTCAGGCTAAATGTGATGTGAGATATTTATAGTAATTTGGGCAAATCGAGCATTTCTAATTCCATGTTTAATCACTCCTCCTACATATGTGACAAAGTGCGTCATGCTCTGAGAATTCAAAAGCTGTATTCCACCCCAACCCAACGTCACATCTCGCACAAATTGACATGCGATATCTTAAGTGCTGACCCAGCTAGTATTTGCATTTTTGGATCAAAATGTGCCGAGAGTAATTTTATATGTTTATGTTTAGCTGATGTCACACGAGCTGAAATCGACGTTTCAATTGCACACGAAACACAGATTTCGACGGAGTAATTCGACCCGCAGATGCGATGGCGGAATAATTTCGTTGCGAGCTTTAAAACTTTAATTGGATTGAAATGAAAATTGATCAGCCGGTACATTTGTGACTCGCAAATGTCATCCTGTGTTTGCGGAAACAGACTCAAATGTTCTCTTTTAGTGGCACGAATGCGAGCAAAATTATCGGTAATGGCAGAGTTATTGAATTCGCGAGTATATTGATGCTCGTAGGCCCGCGGTGGCCAGGTTCTGTGGCAAGAACATTTGTTTATTAAATGTGTTTTTGATGGACTCATACATTACGATGATAATGAGCTCGGTCTCGCGGCAGCAAACATGAAAAATAATTATTTCTTGGCTAGCGGCACATATTCTGCCATTTTTCTTCCTTCCCTCTGTCCCGATGCCGCACCGCGTCTCGTCTCGTCGATACGGGGAGAGGGGGGATTCCGTTATGAGCACTTTGCTGTTAATATTTATGAAATTAATGAAATTACTCTATTATTATCTTATCATAGCTGGCATAGCTCCTCATGAATTCTATTTCCCTCGCAGCATTTATTTATTTTTTTTTTCCTCCCGAAGACGAAATTTATTTAGCGTGATGAATAATGGCCACAAAGTATTCTCGTTCCGCACTGCGACTTTCGGGGTGTAGGTAGCTCCGGAAGTGTGGGGCGCTTGGGATTTTACGAGGGTTTAGAACGCTAAGCTGCTTAAAATTGCCCGTGCGATGTTGTTATTGAGTCAAAAGTTGCTCTGCAGAAGAGGGAACATCGAGGCTTCCCTCGATGCAGACGAGATAATGATGGCAAACAAACCCCAGAGCTATGAAAACATATTTTCCCAGGAATTCAATAGACTGATAGCTCAGATCTATAAAAGTACCTAGACTGGTGGGTTAGTGAAGTTCAGATTTTCCTGGCAAAACTTTATTTTATAGCTATTTGAGCTCTGTTTAACTCAGTGAGAAATTAAGAACTTTATTTAAGAACCAAAAGCATTTAGAGGTCTTCTCAGTAACTTATGGACAGACCCATAACTAAGATTAGCTCGAGGGGGGAATCGGGAGGGGGGATTTGACAACTATGTATATATATTTCGTATAGCAAACTTCCTCAAACCTTTTACTGTTTAAGGGAAGATTAAATCGAATTCAGACATGCTTTTCACTTTCATTTTTTTGCTGTTACTTCCATATAAATCTATCTTCTGCGTTCGGAATAAAACATTTTTCACTAAGTTTTCACGAAGCATAAATTTTCACGTCTTAACTTGACAGATAATAGCTCGTCAAAGGTGCTCCCGGAGGGTCTAGGGAATTTCAAAAGACAAAAATTTAAATGATATAAATTATTCTGATCAAAATCGACTTTTTAACGATTTGAACAAAAATTTAATAACTCGCATTGGGGAGGAGAGGGGATTAAAATGTTCATAAAAAAATTGTGGCTTTTAATTGAGAAAAGAAAAAGGTCACCCAGTACCTGATTTTAAAATAAAAATCCAAAAAAAGTGACTAATAATAGTTCAACTGTCCCCCTACATAGTTAAAGATACCGGTTAAATGCTTATCAAACGGGTGCTAGTAAAAAATTGGACGGGTATCAGTCAACTGGATCGAATTTTCGACAGGTAAATGTGACATAAGGACCTATCTACTGAACGAGTTGCATCTGGGATCTGTGATATCGCAAGTCTGCATTTTCGATTACCTAGTTACCTAAGAAGCTCTCCATGGTTGGAAGTGTGGCAAAACAGCAACCATCGTCTAGGCAACCTGCATGCGTCTGAGATAGTTATTGAGCCATTTTTATGTGGGTTGCTACGCCACCGCACTAGTACGAACCAGAATCTATCACGAGCCATATTTTTCAATTTAACATGAAAGCCAAGTACATGAGTCGAGTGCTCCAGACGAACAGAGTGCAACAGTATCGGTTCGGATCGAACGTATCCTGAAGCGAAGTGAATAAATTATGAGGCTTTCACTTAAAAATTTACCCTCTCGAGCTCAATTTGAACGCCATTGTCTTGAGCAGCTCTCAACATGACTCACATTTCCTCCTCTCCCGTTCGACAACGTTCGACATTGCCTTCGTTGAGCGAAGAAGAAGTTTCTGCGCCAGGATTTATTGCCGAGATGTAGCCTGGCTAACCACTTAATTCGAGAAGTCAGGAGCTATTCTTGACCGCATCTTGAATATTTCACCGTCTCTCATTCGGGGACTGTGAGTTTCCAGGATTGATGTAGTTGTGCCCAGAGTTTGCGTAATTTTGCTTGTCTTCTTTTCCTCGTTTCAGGCAATAAATTGCAACCCTTTTATGCCAAAACCTTGTCTTCCTTTTGTTCTCTCCCCCTTCCTACTCACCCGCCTGCGAGTCGAAACCATAACCGCCTTTCATCGACGTGGTGTTGGAGCAATTTCCCTTCCAAACGTATTTGATGTAGTTGTTTTAGATTGAATGAATTCAAAGGAAAACTTTTATTTGCGTCCCAGCTTCTTCCCAGCCCCCTCTGCGGGCCGTAAACCGCATTTCAAAGTGCGGACGACTGGTGCCTCGTGGAGAAATGATTGAACAGAAAGGTTGTGTTTATATTGCACTCTGTCACTAAAATTTGTCCCTAATGGATGTCACTTTTATAGACACTCCATCATTTCGCGAGCACTACAACCATCGGTGCGTGCGTTTCCATCAATCATCTGAGTGACCCTCGAAATTGTATCAATTCGATGGAAGTTTTTCACGCGCCATCATCGGCGAACATAAAATACCCAATCCACGAGATCTTATCTCGAAAGTGGCACACTAGCGTAACTGGAAATGGTCTTATTCCTCCGACCTGTTGGTCTTATTTTAGAAACATGATGTGCATTTTCGTACTGTTTTTCTTAGTGGGTGTAGCCATTTTTCAATTGTCATCAGTATTGACTTTATTGTGTGACTTTACTTCTAGCTGTCTAAGAAGCTGTCTAGCTTTTTATGAGTCCTGTCAGAATCCTTTTCAGTAACCTATATATAGAAAGAGTTACAGCAGAAAATTAGAGCTTCGCAGGAAAAGGAAAGGTTTAACTAATTCAACAGCTACAAAGAAACCCTGAAGCCGTTAGTTGCTTAAAAAGTTCATTAGCTCCTTAACTGGAACAAATTTTTTTACAGTAGAATTTTAAGTTTTGGATTAAAATCACCTATGCTGGATTTACAACATAAGCTTTTAACAAATAAAATTTTTGGCTTGAAATATTACTCATTTTTAAAAATGGCGAAATTTTAAAAATGGCAAGCAGCCCTTTCAAAAAGTCCTCAACTCAAAAATTATGAGTTATGACTGATGAGTTTACTTATTTACTCTCTCTTTTTTCTAAGGACATTCTGTCATTTGCTGTTTGAAATTATTATGAAATATTTAGCGTGAGAGAAAAACGTGTGTGCAGGGAGCTCCCCCCCCCCAGGAAAAATATCCTCATTACTGTCGTTTCTAATACAATAGTTGTTTACGCGTTGATCGATTGTTCAGGAGCTGTGTATTAAGCTTGAACATGACCCCGAGACATTTTATGGATAATTGTTTCTAAAGAACCGGACTCCTCTGATCTCCCGACGAATCATTTAAAAATTAAATTCTTCAGAATTTTCTGCTTTAGGCTTGCCAGTTTCCTCTAAATGAAGTGAGTTCCAAGTTCTCTTAATAAGCCTTCCCAGAGCTCCAACGCTGAGCTGAATCGGCATATGGCCCCACAACTGTTCAAATGGACTGCAAAATCTAACCATCGGCGGTGAGGGAAATTTGTTGAGCGATCAGCAGCGTTACATCCATTATCAGCGTATTTGTGCCATTGTTTCGCTTCTTTATCGCCTCGATTATTCCACACACACTTCCTAATCATAAATGGCAATGCTTCCACCGCACGAAAGGCATCCGTTGCGATAGTAAATATGAAAGCAATATAAATACATAGACCTACATCATAAATTCCGAGCTGTCATTCGTGGGATCTCCTGATTTTTCCACCACACAGTAACGAATTGGATCAGGCTTTGAGGGATCATTTTGCTCGTGACAGTGACCTCGTCTGGAGCAGATAAAAAGCGCGATAATCGAATCAATAATTCATTAATGGAGAGACGTATTACAAATAATAAATACATTTATGCACATAAATAATCGAAGCAATTTCATCGCAGTCAGCGGGCGTGTCTGTCTCTGTCAGCCACTTTAAATTGATTCAAAATAGGCCGCTCTTCGCTCGGACGTGACAGCACGTCAGCATGTGAATAAGATGTCCGATGGCTCTTCTATGCAGGTTGCGCACATTGACGGCAAACTTTGTGCCTGGGAGCATAAAAAATGTTTAGAAATGATAAAAGTTTTTCATCTCCCTCTAAGTACCTGCTGAGGAGGAGAAAAAGTGGAAAATCTTGTTTGCAAAGCGTCATCCGGATGATCATGTATTTAAACTTTTCTCGCAGCCGATGAGCTCCTGCAGCCACATGCAGTGTAAGGCGGGAAGAATCGGATTTGTATGGCATGTCTGTGGCAAATTAAATAAACTGGAGTAGTTAGGAAGGGAACTAACTGGTGAGAGCTCGTAAGCCCGGTGGGATATCGAAGGGTGTCTTCTTTGTGTTTGCTTGTCACTGGTTTTTAGTCACATACAATGAAACTGTGGTTGCACATCGGGGACTTATCTCTAAAGAGAAATGTTGATTTGAACAATTTTCGGTTGACTTTGGCAAAAATAGGCCTTCTCGTTTTAGGTCTTTTAGAAGCCTAGTTGATTAAAAAATGAAAAAAAGCTAAATCGGGGACGAACGCATTCGACTGCATTTTCAAGTAGGTATCGTTACAAAGGTGAGTAGAAGTGAAAATCTTTCGTCCAAAATTCCGTTTCTGTAGAAACTAAAAGGGCTTCGTGTCTAGTGATGCCACGGTTATACTGTAGAACAATTATTTGCTTGGTTTTACAATTTTATCAACATATTAAATTTTTAGCTCAATCGGAGCAATAAAAATATTCCCCCCTTCGCTGGCTTCTTTTTCACACCCCCTTCGGTGATAGGGGCAAATATATTTGACATGTCTAACATATACAAAATTCAGCTCAATTGGACGAAGTCTAAGAAACTTTAATAAAACGGGAAAACCCCCCTAGTTACTCCCCAGGCAGTTTTCTAGAAAAACCTAAACCTTTCGCCCGCTCTCCAGACCAAACATGACAACCTGCAAAAAACCGCAGGTCTCTAAGTCTTACAGTTTCTGAGCCTTCGAGACTCTGAAGGACGGACGGGCGGACGGACAGACGGACAGACGACATATCGGACACATAAATGAATGTTTTTCAAAATTGATGAAGATGCACTAAAAAAGTACTCTCAAGCCCAGAAAAAAATAGATGGAAGACAGCGCTATCAATAAAAGTCATCTTTATTCGATAAAGTTGGTTTACCATCGAGAAACTTTCCAAAAACTTTGCTGTGACTTTTTTCTAAAGCAAGAAATTACACCATTAGTAGACTCAAGAGCCCTGATGATTTTTAATTATGATTTCAAGGCCCGAAGGCTTTCTATTTGAACACGTCAAGAACGTAGTCTCTTTCAATTTCCAGGATTTCGTCAGGAAAACTTAATCCATGCTCTTTTCATCCTTCTCCGCAAGCCCCACTTAAAATTTTCTAGTAGCATTTAGAGCTCTCTCACCTTCACTGTGCGATGGAAGCTTGGAAAGTGTGTTTGTAGATGTCTATCAGTGGCGTAGACAGAGGGTCTGGGATGTGCTAACTACCCCAAAACCAACTGAAAGACTTACATTTGAGTAGCAATTAGCTTCATTTTTGGGGCGTTTTCTTTGTCTCTGGGGGCACAAATTTCAATTCTGAATTCTCTTTAGGTCACTAAAAAACCAGTTGATACACCACTGGCTAGTCTGAAAGAGCATAAATCCCTCCTTTGACTTCCCACCCCCGCACTCGTGACACCATTCCGCACAAAAACGTCAAAAAGTTTCAAAGTGCTGCACATCTCCCAAACTTTTCCTCTCTCTTTCCTCACTTTCAAAAGCACGAGTGCGACCTTCCTGTACCTCCAAGTACTTAACCGCCATTGAGAATTTTGCTGCGCTAATCTTGAAGAGTACTCCGAGTCCCATTCACAGCTGGGAATGCACTCCATTCTTTGAATATGTTTCAATTACCGAGTTCGTGGCGCATTCCGGTGCCACGCTGATGATGATGTAGTGAATGCAACAATAATCCCTCCTATCGTGTTACCCGATAATCAACATGACGCAGCTACAAGGGTTTTCGGGTAGAAAATGTTGTTGCAGGTGTTAATACGGAGGCTTCATCTGCTCGCCCGACGCCCCGAGATAGATTGCAAACACGCGAATGATCAATCGCCCATCAATCACGTCATCAATTTGGCAAAAGCACAGCTGCAAGGAGGAACATTAGTGTGGAATTATGGATGTTTTGCTTCCGGGGACTGTGTCGGCGAAAAATCGACGTTCTGGGAGACTGCATGGGTTTATGGAGCTGCTCCCAGAGAGACGCTTTTATAAATTTCATTACAGCGGCTCTTCTTGTACATTTCGACGAGTCGTCAGCGGAAATCTGGGAGAGTGTGGGGGAAAAGTGGAAAATCGATAGGGGTCGTCGTATATCGACGCAAGTCAGTGAAGAGGAAAAACGAACGTTTCGAGACAATTAAGCAAACAAACACCGCTCCGGATGAAATTTAAGGAGGCTTCGTGGCAGGGTAACGAGGGGGAAAACAACTCAATGACTTAACCTTTTTCCGGCTCTACCAGCTAAGCCTTCCGCAAACACGTAATTGAGAATAATCGTCACGCAAATTCGCAAATGAACTTGTTTTCGCACAACAGTAGGCGTTTGACTGTTTGGATTGCAGTCAGAGCCGGAAAAGGGGAAAATGGCTTATAAGCGGCTTAGATATTCTAAGCTTTCCTGGGAACTGGAAGTGCGCTTGAGACTCTTTTATATATCAGTGTGTTAAAATAAAAATGCCAAGTGAATACGATAGACTCTAGTTCTTTTTTTAAAACAATTATGAACCCACAAATCTAAAACTAAGGGTCCAAATAACTATGTTTAAGACAATAGAGCTCATTCAAAAAACATTAAACTTTTTTTTAACACTTTCTAGTACCTCGGAATTCAACCAGAAAATTCATATTCTGGTTATTATGCGAGTTTTCAAATATTTATGGATTTTCTTAACTTGGAAAAAATATTTTAATTGAGTTTTCAAAATTATAAGAATTTTTTAGGGTTTTCGGGAGCGAAAACATATTATTTCATATGTTTTTGCAAAGTTCTAGGACCGGACTCCATGGGTCAAAGTCAATTTCAATCGTTTGAGAACAATTTTGAACCCAATCTAGGTTTATTTCGTCTTGAATCTGACTTTATTTTTGGGTTTTGGCCAAAACTTGTTCTTCAAGACTTTATAAAAAGCTTGAATAACGATAGAAATTTTTCCTAGAGCTTAAAAATTAATTTTGACGGAAAATTTATTCCCAAGCACAGAGAACAACAAAATAATATAGATACAATGAGCCTAGTCTTCGAATTTGTGATCCTTTACAGACCCCTTTTTTATCGTTTGTGAAACCATGAAAGCATAAAATTAATTGTAGTGAAGCGAATAATTGAGGTCCAGCCCTGAAACGGGTCTATTGTTTGCATGATGTTTTGCTGCTAAGTCGAAAACACCTTCCCAGAAGTCAGAATTCACGACGACACTTCTTGGAACCACCAGCTTTGTTATTCAAAACATGAAAAGTTGGAAAATTTAGACGGCCATTTGAGATAAGATAAAGCGGTCGTACATTACTCGGAAGGCTCGTAAAGAGCCACATTCGCACGTGATTACAGCTGGCTCCTCATGAGACGAGGAAAGTTGCAAACTAGCATAAATCAAGGCCGTGGGGGAGGCATAGCGTTTGATTACTTATTATGAAAAAACTTTTCCAATTACATTGTAATTGACTTCCTGATAAAAGGGCGCCGATAAAAATTGCACTTTCTGCCCCATGCCGTCTGCTCCCACCCACCTGGTGCTGGATGCCACTCTCATTTTTCAGATCAAGCGCCCGAGGTGGAACGACTCAAGGATCATCAAATTGTGTACAATTTTCTAATTGAGGACGTTATTTATGGCGCTTTCCGTCCTGCTCCGTCTCTCTCCGCTGCGCCTGAATGCTGCAATTTTATGACTCTGTAGTAATTTATCGCCCGCATTCTCCAGCTGACCTACATTTTTTCGTCCTCGTGTTTTCACATGTTACACGGAACCGGGCAGCAGGTGGATGGCTAATAGGAGGCTCATGGCAGAACATTTTTCCAATTTTATGTTTGTTTATTTTTTTTATTTATCCTCGTGAATGATGGATGAGTGACGAGATGGGAGCCAGTTTCTAATTTTGGCACCTCCACACACAACGTAGAGGCACTTTCCCAAATGGAGAATAATACTTTAGTGAACGTGGTAGTTCGCAGTAGGGCTGTTTCCGGGGACTTCCGGGTCGGCAGCGTCACCGGGAAATTAGTTTATTTCGGGGATTTTGGGGGAAAACGTTCCACAATTGTGTTTTAGAAGATCTTTTAAAGACATTTAGTTTAAATTAAAAACAAGAGTAGGAATAGATAAAAGTTAAAAGAGTAGATTTTGGGTGTTTGAATTGTTTTTAAGTGCATTTAAAGTATTTTGCAAAAAATACACTCTCTGTCTATCCGAAATTTTATAACTCGAGAACCATAAAAGCTAGAAAGCTGTGGTTTTTGCATTATGTTAGACATAGTTCTTAGGGTAGGAAATTAGACATATTAGACATATAGACCCCCAATTTCCGTAGAGGGGGAGTGAGGAGGGTAAACCCGTTGTATGAAAGTTCCTTTTACTTCGTCCGATTCAAGTGAATTTTGAATATGTTGTAGTCTGTGCTAAATCTAGTAAATCATGGCAGCACATGTGACCCCCAACATGTACAGGGACGAAGCTAGTGGCCTCCAAAGTTTGCATGGAAGAAAAATTTTTGTATTCCAAATGGACTGAATTTCGAAAATAACTTGTAAAATGATAGTGAAAAAATTCCTAATAATAATCTTTATTAAATTAATCAATAATTTTTAAAAAGGAATGAAAGCAAAAGTGAATTTGTTTCAGATTTCCGGGCGATTTCCGGAAAACCCCAGGAACCCTAAAAGTTTCGTTCGCAGGCACGAAGAGAATGTAATGTGTGAATTATTGAATTGCTCTTCGCTTGTTTTCGCTTGTACTACTTTCATGTCTTTCGGAGCACGTGAGAATGCATGGAGGCGAACGTGTGCATGGTCTGTGTGTGTACAAACACCGTTTTCATGTTCATTGGAAGCGAAGTTACTCCAGAGGCTCATTCGGCGTGCCAGCTTTTACACAATGTCGCTAGAGACCGGCGTCGCAATGCCATGTTATTATAGTTTAATAATAATATTCGAGTGTCGGCTTGAATGAATGGGGAACCGCAAGGAATGTGGCCGCAGTTGAGGGACCGAATGGAGGGGCGGAAGAGGAATCTTTGGCGTGACTGGAATTGGCGTTGAGGGTCGTTAACCTACATGCTGGCCCGAGTGACACGGCACATGGCAGACGCCAGGTCGAATTATGCTGTCGGGAGCAGCTGCTTTTAAAATATTCATGCGAAGATCTCATTACACGGCAGTACGAGCGTATTAGGGGCAATCAGGAGAATTACACGGCGTACTATTAAGGCTCTTTATGACACATTTCAATTTACGAGTGTGTAAAAAATTTTCCTGCCTCCAAGATTGCGCTTCAGATTGCCTCGTTTCGGTTTTCGGAATACAGGAGGCTTTTCTAGGCACCTTAAGCTACTGCATAAACCAGAATAGCTTCAGGGAATTGGGACTCTCGTGTTTGTCTATGGATCATGTTCTCGTCTCTTGTTGTCTCACACAATACATCAGTAAGCATCCTTTGTTTCGACAGCTGTTCAGACAAAGGAAATAGTGGTTTGTTTTTGCCTTTCCAGCGGCGAGTCGAAAAGGGCCCGTGATTTTTGTAAAACTGACTCTCTTGTGCCCTCTCTAATATTAACTTTTCCAGTCTTCTTTCCTCGACTTCAGACTCTTTTCTTGACAATCCAAAAGGCTTTTTGGCATGTTTTTCGAAATCAGTCTGCATCGAAAAATATTCATATAATGATTTCTCAAAAAACACTTTTTTCAAGAAAACTCAAAGTTGACCCCAGGGGTGAATCCATTGATCTCACATCCGGTCAGAGCCTTCTTCCAGAGATATTTGGCCTCAACGTTAAAATTTCCATACACAATTTTTCACCCAAAAGTTTGCCTATGCCTGAACCCAATAAAATCAGCCGAAAAAATCCTCCATACCAGGGTCAACATTTGAGCGCCAATGACTCACTCGAAGACTATCTTGGCATCGGAGCCCCCGTTTGGGAGCTACGGGGCTAAAGCCACAACGCGAAATGGAAAAAATTGACGGGGGAAACTCTTCCACTCAAATTAAATTTACATATATGACATATTTTTGGCCTCATCGTTGATCCAATGGCCTGAAAGAGAGAAAGTAACATATTATAGATTTATATATCATATTTAAGTATTTATATGTTAAATATTATAAAGCAGAACAGGGTAAGCAGCTGATGGTACGTCACTGGTTTGCTGTCTTTTGTCTTGTCACCTTTTTATCGGCCTTATAAGACGAGAACTACTTTGGACAGGAGGCAGGAAAACGAGCAAACCTATAGTCTAAGTGAAGTGTTAATTGACCCAATATCCGATACGGCCACGCAAAGACTTTTTTGTAACTCGATATCAAAATCTACAAATTTTAGAAATTATTTAATCATAAGTTTTCCTAATCTATTTCAATTTACTCACTCGTCTAGGCGCGTAGGCCTCACAATGGGTCGATCTAACAATCTTCTAGTCACCTGGTAGTGATATCAGTCCTAAAACAAAGCCCCATGTCAAGGTCAGCCCAGATCAATTTCACAAGGACTTACAATTCTCGCCGTTCGACGGCAGCCAGCTGGATCAGCGAGTCGGGAATGCCTCAAGTCAAATAAGACAGGCTACAAATATCCAAATTGAAGGTACAAATTTTAGCAAATATGTCCTCATACCTATTCAAAGTACGCACGTGGCGCGAGATTCCTGACCTCCTGACTCCAATACGTAAGGCTCAGAATAAGCTCCTATCTAAAATGAGGGAGTGAGAAATTGGGCCTATTGCCTCGATGGTCCATCTTACATTTTTGAGGTCCCTAAGCCTCTATTCTTCACTACCAGATGTTCACAAAATTTCACTTCTTAACAATATGGATGACTCTTATTTCTAAATGCGGGACCGATATCTCGGTGACAGCGTGCTGCTGTCAGAAGCTGGTGAGCCAAAGGGGCCAAGTCCACGCGCAATCTACACTAAGAGTACGCAATTCGATTCAAAGTATTCAAAGAAAAAAAAATTTTTGAAAAGTATGACTCTTGAATAATATTTAGTCGAGTTCATACTACCTTGAATTGAAGAAGGAACGAAGAACAAAGACCGCGAAGCAAGAAATTAAGTGTTTACTCGTAGCGCTGGCAAGGGAACGCCGAACGACTCGCAGCCCAATTTTAATTATTTCCACATTACCCAAGTGATTTAGGCGGCCAACTCAAAGGATTACTCGCCGTCATTCTTTCAGCCGTTTGTGTGATTTGTGCTGGGTATTCCGGCATAATCTGATCAATTATGGCTCGCACCGCAGCACCCCATTCGCCGAATTTCCTCGCCGAAATGGTCGGTGAGCGCGGTTTCTACATCGTCCCTAGAGCGCGCGGGAATCTTGGATGTTTGTTCAGCACCAGCTTCATACGCACGTCTAATCCGGATTACTCTTAGCGAGATGTGTGTGTGCCTTGAATGGCGTTTTCTGTTATCTATGCAAAACATCCTCCTACGGACGGTCACGGGGCTTAGAGAGGAAGAGATGAATTTGTTTAAAATTTGCGTAAACGTGAACGTCAAAGAGGATAAAGTGACAGGGCGGTGTGAGCAAAGAAAATGAATGGCAGCACGGCAAAAAAGAAAAGGAAGCAGATAAAGTTTTTTACAGTAAATTTGCCGTACATGTAACACAATTATCTTGAGCCTACTCTCGATGCTCGTCAAGTGCCTTCACCACGCCCGGAGCGTGCAGAAACAAGCAAAAGAAAGAAATCACCGAAGCTTGGTGAGCAGAGGGCCCGCCAACGCCGCACGCTGGCGAGGAGAAGAGCAACAATTTCGACGGGGAGGAAAAAAGGCGATGTCTTTGTCAATTAGTTCACTCCAGCGGTTGATGCTACGTGACACAAATTAAAAACAGTTTAATGGCTCCAACGCTGCACGCACAAAAGCAATTTTACAGTTGAAGAACCACCGCAGATTTGTTTTTCCGTTTTTTGCCTCCAACGCTGATACCAAAACTGCGCCTCGTCTCACTCCCCTGAGCGCCCTCTGCGTGGTTACAAGATGGGCTAATGGTGGCAAATTGAATGAAGTAGCCGGACGCGGGATGGTCGCGTGAAAAGAACGGCAGCCGGATGAACACGCGGAAAATAGCGGAAAAATATGTTAATTAGCCAATTTTCGTTTAACAAGCGCATGAAGTGGATGAGCTTTCCTCGAAAGCGACGAGACATTTCTGCAATTCTCTCACTCGTGATGAGATGAGATGCTTTAGTGGAAAAATTGTGCGAGATTTGGCCTTGCTCGTCTCGCAAGAACCAGTGATGGAGGCGGTACTCTGAGTCATTGAGAAAATAAGAGAAAAAAGGGGCATTTAGAAATTAAGTTTTTTTAGAAGTCATCTCAGAAAATTCTTCTTTAAGACGAATTCTATCAAAATTTGGAATTTTAAGTGGCTTTGATAAAAGAAGCTGGACGAGTAAAACTATTAAAAATAACTTAAATACACTTAAGAGGAATTGAAAATGTTTAAAATATGACCAAAGCAGCTCCTAAAAGTCACTCAAAGGCCGATAAAAAATGCACAGAAAGTTTATAAAATTTAATTTAAATGAATAAAAAATTTTGAGAACTTTTAAACACACCCTAGGAAATAGTCAAAAATTAATTTAAATTTGTAGCAAGCTTATGAAAAGAGAAAATGACCAAATGAAATTTTATAGAAATTTGGACTCGGAAGTTTTTTTGATTTTCCAAAGAGTTTAGCCTTATCGTCCTGGAAGTCTAGGTCCTACTTCCAAGTCTAATGCTCTCTAGCCCCAATTCGACAATATATTTGGGCAAGGTCTTCCAAAGAAGAGAAAAGAGCAAGGGGATACATGTAGAATGTTTTTGAGCTTCGCAGAAATTTCTCATGAAATTCGATTGAATAAAATCCAAAAGAGGAAAAGAGACCCCTTTTGTCAATGACGAATAATTTTTCGAAGAAACATCAGCAAGCCAACTCAAGTTACGTCTCAGACGAGCTCTCGCGAAACGAGTAGGCAGTAATTTAGTTGGGATCATTAGGCTTATCGGAAGCCAGACAAGGAAAAATGCGTAACTTGATGTGGGACTTTGCGTAGACAGTTGGAAAATTGCGGAGATTTTCTTCAAAGAGATAGCGGAAGACGGCTCCCTCAGAGCGATTGGGTGGAAAATCTTCAAAAGGTGAAAAGGTGGGGAGTCGAGGAATAAAAAAGCCGGTGGCGTCCTTGTGCATTAATAAATCGCGTCGGACGTAATTTATTGGGGCAATTTTTCCAATTTTATGGGCTCCGTCTCATTGATTACAGATTAAGCGCACTCCCACCCAGCCCGCACGCTCTAACGAGGATTTTATTGTGCGAATTAGGGGCGGTTAAGGGTTCTCAATAGTTGTTTTCAATATATAAATTTGTCTTCCCGTACGATAAAGTTTACTTGTTGAGGGGATGTGGGGGCGCGCGCAAAAACAAAGACATTTAGCAGGCACACACACTCGGAGCAGGGAGCTCCATCAAAACGTCACAAAATATTTTTTGCGGATGTTCGTTGAGTGGAACAATATGTAAAATTATGAGCTGGAAACCTGTTTATCATATACATGAGTGCCTCCCGCCTAAATATTGTCATCATCATATTTTTTTCTGGGTCCTGGTTTTGTTTTGCTGTTTGCTTTTCTCCCTTTTGCGCTCCACTGAGTTATCAAGGGCCTCTCGATGATTTTTCAGCTCGGCTGATGGATGGCTCCGGCACTTGAGTGCCTCCATTGTGAGCTTTCAGGTCAACAAACGCAGCTGGCAGCTTCTATTTCCCTCTGTTATCCACAAATAGAGCTGGCTTCCGATCAACAGATACATACCTCCTTTGTGCGGCGCAGGAACAAAGCTCCTTTGACAAATTGCAGAGCAAAGGACGACTGTTTGCCACCTCCCTTCTCGAGTTCAGCCCAGAAGGCGCTCTCGCAACTCGAGCTACTTTCAGGGGCTCTCAAGAATCCACGTCGATGTCAGACGGATTAAGTTGTAAGGTGCCGTGAAAGGGAACAAAAGCGATGACGGAATTATGTAAATGATACGCTTCAATTGAATCTCGAATGCCTGCCATTCAATCGTCTCTCTCAGCTCCTTTGATTTAAAACATCGCATTAATTTTGAACTCATTCTGTTCGCCCCATTTGCCAGCTCCGATGTCGGAAGACGGCTCGGATGTCAGAGGAGCCTGGAAACAAGGAGTGAAACAAAGAAAAAATTGAAATGTAAACAATGCTCGTGTTGAGGCAACCGAAGTTTGTCTGCAGATCGAACATGCTGGTTCGGAACAGTGGGAGCTGTTTGACAAATAATCTCTTTGCAGCGACGAGCAAGAAATTGGCTCGAGCCCATTCCCAGTGAGGTCGTGTGTTAGGGGAGTTGTTTGCATTAAAATTCAATTTTTTCTTCTGCCGAAGCTCCTTTTATCTGTTCAGCCATGTGCGGCCTTTTATGGTGGAGACTGAAGGCTTTCCAGGAAGGCTACTGAAAAGTAGATTGGCTTCTTAAGAGGACTTCAATTCCACAAAAGAAAACAGAGGATCTGCTTCGTTTACGTGCCGACTCCATTGATTAAACAAGAGTGTCTTTTGTCATCAATAGAGCTTCTCTTTTCTTCTCTTAACCGGAGCTTCCCTGACATTGGACTTGATTGGAGACCTTGGTTTGAGATTGTTAGAAAAATTATAAGATTTTTGTTGCCAAATATAAGATTGATGGGATTAAAATCTCAAATTTTACTCTAAATTAGAGTTTTATTGAAAAGACTAATTACCAAAAATCCTAAATCCGGGTTCAAATCCTAGCATGAGAGTCTACCTATGATTAGAAGACCCTGAAACCTGAGTTTAAATACCTCAGTATTTTGTCTCTAAGAATATTTTCTTCGATTTTTATGCAAAAAAAAAAAAATCAATTCATTGCAACTTGAGTGCACTTTTCAAAATTAGCGAAATAATTCAAATTCACCCAACCATTCCGTTGGTCAAGAAGAGCTCGTTTTTCTGGCTTCAAATTCGTGGAAAGGCGAGTTTATTTTTATTTACAGTCAACTGAATAATTTAACAGCCTGCAGGGACACAATAACCAATATGCACTTTCCCAATAATCATAATAATAATTACGACCGGTTTTCAAACGAGAATAAATAAGTATCTTTGTTGATCAACTCAAACTCTGAAACCAAGCGAATCCGGTGCTCAAGGACGTTCATCCAAATCCCAAGCTGTGGGAATGAATACCGGAGAGCCAGCTTGTTATGTTTTGTTGTTTTCGCTACGAGAAAAACAAAACATATCGGAAATGTCGCTACAGTCTCCCCAAGTTTGCCAGCTCAGTTTAAAATTAGTTTCCTGCGTGGAATTTGGAGAATGAAAAACTTTGGACAACTTTCTTGGCGCAATCTTTCGAGCTCAAAACTGATCACACTCTTCCACTCACTCACCTTCCACGTTCGCTTCCTAGGTCTCATCCAGGCCGCATGCGCATTTCCCGCACTTTCCACCGCTACAGCATCCGATCCGCACTACTCGTAGTAAATCATCAGTTGATGTCGTTTGCCCATCCGCTCCGGTTCGGTTGTACATTCGGGGACCGCAGTTCGGTTGATTGCTTGGAGTGCGCACGTTTGCTGGATAAATGTGACTCATTGACCCCCATAACATGCACATAATTTAGCAAACTAATCAAAGTCGGGGAAAATAAGTATGAGGCCGAAGTGAATATCATTAGCTAAAGTATCTTGGCATTTTGAAAATTTGCATGGGACGGAGAGGCAGAGGATCGGGATGACAAGTTAATACATATTCAATCAAACGGTAAGACAGCAAATGGGAAGTGACCGCAGAAGTCGAAGTTGGTCTTCCGATGCTTCCCATTATAAAATTGGCACACTTTCTCGACTCAGCGAAAGTCAGAAAAAGCTGTCAGCCCATCAGGAATGAATAAAATATGATTGGAAGGCAAAAACACGGTTGGTGTCGTGTTCGCAGTCTCCGAAGCGGAGTCTGCGATAAATAAAATAATAATAAAAATCGGATTACATTGTCCGTTGCTCAGCGTGCATCCTAAATTGTGGCAGAAATGTGTGTTTTTCATTTTTTTCTTCTTCCCTTGCCCACCAGACAATGCTATTGTTCAGGCGATCTTATCATCTTAATGGGAACTTAATTCTGTTTGCACGCTCAGTCGGCAGAAACCGCGAACTAAAGGCTCGAGCTCCACAGGTTTGCCATCCACTCTGAGGCACGAACATTGAAATCCGTGTTTTTGTTGTGTAATTAGAGGGGGGCAAAAAGAGAGAAAATGTAAACATGAAAGGGAGAACAAAAATGGCTTTTTCTTGCGGTTTTGCTTCAACCGGGCCCGGGAAATGGGATACTTTTTGGCCAGATTTGGGAAAACTATTCGTTTCTTGCCCCACTTTTGCTTCTCCGGGAGCAAGTTGGAAACAAAGGAGCAATCTTCTGCAGATAAGAAGAAAACTTGGGAGTTTACAAAGTACAAGTCGGTCTCCGTTTGCGGCAGCGCATCGAAATTCGAGCTGTATTATTTGAGAGCCGGATATTTTGGCGCAGAGACATATTTAGAGGTGGGTTTGGCTAATGTGGGATCTTGGAGACTCTCTAAAGGACTCCAAACGATCAAAGAAGCTCACCAGATAGCTTCATTTCCAGGCTCCTTTCTTAGATTTTTAGATGATTCATTTTTAAATGATTTTTTTGTCGAAGGGACGTTGGAAGGTATTGAAAAAAGAGTCAAGAACTAAAGCTCCAAACAGGATGCTGATCTATTGTTACAAAAGGGAGCTCGATGGTTTTGGAGTTTCGTCGTCCCCAAGTGAATAAATTGCCTTTTGCAAGAAGATTTTTTTACTCACCCTTATAATTTTTTTTCTAGAAGTGATATCCAAGTGTCCTTCAAGGAACTTTAGTACCTTATCAGATTCAATACTCGTGTCAAGTTTATGAAGCTTTTTTATACTAAGATTTAGCCCCATTTTGTATGGGAGAGTAGACCTTTTGGTTAATAAGCTCCCTCCAGGGGGTGCTAAAAATCAATCCTTACATAGACCCTCTCATTCTGAGTCAAAAAAGATTTGTGCAAGTTTTCAGAATTCTACTTCAAGTGGTGTAGAAATGAGTCGCTCGGAACGCTCCTAATTTAATGCTATGACTACATCCCTCCTTAACAGCTATGTTTTGCTAGTTGTTACTGGATTGAAATCAAAAGGTCAGATATTTATTGAAAATGTTTCAAACCAGTTCCTCTGGCCAAGCACTTACTTAACTTAGTACAAATTTACGGAATTATCAGCAAGTCGGCAACAGCAATGTTACTCATCAGCTTTTAGGAATTCAATGAGGCGTTATAGGGCCCCTATTTGATTCATACCACACACATTGGCATTGAAACACGAGACTTTTGTTGTGTTGCTTATATTTGCCTTGTAACGAAGGGAAGGCCTTTCTCACAAATGCTAGGTGGTAGTAACGATGAAATTAAGCCTCTAATTGATGAAATCGATTTAAATTTCTGATATACCTTCATATTTTGAAACTAAGTAACTTTTGTCAGGAATTTCTATCCAAAACTTTTTACTGCTACATAAATTGAATATCCTGGGAAACTCCGACGTGTAATAAAATTCCTGCTCCTGCGAGTTTGAGGCTACTCGAACTTCAAGGCTCGATCTGAAATTATTTATAGCAGTATAATGTGATAACTTGAGTTGTTTTCTGTAAGGATTCTGTCATCATTCGAGAATCTGGCATCCTAATTGAATAAATTTTCTCGTTACTAAGTTAAACGTAGATATAGCCTTGACAAGGAAGCCCATCACTTGCCTCACAAAGCACTCGGCAACTCGTATCTCTTCCCCCATTAATTAATTTAATTATTTTTTGCAACTTTACGAGCATGCATCCCACCAATTTGTGAGCTCATTTCCACGAGTGGAAGCACACGTCGGAAGAGCCTCATTTACATACATCCCGCCGTGATGTGCTTTTGAGCATGTAAAAGTTATTATTCAATTAATTAAAGTTCCACTGTGCCAGTCACGGTATCACTGTTTACCGATTCCGAGTACTTTGGTGACGCCTCGGAATCAAAATGGGCCAGACACTCAAACGAAAAAGTATCTAGACCCAGCGCTTCCATAAAGATTGCCATGATATTGTCATTTCAAAGATTTCCAAAGGAAAACTAAAAAATTCGATTCAAAAGCTATTTCAGGTAAGTATCAGGAGTTCCAACCTGCAGAAGAGCCGGAAATAATATATTTCTAGAGCTCCAATGGAGAACTTTTTTCGTCATTCTCGTTACTTTCACCCTAATTAGGAAATGAGAAGGCCCGGAAGCCCCCCTTATTTACGTTTTAAGACCTTTTCGGAAATAAATAGGGTCGAAAGTAAACACAATAAATCAAGAAATACTGAATTTAAATTCACTTCTTATTGCCTCGTCGCTTCCTTTCTTGCTTGCCCTCTTCCTTGCACTTCTCATCTTGAAAAAAAAGGTCTGAAAATAGAGAAATAAGAGCCATTAGAGCAAACCTCGAATTTCCACTTTTTCAGCCTTCTGATTCTGCCAAAACTACTCTCCAGAGCTCCCTGAGCCCTTTTGAGGGCTTTTTGATGCTTTGCGGCGGGCCAGGAGCTGAAAAAAGATGATTAAAAACTCTCAATTTTTTTGACAATCCCTGGGGCAGGCTAAAAATTCTCCAATTGGGACTCTATACTATTATTACTTCAATCTTTTGCCAGCTGGAACTTCAGATACCCTTGATTGGGGTCTCCATTTGACTGTTTTCTGGCCTCTAAAACCTTTTTCATTCAAAACTCAGTTCTGGGTCTAGGTACTCATTCGTTTGAGGCCAGACAACAATGGTCTGGGCTAATGAGGGAGCATATCGGTCAAGATACCACTGTAATTGAATTCAAATGGGCATCCAGTTTCCTCCCGACCTGAGAAAAGCCGATAATTAATCATAATTTGGGGTGCGAGAGAGAGGCGAGGGGGTTTCTTTGTGTAGCTTATTTACGACTCAAGTTTTGATTGCCGAGGTGCATGCTAGCAATCCAGATGATGATGATACAAATGGGCGAACTTTTGCAATTCCGCCTCTCGTGTGGCAGGCGTGTGAAAAATGAGGCACTAGCAAGCCGTGGCGCTCCCGAGGTTCATTCGAAGGAAATTACTCCTAATTGGCTCCACTCTCTTCCGATGCATATTTTCCTTTTTCGCGTCCTCGCGAACCACCGTAATCAAGACACTGGTGCTGCGTGCTGAGGGAAGCGGAAAGGTATAATGGATTAAATTAATCTTTCGATGGAACTTGGGAAGATATTAATGAACAGAGGTCGAGGTTAAGTTCGCATTATCGTGCCTTCTCTTTGTTTAGCTTCATCTCGATAATAATTTATAGAGACATTCTCAAGGTGAGAGGCCATCTCGGCTTATTGGGTGAAAAGTGCCAGTTGGATTTCACATAAATTGATATGACGAGCAATGATTCTCGACTTTTCGAGTCCCAAGACGGCTGGCAGCAATAAATTCTCCTTCCATGACCGGGGATCGCGCTGCTACGGCCTGAAAAAATGAAAGCTAATGTGGCATAAAAAGCGAGTACCATTCATGCGTGTGTCTGGGATGAATACAGCCTTGGCTTGGCTGCACTGCGCCCTCACATTCGCACAATAAAAGATTGGCTCGGCTCTCGCTCTGTTGGAAGTGAACCCAATATATATTTCACTTCCTTCACCAGATAAAAATAGCGGAATATGAATAAATAAAATATAAAACGTAAAATATGGCCCGGATTGGGGGAATGCAGAGAGCGACCAAGAGATTGCTCTCCATGGTGAGGAGCTGCTCTTTTCCCTTCTCCCGAGATTCCGCCGTTCTTCTCCTGGCGTTTATTCAGAGTTATTGTGCCGCAGGAAACCCGTATCTAGCGCTCCATTTGTCTTCCTTGTATCAATCACGTGACGGTTTCCGCGAGCACGGGAGATTTGATAGTGGATTCGCGTTTCGATTCAAATTGGAGCGTTCATTTGACACGCGCGGTTCTGGGAACGGAAGACAAACACATTTTCATCTTGAATGTGAGATTACTTTATGTATTGACTTCCGGTACTTGATTGCAGTGAGAGAAAGCGCACTCCAAGGAGCTAAAAATCGGATTTTGAATTTTTGAGCGCCTATGGTTCTGCCCTTGACGTTGAGCTTAGTTCTAAAGGGTAACATTTTTCAATTTTAAATAAATTTAAGACTCTCTCTTTTCAAGGTCTTTTTTAGGGCTCTAGGGCGTAAGGCTTCAGTTTCTGGGCCACAACTTTAACTTTAAAAAGTCTGAGATTTTATTCTCAACTCATAATAATCAAAAGGTAATGAAGTACGTTGGGACGTTATCTTTTAGGTTCTGAGGTGATACCGTTGAGCGTTAATGTTTGGCAAATTTTAAAAACACTTTTATGGGCTTAGAGTACCTATGGAGATTTTTTTCCATATTCAAAATATAGGCAAAAGTTCAAAACAATCAACTTTGAAGGCTTATTACGATGCTTCAAGGCTGTTGTTTCTGGCGAATCATAGCATTTTAGAATCCTTGAAGTCCAGAGCACTCGATTTTCCTATTTTTGGAATTCAATCCATGTAGGGAGCAAAATATGGGTGAATATGGGCGCCCACTCCATGTAAAAATGGAGTGAAACATTTGAAACCTGCTCCCCTTGCTAGTTACACCTTTGTGCTTGGTTCATTTACAAGGGGGTTTAGAAGGCCGGTGTACACAAAACATACCCTCATGCTCACTGGCAAAATAAAATCCTTGTCCAAATGAATAAAGCAAGGACGGACAAATGGCCCTACATCTTTTAAAAGCTCCGAGTAAATTCACGACAGCGTTTCTCTTTTATTTCAAGTCGGGGAGGGGGAAGGGGGGATCGATCAGATCAGCCAGACCAGTCGGAGTCTCACTGCAGTTTCGCAAAGTAAAAGATGAAACAGGAAATTGCTTGATTCACTCTGGGGAGAATAAACGGAAAGTTGCTACATTAATCAAGACAAATTAAATTCTTTCTTACGATGAGAGGAGGAAACGAGAGAAGAAGAGATACCAATCCGAGCAATTTCAAAATTGCTCACGCTCGAGTGCCGGTCTAGGTGGAAAACAGGAAATAGTTTCAAAAGGTTCTTGAGGAATGTTTTCATCTCATTACCGAGACGCTGAGAACAAATGCAGATTTCTTGCTGGAGCAACACAAAGCGACGCCTGCAATAAGCGGAGCTGGGAATGACAAATGGGCGGTGTTGTGGCTCGCAGTACAAACTCGCTAATGAGAGGAACATTTGCTCCAGCAAAGGGTTAATTTACTTCATTAATTGGAATAGTTTTTTTCTGCAGCCTGCATCCCTGGCTTTGAGAGGAAAATTAAGCTGGATGCGAGAGCAGATGGAACAAAGGCTTATCTGATGCTCTGTGCTCGTAATTAAAAGATTCTTTTTGATTATATAAAATTACGAGGGCATTTGGGCAGGCATTAAGCTCGTTTTAAAGTTGAAAGTGGAATTAAATATTCAAGTCCGAGTGCGGATTTAAATTTCCTACCTACTTGGTTGGTTTTATCTCTTGATTCTCTCCTGTCTTCGGTTTTGTCTCAT
Source organism: Forcipomyia taiwana (assembly GCA_963930915.1). Lineage (NCBI taxonomy): Eukaryota > Metazoa > Arthropoda > Insecta > Diptera > Ceratopogonidae > Forcipomyia > Forcipomyia taiwana. The sequence continues at coordinate 4,976,540 of CAWVOI010000099.1, read as the reverse complement.
AAATGAGCTGTAGAAAATAAAAAGGGACTTTTGAAGCTTTTGAGCTGAACAAGATTTGGACCGGTATTAATGAACCGGTATTATTTTGGATACCCAAAAAGACTTTTTTATCCTAAAAGAGTATTTTTAAACCGGACACCTTCTTATTCAAGCTAATCAAAGCTACTCTTGGGCCGACAAAAATTCATTTTTTTGCATTTTTCAACCTCTTAACACTATCAAAGCCTCTAGAATAGTCTATTCTTACTACCAAGCTTTCTTTCAAAGTCCACCTTATCTCTGAAATTTTTAATTACTTGAAACCGCAGGGATTTTTCCGAATAGCAAACTTCCATTCCTATTTAGAGGGGAATAATCCTAGCCCATGCTCATATTTGCTTTGATAAGTCTCTTTGCTAACAACCACAGAGTTTAACATCGTAGTAAAACTTGAGCTTATCCCTGGGGTATTTAATTTATCTGAGTTGGGGCAGTTTTAAAGCAAAAATTGAGGCTCCTGAAGACTGGCAGGATAATATAATTGATAGCTTCCTCTTGATCAACAGAAAATTAATCAAACTTGTCCCCGGGTCCCGTTGAAAAAATCTCGAAATAAATCATGGTTCGAACCAATCAATATGCCATTCAACGTGATGAAAAGAAAACAAAGTTTCCAGCCAGGCAAAGTGCGGTAGACGCTTGTTTGTGCTTTGTTTTGAACCCCGACCTGGGGATGAAGGGGCTCGCGGGAGAAGGAGCACAAAAGCTCGAGCCAGACGAACGCCATTCGTATAATGAAATAGTCGACTGCGATAGTAATCTCAGGAGTTGTCACGCCTTCCTCAAAAGCGCGCGACAAGAATCAATCTCGTTGGCATGCATCACGCGCCGGCATAGTGTTAGCATCCTCAAAAGGCTTCCTCCTCTCCCCTGACAGATTGATTCGCTGCTTGTCGTCCCTCATTCACACTAAATAAAGTTATTTCCTCTCTGCACATCACATCGCATTGCTTCTCTTTTCGCACATAATGACATCGATAAACACGTTCGTCTGTCGTAGTATCGCTGTCATGTGGAGAGGGCTGTCTCCTTCTCTCGAGCACAAGCAGAGTCATTTGAACAAGATTTGAATTTTAAACTAGTCATGCTCGCTTTAACAGTGTTTGCAGAAACAACACAGAGAGCTGGCGAAGACAAACAGACCTTGCATTGAATATTAAACATTTTTCACCTTTATCGGGGAGACATGATTCTTTTTTATCCCGAAACGAGCCTCAGTCCAGTCCCTTCTCGATTGCCTGCAGACAGGCCAGAAGTTGCCAACAACCGAGTGGACGTGTCTGGAAAACAAAGTGGCTAATTTGGACAAATTATTGAGACAATTCTCGAGATATGGGGAGAGTATTGCGTCACTTCTTGCATGCTGGCTGCCCCACTTAATGGAAATGAGCCCTAAATAAATAAGTAAACAGGGCAATTAGTTTATCGGCTCATTTGCTTAAGAGCAGGTGACAGTCACCTTGGAAGGGAAGAAAGCTTTCGTAGGCAGCAGGTCTGTTTTCAGCCTCTCTGAGTCTCATTTCCTCTGACACAAAGAAGACGTTTCTGGGGCGGAAAGACGAGATGGCTTTGTTTTCATTCGAGATATTTCTTCTTCCGAGAGGAGTTTTCCTTGAAGTGTCGTAGCTAAAAGATTTTTTGTTAAAACTTGACAATGAAAAGGTTTTTCGGAATCAGGAAAAAATGTCCAGGCCGGAGACAAAACTATGAATGATTTTTTTTTTTGCGCTCTGGACGAGCGCCGGAGTGAGCGCGAAACGTCAGAAAAATAATAAACCTTGAGCCAAGGCTAAAATACGTCGTATTATGAATGATTTTCTAAAAGAAGGGTTATCATTGAATTTGCAGCGTTAAAAAAATTATAGTTTTGGAAACCTTCCTTTTCCATCCCTTTTCCTCTCCTTCCTCTCCTTTTCCCTCCTTTTGGAAACCATTTTATTTACGACACAAGAGTAAGCCGCCATCTGGGATTTAAGTTATTTTCATAAGTAGACTTAGGAATGAAATTTTCTGTGTTTAATTTTTCAAAGATTTCAGTCCCAAGTTCTTTTGCCAATTTTCAGAATTTCCAGTCCAAAGTACCGCCCTTTTGCCCCCTCTTTTGAGTACATCTCTGCTCGAGATATTTCTTTGTTTTCCATGACAAAAAACGGAAGGAAAATGAGAAAAGTTGAAAGCTTAATATGGCTTAGTTGTTTAGGATTCCATGAAACTCAGGCGAGAGGTTGAGCCCAAAAACCGTGAAAGTTTGAAAATTAACTCGGGGCTTTCGGAGGAAAAAGGAGTTTTACTCGCCGGAAAATGGCAGTTTTAAATTCGCGCCCGTCTAAATTTAGAAGTTGGGAGCATGTGAGCCAAATGAATGTGTAATTAAAATTCAAAGACGTCACTTTGTGTAGAGTTGCGGAATGTTTGCCGCTTGCTCCATTCACGAGGCATAAATTAAACACGTTGTAAAGTTATTATAAACTTGGCTAAATCATCTCTTGTCGTACACGCAGTGCCACCGAGTCAGCAAGAAATTGAATTAAGACGGAAACTTCCTCGTCGGCTTGAAAAGTAAACACATGTGGGGTCACCTCGGCAGCCACTAACGACATCCGCCAGCGCTGTCAGGCACGTGACAGCCCGCATTCCGCCACGTCACCTCGCATCTGCCCCCGAGGCCCGGGGAAGGCGCAGATGTGTGTTTATAAACTTTTGACATGCATGCATATGTATGGGAGTTGTTAATTTAGAACCGTTTATGAAGACGTTTTGATTACCTAATAACTTACGTATCCCCGGTCTTGTTTATCTTTTCGCACAAAAGAGATTACGCCAGGATCCATGTAGGCGCGTTGCGGCAGATATCAATTACACGCATATGTCTGCTGGAGCGTGGATGATGGGTAGATAAAGGAGAGTCGATAGGAGGTTGGCAACATTCAAAGGGTTAAGATAACGACCAACTTTCGGCACATGGCAGCTGGTGCGATGAAAGGAGGTTTGATGAAGGAACCGGAGACGGTCATGGAGGTTTCAAAGAAGGCGCTTGGAGGGGGGAGACTTCGAAGGTAAACCGGCTTCCGAATAATTAGGCCAATTCAATTAGGGACTTGAGTACCAGATTATTTATGGAAGCCAGCTCCTCTGAAAACGAGCCGTTTCAGCTAATGACGTGTTGTTTGCCGAATCATGGGGAGATTTCCACTTTCCCTTGTCACGTTTTTCCACGCACCCAATCCATCGCATGTCATTCGTCTTTCTCTGCACACTTTCTTTTATCGGGAAAATAAACGGCCTGGCGTTTCTTAAAAACGGGTCTTTGATATTCTTATAAAAGCTCCAGAGACGTAACTAGGAGAAAAATAAGGAGTTTTTTGTGAACAGAGAACATTTGAGAAAAAGAACTTGACAAAAATGAATGAGAGGGTACGAAAAAGGCAAGAAACAGACTGAGAGAGTGAAAAAGAGAGAAGATTTGAGGGGGAGAGAGAAAAAGAGAGGGAAATAGAGAGGGGGATCAGAGAGAAAGAAAGAGAGAGAGAGATAGAGAAAGAAAGAGAAAAAGAAAGAGAGAAAGAGGGAGAAAAAGAGCGAGAAAAAGAGAGAGAGAGACAGAAAGGAAGATAGAAAGAGAAAGAAGTGGCAAGTCAGAGAAAATGAGTCGACAAGAAAAGCAGGAGCCAGATAGAGGAAAAAGGGCACAAAAAAAGAAAAAATAGAGGGAGAAGGACACAAAAAAACGAAAAAATAGAGAAAAAAGAGAAAAAGGGATGGAAAGAGCAACATAAAGGAAGTGAAAAACTAAAAAGAAAAAGAAACTAAAAAAGAGTATAAAAGAGACTATTTGAAAACGCGCTTCTTTTCACTTTTTTCCATTCTCCCTTTTGCTCTTATATATGATTCTGAACTTGGGGTTCGATTCCAGATCCATGGCTGCTTGAAAACTGCTTGAAATCCCACGAGATACCCCCTTCTGAGGCTTTTATGATTACATAAGAGTTACTTGTATGTTTACTGCGTGCGAATCGGAATCGTATCGCAAACAGTCAAGGGCGAGCCCACATTCAGTAAAAACAACAAACCCCAATGCTTTTGATGTTAGTGGAAATTTTCAACAGCTTTGTTTGCGGATTCCAGGCTCCCGAATGTTTCATGAAAGTCCGAAATGCTAGACAGGCTTTGAAAATCAATCAGCGAGCTCGCAAACACGAGGCCACAAACAACAGCAATATCGGAAACTAAACATCCTGCCATTCACTCGCGAATTGCTTTGTAAATTAAATTAAACTCGAAAACAATGGTGCTTGGACCGAATGCGAGCGTAATTCCGCGGTAAGCGCATTTTAATTAATGATGAGGTTGTCATGGATCCAATAATTGAATGCACAATCAGTGCTTAATCGTTCGGAGAGGTGGCTCTGGCGAGTATAAATGGGATTAAGTCTTTAGAGCTATTAAACTGCTCAAATGCTGAACACTTCAGAGCCAGCTGGACTTGCTAGGGGGCTCTGCTAACCTTATGATAAAAGAGGACTTTGATATGGGTAGGAAAATTTTTTAGAGGTGCCCTTAGAGCAGCAATCAGCATCTCTTACCAGAAATTCTACCCGACCCTTACAAATCCCAGCCTTATGGGATTAAAAAGTTCAACTTGGAAATTAGAAGCAAGCTCGTTGCAATCCATAAAGTTTAAAGTGGGTCCGTAATTCGAATTTATTATGTCGAGCAGTTCCATTTGCAGGCGAGAAAAACGCACTTAAAACTTTCCAAATTGCTCAGCCACTCCAGCGTCCTGCCTTCGGAGCTAAGCTCAGTGTAAACAAGACACTTTGGGCTCAAACAAGCTGCAAGCTTTCTCTCGCTCTGGGATTGTGCAAAAAGCAATATCACAGCACCAAAGCAAAATAAATATGTACATTTGACACTTTTATATCGCATCATTTCCACTACATTTCCCATCACCAGGCTCATTGTGCGCCTAGCTCTCACCAGCATGCGTGTATATCCACAGCTCAGTTCACACATTACCTAGACTCCGTTAGCGGGCGCACTTCTCCCATTCAGTTCCAATACAATGTACGGATATCCTGTCGATGCCGACGCCGCCCTCTCCCCCCGAGCCACCCCACACACCACAATTGAGACACTTGCATTGGCAGCTCATAAATTTCGGCTCGGCTCACATTCGAGCTAAACGAACCGGAGTCAGCCAACGAACCAAAGATCTTTATCTGTTAGCACGCCGCTCTCGCTGATGGCTCCGATGAGTAAGGATTTTCCTCGAGTATCATGCTAATGGTTAATTTATCCCTTTGACATACACGAGCGGCGACCCTCGCAGATGGCGAAAGTGCCGTATTGATTCCGGGTTTTATGGTGGCGATAGCGGTATTCCCCCGAGGAGGGCCACTCGATTCCCCAGCACTTCCTATCCGCTCGTATTTTGCTTGCCTTTCAAAGTTCCAGACCAGAAAGAAAATTTTTATATTCATTGATTTGTTGATTGAAAATGCGGAAACTGTAAATAAATATAAACATCTCTGCTTTCGAGTGAAATGAAATCTGAGAATATAAAAGGCTGGATTTGTGATGAATATTTGATACGGGATTGCTTTTACGTTCACGAAAGCCGAGATTCATTGAAAAAGAAGAAAATCTCGTTTTTGAACATGAAAATTTAATTACTCTGCACGTAAATGATTTTTATATGGCTTTGTGTACTCCGAGCGGATGTCGCTAATGTCAGGGCTGTGCCGTACTGATTTCTTGAAGTCGTCTGGAGGGAACTCATCATCGATTCATCGTCCTTGAGGTTTTTCTTGTGAAAAATGAATGGCAAGACATTATTTCGCATTTCAGTGAAAGTTCAAATCTTTTGGCCTGAAGACGAAAAATATAGCACAGAAAATAAAATCTAAACAATTCCCCTACTTTACAGGCCACCAACGTCTTAACCATAACAGATTCATTTTATAAAAGCATGCCGGTTTCTTTTGCAAAAATTTATCCAAATAAAAAGCACACTTTCAATAATAAAGATGTAATAAGCGGTTTCCATGCTTACGTTTAAAAAACCTATTTATTCAATCAAAAATCTGAAATGGAGGTGGGTCGACTATTAGTCTTGTATTAGGTGGCTTTTTTTATCCCAAATCAAAACCGAAGAGCAAGGGAATCACAAAATTTAAAGGATTTTTACTTCTTTACTTTCTTTATTTTTTAATTTTTAGTGAAGAAATTGGGATTTTATTGATCCAAACCTTAAGGTCACTTTAGAGAAGTGAAGCAATTTTCAATCCAAAAACTGAAAAAAGAACTCCTGTCACATCCCTGGATAGGTAATGGAATTTCCATTTTCCATACATTTTAGCTTCTGAAAGACATTAGGGAAAGATATAGGGACGGAGAAGCGGTTCCAAGCGCTGCTCGGTCTGGGGACTATACTAAACTTTTTTTTCCTCTCGGTCACACCAACGGCTAGAGTGCGGGCAGTCCGGCTAATCCCGTTCCATTGAAAATCGAGATGAATAAGGCCTATTAACAGGGCTGTGCGCTGTTCCCGGAGACCGAATAGTGCCCTCTAAAATTGCCCAGCCAACTGGCACGCCGTTTAATTGCTGATTAATTTCAATGGAACAACAGCCGTTAGAGCAAGTTTAATTTAACTTTTGGATTAATGGGTTACACTCTTTGGCGTCGTTTTCCGGGAAAAGTTGCTGCAGAGTGCGGCGGGTGCGCGGGAAACGAGATTGATCAACTGGTAATTTTCGACATCCGTAAGCACCCGCGACGACGAGGAGATGAGAGCAGCTTAACGGGCGCTATTCAAAGTATTCGGAGTAATAAAGCACCAGGCAATGACGACATTACATGAATTTCGGGCCGCGCGTCATTTTTATCAGCGGCAGTATCGGCATTGGCTGCGCTGGCTATAAATATAAAATCCAAGAGCAGTAAAAATGAGAAAATAGGGCTATACAACATAATTTTTTATTCATCCGAACATGCCACACCAAAGGCGAAAGCGTGGAGGCATTTATGTGGTGCTCAGTTATTTATGGCGAGTAAATGAAACCTCTTACTTCTTCACTTCTTCAGTTTGACAGCGAGTGCCGATGCGTATCTCGTCTGCTGTCGCTGATTTCCTTTATAAATTAATGAAGCAATTTTCAAAAGGGTGCTCCTCACTCCTCTCGTCGCAGCTTATGGCTGTCTAATTGATTTTGAGCCTGAATTTTTGAGGAGGAGAGGACGGAAATTTAGCAGTCCATTAGCGCTCCTCAATTAGGCCTGTCAAAGTGTGGCTCAGAGCCTCGTCTTCGGGGATCTGTCTAATTAGTCCGCAGTGCAGCAGAAAATGTGGCCTAATTGGGTGTCTCAAGGGCTACCAGTCGGCTTCACTTTCCTTTCAGACATTAAAAATTTAAAAGCGTCTGAAGAAGATTTTACGACTTTGGCAATAAAGGCTCTCACAGACGAATGTCTGTCCCTTGAGGTAGTCTCCGAGAAGGTTGAATTTTTCTTGGTGGTTTATAGAGACAAAGCGTTCTCCGATCCTTTTAACATAAATGTCAAATGATGTCAGTTGAGATTTCGGCCTGTGACTGTGAGCCCAAATTGTTATAATTGGAAGTTTATGGGCAATCATAAAAAATTTAGCCCTGAAAACTCTTGATGGGGAACTAGAGGGCTTTTTTGTGGTGTTTTGGGGTTTTAAAATATTTTTTTGTCAAAAATCAGGCCAGAAATCACTGTCTCTGGGTAGGACAACTTTGAAGAAAGGACTCAAGAAATTCTTTTGGGAGATTGAGTGGCTCCTGGAGGACAGTAGAATTTCATTAGGGCTGAAGTGTTTCCCTCTGAAACCTTCCCTGAAATTGTTGGGGTCGAACTGATGCCACAGGCTCTTAAAAGCCTTGCAGGCCCTTAAATTAGTTAATTTTAAGGTATAGAATTTTGTCAAAAACTGTCACTTTGATGAAAAGAGACTGATGTCTTAATGCGACCCATCCTTGCGGTCAGTTGTGGAACTGGCTAAAGCTGACTGAATTTTATCGAATTTTTTTCTCCGAAGTGAAGAAAAGACCCTTTTTCCCATGGATCACAGAGTTTTAACCTACCTTGAATGTTCACCCAAGCGAATGTTGCAGAGTGAATTGAAGGTCGCCTGGGGTGCTGCAGCGCTGCAGAATAGACTTAAAATGGCTGGCAAGACGTCCTGGGGCGCTCTCAAATGAACAACATTATTCTCCTTTCTACTCTTTATGCTCGCTCCTCCACGACTCGCTGCACATAAACGTGTCATCATCCTCTCTGCACCCAAATATATGAATGTAGTTTGGAGCAAGAGCTGATCCGGAGGTGGATGTATTTTAATATCGCCTAGTGCAGCCGTCCAACAGGCTTGTATCTCATTTTTCTCGGAGCGGCTTATGTGGACTCAAGCTCAGTCTAATTAGAATATCAGCGTTGCCTTGGACGTGCTCCAAAAATTTCACGGAGCAGAGATTTCCACCTGGATTAGAGTCCATTTGAGCAGATTGGATGTGCTTGACCCCATTAGAGGAGGGGGAAGAGAGAGTCGCAGCCATAAACGTGTTTATGTCACGGAACGGAGAAGCAGATGTGTGCTCGAGACTTCCATTAGGTGCGCTCACCTTTGTACGGGGAACCCAAGAACCGTTGAGGCTGGCAGTAAAAGCCGTAATTGAATAATGAAATGGATCAACAGCATTCCCAGTGACGTGGGTGCTCTCTAGAACATTCGAGTCGTTGATGGATCGGCGTTTGGATTCGGAGACGCTTGTAAGAGAGAGATTTTAATCGAAATTTAATGCCTTTTTGACTGCTCCCGTGGTCGGCGAATGGCATCGTAAAAGGATTGTGTATGGATGTGGCAGTTAATGCTCACTTTTATTGGCCATCTGAGGGGGCAATCTGGGATTTGCATTAAAATCTTCAGAAGAGGGTATTCAAATTCCACTCGAGATGGCCCCAAATTGATGTTGTGGCAATCCTTGTCTAGTCGTCGTTACGGGCTGTCTTTTAATGAGCCATGATTGATATCTGAGGACCGGCCTGACCTTGTTTACGGCCAAGCGGCTGCAATTACGTCAAATCTCCCTGCCGGAGGATATGATGGATGCAGGAATAAGTGGCTTATGTGCTCTTTTATGGTACTTAGAGGGTCGTGAACTAGAGAGGGACCCGAAAATTATTAATTCTTTGAACTTGTTCTGAAGAAGGCCCAAAAGTACCCAAAGTATCGAATTGACTTACATCAATCTCTCTAACTCCTTGACTAGGGGAATTGAAAGAAGTCAATCTAAGATCATTAGAAAAGTAAACTCTCGACTTTCTTTTGCTATCCATTGGCTACCGAGGGGTCACTGGTGAGTCGGTTATCCATCAACTATGAACATTTTATTCTGTACAAACTTGAAGTCGAGGACAAGTTTTGAATGCTTTTTTAAAACATTTGAATAGTTTTTAAAATCTTCATCTTGATTTTGGCAGCAAGTCCTAAAGTTTTTGGACTGCCCTTCACCTTGATTTTGAATTAAAACTCCCAATAAATTTTTAAAAAATGCAGAACCTGAACATTTAAAAAACCACCAAATATTTAATCATTTTTGTTCGAGCTTAGGAGGCTGCTCCCTGGAAACTAAGCCCCAGTTGGCCATGGACAAGATAAATAAATCATTCTTCCTCCGACTTCTCAAGTGTTTAAACGTAACACATCTGTCTCCAGTACAAACCTTTACAATTTTATATGATACAAAAATTTTCTAAAGAAATTACCTAACCCCTTTGTTTTGTTTTTTCTCGGTGATTTTTAAATTATTCATAGTCATTCATTAAAATTAATTTTGATAGCCAATGAGTTAATTTGATAAAATTGGAAGAAAATTTTGTTCCCTCTCTAGTATATATGATTCCTTTCCATCATCAAAGTGATGCTTATTTTGATGCAAATTTTTTCATTTGCAAGCAAAAGCGACAAAAAAGGAATTTTCCAGCCACTTTTCTCTCTCCTTTTTCCGTTTAATTGTCTCCTTTACCGCTCACAAACATTGTTTTTGGAGCCCCTTTGGTTCGCCGACCGCCACTCGAAAACAAACCCATTCACTCGGAATCCATTAGCATTTTTAAATATCAACACAATAACAAAAGTTTCTCCTCGCCCACCACAAAAAGCCAATACCCATCAAGCAGATCGCAGAGATGCTGCAACTCACGTCTCGTAACATTAAGCCATAGATTGGCATCAAATAGCTAACGATATAACTTTTTCCCGCTATCATCATCGCTGTTGCTTATCGCAGTCTCATTTATGTATTGTTTTTCTTTCAGGCTCTTCTTGCAGAACACAAGACGGTGCCCGAAATGGATATAAACAACGCTGACATGCAGACCCGGGCTGGCAAAAGTGTCTAGCTTGAGTTTTTATTGGCGCAAAGTAGCACGTAATGGGCACAAATAAAATTCAAATGGCAAAAGTTGGTCATTGCATGCAGCTCAACTTACGACAGACAAGCGCCGAAACCAATAAGAGAATCGCAGATAATTAAATAAAATTGAATGAAGTGGAAAAGTGACGAGTGAAGTGTAAGCGAAGAGTTTAGGTAAAAATGAAATTAAAGATCAATTTGTAATCGAATCAAGAACACATTCAGATCGCGTTGTGACATGAACAGCGCCAGAGATAAATCAATTACTGTTGTGAAAATATACAATTATGGACGGAGAAAATCGCATTATCCTCAATGTGGGCGGAATACGGTATGTAATCGAGACAGCTTCACTTTTGTGTATGACTTCTTTAATTCAGCCCGAGTTTTGTAGTACACGTTTCATCAGTTGTTTTATTGACTCCAGGTTGCGTGACCTGCGTCGAAATTCCCCGGTATGGCGGCTCAGTGGCCAGCTTAGATTTGCGGGATTTTTAGTCAATTTTGAAAATCCTCTGAAAATAGGTTTTTCCTGGTCTTTTCTCAAGTCCAAAATGTTCCTACAAAAATACTAATAAATAATAAAGGATTGAAAATCTTGCAAAATTTAAATATTAGTTCAAAATTATTTGAAAAATCTTTTAATCAAATTAAATTTTTTTCGTCCATATTTTTATTCGTCACTTACCTAATGGAACATGAAAATGACTCTCCTGGAAATTCGACCTCTGGCTTTTTATGGAAGCCGAATGCCCGAAACCATCCAAGGAAAGTTTAGCTGATGGACAACCATGAGAGGCTTCCAATAGACCCAAAATTTCAGCCCTAAAGTGCTTTCCAACTTTCCGAATGTTACCAAGAAAAGAGGCTCGTTAATAACATTTTTCCGTGTTTCTTAGGTTTGAAAGTTTACATCTCTGAAGAGCTCTAAACCCCGAGTTTGATTGTAAAAATTGTCATCTTCGATCCCTTCTTCGGTCAAGAAAGTAGGGCAGCTTCTGCACCGCCTGCAACCCAATTCAATCTGACATATCAGCCATATGGCTCCCTACCCCAATGGAACAAAGGAGACACCGCAAAAACGTCTCAATCAGGAAAATCAATTTTTGCGAGACCACCTGCCGATTACCCTTGAAATCAAGCTTTCATCTGGTGTCTTATCTTCTCAAATTACGCTCATTACGAAGCTCGTGTCGTCTTTCTCCGGGGACAAGCGTCTCTTGGGGCTTGCCAAAACGGGCGAAATCAACAATTTTGTCACTTTTCAATTTGCCGAATGACGGCAATTGTCCTCATTATCCGTCGAGTACAAAATAAAACCCGCAAAACGAGTTTGCATGAAGCAGAAATTCACGTATCCAAAATGTTTTTCTGTTATCGTCACTGGAAATGGCATCGGAAAATTGATTTATTTTATTTTTTGTGGCCGGGAGGGAGCCAGTTTGAAAAGCAAGTGGGAGTCGAGCTAATAGACGCACAAATTGTATTTTCTTTCGTGCGGTGACTCGGGAAAGAGGGAAAATGGGAAATCTGACGCTCCGAGACGTCATCCTACCGCCGCAAATTAAAAATCGATGCCAGTTTTGAGCGACGTCGGATTCAAACTAGTCCAGCTCGGCCTCGACATGCCAATAAGCGGCGTCCGGGGCTGGAATGAGGTCATTTCGGAGGAAATTAATGCAATAAAAGTAAATTCAGCTCTAATCAGACTAGTTCATAAATCTCTTGAAGGGGTTTAACGAACCGAGGGGCTCTGAAATGCTGATTTACGGATAAGCTAGGTCTGTCGTGGGGTAACCGAGGGATTGGGTGTGATCACATCGATGAAGAAACAATTTGCAATTTATCATTCCATGAGGCAACCCCTTTTGGTCAATTGAACTGGGTTTCACCGCAAGAGAGGCTGCCAATCATGTCCTCCCTCACTCAAAAACGTGTTTCGGGGGAGATAAGGCGCGTCTCTGGAGGAAACCCCACTAATGCTTGGCGTCTTTCAGGTATGAAACGTACAAGGCCACGCTCAAGAAGATCCCGGCGACGCGGCTCTCACGGCTCACCGAGGCTCTAGCCAACTACGACCCGGTGCTCAACGAGTTCTTCTTCGACCGACATCCCGGCGTTTTTGCCCAAATTCTCAACTATTACAGGTATTTGGGATTTCTCTTTGTTGCAGAGGCCAGAGGTGGTGATAGGGTCCCTTCTTTTGACGCCTTTTCATAAACTTTCTTTAAAGGTATAATTTTCGGTGCAAGGCCATCAAAAATGTATCTTAACAAAAAATATTTTTGTCGTTACAAAAATATGTCAGCTTAAATATTTTAAAAATAACTAACTTGAAAATTCACCCTGAATATTTTTATTCAAGATTTTCAATTATTTAAAAATATAAGTTTAAAATTTTTTGTTTCAAAACAGTATCTAATTTTTTATGCCTTTCAGTTTTCCACCTAGCATTGTTGTTGTAATTTTTAAAAAGTCAAAATTTTTGTCCAAGGCTTTCAAAAAAAATGTGCATACTTTTAAAAAACAATTTAATTTAATTTAAACCCTGAATATTTTTGTTTTTCAAAAATTCGATTTTATTAAACGAGAGAAAAACAGACATTTTCAAAATTACAACAACAACGCTAGCTACGCCCCTGTTCTGCAATTAAAAGTTTTGACTTCAAAACCACCTTTGGCCTTAAGAGCCTTTCGCGAACGCAACACGACGACAGGTGGCCGGAAATTAAAGTTAATTTAGCGCGCCAAATCCTCGACCTAACGCATCGCGATCCGGTCCGGGCAATTTCCGGCACCCTTAAAATTTGCGCGTTGCTTTCTTAGGACCGGCAAGCTGCACTACCCAACGGACGTGTGTGGGCCTCTGTTTGAAGAGGAGCTGGAGTTTTGGGGACTGGATTCCAATCAAGTCGAGCCATGTTGCTGGTCAACATACAGTATTCACCGTGACACGCAGGTACGTGCTTCTCCGTCCTCTTACCAAGACGCTGAGCGTCCACCGATCACCGCTCTCGAGTTTGTATTTTTAACGAAAAATGTAAACTCCATTGTTGGAAACGACTCTCGTTTCCATTCTGGCTTCTTGACGCTCTGGAAACTCTCCTTTGTTTGCATCGCCATTGTCAGAAACAAGGCGGTGGCTCGACATGCAGCGACCGCCTCAAACCAGCTCGTGCCGGGATAAAAGTATTAAGGGGGAAGAGCTTTCCAACTTCCACTTCTCCTCTTCTTCATCTCAATCCTACTCGCTTGAGTTATTCAACGTGTAATTTACTCGGCGCTGCATTATTAATGCCCAATTTGTTTTTTGCGTCTCAAAACTTTGAAGTTTGTTTGCTAAAAGCAACTTTTGCATGTTTCATGGTTTGATGAAGGAAACTTTCCGGTGTTCCTTCACACAGATTGAATTCTGAACAAGTGTTAGGGGATTAAATCAACCATTTCTGTGCTCGGCGACCTTTTTCATGGTCAGAAAGCAAAAACTTTACGTGGAATAGGGGTTTTTGCAAGTTGAATTTTTAAGGCTAGTCATCAACTCGTTTGATTTGCAATGCTGCAAGTGAGACCGTGAGACATTTACTTTGCTCATGTCTGCCTCTGATGTATAAGCGTCAGAAGCACTTTGGCATTCATTTTCCTGACGCGAGACATATCGCGAACGCAACTTTGAGAAGTCTGTTGAGATTTTCACAGGACTTGGGGCTTTAAAATCCTGAGTCCGGGGCAATCCGTCTCTGACGGATGGGTGACAATAGGATCTTCGGGACCTGCGTGACCCTCTTCTCCACTCCTGATCTATCTATCTTAGTCTCTTAAATAATTTATAATTATTTCTCTGGCTATTCATCCTTAATTGCTTTAATTCAGGCTTTGAGGAGATATTGTCTGTTTCAAAGCAAGGCTATGGCAGATTTCCTCGTGAGGCCTCTTGAAAGCCTAATAAGTTGTATGAGGATCTTTCGGGGAATTTTCTATTTCCATAGCTCCCAGATTAAGTTCAAGGAGATGTTTGAGATCCTACTGGCCAAAAACCTAAACAAATCCAACATGTGCTCCAACGCAGTCGAAGAACAAGGCCCAAGTAATTCGACCACAGTTGGCCTTAAAGTTGACAATATTCCGAAGTCCTTGAGAAGCCACGTGTCATCTCTGGAGGCAAAGAATGGGGGGCAAATTGAAAAAGTCGATGAAAACCGCTAATTTTTCAAAACAGTCCTGCCCGCTGGGTGGCGACCCTCAATTAAGAGACCGTTCTCGAGCAGGGGAAAGTGACCTAAAGTGCGGTTTCTACCCAAGATAATCAACCCCCTGCCCTCCCCACCATTTAAGGTTAATGGTGAAATCATGTGTACTCTCACTCATTCTTTGTCACATAAATATTTCATCATTCTGCCATGATTCCCTTGCCTCCATTCACGAAATATCGGGCCACAATGGAGCGCTCACTTTTGATAAACTTTGGCTACATCTTTTCTCTTCATTCATTCATCTCTCCCCTTATCATCCCGCAACAGAGTACATTAGCCATATTGGACAAGCTGGAGCTGGACGAGGAGCAGCCATCGCAGGAGGCGATTGCGCGACTGTTTGGGTTCGAGGAAGCCTTATTGAATGGGGAGCTGACCTGCTGGCAACGAACCAAGCCAAAGATCTGGGCGCTGTTCGACGAGCCCTCGAGTTCGACGGGAGCCAAGGTAAGTCTCTGGTGCAAACTGACACACATCCTATTAGATTACTCCTAATTAGAGCATCCTTTCCACCTGCTGGGGCCTCCCAAAGAGAATCCTAGATGCACAGACCAACTTTGCTCCTCGTATGAAAGATTTATGTTCATAATTAGTCTTGCTTCCCCCGTTCACACATTCGTTCGTACGAAACGAGACTCGCTGGCGGATGCTTTCACTTGACAAACATCACGGCAGTAATGTTTAACCTGTGCGTCATGTACAGCTTTTGCAAAATGAGTAATATCCTGTCTCCAGGCACATTACATTCATGCGACCCCGGGAACCGGAGTTGTGTGAGTAGGATGTGAAATTAGGTTGCCTTAGCGATTTGAATGGTCAGTGGCACATTCGTTCCCATCACAAAAGGCATGTCGGCAGGGCCACGGAATGACAAAATGATTTCTGTAAAATGAAAACATTTAAAACCGACGTTTCGGTGGACGCAGAGAAGGTTTCCGGGAGAGAGGGATTTTCCTGCTTATTACACATCTGACTGGGCTTTAAATTTAAGCCAGATTGTTGATGTTACAGAAAATGTGGGGTTTTGTGGTTCTATCTCACCTCGCTGGAGTAACTACTATTTAAAGCGGAGGGAGTATAATGGTTATCTGTTTTTGTAGAGTCCTCTCCAACCCTTATTCAACTATTAGTAGGCTTAGAATGCTGATTGAACCCCACTTCTAGAGATCCTCTGAGTTCCATTGAGAAAAAAATTAAATTTTCAATCATATGGGTTTTGCAAAAGTTAGGATATTTATCTAAAACTTTGACAAGAAATTCCCCAGATTCATTTTTAAATATTTTATTTAATTTATTGTCTTGATGTAAAAACTAAAACTTATCACCACAAACATTTTTAACGATTGATAAAATTTGGTTTTGATTTTGGCAGTTTAAAAATTACCCTAAATTACACAAAATTTGTTCACCAAAAGCTTTTTTATTGATTTACGTTTTTCTTTTGTTTTCTCTTATATTGTAAAAATTCTAAAGAAAGTATGAAATTTTATATAATGTGAAAACTAGAATGATTCTCTCTACGCAATCTGAAAGCCGAAAGATGAAAGGGAGAAGCAGAATCCGTACAAGCGGTTTCAGCTGAATCATAAATTCATAATAAAACAATCGAGCAACGAATATCCCCTTCTTCCGGTCAGCTCACACACAAAGGAACATAAGAGTGTTCCGGAATTCCCCACAAAGCATTCCCTCCGACCGCTTTGAAATACACATAATTAATCCGATTGTCCTGCAAATTGATAGTACCCTCAATAATGCGATTATGGTCTGAAGCAAGCCTCAGAGTTATTGAACTCGTCTGTATCCGCTGGAATGGCGCAGTCAGAAGTCTATCTTCTTAATTGCGTTGGGGCTTTGCAAACTACCTAGTTAACAAACTTTTTGCCCTGATTGCTCTCCATTTCCTTAACCCACTTCCTCCCAAGTTCATTTTCAGGGATTGTTATTTCTTTAATATGGTTGATAAAGGCTATTAAAAAGGGTATTAAAACTGTACCACCTAAGTTGAATGTAAAAATACATGACTTTTTGTGATTTCATTCAAAATTAACTGAGACACGATTTACTTGAATAGAAGATATTTTGAAAAAAAACTCTTTGGAAAAGTTTGAATTCGGATGTCTCATTAAAAAAGCAATCCAATTGGCCAAATTGAGCGAATTTGCCAACACCAGGGCATGCAATGGGATAACGTCTCGAACTTTGGTGTCTGAGGGAAGAAGAGAATGGGTTAAAAGTCGCTGCCATGCGATGCCGCGGTGCAATAAAAGTACGCGGGCGCTTCGCAGCCGGGCCACGAGGCCAATAAAAGACGCATTAAAAGTTCCACAATTGCAAAAGTTGAAATTACTGTCACGTACATCATCTGTTTTCTTTCTCGCAGATCGTTGCCAGCATCTCCGTCTTCTTCATTTGCATTTCCGTCATCTCGTTCTGTCTCAAAACCCACCCCGGCTTACGCGTGGACAACCCCGTGATCAATCTTAACCTCACCAGCTCCCCGATACCACTCGGTGACATGTTTCTGGCCTCCAACTCGTCGGAGGAGGAGCTGGAGGGGACTTCGACGACCACCATCCGGAGCACGACGACTACCTTGAAGGCCACGACCATGAGACAGCCGTCGTTTCGTGGAAGTCGGTACGGGACGCCTCAGTCGCAGGCGGACTCGCTGTGGAAGAAAGACCGACGCCAGACCTACTACAACTGGCAGGAGAACTACGGTCAGCCGCACGAAGCCTTCTTCTATGTCGAGCTAGTTTGTAATATCTGGTTCTTTATTGAGCTTGTAGTTAGGTTTGTGGTGAGTAAAATTGCCGTATATGTATTTCAAGCCTCTCTGGTGACCCCGAGAAATTCCAGGTGTCGCCGAACATGTGGCACTTCATCAAGTCACCGGTGAACATAATTGACTTGGCAGCCACCTTGAGCTTCTACAACGACGTCTGCCAGCGCATGGGGGAGCACACGGGATTGCTGGAGGCGTTCTCGATTGTCAAGATCCTGAGGCTGTTCAAGCTGACGAGGCACTCACCGGGTCTGAGGATCCTCATTCACACCTTCAAGGCCTCCGCGAGGGAGCTCACGCTGCTGGTGTTCTTCCTGGTCCTCGGTATAGTCGTCTTTGCGAGCCTTGTCTACTATGCGGAGAAGCTTCAGGTAAATTTTTGGCAGCCTAACTTGCGACTTACAAGAAAAATTGGATTTTGGAATTTGTCCCAAAAATGGTTTCTAAAGTCTTAAAACAGTATCCGGGGGTCCGGAGGGAGTTAGTGGAGAACAAGCGTCTTGATAGGTCTCCAGGGGAACTCTCAGAGCCCCGAAACCCCTAAAAACTCAGACTCAAAATGTAAATCGATCCCGT
The DNA here is from genome assembly GCA_963930915.1 of Forcipomyia taiwana. Taxonomy (NCBI): domain Eukaryota; kingdom Metazoa; phylum Arthropoda; class Insecta; order Diptera; family Ceratopogonidae; genus Forcipomyia; species Forcipomyia taiwana. Next base: position 4,958,448 of record CAWVOI010000099.1, on the reverse strand, counting down.
CTAGGAGAGTTTGGGCATCTTTTAAGCCATAATTCGCCTTTCTACGTGCCCTGGGAGCTGATACCAAACGCAAGAAAGTCACCCATAAAATTTTCAACTACTCTTAAGGTTACACAAAAACAGTTTCTTGGAGTTTTTGGACCGAAAAATGAAATTTGAAGGAACAAAATTTTTTATTAAAATTCAAATTTTAGCCGAAATAGTTTACAAAACCTCGATTTTGTGATTTTTGCCAAAAATTGTTTGACGTCCTGTTAGTGGTCTTAAGCCCCAGAATCAGAGGGAACCACAAACTTCAAGCTGACAGAGACAAAAACTCCCCCTGAAGCCACCCTCTTGCACTTCTGTGCCCTCAAAAGCCGGGCATGATTTCATTAACTAGAGATACAAGCTTGTCAACAACCAAACCGCGACCCCAACCGCGTCACCGCACACCAAAGCGCCACCCAGCTGAGCCGAGACCACGCTATAGGCGGCTCGGGTGCAGTTTTAGCAACAGTGATGAATTGTGCCGATGATATTTATCTACAAAGTGCACGCACCTGCTACTCGAGCCCATCCTAGAGCCTATCCGAATGGCATATAATTATATTCCGTTGTCCATGCGAGCGAGAGACTAAAAGTGCATAAATGCAGGAAACTTGAGGCCCGAGGGAGGCATGATAATTATCAGCAAACATGCGAGTTGCGAGGGAAGAGAGAATTGGACCGAAAACATTTGCGAAAACACGGTCTTTTCACGTCGTTTTTCACGCACACACACACTCTTCCAGGCACAAAAACGATTGAGAGTGAATTCATAAATCAAAACACATGTCAACAACATTTTGAGGCGAAATCGTCTGCGAGCATTCGGAACGCTCATTCTCCTCAGCCTCATAGCCATTAGAAATGTTATAAAAATAAAATTCGCTGGAATGGGTCCCAGTGACGGGTCGGGCCGTGGAAAAAATGGAATCATTCCGTCATCAATATTGTGGAATGTTCTCGTATTTGTTCGATTAAAAGGCGGCTCGGCGGAACCGGCAGTGTGGGAGGAGGGCGATGAATGATTGATAAATTGAGCGGGGCTGGCAGTCAAAGTGCTGGGATGTAAATACCATTAGACGGTTCGTAGAAGACTAAATGCTATGCTCGTTACTTTTTTAGAAGCAATAAGAAGACCTTTACAATGTCACCCTTGTTACTCGACACAAAATATTATGCTTTCTGACCAGAATTCATTCAGAAAGAAGTTTAAAACTTATAAAATTTGGGGACTGGGAATTCCTGAAAGGAACGAAGAAAGGAGACGATCTTTAAAAAATTTAATAATCATATTAAAAGCTTGGTCGGGGACGAAGATCGATCGAAAATATTTTGTCCAAAAATTCGTTCCTACAGGAACTTTAGGATGCCCTAGTTGCGTCCCTAGTGCTGGTATGGGTGTACTGTGAAATAGTAATTTCTTATTTTTACAAGATATATAACATGATAAATTTTCAGCTCAATTGGAGCAACAATATTTTCCCCATATGATCATCGAGGGCCCCTACCTTCATAATTGGTAATGTGCTAAATTTTGTATGGACTACAACATACTGAAAATTGAGCTGAATTAGATAAAGTATGTAATAGTTTCATGGAACGGGAAAACCCCCCACGGTTACGCCCCTGGTGGGTTTTTGGGGAAAAATAATTTTTCTTTTCTCCAGACTAGACATGACAACTTGCAAAAGACCGCAAATCTCTAGCTTTTATAGTTTTGGAGCTTTTGTGACTCGATCGGATAGACTGTCGGACTTACAGAAGGACGGACAAATCAGACACATGTTTAAAATTAAACAAAAATAGCTAAAAAATTCGCCTTTTCAAAGCCAAAAATCACCTTCTGACTCTGAAAATCTCGGATAAGAATCACTAAATGCACTGAACCTGAGCTCTTAGGAGCGTGACTTGCCACGAAATCCGCCCGAACGTTTTCAATTATGAGTCCCTAATTGAAATTTCGCACAAAAGCGTGATAACCTGCCTGAATTGTCGCTCAACGTCGGCGCACCGACACACCAGACCTCATAAAAGCTGCAAAACAATGAGAGACCGAAGGCAGAGACGACGAGGCAGCACGATAATCGTTATCAGTATAATGCAAGATGTATACATAAAATTAAATTGAATCATACTATTATTATGCCTTGTTCTCCCCTCTCTCCCCCACTCCGTGAGCCTCGCTGCCATGTTGGGCATTACGAAAAAAAAAGAAAAATTTATTACACAATATTCATGAAATGCGTTTTGTAAGGAACGTGAGCGAAAGAAACTTGTGCATGCAGAATGAAGAAAAGCGCCTGAATGTAGCACCATAACAATGGTGATTGAATTGGACGGAAAATGTGGCAGAGGCATGCAACAACTGGCTCATTGTGGGCCGGACCGGCAAGAGGCTCTCTCTCCCGCACAAAGGCCGATTCACTTTGCGGTAAAGCGGCAAGTGTACGCAAATTGCATGCAATTCAGAGTCTGAGGCACGGGGCAGGTTGAGAATAGGAATTGTGCATAATTTTGCACTTTTGAATTATTAAATGCGAAGTAAAAGTTTATGAAAAATGCAGGGCCTTGGGAAAGCTGGTCGGGCTTTAGGGCTCGCATTAGGCAAAATCATGCGCATTTATTTAAATATTACAATATTTCCATACCGAAACAGCCGACACGTTCTGCAATGTTTTATCTCTCCCCAGGACAATCCAGATAATCAATTCAAGAGTATCCCTCTCGGACTGTGGTGGGCGATAGTCACGATGACGACGGTGGGATACGGCGATATGGCCCCCAAGACGTACGTGGGCATGTTCGTCGGAGCCCTGTGCGCCCTCGCAGGCGTGCTTACGATTGCTCTTCCCGTTCCCGTTATTGTCAGCAACTTCTCGATGTTCTACTCCCACACGCAGGTGAGTGATGATTGCAGAGGACTATAAACTAGAAAGAGAGCTCAACATTTTTCTTTATTTATTTTAATTTAAAGACTTTATGTAGTCGCTTTTCGTCTTAAGAGAAAAGCCTTCTCAGATACAATGGGCATGAAACTTTGTCATCTTGCGCCGAAATAGTTACTCATAGTTCTCCTTTCATCAAGAACTTTGACTACTTAAAAGTTGTTTGAGAATCGGCTTTCTTCGTCTGTTATCAAAGGCTCCATTCTACAAACAAAATTGAATTTTATTTGCTATCTTATTACTCTAATTTACTTACGAACATTTTAGAAAATAGCCTACCCCTAGTCTTCGATTAGCTTAGGGTACGTTCTTGAACCTCTTACTCAAGAATGGGCTCAAGAAGTGGCTCAAGAATGGGCCCACTAAGAAGTCACTAAAAATGATTCCCTTGATTTTTTGCTTATTGGTGATTTTTTTTTTGTTACCTGAGTTACCTTGGTTCGTACAAATAAGAGCTTATTAAAACCTAGTTGAGATTTAATGCAGGTGACAGAAGGAAGCTGGTGACAGAAATAGGTGATAGAGCCTACAAATCCAGCCATCTTTGTTTAGGACTCTCCTCTAGTCAGTAGGTCTCTATGTCAATGATGAATCGACTGAAGGTAAAATTTTTCTCCGAAGTCTCACTGCCTCGACGCCCAGCATTCGGGCGGAAACGTGTTTTTCTCCCCACTCCGGCTCCAATCAACCGCAAATTAATCCCCTTACAGCGTCTTACTGTAGGTACTTTCTGTAAACTTGCACAAAATCAATATTTGCATATTTACGTACAAGGAGAAGCTCGATTTATTATTCATGGGAAAAGCGTGACTTGATCGGCGGGAGTATTTTCCTTTAATCGATTTTCTAAATTTGCCCTTTTTCCCTCCCTAATCAACACTCTAATCCTGCCTCAACGTGCGAGGCACCTCCGCGGCCGGGAGAAAAAAGTGGGATCTCCCGTGGTGTAAAAAGTATCACCAGAGACACGTCGAGGTGCGGTTCTGTTGCGGCAAAGTGCGAGGATTAAAATGTTGAGTGAGAGGAGAGAAAGGTGTGCTTCCGATGAATGGGTACAAGTGACTGAGTGTTTTTGTTCCTGATCTGGTTTATTAATGAGCAATTCAGGGGTGGTTTCGCCTCCTCTTTTTTATTCCTGTCCCAGTATCTCTCCAAGGAATCTGTCTTCCGCATAAGCTGAGACGGGAGCGATAACAAGGGCAGGCATTTCTCGAGTAGGCGTCTGGGTTCGAGTACATACTTGGTTTGATAAAGGATCCAAGTATCTTTGTGCGTTTGAATTGGAGCGGCGGGCAGATTTTTTTCCAATTCCGGATGGCGGAAAAGCGCGTGTTCCGTCTGTGAGATCCGGAGCCATAAATTTTCCTGGCTTATTTTCTCCCGACAAATATGTGCCATCTTTCACCTGGAAATATGTATCTCGCTGTTTGGCGCCAATATTAGCCTGCAATCTCTTAGATTCTCGAGCTTAATTGAATTAGGAATGCTTATCATGATTTGGATACTTCCAACCTTGCTCCCAGAAGGTTATGAGCCCATTAAAATTTTAATGTTTTGGGGACGAATTTCGAAGATTCTGCTTGATCGAATGGAGTGGTGATGGGTGATATCCCCAAGATAGTCTGTTCATACTTGTTGTACGTGTTAAGAACTTGTGACTCAAGAGAGCATGTTCCAGTCAGGTGAACAAAGACGAGCTAATTGAAGGCTTATCATTGTCCAAGGTAAATTTTGCCAGGTGTTGAGGGGAAGCGGCTTCTGGATGGTTTTGAATAATGTGGTTGAGGCTGAGGACGTGAGTCACTACCTTTGTTGTGCCTCTGATGCTCTCGAGACAGTAGACTCCTAACCACTCTTCACGCTCTAGTGTCTGACTTCCATGTGAGTGTCTTCCATGAGAAGTTGCAAAATCGGATTCTGAGAAGCTAAAATGGGTCTTTGGTGAAGATGGTGCAATTTCGTGTCTGCAGAACCTGAACATTGTTTTCTGAAATATTCATTTGTGACGGCTTTGGCAATTCTAAATTGGGACTTGAAGCTCCAAATTTCAGTTCAATGAAACACCAAGATTGTTTATTTGTCTAAATGTGCCTAAAGTGCCTAAATTCTCGATTTTTCTTTCCCTGGCCTACTTAGATCAACTTGGAAATTTTCGTCAAAGTTATTTAGCAACATTATTAATCATGCAAAAATAGTAACCTGAATCTTTGACCCGAAAACTCGTGTCCAAAAACTTGGTCTAGAGCATCTGAAGCTTAGATTTTCTTATAGGATTTTAATTTATTACTTGGCTATTTAAAGACTCCAACGACGATTGAGTCCCTCTCTCAGAAAGCAGCAGAGAGGGACATTTGAATACCGCTTTCATGTACCTCTCACCCCTCGGGAACGGCACAATTAATGACCATAATCACCATAATCCTCAAAAATCTGTCATAATTAGCTCATATGGGCTGGCTTTCACGCACCACTGACACTTTTTAATGGATTTACTGTGTTTTTCCCGCGTCACTGACGCTTCCAATCAACAGCTGCCAGTGGTGTGTGCAAATGCAAATGGATGGCCTTCCCGAGCTCTGAGCTGCTCATGAATAAATTGTCGGTTGTGGTCCCAGCGTGTATGCACTGATCCCACTTTCGACACCTGAGTGAGCCCGAATCTCCTCACATTGTGGCGTTTTTGAGAGCAAAATGTAGCACTTTTGGCTCGGCCGTGATGATGGACGTCCTTGCTGAGCCCGTGTTGGACAAATTGCGGGAACAGCCTGAACCACATTGATTTTATCGGTCGCCCAGAGGTTTCGTTTGCAGATGTTTTACAAGTTAAAGGGACACGGACTCGGTTATCTCTTCCGTGTTCTCTGTACAGAAATTAATTAACTCGAAACTTCCACCCTTATCATTGGATTCGCTGTAAAACGAAGATAGATGGAGAAAGGGGGTCTCTCGCAGGTAGTTGGCAGACAGATTTATTGATTAATGACTTCGCAGACCGACACCAGCTTGATTTCTCAGATTCGGCAGAGCTGCTGATTAAGCTGAAAGTTGATTGTGGTGGTGGCTCACGTTCAGGAATGCGCGGTCATGCGAATGTTATGAATCGAGTGCACTTACGTGCTTTCACTGTGGTCTGGAGCCAGACAGTTAACCAGTCTGCTGCAGTAACTCAAAGGCGAAAGTTCATCAGAACAAATGAATCCCAAAGTACCCTCGAGTGAGCCAATTTGCGGCTTTCCACTAACCCTTACCTTCCCCCCAGATTCTCCTGCTCTCAGTCGTGCTCCTCCAGCTGTGTCTTTTGGGGGCTTGTGGCAAGAAAGAAGAAGCCAAAAAGGATGGGGCCGAGTCCAAGGCGAGCTTTACCGACGCGGCCAGAGACAGCTTCACGGAAGTCGTGACGAAACTGGGGGCCTCCATCCGAGAATCCTGCAAGGTCCTCGAGGACTACAAGTTCGCGAAAATGCTGGAATCTGCGTGCTTGGGCCTCGCTGGATGGTTCGAGCACTTTGGCAAGAAATAAAAAATTTTATGATGCCAAAACGACTCGCTGGCACTCGGTTGGATTGCAATAACTCAATTTGGAGCTGCTTTTTTGCCGGCCCCCAATTCAGTTAGTGTCATTTAATTTTAATTAGATCGTGATTATGAATACGTAATTCGAGGCGAACGAGAGATGGAGCACGCTGGGCAGTAATTGCTTTTTTCCCGCAAGCAACAGATGATGGCACTTTATTTAGCCGGCGTTGTTCGGGAATTGAGAGAATAGGCGGCATTGGAATTTTTTGTCTACTCTGGGGAGCGCTTGGGGAGGTTTTCTGCTCCCTAGATTTGCTCTCATGAGACGTAAAAATTTGGTTTTAAGGTTTATAGGCTTCTCAGGATTGGAAATTTCAGTCAAAAACAGAGAAATATTTTAAACCCATTTATGATCTAATTTTCCTCTTTTTTGACCTAAAACCTTCGAAATTTGTGTCGCATTCACTGGCTGGTATTTCGAAAAGCTCTTAAAGAAGAACTTCTTCGAAAGAAATAAATGTCTTCCTGGAAACTGCAAATTTCCTCGGGGAAAAATGATGTTGTTTTGGATGATACAACTCTGTTTTTCTTGGAACTCACTTGTCATTATTTTAAGATGGTCAAATTCTTTCAGGAGTTGCGAGATTACGGTAGAATTTCCATGCTTTGGATTCATCGGCTTGAGAATTCTACTGTACATTATTTTAGTTTTTTTTCATTCAGTCTCTTTAGTATTTGAGAAAGTTTTTTCTACTCTATAAACTATAAGGTTTGAATTGAGACTTAAAGGTTGATTTTTTTTATCATGATTCGAAGTTATGTCTAAGTTTAAATTTATTTTACAGGCTCGGTCGAAGCTGCCGAAGAAGCGACGCCGAGTGCTGCCCGTGGAGCAACCTCGCCGCAAGCGAGAGGGACCCCCACCAGGCGCAAATCGTCGAATGAACGCGATGAAACACCAGCATCATACAACCCATCCTGCCATCTTGAAGGATGCTTTCGGAAGCGCGAAAATAGGTGAGCTTTTTTCGAGTCTGCGCGCCTCCATCCGTTACTGGAAAGTCCTCTTGTCTCTTGCAGGACACGTGAATGGTGTCAATGTGATCGGATTAAGCTTACAGGGACCATCTGTGCCGGGATTAGCCGTAATGAAGCCATGTGCTCCACAAGGTTGGAATGTCTGGTTACTTGCTTATCTGAAAAACTAACCAACCTATCTCTAGGTGATTTTATAAATGTTCCTCATCTGCAACCTAGATCCGCGACGACTGGCGCGGACCTCCTGTTCCCCCTTCAGCCGAAGCTTTTATTGCCACTAGGTGAGTCCCCATTTCCACGTGAACCCAACTAAGGAGTCGTATTTTGCAGAACATAAGGAGCCACACACGTTCCTGGCCAGTATTCCGCTCGAGCCAAAGGTGACGTTCCAGAAGGAAACGAGCTCAGACAACCTCAGGAGCGACGAGGACGGGACGCCGTGCGAATGAGAATTACCGAAGGTCGTCGAGGCATTCGGCGACACCGACACCGAGGAATATGAGGACGAAGACAGAGTCTACGTTGTGTAAAAGCTTGCTTTATCTTTGTAAAAACGATTATGAAAATTCAAGAAGCTCTCTGTGAGATGAAGTAGGATAGGTGAGTGGTTCAGGGTGCCGGGGGAGAACCCTCGACTCGAGTCAGACTAGTGATAGGAGAACCATATATTTATGTACCCACATCATGTTCTTTCTCAAAGATGATCGTTCTTTTAGCCGTATAATACTCGACGTTCGCATGCCAAAAAGGAAAAAGTAGGAATAAATTACACATTGAGATACTATCTAGGTGAAGACGTGTTATGAAGAAATATATTGCCAATTATTATAATATCCTAGTTTAGATGAAAGGATATAATAAAAAAGGAAAATACACATATTTTACATAAACCACTAGATTTTATCTCGATATCCCTTTTGGACACCGCACCCCCAGTCACGGTCCACAGCTCCGTCAACCCGAGAAGGGGCCATTAAAAATGCGAGCGCAGCCACAACTTATCTCCATAAACTCACGTTCCTCTCGAAACGTGATTTCGTAGGGTTTTCTTCGCCCGACCTTGACTGCGTCTTCTGCTAATCGCTGCCCACCTCGTGAAAGCTCTTTCCTCAGACCAAAGAACTTCGTAGATGGATTCCGGAATTTTCTTTTCCCCTTTCTAAATATCAGCTTAAGAGGCCAAAATTTGGCAATTTTTTACCTTTCTCTTATTTAAAGGCCTACACAAAATTCTTCAGTGAGTACTTGCTTATTTCTTGGAAAAAGCTAAAATAAGACCAAAAACTGTCTCTTTTGTGGCACTTTCAGAAGAAATTCAGAGGTGATATTCTTGAAAAGGCCTTCATCTTCCGCAAAGGTGCTTCAAGTTCTGAAAATCTATAAATTTTGATGTTAAAGGAGAGAAAACTCAATTTTGACCATCGTTTCTTCTGCTCGTTCTAAGTTGAAATCAAAAACAAGAAAACTTAAAAATTTATTTCCAACAAAAATTTACCAATATTTCTCAGTTTCTAGAAAAATTTGTGTCAAAAAACCTTAAAAATCGACTTGAGAGTCGATTCTCTAGACTAACATCTACGTTAAGCTCTGCTAAATAGGCTAAATAAGGCTCAATCTTGGCCCGACTAAAGTAGGTTCAAGCCTCAAAAAAGTAAATCTTTGCGTCTAGATAGTAGGTTGTGTATGAACTCTCCCCCTTCCGGAGTCCAAATTCCTCGCTCCACACAGAGAGACCGAAGTGGCAACCTGTGGAACATTTTTATGTCGCTGATGCCGCATACTAATTCGATTCTGGTCCGCTGTAGCTGTCGTCAGCGCATATGGAAGCATGTTCTATAATCTTTCGTCTTCTCCGCACACACAGAGCTCTCATTCGCATTGCAAATTTGATGCCAAACTGTTGCTCCGATGGCGTAAATAATTGTACACTCTGTGATTTGAATGAGGCGCGCGCGAAAGGAAAGTACTTGCCTATTGATTTTCCGCCCACCACCGACCCCTTTCGAGTTCGCGATGTCACATTTGGCAGCAGCTGAGTCACCGCCAGCGAGTAAGTAAAAATCGATCGTCGATCCCCTGAAGCAGCAAGAACCGAAGCAACGGCCGTTGCCAACTTGCCTGCCGCAGCTTTAAAGTGTCTCGAGAGACGCAAAAAAGCAAATGTTTCAACTGTCAAACCAAATAAATCAACTGGCAGGCAGTTTGTTTGCGCTGTTCATTCATATATTTGCCTCCTCTTATGCTAAACGCCTACCTTTTGCTGTATCACACTAGATTTGGATAAGCTACTCCGAGTCTGCTTGTTTGTGTGCCAATATGGGATCACCATACCTTTCCATCTGCAGATACACAATATATTTGCTTTCCTTCTTCTCGTCCTCGTGTCTCTGGCAAAGATGTGCTCCAGAGGCACACCCGTGTCTGCTGGAATGGCGAAATTTTCGTCTCTCCTGCAGTCAATCCTTCTTCAGCAGATTCGAGATAAACGAGATGAAGTTTAAACAGTCTCAGCGGATTACCGTAATTACTTCTAGTGCAATTAAGAGGATTTGAATGTAACTGGGGAGCCTTGAGCTCAACTGCCGATTAAAACAAATGTGGTTCTTAGAACGAATTATTTTGGCTACCGATCCAGATAAACCCTTGGGAAGGGAGCAGATGTCGCACGTATCTGCAGAAAAATTTTACCTAATTGGTTGGTTTAAGCTTAAGAAGGTTCTTCTTTCTCTTGGATACGTTGAGCTGAGCCCGTGACAGCTCTTAAATTGGATTCCAGGATCAGTGAAAAAGCCCAATTATTTTTCTCGACTCTGACAGTTATGCAAAATACTCCCTTCAGAACCGAACAAGCAGGCAAAGACCAAACCAACTAATCAGTTGATCCAATTAAGTGAACCAGAAATACCAAGTACCAGCCGGTTCCCCCTTTCACCAAATCAATTATCCTGTATTAAAATTTCAAGCAAATTCACCAACATTTAATTTACATGAGTGAAATATTACCAGTTACAACCGCAACCCTGCCGTAGTTGACTAGTGTACGAGAAGAGCTTTCGGGAGCTTTTTCGTTGCTTCTCTGGAGTCACTACGTAAAATTTTAACCCCTAAGAGTCTGACATTTTCACTATTTTTCTTCGGAAAAAGTCAAATTAAAGAAGCAAAAAGGCAGCTGAAAACTGAAAATGAAAAAATGGAAAAAACAAGCAAGTTTCGGGGGCCGAAAAATGCCGCCAAACAACGCCGTAAAGCAAACAAAGAAGCCGCTCTCCCAAACGCGCCGCTCTCTCGTCGTTTCCTTCTCTCTCGCTTTCCTCCAGTTTTCCACCTTCTGCCGATGTGAAAATAATTCCACTTGGTAGTCGTTCGAGAGTCGTTATGCTGTTGAAACATGCATCTGCACGCGGTCCGGAAGGTTTGGGAGGAAAAAAGAAGGAAGGTGTCCAGTGAGAAAACTTTCAGTAGCCCATAAATTCGCGAGCAGAGTTCACCTCGATCGTGCGTCATCACCGGGCGGTTTGTGCGTTGGATTAAGCGGTGGCGGTGATCGATGACGGAAAAAATACCGAGTTGGCACTGCGATAATAAGTGAAAATCATTATAATCATTGCTGGCAAAGTGAGTGAAACTGAAGGGATGAGAAGTGGTGGAGGGGCAAGTCCAAGGAAGCGGAAATAGAGGGAAGGCAAGTGAATTGGTGCACACACGCCGAGGCAGACTGAACGAAGGAGCGGAGCTGGAGTGTGAAAAGAGGAGAAGAATGAAAATTAGTTATGTGAAAATTATACAATGTGTTCCAGTGTCGAAACCATTCTCCTCCGCTTGGTGCGTTTCCAACTGAAACACAAAAGTTTGCTGAAACAGTAAAGCAGCAGCAGCATACACCCAAAGCTCCCAAGTGAATAAAAGTAGCCCCCTTTCGTGATACTGCTGTGTGAGCGCCCACCAACGGCTGCCACACGCGCGCTGTACAGTCAAAGAGTTTATACACAAAGTGAAAATAAAATAAATTTTACACTCATGAAATAGGAGGTTTATGTACTCCACGACACACAACACAATCAGCAGCCCCGATTACGGCGTGTGAGGCGAAGTAACGACGGAGGCAGTAGCGGAGGCAAAAAAGTAGGTCAAATGTGTCGGAAACTTTGCAGCATTTTTCTTCCTCATATCAAAATCTCTATGCGGGACACGGGTGCATCTTGTGGCTCGTGAATATTACTTTCTGTAAACAGCACCTCGGGGAAGCGGAGGAGGCACCTTGCGGAAAGATGTGGCTGAGATTAAAAAGCAAATTTACGATCCCTGAAATGAAAAGCACAAATGTTTTGCGGTTTTCTGCAAATACGCGAGAAGTTGCACATTTTATCCGAATCAACATTTCTGGCATTGTTGTTGGGGCACAAAAGGCAATTTTCCCTGGCAACCCCCCAGTAAGGAATTGTTGCTTCTTGCTCTTACAAATCGGATTTGGCGGATCCGAGCCACGTTTGAGCGGCAGATTTACAAATGAGATAGTTTTTTTTACAAAACTTACACGGAAAAAAGTTAAGTGAATTTAGCAACTCGACATTTGTTCTTAAAACACGGAAAAATTGGACTTCAACAAAAATTTAAATAAAATCAAAACAAGCTCATGAATATGTTAATAATTTTCTTAGGAAACCATAGGTTCTAATAATCGGACTTAGCTGTTCGAAAAGGAAAGCTAAAGTAGGTCTTATTTTATTTTATTTTAAATTGTTGTCTTAATGTAGTTTGGAATCAAAAAATTTTCATTAAAATGTGTAGTTTTTTTTATAAAAGAGACCTATAGAAGGGTCTTAAAATGAAGACTTCCACGAAGGGCTTAGAATGAAATGTTAAGGTACGAACTGCCAGCTTATCAATTAATAAAAAGATGGTACAAAATGAGGCTATCTTGTGCTATATGGCTTTTGAGGGGCGTGAATGAGTTACCTGGAATTTTTAGTGATAGAGGAGACAGACAATAAGTATGTCAGACATTTTACATGATAGCCTCGGAACGCCCAAAACTCCCAGCTACGCTGTCAAGGCCCCCATTTGAAAAATTAATGCCATCAGGAGGAACGGAGAGCCAAGAAAAGGGCAGTCAAGCAGACACGAATGGAACCCGAGTCGTCATTAATCAATTTCTGGCTGAAAGAAAACTCTGCACTCGAATCAGAAAAAAACAGTAATTTCATCAGAAACCACTTTATTTCCAGCCCCCCCTAATCAAATGCCTCAATCGCCACTTATTTCTCTTTCCGAACCTACCACAACACAGATAGCCAATAGATCCAAGACAATGTGTCATTGTCACGTGACAAACTTCATTGATAACATAAATTTTCCGAGAATTTTCCAATGAGTTGCGAGCAACAAGGCAAAAAAGGGAAAAACAGATTCTCTCATTCTCGATATGTGCCGACAGCACGCCGTGCCTCGGCCGCGTAGCACCCGCAAGAAAGGACTCGGCTCTGCATTGTACCTCCATTCGCAGAACATATCGCGGCACCGACTTTGGAGTGCCGTGTACAGACTGAAAACAAGTAGTAAAATCGATAAAATTTGTATTCAGGACATGGCAGTTTATGAATTTTTAAGTAGCCGTACATAGTAATTATTATAGTTTGGCTTTCTCCGCGTGTTCCGACTCTCTCAGACTAGACGGCAACAAACCCGACACACCGTTGTAAGTCACGAAATCGCTGTTTTGCCATTCAGCTCGCCGCGGAACGCTTTTCAGCCCTAGATATTAGTGGAAAAAGCTGAGCACCACCGAGCAACAAATGTTGCATGAAAAGTCGCTTCGAGTGGAGGGGGAACAGAGGGCAGTACAGGTGAATTAAAGTGAGCAAGCACACTGCAATTGACGGCAAAATGATGAGTTGAGAAAGTTGGCAGTAGAGCACTTGAGCGCGCGTTATTTTTCAATTTGAGGATGTTGCCTGGGAAAACATTCATCATTCTCGAGGGCTCTCTGCTTTTTGATAAAGTTGTCGAACAATAACACCGATCTGGCTTCTAGTGCTCGTGAGCGGTTTTTTCCTCATAGAGCACGAGCAAACACGGGCAGCTATGAAATTCATGAAATGAATGGAACTTGACGTCGTGTCCTTGACATCCGTCAATGATAAACTGCTGATGGATAGGATGGAGCGAAACTCGGTATTTAATATTGATTTAAGAAGGGGCGTTTAACAAATTTGGGACTTGGAATGAAGATAATCAAGGGGTTTGAGGATCCTTCACAAGCTTCTTGGATGAGGACGTGAAGCGAGGAAGTGCTTACCAAGAAGAGCGCAAAAGTTTTTTTGGAACCGTCTCAATATTTTTTCAATCGGGAGTTCATAAGAAAACAAAAGCCATTACATTCCAAGGGGAACTTTTTCGCCAAAAAAGTGTCTTAAAAATAATTTCTTCTTTGATTTCGACCAATCACCTCAATGTGAACGTTTCGTTACAGTGGTGTGACGTAACCTACGATATCATATTATTCCTAAAAAAGCTTCTACAAACAAACTACAAGTATTGTTTTTGGACTTGTTTTTGACGTAGAAATTTCTATATTAAGTAGGTATTATTTCGTATGACAGAAGTTCAGAAAAACTACAATACAATCGGCAATCTCTGCAACCACAAGACTCCAGCGGGTAAACAAATGCTTAGCTCAAAGAGACCTCCCTCGTATCTGAAAATAGGGCATTCATTCACTAAATGGTTGACTGACATGATGTTCTTGCCACAAACATCATTTGGAGAGTATTTTTTCATTGAGAGTGGTTTAATTTTAAATGTTGGGGAATATTCGTGTGCTCACTTATCCACAAAAAATTGTGAGAGTTGCTTTAAATCTTAAAACCAAATTTCAAGGCTAAATAACCACTCTATTTGTTACTTCTGGTGGTGTATCAAGCAAAAAGAGCCAGTATAGAACGCTGCAGATAAAATCTGAGGTCTCTCATGGGTTGTGGTTGATTAGCCCTTTGCAAAAAAGTTAGCAGTTTTAGAGTTCAAACAAGAAATCATTTTTGGGTTAAACTTTCTTTCACAAAGATTCCTTTGAGTTCTTTTGGCTCTCTTTTTTCCTTCATTTATGGGGAGACCTCAACACCTCAATTCAAAATTACGATACCCCAATCGAAAATTACGAATGTTGAAAAAATAAGCCTCGTTTTGAATCATCTACACGAGGCATTCACTGGCAGGTCTGTTTTATAGTCAAGTCAGAAAGCAGATTCTTGAAACGTAAACCCACTATTTTCCATGTCAAACAAGCAAAAGTCAAGGGCACGCCAGGCTTATAAAATATGAAGGCAAAGAAGAAAGCAACCGATGATAAGTACATCATTTAAACCTAATTATCGTAATTTAATTTTTCATCAATAGGAGCAAACGACTTCGTCTCCATCTTCGCCTTACGACGGTGACAATTTGTTGGAAAGCAGATACGCCGCGCCGGCATAAGGCTCGAATTTGCCTTTTACTGCGCTCTCCTCGCATCGCAAACTTGCGGTTGCCTCCACATCTATGCCTCATTCGCTCCGTTCCGCGCGTCAAAATTTTATTGCCATCATCTCTACTTCTGACATAAACTTGCAATAAGATTATTCATTATTATTTTTACTGTTTTGCCGCAAACAGAGGGCTCCTGAACTCTCACTATCTTGAATCAATATTTTAGTATCACTCAACGGCGGTTCTCTTCTTTGTTGTTCCAGCTATCGTCTATTTAAAGGGCGCACGAATGAAAAGAAAATAAACAGACGGTATTAATTTTGTTGACTCACGAGTGCGAGAACTGAGGAGGTGAAAATGCATTTCGCTTTCTACGTATTTGCTCTGTAGTCCCGAAGTAGAGCGAATGTCAAAGGAATGTGCAGGAACTCGAACACGCTATGATGCACACGAGGAAAGGGAGAGAGAGAGAGAGAGTAACTAATTACTCTAAGTGTGTTCTGAGGAGCTCGCAGAGTAGGAACTGGAGCGATGGGTAAATAATGTGTGGGACTCAGAGGCAGGGCACAGATGACGGTGGCACATCGGGAAGGCGGAAAATGTTGAAACAAAGAATTCAAATGGGTTGTGAAAATTGAAATTGAAAAGCATTAGGTTCTGGTCATAAAAATACATTGCTTTTCGATTCTGGGCTCGACGACGATGGAGACGCGTTGTGTCGCGTCGGGGCGAGTGGGATGGAAGGAAACATTTAATGGTCTGGTGATATTTCCTGGAATTTAATGGTCAGCACGGGCTATCTGATGCGTGTTGGGGGACGGCCTCTGGAACTCTATATTGAGATTTGTGGGATTTCTTGAGCATTTCGATTATTAGAAAAGATGAGGACAATGCTGTTTGAAGGACATTTTTCCTTTCTTTCCGGGACACTTTTAAAAATATTTTCCTCGTTTAAATTTTATGCAAGCCATTAAGCCATAAAAAATTTATTTCATTTTGAGACTGAAATAATGCGCTGTATGCCGTAAAATCGGCCAATTTTCAGCTGATTTCGAATCAAAATAACTTTTTGGCGGAAATAAAAATTTTTCAAATTATTTCCATCTATTCTTTGCGGAAAATTTGCACTGTATATTTTGTATGAATTTTTAGAAAATGTTCTAATTTTTAGAGGACTTATTTACAATGGCCAAAACTGACAGAAAAAATTACAAAAATGTGCGCGCTTACTTTTTCACGACTTTTCTCTAGGAATACAAGTTATAAAAAACCCCAACACAAAATTTTTCTGTTAAGTTAATTAGTTCAAAAATTAAAAGGCTTTATTAAAAGTTTAAAAAAATCCGACGTTTCACAAAATTTTTTCCAAGAGTTTTTCGTATTTCACTAAAAACTTTTATTCTAAATTGAAAACTTTAGAAAAGGTTTTTGCCAGAAAAGTGAAAAAACTAAAAAAAACTTTGAAATTCATCCTACACATAAAATTGCAAAAGCAATCGAGTAAGCAAACGGGAAATTTCTTGGAAAAAATCGCATAAGAAAATTAAGGACAAAAAAAGGTCAAATTTATTTTAAAAATGTCCCAAAAACTGTTCATGTATGTTTTGTAAATTTCTACGATAGTAAATATTCCAGTTACATTATTCCTCGGAATCAAGGCCTCTCCTGTCAACACCCAGACAATTCCCTCCCAATCCAAAACTTCACTAAGACTCGGGAAGCAATTAGCTAATTAACGTGTCGCCATGTGTCAAAACGCCCACAAGGCCCCTCTCGCTGACCGCATTATGCCGAACTATGGCGGCTCGCAGACAACTTGAGACTAATGATTCCATTTGCACAATTCCAATAATGCATGACACACGCTATAATTACCGCAATTCGTGCATAAGCGGCTTCCTCAATTAAAGCACCAATTTATTTCTGTAATTAAAAATCGCATGTTTATTCACATGGAACAGCAAAAGCGTTTCACGGAAGAGGCACGTCAGACTCCAGAAGTCTCACGAGCACCCGAGATTTATTGATTTTCCGCTTATATTTTATTCACGCCGAGATCACAACAACTCGTACGCAATCACATGAATTCGCAGAAAAAGCGCACCCAAGAGAGAATTTTCATCTTCATTTGAGCACAGTGCATTGTCATGTGATAAGGAACGGAGAAAGAGGAGGAGAGGGACGATATTGGTTTCGCAAGAATCAGGTCAATGAGCAAATTGTCACGGTGCGGAGCGCGGAGCTCGCTTTTCCGTCGCAATATAGCTCGGCACTTGGCAGGAAGCAGATATGGAGACGTCGATATTGAAAAAGTTTTATGAGATTCTGAACTTCTGCAGACGCTCTTATCTCAGCAGGGGTTGAAGAACCCGTTTCGTTCGCAAATTTGATATCTCCAGTTAAACTTCAGGAAGCATTGCCATTTTTGGCTTCCTTGTTCAACATCCAAACCTCAACTGGGAGAAGCAACAAACTCTGACTTTTGGGAATATTTAATCTGAAGCCACAGAAGTCAGGGTTTGCAGTCTTATGGTGCATTTCTTCGAGCGGCAATCACCACATCATTTTATGGCTGATTTGGGCGTGTCTTAATATCGAAAATTTGGCTTAAAATTAAGTATTTTTCTTTGAAAATATTTTAGATTTAAAAAAACCCCCATTGGGTTTCTTTTTAGAGCTAAATTATCTCTAAAATAAAATGCTAGATATTAAGTCCGATTTTTGAAGCTTTGAACGCCCAAATTGAACTTTTTCGGGCTTCATTTTGTAGCTCTGAAATGTTTACCAGTGACTGTTTGAGGCTCTGTAACTATCTATCCAGCCCAAATAAGCCTTAATGAGGTCCAACTCAAAAGCTCCATGTATTTCCCTAGCGAGCATAATTTGGAATTCCGTTTGAATTTTTTGCTTAAAAAACCTCACTCAAGTACCATTCGTCTCCCCGGCAAGTGCCCCGGATATGAAGGGTCCCTCCAAGTTCACGGAACTCAATTTGAAACAATAATATCCTGAAACAATGGAGCTGGCCTCGGCATTGTCAAAGTTCAACTCGTAGATTTATGGGAGAGAACTAAAACTAATAATCACCCGGCATAGACTGTCGGTTCATGCGAGTCTGAGCGCCAAAATAGGCAAAGAAAGTTCATCACGAAGTAAGAAAATGATAAATGTTTATGGGTTTATACGCCTTTGTTGGCACATTGAATGATTCCCATTGCCATGCCATGCCAGCTGTCAAGAGAGTTGATAGATTTTGTGCCGTTCCGTCCGGAGTTGCTGAAAAACTTCGACAGCCTGTTGTTCTCCATCCATCACATTCGGGGTCTTTGATCTGCCGACCCTTCACGCTTCCACAATGGCTATCCTCAATTAAGAGGTACATAATTGATTGGACCGATCAAGGTCACCCGAAGCCACATTAGCCGCATGAGGGAAAAACCACCTCTCAAAAAGCCATTTCACTTTCATTCTAATTAAAGCCATCACTGCTGCTCTGACATATTAAAACGTTGCGTGTACCGCCCGTCGACTCGTCAACAATTAATTTAATGCAAAACTTCAACATATCGCCCGACTTTTGCGCACACCTGTGGCTGCAGAAAACCACAGCCGTCAGCCGAATGCGTGTATCTCCCCATCGAATGGGGGGCTGGCGGAAAGTTGGGCACAAAAGAAAGAAATTAATGTTTTTAGCATAAAGCCCTCTCTTGCAATTTTGTTTGCCAAAAACAACATACAAACAATAATCTGGCATCATCATGGCCGCTGCAAGCCTCATTCATATTCATGAAGTTCATAAACATTGTTGATGCGATATGCCGGTGCAGTAATTTGCAAAGCTGCCTCAGTTCCTCTCCCTTCCAAGTACCGCAGCCAGCTTCCCCGTGGACGGCCTCGATGCCGCCTCGTTCTATGCAAATTTTGTGTACACGCGGGGCCATAAGACGGATCAAAAGTATATGGGGAAAAGTTTCTTGCGGGCATTTTTTATGTTTATTAAATTGAAGAAAATGTGAGTCAATTTGCCGAGGACTTTTCCGGGAAATGTGAACTTGCAATTACTTTGGTTCGTCGTTTCTGTTTTTAAAGGTTCTCTGGGACGTGCTTTAAAGAGGCGCTATGGCTTAAAATAGGTAGCTGGAGGCGACCAGAATCCATCTCCTGTCCCTGTTGTTTTCCCTAGTGAAAACTAAAAGATAGGTCTTTCGAAGCCGACGTTTTAGAACGAAACATGAAATCTCTTTACAGTCTGAATTTATTTCTTTGTTAGACTGAAACTCAAATTTATTGCACGAAATTTTTTCAAAAGAATGATGCTTGATTGTAAATTCCATCTCCATTAATCCTTTTCTCACCCTAGCCTAAGGTATTTCATAACCCGTTTTGGCTTCCTGCCGGAAATTCTGCAAAGACCTAATCGGAACTCATTCGAGAATCCATCTCAATTAAACTCGCTTTACAAAGTTCACTGCTCTCAGATTCCATAAATAACCCCCTGACCTCCATCTGCTTACTCAAAAGTGCCTCGTCAATAAAAACGCTTATGTATTTCTTATTGCTCTTCTGAGCAAATCCACTTAATTACCCTCCCGAACTCCCCAGATCCAATTTGGAGCGCCGCTCGTACGACGTCCCATAACTCTCGGCTGAAGCAGAGCCATATATTTATTGGAGTTGACAGGCATGGATAAACCAAAGCCTAAGCCAATAATTGGGAGAAAATAAGGGCTAAATTATTGGATTATGCAATCATTGTTCCGACTTGATTGTTACCAGACCCCCGAGCTCCCTCGCCCGGCTCTCATGCAAGAAATTTATCTCCCCCGACTGTTTTTCATACACTGCCCCAGCCTGTAAATGATAGCTTTGTGCTCCAGTACATTTGCACTACTTATCCCCTCATCGCCATCGTCATCCTCAATGCCATCCATATCCTTTCGTGTACTAACTCGCTGCACAGAGGGATTGCCCGTACGTACGGGGAGTCTTTCGTACGCAACGTGTACCGCCTGCCATCGTCATCATCATCAACATCATCATAGTGTAATAAGGGTGTACACTCTGTGAGCTCCACGGTACACACATGAAAATAATAAAAATCGATTTTGTTTGCTCGCCTTTCTTGCGCTCCACAGATGAGAGAGCGTGTTCGCAGTCACATGCTGCCCTTCATCCTCCAGCACTCTCTGGAACCGTATGTTTCGCTTGTCGCAATCATTCATAAAATCGCTGACATGCTGGCACAAAGACGAAACGACTGGTACCTCGTGGATTTCCACCTGCCAAGCAAGCATTACCCTTCTCAGAATTATTCATTTCACCCTCAGACTCAAAAACTTACTTAGACACAACCATTCAGATGGCTTTTAGTTACTCATATTAAGAACTTTGAGGTTAAGAAGATCTTGGCCAACTTCAAGATCTATAAAAGTCCTAAAGATACTCAAAGTGGGAAAAAGTTTGCTCGAAAGTTGGCTTTTTGGTCAATTTTTCCTTCTTTTTCGCAGTAAGAACATGACTTCTGCATGTTTTTACTGAAATTGGCAACGCAGCTGTCATTTTAAAACAAACATTATGGAAGTCGGTTCAAGTGGTTATTGAGATATGACTTGCGAAAGTCAGCTGCCTACAGGAGAATGGTACCATGGGCAAACGACGTTTAAAATAGACCCAACAAATAAATAATTCTTCATGTTTAGCCAATTTTTTTTAAATTTACTCCATTAAATTTTGTCAAACCCCCAATTCCAAATATTTAAACAAATTTGCTCAGTCTAGGGTTTATGTCTAAGACAAACACCGGTCGCCCTGCTCCATTGTGAACGTATCGATCCTTCTGGTCCTAAACTTCGTTATGTAAAACTGTCCTCCAGCAACTGCGGATGACTACAAAACCATCGAAATGTCAATGAAAAATGAGAAAAATGAAAAGGAGACGAAGAAGAAGAAGAAGAAATTGAGGATTCGTTTCTTTGCTGTGACAGCTGGTAACCAATATGCATGCAGAACCTTTCCCCGGAACGTGTTGCTGGCAAAAAAGTGAGCGCCTGCAGATTAATGAACATTAAAAAAAGGTTTGTCCTTCAATTACCGAACAACCGTCGTTTCAGCTGTAAAAATTAATTAATGAGAGCCCCTTGTTGGGGCAGCAGTGGAGCAGGGAAAATTTGGACGGGAATAAAAGGATGATTTTGGAGCCAGCATGGGCCGAGTGTCGGCTAAATCATCAGATAAAAAAGGTAAATGCGCACTCCAGAGCTAAAAAGGGGATGGAAAGGCGCTACGTGGACCCGACCCGGACGCAGGGAAGGGGTGAGGAGAGGCTCCCTTTTTCC
Source organism: Forcipomyia taiwana (assembly GCA_963930915.1). Classification (NCBI taxonomy): domain Eukaryota; kingdom Metazoa; phylum Arthropoda; class Insecta; order Diptera; family Ceratopogonidae; genus Forcipomyia; species Forcipomyia taiwana. Next base: position 4,937,126 of record CAWVOI010000099.1, on the reverse strand, counting down.
CGCGAAACGGGCCCAAACCCACCCCTGGCTGGGTGGCTGTTGTTTACCCCAAACTGGGGCGTGATGTTTTGAATCGACGGTGTTACAGCTAAATGTAATCATTCTGGAGCAAACAGAGCGTTGATGAAGCTGAACGCAAATTGATTCGAGAACGTTGAGCTCCCGGTCGTGGAATACAAATTAGTCTCCCTAAGTGAGCCCCATTCCCACTGACTTAATCACAATTCAAATATTCCCCAACCCCCGAGCTCTGTGAAGGTATTTTTCATCACAACAAAATTACCCCTCCCCCACTCGGTGGCGCAGCAATTGGGGCATTAAGCACATTTGGAGCGCAAATATAAGTACGAGCGGTGACAAGAGGAAAGCAAATACGTAATGTGGAAGGCACATGGCGCACTCATGATTAATTATCACATGATTACTGTCATAATCAAATAATGATGACTGAAAATTCAGCAATGCCTGTCGTGGATACTATCGTCCCCGTGCCACCACATCAGTAGTGGGGACTAGCAGCTTGTGTTTTGCAGGCTCATGGAATCGTATTGAAAAGCATGATTTGCGGATTTCAAGCCTCCAGATAGCTTACTCACAAGGGTTCGCTCGTGTCTTGGCACAAGAGATGAGTTCATTTTTCAAATATACCCTTCACTTCTTTTTTCTGAAACATTTTTGCCATGATACTCTCGAGAACCTTCGTGCGTCGTTTTCTGGAAGATTTGCATTTTTCAAGCCACAACTTTGTTTTTGAACTTAATATGAAACTTTGGAGTTTTTCCGTGTAAAGTTCATTTCATTCACTTGTTGAAATCCAAGTAAGAAAAGAGCTTTGGATTACGAAAAAAAATATCTGACCGATAATTTTGGCTCAAGCTTTTCCAAATTTAATTAATGGAAAGTTTAATAAAAACGAACTTTTAGCTGATTGCTTATTATCAGGAAAAAAAACTTTCTGGGCTGTTGGGTGATTCAGAAAAAGTTTGTTTCTTCATTGATCAAAATTTTTTTTAAAAACAAGATTAAATTTCCAAAATTATTGAAATATGTAAAGATTTTACATTTTCCCAAAACTTTAATCGTAATGTGATTAAGAATGACCTAGACCTAGTGACCCATGAAAAAAGGCTTAAAGCCACCTAAAGTTAATCACAATCCCACATTATAATTTTAAAGGAAAAAACATGGTTGAGGAATCATGACATTCTTGATATCATGCAAGCAACTGAGATGTATTTCTTTAAATTTAATTTAATTTTATTTCACTCACATTTTCATGTAGCTTGAAGGGTTTTTTAAAGGCCAATTTTCAGGTTTCAGGTTTAAACTTTTAAGAATTTATTTTAAATTTCAATTTTTCCCCGTTCTTCAGACAGTGATATGAAAAGCAGTGATCTAAAATGCTCTCTAAAGTTCCCAGATCATCTTTGACTGACAGACAAATGCACGAGCCCCAAAATTCTGACGCGAAGTCAAAAAATTGAATTATTTCCCCCCTCAAGTCGAGATAATCAATCTCCCTGGGCTCAAATCATGCTGGAATTGGTTCGAGGACATGCAAATGAAAAATTAACTCGCTGATTCACCAGTCCTCGAGCTCGTTCTTGCCATCATTCTCTTTTCCAATTTCCACAATCCACGGGCACACAATCGCACTCGTTAACGTCATTTCCGAAACATAATGATCTGCGGCTGATAGATCGGAGCCTCATTTTGCCGCATCAGATCAACCGCTCCCACGTCCTCCTCTTCTCTTTCACATCCTTCTTCTCCCTTCGCCTTTGTTGCCCGTGCCTTGCTCAACAATTGCCGCAAGGAAATGGAAATCCGTGTGTAAGCATGTGCGTGAGGATGTGTGCAAGGACACTCATCAATAACCTGCTTTGCGGGTGCGAAGAAGACTGCGAGCGAGGAAAATACACGGAGCGGCGAAGCCACTAAATTATATTTCTATTTTCATCATTACTCACACTTAAATACAGGGTAGATTGTAACAAAGAGACGGCTGGAGCTGGTGGAAATTGAGGAAAAGGAGCAACAAGAAATATGCACGCGCGGTTAAGAAATCTAATTTATTTCTTTATCAACTCAGTGGGTTGTCAGTTACACGCACCCTCGCACACTCGCATTGATTTTCTCTCGCAACCTGAGAGCGAAAAACACGCGCCTAATCCACGAAATTCTTGTGTCTCTTTGCAGGTTTTGGCGCAACAACACAAAAACAGCAACAAGAAAAGCATTTACAATGATATTGAGACTGAATCCCACGTAGCAGATGAGCAAAAGGGAGGAACGAGGTCGTTTGCGGAGAAAAACATAGGGATTTTCTTCCACGCGAATACACACGAGCATTCTCGAAAACAATGAATCTGATGAATATGGACGCGGAGAACCGCGTGGTTCTCAACGTCGGGGGCATCCGGCACGAGACGTACAAGGCGACGCTCAAGAAGATCCCAGCGACGCGGCTGCAGAGGCTCACAGAATCTCTCGGCAACTACGATCCGGTGCTCAACGAGTACTTCTTCGACCGGCATCCGGGGGTCTTCGCCCAGGTGTTAAATTATTATAGGTGAGAGGATACTTTTTCTGGAAATGTTTAGCTAAAGTTTAGCCAAAATAAGACTAAACAAGGGTTAAGAGAGGCAGTTTTAGGCAAACTCACTTTTCTTAAGGGCCGCATAAAGACACTAAACTCGCAAAATCGAATATTGGTGAAAATGAATTTTTCCGGTTCCTAAAAATTCGACTCCTGGGGCCTCAAACCTGTCCTAAACGGGACGTTGTCAGAGGCAACTTTGAAAATCCGCCATACATCACAGGCAGGACGGATTTTGGATTTTGACCACTCAAAATTCGTCTAAAATCAATGACTTTACTTTAAAAAGGTCAAATATTTGTGAATTTTGAGTTTAAACATTTTAAAAATTATTTTCAGATCAAAAACCGGTTTCTAGCACCTTAAATTCCCTGCAACTCCTCAGAAACGAGTCAGAATAATACAAATGAGCACTTTTGTTAGAGGTTTCTAAATTTTCTACATATCTGGGACCAAACTCGAAACACCCATTTTACCCAAATTTAAATATTCATATTTTAGCTATTTCTGCAACGATTTTAATACGGGGGAAAAGCTAACGGCATGGTTTGGGACCCCGAAGAAGCGTTTAGGACAGGCTTCAGGCTACAGGAGTTGAATTTTTGGGAGCCGGAAAAATTGATTTTCACCGAAATTCATCAATTGACCCCATCAATTGAAATTCAATTGATCAGTTTTGTGTCTTTAGGTGGCCCTCAATGATGATACAGATTATCCTCACGCTCCTTTTAATGATTTTGTAAAACTCCATGAAAGATTTCCTTATTTAAAATTTTCTCAACTTTCAATCGAATTCCCAGATAAATCAATTGGAAATAATAACTCTCGATCTAGAAGTTTCAATAAGAGAAGACTCATGTAATTGAATTCTCGCACGTCTTTTTCAAAAAAAAACAAATTAAATACTTGCAGAGTTTTCCGATTCCTTCTCGTTTGAAATCCGATATTATCGAAAGCTTAGGTATCTCATACTAAAAATTTTGGAATTATCAAAGGAAGGTTGAAATGGGGTAACTGGCTTCAAGGGTGAGAAATTTCTTAAGAGACAACACCAATTTTGTTTTTAGGGTCTTTCAATTTGAAATTCTTTGATTCACCAACTCCATTATTCCATGATCTGTGACCAATCAAGATGTAGCTTCAGCTTTTCCCTTAAAGCGAAGAATTTTTTTCGAGCATTTAGGGTGCTTTTCACAAGAACATGTTGAAATTTCAAAAAACTGAAATGTCTTAATCTTGCATCAAGAGAATAAAGAAATTCAAAAAAAATTTGTCACTTAAGATAGAGTTAAAAGAAAAACGGATATTCTGAAAACTACGAAAACTAGCTGGAAGAAAGATAGTCTCTCTCATATTTACTCCTCCTTTGAAGTAAGAAGAGATGCTATATTTGAGAATCCCATCTTGAAGAGGCATCCTTCATTTATTTCCGGAATCTTTAGTTTTCTCTTCTTTTGACAATTTCCAGAGAAAATTATATTAGGTAAAGCCCAAGGTTTCAAGTTGCATGGGAAATGCAGAACTCGAAATAATATTTCATTTTATGTTCTGCGGAATCCCCCTGGCTTGACGTTTATTATATCCTCTCTCCATTTAATGCCTGTTTTCCCGCCCGCAGAACCGGTAAGCTACATTACCCGACTGACGTTTGTGGACCACTTTTTGAGGAAGAACTCGCATTTTGGGGTTTGGACTCAAACCAGGTAGAGCCATGCTGTTGGATGACGTACACGCAGGTGAGCTATTTTTGGGTTCCTCGCAAACGCACAACATAGTTTTTCGCATATGCGTCACAAATACACAACTTGAAGGGCATTCGCCTCCCGTCTTGGGTCGCCGAGTGAGCAAAATAAATTTAAGGACGTCACGACACTTTCCGCCTTCAGAGCCTCCACGGCATATTTATACCCGCACAAAAACTGCCGTCGCTCCAATGATGCTCTGAGCAAACTCGGGTTGTTTACTTGTGTGTCAGTGTGTCGCGTTCCGGATGCTTTTTAGCCATAATGTCGATTTATTGCGAATGATGACAGCAACTGCAGCTGAAAGAGTGCTTTTCCCCCGATGTGATGTGACTCAAATGGAAATTATCACGTACGCCGAAGGGACTAGCTCGTACGCTGCGGCCTTGTTGCAAACACGATTGAGCAATTTATCGCAGCAGCCTGGATAAAAAAGTTTTCCCATGGCTTTCTTCTTCTCCGAAAGCAGCCACCTAAGTGCCGAACTTTTAACGCAATTTTGAAAATCGATATGGGATGAAACACGCTTATTAATGTTTTATGGTTATCCCTCGATAAAATATCCAATTAATCTTCATACAAGCTGACTTCGGTACGTGCCTCCATGTGAGACCGGGACCTTTTCTCCGTGCCTCAGATTGCGTCTCGCAAAATTAATTCCTCCTCGAAGTGGAGGAAGATGTGTGAACGGGCCCCGGTGACACACATTTCCCAGATTGCCAGCAAGCCCATCCCTTTTGTGGCTTTCCCTGCCTGCGAAAAACCAGGGGTGTAAACAGGAAGGAGAATAAAGGAAGGTTCTACCAATCGACTTTTGTTGGATGGAAAATTTAATTTGCTCTAAATACATTTCCATGGAATTTTTCCCATTTCCCCTTTTTCTTTTTTAAGGAAGTATCTAAAACCCTAAAAACACTTAGATAAAAACTTTTAAAAACCAAAATTTTTCAAATAACTTGTCTATTTTTCATAAAATATTTTATGGGACTAAATACACAAAAAGAGCCTAGCAAAGCCCAAGAAGAAGCTAAAGAGGTAATTTGTAGTGTTTTGGACGTAACATATTAAGAAATAAATTACAGAGAATATATTCGGGACTCTCGAGAAAAGGTTTGAGAAGGGTTCGTTATTTTTCAAGTTCAACAAAATAGAACTGAGACATGACTGACAATACATTGAGGTTTTTGGGGCTTACTTTTTAAGACTTAAGGCGTTTTTTAGACATTTTAGAACTTTTGAGAACTTAAGCAGGACTCTAGAACGTCAATTTTCAGACTTTGGAACGCTTGAATAAGCTGCCTTGGGCTAAACCAAACTGTTTGAAACTCTCCCCTCCCCTGCTACAATTCTCTTTAGTAACGCCTCTGGATGGAACATCTGCCCGAGTAATGAGTTTTGTAATATATCAAGCGTTCCTCAAACCTAATTATCTCCCCAAACAAGCTCAATCCCAGCTGCTTTGCCACATGTGGGCAGTTCCGGAGATGAAAGAGCAGGAACCAAATTGAATCAATATGGAGAGAAACGGCAAAAAAGAACAAAGCGGAGATTTGAAAAGGTGAAAGCGAGCGAATCTCTGGGAAAATCACGTAAATGTGTGTGATGCTGATGGTGATGGGATTATCTGTTTATCACATTTGTTCGCTCCTCAACTTTGTCGGTGGATTTTAGTAGCTCATATAGTGTGTCTGCGGGAGTTGTTTATTGTTTTTGAAGCTTGCATGTGTCTGACGATGGTGTTGGGATACAAAGTTGTGGGAAAGAAGCCTCCCAAGTTTGTCGCCGTGGGGGATCGCAAAGTGATGTAATACAAGAGCAAAACTTATCCGGGAAGCGGGGAGCTCCGCTCTGCCACATTAAGTTGCAATTTGATTATGATTCCGTTTCGCATGCTAACTGTTCGCTGAATCCAATTACTCGATTGGATTGGTGAAATTGTTTATGGGAAAGCTGCAGTTCGAGCACGAGCTCGAGCTCATAATTTCCAAAATGCCTGACAAATTGCACCAGACGTCACATGGCACATAAAGCTACCAATAATAATAGCAGCAATACTGTTATTATTGAATTGACAGAAGCTCGCAAGCAAAATTCAATTTCCCATCGTCTCCTGTGACCGAGTTCAATATTTTTTCATCGCACGGCTAGCAGGAGTGGACCTGGGAGAGGTCTCTGTATTTCTGTCAGTTTGATTCGAATTTTTTGTGGTTAAAACAGCTTCGAAAATATAGGAATGTAGCCCGGATCATGAAGGTGGGGTTTAGCGAAAAGATTTAGTTAAAATTCAAAATGAGGTACAATCAAGCAATTTAGTTCTTTTGAGAGGCAACAGTTATTGTTTTTAACCCTCTGGATACGTCTCTGAAAATATATTTGGAGGATCAAAAACTTCAGATCGTAGGTCTTAGAGCTAAGACACTTCTCTGGTTACGTCCCTGAATTTTTTTTGAGAGGATCCAAGACTTCGGCCCACTTTCCAGACCTTAACAAAAATTGTCAGGTCTGGAAATCTCACCATTTTGGAGTCTTTGCGTCTCGAAAAATTCAAGTTAATTTATAAGTTTTAAAGCCAAAATTGGAAAATTGTCTTCTATGTGAGTTGGGTGCCGAATTTCCACGAGTTTGCACTCTCCGGCTTTGTTGTTTTGTTTACTTTATTCCAGTGTTTGACTTATTTCTCGAGTTCTGGAAGATTTTACAAGAGCACTTATTTGTTGGAAAGAAAAACTTCTGTTTAAAGCGTGTTTGCTGACAAATTGTTCACGAGTCTGTCGGTTTCATCCCAGTTGGTCGTGATCGCGGTTTTCTGCACTTTCTGCGGTTCCTCCGCTTCGAAAAGAAATATCGAGCCCTAGTCACTCCCGTCCCTGGTTAAAAGAACACGAAACGAACAATAACGGCGCAACAATGACAGAGTTCGTAAAACACACATTTGTCGCTTCGGAGCCGCTGTCGAAGGAAAAAAATTGTGGCTGAGCCAAATTATGTCCCCTTTCGCTGCGCTCCAGTGTGCGAGCACGACCCGTTCGCTCCATTGATTTGGTGCCCTCACCATCGAAATAACCACTGCCGTCGCTCCGCTGCTGAATAATAAATTGTTGGAAACAAAATACAAAACACACTACCTCCTTCGTTTAATTTTAATGACACTCCAAATTGTGTATTTATGTACGCCCACATCCCCGAAAGCGATCATTATTATATTGACAATAACTCGATTTTCCTTCGTCGCTGTTTGCTTTCTCCCCCCTTTTCCCGCCCGTCACCAGCATCGGAACACACAAGAGACCTTAGCAGTGTTAGATAGACTAGACTTAGATACGGAAAAGCCGTCGGATGAGGAGCTGGCCCGCAAATTCGGCTTCGAGGATGCCTACATGAAGGGGAAGGTGAGCTGGTGGCAGCAAGTGAAACCCCAAATCTGGTCGCTCTTTGACGAGCCTTACAGCTCCAACGCGGCGAAGGTATGAGGGACGATGGTGGAGAGTGGGAGGAGAGGGAATTAAAAGGCTCTTTTCAGATTATCGGCATTATATCAGTATTCTTCATTTGCGTTTCAATCATATCGTTCTGCTTGAAGACACATCCGGACATGAGAGTGCCCGCCATCCGGAATATCACGGTGAAGACGGCGAACCAGAATATGAGCTGGGTGCTCGACAAGACGCAGACCAACGCTCACGTGGCGTTCTTCTACATCGAGTGCTTCTGCAATGCCTGGTTCACGTTCGAGATACTGGTAGGACACTTACTCATATTACATTTGGTTGTACTTCAGTGAGAGAAGCTCAGAGCCTAAAACTGTATGAAACGTTTGTAAAAATACTTCTTATTTTGACCTAGAAGCTCCTGATGATGTTTGGTCAAGCATAGGTCAAGCATTATATAAAAGCTTTTCTTGATGGAAAAATCTGGAAAGAGCATTTGAAGGCCAAAACATTTTTTAACTGAAATTCTCAAGTTTTTCCTATGCTTTGATCCTTCAAGAAGCCCTACTTTTGCTATCCCAATCTTTACAAACAGCTCTATGGTTCAAAAACATGTTTAAAGCTTAGTCGGGGACAATGCATTTTAGTGCATTTTCAATTCACTTTGTTGCAAAAGTTGGGTCGTATAGTCAAAATTTTTTGTCCCAAATTCCGTCACTGGACCCCTGACTTTGATCCCAAAGGTCATAGAGCCTTAACGTAGAAAGATATTTTGCTAAATTTAATGTTATCAAACATTTGCCGACCGAATTTTTTTGACCGAATTTTTTTGACCGATTTTTTACCGACTTTTGACCAACTTTTGGCCGATTTTTGACCAACTTTTGGCCGATTTTTGACCGACTTTTTACCGACTTTTGACCGAGTATTAACCAATTTTCGACCAACTTTTTACCAAATTTTTGATCGACTTTTTACCAATTTTCGACCGACTTTTTACCAAATTTTCGACCAACTTTTTACCAAATTTTTGACCGACTTTTGTACCAATTCTTGACCGATTTTTGACCGACTTTTTACCGACTTTTGATCGAGTATTTACCAATTTTTGACCGACTTTTTACTAAATTTTTGACCAACTTTTTACCAAATTTTCGACCAACTTTTAGCCGATTTTTGACCGACTTTTTACCAATTTTCAACCGACTTTTTACCAAATTTTTGACCAACTTTTAGACCGACTTTTTACCGACTTTTGACCGAGTATTTACTAATTTTCGACCAACTTTTTACCTAATTTTCGACCAACTTTATACCAAATTTTTGACCGACTTTTTACCAATTTTCGACCGATTTTTGACCGACTTTTTACCGACTTTTGACCGAGTATTTACCAATTTTTGACCGACTTTTTACCAAATTATTGACCAACTTTTGGCCGATTTTTGACCGACTTTTTACCGACTTTTGACCGATTATTTACTAATTTTTAACCGACTTTTTATCAATTTTCGACTAACTTTTTACCAAATTTTTGACCAACTTTTAGCCGATTTTTGACCGACTTTTTACCGACTTTTGACCGACTTTTTACCAATTTTCGACCAACTTTTTACCAAATTTTTGAACGACTTTTTACCAATTTTCGACCGACTTTTTACCAAATTTTTGACCAACTTTTAGACCGACTTTTTACCGACTTTTGACCGAGTATTTACTAATTTTCGACCAACTTTTTACCTAATTTTCGACCAACTTTATACCAAATTTTTGACCGACTTTTTACCAATTTTCGACCGATTTTTGACCGACTTTTTACCGACTTTTGACCGAGTATTAACCAATTTTCGACCAACTTTTTACCAAATTTTTGATCGACTTTTTACCAATTTTCGACCGACTTTTTACCAAATTTTCGACCAACTTTTTACCAAATTTTTGACCGACTTTTGTACCAATTCTTGACCGATTTTTGACCGACTTTTTACCGACTTTTGATCGAGTATTTACCAATTTTTGACCGACTTTTTACTAAATTTTTGACCAACTTTTTACCAAATTTTCGACCAACTTTTAGCCGATTTTTGACCGACTTTTTACCAATTTTCAACCGACTTTTTACCAAATTTTTGACCAACTTTTAGACCGACTTTTTACCGACTTTTGACCGAGTATTTACTAATTTTCGACCAACTTTTTACCTAATTTTCGACCAACTTTATACCAAATTTTTGACCGACTTTTTACCAATTTTCGACCGATTTTTGACCGACTTTTTACCGACTTTTGACCGAGTATTTACCAATTTTTGACCGACTTTTTACCAAATTATTGACCAACTTTTGGCCGATTTTTGACCGACTTTTTACCGACTTTTGACCGATTATTTACTAATTTTTAACCGACTTTTTATCAATTTTCGACTAACTTTTTACCAAATTTTTGACCAACTTTTAGCCGATTTTTGACCGACTTTTTACCGACTTTTGACCGACTTTTTACCAATTTTCGACCAACTTTTTACCAAATTTTTGAACGACTTTTTACCAATTTTCGACCGACTTTTTACCAAATTTTTGACCAACTTTTAGACCGACTTTTTACCGACTTTTGACCGAGTATTTACTAATTTTCGACCAACTTTTTACCTAATTTTCGACCAACTTTATACCAAATTTTTGACCGACTTTTTACCAATTTTCGACCGATTTTTGACCGACTTTTTACCGACTTTTGACCGAGTATTTACCAATTTTTGACCAACTTTTGACCGATTTTTGACCGACTTTTTACCGAGTATTTACCAATTATGACCGTTTTTTTACCGACTTTTTACCGAAAAAATCGACTGTCTATGTTGAAAATAATTGATTCCCCCTTTCCCCAGGTCCGCTTTATCTCGTCCCCCAACAAGCTGAAGTTCATCATCGCCTCCGTCAACATTATCGACTACATCGCCACCCTCAGTTTCTTCATCGATCTCATCCTGCAAAAATTCGCCTCGCACCTGGAGAACGCCGACATCCTCGAGTTCTTCTCCATCATCCGAATCATGAGGCTCTTCAAGCTCACGCGGCACTCTTCGGGACTCAAGATCCTCGTCCAGACGTTCCGGGCGTCCGCCAAGGAGCTCACCCTCCTCGTCTTTTTCCTCGTCCTCGGCATCGTCATCTTCGCCAGCCTCGTCTACTACGCCGAGCGGATACAGACGAACCCGCAAAATGACTTCAACAGTATTCCGCTCGGCCTGTGGTGGGCCCTGGTCACGATGACCACCGTGGGGTACGGAGACATGACACCAAAAACGTACATCGGCATGTTCGTGGGAGCTCTGTGTGCCCTCGCCGGTGTACTCACCATCGCACTGCCGGTCCCCGTCATTGTAAGCAACTTTACGATGTACTACTCACATACTCAGGCGAGGGCGAAGCTGCCAAAGAAGAGACGGCGGGTTATTCCGGTGGAGCAGCTGAGACCGATGCCACCGCGGATGGCAGGTAAGTGGCGAGAATGGTGTCAGACGGCGGCCAGGGAATGCTAATTGGGGATTTGTGTCGTAGGTCCAGGCATCAACGCCGGCTCGGGTAAGCTACCTTCTTCAAATGCTCCCAGCACCGCCAGTATGGATAATACAATCAAACGGATGCATGCCAATAAAACATCGTCCGGTCCAAAGATGGGTGAGTTTAGTTTTATTTTTTATGAAAAAAGGGTCCGTCCGTCAACTTCTTCCTACCCTAATTTTAGACCAAACATCTTGAGGAAAACAGAAAACCTGCTCCCCAAGGGACTCAAATTAATAGAGACTATCCCAAAAGCCCATCTCGAACTTGTAAAGACCACCTAGTCTCGGCTAATCTTTTAAAGTATCTGAAATCCTTAGATGACCAGTCCTCAATTATTGCTTAAAAATCAAATATAAGTCTCTCTTAACTGGCTCCAGAATCCAGCAAGGATTCTGCACAGTTATTTTTTTCGGAAAAATGTATCCGAATACGAATATCAAAGAAAATTTTGTGCGGAAAAATATTCTTTATTCGTATATTATTAAAATATTCGAAGGACATTTTGAACGAGAATTTGTTCGATATTCGTATAAGAAATTCTTATTTGTATTCAGATAAGATTCCCTAGAGTCCAGATTACATGTTTCTGAGATTTCAATCTACGGCATTTGACACCTTACCTCTGGGCTGTCAAAGTTTGTGACAATTTGAAAATTGATCAAAGAAATCCAATAACACTTGCTTCGCCACGCGTCAACTACAAAACAGCTAAACATATTGTCATCTGCTAAACAACATTCTCCGCTTCCTTTCAGATTTCTTGTGAACAAATGCTCTTCAAATAATACTATGTTGTTACACAAATCCCATTACGAGAACTTATAATAGTGGTATTGGAATCATGATATTCAAATTCTAAACAATATCTCCGAGAGCATCGTTTGCCCCCTCAGTTCCTTTGTTGGCTGAACCTTCTTCCCCCGCCGGAAGATCGTCCTTACTACCCGTGAGTCTGAACTGAATTCCCGATTTGCGTTCTCCATTGGTCGATGTTTGTGCAGCTTTGGAGCAGATTTGAAATTTACATCTCATCTCAGACTCATCTCTAGCGAATATTCAAGAAGAAGTACTTCAGATACTCTTAAATCCTTTAGATCTAATGCGAAGGTAATAAACATAATCATCTCTCTTCAATTTTTAACTAGTTATGTCTACAGTTGCAGATTACTTGAAGTTAGCGATTAAGAAAAGAACCAAAAGTTGTTTTTATTGAGTAACTCGTGAAACAAAAAGTAATAATGATCATAATATAATAATTTTAATACATCATTGACATAAAAGATGAAAAATGACAAAAGCAAGAGTAGTTGTAGTCTCAAAGGCAAGCCCCCGGGGGCTTTTAAGGTGTTCGAAGTTTTTAATAAATACATATATTTTTTAATTGATTGTTAGAATGTTACATATCGACATCGAAGGCTATGTAAAAATTTTTATTGGCTACTGTTCGGTTCCTTTCGCCATATTGGATGTGTTAGAACTCACAAAACTTCCAAACGTGTACGTGCCTCAATTGCATTTCGTTTGAGTATGGAAATCAAAACTTTCAAACAATAACACTGCTTGACGAATCTAATTATGGATATGTGTGTGTATAAATTAAATCAAAAGAGAGTAGTAAGTGGTGCTTTTTTCCGGATACCCCTCATCTTCAGAAGTTCAGAGTTCAGAGCAGAGAGAAGACGAGATAATAATAAATGATTGGTTTCACGTAATTTTCTTCCCATTCGCCGGTAAGTGTACTCGTGCATCAGATACATGTTCAAAATGAAGATTAACCGTAAAACATGGAAAAAGCACCCTCCTTCTTCTATACAAAACATTATGATATTACGATTATTATATTATACCTATTATTATATTTAGATGAAGAGTGTGCGCAGGCACATCTCAACAAAGTAACAAAATAATCTATTTATATAATTACATAAATGCAACAATAGCTTTTAATAGAGTATATGAAATAAATAAATGAATTCCATGAAGAACGGGCCTTTCATTCCGCCGGCGCGAGAGAGAGAGGTGAGCATATTTACACCCAATTTATTAAGATTAATTGCAGATAGAAAAAGTTACGGGAAGCGAACTTGCATATTTATCATGCGGGGTTCCGAGGAGAGCGTAATTACGCCAGCAGGGCCGCCTTTCGGACTTCAAATCTGGGATATGTGGATGAATTGCTGCCCTGACATGGAGTAATTAAGCCGCTGGCAGGTGATACCATAGAGATCAGGAACCAGAAGTTTGTTTTCTCGTTATGGTTTCTAGGGAGACTTCGTACGAGACTTCGTAATCAGGAAAACTTCAAGCTTTGAGGGATTTTTGAGACTGATTGTTTTCCTTCTTTGGCTTGTCTAGTTGGATCGGGTGAAAAGTGACATTTCCATACAAATCAGTGTTCGGAATACACCTGACCCTCCGTACATTAGTCGAGTGGCAGCTAAAAATGTATTCTCTTACCATCTGAACATGAACAAGCTGGTTCTTTTTCTCGATCCGACGAGTTAATGTATTTTTAATTGATTTTCTTCCAAAAGCTTCCATGCAAAAATTTTGTTAAAATTCCTGACTCGATTTTTGAACCCAATATTTTCTGCTAAGAAATTTTGTGAAGTCCAGATAACCTTGAAATTTTTCCCATTAACCAGTATATCTTAAACCCAGTTATGTATTTTTTGGATATAAGGCTCACGAGTCACCTTAGTCACGAGTTTTAAGGTTCTTCTTTTGTGGGAAAAAAATCGCTTAAAATTCCGTTAATCCTCTATTCCATAAGTCCCTGTGGGTGGGACTGATTAGGCGGTAGAGGTGTCAAGTTACCCGTGTGTTCTGCAAATCCTCGGATGAAGAAGCAAAATCAATCTGAGAGCAATTTGGGAGGCTGCCGCAAATTGTGATGGATGACAGGGGGTCGGGAAGTCATCGGCTCCTGATTACATCAAACTTGCTTACGAAGTACCAGGAACTCCGCTAGCCCGATATTAATTGCTGGATTTTTGCCGTCGCTCATTCTCCTTCCTAGAAGCGACGAAATGGATGACTTTTGCTACTCAAAAGAGAAATTGAAGAATTAAAAGCTTTTTTAATGCGCTTGTTATGTAAATTAAGTGAAAACATGAGCGAGATTTCCACAAAAGAAATGAAAAGTCAGTTGAGAAATGGTGGTCCAACTTTTTCTATTTTTCTTCGTGACGTCTCCCGCAGACTTGTAACCATTATTTCCCTCATCATTCACTGCTGGTCGCCGCAAATCTCATATTAAACTTTTATTTTTCCGGAACTTCCCCTCCGCATACCGCGTCCTACCTATTAAATTTTCCTTTACATGTAATTATTTTCAAAGAATTTTTACAAACGAGCACAGAAAAGCCCAAACTTTCCACTTTTCTACGTGATTTCATTTCCCAACTTCTCCTTTTCGTCTGCATTTATTCCTCCATCCGCAGCTGCCTTACGATAGCAATTCCCAACTCTTTCGCAAGTTTGCCGCGGTACATTTGTTACGTTATAATCACAGACATTTTCCAGGGCATATTGCGCTCCATTTGCCTGAGGAACGTAGCATTTTCTTGTGGCCCAAGAAGAGAGGTATATTTTTATATGGGGCAGAGGGGAGGGACGCGATGATGAAGCAGCTTTTAATTTCCAGCAATGTCGGAATCAATTGAACGAAAACGAGTCGTCTCGAAGTATATTGCTACGAGAAAAGAACTCAAGTGAGTGAGAGTCGACTAATTGAAAATTTTAATTAATACGAGCACTGAGCGAGTGACTGTTTTGTCGTCAGAGTGATAGCAGAAGTGTAACCAAGCTTAGGCGCTAGCGTTTTCATGATTTGTCCGTTTGTCTGTTCGAGTCTGAAATTCTTGGAAACGGATTGACTTAGAGACCTGTGGTTTATTATATAATGTCATGAGCAGAGTGAGTTTAATATGCTCTTAAAAATTCATTTTTAGTGCTAAAAAAAGCTTTTAAAAATGACCAAATATACAACATGAAAAACATAGGAATTTTCATGTTTTAGCTCTGATCAGTTGAAATTTAATTTTTTTGCAATTTTTTGATGATCCTTTTTAAAACACAATTTAAGGAGTATTAGATTTTTAACGTCAGCAAATGTTTAGATTTTTCTTTGAGAGGTTTGTACAAAGATCATAACTTTTTTATTTTTTGACTTTGGTTTTTTCTTTCAACGTAGAGCAACAGATTTGAAAATTACAAAACGAAATTTAATTTCTGAATCATTCGAATAAAAATAAGATAAAATAAAAATGTGTAAAGTAAAATGAATATTCTCATTCGTTTACAAAAATGCCCTTATGTCCAAAATATGCATTTACATATAAAAACTCGCGCTGGTCATGAGTGATCTGGAGGGTAGGTCAAACGTTTGGGTGTTTCCGAAAGCTGTCAGAGACGTAACTAGGAGGGGTTTCACACTGGATGGAAGCTATTGAAGCTAAAATTGTAATATGTTGCAGTTGATAAAATTTAGCAAATTATGACCCTTATCTATTTCAGGGATGGAGCTACGGGTCCTCAAATTTGTATGTGGAAATGTTTTTCCCTTCAAATAAGCTCTAATCAAAATGATCTTGTATGAAAAGATGCAAAACTTTTCCTAGTGATTACCCTGGCTGACATGTGGATAAAATTTTGTTTTCGTTCGCTTGACCTGAAGTTTACGGTAAAAATAGATGGAGACTCAGAAAGGTTACACTCCTGAGCCTGCAGGGAGACAAATTAGCGCCAATACAGGTCCCCATTCAATTGACTTTGGAGGGATTGTTTTTGGGCCCGTCATTTGGATGATTTATGGGCGAGGCTGGAGTGCGGCTGGGCCCCAGGACGGACGAGTCCGAGGCACATCATATGTTTAACATTCAATTTAGTGCCGGGACGTGTGAAGAACGTTTGTCACGGGTGCACGAGAGGCATCGCAGGCGTGGCGGAAGTGAGGTTGCTGGAAATGTGCGCGTCGCAATGCCAGAGGGTATATCTCGGTGGCTCACTAACGACAGCTCGCAACGCAGCGGCTGGTGGTGTGTAATAATCATTAGGCATCTGTGTTTGCTGTGTCTCTTCTTTTATTTCGCTCTTCTTCCTCTTAATTTGTCTTTTTTTATGACGGCATAAAATTTTTTCGTGGGACGCGAGTGAGCTTTCGGGGGTTTCCTCGCGCACATGAGAAATGGCTTCCATTAAGTTTAGTGGCGCTCCTCGGGACTTTCTGAGACTTTAATGGCCAAACTTGAAATCTCTCCATTTCATGACTAATTACGGGGTCCGACATAAAGGACGGGCGTATCAGAAAAGTGCCCCATAATTAATCTCCCTTCTGCTCATCGAGTGGCTGCTGAAGAGAGTTTTGAAAAGTCCTCGAGATTCTGCTCCTTGAACACTCTTCACTAGAGCACGGCACTTTAAGCTTCCATCGGCGCCGGCTCGTGCCAAAAGCGACAGAGAAGGGGGCGAAACTCAAACAACCAACGCCTCGGGCCAAGTAGATTAAGCTCTTAAGATGTTGAGACATTAAGCTACTACACCCAACACTGACCACCACCAAGCTGCTCCAGTTCAAGCCAACCATATAATTGTCTTATTGACTGCTCCACATTTTCCAACCGGACCCCTCTCTCACATTCGGGACCTTCCAGTGTTTGCGAGTTCCCCCCTCGGGCCTGCGCACTACCCGTGAGATCCGACAGAAACGTAAAATCAGCTGAAGAAACGTGAGAATGTTTTGACACATGTTGGTCCGAACGGGAAAACGTGCGGATTTCAAAATGCTGGAAAGCAACTCACGACTAGACGGAGCTCCGACTCGAGTCGACACGGCTCCGGAACGTGCGTCGCTCGCCCCCGTGCAGAAATACGTGAAATTGCATGTTTTTCAGTGTTTTGCAGTCAGTCTTCGTCTTGTTGCCCGCTGAAGCGGGTGCCGGCCAGGAGTGGAGGAGAGCGAGCAAAATACAAAGTGTCACAATGAGTCTTGGATAAGTACTCTCTGGAAAATGTGAGGTTTTTTGGTGAAAATAAAAAAACCGAGAAATTTAGAAAATAAACTTGCGACTCCTTGAAGTTCCTTGAAGGTTTCCGGTAGCTTAGAAGAATGTGAAAAATCCAAATAGTGAAGTTATCATAGAAATAGAATTTTTATTGCTGTTGAAATTTGAAAAATTCGATAATTTAGTTTGGAAGAAAAATTAGTGAAACCAGCCAATGGAAATTATTGCCCTGCAGGTGGCCTATCTGGATTCAATTTGCTCAGTCAAAAGTAAGTGATGTTTTGTCCTTCCCTCGTAGCTGAGCTGTATACCGACATTATCTGGGGCGAGACAAGATAGAGTCGTCTTAAACGAATTTTGGTTTCGGTTCCTGTGCAAGCTTTTGATCGTCAAGCAATCTGGCAGGGAGGTAAATTAAAACAAATAGAACGAAATTGTTAAACTGTCGAGCAAGAGTCCGACTGCAACAAATCCTTTGTTTTGTCAAACTCGAATTTCCTCTGGCGTCATCTCCACACTTCTGCTCCGTTAATCAAGTTTCAATCTGATACCAGCACAGCAGCACTCGAAAATGTCTAGAAGGAGCGGGAGGAGAAAATTTCCCTCCCATCGGCAACCGTAATTACGAACTAGATTTTCCAAAGTAGGCCAATTTTCCAAACACGTGTAGTCGTTACTTCCAGAGCTCCCATCCCAAGGACTCTTATCTGTTACATCTGTCCTGAGCCCATCCCTTTCCACATTGATTCATGGGAAATCTTGCAGTTTGTCATCCTCTCTCTTTCACCGAATTGCCGATAAAAGCATTAGAAGATGTAAACCAATAAATTACGCAACGCAAACACAAACACAAGAGTCATGAGAGATTGAACTTTTTTCTATTAATATACTGCTTTTCCAATCGATTGATCTCGAGAAAAATAAGGCAGTGGCATTAGTATAAATTAAAAAAATTACGAAGGAAAATAAACAAAGGCAGTTGGACGTCTCGGGGTTCCGCGAAATCGGCTCTCGGTGGGCGCGTTAGCGTTCGCGCGGGGGCGGAAGAAGGGAGGAGTTTTCCGACGGAAATTGTCGAGTTGACTTTCACAAAAACGAATTCCCTTTGAACCCAGACAAGGCGAACTCAAAGCGAGGCGTGGGTGGAAGGCTGACCTCGCTGAGCCCGGGCGTCTGACAGTGGGGCGTCGAAATCGGAATCAAAGTATTTTTTAACGACCTTATATAAAAGTAAAACTATTTTCCTTTCTCAAAGGCAATCAAGTGAGATCATAAACCAATTTAACGTCCCTTGCTCATAAACACCATTTTCCGCTCTTCCCAAGCCGCGCCTCAGGTGTTCAGTGTCGAAGAAAGTTATGCCCGTCGTTAATGCCGGCGAGTTAAAAACCAATTCACGTTTTATTAAGATTAATATGAAATGGATTTTTGAAATTTAAATTCGGGGGAGCTCATGGACGCGAGACAAAAGAAAAAGGTTAAAAGTGTAATTAAATACGAGATCCTTTTGCAAATCGAGTTATATCCTCCGAAGAAAGGTCTTTCGTCATTAAAATCCTTCGAGATGCCTGCCATCTAGCGACCTGGAGTCGTAAATGCATCCCCTTTCGGTCGGGTCAAGGAGCGTAATTTGCACCCTCAGTCAGGTCCGCCCTTTCCCAGGTATTTTCGGAACCATACCGCACTACCGTAGTACAAAGTTTGATTGCTGGTATTGAAAGTTTAATGAACCAATTGAGGAGAATTTTTTAGCCGGAAAAGGAAGACTTTCAATTCGTGAGTGAGTCAATTTGCGGCCACATAAGGAGAGTTTGAATTGAATGTGCTAGAACTAAATTTATGCTTTGACATGAAAGGCTGCAAGAGCACTTTTAGGACAGGTCTGATGAATTTATTGTTGTGAAATGGACAAAGGAACAAGCCATTGCTGGAACTGAAAAAGGGAATTTACAGAGAACTTGACTACCATTGTGAACAATTGTTTTACATGACTCTTTTTGAAGCTTCCAACCTTTCCCTAAAAGTAAGTTAAATCTTTATTTGGCTAATTATTAAAGTTTCCAAAAAAAATTTGTTGAAATCTTCAACTTAGAGCCTTCATTTTTTCACTAAATGTCACGGGCCTCCCACATACACTTTATAAGATCCTGAAAGTAGAAAACCGCCGTTTTAGTCTCTTGAAAACTCAAGCAGTGCCAAAGACAAGCATTTCAGGACATTTCAAATTACTAAAAATTTTTATTCCGACGAAGAAGGTTGGGGCATACATTTCACGAAACTTGAGAAAAACTCAAATGCCTTCGAGATGTCTTCAAGATGCAAGAGAGATGTCTGCCAGATGCAAGTATTTAAAGTCAATCTCAAATATACCTTATTCACAATCCTCGAATACAAAAATGATTATTTTTTGAAGAGACCAAGAGCAACATCCTTCTTCCATGAAGTCTCTCAATTCAATAGAGCTCATCGTCCCAAACACTCAGCATCAACTTCAACATCTTTAAAGTCCTCGTCTCACCCAATCAAAGTCGGCGAAAGTCGATCGAGTTAAAACTTTCAGGCATCCCGTGCTTTCTGAGAAATGAACTCTGCCTGCTCACCTTTTTGTCACCCGGCACCCAAACAAATAGAAATTGATTTTGTCGCGGCAGTGTAAATAGATGGAAATCAATTTCGCCAACGCGGCACGCCGTCTCTCGTGTTGGTAGATGTGTTTTTCCATCTCAAACAAAAGTCTCCTTTGTGCCGACGCCATCGCCGAGCTGGTGGCAGTGAAGGAGCCTGGAGCTCATTATCACGCTTGCAAACAAACAAATAATGAGTGAGTCGGAGATGTGTGTGACTGTGTCATCGCCATACCCCCTCTTAACAGCGCTCTCCAGACACATTTTTAATGGTTTTCGCTTTCAGGATTAAATGATTGCTCTGGGAACAGCGTTTTGTCTGTCTGGAGCTCTTCAAGTCCTGACAGAGCTGAATTGAAAATATTGTGACACAGATATGAGGTCTGTTCCTGTTGAAGCAAACATCTGGCTCTCGCCTCATGCCCCACTTGTGCGATATATATGTCTAATTCAACCCGACATTGTCAAACAAACGTGTTTAAGTATCAGTCTAAAGCAGAAAGCGAAAAGGCAGGCTGAAGACATTAAAACATGTTTGTTATTTATTTTAGCTCCGAGCGCTCGTCGAGCTTTTGTCTTCAGCCCGTAATAGTCGACACACTATTCCGTGTTCTTGGCATGCCACACCACTCTCACCGATTGCTGTCACCTTGATGACGACAACGCAATAATCAATTGGCATGCACAAAAATATGTGAGCCCCCAACCTCGCCCATTTTATGAGCTCCCATTTGAATAATAGAAGCAAGAAAAGCCGTAACTTTCAACCCTCCTCGCTGCCATGAGCTATAGCGAAAGGAGGAGACTCGTTATGCAGAAATCGATATTTACTCACACACGCGGAATGTTATGAAAAATTTACCGTCCCATTACCGAGCACGCCATGTATCAATTGTGGAGTCCCTTCAAGATTCTCACAGACAGGCACACACAAAAAAAATCCACACAGGCATACTTGAAGAGAGAAATCACTGTCGACGAGTCAATGTAGCGCGGTGGGGGAGGGGACGAGAAGCCAATTCAGCCTCTCTCTCCTCGGCTGAATGGGAAGCCAATAAAAAATGTAATACTCGTGCCTGCTGATCTCGTCCTGTGTCTCGAGATGCTGATGGCGGTTCCGGCAGCTGGTGCCGTGTCCACTTTCCCGTGTCGTTTCCTCAAATTGCCTCTGTCGCTCGGGAGCGGTCCTGGAGGTCTGTGAAGTGCTTCCCGTAAATAATTAAAAGTGTTTCGTTTTGCTCAGCAAACAGACGGAACGAAATCCAAGAGGCAGAAGAATTGGCAAATGTTGACTCAAGAGGGTGGCTCCCATTGCGGGCTGGAGGTGCGTCACTTCCGGGAATCATGCACTGGTCACTGAGTAAATGAAGAAAAAATTACATAAAAATAATTAAAAGAGATTTTGTGAAGTTTCCAAAATAAAATTGGGAACCTGATTTGGAAGAAACAATTCAACATGTTAGGTCTCGAATTTTCAAAGTTACCTTCATGGTGGAATTTTAAAAACTTGGGTTTGAAACTTGACCAAATCTACCAACTTTCATGAAAATCGAAACATGTCAGTATCCAGAAGTTTAAGCACCATTTTGATAATCACCCAATTCACACACTAAAATCCGGTTTTCTTGAGAAGTGCACTAGATCGAGAGAAACCCTTTTATCTCAGATACCTAGACTTCTAGCTAAAATATAAGAGCCCAGCTTAATGTAACGCAGGGACTCTACGCTATTTTATGAGAAAAGTGAATTTTTCATTTTTTTTACAACGGATTGTTACCTAGGTTTTTCGCCCAAAACTATACTTTTTCCATAAGTTATAGCTTACAAAAACTCCAGAAAAAACCAGCTCAAAAGCTTGATCATGGTCGTTATAAGTTGACCCCTTCCATAGAGGATACCAAAAAGTCCAACTTTGAAGACCAATAACTCGAAAACAGTAGGTCTGAGGGGAAAAGTCTAAATATTAACCTTTTTACATTTTTAAGCAGAGTCCGAAGATACCCAATCCAACCCACTTTTCGAACAAAGTTCACCAACTTTTGTGATCTCAGTGTCTAGGTACTCAAATTGTCTGTGTTCACTCTTAAAAACATTAGATACATTAAAAAAGAGTCAAATAGCTGTTTTTGACACTTAGATGATTAAAAAGAGCGTAGCTACCAGTTAAGAGGCCGAATAAATTTCTTAAAACTTAAATCATCCAAAATGAAAAGACTTTGTAAATCCCTTGTTAAACTTCTCAGCTACGCCTCTCAACTCACCACCCCACCATTAAGCCCCATTGTCAATACCCCCCCCCAAAAACTTCCTGTCGGAAAACACTAGTTATCCCGACAGCCTGCAATTTTCTTGGCTCGAGCACATAATTTGTGTAATTTTAAGTTCTCTGGCTTCAACCTAGAAATAAAGATGGAAATCAGCTGATTAACATATTTCCTAACCTGCACGTTCTCCAAAAGTAGGTGTTTCGCTACCCAAGTATGTGCCACACATGGCAAAATTAAATCTAGAGGCAGCACATTTCGTTCGGCAGGAGGAACGACGTGTTGTGAAAGGTTGGAAGGCAGCAGAAGCATAATTTGAACAGATGGCTCGCTTTACTTTCATGTTACGATCTGTTTACGATTCAAAGTCCAAGTGCCTGCCGTGTGATTTCTCTCCACGACTCTACGTGGCCCAGCTTTCGGAGAAAATTTTTCAATTTGCTGCTAAATTGTCGAACACACGGGCTTTTTGTGGCAGAAACACAAATTAAAAGTTTAGATTGGACGGGGAAGTGGAAGTGACGCTGCTGGGAAACGCTTAGAGTGAGATGAAAGTCGCTCAAATTGATTTCGAATCTCTCATCAAGGCTGAACGAAAACTGATGGAAACATGCGGCGCAGTGGGACCGAAAAATGGGTTTTAGGCCCATTCTTTGAGGTCGCAAGAGGCTTATTTTTACAGGCTCAATCTCGTTTCTGCTCTGGTCGATTACATGGCTGGTTTCCGATCGAAATGAAACTCGACTTAACTTACAAAAGAACAAAATATTCAAGTATCCAATTTAAATGGCTTCTGGGGATTTTCAGCTGCAAAAAATTAGGTAAACTACCATTCTCTGGTGACTTCCAGGAATCGTTTTGTTAAACTGACTTTGCATTTTATCTTTAAACAATACTCCGTTAAATAATTTTTTTTTCTAGAAAAAAAAATGCCAGGGATTTTTACCGTGAAAAGCTGAACTAAAAAATTTAATATTTATTCACAAGTTCAAAATGTGTTCATTTTGGAGAATTTGTGAAGTTTTTGCGGAGACATCGGAAAAAGTGCTACCTATTCTAAGGAAAAACAGCTAAAGAATGCTTATGGAAAAATTAAAAGTTTGTTAAGGAAAACTTCACGGATCCTCAATATTGACCTCTTGAAAAATTTGAAAAACATGTTGTCTATGAACAGTTCCCGCGTGAGTGAAAAAACTCAGGACAGGATTTTAAGATATTAATATTCAAAGGATAAAACACTTTTTGACTGGATCTGAATCCAGTTAAATTAAAAGAGAATCCATCTCCAGTGAATCAAGGAGAAATTTCTTGAGTCGTGATTGAACCAAGAAGCCATGAAGTCACTTGAAACCGAAATTCCACTTATCAATGCCCTGTATCTTGCTCTGTAGGGTTCAGAGAGGCCACGAGCGGTTCATAACTCACGTGGTAGGCTTGACAAGGGTCGACCTGGCGCATTGATGAGGAGCGCGGTTTCGAGATTGGCCCGAAGGAGACGCGTGCGACCCACTGTGGCGTGCTTCCCTTCAATAAGATCCGTCACAACACCTCCGCCCAATCGTACGCCATATCTGGAGTGATTTGGAATTTGATTATCATAAAAATAAAGTCGGATTTCACCGCCGCCGACACGAACCGAAAACACTCGCTATTTTCCTGCGGATTCACGTGCAAGCTATCGTTTTATTTTCCTCCTCAAGTCCCCATACTTATGCCGTACTCGCTTCCCGCATAACTTTTTAATGTGCTTGTCTTCTCCCACTTCCCTCCTCTCTCTCCACATCCACAAGTACGAATGTGAAACGGATTCCTTTGTTCTGCAAGCACTACTTTACTTACACAAAAACACACTTTTCTCAATTCCTCCAAATGACATAGTTTTTAACCCAAGTGCTTACTTCCACACACCCCAGCGCCAGCACAAGCACTCCAGAATGAGGTGCCAGGAGTTGACGTTCAAGGATATATTCCGCACTTTGTTTCCGGCAAAATTGCAGAGCCAGACCATAAAGCAGGGTTTGCGTGCGCAAACATGGATTTGACAAAAGCCCGCTTTTGAGCAAACATTTGGAAAAGAACAACCACGCTGAAGGGTACAATTTGTCAGAGGTGGCTTAACTTTCCCAGCCAACCCACCACCATTAAACGCCCGCAATGCTGCTCATATCGCAACGGAATGTAAACAACTGGTCCCCAATTCGGCACCAACTACATTAGAATAATTTTCATATTTTGCTATGTAGTGTGCTCGCCATAGTTTTGGCTGGTCGTCGTCGTCGCTGTCGCTGTGTGTATGTGTGTTGCTAAGTAAGGTGCGGAAGAGACCGCATTGATTACATTAAGCGGCGGACTGTGTTTACGAATCATGTCAATCATTAGCGCTCGTAATAACGATGTTAAAATATTTGATTAATTTTGCACGAGGAATATGAATAAATTGCAGAGAGGAGGGAGGGGTATGAATGCTGATGATAGACACGGAAGTTTCGGAGCATGATCAAAGGCCGGTGGGCGTCTGGGAGAGAATACTTGTTGGCGAGAAGGAACGGCTGTCTCTCGAATCTGTGCTGATAGCAGAATCGGAAGTGGCCATGGAGATTTTAATGAAATTCACCTAACAGCTCATAAATTTTTCATGATGGCGACTCCAATATTCGTGACGTGTTTCTTAAACTTAAAGTGCGATTCTAGAGGCAATTTTTGTCAATTTCCCACCTAAATTTTTAGTCAATTTTTTTCCTCCGTTGATTCTAATCCATCGAAGAAAAGCTTCTGATATCGTTTTTGCACCAAAAATGTTTTGTCCAAAGTTAATTCATTTTTCTGCAATTTCCTCTTTGTCGACCCGAAAACTCCAGAAACGTGCTTTTCTAGGTGAACTAGGTCGTTGAGGGGGGTCGGGGTTTTCAGAAAAGAGGTTCCTTTTTAGTAAATACACTTAGAATAATCGCACGTCTTTGCATTAAGAAACACTCGGTGGTTTTTGAGTTCCGTTGTCCTCAAGCGAAAATACTAAATTTTTGCAAGGAGTTTTTTTTTCTCACCCTTATAACTTGTTTCAAGAAGTGCTATTCAAGTCTTCTTCAGGGAGCTTTAGGACCTTATTAGACATAACACTCATGCTTGATTTCATTAAGCTACCATAAGTAGTTTTTTATATCGAAATTCAAGGTTTTAGGTATGGGAAAATGAACCTTTTGGTTAATAACTTCCCACCAGGGGGCGCTAAGAATCAATCCTTTCACAGCCTCTCGCATTTCGAGTCAAAACAGATATGTGTAAGTTTTTAGAATTCTACGTCATGGGGTTTAGAAATGAGAACCGATGAATGTGTCAGCCTGTCGAAACGCTCTTAATACTATGATAGACAGATAATAAATCTGTTCTAGTAGAATATTTAAATTTCGGGCCTTAAGGACCTTGTCAAAGTTTTGGTGGATAGCAAATAACTGCCAGATTTCCAGTCCATTATATTCAAAGTCTTTTGTTTAGTCATGAACAACAAACCCTTGAGCTGAAAAAAGGGGCCCCTTTGACCATAAAAAGGAATCCTATGAAAAGATGGCTTTTTCATACTTCTAAAGAGCCATTACAGAAATGCTAGAAATGCTCGTAATCCCCCCCTAACATAAATCTAACACTAGTCCAAAAATAAACGGAAAATTATTCTTCTCGTTCCAGGTCTCCCCATGCGTCCCCCTGTCCACCGAGCCCATGTCAATGAATCACTTGCTGACGGCGACCTCGAATCGACGTCACAAAAGCCAACGGTGTAATGAAACTAAAATTGGTGCGGGAAAGATGACGCTTGTGGGAGGCAGTAGCAGCAGAAGAAGCAGCAGCAGAACTACAAAAGGGTATCGTCGGCAGTCGTAAGCCACCTCTGCCGGCATATTCCATCATGAATTTATTGAGTAATGTCGACACGGAGAACCGGGTGGTACTCAACATCGGGGGCATCCGACACGAAACGTACAAGGCGACGCTGAAAAAAATCCCAGCCACCCGCTTATCGCGTCTCACTGAGCAGCTAGCCAACTACGATCCCGTACTTAATGAATATTTTTTCGATCGGCACCCCGGTGTCTTCGCCCAGGTCCTCAACTACTACAGGTAAGGCGTCATTTCATATTTATAAACTGATGTGACACCATCACGAAAAACCTAGGACCGGAAAATTACATTACCCAATTGACGTGTGCGGGCCGTTGTTTGAAGAGGAACTGGAATTCTGGGGATTAGATTCGAACCAGGTGGAGCCGTGCTGCTGGTCCACGTACAGCCAGGTGAGTGAAGTTTCCGCAGCAAAAAAGATGAGGCATTGACAAGGGATAATGAGCCCATTTGTATTAATGCTATAGGATTTTGAGGGATTCCGAGGATCGGATTTGCGAGAGGAGTCGCCTTCGGAGAAACGGCCGTTCATTAATTTTTCATGCTCGCTTTCGCCCACTCGCTTTTTCGATACATTCCAGCGGCAATTAAAAAACTTCCACTCGATGGAGTCGCGCCCCACCTTGCCGTAAATTGGGCCTTAATAAGCGAGCAGCAGCCACAAAAATGCCGGGCTCCCACGCATTCCTTTTGTTCTGTCTTTTTGCAACATTGTGGCACTTTTTTGTGCCAAAAGAGCCACCATTGATGGAGAGAGAGAGGCAAAGTGGGGAGGCAGGCTTCGGGGAACAATAACCCATATACAGACATGTTCACGTTGTTGTGGAGGCAAACGTGAGTGAAATAATATTGGGGGCTGTGCGGCGCTGCGGAACTAAGAAAATAAATAGAAACGGAAGCCAGCCACGTGTGAGCCAATTGAGCGTTTTTTCGGCCGGTTTTATATTTTGTAGAATCAATTTTGACCAGTCTGTTGGTCCATTGATTTATACGGTAGCTAGAAGAAAAGGGCTCAAAAATGGCCTCTCGAGAGGTTTCAAATATAAAACATATTTAACTTTCAAAAAGAGATGAAATAAAGTTCAGAAAGAGGTTAAAGAGGTTCCAATCGAATATCTGCAGGGAGACTCTAGGAGAAGCTTTAAGGTAAGCTTTGAGAGAAATTCTAAAGGAGCTCTTAAAAGGGTTCTAAAAAGGATCCCAAAACATTCTAAGGAAAAAATACTGCAATAAATGGTTTTAAAAAGGTTTCAAGAAAGCCAGAAAACCGCATGTCTCTATCTCATCTGGTTCTTGAGTAATAAAGTTTCAGACAGACGGACATAACAGATGCAATAGTGCATTTTTTCTCTATCTGCAATGGAAAAATGCAATAAAAAAGTTCATACATCGGTTTCAAAATCAGCAAGGGTTCTACAAAGACATGAGTTTGAGAAAATTTCCCAGGATCAATTTCCAGCCAAATTTAACTGCTTCACAAAGCCAACCCCATGGAATAAAACTTTATCTGATTGAGCTAGAATTTTGGTAGGCTTTTTTTTGCCTCCAATCAAACCAGCTGGGATCCCCAGAGGAACAGTAAAGCGAATTTAAAATTTTCTCCGAGCGAGCTTCAGTCACGTTTCCGCCTCACGTCTCCCCGCTGCTGATGACGTATGTTTTTGTATCGGACAGAGCCCAAGCTTCCTTTTGTGCCGCACCGGACTGTGTGGAGCAAAAAGTGGATAGAGCTTTTATTTACCCGTTAATCAAGAGCACATAATAATCCCCATTAGATGTGTCAATAATGGAGCAATTCAGAAACCACTTGGGTGCGGGTATTAGTGGCATTCCTACTAATCGTGTTTATTGGATTGTTTCTTGCCTTCAATCGGACACACGCCGTTCCCCACGATTGATACCAATTGGTGGCTCGTGGTGATTACAAGTCCTCACTTAAGTGCTTTCCGGACTCCGCCTCGGGTGGCAAAGGTGGACGGGTGGTACTTCTTAATTAAAACAAACTTTGGGACGCGGATCGAGTATCAAAGTGGGCAAACTTTTGATGAGAAAGTCATAAGCTTGAAGTAACGTCAAAAATTGGAACGACCTTTAAATTTTTCGGGGATTTTTCATTATTCCACAGGACACCCGGAGCCACGCAGTAACAATTTCAGATTCGCCGGGACAACTTTAACACTCTAAATGGCAAGACC
Organism: Forcipomyia taiwana; assembly: GCA_963930915.1. Taxonomy (NCBI): domain Eukaryota; kingdom Metazoa; phylum Arthropoda; class Insecta; order Diptera; family Ceratopogonidae; genus Forcipomyia; species Forcipomyia taiwana. Next base: position 4,908,809 of record CAWVOI010000099.1, on the reverse strand, counting down.
GTCTTGAAACGGTCATCGACAAAAATAAATTTTTTGATTTATTTTTCTACTAAAATTAATTTTCTGAATGAATCCATTTTAAATTAAGAAAAATTTTTGAGTCTTTATGAAAAGTTTTTTTCGAAAATTTCCAAGTTTCTACAAAAATCCTAAAAGTTTACTATTAAATTATTTTAAGTTCATTAACTTAAGGCCATTTTAAAAAACAATTGCTTTGAAGAATATTTATCGGTCCAGCCATTGCTGAGAGATCCTTCCCCCAAGATACAACTCAAGATTGCTCCAAAAAACCAATTTGTGGGCCGATTCCAACCGGTCCAAAATCAGATTTCTAGTCTGGGGGCTTCTCCAGTTCATTTGGAACCAGATTAGACTCTCAGAAAGCCTCAGGACTTTCAAATCTGATTACAATTTTTTTTCAATTCAAAATCAGTTGGCCGGATATTTCTTTTTAAAATTACCATAAATCTATAGGTACTTTTAAATTTAATAGCTAAGACTCTGCGACTTAGGAGATATTTTTTTTGGGAACCGTCCTCCTAAATTGTTAAAACAAAGGTAGATCGAAAGTTCTTTCGAGAAACCTAGAAAAATAGAGGAAAAATAACTTCAACCTAATAAAAACTACTCCCATTTCCAGCACAGAGACACGCAGGAGACCCTCACGGTGCTGGAACGCCTCGACCTGGACACCGAGAAGCCGACGGAGGAGGAGATGGCCCGCAAGTTCGGGTTTGAGGACGACTACATGCGCGGGACGGTGTCATGGTGGCAGCACATGAAGCCCCAGATCTGGTACCTCTTCGACGAGCCCTACAGCTCTAACGCAGCCAAGCTCCTAGGCATAGTCTCCGTCTTCTTTATCGTCATATCAATCATCTCCTTCTGCCTCAAGACCCATCCAGACATGCGGGTTCCCGCCATTAGGAACATAACGGTCCGGACCGCCAACGGGAGCACCGCGTGGGTCCTGGACAAGACCCAGACCAACGCTCACGTGGCGTTCTTCTACATCGAGTGCGTCTGCAACGCGTACTTCACCTTCGAGATACTCGTCCGGTTCATCTCCTCGCCCAACAAATGCCAGTTCATCACGTCGTCTGTAAATATCATCGACTACATCGCCACCCTCAGCTTCTTCGTCGACTTGACGCTGCAAAAGTTCGCTTCGCACCTGGAGAACGCCGACATCCTCGAGTTCTTCTCCATCATCCGAATCATGAGGCTCTTCAAGCTCACGCGACACTCCTCGGGACTCAAGATCCTCATCCAGACGTTCCGGGCGTCCGCCAAGGAGCTCACCCTCCTCGTCTTTTTCCTCGTCCTCGGCATCGTCATCTTCGCCAGCCTCGTCTACTACGCCGAGCGTATCCAGGCGAACCCCAATAACGACTTCATTAGCATACCATTAGGCCTGTGGTGGGCCCTAGTCACAATGACCACCGTGGGGTACGGCGATATGGTGCCCAAAACGTACATCGGCATGTTCGTGGGCGCTTTGTGCGCTCTCGCAGGCGTGCTCACCATCGCTCTGCCTGTTCCAGTTATCGTGAGCAACTTTGCCATGTACTATTCCCACACGCAGGCGAGGGCCAAGCTGCCGAAGAAGCGACGTCGAGTGCTGCCGGTCGAGCAACCGCGACCTCATCATCCAGGTGGGCGCGAATTAATCATTCTCGAGTGCCAATTCATCACTTTTTGCCCGAATTTTTATCGTCCCTGGCACTTTTGCTGATAAACAAAGTCCCTCATAATTTAATTTGCACCCCCGAGCAACAGTTCTCCGCATTTTTTGACATTTCCCCGCCAATTAATCAATTTCTACCCGTTTTTTTCGCCTGCCCAGGTCTGCCTGGCGGCGGCAACGTCAACAACGCCGGGATGCCGAATCGGCGACAGCCACCGAAAATGGGTAAGCTATCTCCAACCCCTTTTACCACCTACGTAATAAAGTGCAAGCATAAAAATGAGCAGCGTGCTGTAAAAATAATGCTTTGCTTGATAAGCCGCCGCAAAAATGAACAAATAAAAATAAAATGTAAAATAAATCAACATTTTTATCATCAATATTTTTCGCAAACGCTTTCTCTCAGCAGATTTTTCACCAATTTCGCGCGCACGAAGAGCGACTGGAGCGTAGCAAATTTCATCAAATGCGGTGTAAAAATTTTCCAAACAGAAGTGCTTAAATTTAATTATTTATGGGGCGACAGTTGACGTGCAAATATTCGGGCAGCAGCGCGATATTTGTGACGTTGTCGTGTTTGAAAAAATTTATGCATGAGTTGCTTGGTTTTTGCGAACGGGTGAAATTGAGCCCGAGAGTTTCAAATCCAATTTACGGTTTTTCCGCTGGTTAGACCTATTCGTATCTCTTCGAGAGCACCGTTTGTCCGACCAGGGACGTGCAACTTTTTAATCAAATCGGAAGTCAGCTTTGTAAAATGCAATAAAACCGTATTATGCTGACGTACAAAGGGAGCTGCCGGTTGAGTTTAAGAAAACTTTTACACTCTGGTCTACCATAAATAAAGGTTTCTGGCTTGTCGAATTTTTTAGCCAGGAAGGATTTTTATCAGCTTTGTGACTCGCTCGTTTGCTTTAAAAATTTCCAAAGAGAAACTTTCCAATTTCCATTCAACATTCACTTTTTCTTGTGCTAAGCAAGCTTTTAAAGGGTTTAAGGAAAATTTATCGATAGATAACTGATTTTTCATGGGTAGAAAACTAGCAAAATAATTTTTAAAGCTCAAATAAAGTTTATTTTTGGAGAAGGAATAAAGCTGAATTTCTGATCCTAATTTTGTTTAAAATTTAATGACCAATTTTGTAAAAAATACTTATTGCTCCTTTTACAAGCTTTGAGCCCAATTTTTCCAGATTTCGGAGAAATTTTGCTTCTTTTCGGCCCAAAAGCAAATTTAAAAATCGCAAATCAAAGTAAAGGTTGGAGCGGTTGGAGCCTACTAACTCAGAAACCCAACTTTTCGGGGCAAACTAATGACACAATTTTTCCAAGAGCACAAACGGTCCAATTAGGAGAAAACTTTGAAGAGAAATTGAAAGAGAAACTAAAGTTTCACTTCATTTAGATAACGAACTCGCACTTCTCGGAATTACCATACACATCTCTCTTATCATCATTCAACACCGAAAGCCCCATAAATAACATTCATGCCACAAACATTTGACGCCGTGTTTTCGTCTCTCCGACAAGTCGTAAAATACCCAACGCAGTGTCAAACATTTTTTCAAGTATAAAATTGGCAGATATTTACTCGAGTGTCATCTCTCATATCTCTCTCGTGTCTTGCACAGTATAATCATCATCATCGTCTCGCCTCGTCTCCTCCTCGAGCTCGAGTAGCTCTTTTTTTCCCTGAATTGGTTCATCTGCTCGACCCTCAGCGATTGAATTTTCAATGGCTCCGTCGTCCCGCTATCTCAGCTGATGGATATGATTAGAAATTGAAAAAGCAATGTTCTTGCAAGGGAGAGACATCTTTTCGATTACACCTCGGTGTGCCACGTTGACGTCCCGTCCCGCAGATACTCTTTTGCGCAGGCAAACCCGGGGCTCGTGGGTGCTGGGAGAAAGGCACGGCAACGGAGATAAGCTTATTATGAATGTGATAAAAGATTGGAAATGATGGGGATTCAATGAATGGATTAGATTTTGAGGCTTACATCATTTTTCCTCTCCTTCTCGCGCGCATCCTCCCATTTTTATTATTTTGCTGACGACGTTTCAAGTGTTTTGAATCGACATGGCAAAGGCAGTGTCATTCATCGTTCGGAGCTTAGCTCAGCAAAGGTCAGGGGCTTTATTAATCTCCCCTCCTCTTCCCGTCGACCGAGAAAAATTCCCCCATTCGCACGATAAATGGCCCTCTCTTGCTCCGATCCTTAAGGAAACATCAATAACGCCTGGTACTTTGTAAACCTCAGTGGTGTAGCCGAGTGATGTGTGCTCCTCGAATCCCTCTTTTAACAAACAGTTGAAGAGTATTTTGCTAAAATTGAAATATCAGATCTACGAATCGAAAGTCTTGAATATTTTCTAAATTGCTCTGAGTGTTTATTTTCATCGCTTCCCAAAACTTTCAAAATGCTTCTGTTGCAAAGAACACCGGCACTTTAGAAAACGTATTAGAAACGATATTTATTAAGCTTAAAAACCTAAAATATGATTAATTTTAGAATTAACAAATGAATCTTTAGTACAAAGTATGACTCACTAGTCTTTAGCACACATGGGGGCCACTCTAGGAGCGCAAATGGCTTCCACTTTGTCGCTAGCACAGCCAAAAAATATAAAACCAGAAGGGTCAGGGAATTTTCCCGGAGATGGATCAGAAAGTTTACCTGTTTTTAACTAAAAACGTGTTCCGCCTAGCGACGCACCTTCAGCCCAATCTCTGCTTAAGTTGTCTCTCCAAATCTAAAATCTCACTATCAGCTTAAGGCTTACCTCTACGAGACAATTACGCAGTCCTTAATAGAAATTCAATTTTTTTAACCTTAATTTATTCCTTATTTGGTCGCAGCACTACTTCACAATGCTCAAATGCGCAAGTGGAGCGATTAGCTCCGTTCTAAAGTTAGTAAGGGCTCTTCTTCCAGCCTCAAAACCCTCTTGGATCATAGCTGAGGTTTTATACCTACTCTGAAACAAACTTTGAAGTTCATCTTGGTTTGGGACTAAAAGATCATATTTTTCATGTAATGTCGAGAACTGAGATTAAAATCTTCTAAGGAGCCTCCGTAACCCATTCTCATTTCACTGAGAGGAATAATTTTTAAATTATTGACACCCACCCAGGTTTCGGCACTGCCAAAGCCCTTCATTATGATAAATTAGCTCGGGGAAATGGACTCTCTTGCAGGAAGCCACGCAGGCACTGAATAATCGGGATTCATTTTTCAAACCCAATAAACCCAACAGTTGCCAGTTTAATATGATTTTCCATATTTGAATGGCTTCGCGAATTGAAAAACTTTCTCTTGGCTCCGCTGCTCTCGCGTGCCAAGTCGACTGAACGCCGTGGCGGGAGATTTCAAAGAGGAACAAAACGGGCTTTCAAAGAACTCGCAGTGAAAGGAATGGGAATTCAACGAGCCGAGTAAATATACTCTTTTTTTAAAAGGAGACTTTAAAGCGGAATTAATGTTAATCATTTGAACCCGAGTCACAGACGAGCTAGTTTGCGAGAGACGGGAAACTTAGCTGCTCCCACGGATTCCTGGAACAGCTCATGGGTTTCCTCTTCCTGGTGCAGGAAGCGCCTAAAATGTGAAACTAATTGCTTCCGTCGCTGATAGTTGCCTCGGTGGAGCCTAAAATTGGTGAAAAATCTGCTGAACGCACTAGACGCCCCCCGAGCTCCAGCCCTGCTTGCTTCTTAGTCGACTCATCTGGGAGCTTGAGGTTACATTAGCTGGCAGCAATCGAGTAACCACACTATCTCTGCATCGTTATTATTAATTAATACGTATCTTTGCTTCCCCTCCCGTCAATTTACGAACCCAAATGAATACGTTGATGTAAATATGTATCATATAATTCCGCAAACAGATCCAACAACATCAATCATCGGCAAGTCGGGTGGTTCCGGCAAGATGGCACAGTTATAACAAAACGCTTTATCAATCATTATTTCTTGCGACTGCTCTCGCCGTTGCTGTTTCATGGCAATTTAATCATATGAGCATCAGCGAAAGCTAAATCGATGTGAAGAATGGCATATTATACACATTAGACACTGCAGCATATATTCAGAAAATCAGAGCTGTACATCACACTGCTTCAGATACATTTTGATTTGGTTCAGTTCAGAGCACAGAAGACGGACCAGCAGGGCTTTTGCAAAACGCACATCTCCGCAGATGTTCTTTTTGTGATCCGCCGCACACTCGTCCTCCATGCGACCATAACAAGCTGAAATGCAAGTACCAGCAATTTTTATTTCGCTTTCAAGTGGATATGTTTTACTATCCGTGGTTTTTTGCGCTTTTCCATTGTTCAAATCCTGCATGTGCATGCTTTTTTTGCCGGGAATGCTTTATGGTGTTTAACTGCTCACTGTGACACGATATGATCTGGTGCAACCGTCCGAGAGGCGGCTATTTTTATCATCTGGGACGGGTTTTTCCCAGATGGATAGACTAGTGAGTGCATTTTCCGCCATACGGAGAGGGTTTAATTGGGATTCAGGCTGTCCCAATTTATAGAGAAGCTACCTAGCGCTGATTGAACGCAACATGGTTACGTTGACATGAACAAAGTCTGGTTTAACTCGATTTGGCCATTGCGAGTCGTCCAAATCTGTCTACTCAATTTATTTTTCCATTTCTCGAAGACTAGTATTTGAAAGTTGTGCAATTTTGTGAGAAGGTTTGCCGACAATAACAAACAAACATATTTTGGATAAAATATTTTTATCATCAATTTTAAAAGTTCTTGCATTTTTCAAAATTTGCTTAATAATTAAAATTGGACTTCTGCTTTGGAAGGAATCAATCAAAACGAACCAAAGGATCCGCCACAGAGGGCCGAGAGAGTACGAAGGGATTTCTTTTGATATCCAGAATGCCACCACCTATGTCAGTTTAGTGAGGAGACTGAAAAAGAACCTCTATGACCCAGAACGAATTGAGGCTTTTCTCCACCCCGCATCTCAACACTGATGTCTTCTTCCTAATCTCCCTTTTCTCGAATTTTTATTTTCTTTTTCATTTAAAAAAAAGTCCAAACTTGGCGACTTTTCTATTTTTGGGCTAGTCCCCCTAGAGCCACATGGATAGGAGCAGCCCTCGGTATCTGTTGAGCCTTTGGCACTAGTGCTGCAAATTCTTTCAATTAAAAAAAAATGTTTTAGGAAGTTAAGAAGCTTTAGCCATATTGACTTTTTCTAATAAGTTTAAGCGCCAACAATATTTTTATTTACCAAACTATGAGTATTTAAAAATATTTGGCTTTCGAATACTCAAGACTGACTTTTTCATCGAATCTTGGATTATTTTGAAAAAGCTACTTTTTGGACCGTTTTGGGACTCATAATTTACACATCTTGGAGTAGATATCACTTTCGTTAGAGAGATGGGGAGAAATTTAGGGAAGGACCCCCCAAAAAAGCTTTTCAAGAGATTGAAGAGATCTGTCATAGAGCAGCTGCAAGTGGAAGAGACAGTAAGAGAATGTAACCATAGGGCAATAATTGGGTGAGACCTTCCCTTGATGCGACAAGTAGTATTCCAGTGAGTAATAGTTTCGAGTCCTTGATAGAAATTGATGATGATAAGGTTTCTCTATATCAAACTTAATTCCATCAGAACCGAAAACTAGTCCTTTCAGGGTTTGTTTGTAAGGATTTCTGGATAAACCTGACAACGAGGTCATAGAAATATTGAAGTTTTGATACATCTTTCGTCCAAAGGACAAATGTCAGGAATTGATCTCAAGAAAAGCAGGAGTCCCTTGAAAGAAAAACTGAGCTATCTTAAGCTTGTGAACCAAACAAGTCCCTTCTCAAATGACATCTTTTCTCTCCAGGCTCATAAATAAGAATCAAATGACTTCACAAGAAACGTTCCCCAATTTTTTCCCTCGCTCTGAATGAGGGAGACGACCGGTGGAGCAAAAACCAAAATGAGCTCGTTTGAAGGTATATAATGCGGCATCCCCATGCTAAATAGCCTAATCTCTTGTTTTTCCCTTTGAACCAAGCGAAACGTTCCCAAATCTTTTCAGGGGAAACAGATTCATGAAAAACACTCCCACGCAAGCTAGGGAAGGTTCTTTTACTTCCAAATTATCTGTATGGGAAATCAATAAGGGCCAGTATCTCCAAATAATAGTCCTATCGAACCCAACCATTACCCATCCAACGCAGAATTTATGACTATTGATTCTCTCTCCGTGCCCCAGTCCATCCTTTTCTGCGCCACTTAGCCCGACATTAGCCATCGATCTCCCTTCGTAACCGAGACACGCAAAAGTGATTAATCTCAAGCGGCTGATTGAAATGGCTCGGATTAAGCGCATCCACCAGCTTTTCGCTTCGTAATCCCTCATTATTTGCCGACGTTCGTCGGTTGGAGTAAATCCCTCTCCTCACCACCCCCTTAGGCGGCACTTGGTGCACAAGGGTATAGTTTTTCAGATGATTGGGCCGGCAGATGAAAGTTTAAAATTGCATTTTTGCGTTGCTCGTTACGCTTTAACGACTTGCTTTATGCTCGAGCTCTCGGGTAGGTACTTGGAGCATGTATTGGGAAAGAAAGAAGGGGGTAGGTCGCTAAGAATTCCAGAAATGCTGTTCAAAGTTTGTTATTTATGTATTTATGGTGGAGGACAGAGCGGCAAAAAAGTTGCCTCGTGACTTGTGAACTTTTTGTTTGCACGCCCGATTAGAGGGGAGGCGGGCAGCGACTCGTTTATGGGTGCTTAGAGACTCCATTCGGCAGCTGCGAGCAGAGATTTTTGGGACTGAACTGAGATCTGCGAGGGATTGAACATTTTTGCCCGATTAACGAGAATCTGTTGCTCGAATGGCAATGATTTATATGGGCATAACTTATCCGCTTTTTACGGACCGGCTGCCGGAGAGTCGGGGACTCGGGAAGGGAAGGGGCAGAAAGAGATGTAAAAACGGTTAGTTAAGAGTCATAAATTCACCTTTTCCACATTCGCCTTGCGGCTGCTTTGTTCTTGATTCGAATCTACTCAAGCATTTTTCCGCATTTAATGAAGAGGAAAAGTTTTATTTTAATTTTTCCATGCTCAAGGCCCGCTCTGGCGAGAGATCGGCGTTCTCCACCCGAAAAAATTGTCTGTTTCCGACCCAAATTTCCCACTCCGATCCCTCGCAGGCTCAACTTTGTTCTAATAAATAATGTTGATATAATTTGCATACAAATGAAATATTTCAGCCTGAACTTTCAAGTTTGGAGGGGAGGTGTTTCTCGAGGTGTTCCTCGCCGGCAGATTGAATTAAAATTTAAAATTCAATTCTCGCCCAAACTGTGTCCTGCTTCAGGTGGCTGGCTAATCGCAGGAGGACCTTGACTCGCTCTCGTCCCCGAAATTGCCTCCCCGGTTCCAGATCTTGCCATTTATCATCCAATCCAATTTATTTTGCGTCACAGTGTGTGACATACATGCTGCTCTTATCTGCTCTCAGCGACGTAGCATCTCGAGAAAATAGACTGACGGACCATTTTTCTCCAATTTTCCATTTTTCTTCATTAACTTGTCTTGGTTTTTAAAAGCTCCTTTCAAAGCCAATTATTTTAGTGGCAAAGGTCGAAAGGAAGTAAGTCCATTTCTCTTTAGAGACTAATGATGCCTTATATCAGCGTTGTAGGTGTATATTTCCAAATATTCCAAAAGTATTCGGAGAGGTCTAACAGCTTGTGATAGTTTTGGGAAAGGCTCAAGGATTCACTTCGTTTTTTCGAGCCTTTTCAAAATGCTTTCACAAGCTCTTGGACCTCTCCAAAAACTTTTTGAACCCATTCAGACAACGTTGCAAGCTTTTTAATCGAAGTTTTATATGGTAAAAATACCTTTAAATGCTTTCAAGAGGAAATCGTCCTTGAAAAGACTTCCGATCCAGCAACGCCCCGGAGCTCCCCTGAAGCCTAACACGAGCAACACACTCGTCCGTTTGCGACGGCGTCACGAAACTTTTAAAGGATCACACATCTTTTGTTGCCTCACTTCTTCATCTCCAAAAGCATTATCTCACCTGAGTGAACTCTGCTTGCCTCCATCCCGTGACTATAACACACCACCATCATTGCATCGCACAAGTTCGGATAATTTACCTCTTTCTCTCTCTCTGAGTCTCTGCATGAAAGCATGATAAAGTTTGTCGTGAAAAGCTAGTTGCAGTGGCAGCATATCACTCAGAGGCGCGCTCAGAATAAACAGGTAAAGGTAAATATTTTATCAAGCCCGGTGTGGAGCAGACAATAAAAGTGGGCCTACATGAGCTGAACCTGAAGCATTTAATATTAACATACTATTTGAATGTATTCAGTGACGTTGTGACATGATTCGGATGGGTTGTGAGCAGTTGGCTGTGGATTGCGTTTGATTGAAATTCAAATTTAATGGGATTTTCGTGGATTCGCCCAAAAAATTGAAACGTGGCTTGCAGTGGTTGAGGCAAGCTTTATTTGGCCTCGTTTCTCGCCCCATTATTCGGCATTTTAGATCAATTTTCGATAAGCTGGCTTGTTCGTTTTTCTTCTTCAGATTTATGTACATTCCAAATTTGCACTGAGAAACAGTTTGAAAATGTTTCTGACCCAATTTTTAGTGCATTTTCATCAATTTTGAAAAAAAATGCACTTATTTGTCTGATTTGTCAATCCGTCAGTCCGAGTCAGGGCTTGGAAATTGTAAGACTGAGAAAACTGCGGTTTTTTAGCATGTGAAAGGGGGGGGGGGGGTGAAAGGTTTTTATTTTTGCGGAAATCTGCTGGGGGTAACTAGGGGGTTTTCCGGTTGTATGAAAGTTTCATATACTTCGTCCGATTGGAATTTATTTTGGATATGTTATACATCATGCCAAATCTAACAAATCATACAATACATGTTGGCCCCTATCGACTAAGAGGAGGGCAAATTTTAGTTGCTTCAATTGAGATGAAAATTAAATATGTTGATGAACTGGTAAAACCTAGCAAGTAATGGTTCTACAGTGTACCCGTACGACCACTAGGGACGGAGCTAGTGACCCCTTAAATTTTTACAGAAACGGATTTTTGAAACCACCAAACATTTTCTCTAAATGTCTAAAGGGTCCTGAAATTTTCAAATGAAATAATTTCAGATACTTTGGTGTCAAAAGAGTGAAAATTGTTAAAAACAAATTCAAATTTTGGTTCGTAACGAAAATTTGAATTTGGCACACTTTGTCCCAAAAATGATCCCTGAAGTCTAAGTTTTCCCAAACCAACACGTTTTTAGTGCATTTTCCCTCAAATGGAGAAAAAATGCACTATTGCATCTGCTATGTCCGTCCGTCCGTCCGTCCGTCCGTCCGTCCGTCCGTCCGTCCGTCCGTCCGAAACTTTATAACTCAAGAACCAGAAGAGATATAGACCTGCGGTTTTCTGTGTCGTGTAGGACATGGTCTGTAGAGTGGAAGGTTAGACATCTTAGACCCCCATTACCCCTAGGGGGGGAGTGAGGGGGGTAAACCCGTTGTATGAAAGTTCCTTATACTTCGTTCGATTGAGCTGAATTTTGGATATGTTATAGTTCACATCAAATCTAGCAAATCATAGAACACATGTATGCCCCTATCACTTAAGGGGGTGGGGTGAGAGGCCTCCGAAGGGGGGAAAAATTTAGTTGCTCCGATTGAGCTGAAATTCAAAATAGGCACGTAAAATTACATTATTAGAAACATTTGCTTCAAAACATGGTCTCAGAAACGTAAAACAATCCATCAGGAAACCTTTGAATATAATCTTGTGGCTCCCCTTGGAAGACAAATGGCCGAATTTTCAAGATCGTTCGATTGAGCTCAAACTTTGGAAACTCTTAGAGGGCTTTTATTTGAGCAAAAAACATGTCTATAGTATGCTTCTATCAACTAAGGGGGCGGAGAGGGGAACTCCCGAAATTTGTTTGGGAAGCAAGTCATGTGGATTTCAGCAAGTCATGTGGAAATTACCGAAAAAGGTTGGTAAAGTTTATAGAAGTAAAAATGTTTGAGTAGAACTTAAGAGTAAAAAAATTAAATTAAATTAAATTAAATCAAATCAAATTAAATTAAATTAAATTAAATCAAAATACAAAATCGAAGATCAAGTATAAGAAGTGCATTTTCCCGGGTTTATATTTTGAGGGAATCTTATTTGAATTCATAATACATTTTCTGAATAAATTTCTGAATTCTTGAACCATTTACAATTAGATTCCCTCAAAATATAAACCCGGGAAAATGCACTTCTTATACTTGATCTTCGATTTTGTATTTTGATTTGATATAATTTAATTTGATTTGATTTAATTTAATTTGATTTGATTTAATTTAATTTAATTTAATTTTTTGAGTTTTCGGGGTAAAAACGGAGAAACAAAAATTTTTAGTATTTTGAAAAAAAATTCTATTGAAAGGTAGGCCCGAAAAGAATAATACAAAGAAAAGTTTATCCAAAAGTGTATTAAAAATGTTGCTCAACTCCTTTCCCACCATTTAGCCTATTCCCACTACATCCATAACTCACGAAGTACCTCCACGCCTGTCTCACCCGTCGAAACTTATTTCACGAGATTTCCTCCTTCCCGCGCCCGTGCAAGCGCGAGCGTCTGAGGGGGAAATGAGATTTCCCTCGTACGCAGTGCAACATATTTGTTTTTGTTTGTTGCCCATGAAATGAGGAGGTAAATATAATAAAATACTAGCACTTGACACTGCATGATTTATTGCTCGCCTTTTTTTCCGTCTTGTTTTGAATTTTTTATTACCCCACACATAAACGCCCCCAGCATTAAGTGGTTACGGTTCACGTGTATGTTGTCAAGCCTGTCACACAATTCGCTTTTTATGCAAGCTTAACATGCCAGCTAGCTTCTTGCCTAAAACGCGAAAAAAAACGTAAACAACAACAGCTCTCTCTGATGTGCGCTTCTTCCTCCCTCTACAGGTCAATTTGGCGCCAGCATCGTTGCTTTGTGCCCAAAAAATGTCGGATTGCACTCGAATCCGGCATTCATGTTGTGCAAACCCACATTCGAGTCGAATTTCCTCTCTGCACCGCAACCCGCTGCCGCAACAGTTGGGAGCAATGGGGAGAAGCCTGCAACGCCACCGACGACCGCAGCAATTGCAGTGCCCCAGATAGTGCAGGCGAGCGACAAGGCGGCTGTGGTTGAGGCGAAGAAAGGTGACGAGAAGATCTTCTTCTGAGACAACAGGCGGGCGTTGTACATATTTTTAAGGAGGTTTTATTCGTAGCGTAAGGAACTTTCTAACATTTTAATAATCTTAGGTGTTACAGTTACGGAGTAGGAGCGCGTTCATGTAAATTCGCTAATCTTCCTGAGGTGCTTTACATAATTTCTTGTCTGTTTTTCGTATCTTCTCAATCTTCTCAATTGAAGTCTATCCAAGCCTAGCAAAATAATCTATAACTCAAAGGGTCCTTCATGGCTCCTCTAAAGGTCTTTTACGAGCCCCCTGAAAGCTCCTAGAGGGTCTTTCAAAAAGTTCTTCAGGTTCCAAAAATGTTGTCGTCTCGTTTAGTTAGCAGAAAATAATAGAAAAACTTTCTCAGAGGCCCAAAATTGCTTTCAGACTCTTCATTTACGTTCTAGGGCCCAAAATATTTTTTGAGATTGAAATCCATCCGTTGTTTCATAAAAAGATTAAGCACCGAAAGCCGAAAAAGTGACAAATTGGAAGAAAGAAAGACTTTACGTGAACGCCCTCTTAGCCTCTTCAAAGGAGAAATGTGTAATATGAAGTATCAGAAACATGAGCATTTAATGTGATATAGATAGTTTTATATACGACGAGGAGCTATAGCTACTGCTTTGAGCGAGGCTTGAAATACCGGGTGCAAGAGCAATAATCAGCACTCTCCCTACACAACCATTTTCCGTCGACGTGGCACTGCAATAAATAGAGTCGAGGAATTGAGCTGATGGAGATTGAATTTTGGAATTGTGGACTTCAATAAGAAACTCCATATGATCACGTATTCGTGAGTCAGTTATTTTCGGAATGCGTGAACCTTGCTCTCATTCCCCGACACCCCATCATCATCAAACGTCAATCAATCGCTAATTTATGTATGTTCCTTCAAAAGATGCCTATTAGAGATGCTTAGAAACGCGTTTCTAATCGCCACTTAAGCAGCCATTTGCGATGGAAAATGATGGAAATGTACAAAGGAAATGAAAATTTTAGTGTTTCACAATCTTCGTAGGAATCTTCTTGTTGATACAATATTTATTGTTATGTAATAACCCCTAATCCCTTCTGAACGAGTCCAAATGTTTAGGCGTAAACTCAATGAGCGCGATTGCGAAAGACCCTAACAGATGGAGACCAGCTGCACGGCTTCTAAAAAGGCTTTTAATCATCTCCGAAAGCTTGAAAAATGTTACAAACAAATGGAAAATAAAAAGTCCTCCTTCTCTCGAGGCGAGAAAAATGTGAAATTCCATGCGTGTTTTTATTCAACATTCATACGATAAATTACAGACACCCACTTCTGCACCATTAGGCCAAATAAGGGTAAGTATACGACACGCAGAGACTTATTTCTAGAAAAGGAGCGAAAAGACGTTTTTTTTCGTTTCAAGAGAGTTCTTTTGCTGGTTCAATATTTTTCAAAATGTTTTAAATTAAATTTAGACTTCAAAAATTACATACAGCTCTTTTAAGACCTCCATTTTGAGCGGTTGCAGGGAAGGTTTCAACTCTAAAATTTTTTAAAATTAAGTTTATGGCAAAACTGAAACTTTTAGGGTCAGACATACACTTAAGGTCTGACCCTAATTAAATTAAAATTTTTAAATTAGTAAATGGCCAAAATAAGGACGCAGTTGGCTCTTCGAATTTATATTTCCCCGTAAAAATAGCTGCTAAAAATTTTTCATTTTCTTTGGGGAGTATTGGCTCAGTATTCTTAGGCTTCAGTTCTGTATCTAAATTAAGGGTTTGAAAAAGAGGTTCCCAAGGCCCCAGGCACATTTTCGTTCCCCCTCTAGCACAAGTCTCTACGGTGCGACGACGATTTTCCGCTAGATTTCCGTACCTCCTACGAGGAACACGGCACTTGGGCGAACCGGAGACATGCGCCGATGTTGTCCTCGGGGCTCCCCTTTCCCAGCCCCTGCCCAAACCGGATGCCCAACTTGAAGGGCGTCACGCTCGACTCCAGGCGACACGGGCTGACCCCGGGCGCACACAGAGACAGCCCACAGTGCACCGGAAGGCAGGATGGCACGTCTCCGAGACCCACTCCAATAAAGTCCTCGATGATGCAGGGCATGGTGATTCGGTCCGTGCACGTGGAGTAGAGCTGCCGGGACTCGCGGGATCGCCTGCTCCGGAAGGAGAAGAAGAGATCGCGGATCGACGAGAAGGAGGGGAAGAAGCCTTCCGACTCCCCTCCCCCCGATCCCTCCACAGCCTCGTCGGCGAGAGCATCGTCTGGAGGGTCCGCCACCACCTCGTTGTTCTCGCTGCCGACGGGCACGAGATCGTCTGCTGCCACGGGAGCTGCTTCTATGCCAGGGGTGTTGAGACCTCCCCCCGGGGTGTTGACCCCTCCCAGGTCCCCTAGAGGCCCTCCTCCACCCTCTGACGGGCCGATCCGGAAGCTCTGCTCGTTGCAGGGCTCGTAGGCGATGGAGCACATGCCGTCGAGCTGCTTGAAGCACGCGTTGTAGTTCTGGTTGGCCAGGTGGCGCCCGTTCTCGGCAAAGTTGAAGGTCGACATGATTCCTTCCGGCGACGTAAAGTACTGGAGACACCCACTAGGCGCCCGTAGGCTGAATGGGACCTGGGAGACCCGAACTTCCCAGAGTCTCGAGCTGAAGATGTTGCTGGTGGTGAAGTTCATGAGCATCTCGATGACTCCTCCGTCCCTGGCTTTGGGATTGACGTCGTAATATACTGCGAAATGAGATAAAGTGGGTGAGTCATAAAACGCGGTAGTAAAGAGGAGCTAAAGAAACTCTCTGGGGTGGAGGGCTTTTGAAATGGGGAACCTCGGGGGTTTTGTTAACGGTTTTTGGGCTTAAGACTTAGGAAAAGGGGCTACAGAGGGCATAATAAAAATTTCAGAATTTGTAAAATTTTTTGGGAACTCTGAAAGTTGCCATAAAGGCCACCTCTATGATCATGGAGATGGATTCTCGTACTCACGTTGCTAGACTTCAATTTTGAAAATTAATTAAAAAATCATCTGAAAAATCAATGATCCTCTTTCCTATGTTTTTGACTTGTAGAAAACAAAGCCACCTACAGATCGGAATTAAAATAAAAAAATTACATTCAATTTGACATTTTCGGAGATTTCGGATTTTTCAATGAATATATTTTCCCATTTTGGGTTGGGAATGAAGTGCCGTGAATTCATTTGCTGACGGACAAAGCACCAGAAATAGTACTTTTTCTAACAATTCGCGTTCTAAACTGGGGCCATAAAATATTTCAAAAATGTATGCTTCCTTGTCCTCAGTTCGATTATCTCGGGATTACTCTCGCTATTTCAATACCGAGCGCGTGGAGTCTCGAGACCGAGGAATGGGCGATAGTCTGGAGGTTAGTCGTAACTTACTGTGCTGTCCCGTATTTTGGCCGCATAGCACAAAGTCCTCGCTCGTCCCTCCGCCCAACCGCAGTAAATCGCCATCACAGATACCCGTCCGGCGGTTCGGCTGTCCCTAGAAGTACAATAAAATCCACATTTTTATTGCCAATTTATATAACAACATCGCAGGCTAATCTATTCTCGGGGGCATCCCGACGTCTTGCAGAGGTGGAAGATCCGCCTTTCCGAGGCACGGAACCCGACTCCAGGCTCTGACGTCTCTGGCAAGCAAATTCGGGCCATACGTACCAGTGAGAAATGCACGAAATCTAATCGAATCTGGCTCACATCCTCGCTGACGGGCTTGATTTTGATGCCGCACGAGGTCATATCCCGGGGCATCAGGGACGGGAAATTGGGCGAGACGAAATATGTGACGTTATTCTTGATCTCCTCGTTGCATGTGACGGTGACTGTGTGTGGGAAGGGGCGAGATGAGTTTGGCAACAAGACTGGCTGGTATACTCACAGACGCAGCAGACGCCGAAGCCCAGAGCGCAATCCCCCTTGGAGGTTCCGCCCTGCATGCGGCACTCGTAGACGTTCATGCAGAGCCCCGAGCGCAATCCATCATTTGACAAGCATTCGTCTTCATTAGGGACGGTTAGAAAGTTCAGAACTGCGGAGAGAGAGAGGAGAAAAGAGCTCCATTAGCGCGGACTTTCGACTTTTTGCGAGAGCCGAGTAATTAGCAAATTAGCATCCTCTCTGCTGGAGTCTGGCGGCACGACGACCTTTTTGATTCGAGCTGTCTGATGAGTTTAATCCGAAGCTGTGCAGACTATTCGTAGTTGTTCCGTCAAAATACCTCTACTTTTACGCTAAACGCCTCTTTCACAGGGAAGTAAGCAGCTTAAAGAGTTGCAGAGAGATTTCTCTCTCTCATCATGAGTAAATAAATTTATGAAAAAGCGAGGAATGTATGCTTTTAATTGTGGTTTCAGGTATTCATTTTCCATGAAATTTATCAAAGAGCAACCCCAACAGGTCACAGCATCATGGAATTTCGGACAGACACAGAACAGGCAAGGACATTTCTTTGACTTTTTGGCTAGGTCCTGGAAATCAATTTCGGCTATGTAAATAAGCAAAAATTGGTTCAGGAATAGCTTTTTGTAGAGCTCCAAAAATATGTTAAAAGTACTACCAATAAATTTTTAAAGAACTAGCTAAACAATTTATATTTCAAAAATTTGTAAATTAAATTTAAAAATGTTTTTAAAATTCTTTTTTGAGGCTTTTCCTAGCTCTTTTAAAAGATTTTTTAAAAATTAAGAAACTGAACTAAACAAAGTCCTTTTTTGATCATGTAGTCAAATATTTTAAAAGATGTCCATAAAGAACCTGAGAAATCCCCAAAAGGTCATTAAGAGTGAATTCAAAAATAGCCCCCCTCAAAGTCCCATCCCTGGCCACAACTTTTGCAATGTGAGAAAGAATGTTCTCACCTTTGTTCTGCCGCGTTCCCTTTTTCAGTCTCTGCGGGAAATAATCTGCCTCCACTACCGCGCCATCAACGCGCTCCGACCCGTCATTGTTCTGCTGCTCCAGCTTCTTTTCATCCCAGATATCAAAGCTCTTCATGGGAGGCCACACTCGGATGTTTGTTTTCGCCGCAACACTTTTTGCACCGGCACCCGACCGGCCCCTTATCTCTCTCACCGCCATTAAAACTACAAATATGACTAAAAACTTTTTGGTTGAACTCCCCGAGTATCTTCCGAATGTCACGTTCTGCGCCATCTCTCTGTCAACAACTCGCTCGTGTTTGTCATCCGGCAAGAGAATGACCCATAAACGGATACGCGTGTTGCTTCTCCCAGCGAGACCACTGACCAGGTGAAATCGAAATTGTTTGCGCGTACGCTTCCGCTGCAGTCGTCGACTTTTTAACACATCTCAAAGAAACTTCGCGATTAAAACCGGTTGGAGTCTCTTTCTCTCTGACACCTCTTGAGCCACTTTTTTTCCGACTCACTGACCGCTCGTGCACTTTTGGCACCACTCCTATGCAAAAACAATCATCGACGCCGAATTTCAAATTGATAACGCAAATATTGGTTTCACATTTTCCTCCCTATTTTTAGTGTATTTTTGGCTCTGGTCTCTGCATTTCGGGCCGTGCAACAATTTATCCGATATCAATACGTGAAAAATTAAACAGTCCAAATTAATTGAGTGTAATTTATTTATTATTTATGCCGCAAATATTTGTTTTAACTGCTTTTTATATCGCCAGTATGATGCTCCAGACTAGGGGCGATATGTGCTCGAAGCATCGCGATCAATGGCAGACTGACTGTTTTAGTTCATTAGGTAGGTATGCGAGGCAGGCTTTAGTACTGTACGGAGCAGTTATGAATGTGCAAACAATATAAAACAGAATGTTACTCGCATATCTGCCGAAGAAATGTGAAATGCAGAAGAAGTGATGGGCTCGTTCATACAAGACGGCGTCTCGAGGCGTCGGGGACCTTCCCAACTGGGTCAAGAATGTCATGTAGCTGGTGTCGATGAGCAGCTAAATGAGATAAAAGAGTTGTCTCGAAAAATGTGCGGAAATTCTCGCTATTGGCGCCCGAAGGTATGCAGTGAGCATTGCGGACGACCTGTGAAGCCAATAATGGCAATTTTCGGTTATCTCTGCGTCCATTCGGCTAAATTAGAAGCACTTGCCGCATCGTACTCTTCTAGGGCAAATATTAGTGAAGGAAGTGGGTCATGCAACATTCCAAAGCTGAGTCTGCCTGGAAGTTTTCTTTTGAAAATTCTTAGGAGCCTTCAAGGAAACTTTTAATTGAAATAAAAACAGAAGAGCTGCAGAAAGCCAAAAAATGTTTGCTGTGGAAAATTTCAGAGGCAGCAAAGTTCAACCTTCGGAATCCTTTTAAAAAATGAGACAGGTGAGCTTCAAAACTTGGGGAATTTTCATGAGCCTTCAAGAAAAGTTTTTAGTTTAATTCAGTCTTTGTTTCCTCCGTAGTCAGAGGAAGGAAATAGCCTCATCTTTCACTCGTTGGCCTTTTGAGCTATCAAAAATAGTCTCCGTCGGGTCGGCCGGTGCCTCACCTTTCGCCATGTCCACCTACTCCTGTCTCATAAATTTTCGTCTCGCCTTTCATTTCTCCGCGTCCCCAGCGAGAGTTTCATGAATGAATAGAATAAAAGAGCGCGAAGAGCTTACTCACGGACAATGCCAGCCGCCCAGTCACAGATTTCTTAAGCTGGGCACGCTGGAGTGAAATAAGTAAATCTGTGAATAATGTCTTAAGACGTTTTTGATGCATGTTTTAAAGCGCGCTTATTCATCACCGGGTCGCACCGCGCCGTTTCCCTTTTGTACTTCCCCGGTTCCTCATTCTTTCTTCGTCATTTTTCTCCGCTCTTTCTTCTTCTCTCTCCATTTCAATCTTATTTATTGTTATTATTATTTTAATCTTTTCAAATGCACTGTGATTTTTAAAACATTTTAAATCAATTCAGTGATTATGAATGAATTATACAACGCCGTTGATGACGAGATGACGAAACGAGATACCGAATCTTTTGTGTGAAAATTTGTCACTCGCATCTCGTATCTCGAAAAGAGAGACGCGACCCAATCAGGGGCTTTTCGCAAGCTGGCCTCTTGATTGTGTCCCATATTTAGAGGCCCCTCCAATAAATCTCCCGGAGTCTCAAAAGCAATTAAGGAGGTGATAATTTTGAATGAAGACGGAATGACGAATGATTTATGGTAATTCAAATGGTGAAAAAATTCGTTCCATCTGGTGTGAATTACGTGTTGGTGATATTGGAAATGTATGCATGGGAAGATAGGGAGAGATTCTCGCTTGTCTAAATCTGGTGCTTTATGGGCATCGGGTTTCAGTGGATTCTGTAGGTCTCGCGTCTCGTCTCGGAGTGTGAAGACGTTTGAGTCATTTGGTGTCACGCGTCTATCAATTTTATTGGACTTTCTTCTCGCGTCTCCAACCTGTGGCTTTGCTTGTTTTTATCCACGTCTTCTAATGACTTCCTTTCTTCCCGTTCAACTTGACTTGGCTTGACTTGAGCTTATCTGCGTCTGTCTCTCTCGGTTTCTTTTGCTCTTTTTTTCAATTCAGATCATCTCGAAAATTCTCCAGATAAAGGGATTAAGGCTTGTTCCCGACTTTTCCCTGAATTCGTCCAAATTCTTCCTCAATGTTCCCAAATTGTTCCAATTTTTTCCTGAAATTTCTTAACTTAAATCTGCCTGAAAAGACCCGCTTTCACCTATAACAGAATACCATCGATCCAAGTTCTTTTGGAGCTCAAAAACCCATTCAACCGCCATAAAAAAGTCCAGCTATTCGTGAAACCAAAGACAGTCCATAATCGTAAAAAGGGGCAAGGAGCAAAGAAGTCGTTTACGAGCCCAGTCCGAGTCAATTGAGTAATAAAAATAATAAACTTTATTTAAAAATATATAAAATATTACAAATACTGCTGAATGTACAAAAATATTACACAATTATTTGGAGACGCGTAAGCTTAAGATAAACGGCCAAAACCATGAGGGAAATAAAATTGACGTTAAAACAACCGGAGTCGAATCCGTTTACAGTATCCTCACATACGAAACATAATAACAATCCTTACACGCTAAATTGAAATAAATAAATGTATTAGAAGTAATTTGTACATTGTCGTGATTTATTTCCTGTTCCTTCCGGCTCGACTGCGTGTGTGTCTGGGGTAGCCTTTTGTTTCAACTTTTCAGTTCACACATGATTTATCCCTGCCTCCGGGCTCTCCTCGAGCTTGCGCCAAACTACGTTACACATCTCACGTACGAGCGCTTTTTCCTTGTCATCCAGATCCGGAATGGTGTCGGCCGACGTAATTTTTTCACGCCTCTCGAGCTGCTCACGTACTTCGAGAACTTGTAGTGCCCTCACCACCGCTTCTGGGCGTCCCGATATCGGATCCGCCTGCTTGCCCTGTTGCTCCTCCAGCTCGCGTATTCGGTTCTCGAGGGACCGCACGTACTGCAGGGTCTGGTCGCTCAAGACGGATCCTTTTGTGACCTCCTGTGGAAATACAAATTAAATTGAGTATTGAATTCTTTAAACGCTGAACCTGGTGAAAAGAATGACAGGTTTTTGAGCACTTAAGATTTTTTAACCTCCTTGAATTTTGAAAAAATTGCCTTCAAACTTCTTTTAAGAAGGCTTGAAGTACTGGTTTTCGAACGCTTAATTAATTCAAGCCCCGACCCTTTTGTCTAAAATGAGGGAAAAGGACTGTTTTTTGAGCCCTAAGTTTTCAAAAGTTTGTCTGTGAATTTTCAGGTGGATTTTGTTAGGAAAAGCTAGGGATTGGTTTAATATTTTTCACCAAACCCCCTTTAGAAGGTTTGAAAAACCGGTTTTGAACGCTTAATTTTTTAAGATAGTTTTCTTTGAAGTGAACAAAGCCTTAAACAAATCCTAGTCAAGAATTAGAAAACCTTATAAAACAAGCTAAAATCAAGGAAGAACTGGTTTTCAAGCATTGGATTTTCTAAAGTTTACTTCCACATTTTTAGAATGATTTTATTAAGAAAATTTGACAAGAGATTGGTTTTGGAACCCTTATTTTTTCATAAGAAATATTCAACCCAAAATTAACCCTGGTCTGAAGGTCACTGAATCAAGATAGACTATGGAGTTAAAACTTGGTTTTTGAGCCCTTAATCTCTTGTTCTTGAGTCTCACCTGCAAGCTCCTGTTGAACTGCCCATTGAGCTGCGGAAGCGTCTCGTCGGCGTTGGTACTCGAGCTGCTCCCGTCGCCGTCATCTCTTACACCGTTCACTCCGCCGTTGACATTGCTCCCAAGTGCGTTCCCGCATCCCTGGCAATGCCCCCGGCCCGAGGAGTTGTTCGTCCTCTCCTCATCCAGGTACAAGCAGAGCTCCTTCAGCTCCAGATTGTCCCGGATCATCTCCTGCTGCTTGTCGTCGAGCTGCCGGAGCTTGTTCTGCAAGGTGGGCGATCTTTAGCCAAAGTTGGAGGGGAGCTAATGGACCTACCTGATACGCAGACACCTCCTGCCGCATGACGCTGGCCGTGTAGCGGCCGAATCGCTGCCACTCCCTAGCCAATTTTCGGCCTTTCTGTCTGTCATCGTCCAAAAAGCAGCACAAATCCCTCAGCTCTTGATTGTCATCACTCAAACGCTGGTTCGCTTCCTTCAGCATTCGGAGCTCGCTCAGAAGTGTCTGGAATTGGAATGGAATGGTTTTTGATCATGTCATGCCGCTGTATTAATTGCTTTTCTGTCAGCCCGCCACAAAATTGACCTTCCGTTTGCTTTAAGTGCTGCTTTTTGCCTCGACCGAGACTTTTATGTAAGAGCTGGTGATCGCAGCATATAATAGGAGACTCTCAGGAATAAACAAAGAGGCGGAGATGGCTCGACGCCACAAAAACTCTACGCATTAAATCAAAACTTTGGCGCGATTGCGTCTCGAAAAAATGTCGTTTTTTACGACTCACACACGCGTGAGTCGCTGATGGTTGAATAAGCCATTAAATGCGAAAAAAATAAATCAGCGTTTGACATGCCTGCCCTCTTTGGTGGCTGGCTCTCGCGTAATTTTGTCTCGTTTTTCATCAATGAGACGTGTAATTTGTACACTTCAGGGGGAGTCAAGTGGGTTGTGCAAAAAACAACAACAAAATATTCAATTAGGCGTCCCGGGAAGGTGTTAAATGTCACAATATGCTAATGGGCTCGCACCCGCGTCGACCCCAAAAGGGCCAAAAAACTCCGTTGCGCCTCCGTGACCGCTCATGACCGACACCCGACCACCCAGCGAGCGACGTGAAACGATTTCTCTCATTCTTTTACGCGCCAAACCTCTCCTTCACGATTTTATTGCCTTTCTTTTGTTCTTGCTCGAGACTTCATGTGTTCCGAGAGAGCGAGGGATTCACAAAAAGAAAACTTTTGATCTGTCTGTTAAATGTCTGTCTTCGGCTCAACTTGAGAGCCGCGCGTCGAGTTTCAGCGGTCGTCGTTGCGCAAGACTTTTAATTGCGGTGAAAGCTTTGTTGGGGACTCGCATTTAATTTCCCGAACCGATAAAGCAAGTCGTTCTGACCTTTTTCTGGGTCAGCCTTGGTTTCCTACCGCTGACAAGTTTAAAAGTCGCCAATTTAGGCTGGAGTCAATCACCCAGATTTGCACATTAACTGCGTTTAACCCTTTTGGTTACTTCTTTTGTGTAATGAAATGAGGTTTTGCCAACAATTAATTTTAAAAGCTCATTTCCCTAAAATATATGAACGAATTTCTACTCCAAAGGAATTGTAAGATTATAAAAGATCAACTTTGTGATCTCGCATAAACCCGCAATGATAAGGAACTTTTGAGGAATGGCTTTAATTTTTAGGAAAAGTTTGATTCTATAGGATCTGGTAAGGTTTTTAAGGACTTATTTTTACGAAAAAATGCATAAAAAATTTTTTTAGATAAAAAATGTTGAACCCTTAAAGCAGCTGAAGGAAGAAAACTGTCTCTCAAAAATTTGTTTTCTCAATCTTCAGGTTATGTTTAGTCTTTAAATTTATTCAAAGGTCTTGCAAAAAATCCCAGACAAACAGACCACCTTTTGCGCAACAATCCGCGCACTAAAAATTGGCACACCAAACAAAAGGTCTCAGTTTACACCAAGTTTGTATCATTTCAAGAGCCGCTACCCATCTTAATGGGTTTCCATTATTGTTTTCATCGTCATGAGCCGTCGCTCCGGCTCAAGATAATGGTCCGGTTGAAAGCAGACGATGAAATTTTGAACGAAAGTAAAAATCTCCCAAATTAATTTGTTACCATGATGCGGCGCGGCGCCAGGCCGGACTCGCGTGTGAGAAAAAAAATCCGAATGTCAATTAACTAAAATGTTACATATTTTACATTTAAATGAAGTTTGTAAATTAATTTTTTTCCCTCATTTTCCCCCTCAAAAAAGCATTCTTCGTCTCTCTTCGCGCCTTATTGTTTACTCAACCAGCATCGCACGCATATTTCCCATGCCCCATGATGTAAATGTGGATTTTATATGCTTATCATAAATCCGAATTATGTTTTAGGCCCCAGATAAGCTCCATTTAACAATTTAAATGTAAAATGCTAAATTATCTTTTCCGAACTCGGGCGACCCCGAAAGAGAGAGTGCAGGCCCGATATTCAATTATTAAAAATGGGTGTAGCTTCTGTGGCATCTGGGCCCAACAACCGACCGACACACTGCCGAGGTGGGACGCCGAGGACAGCTTTAGGGCTCCTACTCGTCATTTAATGACGATCTTCATTATTCGGGAATATTTATGGGCCAGCTCCGGAGCATGTCAAATCTGAGCAGATTAGAATTTTACATCAGTATCGTATTCTATGGTACCAAGACGACCTATAAATATTAATGGGAGTAGCTGTTGAGAGCCCTACTGATACCGACCTAGCGCCCAGCCTGGGTTGCCGTTGCGGTGACGGTGTGTGCAGAGGGAGATAACAATCAGACCCAAAAATGTAAGATTGTTAATTACTTTCTGTGGGTTTCCCTGATGGCCCCAGCATTAGAATCGGTTTCTTAATTTTGTGCTGTAAAGTCGAGGAACCGATTTGAAAAAGCGCCTCCCATTAATAATTAGGCCAGGCCAGGTTCTCGGCAACGAATTAATCTACTGCTGTTTTCATCAAAGAGTTTATGTCTATCGGTTCCTACAATCTAAGATCGTCGAACTTTGATGCACAGCTTCCGTGAGACTCAAACGGAGCATCGTAGAATCCATCTCCAGGAGATAAAAAGTCCAGTAAGACCCCGCAGAGTCCAATCGGAACGTCTCCCATTAGAGCCCTAATCTCCGAGCGATTTTGAGCGCTCATAAAACCCCCCCGACAATCTTGTTCCCACAAATTCCCGTCTTTACGAGCACAGCGAGGGTATTAAAACCCATGAGTAATGCTGTGCTGCTCGTAATCGAAGAACAGATTAGTTCTTCTAACAATCAGCCGCCCGTAATTGGAACACAGACGTCATTAGAGCCGAGTCTACGCTCTATGATTTTTTCTTCCGTTTTAATGGCAGCCATCAGCAATAAATCAGTAACGACGAGATAAGTTTGACTAAATTACGGACCCTAAAGGATTATGATTTGTTATTTCCTCCGTCATTGGAGCTTTGGTGGTCTCGCTGACCTTTTTCTCCAGCCGCACCGAAACTCGAGACTGAATAGACGTTAGCGGTTTAATGGACTCAAATTTACTTGTTGCTCGAATTTAAGGCTTCAGCAAATAGCACGAGAATCCATCTCTAAATTGTTGTGCGGTTTTAGATCACCTGACGTTTTCGACACAATTTTACACCCCAGAATCTTTTTATTGAGCTAAATTAGTTTTAAAATAGCCATTTTAGAGGCTTTCGAAATTTCAGAAAAAAGAGCGAACCCTCCAAAATTTTTGATATCATTTATATCCTTCGATTGAGCTAATTCAGTTTATTTTGGAGTCGCTTAGATTTTGATAAAAAATTACAGGCACTCCAAAAAGAATTGGATCAGCCTTTATGCAGGAGGATATTTTAATGCAGGAGGGTATTTAGCTAAATTTAATGTCATCTAACATTTGCCCAGCTTAAACTCAATTAGAGTTAGAAAATTTTTGCCTCATACTAACTTTGGTAGCCCTCAGCTTCACACTCTTGGGTCGTAGAGACTTACTGTGGAACTGTTTTTTGCTGGATTTAATACCATCTAACAGTTGCCAAAGTTTCAGCTCAATCGGTTGAATTTTAAATTTTGCCCTTCTGTTCGCCAGGGGAAGTCGGGGGAGGCCACTTATTGACCACCAGAGTCCGTTATTTTACATTTTTGAGACCATGACTAGAAACAAAAGTTGCTTATTTTGTCATTTTACATGACTATTCTGAATTTCAACTCAATCGGAGCAACTAAATTTTTCCCCCCTTCGAAGGCCTCTCACCCCACCCCCTTAAGTGATAGGAGCTCACATGTGTTCTATGATTTGCTAGATTTGACATGATCTATAACATATCCAAAATTCAGCTTAATCGGACGAAGTATATGGAACTTTCATACAACGGGAAAACCCCCTTAATTACCCCCCAGGCAGTTTTTCGGAAAAACCAAAACCTTTCGCCCACCCTCCAGACCATACATGACATCATGCAAAAAACCGCAGGTCTCTAGCTCTTGTAGTTTCGGAGCCTTTGCGACTCAGACGGACGGACGAACGGACATATCGGACACATAAGTGCATTTTTTTCAAAATTGATGAAAATGCACTAAAAATTCACCTAAAAATTGGCCTTAATCATCAAGATTCAAGAGACAGTTAAAACTCACCTGAACATACTGCTTAGTCGGCTGCTCCACCGACAGACGTCCGCTGTTGGAGGAAGTGGTGGTCGAGGTGTCCGACTCCGCTTTCCGGACGAACTTGAGCATCTCACTCTGGAGCTGGTGCGCGTGCTGGGCGGCCGCTATGTGGTTGGCGGTGAGACGGGAGGACAGCTCGTCCGCGGGCGTGAGACGGTGTATGGAGGTGGGGGGAGGTGCGATTGAAGGAACTGGAGGCGGCTGGACGGGAGGCGAGTGGTGCTGGACGGCACTGGGGGGCAGTCGGATCTGGTGAGGCGGACGACCGGGGGGCGGTCGATGGAGGGGCAGCAGTTCGGGTTGCGAGTGCTGCTTCTGCAGGTAGAGATGCGCGAGTTTTGGCACTTCGGGGGGGTACTTGTCGTTGCTGGTGGATGGGGGCGGGTACAGCATAGGAACATGAGACTTGAGGGGGGGCTTGAGGATGCCGGTGGTCGGCTGGGGGGGCGGGTGGTACCGGGGGGGCACGGGGTGCGGTGACTGGGCCTGCGGCTTGGCCGCTACTGGCAGAACGTTGGCGATGTTTGGTGCTTGCTGGCTGCTGACTGGCTGGGGCGCTTGAGACGGCTGACTGATTTTCGACTGCTGCTTGGCTTTGACGACGCTTGACATTTTTGAGTCTTTCACGAAAATTCCCGATCGCAAACCTCACTTCAACTTCATTTTGGTTTTCGCGCGCGTTGGCTAACCGACTTTTGGCAAATGAGCACTCTTTGGTTTCTCTCTCGCCTCACATGCCTCTGATAAAACACCAACACATGCAGCGTCCCAACGTCTTTTCCTTCGACCGAGCACTGATTCCACAGGTGAGTCACTATGATTGTCCTGTTTGCACACTTGCCAGACGAGTTTCTTTTCATACACACTCTGTTCGTTCTCTTCGTCTCTGCTTCACTTTGCCTTTTTGCCGTACCGTCGAGCCTCGAGAGAGATAATAGAACCCGTCGTAGGTATGTGAGAGACTTCTTTTTTTCTTCTTCCTTTCTTTTCACTTCACTTCACTGCTGATGCTGCTGCCGCTGCTGCTCTGTTGCAGTGGGAGAAAGAGCGCAGATTCTCATTCAACCTGTTTGCTGAATCACTCGACTAACACTCGGACCTCGTCATTGACGATGATGGGGCCCAAACATCACGTTTTTCGGTGTGTTATCGGCGATGTGCTGCATGTCGACTCAAAGGCTGCGAATGAAAAGAGAGAGAGAAGAAACTCGTCAGATATATCATATTGAAGTGGTCACCGGGGACGGGGAATTCATGGGAAACATTTCAGACCTGCTTGCACTAATTTAGAGCGCGCCAACTGCCTCGCTACTGCCACCGCGAGTGAGCCAGTAAATGGTCGGTGGTGAGTAATGCCTACATTATATCGCCGTTGTGTATAAAAAAGTTGCCAAACAAGATAGAAAGTTTTAATTAAACTCTATATAGCACTACTTCCACATCATCAGGCCGCGACGATAGATACCATCTGTCATGATGGCGAAAACGACGACGACGACGGTGCCGAGCCGGAGAGAAAGAAACGAGCTGCGATGGGTGTGTATGCATATCCACTTATTTTCTCCTACTTTTCGCTTCTGATCTCTATCACACTTCCAAGTCGAGACCGAGATATATTAGATAAGTATCTCGCTTTTGACCCGGCCAGCTCCTTCAAAATGAATGAATTTTGGCGCGCAACCGACAATGCCGGAGCAATGCAGGCTGCTGAAATGTGTCTAATTGGGCTTCATTAGCTGAATTTCACACATCGTAAAAATACCGAGATGATCCTTCTAATGAGAAGCCCCATTCCAGCATCTGAACGCAAAACTCACTCAGAGCAGCTTTCAATGTTTCACAATATCGTCGACCTCGGGGCGAACGGAATGTAGCAAATTGGAAATTGCACATTCTCATTGAAATTGAATAACTTTTAGCGGCAAACGGAATAAAATTCAATAAAAGCTACACGATAGCGACTGCATTCTTGAGATTATTAGACTATCTAGATATTATTCAGAGCTCTTTTGCCTTCACAAAAAAAAATTTAAAACTAGAAGTTTCATCAGAAGACTTTAGACTTGAGGTTTTGTTCAGAACTTTTCGTCTTAATTTTAAGAAAAAATGAGGCACCAGATGTGAGCCCAAAAAGGTTAAAATGAGTCTCTGGAGATTTTTTAGCACATTTTTTTTTTTCAAAAATATGCTTTTTTCCGCGGTTTGCCATTTAAGCAATGATGTCCCACTTTGGAGGCTTATAGCTCCGAAACTAAAGGTCAAAAGACCCAAGTTGTCAAACCAGTCGACTGGAAAGTGTGACAAGATTCGAAATCGAAAAACAAAATTTTGGTTTGGAGGACCCTCGGAGGAGTATTAACATTACCCCAATAACCCTCAACTTTGGAAGCTGTTTGCGAGGCTCTCAGGATGTTGTTTTTGGCAAACTATAAGATTCCAGAATCCTCGGAGCCTACAGAATTTGCTGGTACTGGCAGATTTTTTCGGATTCCAGGTGATTATTCCCGGTTTCTTTAATTTTTCAACTTAAATTAAACTCCTTATCTGGTCTCCTTATCTTCAAAAGACCCGATACCAAAAACATTTTTGCGGAATCTTCCCCTTAAACCAAGTTTTAAGACCCCAGGAAACATTTAAAATAGCCTTTAATTTTTTGAGAAGTTTTGGGAATTCAAATCCAAATTTACAAAATATGAATGGTTTTGAAAACTTCGAATATTTGTGAAAAAAAACTACAGAATCGGAGGAATAAACGACTCATTAGTCATTACAGTTCATGGTAAATTGAGAGGTAAATTGAAAATCCTTCATTTCCTGAGCTCAGGCCTTTTAAAAATGAAAAGAAAAGCCCCCTGCTTCCGAGTCTAAGAAAAATTTCTACCAGTTCTAGAACAGAACCAAAACAGAACTGTGAAAAAAAGCAAGTTCGAATACTCGAATTCCGAAAAATTTCTCAAACACCGAAAAAAAAACTCAAGTCAGATCCCTCAAGAAAAATTTGTTTGAAACTAATCGACAGACGGAAATTCATAAGTAGAAATGCATTTCCCTTTGCTTTGAAAACTCACCAAAAAACTGTAAATAAATTGCATGCGCACTGCAAAATTCCCTCACCGTCATTACCCCGATCTTCCTGCGAGTTAAGTAATTACAGTAATCGCCGTTCCAGTCCTTTGTTCCCCTTTCAGAATATTCAGACCGCCTGCCCCAACGCAGTCTTGTCACCTTGACCTCCTTCTCTCGCCTGCATCGCATTTATTTCAAAAGATTCTTCCCATCTCACACACATGCAGGCGCGGGCACAAGAGCCTCGGATCTGGTCTACTCTGCCTTAATTTATGTACTCCATTGACGCTTTTATTTCCCTCCAATGCCTTCGACTTTCATTCCACGACTATATCGCATAGAGACTCTCCGAGTGCATTGCATCGTCGTGCAGAAATGCCAATAAAAATCGTGCCTGGGAGGAAGTTGAAATGTTTTATACACATATAAGAGTTTAAAAGTTGACTTGCACTGCATTTTTTTTTTGTTTCGTTGTTGCAGCATAACAATATGCACAATCGCTCGTCCATATCGTCGGTGTCGTGAAGACATAAAAATTGTTCATCGCTGACTCGAGTCAGTCTTGCCTCTTGAGAGAGTCTCGGGCGAAGCAAAAAACTGTTCCAAATACTCGGACGAATAATGGAAAATGAATATGAAAAGGGCTCTGATCACACAGACGGCGGCTTCGCTCGTCGGCGCACTGAACGGATAATTGTGCAATGCAATTGGGATCGAACACAATGCCACATTGCAAAAAAGCGAAGAGCAGCAAAGGAGGCAGGGGTGGCTCTCCCAAGATGCTTCGGGCCTCTCTTGTTTCTGAAAGGATTTGAGAGGAATTCTTAGGGATCTTACATGGAGAAAATTTTTCTAGAGAAGGATGTTTAGAAAGGGAACTTTTCTTGAGGTCTTAGAAGTAATCTCCTGCAAACTCTTAAAGCTCTTGAGCAGCATATAATTATTTAAAAGAACGTATAATTTTTACTTAAGTCAAAAATATTTCTGGAAGCTCAAAGACCTGAATTTCATAAAATCTTGGCCTAGAACACAGTTCAAGGTCCCTGGGTGCTCTCCTTTGCTGGCGCACCAGTCAGTAGGGTAAACACCAAGTGGTCACTGGCCTCTCCGTGGCGGGACTAGGAACGTAACCAGCATATGGGTGGTGCAACCCGCCGCAAGGCAATGCGAAATTACGGCTAGCAAGTGTACTGCGTGCAGGAGGACAGTAGGATGAAACTATGGCTTTGCTGTTCAATGACTGCGTATGGTCTTGGGATTGGGACCCTAAACGCTTCCCTTGGCCCGACGGTGAACAGTTGGTTGTGCGCGAGGCTTGCGACCTGCCACTTAAAACCCTTCAGCAACGAATGGAACAGAAGAAGGAAACAGGACTGGAATTACGGTAACGAAACGGAAACGTCTTAAGGACTTACGCTTGGCCACCTGGAATGTACGATCCATCTACAGGACGGGTGGCCTCCGGTTACTGACAGGAGAGCTTGAAAAAGCTCATGTTTCTGTTGCTGCTATTCAGGAGACACGGTTCAACAAAGACTCTCCGAACTATGTTAGCGGTGGCTACATGATCTATAATAGCAGCAACAGAACAGACCATGTACTTGGTACTGCCTTCCTAGTGGCTAGGAGGATACAACACCTGGTTCTGGACTTCCGGAAGGTCGACGAGCGGATGTGCGTGCTGAGGCTTAAAGGACGCTTTAAGAACTATTCCATCGTGAATGTGCACGCCCCTCATAATGGCGCTCCTGACGAGGAGAAAGACGCCTTCTATGAGAGACTCCGCGACGCCTATTCGCAGTGCCCAAGATACGACGTCAAACTCGTGTTGGGTGACTGCAACGCCCAGATAGGCAAAGAGGAAGTCTACAGACCAACGATAGGGAGACACAGTCTCCATGATGTGACGAACGAGAACGGCCTGAGGCTTGTGGACTTCGCAGCTGAGACAGGCATGGTTGTGAAGAGCTCGTTCTTCCAGCACAGAAGGAGACACCTAGCCACTTGGATACACCCTGACCCCGATCTGAATGTCGAAAACCAGATTGACCACTGTCTGGTGGACGGCAGGCATTTCTCAGACGTGATAGATGTTAAGACGTGTTGGAAAGCGAATGTCGATTCCGATCACTATCTGGTGCTGGTAGTTGTGAGAGCTCGGCTGGCGAGATTCCACAACAGACGCTACGAGGGAGCTAAGGCGTTGGCCACCTCCAGGCTCAAGGACCCCCAGGTAGCATCGGCATTCGCAGAGGGAGTGGGCGCAAGAATCGAAGAGCTTAGAACCCGACCAGGGGCCACGACTACAGATTGGCGAGCTGTAAGTGAGGTGGTTAAGCAGGAAGCGATCAACACCTTGGGGTATCGGACCCCAAACGACTACAAGACCTGGTTCGATGAGGATTGCGCCCGGGTTACTGACGCCAAGAACGAAGCCCGTGTCCAGAAGCTGCTTTCGAGAACGAGAGCCGCAAATGCGCGGTACTCAGAGTTGAGGCGAGAAGAGAAGAAACTGCACAGGAGAAAGAAGAGTGAGTTCGAGGACAGGACGCTGTGCGAACTCGAGAGACTCCGCAACGCAAACGAATCTCGCAAGTTCTATAAGAACGTCAACTCCCAGAGGAAGAGCTTCAACCCTCGAACGGCTATGTGCAGAGGTGCCGATGGCAGAGTGCTGACCAACAAGGACGAGGTCCTTGGTCGTTTTGCCCAGCACTTTGGGACGCTGCTGAACGAGGGGCACGAGGAAGGTGATCCAGCGGACATCAACTTCCTCGAGGACGACGGAAGGTCAGTAACCCCACCAACACGTCAGGAAGTCTCCTCAGCCATTAACTCCTTGAAGAACAACAAAGCCGCGGGTCCCGACAACATACCGGCTGAGATTCTCAAGTGCGGGGGAGAGGAGTTGGCTGGAGCCGTGCATGAGGTTATAGAGCAAGCCTGGGAGCGAGAAGTGCTTCCTGAGGAGTGGATGGAGGGATCGCTGATCCCCATCCACAAAAAGGGAGATAAACTGGAGTGCGCCAATTACCGAGGCATCTGCCTCTTGGACGCAGCCTACAAGGTATTTGCGCGTGTACTCTACAACAGGCTGCTCCCTCATGCGGAGACTTTGATCGGGGAGTATCAGTGCGGGTTCAGACGGAATAGATCGACAACCGACCAGATTTTCAATCTACGTCTGATCCTGCAGAAAGGCAGAGAATTCAAAGTCCGGACGCACCACCTATTCATCGACTTCAAACAAGCCTACGACAGGACCAAACGTAAGGCACTGTATGAAGTCATGAAGGAGCTGGGCTTTGAAACTAAACTTATCCGACTGGTGAAAGCGACACTGGATGGTACTAAGTGTCGGGTCAGAGTGCAGAATGACCTATCGGAACCTTTTGAAACTCGTGAGGGGCTCAGACAGGGCGACGCGCTATCCTGCCTCCTCTTCAACGTGGTTTTGGAGGGTGCCATGAGACGCGCGGGCATCCAAACAGCGAGGACGCTGGCCACTCAGATGACCCAGATCCTGGGCTTTGCGGACGATCTGGACATCGTGGGAAGGCGTCACTCTGAGGTTTCCGATACTTTCACTAGGTTGAGAGACGAGGCTGAGCGGCTCGGCCTCGTCATCAACGTGGATAAGACCAAGTACATGAGGACGAGTAGCAACCAAGTCCCGGGCCCGACAGGAGATGTCGTGGAGATTGGAGGCCAAAGGTTCGAGATAGTCAACGAGTTTGTGTACCTAGGGGCGCTGGTCCGCGCTGATGGTGATAACTCAGCAGAGATCAAGCGCCGCGTCATGGCCGCAAACCGGTGCTATTTTGGCCTCCAACGGATACTGCGCTCGAAACTGCTGTCGAATAAGACAAAGTGCGCCATCTACAAGACCATCATCAGGCCAGTGCTGATCTACGGATGCGAGTCATGGCCGATGCGACGCAGTGATGAACAGCAGCTGCGCTCCTTCGAGAACAAGGTCCTCCGAACCATCTTTGGACCGAGGAAGGAGGGAGACAGATGGCGCCGCAGGTATAATTTCGAGCTGCGGAGGGACTTTGGTGACGCAGACATAATTGCTACCGTCAAGACGCAAAGACTACGATGGGCAGGCCACCTTGCGCGGATGGAAGAAGGTCGAGCCCCCAAAGCACTCTTTGCGAATGATCCAGTGGGGCGTCGTGGCGTGGGACGCCCCAAGAACCGCTGGATTGACGGGGTACAACAGGACCTACGTACCCTGAATGTCGGGAACTGGCAAAGGAGAGCACAGGACCGTACCGACTGGAATCGGATTCTTGACTCGGCCAAGACCAAAAATTGGTTGTAGCGCCGGAGAAGTAAGAAGTAAGTAAGTTTGGTTAAAAAATCGATTTTTGGATTTTTGCAGATAATTTTCATTGCAAAAATGGTTTGGCCAAAGAAAAGAAACCGGCTGAAAATTTTGAAAACAATATTTCACCCTAAATTTAAATTTTGGTCAAAATTCTAGGATTTTAGCCAAAAATAATTGTGATTGAAAGCCAATTTTTTTCCGTCATTTTGATTTTTACAGACTGTGAGCCCCTAAAAACGGACAACACTGCAAAAATTGTACGAAAAACGCCACTGCCATCCCTGTGATGGGCGAGCAATGACAATGATTGTGGCGCACTCAAGTGATACAAAATATGCAACGCGCAGAACGCATTAAATTGCACTCGGTCTTCCTTTTGCGTGCGAATGTGACCCATTAACGAATTTCAAGACACGAATTTCGCAGAGGAAATGTCACGAGAGAACCTTGCTGCTCATTCAGGCGTTAATGACATTTGCGTACAAATGAACGAAAGCTCCAACACCTCGTAATTGGATCTACTTATCTCTTTCTTAACTCCGTTGCATGTATGTCGGTGTCGGCAGCGCATAAACTGTATAATCATTTATGCATGGCTTATCGCTGCTTATTTACATTTCTTGTTAACATTTCTTTTTCCCAAAGAGCTCGCTCTCACTAAGGCACACACACGTACTATCCCGGCACTCGACTCTTACTCGCACGCTAATTAATAGATCAAAACATTTTTCCCGAGCCGAGCAACCAGCAACTGCTTCCTGTTTTTGTGTGTTATAATTTTGTTGTTATTACTATCACGTTTTGACGAAAGCACATTCATCAATGAGTGTGTTTATGAAGTGAAAAAAAGTGACCTTATTGTTATGCAAATAAAGTGCCGCTACATCATGACGCTTATTCCATTTGCGGACGGGCTCGAGAGTGAGCGAAATGAATTTATCGGTATCGAAACGAGATCGAGAATCCGGCGGAAGTGAGATTTGATCTCCTGTGATTTTTTCCGCTCTCTTCTGCGGCCTGAGCTGGCAGCTGCGTCAACTATCTTGGGTTTCGCGTCATCTGCGGTAACTGGAAACGATCTGCTTTTAGCGAAAAATAGAAAGGAGCCGTTTCGTTGCCCGCACGTTCCTCCAAAAATTAAACTGCCAATTATCAACCTGATGGTTTCTAAGTCTCTCCAGTCAACATAAACCCGATTTCCAATCCAACTTTTTAGGTACCAGATTTCAGTCTTCGGGCTTTCCAACATCCATCTGATACACAAATGTTGCTTATTGAGGTTACGGGAGCTTGAAAAGACTATATCCTACATCTGGAGGCTAGAGGTTGGTTTATTTGAACAATAGAGATATAATAAAGCATAGAGGGAACGTCAGATTGTTTTCTTAGGTTCGACTAAGTTCAAAAATATAAACTTGGTGAAGTGATCGGGAATCTATTTTTTTCAATTTCACCTTTTTCCAAGCTTTTGGGGCCGATTGAGGACCAGCAGAGGCCGAGGAACAATATGAAGGCGAAGACTTAAATTATAGCTCTATTATTTGAACAAAGACGATTCAGACGAGGAAACAGTGGCCTAGCCTTTTTTTCTAGAGTAACAAGGACCCTTAAAAATTTTTCAATAACATTTTTCTCTCAAACAGTGTGTCCAAATAAAAATAACTCACGAACAGCCAGCCAGGCTGAGCTCCAAACTCTACCTAATTTAATGCCAGCTTTCTGCCAAATCCACCTGAAATCCTCAACGCCACACCTTTGATTAGGCAGACAAGCGAGAGCGCTCTCTAAAGCCGGATTGCCCGCATAAGCCCGCCCGGCTGTCGAAAAGGCACATTTCGCCATTCAATTCAAGCTTCAACTCGGCAAGTGCATTCAGTCCCACCGTATCGGGTTGCAAGAGCCCCTTAACGCTCTCCATTGTCGTCTCTCTATCTTTCTCTCAGGGGCATTCGCCCGAACCGTCGAATACAATGTTGTAAATTTCTGTTCTGTGTAAAAAGGGCACAACTGATGTGCGGTTTCAAGCATGTTGCACTTTTGATTGTGTACATTTTTTGCTGCTTTATATACGTGCGGTCACTGTGACAGCCTCCGGGGATATCAAGAGAATCAAAAATGCCCCGACTTATTTGCGGTTTAGATTGCATGCCCGAAATGTTCCCTTCTGCACGTCCCAGAGCACCGACTTTTATGACTAGGGCTGATAAAATCAAGGCCCTTAAAATTTTAAAACTGAGAAAGGGGGGTCCTGAGCTCTTTGACACCCTTTGGCAAAGTGTAAAAATATTGCTCTCAATGCTGAAATAGGCAATTTGAGAGCTGAAGTGAACGCCCCCAAGGCTTAAATAAGTATGAACCCTCTAGAGCTAAAATTGGAACTTTCAGATATTTTTCAGTAACCTTAGTCGCCTCAAAGGGAAAATTGCTACCCCAAGAACTTAAACAGGTGCCCCTAAAGCTGAGATGAGAACCTTTAGTGCTCCCAGCTCTCCAAAAAAGGTTCTTCTAGACTGTAGAACCCTAAAAAACCAAACTTTATTGATTTTTATTCACCCTATTTTTCACATTTTAAATTAATTTTTGTATGCATGCGATGATATTTCGGCCGACCGAGATCGTGATGGAGCTCAGTGGTTTCTGCGAACCGACGCACGTATTTGATCGCGAGAAATTTCTGCCGTGTGCCCAAATTCAACAGGGCACAGTCACTGAAAATCCTAGCTGGCTCGCTCGCTCACTTAAATGGAGAAGCGAAAAAATTATCATAATCTCTACTTTCACTTGTGTGCCTTTGCCTCTGCGGCCGCTGAGAGAGGCGAAGGAATTTCTTTGCACATGCTCGTGAGACTGCGAATATGTGTAATTTCGCGAGCCCAGAGCACGACAACGTCCATTGACCAGCGAGAAGAAAGTTCGGCACCGCTTGAACTCTCGCAGCTTTTACCGCGCGACAGGTACACTTCAATATCAGTTTTCTCAATGAACGGATTCCATTGCCACCGCTGCTGGTTCTTCAGGTTGCTGCTGTTGTTAATGAAATTTGTGTTCGGTCGAGGTTCGCTTGCCCGCCTGCCTGCCTTATGAATAGGTGTAAAACATGTAAAACAGGTATTCCGAGTAAGAGAGATGGTTATTTATGAACACATATAAATATTTCGAACGATTGTGTGCATGTGGCTAAGTGACACGAAGAGAGGGAAAGAGAGAAAGAACAAGAAAGAAGCGTTTGTAGAAAGCTGAAGAATGAGGAAGGAAGTTTCAAGTGGATCATTCTTCGTTTTTGCTGCGCACAAGACTGTTAGGGGAAAGGTGCTTCCAGATGCCGGCGCCGATGCACTTTCAGTCCAGTTATGTCTCTCAGGACTCGTTCTACTTCTCCATTTGTGTGTTCCTCCTCTTTTCTTTATATAATGAGCCTAATCTGGGAAGATGTGAGGTAACAATGGTTTCCTGGAGAACTAAAGAGGGTATTTGATAAATTAAAAGCAGGCAGTTTCTCTGTTCTTGAGACCAAAGACTTCAAATAAGCTACTTTAGAGCCTGAAGTTAAGGTTTTAGTTTTGAAAAGAGAGCCTTTTGGCATAAAATTTGGGTCGTTTTGTGTCCTTACTCTGGAAATAGAGCTTGTTTGCTCTACAAATAAGGCTTTTCCAGCAATTGTTAAATTAACTTCTATGAAGCCTAAATACAAGCCTTTTTGGGGTTCAGTTGTTAAAGGAAAGCCTTTTGGCTTTCCTTTAACTTGTTTTAAATAAAACAGAACTTCCTTGCTCTCAAACTGAAACCTTTTTCGAGTTAAAGCGTTCAAGAGGGTGAAATGGAACCACAAGTATTCCAGAAGAGGGCTTATTTTTTCCAAAAAAGCATTTGAATGGGTCAAATAGGATTTTGGGAATTCCAAAATCGAGCCTTTCTGCTCCCAACATTAGACTTTTTATGGACTGAAACGTTTAATATGTGGTTTGAAGCACTCTAGATATTTATTCAGAACGAAAAAAAGCGCGAAAAAAGAGATAAAAGATAAACATACAAAAAAAAACTTCAAATGGAGCAATCTAATGGGTAATCAATTTGATTGAGGTTTGGGGTTTTTTCCACCTCTTGCGGTCGCGCGATGAAGTGCGGGTCGATTAATTTTTTTCACTCGAGCAAACACCACTCCTTTTGTTCAAACAGGTGATGAAGTGCACGAGTTCACTTTCAGCTCGATTGCCGACCCAGAATGCGGACCAAGGGCGCCAGCAAAGCCTCGTAATCCGCACTAATTGCCTCCCAGCTTCCCGGCAAATGCGCCGAATTCCGCCCCCACTACACAGGCATTGGTATTCAAATCGTTCACTAAACATAATTAAATCGAGCGTCGCTGAACTGACTACATAAATCTCTTCCTCCTACAAGAGCAGCCTAATGCTAAACGCATGTCTAATCTCCGAACCAAGGCCTCTTTCTAAGTCACTCACTCGACACTACACTGCTCGAACATTCATTTGCTAACGAACGACATTATACGTGTTAATTTCTCAACTTAATCATGGCTCAGGCGACGTCTGCGAGGCAGCCTAGCAAGAAACAAATGACCCAATTAAACTGTTTAGGTGTGACAATGATTTAAGCTAATACGTGGAGTTCCGCGAGAGGCACCTACCCGAGCCCCGACAGCGACTCCACGGTCCGGTTTTATGTCATAAACACTCCATATGGAAAAATGAGACATTGTTTCGGTTGTTTGTGACATAAAGTGAAATTTCCTCTCCAGCTCCAATTGTCTTGATTACATGAGCTCGTACCTTCGCTTCCTCAATTGCCATGTGTGTGCGAGTTGGTGTTATTTGGTGAGACCCACCCACTGCTACTCTCGACAACCCGGGGCCCGTGCCCCGCTTTTATGGCAAAATCAACTTTGTCGAGAGGAGAGATACGTTATGGGGCTTGATAGGAAAAAACAAAATTATTTTGCGCACAAAAGTCTAGACACGCGTGGTTCAGCCACCAGTCACGTCTTGGTAGTAAATACGCTCGAGCCCGAACAAAGAGCCAATATGATTTATTTACATGGACACATCGCTCATTGAATTATTCCATTTCATTATGTTCAAATTAATACTAAGCTTCGCGCCGTTCCCCCGCCGCCTGCATCATTTGAAGACTCTTGTGGGCATATCACTTCGTTGGAAGTTCGAAGCGGCAATAAAACCTATCTTTGTGCGGATCTCACGACTTCCTGCTTTTTCTAGGGGGAGCAAATTATTATTTTTTAATATTGTTCATCTCTTTCCCACGTCAATATTTTTCACCCATTTATTTTTTTTCTAGTTTCTCTAAGAGACCTGGTCTATTCCAGTGGGTCTAAAAGTGAAATGGTTGACTTCTTATTTTCCAGTGAAAGGGAAGGGAAGGTTTTATGGTCCCAAATGCCCTTTAACCTCCCTTATTTCAGATTGTAAGCCTTTTCTTTTACTCTTGAAAGTTCCTGGTTCAAATCAAGGGGCACAAGATTTAACAGGGTGTAAAGTTTTGGTGTAAACTAAGGTTCAAGATGAGCCCCAAAACCCTGACTCTAGCCTCGTTTTAGGTCCTTGGCTATTTTGAGACTTAATTTGAAGTCCAAAAATTAGTTTTTTCCCTCAAAAATCCATCAAATGACTATCTCTTAACTCCTGGAAATCGCAGCTTACGCCTATTTGTTTAATGCAAAAAGTTACAAATATTTTCTTGCTCCGCAAGCTTGAGCCAAGACGATATTGGCTGATCTCATTCCACTGAGCCCAGCCTGGCCATAAAGTGGAGCTTTGCACACATAACAGCACCGACTAATAATTATAATTCAATGTTTGGGTGTGTTGCCTCCACGCCACACCACAAGTAACACCGAGAAAAGTAGGTACCCGTGCTGATCCATTTCATAGAGAATCGTGGACGTACGAGTCGAAGGCGGAAAATTTCGCTTGAGTGACTGGTAAATTGATCGCTGGCTTAACTTATCGTGATGCTTACAATGTAAATTGTAAGTTTGTATCGGACATACACACTCTATACGCTCTTTCTCTCTCTCACTCCCAATCGGATTGGACGCATATTGATCTGGCGATCGACGACCGAGTGTCGCCATGCTGGCCAGCTTGAATGTGCCTCGCTGATGGAATGCGAGTGAATTGGAGATTGTTTCGGCGAGCGTGCTGCGGTGTTCTAATCAATCAATTGGAATGCTCGGAGTGTTCATTTAAATAGGTTGTAAAAATCGTGAAGCGTAATTAGAGCTTTTGCGGTTTACTTTTCGTTGCGCAATTATTTGGCTTTGTTGCCGCAAATTGAGTTTCGATGCCTTGCCTCGGGCGATTCTCGATTTTTAAAAGGCTAGAAAAATGAAGTAATAGTGAGTTGTGCACCAAGGGGAGGAAAATGAAAATTTCTGCCAGAGATCATCCCTCGAAGGCAGAAATACTTCATTTTACTCCCACGGTGGCACATAGGACTTTTTATCGCGAGAAAAGCAAAGTGGAATTTGACAGTAATATGACTACTTTGCTCCCCGAGTGATTAAAAGTAAATTCTTCGACCGAGTAAATAATAAAGGTCGTTTCAATAACCCTCTGGTTACGTCTCTGTTGGTTTTTTGTTTAAAAAAAAAACTCCAACAGACAGACGGACAAGTCAGAACTCGACCAGAATTTCCTCTTCAAAGTTCTAAATTTCCATCAACCGCAGCCTTGCGGTCGCTGGAGGTCAGCAGAGACAACTTTCCCAAGGAATTCAAGCAACTGGAGATTAATCTTCCCAATCAAAACCGCATTTAGCTTACAAAACTAGTCTAAACATTTGCATTACACTTCTCTCGCTGCGCCGCACAACTTCGTGGCTCGTTTGAGCCTGTGTGCATGCGGACTCGTCGAGCGTGGAGCATTGAAAAAATGTATAAAATTACTTTCCGCATTTTTTCAAGCATTTTTATTCCACATTCTATATCTAGCGCGCACACAGCATTGTTCTCTCCTTCTCGACGTAATATATTCTAGGCTAAGCCCATGCTTTATTGTAATTCCATAAGGCTGATGTTGATGTTGCTGTTCCGCCACCAGACAGACCTGGAGCTCGCTTGTGTGTACGAAAAGCGAAACAATGTGCTTGCTCATAGTAGGCTCGACTTGTAGAGGAGTAGTTACTAGAGTTATCCCACGCTAACCTGAAATTTTTATGCCTGATTTTTGGCCTCGAGAATCACGAGCAAGAACCAAAAACAGGGGCTCCAACTTTTCCTCTTCATGTAGCCCATTGAACACCGATGAATCACCGATGGATGGTTTTAACTCTACTCTCCAAAACCTTTCAAATTGGCCATTATAGATTAATTTTTGTTTCAAAATTTTAACTTCAAAATATTTTTACTTTCACTAAAATATACCACACTAAAAAAAATCACACAAAATAATGCCTAGCAAAGCCCAAGGAGGAGCTGGGCACTATCCAAAATAAGAAAACAAAAAATATGTTCGGTAACATTGTAAAAAAAATTTGAAATTTTCGGTTGTCAATGGGTTTACGAGGCTTTTTTAACATTAAAAAATGGTCTCTTTTTGTTGAGGATGTGGGAAGTCTCATCATTTACGAAAAAAGGACCCCTTCGTAGTTCGTTCACAAAAATGACGTCCCTTCGCTTTTGGAAAAGCGATTCCCTAGAACAGTAAAACGAGGACTCTTCCGTCAATAATAAAAGCACCAACTGGAAATTCCCTTCCAGCTTCCTTCAATCTGCCCCTAAGTCTCGTCCAAGTCCGAAAGACCCAAAAAACATATTTCTTTCTTTTTTCCGTCCCTCCTCTAGCCACAATCCTCCGTAACTCTACTTCATATTCCAGCGCTGGAGAGGTTCATAAATTTTTTCTCGCCTTTTCGTAAAATACTCATTTCAACTCCGACTTGTTTAACAATATGCCTAATTTGATTAATGTGCTAAGTGGGCCCTACACACCACGATGATAACAATAAGTGTTTGCGGCATCAGCAATCTTCGCAACATTACCATTCATTGCCGCACTCGGCCCGGCACTCTGGCAGGAATGCTGCGAACACACAGATTAGACTGGTGGTCTTGCGCACAGACTAGGAAGGCATAATCGACGCGTTTTAGATAAGTTCTGCGCGCTCCGTAGATGGATGATGATGATGGAAGCAACAAACGACACCAAAATGAGCTCGAGTCTGAATATTAAAAATGCGGTATACTGTGCGAGTTCAAGGTGATCGACACATACGCATGTTGGCGGTGTGAATTCACTGCTGGGAGCAAGTTTGAGCTGAAATATATGCGCGCGAATAGAGAAATAGCTGAGGTCATGACATTCATCAGTCACTGGGTTTTTTTTTCAAACCGGAGTCTCGGGACCCCGGCTTGCGACTTGCGTGCGCGCTAGGAACATGCGTGTATCATTTGATTGTGTTTATAGTTAGGTACCAATTGGCCTGCAAATTGATTAATGGCTGACGGGGGGTGTGTTGTTTGGAAACAGATGTAAAAAATGGCGACAGAGGAATGCGAAGGTCAAGTCGGTCTTTGTGTCTTTGAGGAGGGATGGCTTTAGTTCAGTACAGAGTTTTCTTGAGGAAAAGAGTTCTCAGAATCCTTGGACCTTGGATTTTTGATTGGATTTACTAGCTAATAGATGAGTTGAGCGCCAATTTGTGGGATTAGAAACCTTATTTGAAAAGATGGGAGCAACCTGGAAAGCCGATCATTCAACACTTGATCCTTTAAGACCTATGAAGAAGCTGACAAGGATCCCAGGATCAGTCTCTGGACTGAGAAACACTGAGAGTCTAAAATTAGTTTTGAAGGCCTATGGAAGCCAGATAACTGACAGCTAATACACCCTTGTGCGGAATCTGAAGGTCAAAGTGTCCAATAATATTTGAAGCCCTAAAACAACCTTACTAAAATACCTCAAATGAAGAAATTTCTGGGGCTTTGAACTTCCTCTTGATTCTAGAACAGCAAAAAGATCCAAATCTAAAGCCCCACTTAAACAGCTATTGAGGTTATTGGGCGGCCGAAAATTCCCAGAAAGTCTTTCACCAACCCAAAGCGTAAAAGGCGAGCAAACAAGACCATCAAAGAG
This sequence comes from Forcipomyia taiwana, assembly GCA_963930915.1. NCBI lineage: Eukaryota > Metazoa > Arthropoda > Insecta > Diptera > Ceratopogonidae > Forcipomyia > Forcipomyia taiwana. The sequence continues at coordinate 4,865,551 of CAWVOI010000099.1, read as the reverse complement.
CCCAATCTAAAGTCGCGCCTGACCACCATCACCATCGCGCTGTTTGCCCACTTTGCTCTTTCCAGCCTCTTCCTTTGAGTAACTCATTAGCAAGCAAGCACAACATTTGCTGGATGTACGCGCGTATTTATCTTCTATTTACATCTTTGCTTGTAATGGATACCGAGACCAACCGAATTCCGTTTCAGCTTAGATTTAGATTACAAATGTTTGCTTAGCTGTGCTTTGCCTCTTAATAATCCACTTGAGATTGTGTTTCGTCAGATTCTTGGCCGTTCATCGCCTCCTTTTAAACTTTCGTCTCTCCTCCATATCTGAGTCTGCTGTGTGTGTTTGCTTTGGATTACGACCGGAGCTACGTAATCGCCAATTGGCATTAGAAGTGCATGACCCCAACATTTTCGGATGGGATGTGACTCTCCGGAGATGAAAGCTCAGCACCATAAACGGCATAACAACGGATAATGACCGAAGATAATGACCTCCGTGTCGCACACGGAAAATTAGCAAAATTACACAATGCGCAATTTTTGATTCTCTTCTCTCCCCACCTCGCGGTTCCGTATGCATAAATGCTGCACAAATTGTACCGCTTCTTGGGCTTTCTTCGTGTTCCCTGGCTCTCGTTCGCTCAATTTCTTCCTTTCACGTTCAGTATCAGGGATGGAGATGGATTTTTGGAAGACGGAGGCAAGCCTGAATTTTATAAATAGTTGGGAAGAAAATGGCCCCCAAAATTGAACTTCAATGTGTAGGGTTGGCTTGATTTTTAATGAATTTGAAACACTCAAAAACAATATTCCAAATTTATTAAAAATCAGAATTCTCCTTAAAATTCAAAATTTTTCAAGAATTAAATAAAAGATGTAAAGCCCAATAAGGGTTGAAGGACCAAAAGTCTATCGAAATGCCGTAAAACTATTTCCACGGGCAATCAGCATACCCTTAATAGGTTTTGAAGGAAACCTAGAATCCAGATCAAACTTATTAAAATTTTCAAAAATTATAAAAACACTTCAGGAGCTCAGAAACCAAAAGTCTATCGAAATGCCGTAAAACTATTTCCACGGGCAATCAGCATACCCCTAATAGGTTTTGAAGGAAACCTAGACTCCAGATCAAGCTAATTACAATTTTCAAAAATTATAAAAACACTTCAGGAGCTCAGAAATTTCCCCCAGCCACGTCTCTGGTGGAGACCCGTGTGAAGGCAAATTTCTCATCGAGCTTAAATAATTTCATTACTACTGCTCGTTTGGTCAAAAAAGCAACTTGAATGTGCACTATTCCCTTTTTGAGCTCTGCCCCGTAATTGCGCTGTAAATGATTTCCTTTTTTGCCATGCTTTCGATAACAACATTGTAAAGCACGCTCAATACTCTCGCTAAAGAGCTAAAGACCCTTCTGCTCTCACAAATATACAAACACGATGGCGAGGAAAAAATTAAAAAATAAAAAATCAAATTAAATTAAATTAAATCAAATCAAAATACAAAATCGAAGATCAAGTATAAGAAGTGCATTTTCCCGGGTTTATATTTTGAGGGAATCTAATTGTAAATGGTTCAAGAATTCAGAAATTTATTCAGAAAATGTATTATGAATTTAAATAAGATTCCCTCAAAATATAAACCCGGGAAAATGCACTTCTTATACTTGATCTTCGATTTTGTATTTTGATTTGATTTAATTTAATTTAATTTGATTTGATTTAATTTAATTTAATTTAATTTTTTTACTCATAAGTTCTACTCAAACATTTTTACTCTTATAAACTTTACCAACCTTTTTCGGTAATTTAGATAAATAATTTAAATTTCAGCCTGAAAGGCTAATCCACATGAATTTGCTTCCCAAACAAATTTCGGGAGTTCCCCTCTCCGCCCCCTTAGTTGATAGAAGCATACTATAGGAATGTTTTTTGCTCAAATAAAAGCCCCCTAAGAGTTTCCAAAGTTTGAGCTCAATCGGACGATCTTGAAAATTCGCCCATTTGTCTTCCAAGGGGAGCCACAAGATTATATTCAAAGGTTTCCTGATGGATTGTTTTACGTTTCTGAGACCATGTTTTGAAGCAAATGTTTCTAATAATGTAATTTTACGTGCCTATTTTGAATTTCAGCTCAATCGGAGCAACTAAATTTTCCCCCCTTCGGAGGCCTCTCACCCCACCCCCTTAAGTGATAGGGGCATACATGTGTTCTATGATTTGCTAGATTTAATGTCAACTACAACATATCCAAAATTCAGCTCAATCGAACGAAGTATAAGGAACTTTCATACAACGGGTTTACCCCCCTCACTCCCCCCCTAGGGGTAATGGGGGTCTAAGATGTCTAACCTTCCACCCTACAGACCATGTCCTACACGATGCAGAAAACCGCAGGTCTCTATCTCTTCTGGTTCTTGAGTTATAAAGTTTCGGACGGACAGACGGACAGACGGACAGACGGACATAGCAGATGCAATAGTGCATTTTTTCTCCATTTGAGGGAAAATGCACTAAAAATAAAATCGTGTACCTTATTGGAATATTAATTGAATTGTCGAGTAAATATTGCGGATGGCTGGCAGTTCTGTGAACGAAGGAACGTTTTTGAATTCATTTCAATTGATGGCGAGGCGCAACTTCGCTTCACTCGACTCTCGCGAATAGCGATGCCGATGCCATTGCCGTTGCCGTTGCCGTAGCGAGAAAGCAAAGTGTCGATGAATTGCAAATTTGATCTCCAACTCTTTGAAAAATAATTATTATTCACGTCTTCTTTATGCTGTCTTGATGAGAACTTGTAAATATGGACTGACTTGCCTGGGAGTGTCGCGCATATTGTGGTTTCAGCTCCTCGAGTACATAATTTAATGGCTCACCTCGCACTGAGGCACTCGAGGTGCCAATGGGTTGAAGGTTGCCGGGGGTACTTAAAAGAGATGACGTTTGGCAATGAGTCAACGATGAAAGCGGCACGAAATGGGATTTTGATTGCGTCTGGGGGAAGTTGAGGGAAGGGCTCTTGAATAGAGTTCTTTAGATCCTTAAAAAGTACCTTGAGAAAAGAGCATTGACCTTTAGCTCTGTTTCAGGTTCAAAGTCAAGAAGCTACCTTTTTCTACCGATAGTTCCTGTAATCGATGGGTGGATTGTACCGGGAGTCAAAGGCCACGTAGGTCCCAAAGATTGTATTGTGACCCTGACTTGTTAGGAAAATGCCGATTTTTCATCCTTAAACGAATTTAATTGGCTCGTAGCTCCATCCTTGTGCACGGTAGGGTTAAGTGGTGTTCTACATGATCTCCTGGGTAAGTCTCTGATGATTTTCCTGAAATCCTATTTCACTCTATTCCACACGTCCTAAATTCGTGTCTCCAAGTCTGACCATTTCGTAGCATTATAGTTTCAAATCAGACAGACAGACACATTGAAACTAAAAGAAAGGAGCCCAAAACGACCATCAAAGGCTTCGTTACGGGCGAATAGTTGACATTCCTGTGGGAACAATGACCCCCTTTTCCTCCCGAGATGCTCCTCCGGATAACGGACTGCGAGAGGGCACTTGGCCGGCATTCTCTCAGGTTGGCAGGAACAATAAAAACTGCACTTCTGGCCCCTACTCCAGCGAGAGCGCTGCATAGTGCCACATAACTCTTTGTATCTTATCTGGTCACTAGATCGAAGTCGTCTTCCTCCGCTACGGACGTTTCTGCTGTCACATTGCTCTAATCACGTAAAGATCAACAAGTGATTAAATGCTTCACCGACTGCGGAGATCTTTCGAGTAATAACGATAATAAAAATGCAGGCAGGCAGGCAGAAGCAGGAAAGAGACCGTTGTAAACACAGAATGTGACGCATTTACCACAGTAAATCTTCATATTTTCACACACAAGTAGAGCCATTACATAAATATCAAGCATTGCCACCATATTTTTTCGCTCCTTCCACCTCGCCGTTCAACCGCCAACTTTCTGCGACAATTACGTCTCGAGCTCGCTGGAAATTCTAACCGCATTTTGTTATCGTCGTCGTCATTATATTTCCCAACTGCACTCTCTCCGCGCTCCACGCAACAAAAAAGCAGGGCTCGGAGCGGGAATCCAGCGAATTCCATAAATTTCTCAATCCATGTATTACAATGCATGTCAACATGTCTATCAATTCATGAAGCATAGCGTATGCTGGCGATGAAGATCGTCATCATCATTTTGCGATGCATTTTTATGGCGAACCCGCACTCTGCGCCTTTTTGCAAAGTGTTCGAAAGGAGAGGAGGAGGAGGAAGGCAATGCGACAGACAATAATGAAGCTTAAGACGGAATTGCTGAATCAAAATGCATGAAGAAATAATCAAGTCGAGCTAAATGCAAAGTTTAATAGCAAATTAAGTAGGCAGTCAGGTGTGGGAGGCGCAGGGTCCCCCGGAAGTGCGCCCACGGACTTTCTCCGTGCAGACATTTTTGCAATCAACAGACTTCAATGCCTTTGGAGTGATATTCAGGACGTTCTAGAAGGGCTTCCCGAATTTTTTGATTGCTTCAGCCTCGTTTCAACTCAAGCGAATCAAGAGACCAAGAAAATTGTCAAAGAAAGACCTCAATAGTTTTAGAAGATTTCTAAAAGCCCTCAAAAATTTTGAAACGGTATTTTCTTAACCCTGCAGACCATCAGGTTTTCAAAAGGAGCCTTTATGGGTAAAAACTAAATTTGAAAAACTTCTTTGAGACCTTTAAACTGCTGGGGAAAGGGATAGAAAGGCCTAAAGGATTAACTCTGGGCTTCTTCTAAAAGTTTTCGTTTCGAAAAATTGTAATTGAGACAAGCTGAATCCTCGTAAGTGGCAGAGACAGTTATCGACTGCCATTTGTTTTCAGAAATAAATAAATTTTAAAATTATGAGTTGGATTTTAAGACTCATTTTTGGATTTTAGGGCAACAGTAAGAATTGAGATAGTTCAGGTTTGCCACTTAGAGGGTTGAAACTCGTCTTAGACCTCTTATGTGTAAACAAGAAGAGGCTGGGGAAATTTTTGAAGACCTTCTTTGGACTAAAAATCACCCCCTTTTCCCATCCCTGAAAATGCATGTGCGGCACAAAAAAGTTGCAAGCACAAAAGTCAACAACTATTGCGACGATTGCGGAGAGAATAGCAAAAAGACGAGGCACAATTGACGAGCACGGAGAAAAAGGTTGCATAGATAAAACGATGATGATACAAGATTGAAGAGCAAAAGAAAAGAAAATAAATTAAAATACAAAAGAGGAAATCAATGCGATGGTGCACTGAATATTGACACACCGAGCGCTGCGAATTGCGATCCAATCCGATCCGCAACTTCTTTCCCCTTATTTCCACAAAACATGTTCTATGAATTCTATTAATCGGCTCCGGCATGGCATGAACGCGCAGGCTGCAACATGTGGTAATAACAACACATTGAACTTGAACAAAACACGATCAGCTAGGCACAAAAAATGATTGAAGAGAAATGGCAGCGAAGCAAACTTTTTCCTCTTTTCTCCTCGCGCGCAATCTGCTTGCTCTTTTTCACTCCGGCACTGGCCCCTCTCGACCGACCGACTCTCGAGCTTGACTCGGGCATCAAGAGCTAAACGTGTTAAACATGACTCGGTTGTACCACGCAAGCAAAACCACAACACGGTATTAATGCTTGCCACAGTCTACGAGACGACACACACTAAAAAGAATGGTTCAATTAATGAAGGGGACGCTGATTTATCGGTCTTTGTTATGCTGGAAAGGAAATGGGAGATTTGAGCCCAAATTCGGAGCAAATAAATTTTACAGATTTACTGCACTCATTACGCTTGGGAGGCTCTTTGCGCTTTTTACTGTCGTTTGTCTCGCTAATCCGCCAGTCCCTCGGATTTGGGATCTCGTTAAAACTTTCCCAACTGGGTCAAGAAACAAAAGTTTCGTCCCACGATTGAGTTTTCCGTTTGTCGGCGCGTATACCATTTGGGAATTTTGGCTTCATTTTCTGGTTGAAAAATTTAAAAGGGTCCCTGAAAGTTGAGAGAATTATAAGAAACGAGGGTGAAGTGATGAATATGTACTCAAGAGGTTAACCCTAAAAATATGTTCATATTGGATTAAATTTTATTAAAAATTCAAAAAATTCTCCCACACTGAAAATCGGGAATGCGGAGACTTTCGTAAGAACATTTTGGTAAAATCATTCAAGTTTTGAAAATTTTTGGTACTTCAGAGGAAATTATAATTTTGGAGACATTTTTCTTAGGACCAGATTTTTTCAGTTGAAAACAGGCTTTTTGATAAAAATGTTTACTTTGAGATGATTGATTATAACAAAAGACCTTTTTTAGAAAGGAAACACTATTCTTATATGCTATGCACATAAATTTCATCTGCAGGCAGACCAATGGGAGAGAAATTTAAGACCCAAAAAAAAAATGCTTCAAAAATTCAATCAACGAAAAAATCCTGAAAATTCCAAGCTCGTGCTCTTAGACCAAGGACTGTGACAGGTCAGTAAGTTTTAATTTTGGGACTTTAAGAACCAGTTTTGGTCCTTCTCCCCTCAGACACCGTTCTGCTATCCCTCATGCCTCATTAAACTCCGGTAATCCCTTTCCTCTGCAAAATTGACAGGAAAAACGTAATTAATTCCACTTTTGCTACCTCTCGCATGTATCAACTTTATTACACGTATCTGTTACCCTTGAACTTAATGACTGACTGCCACTCTGCGACTCAGGCAAGGCTGATCCTCATGAAAGTGGGCAGTTTGTGTGCGTCGTCGACTCTTCATTACTCTCTCATCACTCAATGTTGCAAAAAAGAACTGGAGCTACCTCACTTTGCCAGTTCAGCACCGAGACATGCGATGTGCGTTTCATTATACTGCTCTCTGGTGATTGCTCCGTCCGATAGTGATGAAGACACGCTTGCCAATAAAATGCAAGGCCTCTTAACAAGCACCGGAGACCGACTGAATGGCTGATTTATAATTTTGAGTCATAAACAAAAGACCAGGCCGCACTGAGATTCAAGAGGCGCGTAATTACGCTCACCCAGATGCTGCACGTCGCTAACTAGAGCTTGTGTTCCCCTTGCAGCGAGCACCGCACCACAATTTAGTTACAATTTCGCATCCAAACCGGATTCCGCGCTTTTTTGCTCGCTCCATCTTCTCGTGAGTCGTGTTTCTGTGCATTTTCTGCGCCACTACAACTACACCAACAAATTATGCGCCGCATCGCGGTCTCCTCCGCTCTCTAGGCTGCTCTGCGTAACACACCTATGGCAGCTCTCTAAAGGTTAACCCTTGTTGTTCGGCTTTTGGGACTTTTAGAGGCTTTTGGAGGGGTTTCACTTTTCTTATTTGGTAAAAACCTCAAATATTTCGAAAAAGGAAAATTTTTAAGGATATCGAAAATGTCAAGTAGTGGGAGTAAATTTTTGTATTGCTTTCATAAATTGATTAAAATTTTCCATCAACCTCAGAATATGAAAACTATTTTTTAAAAGCTTCAAAAAGCTCTCAACCTCATTCGGACCCTTCACTCAACAATTTTTCTATTTCTTGGAAGTATTTTGGTTATTCGATCTTCCTTAAAGGCCAAGAAAAGTTCACCAGTTTGCAGGTCTCTAATCTCATGAATCCGGAAAAAAATGTCCCGACAAAGCCCTAGACATCCAAAAGGTCTACAGGTAGCCTCTAAAAATATTTCTTATCCAACTAAAATAATTATCAACTCTTCATAAGAGCCAAGAGAGACTTCACGAGTGACCCAAAGACCTCAAAAGTCTCACCGGAGAGTTGAAAGAGAACCTTTAGGTACGATATGGGTTAAACTGCTGTAAGTTTGCAGCAACGGAGAGATTCGTGGTCTCGGTAATGCGACGACGATGCTGCTTCTAGTCCAGCGAGCTCGCCCCGAACACATAAATCTGCGAGCAATGCGATTAGCCGAGGTCTGAGCTGCAACTCAATGGGATGATTTACGGGATGCTCTTCAATTGTGCTCAATGGGAATTTTTTTCGAGGGAAGCGTTCTTTCAAACTTACCGTCTACTGTTTATCCAGTTCTCGGCTCAGCTAGCACTTAATCCGACCCTAATTAACAGTTTACACCTTTTATCGCTTACTAAAATGGATTCCGCGCAGTGTTTATGGCTCTTTCGGTATCGAATTTAAAAGTACAGCGTATTATGTGTCCATAAGTTGTAAAATATAAAGCTCGAAAATATTATTTTGCACATTCCACAACCCGACTCAGGTAAGTCTTACGTTACGTCAATTTCACGCTGAATTAAAGTCCATCAATAAGTTTTTTTCAGGTCTTTCTTTTGCTCTTTTTGTTGCGAGTTTCGAGGGGCTTTTAGCAACTTGCTGCAAAGTAAATTATTTTATCAATATTTTAGTGTTCAATTATTACACATCCATTCACCTTTAATGGACATTCACTTTGTTATTAAGATCTTGCACTTTTTAATTTTTTCGTTGTTTTTTTTCTCATTCAACAATTTCCTTTCAATTTCATTGATTCACGTGTATTGTTGAGTGTTGTTGTGTTTTTTTCGAGGGCACAAAAACTCGAGACAAAACAGTGCTGAGAAAAATATGTGCGCTGGAATGTTGGTCACACAAAATGAGAAAAGGGCAATAATCAATATCTTGTGTATAATGTGGTAGCATAAAATTAATGAAAAAATACGAGCGAACCGAATTCACGTCTGAACTCCACGAACTTCGGGAATGAACTCGACTGGAGGAGCGATCACGACTCACACTTGCATCGTTGCCGGATCACCTACCATTCATATGCGGTCTGTACGGCTTCAGCTCGTTCACGGGTATGTTGGTGAAATGTTGGCGCCAGAGGCGGAGCTAAGGGGACTGTCAGAAAATTTGTTTGGTTCCAGGGCACATTTTTCAATCCTTCCTTATTCAGAGAAAGTCCTTTTCTTTCCTTTACTTTAAAGCCTTTTTTCTTAGAGACATCCTTAGACACGATTTAAAAATATTTCGGACTCTCAGAACGATTTAGAACGGGTCTCGAAGAATCCCTCCAGTCAAACGAAACTATTTGAATTCGTAGTATGCTGTAAGCTTCTTCTTCATGACTGTGGACCAAAAAGTTATGTAAAGCCCCCTTCCTATTTTGAGTACCATCGACGCCTCTGGTTGGCGCTTCACACGACGCGACATAATTGGATAACCTTAGTGGGACACCCTACATCAAAAGTCCAATTACGTTTTCCCGAAATTAGTGAAAAAATTGTGGAAAGCATTTCTCCCATTCCCAAACCTAACCAGGAAGAGCCGGAAACGAGGGAAAACAGAAAGTGTTATATTTCGTCCAGTTGGAGGTATGCAATGAACATTACACGGGTGCTTTGCGGACCCGTCTCTCTCGTGGCTAGCAATGGCTTAGCAAAATAGCACGTGTGACATTTTCGCTACGCCGGGTGAAGTCTAGCGAGAAATACGAGGGACTTATGAATAGTTTTTCGAGTCTTTCAGGGGACGTGAGGAATTCAAAAACACCACCCCATAGCTAAAGTTTCCAGCAGTGTTAATGAAGTCGCTGTCAGTCAAAGTCAGCATGAAGCCGGTGGTGGTTCTCTTGCTCTTCTTCTCCGTCCTCCTAGTCCTGGCCCAGGGGCAGTTCCTGACCGAGTTTGACGACCTTGCCGACATAATCAAGTAAGCTAGCCAACTTTCTCGAGATCCTGACAAGAAAATTTCCGACTTGAAGGAAAACCAAGATGGAAAGGCAGCATCAAAGGAAGCTCAACGTCCGTCAGACGAGTGTGAAGGCATCAGTGCCGCTGGGAAAATGAGGATCGAGATATCATTTTATTTGCTTTATTTAAATTGTCTTTGTTTACATTTGTGAGCCTTAAACTAATAGTGAATTGATTTGTTAGGTCGAAGAACGGCTGAATTCCCCCTCATTCTACTCATTTTAGTGACGTCAGCTTAATAATAATTTGAGTAATTAATTGACTTCACCCAGCTCAGAGCGGCGCCTAGAAGTATGCAATCAATCCGAACGCTTATTCAAAGCATCAAGTTACGAGTTCCCTACACGACACATTTACTTATGGATATCACAAAACCAAAGCTTAGACGGGCCTGGAGGGGGGCGGAGGAGGCGCGATCCGCATCCGGTTGGCGGCCGCGTTTTTCGGGTGCTGGCCCATCCCAGAGGGATGATGCGTGGGCGTCCCGGCCTGCGACGTTGGTGGTACTTGCGATTGCATGGGAAAATGATGGTGTCGAAGTGGCAGCATGTGTCTGTCGCGTTCGCTACTTATTTCATCTTCCTCCGATGATGGCAACTCTGAATCAGATTGTGAATTTGAGGGGGTAGGTGAGGGCGGTGATAGGGCTTCCTGCTCCTGTAGGATCGTGCGGAACTCCTGTATCGACTCGTTGAGGGTCCAGAGCTGGGACAGCAGCGACAGATCAAGTTGACGCAAGCCATACTGGAAAGAGAGAAGAAGAAAAAAAAAGTTAGCTTTCGGGCAAAAAAGTTGATTGCTTTAGAGAAATTCTACTGGCTCATGACTGAATCAGATTTGCCAAGTACGTGGATTGAGTGCGAAGTGAGAAGGGAAAAAAGTAGACTCTTTACGTGTAGGAGCTCGCGCAGCAGAGAAGTTAAATATCATAATAAAAATTATAATTGACAATGATGATTCAACGCAGCGAGGCGCGACGTGCGGAGACTGAGAGAGAATTACAACATTTCACGCTTTTCTGCGAATCGCGACCTTAATGACCTCAATGTCTTAATCGGCCTGGGACTCGATCGCTTTCAAGATCGCGAGATAGCGATACTCCTTTTTGGGTGAACGATCGCTGGTGAGTGGCACCAAGGCAAAGTGGCGCAAGTCTCCCCAGAATAGCCGTAGAAGGGGTTATTTCCAAGAATTGCTTCAAAGGTCATTGACCTTTTGTTGTCTTTATTGCCATTTTGAAGCCTGAAATATGCCTCATTTGCAAACTTTATGGCGTTCAAACAACAGTAAAATATTATATAGAAAACAGAGAGTTTTAACAAGTCAAATTTAATCCCTCAGAGCTCAAAAATTCAACTAAAATCATAACCGAAATTTTTCTTCAAATCGAGTTAAATCGTAGACATTTTAATTAAGAATTTTTTTCAAGACGTTTTGACTACTGATTATATGTAAGTATTATCGAAAAGATCTCAAATCTCGATTTATTAAATAATAAGTTGGAGTACCTCCGTATATTGGTAGAATCTCTGAAAAATTATATGAAGTAGCTGTACAGTTTTAAAATATAAAATAAATAAACTCTCTCTTCTACAAGTTTTTGAAAGGCTTCAAAAACATAATAAATCTCAAAACTCACTCAAAATGAAAATATCCCTTCAAGTCTCAAATGAAAAAGCTCATATGAAAATTTTCAAATCGCATTAAAAACTAAATCCTCGCTCGGAATTCAAACCTCCACAGTGCCGCCAAACAACACTAGTGGAATGCTGTAATTATGAATTCTAGGCAGGAACATCCTCCAATCAGCTTAAATATTTCCTCTCTTCCTGAAATATGATTCGGAGCAGTGGAGCAGACCGCCAAACGCAACGGGCGCCTGGGAAACCCGAATCGCAAATTAGGTGCTAAGCCGCAGATTTACACCACTAAGTTAATCAAAATTCCAGAACAGGAGACCGCTAGCCCAGCTATTAGGGTGCAGCAAACACAAACCGACATCCCACATCCACTGTATCCACATTTCAGTTGCCTCTGCGTCCCGTAAGCAGGATCTACATTCATTATTTATGTTGCATCCTGATAATTTGCTCCTCTGCATGTTTGCCACGAGAGCCCAGGATATGTTTGTAACATATAAACGTGTTTAATCTAACCGAACTTCAGTACTGGTGCATACTTAATGGGCAGCATGCTCCGTAAATCACAAAATGGAGCAGAAAATTTATACGAATGCGATGCATGCCGTAAATCAACCACCGAATTACAAGCAATGAAACATGAATCGTCGCATCAGAGGTGTAACTGGGGTTCAAACAGGTGGGCAGTTCCCAATGCTCCTTTTTCCTTCCAAAGACCCCCTCTCCTCTGAATCGGGGACCTCTTGATTCATTTAAACGATTTATTAATTTATGCTTTAAACTTTTCAAAGAATTCTTGTTATTCAAAAATGTTAGGAAAGTGTTCAAAATTTTTTGAAAAACTCAGACCTTGAAAAATAACCCTTTTTAGATCTTTTCTTTTCAAATCAAAAGCGTTTAAAAAAACTAACGGTTACTGAGTAAAATCCGCGCCTTCCGAAAAAGCCTTCTTAAAGCTAAAACTTGGCCGAAAAAATGGCTTGAAAAAGAGCCAACAACCAGTTGCGTCTCTGCGTCGCATACAGCTGCTCTGGAAGTTCACTCGCTTACCCCCCTTTATTGTTCTACTTACTGGCAGCTCACTCGAAAAGAGGCTGAACGGCGGGGTAGCCTCGTTTGCGCTGCTGTTGCTGAATCAAAGCAATAATTAAACTAGTCACGACCTGGCTATTTGTAGCGGCCTTGCGTCTCCGCCTATCTGATTTCGAGGCGCTTTTGGGAAGTGCGATATTAGCCTTTCAATCGACTCCAGACTTCCTTTTCACGACTCTTTCAGGCATCTGAAGCGTCGGCACCGTAAGCAAAATCGACCAATCATGCTTAGAATGCGGCAAAGAATGCAATTTTGAATTAATTTAATTGCGTTCGCCTGAAGTGAGCAGGCACTCGCGTTATTAAATCATCGAGAACGTTTCAGTCTGGGTGAGAATGCGAAAAGCGAAATTCTGTGAATTAAAAAGTAATCGAAAAGTGCACTAGAGAGTGGAGGAGCACAAAAGGGGAGTAATTGACTGAAGAAAATTGGAAAAGCGTTCAATTCGAACAATGCGAGTGCTCTTTTCAATCTCTAGAAGCAGGCGAGCTCGAGGCTGGCTGCAAAAGTTTTAATTAGAACGTCACGTTCGACATAACTTTGGTGTCTGTCTGTCAGCTGGCTTGTTTCTGTCTAACTTTTTTGCTTTCCAATTAGATAGTGGTTTTTGACTTCTATTAGCTTATTTTAGGTGAAGAAAAATTTAATCAAAGGTTGAACAACTGAACTCTGCACATTTTAAAAATCAATGGGAAACCCTGGAGTCACTTTTATTGTTTAAGAGCAAAAAATTTAATCTTGGGAAATTTCTTAAAATCAATAGAAAATTCTGTGGCAACATTTAAGGAGCTAAGATATTTTTAGGGCGAAAACCTGAGTCTTGAAAATTTTCTAGAGTCACTTTTAAGTCAAGGATTCGCATTTTTTCCATACAATCAAAGACCAAACTGCGAAGAGCACCCAGAAGTCCAAGCTCAAGGCCCAAAAGCGAGCGTAGGCCAGCGAGACTCTCTTAACCTCCAAGTCTCCAGAAGGTCTTGTCAACGCTCGCGAGCCTCTTGAGTTCCCACACAGCACGTCTCTCAATAGAAATTGTGAGGTCACGCTTAAATTTCTCGAAAGGTCGGCAAAGCACTTTAATCAAGGCACCCATGACTAAGCCGCTCGGGCACATTTAAGGTCGAACTGCAGTTCAATATTTGGGCAGCTGAAGGCCCAACTATTACTCTCTTCGTGAGCCCGATTAATCCAACAAGTAATTTTATATGCTCTCCATGATCCCATTATTGGGATCCGAACACCATTCAATTCGCCGATCCGACTGATGCCAACATAATTCATCAAAGTGGGCCACTGCCTGCTAATTCTGCGCTAATCGTTTGGAAAATTTAATAACATCAGCCTCTGTACTCTCTTTCATCAATGTAACACAGCGCAGTATCGTGGTAGCTCCGAAATTTGTTAATCAAATCAATTTTGTGCGGACAACTGCCATCCTTCCCGTGGGACGGACTATTCCAAATTGGACATAATGCTACCCCAGCTGAGGTACCTCCTGATGCGAGAGCAAATATTATTCCAATTTGCCAATGTTTGTGCGTATACATATATTCTGAATCCCAAATCAGAGATAAATGTCAATTTGGAGTTCAAAGAGCACAGCATCACATGAAGGCCGAGGGCTCTCGAATTAGCAAACAACAAAGCGCTGCGATAGACAACTGTCAATCTTGATAACATTGCCGAGTTACGGCAAAGCCGTGTTGACCGAAACATTTTGCCCAATTTGTTGCAGACAGATTAGTCCCCTGCAGTTACCGCAGTTACAGCTTCACCTTGGGCACCTATTAGCCACGCTGGCTGCATGCCTACGTCAATGCGCGTTGATTGATTTTTAAAAAACAATTTTACATGCAAGCACAAACCTACTTAGTTACACTCTGGTACCTAAACGCGGCTGTTGGTGGGCTCCCATTGAGCGAATGAACGGTGAAAAGCCTGATCTTGGAGTCTCATATTGAACAGAGCCATCAGAACTGGTTTTTGGAATGTTTGAGACCTCAAAGGAAAACTTTCAGATAAAAAAAAAATTCATCAGACGGACAGAACTCAAGAGAGCTCTTAAAACTGATCTTGAGACCTGAGAGAGAGTTTTTGAAGTTGGCTTTGTAGCTAAATTTTGATCGCTCTTTTATTTTAAAAAAATCATATTGAAGGTCTAGCTCCGAATTATAGGCCACAGAGGCTTGCTAAAGAAGTATTTTTGCCCTCCGTACCAACTTCGGAGGCCCCTAGTTTCGTCTCCGACAGATGACTTGATTTCTTAGATTTTATACAGACTACAACATACTAAAATGTCAGCTTATTCGGAAGAGGTAAGTAAAAGTTTCATGAAACGAGAAAGTTCCCTTGGTAACGCCGCTGAAAATTTTCCAAGAAAAACCAAAACAAGTCATCCAATTTTCACATCTCACATGCAGGTCTTTAGCTCTTATAGTTTTGGAGCCTTTGCGATTTATGGTAGATGGATGCACGGACAGACAGACACCAATCAGACAGACAGACAAATTACACCCATTTTGCTCTCACAGTGTGGAAGTGGAAAGGAAACGCAGTAAAATTGCCCCACTTGACTCCGAACGCCGATGCCGAACGAGTCAGCCAAGCGCTGGAGCCTTGAAAATTTCATCTGGCTCGCAATTTAATTACCAACTGCTAGTCTGTCTCTCAGCGAAACTGGAAACGAGCCATGTCGGTGGATACTGCGGCACATTCTCACTTAATCAGGGTATTTATGTGGCGACCTTGAACTTTTCAAACATTTGCACGACGATACTCCCAAATTTACGTGTATCTGACGCGCAGCTCCGACACAAAGGGGGAAATCAATCAAACAAATTAGTCTTTTGATCCGTGCACCGATTCTATCAATACCCCAATTTTGATTGATGTACGTGACGTGATTATCTGAGGTTCTTGTCGAGTTGTTACTGAAAGCCGGACTGTATTTAGTTGGTGCGCAGAATATATTTATGGCCCAGGAAGTTCTGATTTGCAAGAAGCGGACTGAATCGTTGATTAGCCGTTTTTCTGGACTTTTTGTGGCTCATCGCAATCGGGGTTAATTACGGTGTTTGAATATGATTTTTGAATCACTGATGCGTTGTGTTTCGGGGGTCAAGGGCCTACATCCACAAAATTATTAAGGAAGCAAAATCAATAGTCTATTTGGCCTACTTTAAGTCTGGCTTGGACGTTTTAAAAAGAATGGTTTGGTCCATTTATCTTAGGTCTGGATTTAGAGATGGAATCGAATATTACTATTCTATACTATTACTATATATACTACAATCACAGTGTATGTCAAAAATAAACTCAAGTAAACTTATATTTTTAGATAAAAAAAAATTAAAAAACGTAGCGGGTTAGAAATTTTTTAGGGAGTTAAGGGCCCCCCTTAAGTTAACTCAGTCCCCCTTAACCAGCCTGACTCCCCATAGTTTCCCATCATCCCTATAATTTTGAAACGTACTGTGGGCAAGAAGACTCTGATTTAAAAACTAGTCAGGCTGATTTTGAGAATCCATCTCCATATGAAATTACAGCTGAGCATAGAAACAGAAGGTTTTTTGCCCCAGAAAGTGCTTTCCAGTCTCTCTGGGATACAGTCGGCTTTGTTCTTCGTCACAAAAGCAGGAGGGAAAGTGCCAAATTACTGCTTCCTAAAAGCTACCCAAGTACTTGTTCCCCAAAGTGCCTTAAAGCCTCATTAGTTCGTAAGGAGCCTCATTACTCTTCTGCCGAGCTCCACCTTTTTTACGACAACGAAATTAACCTCTCGCTGGTCCGTCCGGGATGTGCAAACAAACCTTGGCAGGTAGGCGCGGAAGCGAAATGCATTCATTCGCCCTCTTTTCGTGCTGCCGGCAGCTGGCCGAGGAAGCAGAGTTTTAAGCAGCATTGAAGGGAACTTCCATCCATGTCGGCGTGGTCGGAGCTTCGTGTGTACATTGCAATCAGAGGCAAAACACAATTAAGGCTGCTTCCGTTTTCCTAATGTAAATGTCAACTTGATCATTTTAGAAATTTCCGCTCGCCTCACGTCTGTGTGCCACCACACACAATGGCACATTCTGAGTCTACGTCTATGAATGTTTAATTAACCCCCAGTCCGGGCGATGTCGTTCGAAATTAAAGGGATAATCTTGCGGATTGGGAACCCAACATAGATTCGGTACACTGCTCATCAATCGCATTAGTAATTGTATTAATTAGCATGCAAATTAGGTGTCTATGACTCGGAGTAATCAAACATTAATTGCACGTCGTCTCAAGTGAAATGGAAAGATTGGCTCGCACGTGAAGCTGGTTACAAAACCCGAGTAACCCACTTTTGCCGTCATCTGCCTTCATGATTCCGCCGAGGCGAGATTTTTAATCGACACACAAACTCCATCAGAGACGACATAATTCGCTTGTAATTAACTGGATCTAGCCTGAAGAGCTGCTAGCGAGTTGATTTTCTGCTTTCCTGCTCTCAAATACGTTCGCATCTCGCTGCAGCTAGCCTGATAGACACTCGAACACTCAGACTTTGAGCCAGACTGACGGGCTCGAGGCGGAAGAAATGTGATAAAATGTGTGCCAACGCAAATGAATTACATGGAGCTAACGAAATATGATGATTAGCAACGTAAATTAATCTTGAAGCTGCAACAGTGTGGGTCCAAGTCCGCGAGTGCCCTGGAGAGAGGAGGAACTCGTGAAAGATTGCCACTGATGGGATGATGGACGAGAAAAGTTGGGAGTCGGGTTTCCTGCAAAGAAGATGTGATGATTTATGACGTCTGAGATGCGGCTTTTCAGACACAAGGAAAATAACTTGAGAGTGGCCTCGAGACCACGGCAAAACTATCCTCTGATCTTTCAGCTCGTCTTATTTGGAAACAGACGAGCTACATATGCAGGAGCTTATTATTTTTAATGGACTTTGCATTTTTTCCTTTAGTTTCTCATTTTTCATGTAAATAAGGATTTAAAAACTACAATGTTTAAGACTATTTAAAGTCTCTGGAAGACCCATTCCTAGAGCTTCTTAATAAACGTTAAACATTTTGCTAAAAAAATGTTTTGAAAACCAGAAGAACTTTTTTTAAAAATTGAGTTTGACCAAGCTCTTGTGCCAAAATGTGGAAGAATATGTAGTCCGCAATTAATTCAAAAAGACAACATATTTAGTCTAGCAGAGAATATCTCATAGCTTTGATAAAAACATTAAAAAGGTAAAAAAATGGTTTTAAAACAATGTTAATGTTCCCAAGATTGTTCAAATGATGTTAAAAATGTTGTTAATATTTTTTGGGAGCTCTATCAATGACAGATATAATTAGTGGTCAATGTTGTCTTGTCACTCTCCTAGCTTAACTCTAAGCTCTCAAATGTAAGCAACCTTGCACCTTTTCCTCAATAGTTCAAAGAGAAAAGCCTCAGATTCCAAGAAGGAGGGATTGTTCACCTCAAGGCTGCCGGGTGTAGGATCAGGGGAGCACAAAGGTGTTTGAAGGGGAGCTTCTAAAAATAACACACCATTTACCACTATGGCCTCGCACCTCCCCCACTGAGACAAGTCCTTGAAGAAGCTAGGTGGAAGCAGAGAACCGCTTAAAAGCCCCATTTTTCACTAATTAAGGAAACGCCCAGAGCGCGAGCACGTAAATAAAATGTTTGGATTTCAATTAAGTGCGAACAATGCCAAAAAAACTCGGTACAAAAAGCAGCAACATGAGGAAACCTAAGCCATTCATTTCCACAGGAATCACGGCGCAACACGGCACATTTATTTTTTAGCCTCGTCTGCGATCGTTTAATTAGCTCACATACCTACTCACATCTTCTCTCATCGTCGTCACTCGCTCATAATTGCATGTTACAACGCGGCTCAAAGACGAGACAGCAGCGGAAGTAGGTTGCCTACTGCCTTGCTTTTTGTTCTCCCAAATCACACAATATAAAACATGTTGCCTGCACACTTGATGACATCTTTTTTTTTCTCCGGTCGCTTTGCCCCCAACGAAACACACGTCAGCTTCATACAAAGAAACTCATGTTGGGATCATCTGTCGCGAGATAAAAGACAGCGCTTTGATGTGATAACAAGCCGGTGTAACATACACAAGATTACTTCTTTTGAGCTCGCTAACGTTCGTGAGACTCGTGCAAGAAGCGAGGTGGAAGAATGTCGTAATATTGTGGGACAAATTGCATTATGAGCCGAGTGTCTAGTTGCATTTCCATTATTTCCCAGAAATTGATTAAAACGATTATCAGAGTAACGCGAACGAGGCTTCTTCTTAGGAAGTTAGTGGCTCATTTTTGAAATTCTTCAAAAGTATTAGGTTTCTGAAAATTTACGCAAGTGACATCCAGCGATATTGACTAGATTTATGGATTTTAATACCTTATAAAGTACTTAGATTAAATTCAGGGTTATTTTCGTAGGTTTAATATAGAACCCTAGAAAAGAAAGCTTAATTCCACCGAATTTTGCTTTTCTTAGAATTTTTTTTCATGCAAAAAATCAATACATTTCGTCCATTCTCGCAGAAAATTTGCACCGGATATTTTTTATGATTTTCTGGAAAGTTTTCTAATTTTTGGAGGACTCCTTTTTCAATGGCCAAAGTAGGCTAAATCTATCAGTTGCAATAGGAGGTACCAAAAAATTGGTTAGAGATTTTTTAAACTTGTCTTCCTAGAGAAAAGTCGAGAAAAAGTAAGCGTTATACCATAGAGTTGAGGGACTAGGTACAATTTGAGTTTTTTACAAAACTAGGTGGATTTTTGTCCGATAAAAAACTGCTGTTTTCTAATTCGACCCTCTAGCACAGACTGAGACTATTTTCAGCTTTCGAAACAGTCATTTAGGGCTCATTAAAAAATCTGAAAATCCAATTCATGACATCAATAGTCCCAAGTTTTCGCACAGAATGAACCAGACCTCCCAAGTCTCTATTCTCTAGCTCGTGAGATAAATTTTTGAAACGTTGACATTTATTGGGAATAATGTGGAAGCGCCAGAAATAGTCCCCTCCTCGGAATGGCGTCTAAGTTCGCGACACAAAACACGAAAATCGCCGCAATTAGCCTACATTCCCCAGATGTGCGATTACGCGTGACACTGGCTAAAAATAGACTCGTGCGCCTCAAGATATGCCTTCTAATGGCAAAAGCTTGTAGTTCAAACCTTGCGTAACCCTCTTTTTCTCACCACCCATCCATCGACATTTAAATTAAGCGCCAATTATTATACCATTTTCCAGCAATAAACCAACACATGTTACATGATAGCTCTCTTTTGCGGTAACTTGCTCCACTTCTTCACGACAACTTAGTCCAATTTGATGAGTCTCAATTCCACTTCGGAAGCCCCTCATATGATGCCTCTAAAGTTGAGCGGAAAATGTGTCACGGTTGTCATCATCAAAGGCCCCTCATCCCGATTAGAACTAATGCTCGTGGAGAGACCTGGCGCCACGGGAGACGGTTAAATGGCCCGTAATGGGTGTCGCTATGAAGTTAAACCGAGGAAATGATGTGCCGAGATTCCGCATGTGAGCAGAAGGGCCCTCCGTTTCGACATTAAATGCGAATTACGGGACCCAGGCAGTCCAAGGACGGCTTTAATTGCACTCGGTTCAACCTCGAGCTCGTAAATGTTCTGAATCACAATGACGCCGGTTCTGCAGAAACTTGAATCATTGTCATGCAGCGAGATATAATAATAATATTAAACGTGAGGAGGATGAAAGCGTACGGCTGCGAGATGTAATTGAATGCAAACATTCGAGACTTGCACAATTACTGTGGAGCTCCAAGAGCATATGCCGAGTGCATATTTGCCTTCTGCTTCTCAGACGACAACTAAGACGTCACAAGATATGATGATGAGCAGGTCGTAATTGCGTTTTGTCGACCATTTAGCATGATTGTCTGGGGCAACTTTGTATAATCGTGACTGTGGGAAATCAAATTTGCGGCGTCCGGAATGCACCGAGTCGCTCACGGCCACTGAAAGTTCGGAGATGGATTCACTTTGAAGTTTCGGACGGCCTCGAGGTGTCTCTGAATTGGATTGTATTGAGAAATATGGCGCCCAGCGGGTGTTTGAGACTGTCTCTCATGAAGAGACTTCAACTGGAGGTACATGAAACTATTTGTTTGGCTTCCAGAGATGGATTCACTGTGAGGTCGAGTTCTTTTTATTATTTCGTTCGTTGATGTGACTACTTAAGATATTATGATTCAATCCATTTTCAATGAAATTCTTCTCATTTATTGAAGCTAGGATTGAGAACTTCTCTTGAAAAGTGCCACCAGTCTGAGCTGTGAAAACCATATTGTTTGAGATATTTTCTTACATCTTTCGATGAAATTCTATGCAGAGTAAATGGTTGGAAAGGACATACTGGACACAATATTGTGAATGAATTGACCATAAGGCTCAAACTAGGAGTATCTGTAGAGGAATATTATTGGAGATGGATTCTCTAAAATTTTTTAAACGCAATTTCTTCTGAAAAAATTTTATACTTGCTCGTTAGGCCCTGTTCACATATTACGTTACGATCCTACGATCCAGGGGGGACGGCTTCTCTGTGACAGTCAGTACAAACTCCATACTATTATAGAGAACAAACCGAAACAGAGGTGGGGGGGGGTCTAAAATCTCGATTTTTACCGTGACGTTGTATGTGAACGAGGCCTTAAAAAATTTTTTCTTAAGTTATAAACTAGAGGCATGGCAAAAATAGGACCTAAAAAGATTCTTTGGTTAACATTAATATTTTTTAAAAAATTACTTCGAAATTTGACCTCTTTTACCTCTATCAACTGAAGCTCTGTGGGTCCGGCCGTCTCCCTAGAGCGGCGTTATTAATTTTTATGATCCGAAGACACGGCATTTCCAATGACAAAATTATTGCACTTTCCTCCTGTTTTTATAGCCTCCGCCATGCCGCGATTTAGAAAGTTTTTTGCAGAGCCAGCCGGTAGCCAGTGCGCGAACACAACAACAGATTGTAATCTTTTGACGCGCGCGGCCTTTTCGAACACAAGCGCGCGCGCCTCCACGCCAGCACCGCGTAAATGTCTAATTTACGGTTGACATTTAGTTCCTTTTCACTTTATCTCATGCAGCGCATCAATTACAGTTTCTACCTTCACCCGCTCTATCAATTATTTTATTTATCTTTAACAATATTATTAAAACCAAATTAGCAATTATCGCCACAGCTGAACACAATCCGATTTGAATGCGGACTTGCTCGAGAGAGGAAACTCGCGCACTACTACCGCTGTCATTTGTGCCTGCAACTGGCAATCGGACTCGGGCAGATTAACATAATGATGGAGAAGCGGCGGAGAAAACTCACGCCTAGCACCGGTCGAGGGAAACCCAAATCGTCCATTTTCAACGCACCAAATGAGTCATGAAAGGTCCTCTTATTTTTTAAGGAGCTTAACTTACACATATCAAAATAGGCTTGAACTTGCAGAACTTCCGGCTCTTCTTGTTGGCTTGCAATTGAGTTTGACACCAAAAGCTTTGATTTCAAACCTACTGCTACTAATTCTGGTAACGCAAAAAAAGGTACTTGAGACTCTAGAAGGCTTTATGGTTTTTCATAACTAGTTTCTTTTGTAAACATTTTGGAAAAGTAAGCCCTTTCTCGACTTAAGTGCCCTTTAAGTCAAATTTTACTTCAACTAAATGTCACAAAAAATAATAGATAGATGAGAATGGAAGAGGTCTTAAGAAACACTACAGGTTCTATGATTTACCTTTTAAAAGTCTTAAAATATTTCTGTAGCCTTTAAGGAAATTTGCGGCAATATCTCAAATACTGTAAGGGCTTCTGTATTTTGTAAATGAAGCAAAAATGGCTCCCAAAAAGTTAAGGACCGCTCTATCCATAAACCGATGAAAATGCACCGCAAAAAAAGTCAGGTCACTTGCCACGCGGCTCGAAAGTAGATGAAAAAGCGCCGCTCTTAATTAATCCGGTCTCGCAGGAATCACATTCCGAAGCTAATTTTAATCCCATTTATTCGTGCTGGTGTATTACAAAATAGTCTGAAACTCAATTCGGAGTCGTGCGATAACCCGCCCACGACTCCGCGAAACACATTGTGCGTGGTCTCCATCGATCGGTGTGACTTGAATGGCAATTAGGCAGGTCATTGCGCACACTGACACCTTTTTGGCATCGCCGCGTCGCGACTTTTGTCAGACGGGACTTTCCGACAGTCGACTGTTTTTGTGTGACACAGAGGCCGCGTGAATAGTGGATTTCATTTCGTCTATTCTCGCAGAATCTGATCAGAAAAGACCAAAAATCAATTTTTTGTATAAAATTGAACAATTTTTTGTCCCATTTTGGTAAAAATAAAAATTTCACAATTTAAAACAATTTTATTGTTTTTTTTCACAAATTCAAGCAGTTTTTTCCAGATTTTAAAGGTTTAAGCCTAAATTAATACTATATTTCTGAAGTTCATAGCAATACAAAGAAAAATTTTTGACCTAATTTCCACGCTAGACAAATGAAAACCGTTGAAATTTATCGCTGAAAATACCTCTTTTATACATTAAAAAATTCTTGAAATTTATTTTTGGCCATTTTCAACGCAATTTAACAAAAATTTTCAAAAGCTACACTCTAAAGTTTTGAGATCAGATTCTGCTGAAGAACTTGACAGTAGATTCCAAAATGCACTTTTTCCCATCAACGAAAATAACAGAAGCTCATTCGACCCTTTGCGTTAAGATTTAATCTCCAACAGCATTTTAATTGACACGTATGGGGCATTGTTGAATGGATATATTCATTGAATTTGGGACATTATGAAGCGTCCACAGCTTCTAAAATATCGCTAGGAGGAATGTCCTGGTTTAGGTTCGCTGTCAACGTTGCCTCAATTTATGGCCTCCGCTTTTCACTCCCGGAATTTTAACTGTCAGATTCCGGAACGCCTGACAAATATGACGCATTTCAATGGCAATCAAATAAAAATTACTGCTCACCCATAAAACCGCAGTTAATTACAGCTTTCATCACAAATTATGTAGAACAATCAAACAATGTTTATCACAACAACAATAGCAAATTGTTGACAACACAAACTGGCATCATCGAAAGTCGCATTTGGAAACAAAAACATTATGGCTAATTAATTCATTGTTCCGTCGCTCCACGCGAAGGTCGAGCATTTAGCTTTTCGTCATTTCTGCCGCTTCTTTCCAGCTCCATTCAAACAACAATCAAAGCGGTGAGAATTTCGCCGATTTTAGTGTGAGTCTTGAGACAATTGCTCACACACTACTGGAGGGAGCTTGGGGCGAAACAAAAACTGCGTGAGAAAACGAGGCTAACGCGGCGACGGACTGGAGCGAGCCGAGACGTCGAACGCGAAGAAAATAGCGAATTAAAATTTAAAAACGTATAAATAAGACATTGATCAATGTAGAATTGTAGGGCAGAAGTGAGGCAGCAGAGTAAACAAGTACGAGTTGTTCGAGATTAACTTTTGAATATTAATATGCTCTGCAGCATAAAAAGTGTGTGAACATGAAACCGCAATAAAGGTGAAACAGGTTTCAACACACGGCCCGAGCGCTTAGATGCATGCGAAAATGTACAACAAAACGCTGCTACGAAAGTCGTGCGCGAAGCAAAAAGGGGCGAGAAATGTGCATTGGAACAAGAGAATGGCGAAACACGAATATAAGAGGTGCATCAGAACGACCTTCACAAGTTCGCTCGTTGAAAGGTGCCTCGCTGTTCTTTTTCTCGCTGACTCAGACAGTAGCTTTCTTGTTTCAGCACTTCTTTGAAAGGGAAACGGGCTTATTTGTGGTTGGGGAAACTCGTTTATTATAACGAACTTTTTCAATTTTGCGTGTCTTAAAATTTATCTAGAGTTCCTTTAGACTGCTATAGATTTTTTTTTTAAAGCAAATAGTCTGGGCCATTTTGTTGTCCAAATAACAAGAACTAAGCCCCTAACTTTTGAAAGTTTTTAGATTGAAAAATTTCGAAACTCAATATTCTGAAAAATTGACTCTTCCTTACTACGTTGAAGAGTTGTTGGGTTTTTAAATTTTGTGTGAATCTTTGCGACTTAACAACACACAAAATGACAAAATGCGGTTTTGGACTTATTCATAAAAATATTTTTCTCCATATGTACAGTTATTTTATAAAAAAAAGTTTTGGCCATCAGTTGACTTTAAATTTTATGTAAATCTCAAAATGTCTTCAATCATTGAAATCGGACTTGTGGTTGGGAAGAAAACATTTAAAAAGTGAGAGCCACTTTTTAAAATTACCAATTGAATTTCCAAAAAAATTTTAAAGGTTATTAATTTTTTTTTGCATTAATAAAAATAGGAGACAAGTGACCTCTAGTTGTCCCTCTAGTAGAATAGACTCCATGGGATTTCAGTTCCCCAGAAAACGGTTACAGACTTGTGTCCCTGAGTTGTCTCAATGACACTCTATATTCTTTGTTAAAGTGACTAAAAAGCCGCTTGATTTAGAACACGACTGAACGCTTAAGGGTTAACATCGGGATAATCGCTTCTTTGGATCGAAAATCGCAGACCACCTAATTCATGTAATAAAAAAGGAATTCAGTTGCAGCCTAGTAACACAGTAAGCAGCCCACATTAATTTGTCACTATCATCCGCAACACTTTGCATAATTATCCGCACAAATTTCATCATAAATTTCGTCTTTTATGGATTTATTGCAAAACGACACCACTCCTTCGCAGGCAGAACATGCTTCGGCCATATTTATGCAAAAAGTTGGAGTTGCAAAGTCCATTCAGTCAATACTTTGGCACGACTTCCTGCTGCCAAGCCGTCGTCGGTGCAACGTGAGACCTGCAATTTGGATTTGGCACAAAAACAGCATAACCCGTATAAGAGACGGCCGGCCGAGACCGAGCTACATATTGAAATGTCGCTGAAACAATGCAAGGCACACGACGTGAATATTTAATGGGGTATCTGCGAGTTTGTAGGCACACACTATGACCGATAGAGGAGAGTTTTTGTGAAATCTGCACCAGATACATTGTCGTTTGATGGCACTTTCACATTTGGTTGTTGGACAAGTTGTAGGTTGGATGTTGGATCAAAACATGCATGATGTCTGCTTGGATTTCGGAATTCGGGAAACGATTTGAATAACTTTTTTGTACGTCCGTGTGTGCCGAGATTAAAGTTGAAAGCCACAAAGCGATGTAATGCCTTGCTGATTGCCCGCTCAATGGCCGCATTGTAGTAGTGTTCGAGTGCAATTTATATTTATCGCGGCAACAGGTCGAGCCAGAGATTTGCGAAGATAAATGTTTCTTGTACGTGTTATCGGGAATTGGTGCCGACAATGTTCGCATTGACAGACCGAGGTGCTCTCTGGCGTGTGCGGAAAGTATTGGAAGCTTAGTCGGGATTACTTCTGACTACCCGGCTAATTGAATCTTTTCTACGGCAAACTTTTCATTTAGTATTCCCTTCAGTCCTTCGGGAAACCCGAACTATCTCAACAATGGTTATACGTAAGCTCCTTAGATCCCTTCAATGCAAAATATTCTCTGTTCCTTAACATAAAATTGATTTCCTGGAAGTAAAAGATGTAATAATAATGGACCTAGTAAAATCATGATTAGAGCTACAAAAAACTGTTAAATAACAATTTTGAATAATTTTTTGCAAATTTTTTGAATAACAAAATTTTTTGGCAAGTTATCAAATTCAATGATTTTTCACAATTCTAAACCATTTAGAACAAATTTATATGATTTTTAATTATCAACTTAATTATTTTTTTCAAAAATCATCTTCATAAACAAGACAATCTCATAAGTTTTGAAGAGATTTCACTGAAAATTATCAATTGAAATTTGAGAATATCTTCACCAAGGCAATTTAATTTGAAACTCGGTTATATAGATTCTAAAACAAGCCTTACTTTAAGCCTTAATTTTTTAAAAAGAGATACCAGTGGATCTAAAAATAAAAACTTGATGTGCATAGAAAATTCCAATGAGTTCCATTTCCATACATTTCAGACGAATACATTTTGCCTGACCCACACGACAGGACAGCTAACTTCCTCTCTAACGATTTAATTGATATTTAAAAAAAAAAATTTTTTGACTTCTTATCTTAAAACACCTTCAAAAGTGTAAAAATATTGAATGGTATGGTTTTTTTTCAAAAAATTGTTTGTTGAAGCCAAAAATATTACTTTAGTCACCAACAATTTAACAACTTTTTAACACAGCTTTTGCTTACATGTTTAACAAATTTTTGAAGCTCTAATTCATGAAGTTACCGAAAAGTCCCCTGATAGGTTAGCTCTGCAGTGGTCTTTTGTTGTCTTTATGTAGCTAGTTGGGACATACAGACACCTCAAGTACGCCCTTAAACATAGAAGTCTTCCCACTCGAAACGTGGAGCGCCGTTAAAAATGAGCCACAAATTGAAAAATCATGCATCTCCATTAGAGCCGTTTGAGCACTCAACTGCGCCCTATTTCGTGTCGGCAAACACAACACTGAAGTGTGAGTGGTAATTTATGGGCCGCTGGAAGCCCAAGCGATTGCCAAAGACGTGCTGGTTCTGGGTCACCTCCGGACAAGGACATTGTGTGCTCTGATGGATGACACCGCCGGCGCGACGCGGCGCCAACATGTCTTACACCTCATTTAAATTCCAATTCTGGCTAATACAAATTTGTCTTGACAGTCGTGGAGCTTGTAACAAATGAAGAACATGCGCGTAAACTGTGTTCTTCCTCTCCGTCACTTTGTTATCGGAGCCTCTTCGCATGTGTCTATGTGGAGCAAAAAGGAGGGAGGGAGGCGAACTGGAGTATAATTCAATTGGCAAGAAGGAGCGACAAAACGCTATCGCGATACGAATTGCCATGCCATTACCGTGAGAGACGCGATATCATTAGACAACATTAGCAATATTGTGAGGGCTCTTACCTGCTTGCTATACCACACAAGATACGAGTACTCAAGAATGTTTGCCGGGAACGGGGACACAAAAGACGAGCATGCACATTACAATCAGTAATCACCGACAATTTATCTTGCCCACGAAACTGTGTCGTGCCATTTTTGTGTTTGTTTCACGGGAGAGGGCTTGCTCTATGGGTCACGGTGTCATGAGGGCTTTTCTCTTACACAAAAGGGGGTTTTTTGTAGCAAAAAATGTTTTCTTAAATTTAAAAATGACTAAGTAGAGTATAATTTTAGAGTTTTTGGATCAAAAAGTGAAAAATGAAGGAAACGAAATTTTTTCAGAAAATTACATTTTTACTTCCAAATAGCCTCTTCACTAGAAAAACTTTCTAAATTTCATAATCTAATTTTAAATGATGCAGAAAGCTTCATTGAAAAAAAACTTGGCTTTACCCACATTAATCACAAATGTAACCAACCTTCACTAGTAAAAATATTTTACAGAAAACTTTTTCTCAAAACAACTCAATTTCTGGAGTTTTTTGGTCGATAAAGTGGAAATTGGAGATAACATAAATTTTAAACTAAAACTCAGTTTATCAAACTACTGCTCGTAAAAATATTTAGTTGCCAAAATGGTAAAAATACTCAATTTACCCAAAAAATTATGTTTCTGGAGGTTTCGAAGCCGAAAAAGTGCAGCTTGCAGGGCAAAAAAACGTTCACGTAAATTTAAATTTTAGCCAAACTTTCGCTG
The DNA here is from genome assembly GCA_963930915.1 of Forcipomyia taiwana. Classification (NCBI taxonomy): domain Eukaryota; kingdom Metazoa; phylum Arthropoda; class Insecta; order Diptera; family Ceratopogonidae; genus Forcipomyia; species Forcipomyia taiwana. The sequence goes on along the minus strand of CAWVOI010000099.1, from coordinate 4,837,352 downwards.
GTTTCTTGACTTTTGGCTATTTTCCCCCTCCGAGCCACAATAGGTTCCTAGGAACCTCCGTGACGCTTTGCCCCACCCTTGAACCTATCTAGCTCCCTCTCCCTTACCCATATCTTAATTCCTTAGGAACCAAGAGACTTTACCTCTGTCACTTAACGAATTCCCCACTCAATTTCACCCTTAGAACATCCCCTGGGGTCCCCACCCTTCGTTTGCGACCGTGTTTGCCAGCCAGAATGAATTCATTAGCCTCTTCGATGCTCAATTTGAACACAGTCAGCACGCGAAAACTTTATGGCGCACCTTAAAACTTTTTTCATTCTGCCTCGGCTGTCGCAAGCCACTTCCATATCAGCCTTGCGTCAGCGACAGTAAATGTCACTCAATATTGATTGGTAGTTGGTACGTACGAAAGCAGTGATTGAGAATATTCGGTAGGCCATTCGCTCCAGGCACATTGTCGGCAATGATAATCTCCAAAATGCGGTCGTTAACCTGAATACCCGATGAGGTAGCTCAAGGTGAGGAGCTTTGCGAAGAGAACACTAGTGGCATATTTTCTTCAGGCACCAGCACTGGAAAGTGTGACGCATTCGCGAATGTAGCATAACACACCGCATAGACCCACATTTGGCTCACTTATTGGCATCAGCAGATCGGCAGAAAGTAACGGGTAATCAAATGGTGGCTTTCTTGCTTGTCTCCGCAGCCTGAAAAATAAACCAGGCTACGCGTATCTCAATGGAACTTGCGATATGTGAGTGGAAAATTGTTACGTGCGACAGGCAAATTAGCTGACCGGTTCCATCGCTATTTGCATCCACTCGCGCGTCTGCGTCTTGTCTCTTTGTCGCACTTTCGTAACGACAGGAAGCGAGTTTGTTTGCTAATTAAGACTGGGCTTGTTCATGTAGCCTTTTAGGTATGAGTTTTTGAGAGTTTGTGGTGATTCTATCAGGTATCTGGAAGCTTTTGAAGAAAAACTTGGCTTATTATTTTTTTTAGAAACCCAGAAGCTGCAGATTTAGGACTCCAGGGCTTTTCCATACAAAATAAACACCACAGAAAATTCCCTAAAAGCTTAGTTTGTTTTCAGAAGCAACTCAAAAGTTTTCCCATCATTTGGTGCGCCACAGATTTAGCAGGAAAACCTGAGCTCTTCCACGAAAAAGTTTCAACAAACCATAGAGTGTTGATAGAGATTCCCATCGACCTCTCAGTACATAAATAAGTTTGAATTTCGATCCAAAAATTTTAAAAGGTATTCTTGAAAATGCTTCAAATGCCACACAAACGTTTTAGGGTTCAAGAAATTATTTTTGTCAACTTTTGAGTCTACTAGGTGAAATCCTAAATTTGCGAAAGCCGATGAGACTCTCTGTCTCGACTCTATGGAGCAAACTCGTTCACAACGAGGACGCCCGAGGTTCCCCTACGAAAGTGGAGTAACAAGTTGTAAATGTGCTAGCAGGAGGAATTTGGCACGGTCTAGTTCTGATGTTTCACTTTAGGTGTTTCGGTGAATTTACATACGTATGCAACTTTTACGGTTTCATCACAACCCGTGAATCATGTGCTCGCATTGTGTGAGTCAATCTGATTTGCTGAGCGACGGGAAGCCAATTTTATGCTTGTTTTTGTACGATTTTCACGTTCTTTTCTGTGATTTATTTTTATCAGCTTTCTGTGCCAAGCAACAGTCGTCTATTTTCACTGCCAAAACCTGACATTCCTCTCACTCTCGGGAGAATTTTGTGTCTCAAAGAAATCCTGCCAATAAAACTATCAAGCCCAGAGGCCGATTAAAGCAGTTCAGCTGTGACGTTCCACTCCCCTTCTGACAAATTGACAGCCCACTCGAGAACAATTTATGATTCTCATTGTTCTTCTAAACGATCACTGCCTCTCCATGTCGCGCCAAATCTAGGTCAAATCCAAATAAATTGCATAATCCTTTCATCGCTCACCATATTATTGTAGCTGCAAAGCTAACATCTAGATCACGACAATTCATAATTTTATGTGCACCGAGTTCCACGAAAGGCCCGCCAATGCAAGGCACACATCGCATGGCAAAATGAAATGTTGCTGGCAAAACTACGTAGAATCATGCATTTTGCAATGGAATCGCAAAAGTGCATGTGGCGTGGCGCAAGCAACTTTTTAGTTTTGCTTTGTAGAAGGGAGTGGAGTCGAACCCGCGAGTTCACAAACGAGTTGCATGAATGAATTGCCTTTGTGAGGCGCGCTTCAAGATGCAATTTCGTGATTGTTTCAGCCGCGACCGCCGCTCTGCATCTCTAGATCAGGTGGTTGCCACATTTTCGCACCAGCATGAGACTCTCTCGGTAGACCCGTACTTCAAATAATTGTCACGCGCTTCAGTTCGGAGTGATTTCACTCGAACGAGCCAGAGAGCATAAAATTATGGTTTGACTGGACGCAGTGAGCATTTTGACTCAAATAGGCTGTGACGGAGCCTTACGTAACAGCCGAGTGACAGACCTGGGAAGGAATTACTGACCTAACCCATTGCCTTCCAGTAGTGTTTTTCAGCACTTTATTTCCTGGAAAATCTTCCTCCAAGGACTCAATTCTCGAGATCTGGGATCAACATTTTTTAAGTTCTGGATCCGCAAAAACGCCTTTGAACCTCTCTCCGAAGTTTCTAGGTCCAAAAAAACCCTCTTCCTTACCTTCAGGCTACAAAAATACCATAAATCTGCTAGGACAAAATCATATTTATTTAATTTTTCTTCAAAATACTATTTTTGGTAAAACGAGGAAACAAAAGTCACGATTATTTTTTAAGAACGAGGGCTCCAAATTTTTCTGATTTATAGGACCTGTCAAGATTTTTATTACCACAATTTATAGGTTTTTTCGGTTCTGACCGCAAAAATGGCAAGGGAGGAAGTGGGCTAATGGGCTGAGTAGCTCAAGTGGGACATACCTCGAGCACGTGCTTGCGAAAATCCAATTAAAATGCACAAGTAAGAGCGGTTCGGAAAAATAAATGATTGTGAAAACACGATATGTTGATGGGGGAAATTATAAATTAATCGGCTGTGAATTATTCGGGACTGCACAGAATTAAATGTTTACGTTGATTACTGGCATGAATTTTTAATCACATTTTAATTGAAACTAATGAAATTGCTCCCACTAATAACTCACTCTTTGTATGACATAGTTGTCGAGGCTCGACATTTTTGTCTAATTGGAAGGAAATTCTTCTAAAAGATACGAGGAAAATTTGACTCCACCAACTACACACTCGGATTCAGCTCATAAATTCGGTCCAACAATTATGGGAAAAGTTTTCCAGCCTAATTGGGTTTTTGCACGAAATTTTCCGGCATAAGTGTTTTTTTTCTCTGCCCCACACAAGTTGCAGCAGCCACGCGAAAGCCACTCGAGCGGAAAATAATTCAATAAATCTGAGAGACAAACAAGCCTCAAAGCAGGAAATTCTAATTTCCCTCATTACCATACAACAAAAGGCACCTCGGCAAAGTCAACAGGAAGAAAATCAAAATTTAATGAGAGACAAAACACAAAGCACCACCTAGCCTAGCTCGCTTCAGCCTCTCTCTCACACCTGCTCCACCTGCAAAATCTCTATTTGCATACACATTAAAACTTCCTTATTAGCCCCACTCTCGACTCAGACGACTCACCTGACATTTAGGTAGCAGACTCTGTCAACAACACCTAGGGCGGCTGCCAGTCCAAAAGCCAGATTAATGAACAAAGAGCAGCAATTACTTCTGATTAAAACGCAACAATTTATTACTCCTTATCTCCACCTCCCTCTCGCTCGAGTCATTTCTCACCGGGCTGCTTCCCCGCATAAATAAGAGGCACACTCTGGAGCAATATTTTAATATCATCAAATGCACTCGCAGTTCGCATAAAAGGTAGGCCTGAGTCAAGGCATTACTGAAACAAAACAAAATTAAAATGAAATAATAGCAAGAGCAATTGTGAGCGCTGTCAAGACAATTGTTGTAGCTACTTGCCTCGAATCGAACCGACTTGCCTCGACTCGTTTCAGTTCAACTTGCCACAGCTCGACGCAGAGAAGCCACACAATTTTTCTTTTCTTTTCAACTGCAATGTTTTCAATTCGTTTTTCGTAACGCTCCATTATAAAGTTTCAGTTGTGCGGTTTAATCTTCGCTAAAACGAAGAAATGAAATGAAAAATTCGTGCGCTTGCATCAGCGAAGAGTTTTGCAAAGCCTAGGAGGCTGCTTTTTATGCGTCTGGCGCGAAATTCGGGATTGAGTTCTTTTATTGTCCTTTTGCTCAGAGGAGTAGCTAGAGATTTTCCTGAAGGGAGATTTGTCTTAACTTTTTATAAAGCAGAGCTGAAATTTTTATCGTGGTGTACTGATTATCATTCAGAGAATTTTTATTGAAGCTAAGACATTTTTTTCGGAGTTTTCAGATTTCATTTTTCTCGTGGGTGAAAATATCGACTTAGTTTGTAACTTTGCATTTTACAGGGGCCGAATCAAAAATTTTTTATGAGGAGGCAAACGTTTGAGAAAGTGTTTCTTCGAATTCTCAAAAGAAAAGCATCGTTATTTTTGTTATAGGAGCTTTTTTTAAATTTTTTAAAGAAGCTAATTTAAATAAATTTAGTTCACTCGTTCTTCTTCCATAAAATTTAAAGAAACTCCACAACAAACCCATTCCTTACTACGTGTTTGCCTAAGTGAACTTTCCCTTTCTAATAAATTAATTTTCGTAAGAGGTCTGAAAAACTATTCCAATTTTTTAGCTGCCAAGAAGCACGTCTGAAAGCTAGACAGACGGACATTATACCCCTCCGTCAGCAGAAAAGACCAACTCATGCTGCAAAACATCCACAAATAGAGTACTTTGCGCGCCAGTCCCAGCGTTTTTGATAGATTCCAAGATGATTGTAGGCAAACATACATTTCAAGCAGCATAAACATCTTGCAGCTGCTGTTTTAACAATTTCACTCACACACGCTGGCGCTTTTTATATTGCCAAATACCATTTTCTATTATTATTGCCCATTCATTCACTCGCTTACACTTACACTTTAGCTAGATTACATATTTCCATGTTGCTGCTGCAAAACCGTAGACAAATACGTTTTGCCGAGCTCCAGTGCTGCCGCGTGTAAGTCAGAAGCCGCGATCGCGATGTAATGTGCACAAATACCTATGTTATGCGTCGACTTCTATTATGTAAATGCTTTTAGCCCCTCAATGCGGACTCTCGAGAGACGTCTTCTATTAGCGTGGCACTTGAGTGACTTTTTGCCGGGACGTGTCTCTTTGGAACTCCTCGTGGGCCCTTGAAACATTGGTTGGTCGCAGGGTTCGGACCTCAGACCCATTTTGACTTACGAACATAGACCGAAGAAGACGTTCCTTTTACGTTGAAAATCAGCATTTTGAGAGGAATTAGAAGCCTTTTCTCGCATTTCAGAAAAAACTCCTTTAGAAGCCTTATGGAATTTTTATGTTTATGTTTATTCATCCATCGACAGATCAAGTCTGAGTACATTCCAACTTACATCTATGTAAACATAAATCAATCACTTAAACCTAAAACTAAAACTATAAAGTAAAAACTAAAGCCTGGCCAGTCCAGTCAGGGAGCTCCTATACTTAAACTCAAGTCTATTCTTATACACAGATCGGGAAATTCCTGCCTCAAACAGTCTTGATTCTTATTAAAATTAACAATGGCCTTCGACATCGGGTCATTGAGCCCGTAATCAGCTCTATGGAATTCCTCCACAAAAGCCGGCCTACAACGTAAAGAGTAATTGTGAGAGGGAGGCAGAATTCTCACACCAAGGCTTTGAGACAGGATCTTCCAGTTCATCAAGTCGAATGATATGTGGATTCCCCTAACTTTTGTTTTTCACATTTCCACAGATGGACCAAACCTTTTCTGTGGCGTAGAAAGAAACTTTAAGGGTTCCAAAGGCCACAGAAGTCCGATTACGGCCCTTTTGAGACTCCAAAAACCTCTGAGACTGCAAACCTTTGTGTGAAACTCGGCCCTCTCTAATCACACCGGACACACGTAACGCCACTTTATCATTCCCTCGGAGCCGAAATTGAATGTAAAAAATTTTGTCGTCATTTTATTGTTATGACACTGCGCCACGACTTCCAAATAAGATAATTCCGCGGTCTCGAGTGCGTTGGGAATACGCGCGTGGTGTGGAAGAGACAAAAGAAAGTCGTAGGACATTAAAAGTTACAAAATGCTAAATTATGAAAGAAAAAAAGCAAACAATCGTAATTTTCTTTAATCTAATTACCATAGCAATAATAGCGCGCCTCCGTCCCATGGAAATGGAAAGGAGTGCTGATACTTTTACACCGACTTGGCAGTTTTGAAGGCTGTAACTTTTAACGACTAGTGATAATTCGCTTTAAGGGCCACTTGGATGTGTCGTCGACAGGTCTTATCGGCCCATTAAATTTAAGCTCGCGACTTGGCGTCCCGAAATCGGCGCGCCGGCCTAGTCTCGATTCGGGAAAACTATCACATTTTCGTGTTTACTGGCTCAATTGCATGTTTATTTACACTTGGTAGTAATTTCGCGCTCATCATCATCATCATCGGCACGCCACGAACCACTCGAAACGCTGGAATTCGCAAATAAGTGCAAACAATGGGTCGCCACGCCAGCTCGAGCTCTAAGCGAATTACAACGATCGCATTTGCACTCATTTCGCACATCATTTAGTAGCACAACATTGAGAATTGGGGCCCAATGCAGCGACCAGGAATGCTTCTTCACAAGCTGCTGCGAAGGTCAACGAACGGTCAGTGTGCGCAGCGACTTCGGGGAAGGGACGCTCACATGAGTCATTTATTATGCAGATTCTATTGCTTATCCATTAACATGCTCATTAATATTGAATCTCGCTTTGTAATTAGTTGCTCTTAGCGTCCCACGTGCAATTAGTGCAACACAACAGATCTCCGAGATGTTCCACGCACACACAATACAAAGTTGGCCTTGTGTAACGAGCCATTACTACACACTGAGATGATGATGATGCAGGCTATCAAGAAAATTGAAAAAACACTGTGGCACAAAGCATTTTTCCGCAATAATTTTTCCCTCAACTTACGTAAGGCTCGCTTAGGTGTGTCAATGTTCAGAGACGGGGAAAGCACTCGAGAAAATTTTTAGGCTTAAATTTGCTTCTAAAATTAATTTTTTAGATACCGTACCTTTATTCAAGGTTCTAGTAAGAAATCCATTATTTGCTCGTATAAATCCAGGCCTATAGCTCAAACATGTTGGCTTGTTTTGGGCAATTATTGGTCGTTTTTGAGCTCGAATTAAGCTTTTTAAAGAAGGGCTTTTTCATAAAAGAAAATTTGAGATCTAAAGAAAATTCGTTTTCTAGAAAAAAATTAAATTTTCTCTCACTACAGCAAATTTCAAACTAAACTAAGTTTTTTTTACTAAGCCTTATCTCAAATTCTATTGATGAAGGAAAAAAATCTGATGAAAATTAAAATTATGTAATTATGTCCCTTGATGGAAAGAAGAGCTCTCGAAGCTTCCTACAATGGCTCAGTTCGGCGAAAATGGTAGAAAAACCCAGCTCTGCCGGTGCCAGCGATCACAGTGGGCGATGAGGGAAAAGTGCACAGTAATCAGAAATGGCAGATCTCTCACATGTGGTTCACTAAACCATAACGCTCCCCATCTCGGTCTCTGTCTGCACTATATACATCTTTGTGCCTTTGTGGACGACACGATGACGGCCACAAACCCGCATACTGAGCATTGATAATGATGTGTTCCAGTGAGTGAGTGTCAATCGGAGGAAAACACACAGCATTACGGGAAACGCCACAAAAACTCTGCTACACGGCGTCGATGGCAAGCAGGCAGCCGGAGAGAACTAGAAATCTGATTATGTATGCAAGGTGATTTTTAATGAGCGTATTGAGTTCGAGGCATTGTCTATTTTCGCACTGCTTGTTTTGAATTTCTCTACGCTCTACGTGTCATTGGAGAGCTGCCGATTGGCTTTGGGATATCGGGGCAACAGGTGCTTATTTCGAGAAGACCTCTCTATCATCGAGACGTGCCTCAGAATGTGTTTTCACTCGACTATCCCAAGGCCAAATACCTTTCGCAGATTTTGCCGCAGTTGCCAAGTCATTCAGGAAATTCCATCGGCAAAGAGTCTCAAGACGAGTTATTTTGCTTCTTCGTGCGTGTTTTGCCAGCCAGATGGATCAATAGCTTCAGAATTTTACGCTCTGTCAGCTCCACAAAGCTGCGGATGACGGAGGAATTTTTTTAACTATTGCGGTTTGAATTCTATCGGCAGAAAGGTGGACTTTGATGTTGAGGAAAAAATAAGACAGTTCTTGAGTTTCTTTGCTAATAATAAGCCAAGTGACTTTCTTAGGGTAAACTGAGACAATGAAAAGACAAACTTTATGTTTTCTTACGCTTTTTAAATCGGATTTGGGTTTGTCAGAAAAATTTTCGAATTCCTTTTTTGCTCTTTTCAATTCTCTTTTGAACTGAAAGAGGCCCTTTTAAGGTTCTTGTCTGTTCCAAACGAACTTAAATCTCTTGTCAAAATTGAGAAATCACTTACTTTTATAAAACTTTATTAATTTTTTATTCTAATTTCAAATAGTGCTGAGGATGACTTAAACTGGGCTTTACCCACATCAACTTAGAGAACTTTAATCTCATTGAAGTCGCAAAAAATATCCAAACTACCCATCAACGAACCTATCTAGGCAGGAAATTGCAAAAATAGAAAATCCCAACAGGTTGTTTTTTCTTGTCGTAGAATTCGGGAAAAGTAGAAAAACCCAGCGATTTCCCCCTACCCAGAATATCAACAAGCCGTCAATAGACTCTCCTCTCAATCGTGCCAGCACAAACAACAACGCCGATTAAACGCTTGCTGCCGCTCAATTTTTGCATCCGAGCAAATACGCAATTGTCGAATCAGAAATTCGAAGCACAAACACGGCACGGCGACTGCCAGCCATTATTAACAGCCGGAGCTCCCCGTGCATACACTCAGTGAAGCCAATAATAGCACAGAAACCTTGTTTTGAACTTCAAATTCAGTGTTTACTTTTTCGAAACCAGTTTTGGCGGACGTGAAATATGTGGAACGATATCAAAGTCGCACACCAATGTGCAGTCGCATTCGGAGTCGCACAGAACAAGATTCGAGAGTGACACAATTTGATTAAAGTGAAACTTTTCGAAGCACTCTGACTCACACTCCGCACGACTCGCCGGCTGACTCATCATCAACAGGTACGCACATGAACACGTTCTCTCGTTCGCAACTCCGCACTCGAGTGTCTTCTGCCTGCCCCGAGCAGGGATCGCACAAACTTAATTAAAATTCCGTTGATATTGGACTTGGTTGAAGAGTGTGTCTTTTGTCCACTCCAAATTGATTGAGTTGAGTTCACTTCATTGTTGTCTTTCGAATGAAAATTTTATATAAAAAGGTCAAGGCGCTTAGAAAACGAGTCAGGTGGAAGGCATTGAATCATCGCTGGTGGGACGAAAGGGAGACAAAGAAGATAAAAAGGACTTACCATTTCGCGCCGGAGGATCGCCAGCTGGGTGTCGAGGGTGGCGGGTTGGCGGTTATGCGTAAGGCCGGCTCGTTGCTGCTCCAGCGTGGCCAGGGTGTGGGTCTGGGCCTGCGCTACCTCGAAGCCACTCAGGCTCTTTGGCAGGGGCGGGAGGCCGGGTAGTGACATTTTGATGCTGCAAATAAAATAATAACGTTATTTTGGGCAGAATATTATATTTTTAGGCACCTTCAATCTTAAAAGGGTCATTGAATGATTTTTAATTTTTTTTAGAGCTGTGAAAAGTCTGAGGAGTAGGCGAAGTTGCTTGAAAACGGATATGATTTAGTCACTTAGAGAACCAAAAACGTGGCCTGAGAGATAAAACTATGAGCTCAAAATTTGTACTCTTGGTTAGCTGAACGAAACGATAAATGTCCAAGATAAATAAGATAACCAAAAGTACCTATAATAAATAAAAATTGCATCTCTCAAGTTAAGCAAAAGCCGAACGAAGCAACTCTACCTGTTGCAAAAGATTCATCCCTCCGCTCCCAGAGAACCTTTGAAAGGTGGAAATCCAATACGGGATCCCCACCCGCCCCCCAATAAATTTCCCAAAATACCGAAGGCTGACTCGCGTCATATTTCAGACCGTTTCCGCACCCCGCCTCTCGTTTTATCGCGCCAGGAACTGCAGTATCTGTGTCGAAAACGAGGAAAATCTCTTTGCAGGCAACACTTTCAACGAGCTCCTCCAACATAATGAAAATCGTGACGCCTTTACATGCCTCGTACTCATAAATTGGTTTATTACAAGCAACTCAACAACTTGCAATTTTCACATTAATTTCTATAAACCACGTAACTGCCATTAGGTGTTTACGTCTTATGGGGATTGTGTGCAAGCCAATCTTATCTCGAACCTTGCCAATCCATATCCTGCAGCACCTCCGTCTGCGCGGCGCGTTTGGAGGAAACGGGTCTGAATTTATTGCCGAAACGCCAGGTTAATGGGTGACTTCGGATCCGAAATGGATCCCTGGCGAATCGACGAACTGGGTTATTTCAATGCATAACAAATCGACCTATCCCTTCTTCAAATCACCGGGACTGTGAACTTTTACGACGCTCTGGGACATTTGAACCAGCTATCATTAATAATTCCGTTTGATTGAGCTAAACTGCCTCCTCCTCCGGGCGCCCCAGCTCCTCTTCCGTCTGCAGCTTCTCGGCCACAGCAACGCTCGGGAAAGGGATAAAGGTCGAGTGTGTAGGGAGATTATCCGCTTGTTTATCATCATCAGCAGAGCCTATAATTTCAGGCCGTTTTTTAAGAGTGCAAATAAATTTCGTTTATGGAGCTGTATCGGGCTCCTCAACCTTTCCACGCTAAGGTAACAGGCAACGGCACGCCGATTTCGTAGATGGCTTATGGAAGATACATATCCGCTTGGTAATGATACAAATAAGCCCAACAAAAGGGGAATAGACACTAAAGTTTTTATTACAACATTCATTACACTGAACTTTGTTGTTGTTGCCGTGCAAGTATTATAATTCACATCACTCAAGGTCACTGTTGGCAAATTTTTATTGTTATTGTAATGTTTACGTGTGCAGTCCGGCAAGCGATGAGGGCACCAGCTTAGCGAATTGCGATTCTAGCGCGGTTTGGAGCCTCAGCATTGGCAGAAGATCACCTTGCTTGATGAGAGGTCGAGACTTTCTTATTTCATTGGGAACTTGAAAGTTTTTGGTCGAAAAAGAATTTTTTTATAAGTGTTTTGGTATATAGGCAGATAAATACACGTATTTTTCACGTAGTTATTTTTTCAACCATATGAGAGAAAAGGGATGGAAGAAAAATGTATCAAAGAGTTTTAAGTTAAAAAATTAGGATTTTAAAGTAAATTTTTCGCTTTGGAAGGTAAACCCCCGGGAAATGAATTTTGAATCGAAGCCAAAGCTCTGGTCTTTCAACTGACACATCATTTGTTCCGACATTTCGCACTATGTGACGAATAGACATTTTTCAAAAAAAAGTTATGCGATGGTGGTCAAAAATTTATTCAGTTTGGATGAATTATTTAATAAAAGATACGGTTTTCATGTTGAAAAAAGGCTTGTCTTCCGAATGAGAGACGAGACCTTGAAAAACTCCTTCAGAGAAAAAGTCAGGAACTTTGTTTAGAAGCTGGGAAGCATTAGCCTTGGTTAGCACTAAAACATAAACGAGAATGTCTCTATTGAATAGCCCGAAATAAGCTATTGCGGGCGAAATACAAGTGGCAGCACCTCCAGCCGTCAGAATGAGCCGGCTCCCGACTCTCCAACGGTACTCTCCCAAATATCACGCGCCCATTATTCATATTGTTGCCTCATATATCACATTATGCTCACTCTTCATTAGCATATTGTACTCTTTCCATTCTATTATAATCTAATCAAAGGCACCACTTCTACAATGCCTGTATTTTTAGCCTCTGCATGCATAATTTTGTCTTTTGAATCGGACGCGTTCAACGAAAAGTCGTGTATTTGAACCAATTTGTTTGCTACTCGAGACCCGGCTTCGTGTCAAATTGAAGATTGAAGTTTGTGTGTGCTGGAGAAATGCAGAACCCGCTGTACTTATGGGTATAATAATAACGTTAATAGGCCCCCCTCCACGCCTACGGTTGGGACTTAAGACAAATTGAAAGAAGCGGAATTTCGGAGAATACAAATTAGACGGTGCCCAAGTAACACGAAGAATGTGTAATGAACGTGGAAAAAAACGGAGAAAACATGATGGAGCATTGAAAAAAATTTTGATTGTCAATTGGGTCATTCACTCTTGAGGCTATAATTTACACCTGACGTATTAGCTGCTGCCACTGTTTTGATTGCTAGTGGGTACTTATTCGTGTGTTTGGAGCTGGAGCTTTTTGTTGCACTTTTGGGACTTTCTATTTTGCTGTTTTACATACATTAGGCTCTTCAAATTGAGCTGGAGTGTTTTGAGAGCTACGAAATCGATTATATTTGGCCTAAGTGCCTGTTTTCTGGGTTTAGGTGCGAGCACAAAAACGGCAAATACGAGGCTTTCGAAGGTGAGCTCTTGAACTTGTCTTTCACTGTCTGAGATTCTTTCAGCTTTTTTCTCCCACATATTTTCGGAATTTTTTCCGTTAAAATTAGATTTGTTGGCAAATTAAGCACTTTTTAAATGCCTCTAAATCCATAATTTGGAGTATTGGAAATTTAAAAAAAAATGAGCCCTAAAATCAAAGGTAAAAGACCTAAATTCAAGAAGAAGAACCTCAAATTTAAAGGTAGAGGCCCTAAACTCTAATGAACGGGTTCCTAATTAAGAGTTAGGACCTCATATTTCATAGCTATGGGCTCTAAATTCCAAGGTAAAGGCCCACATTTAGGTATCGAGATTAATTTGGGAACTCCCAAAGAGGATTGGGCGTACCTTTTGCTAAACTTTTATACGCTTCTGGAACCTAGCTGCTCCTAGAAGACCGAAGAAAGCCAATTGCTTGCTTAAACGACTCGCTCATTTATCTCAAACACTCTCGCTATCTCCGTCCCGATAACGACGATAAGAAGACTAAACTAGCAATAAACGTGTCGAAACATGTTCACTTTCCCACTCACCGTTCCTCGGTGTCCCTCACGCTGTCCCACGAGTCCCCGACTCCGGATGACGCGTCGTCCAGCTTCTCCTCGTCCTCCAGTCCGCTGTCCTCCAGACTGATGTGACAGCTCGTCATGAGGACTTCCGTGCCATTGTCCCCCACTTCGATCCAGTCCGACGTCCGGATCCGGGACTTTGTGCCGTGCGGAGACACCTCGTTCGACGACCGCTCCTCATTCGTCACTCTCACCTCCACCTTGCCCCCCTTCTCGCCCGGATGCAGCGCGCTCAGCTCCGAAATCAGCATCTCCGTGAACATCTTGTCGTTCATCGTGCCTCTGGGCGCCGTCTCCTCCTTCACTTCCCTCTCCTTGCCCTCCGGCTCCGGCCGACTCGGCAGCCCCCCCTTGCCCCTGTTCCTCTCCGCCAGCTCATTGAAGAACTTGTTTGTGAACGCGATCGTCTGCGGATCCTCGATGTCGATCTGGGCGGCGGGGGTGAGCGTGGGAGGCGCCACTCGGGCGGGGCTCTTGGTGCGCGGCTTCGGGACCGGGGGAGCCACTTTCACTGCCGTCTTGGGATTCGGCACGGGCTTCTTCTCCGGCGACAGCCGCTCGAGGGGCGACGGCTTGGGGGTCAGTGCGGGCTTCGAAGTGTTCTCGAGAGACGGGGACTTGTAGACCACATTGCGGGACAGCTTGCTGGGCGTCGGCGATGCGGAACGCGACTTGTTGCTGACGAGGGCATGGGCCACAGAGACCGCACTGGGTCGCGGCGGAACAGGCGGACCGACCTTCTTTGTTGCTACAGTCGATGCCATTGCAGTCCCGGAGTGACTAATCACATCACAATTGCCTATTCAAAACACTGATTGCATCCAACTCGCGTGTTTTGCAAATATAATTACTGCGCGATTCTCGGACCTCTATCACTATCACAAACTCTGCTTTTCGTTTTCTCAGTAACTATCAGTAGTCGTTTTCTCCAATTTCCTGCAACTATGGACTTTCCTGGGCCACTTTGCACGAAGATTTGGTACACAGCGCACTCGCGACGATCGCGACTTGACTCTCCGGAAAGTGAACGAGAACTGAACCGCAGAGTGCAACTCAGTGGAACGCGAGGTGTGTGTACTTGCACGGCGATCGTGAGCGACTCGCGTCTCTTTCATTCACTCGAGCTCCGTACTCTCGATCAGCTGCTCTTTATGCTTATGTGCTTCTTTACGGTGCCTCTGAGGCAATTAACGTGCGGTGTAACATGTGGGCTTGCGGGAGTGTGCGAGAGTGCGGAACAGAGCACAGGTACGAGTGGGGCTTCGGCTTCTGGCGTTCATTCCGCAATTAGAAAACGCCAGCCAATTTGCAAATGGAACTGGACTTGACTTATTTTCTCTATGAGATCTCAACAATGGAATCTTCTAACTTTGTTTCGATTTGGTTCTTTGAATATATTTCAATTTATTTATTTATTATTTTGGGCTGCTAAATATCGACTTTTCTTCGTTCGACTTTAATTCGTTAGGTAAATTTTGAATCTTTAAAAAATTGACATGTTTCTTTTGAATTAATTTTAACCTAAATATAAAAAAAAATGTATATGATTCTTCTACTCCTACCTACGTTTTGTAAGACTTCCTACAGAAAAACGTGTTAAAATTGAGGATATATGCTCATTTGCTCATAGTTGGTCAAATTTTACGAAAAACTTCACCTTTACAAGTCAATTTTGGCCGGTTTTTATGTTCATTAATTTAATTGAATAGGTCAAATTTTCTGGGTTTTATTTTAATTAATTCTGTCAAATTTTTTATGATTGAAATTTGTGAAAAAGAATTCTCAGAAGGCCTGATTTGTCCGAAAATTTCCTCAACTGAGAAAAACAAAGCCTGTAATTTCTTGTTCAATTGTGATCCTGTCAGAGTTACAGCAAACTTTGCCCAAGATGATTTCAAGAAAAGCCAGGAATTTCAAATGGATGTAGTTTTAAGCACTTGAATCACTTAAGAAACATGTAGTTGCCTTTCTGACTTCAAAACTTTTACTTCAACTAGCCCCAGTCCCACAATTTTCACCCACAATCTCGATTCGACTTAACAAGAAATTGTCAAACTTGCGAATAGAACAATTAGGCATCAGGAAGTTTCCACACACAAGCAAGCGAGACTTTGAAGCAAAACAGAACCGAGCCAACATCACCCAAACCACCACACACACCACCCACCAAATTATTGAGGAAATTTTCAAAGCGACGTTAACACAATGCAGAGGCTTGGAGCGGAGCTGGCAGCGATGCAGTCACAAGAGTAGTAAATAATTCATCAACAATGGCATTTACGACTGCACCCTGCCTTGGCGAAGTTTGACTTTGTAATATGCTTCCCAAAACCTGTATTGCCTATACGAATGGAGCACAGTGCAGGCAGTAAACAAGTTCGGTCTATTTATGGTGGAGAAGGAAGATGCACCACATTGCATACCACGAATTCAAGCTTGGACGAAGTCTCCGCATAGAAACGCGACGGCATTGTGTGCTCTTTCCCCGAATTGCGACCGCTGCCGATTGCATTAGCGAGTCTCTTGTCTGTCTGTCATGGTTTTGAAGTTTAAATATCGACCTTATCTCACTTCAGTGGCCATTACTCCTGAACTAGGGGCTGAAAATTCAGAATGAGTGATAATCGGAATCTTCCAAAATAAACTTTAGAGTTTTTTTAAAAAATCAAACTTGTTTTTCACAATTTTTGTATGAAAAGTTATTTTTGATATTTTTTCCTCAATCATTGAAGTTGGACTTTAAAAAAATGGCGGCCATCGGTTTGTTCACATATTAAGCCGCCTCCCCATGTGGGCATTTAATTTGGCGGAATTAAATTAATATCTCCAATTGTTGGCAACAAAATTAATTTTTAAGTTAGCATTTTACTAACAGATATGTTTTGTCACCAAACTAAGAAATTAAATACTCTTCATATATTGTGGCTTTAGAAATATTAATTTAATTCCACAAATTTTAATTAAATGCAGCATTCAATCAAAATTTGTGGAATTAAATTGATATTTCTAAAGCCACAACATATAAAGAGTATTTAATTTCTTAGTTTGGTGACAAAACATATCTGTTAGTAAAATGCTAACTTAAAATTTAATTTTGTTGCCAACAATTGGAGATATTAATTTAATTCCGCCAAATTAAATGCCCACATGGGGAGGCGGCTTTACGTCACGGTAAAAATCGAGATTTTAGATACCCCCCCCCACTCTTCACGCTTTGTCCTATATAACAGTACTTGAGTTTGTACTGACTGTCACGGAGCGGCCGACACACCCCCCCACCTCCCCCCCCCCCCTTGGACCGTGACTTAATATGTGAACAGGTCCCATTGAGAATCTTCAAAATTTGTTTTATTTTTGGAAACTGAGCCGAGACCAGAGACTTAGTGATCCCTCTATGCTCTTTTGAAAACTTCAGGGGGAGAAATTCCATTATGATGTCTTCTAGGCTTTCACGATTTTTCCTCTACATAACTAAATAAACCTCCATCTCAAGTCGGCACAGTCGGAGACACTTTGATTGTGATGCAGCGTCTCATAAATGTCACGATGGTGCAAGCAGCCATAAAGAGCAAGTTATTTCCAAGTTATGCGGCAACTGTACTCGAGTCTCTCAGCGAAATGAGCTCTAAATTGGCATTTAAAAGGAGTTCATGATGACTCACCTGATGTGCGCTCTCGGAACTCCTGATTCTTCCTTTTTAAGTACTTTTTTAACACTTGAGATTTTTTATTCAGTTTTTATGGGCTAGAGTTTATATTTCGATAGGTTCTTGTGCGTTCACTTTTCGTTGAATTTCCACGTTTGACGGCACATGGGACACTGCTGGTTCATTGCCTGGGAGTTGAGCCACTTGACTATGCAGTGCATGTGAAAACAATGAGAGCAGGCGCCCCACACAAGAGGACAATCATCTCCGGGTAACGAGCACTCGGGACAGCAACCCTCAAAAGCCATGCGACAAATGCCGCAGTTTTCGTCGTTCGCCACCCATTTCCAAACCGCTACTCCTGTCCAATCTGCAAGAGGTAAACTGTGAAAAAGCTGCACCAGCCAGTATTGATCGACTGGCCCCTGCTACTCACTTTTGATCTTCACTTTCATGTTCCTCTCTTCATCTGGACCTTCAACTCAACGGCAGAACACAAAATTCACCTGTTGTTTCTGTAAAACTCTCAGAATTTCGGGTTTTCTGCGATTTCCGTGACTTTTGGTTCAAATAAAAACAAACTAGTACTGAATGATGCAAAACCTAGTACGTCATCGAAAAAGATTTCGATCGTGATTAAATTCCGCTCGTCTTTTTAAAAATATGCAGAAGAAACTCGTTAATCTTTTTTATGTATCAAGCGTGGCAAAAGACTTTAAAACAAGAAGGGGGCCCTTATAATTTATAAATAATATTTTGGCACCCTCACTCAAGATCGAGGCCCCAGTCTTACTCAAATGGACCTCGTTTTCCATGAACGCTTTCTTCCTGAGATTTTTCAGGAAGAAGTCCCCAACAAATAACTAGAGAACTTTGCAAGGAACCTAGAGCTTCAGCTCTAGGCCGGGGGCAACCAAAGGTCTCTTTGGTGGGTCACAATAGGTTCTTAAAAACTTCCGTGACCCTATGCCCCACTCACGAATCTATCTATCTCTAATAGTGAACTAGGGAGCTCTAGATAAGTTTCAAAGGTCTAAAAATTTTTTTGACCCTAAATTTTGGGAGGAAGAAAAGTTGAGAGGATAAGGGATTCACCTACAAAAATATGTTAGGAGGATGCAAATATCAGGGTTGGCTCCCCTTGTATCAAAACCGGTTTTTTAAAAGGCCTAAATTGAGTAAAAAAGCTTCGAGTCTATGTTGTCCGGGGGCGATCTGAGTCGTTAAAAAAATGCTATTTTTACCGCTAAATACCGGATTTTGATAAAAACCGGCACTCAATCATGAGCCCAATCAAAATTATCACGTGCCATCCGACCGGCAATTGATAACGCCATAAAATCATAAACCAGACTTCGAAACTTCCTATCACAGGCTCACGACTCGCGCTAGCCCGGGGCTTATTTTGATGTAAATCTCACGGATTACCATATCTTTCTGATATGCGCATACGTCGGCTGGCTAATTTGTTGGGTTGGCAAAAACCTCCACCAGCAGATAACAGAGCTACCTGATTTGCAGACAGATCGAGGCGTACTCGGGATGGCTCAGCACAGACTTGTTTTCGAGTGTATATCGCCACAAGGGAGCTTAGCACTTCATCTAGCTGCACGCTTCCCTTATCTGTCCGAGCAAACAGAGTCAATCCCTCACACGTCTAATATTAATTTAGAGCGCGCTTGTCTTTCTCACACATTGTCGGTTGCCGCAGTCGCGCACAGGAACGCCGGTGTACGGAGCAGTTACTTTCTTTCTCGGCTTATCGGTCTCCACTCCGCAGTCTCGTTTTGCCCGCTCGAGAGCCCTGACGGGAACCGCAACAAACTACCAAACGGAAAATTCTGAGAAGCAGCTTCATCATGAAGCCCAACGAGGAGCTCAACACCCTGGTAGTAACGCCGGAAAATGTGGCTTACTACCACCAGTCCTACAAGTACTCCTCGATGCAAGGTGAGTTCGAAGGTGCTGGTGAAGGGACAGGGTCTGCAAATTGCCTCTCTATTAAACGATAAACTTTACGGCCTGTTGTTAGCCGGCCCTAAACTCATAAGCTCATAAAGTTCAATTATCGTGATTGTTGGGAACTCAAGTGCTATTGGAAGATCCCACTATCTGAGCCTATCTCTTCGATACGTTAGTTACTTGGCTTTCCGGCTTTTGGGGCCTCATTTAACTGGATTTGTGAGGAAATCAGTTGCATTTTCATCTCTTAAAACTTAATTAGCCATTACTAAAATTCGTCTGGGTTTTAAAATGCAACTCTGTCGTACAGAAAACATTTTTCTGGTCTGGACTCAGTTGACAGGAAAGAATTTTGGCTCTTCACAAAACCGAAAAAAAGCCTTTTTTTGAAGAAATTGCAAGTTCCTGAATTTCTAAATATTCCGATTTAAAAAAAAATTACCACAGGCTACAAAGTAGAGTAGAGCTGAAATGGGAGCCTCTCAGAACTCAAGGGATACTCTTAAGGTTTCAAAGGGCTGATTTGTGAGCTTCTGTAACCAAAAACAGCCTTTTCCAAAAAACCAAAAAATAGCAAGGTCCTGATTTTCTAAATTTTCCGATTTTTTAAAAAAATTACCATAGGCTAAAAAGTAGAGCAGAGATGAAATGGGTGCCTTGCAGAACTCAAAGAATTCTCTTAGGTGTCAAAGAGCTAATTTGTAAGCTAATGTAACCAAAAATGATATTGTAACCAAAAATGTACAAAAATGGTTTAAAGATTTCATTCGAAAATTAATTTTGAATTTTTTTTTGATCAGCAAAGAAACTGATCGTCTAAAGAGTCCACCCCAATCTGCATTTTCAGCGGTCCTTTAAATAAAACTCTTATCAGCAGCCCGCAATTCCGCTTCAAGGCAGCTAATTCATTTGTTATTGTTTACTAAACATATTTATACGCTGTCCTTTATAAAAATTGATATATTCCCGTCGCAGTATCACCACTCCAAGAAGCACTAAGTGTCTCGCCAAGATAAGGAGCTAACAATGGCGTTGTCCATGACATCTCAATTAAGATGCGTTTTCTCGATCGCCCGATGCAATTTTCATTGTTATCTGGTGCCGCAATTGGTGCTCTCTTGATGACACCTCGGATACAGTTGACTGTGCCGCATTTTGAAATTACTCATTGTCGGCTCCCGCCCTCGTAAATTTAATCTGTTTACTTAGTTTTCATTTTCTTTATTATCAACACTTTTGTTTTCTTGGCTCACCTACTTTCTATATTTTTATTTTTGTTTTTCCTTGCTCTTGCATCCTAAAATAGCCTTTTTTTGATATTTTTGGAGGTAAAAACATTCACTCGAATGCGTTGAGTTCCAAGGTTCGAAAAAAAAATCTTTTTTAAAAAATTGCCTGGTAACTTGAAAATCATTTTAAAATTTTGAGAACTCTTAAAAGTTCAAGGAAGCTTTTACTACGGTAGAAAGCTCCTAGATATATTTTTAAAAAATTGACAATTGTCTCTTAGTTACCAAAAAAATGTTGTAAAATAAATTTTCAAAAATTTTGGGAAGCTCTACCAGTTCCAGTTTCTATTGTATGAGGATAGTAACATTGAAGTTTGGAAAATTTAAAATTTTGGGAGAATTCTCGAAGACGTCCTCGGTGGCAGCCGTGGCTGTCGTTTCAGTACTCTCAGGTCTCTTACAGCTGACTCGGTCCCAAAAGTTCCTAAGAGACTTGCGGATAAAGCTCACGTAGGCTGCGTACAGAAACGGGTTGAAGGCCGCGTTTATCGAGTGGAGCATGAAGACCCCGGAGTGCATGAGGGAGCCAGCAGTCTTGGGGTCTATCGTGATCAAGACGAGCACCAAAGTCCCCGGGAGCCAGCACAGAATAAACACGACGACTGTTATAATGAAGAGGATGGTAGTTTGGTACTCGCGAGCCTCGTAGGTCTGCTTATTCGACCTCAAAACGTTGGCCTGCCTGCTCTCCTTAAACATGAAGGTTCTCGCAAATACGCAGTAGATCCTGACGTAGGCCACGATTGTTGCCAGGAGAAGCACCGGAATAAACACCCAGTAGAAGCCTCGCAGGACTACCGGATGTACGTTGTTGGACGGACACGGGCTCCGGAACTGGCTGGGGCCCTGCAAATGTGTGCTTTTGTCCTTTGTGATGAACACGAAGAGCGCTGATATCACTGAAAACACCCAACCGACGGCCACGATACCTGAAATGCGGGCTTTTAAGGGTGGGGAAAGCAAAAAACGACCTTCTTACGTCGGGTTATTCGATGCGAGGCGTGCTGGCGGTAGTGGAAGATGTGGCAGACGGCCCAGTACCTATCGAGGGCGGTGAGAACGATGAAGAAGAAGCCCCCGAACTGGGTCAGGCCCTTGACGAAGCCCACGAGGGGGCAGAACCTGGTGTCCACATGGTCGCGGAAGAGCCGGAGAGCGAGGCTCAGAGGAGGACCGAAGAGACCGACGAGAACGCCGTTGACGGTCAGGGAGATGATATAGTTGTGGGGCACGCGAATGAGCTTGCGGTTAAGGTAGAACAGGACGAGCATGACCACGTTCTCGAGGGCTGCCAGGAGGCTAATGGCGACGCTCACGAGGAGAAAAACCGAGTGGTCGCTCCACGAAAAGAAGGGCTTTTCGAGGCTATTGGACATTTTTGCGGAACAAGTTGAGGCTTCGGGGGTCTGATTCAACTGGAAGAGGTCTTGAGAAGTATTTCAGCGGCGGAAATGGGGGAGAGATAAATAATTTCAAGCTAAATATTTCTCTTTCTGTCTTTGGTTGAGGTTTGAGCGGGGTTTTTTGTCACCCTCTTATTACCCTTGAGCTGAATGATATAGAGATTACTTGAGAACTGTTCAGAGGATTATTTTAAGCAAGTTGAAATCTAAAATGACCTTTGATCCTCAGGTCAGGTCCTCACAAATTACTTCTCCAAACTTCTTAAAATTCTAAAGAGTCCTAAGCCTTCCCCCAACTTCTTTGATAACACTTCTAAGCCCATCCTTATCAACTCAAAATAGTCCTAAGCTCAAAAGAATTACTCTGGACCCTGAAATCTTAGGAGGTAGAGGCCAAAAAGGCGAAATAAAATCGCAAAAAATTACAGGCTGTCCAAATTCCAGACCAGAGCAAGTGAGCCCTTCCCAAACAAAGCATCGTTTCACGTTGAGACTTTGAGAGACAGCCAGGCATTTCACCGCTTTTCGTTAGTCTTCCTGGTCCCGCTCTCTCGTTGAGTCACAGAGGAATTTCTCGACATTTTGTGTTCTGAGAAAATGCACGATCTTGACGACTGAGGTGCGAGTTCAAACGCCTCAATGTGAATTTCGAGGCCAATGGGATTTCTTAATTTTCACGTGAACACAATGAGGAAAGGCGCCGGGACTTGCTTTCAAACAGCGGGAAATGAGCGCGTGCTGTTGATAGCAGCGTATTTTATCTGGTCCCATTCTCGATTGGTTTGTTTTGAATAGCGAATTTATTATCAGCAGAGTGTCCATCATGTTGCAGCAAATGGTCGAATTAAAGTCCGAGCTAGCGTTTTTCGAGCTCGAGATCAGTGGTGGAGTCTGGGAAAACTATCGAGGGGTCATTAAAGAAATAGTTTCAGCATTTTGCAAAAAATTCACTATTGTGGCCGCTTTGTCGTCTGTCTGTCTGTCTGTCTGTCTATCTGTCTGAAATTTTATAACTCAAGAACCAGAAGAGCTAGAGAGCTGCGGTTTTTTGCATTGTGTAGGACCTAGTCTGTAGAGGTGCAGGCTAACAATTTTAGACCCCCATCCCCTCTTGGGGATAGTACCCCTCTCATAGTACCCCTCTTGGGGGGAATGGGGGGTGTTTTACGTTTGTATGAAAACTCCTTATATTACATCCGATTGAGCTGAAATTTTAGTATGTTGTAGTCTGTGTCAAACCTAGCAAATCATGGTACTACATGTATCCCCTATTATGTACAGGGATGGAGCTAGGCGCCCTCAAAGTTTGATCTCCGATTATGCTTTTTATATATTTTTTAGTTCTCAAAAATCGAATGTGTCGGCTTTGTGAATGACCCTGGAAACTTTGAAATCTAAAAAGTATAGTCTTAAAAATTTTAAACGTTTTCTCGAAACAGATGAATAGTGTAAAATTATGAATATTTAAGCTCTTTGATGGTTCAAAAGATTTGGCAAAAAATGAAAAAGGACAACCGATTTTTCGATTGTTTTTTTATTCTAATTTTTTAACCTATTTGTTTTTGAAATTCAGGAGGCAAAATCTTACACCTCTGGTCCTCCCCAAGTTACGTCTCTGCCATAAAACCTGTGAATCAACGAATTTCTTACACTGCAGAGAAAAAAATTAGGTTATTTAAGCTGCAGGTTTTATTTCTGTTCGTCCGCCCATCAGAGGTAAAATTTAGATAGCTGCAGTTTTATGGAAATTACAGCGCACTCATCTTTGGATGGGGGCCAACTGACAGAGGTTTTATTGGTTTTTGAGAAAAATCACCAGAGACGGTTCAAAGGGGATTTTATCTCTTTTCTATGAAAGGTACCTAGGGCTAAATGACTAATAAGTCATTCACGTGCTGGAGGTGCTAAACTCACGAGCTGCTCACGCTCCATTAATCTATCGTAATTCGCTCATTCCACAGTCAAATTATTATCAGCTGGCACTCTCGCGATTTTTCGTTCGCGCCGATAAGCCGAACGCGTACGCGAGTGTAAATAACGTTGATAGGGAAATAATGAGCTCGTTCGCAGCGCACTGGCTCTGAGCGAGATTAACACACTGGGAAGGCGGGCACTGGGACTCGGACAAAGCAGTTCAATTCTACATTTTAGAGTGAATTGATGTGCAATTGGAAAAGATACTCGTACGAAATTGAGATGAGACACAATCGGTTGGCGGAACACTCGGCAGGCGCGTGGTGCAATCAAAGGGCAGTCAGAGTTGAGCAAGCTTGGTGACTTTAAATGACAAATTAATGTAAACCCGAGTGCCAGTTGAAAAACCAGATGTTCAGTAGCCTAGCAGACAAGTTTGGTGTTTGAACAAGCCTCTATCGCTGACCTTGAGAATGGCTCTGTCATACGAGTCGTATGCGCCGGTGGGAAATCACCACGATCATGGTACGTGAAACTCAGGAATTTCTTGCTTTCCTCGAATCAAAAAGTGCACCCGCTCGTGAGCTACTTTGTTGGGTGCGAGAACGATTTATGGGCACGGAATCCACGCTGATAAAAATATCACAATGTTGCAATTTTGTTTGTTTACCCGGTTCCACTTGGAATGAGCACAAGTGTTGCGCGTTTTAGTATTCCCTGGGATTAGGAAAAAACCCAATTTGCTTCTCTCTGACGAGTTGACGGAAAAACAGATGAGTAATGGAAATTGTAGAGTTTTCTCATGTTTTTCTTCTGATGGCAATTTTCTCCACACAAATGTCTCGCTTCTTATCTCTCTGAGAACTGAGACTGCTATAAGTCACGCCGTTCAGACTTTTTCTCCAACTGACAAAATTCAAACTCGCCCTCTCACTTGATCTATGAACATAAGCTTGAGTGACTTTTCGATAACGTTGAATTCAGAGACGTAACCAGGGGGGAGGCCAAGAGGGACCTGCCTCCCCCCCCTAAAATTTCAAGTAAGCCAAAAACCCAAAACTTGATGGAACGTGTAAATCCGCATTTATCCTGAAGTGAGGGGGTGGGGGGTAGAGTGAGGGGGGGGGGGCAACATAGGAGCTCTGGTTAGATTTTAAGAGGCAACATTTTAGCCACTTCAAACTTTCGAAAACCTAGCGACTTTATTTGCTGAGGAGCTGTTCACATATTACGTCACGGTCCTTTTACATATTACGACACGGGGGGGGGGGGTGTCGGCCGCTCCGTGACAGCCAGTACAAACCCAAGTACTGTTATATAGGACCAACCGTGACAGAGGGGGGGGGGGGGGGGGGGGGGGGGTCGAAAATCTCGATTTTTACCGTGAAGTAATATGTGAACAAACCCTGAGGGCAACATAAAAGCTCTGGTTAGGCTGAAAATGCACTAGGGGTTTGCTTTTCCCTCCTGCTTTGTGTATTTTTTATAATTTAAATTTAAAATCTTAAAAAGGAGGGCAACATTAAATTATTTCACTTTAGTGGGGCAACATAAATCCATCAGTGCCCCCCCCCCCTCGAATTATGAAAAATCCCCTCTTCGAACGAGTATTTGGTTTTGCCCGGAGTTTCTTGGGTCAGTTCAGCTAGTCCTATTTTGTAAACATTGACGAAAAAAAAGAAAACGAAAACAACTTCGCCAAAACGAAATTCCTTCACTTCTATTTGGAGCAGTCACCGTCTGGGATGGAAACAGCCTAACTTGGACCCTCTGGATCTCAAATGCGCAAGTAAATTGGAGGAAAAAGGCACTTCCGCCCCCGCAGAGTCATATTTCCCATCACCCATTGGCTGCATGCGAGCTAATCCGCTCTGGCGTGTTATTTTTAGCCTTGTATCGTGCCCCTTCTGGGCCCCACGACCATCTACATTGTTGCTGGTGTGATGTTGAGCGATCGATTGCAGTAATTTGATTAAAAATTTTTCCACTCTTCCTCAGATAACAAGAAAATGGGCGGCGTTAGCAGAGTAGCTCTGTTCTGCTTCTTTACCTTCCTCACCCCCGCCTTCCTCATCATCTTCCCGCTGTACCTGAAGTTCACGGTATTCGCCCCAGTCAAGTGAGTAGACCCAAAGTCGCCCAGCCCGCCCCTCAACCGTCTCATTCCAGATACCTTCTGGCCGAGTCGGACGTCGTGGAGATCCGGGACGGCATAAGCACGATCTTCTGCGAGGAACACCGTCTCCAGATGAACTCGTCCTTCAACGCCTTCCAGCTCAACCACATCCCGGAGACGTCTCGCAGCAACCGCAAGCACATCCGTCTAAAGAAATCGATGACTCTGCCCGACGACACGCTCGAGTACTGGGGCTTCTACTTGCTCAAGGGGGCCACTGTGGAGCTGCGGGCGTGCAGCAGACACGACGGGAGTCGGATTTTGGTGGTGAAGGGCGAGAAGAACCTCAAGACGTGCGGGTTACTGGAACATAACAAGAACAAACCGAACACGCACTTTGCGAAGGATCAGGGCCAGGTGATTGTGACCTTTGAAACGCCCGCGGAGGAGATTGACAGCAAGGACCGCAATTCAAGCCACTCGGAGACACACAGGGGTCAGGACCAGGACGCCAACGGGGGCTCGGGAGGGGAGGTCTTCGACGACGAGCCCGCTCGAAGGGTCCACCCGAAGTTTCCCCCGATGAACCCACTGAATGACCTGAGCTCGCATTCCAGGTACGTGAAACAGTCCTAGAGACGGTCTAGCCCATGGAAATTCATCCGGAAATTTATCTCAAAAATCGGTAGAAAATTATCAAATGTTTACTTAGCATTGGCCTTACGACGCCAGACAGTCTGGCGGTCTCTTACGCCAGAAAAAAGTGTGAGAAGTCTCTCTTAACATTGCTCTTCATGGGGAAATTTTTGATAATTTTTTCTATTCTTGCCACGGGACACTTTGTCATATGGAGGTGGATACCCAATGAATAAATGAACTAATTAAAGGCAACTTTTCTTCTCCAGAAGGCCGAATGGTCACGGTCTCAAATACGGCCGCTATAGGAAATTCGTAAATAATCAAACATTAATATGTGATTGGAGGGAACTCGGATGGAAAACGGCCTTTGCTTTTAAAAAGTTGAAGACTAACCAGAACCTTTCTCAATTTTCAAATAGCCTCCGTCTTTGTAGACGTTGAAGAGCTTCAAAGACTCATTTCAGGAAGATACAATTTTCGGTCTAAGGATTCTTGAAATTAATTTTTCCCACTTTTTCGAACAAAAAACCCCAGAAAAGTGTTTGGTAAGATTTTTGAGGGAACCTAAAGCCTTTTTCAAAACTGCTTAGAATAGGAATTTTTGATAGATTTTGTCTCAAGTGCTCCTTTTTAACCGTATCTGAATTTGTCATTGACCTTTCAAGTGTATCCCTCTTTTAAACATAATGTTGTTATTTTCTAGGACATTCGACGACGAAGGGGAAGTGCCATTGCCGGAACAGACGACACATCGCATCCGGCACCACAGGAACCGCGAGGAAGTCCGCGAGAAGCGCGACCTCGTGCTCGACGGGGGCATCAATCACGGCGGAAACGCCCTGAACTACACCGAGAAGCCCTCCGACTCGGTCTCCAGCTTCGAAAACAGCCTCCTCACGTGCTACGACGGGCAGATTCTGCTGGCCCAGTACTTCCCGCCCAGCCACGAGTGCCACAACGTGCGATTCCTGGAGAACAGCACGCGGCAGGGCAGCAAGATGAACACGAAGCACGAGGTGGTGAGCAACGGCTACTACTACTACATCTTCTACAGCGACAACGATCTCGTCCGCAACGACATCCACGCCATCTTCGACATCTACAAGCCCACCTTCCAGTATTCCAACATCAGCGAGAGCAAGGGGTGCGTCAACAGCACCAACTGCACCTTCCCCATCAGCATGATGAGTCAGGATATGGTCATCGTGGAGGTCCCGACGCGCGACGGAATCGAGCACGAGGACGACGACATTACGCTTCTGGTGTCTACTTGCATTCCGAGGACGGAGATCTACGCCGTTTTCCCCATCTTGGTTCTCCTCTTCATCCTCAGCTGCGCCTTTCTCTAGCGGCTCACGCATACCAAAAGACCTTTGATATCAAAGCTGTAGGTTGTAAGGTTTTAGTTGAATTGAACGTAGGTAGCTGTAAATATGTATAAGAGATGAACTTTTAAGTACCTCAACTAGGAGATAAGCACTATATTTTTGATTAATGTGATATTTACTTAGCCATTGGAAGTTGAGATGCAATAAACGAATTTTGTGAATAGAGTTTCATGATTTTTCTCCTGATGGAAGTTTTGAGACTCAAATTTGTAGTGCATTTTCAGCATTTTGCAAAAAATGCACTATTGTAGCCGCTTTGCCGTCTGTCTATCTGTCTGTCTGTCTGTCAGAAATTTTATAACTCAAGAACCAGAATAGCTAGAGAGCTGCGGTTTTTTGCATCGTGTAGGGCCTGGTCTAATTTTAGACCCCTACCCCCTCTTGGGGCGGAATGGGGGGTGTTTTACGTTTGTATGGAAACTCCTTATATTACATCCGATTGAGCTGAAATTTTAGTGTGTTGTAGTTTGTGTCAAATCTAGCAAATCATGGTACCACATGTATCCTCTATTATGTACAGAGACGGAGCTAGGGGCCTTTGCTTTTTATAAATTTTTTCAATCTTTGAATTTGTTACTTCAAGGGAAATTTCGCTGCTTAAAAATTTCTTTCTGAGAATCCTGAGGCAGAGGAAGAGGGAATCACGTGAGTCCCAACGAGGCCCTTCTCTCAAAATCCGTGCTTGTCTCTAAGATTCGAGTTCTTTTTTAAGCCTTGCTATTTCTAAAACCTCCGTAAACCCGAAACTCACTAATTCTAAAGCAAGAATTTAGAAGGCTTCATGCTACTGAAAACCAACGACTCAAAATTCAAAACTGACAGTTCACTGAGAGGCTTTCAAAGTCAGATGAATCACTTTCAAGATAACACTGGGAAATTGTTTATCTAGATTTGTGCATTTTTAATCAAGTTTAACGATCTCTTCTCTTGATTCAATCTTTTTCATTGCACCAGTGACACTTTGAAGCATAGAATGTCGGAAGAAACAGGTCAGTCCCCGTCCCTTTTTCATTCCAACAAGCGCCAAAAGCTGATGGTGAATTCAACAGGGAAGCTGCAGTCGAAGTGGCTCAGAACGGAGTCGAAGAAGCAAAGGAAGAAGTTGCCAAGATAGAGGACATTCTCACGATTGACCCCGAGGCGGAGGAAGTCGAACTGAACCACGGAAGATAGGGAAGATCGAGAACTTGGAGCCTCTGGTGAACCTGAAGCGGTAAGTCACGAGCCAGCCCCATGCTTGTCAGCTAGAGGAGCCTCTTTCAGACTCTACTTGCGCTGGAACCTCATTAAGAAAATCGAGAACGTGAGTCACCTGACGCAGCTGGAGGAGCTCGAGTTCTACGACAACCAAATCACGGAAATCGAAAACCTGGAGGGCCTCTCGAACCTCGAGTGGTTCGACATTTGCTTTAATCGCATCACGGAAATCAAGAAACCTCGAGCATCTCGTGAAGCTTCGCAAGCTCTTCCTCTGCTCCAACAAAATATCTCGGATACAGAACCTCTCGAGTCTCTCGAATTTGACCCTCCTGGAGCTGGGCGACAACAAGATCCGCAAGATCGAGGGTCTGGAGTCGCTCACGGGTCTAACGCATCTGTACTTGGGCAAGAACAAAATCACCAAGATCGAAAATCTTGACGCCCCTGGTGAACCTCACGTGTCTCAGCCTGCAGGCGAACCGGCTGGTGAAAATCGAGAACCTCGAAAAGCTCGTGAATCTCACGGAGCTGTACTTGAGTGAGAACGGCATTGAGAAGGTCGAGAACCTCGAGGGCAACACGCAGATCGAGATTCTCGACTTGGCCAAGAACCGGCTGAAGGTCGTGGAGAACGTGAGCTTCATGGAGAACCTGGAAGATTTATGGGTGAGTAGTTTTAAGCCCCTGAGAAAAACTTATCGAAAAATGTTTTCGCAAGTTTTCACAAACGAGTGTAGGTTTTGCAAAATTAGGATGGAGCTAGATGGTGAAAATCAGGTTAACCAACCATCTTTATTGTAGGTAAACGGAAACCAGATCGCTGACTGGAAGAGCATCGAGGTACTGGCGGCCAACAAGAAGCTCACCACCGTCTACTTCGAGCACAACCCCATCTACTCCGACAACCAGTACCGGTGAAGCTCAAGCGTTGCATCCCCTCGCTCCAGAAGATCGATGCCACTCTCTGCAGATAGGCAGGAAAAGCCTTGGGTCCCTCCGAGGGTCTCGAGACTGACAGAAGACTCGAAAACCGTTGGATGGAATCTTAGGAATTTTTATTTTAAAAAGTTTTGAAAATTGGACTGAGATTTCATCTATGGGTCTAAGTTCTTCCAGATAAGCTCCGAGACCCACAGAAGCCTCCCTTTCCACTTAATGTAATAAACTTTATTATGTATGTATGTTATGTTTTGTATGTTACAAAGGCACTCGGGGTCCTCTCGAGAAGCTCCCTAGGCCATGAAGAAAATGAAGAAGAGGAAAAAGAAAATGAGGACCCCGAAGATCTTGATCATGAGCGCCCGGTTGCGGCTCACCTTCTGGAAATACTTCAGGATCTCGCCGTGAGCCATCTCGACGTTGAGCCCCACGTCCAGGATGTTCGTGTCGATTCGCTCCACCATCTCCTCCTGCTCCTTCACCATGTGGGCCAGCTGCTGGAAAATGCCTCCCAGCTCCACAATCGTGCTTTCAATGTTCTGCATCGTCTCTGCCCTCTGCTGCAGGTAGCTATTTTCTCCCTCATCGTACAGCAGGAGCTGCTGCTGCTGCTGCTGACCTGGGCGGGATCCTGGGAGCAGAGGGGCGTTCTCCGAGGCCGCCATCTCGTCTTCTAGCAAGATCGACGGCTGCGAGAGCTGGGACGTGGCTCCTTGGCTGAACTCTTCTCGTCTCGACTTTTGCTGCTTCAGGTTCTCCGTTCGCACCTTAAAATACGAAAATTAGGTTTTAGTATGAAATTTAGGAAAACTGCAATTCTTTATCTCGATTATTGTGATTTTTGAAAAAATTGGAAAAATCTCATTTCGTTAATTTTTGGGGAGATCTTTGGAGGGCCAAAATTTGCCTAAAATGGCCGCTACTATAATAACTAATGTCTCAGAATTCTTAAGTTTAGTTTATGAAGCTCACTGCCATTTTTATCTAACGTTCCATTTTTTTCCAAGATATGGAGCAAAACATGGGTCAAACTCTAGGTGTTATCTTGTTCCGACAAGATTTTCATGCTCACCTCCAGGATCTGCTTGAAGTCGCTGCTCATGTTGGCCAGCTTGGCTTGCAGGGCCACGACCATGTTGGAGGAGTGGGACTGGAGATGCTTCCCGCTCGTCCTCCGCTGGGCCCTCGAAACGTCCTGCAGTCTCGCAATCTGCTGGTTCAGCGAGTTGAGGTCACCCTTGATGATATACGTCAGCTCCTGGATCTCCGCCGGCCTGTCGTCAAAGAGGCTTTTCTTCTTCGCCAGCAGGGTCAGCTTCTCGAGCTTGGCGTAGGTCGAGGCGATGTTCTTCCCCACCGTCTTTGCGATCATCATGAACTCCCCGTAGTTCTGCATCTGCTTCACCTTCCGGGGGTCCCGGATGTTGATGGCTCGCTGGATGTTGCGGCTCTGGAGCGACCGAATCGCGTTCCCAAACTCCCCCGTTCTGTCCCTGGCCGTCATGATGAACTCCGGCTCCTCCTCCTCCTCCGACGACGACTCCTGGAGCTTTAGCGGGGGTCTGGTAGGGGGCGGGGGCGGCGCTACTACGTTAGAGACCTTGCTCCCGAACTGAGAGAGCTGCTGGCCCAACTGGTGCTTCCACGAGCTCGGGTATTTCTCCTTCTCCTGGAACTCCTGACCTTGACCTTCAGGAAGCGCTGAATCGATGACTACAGTGAATCCCTCGTCCGGCTGGCCGGTGTAGCGACGCCGAGCTTGCATTTCATTCCAAACCGAGCCCCTCGCGAAGATTCATCGATGTGAACCTCTCGCCTCCACGTCACTTTCCCCGACTTTCCTCTCACTGGCTCTCCGAAATTTCCACTGTTTTCCGAGTAACCTTGAGGGCTTTGGCTTCTCTTTAGTCTCCCACACGGCCTTCACACTTCTGCTTTTCCCAAGAACAACACAAATTACACAATTTTGCTCCTTTCTTTTTGATGTTTTCAACTCAGCAGAGAGCCCTCTTTGAAAATGGACGCGCTGATTTGAGCTCCCCCGTGAAAGAACCGCGTTCAGAATTCCGTTTTCCACTCATTCCTGGTTCACTCGGCAAATTTGTTGGTCATCGTCGCAGAGATCCAAGAGCATAATTTTGCTAGTTTTGCAGCAATTACAGTGAAAAGCACACAACATGGAGACTATTCTTGGCGTTCGGGGCAGGGACTTTGTCATGCTGGCGGCCGATTGCACTCACGCCCACTCAATCATGGTCCTGAAAGAAGGTAAATAAAAAGTGTCCCCGACAGAGTCCAGCTGAAATTCTGTGCTTCCAGACGAGTCGAAGATCCACAAAATATCCGACAAGCTGATGATGGCCACGATCGGCGAGTCTGGAGACACGGTCCAGTTCACAGAGTACATCTCGAAGAACCTGCTGCTGTACCGCATGAGGAACGGGTACGAGCTGAGCCCTCGTTCGGCGGCCCACTTCACCCGCAAGAACCTCGCCGAGTATCTCCGGACCCGCACTCCCTACCATGTGAACCTCTTTGTCGGGGGCTTCGACGAGAACGAGGGAACTGAGCTGCACTACATCGACTACTTGGCCAACGCCAAGTCCGTCAGGTACGGAAGAGCTAATTCTCAGAGTTCTGAGGTTTAGGGTCTGAGGTTTTGAATTTTCCAGGTACGGAGGCCAGGGGTACGGCGGAATGTTCTGCAACAGCATCTTTGACCGGTACTACCACGCCAATATCACGCAGGAGGAGGCCTACGACATCTTCAAGAAGTGCGTAAAGGAGATCCAGAAGCGCCTGATCATCAATCTGCCCAACTTCAAGGTCAGTGTGGTCGACAAGGACGGAGTTCGAGAGCTGGAGGACATCACAGCTCGCAGTCTGGACGGCTACGATGCCTCCTAAGCGCTGAGGAGGGGGTCTTTTGAATAATAAAATTTTCTTTAACAAAAATTTAAAGTTAAAATTTCCGACATCCCCGAAGCGCTATTTTCAAATAATTCGCCTTCACCAGTTCAGTTTCGGCGATTCCGGGTGGCTCGCGTCGCGCGCTCCCTCTGGTTCAGTTTCGACGATTCCAAATGGCTCGCGTTCCTCGTTCCTTTTTTTGGTGAAACAGCCAAACTTACACGTGCGGACATAGTGCCAACAACTTTTATCTCAAAAAATGTAGGTTTTTACCCGCCTAAAGGGCCAAAAAGTGTGTCAGTGTCGTGCATTCAAGTGTCGTCTGCAGTTTTGACCGGAAATTGGGCCAGTGCGGGATCTCGGGAGTGCGAAAAACGTCCACTTATATAATTTTACCCCAGCAATGGTTGCAGCCGCTGCTTTTGGCGTAGTGGCAGCAGAGTTTTCAGTGAAATCCGGGTCAAAAATGCGCAATTGCGTGGCACTCGAGACGTTTGGTGGCGAGGTCTGGCCCGAAGGCGGCGGGAGGGGGAGAATTCCGGGGAAAAGGAGGTTTTCGCCGACTCGCAGGCATTGCAGTCGGGTGTAAAAGTGGTGACATTTGCAATAAATTCTCGCCGTACGGACGGGCGTGCGTGTATGAGTGCATGACGCGAACGCGTAATCTGAAATCCACCCCGTGTTTCTCGAAAGTCGCGAAATTCACAAGTGACTCAACCGTGTCTTGACCTCGTTGCAGGGATGAAGAGAGAAAACAGCCTCAGTATGATGGACCGGTCGGTATGGAGCCTGAGGGCATCATCCAGAGCAACTGGGATGAAGTTGTCGACAACTTCGACGACATGAACTTGAAGGAGGAGCTTCTCCGAGGAATCTACAGCTACGGTTTTGAGAAACCCTCGGCCATCCAGCAACGCGCAATCATTCCATGCATCCGCGGGCGTGACGTCATCGCTCAAGCCCAATCAGGTAAGTCAGAAGGACGCGTTATCTGGGAGGGAGACCGGTCCTGGGTATCTTTTGTTGAAGAGCGAATGAGCATTTTCTAAAAATTTTTCCGGGCAAAATACCTTCCTCTGTGATTCGAGGCCTGTGCTTTTTGGGCTCCTTTACTTGAAATTGACCTCAAAAGTATCATAGAAAGTTGAATATAATTTTCGGGTTTACTTAAACTTTATGCATTCTTTTTCTTTAAACTTACTTGAAAATGTTCAAGGTTTGAAGCGAAAACGACCTTGAAATTTTTATGGAATCAAATACACCTTTAGAGTTTTCTTTTTGAAGAATTTTAATCTTTTGGTTTAATTTTAAACTTTGGAACCTAAACGTCTCTTAAAATAACAATTGAATAAGTAAATCTAAAAATGAGTGTAAATCTCTCAAGGCCTGGGGCGACTGAAGCCCTTATCAGGCTTTGGTAGCCTTGAGATGTGTTTTCTGCGCAGTAACAGACATCCCCCTTACTCTAGGTATCAGTGAAAAATAGGAATATATTTTATTAAGAACTCAGACTCAACACCTTTTTCACTTTGCTCTGGATTCTATAGAAAAGCTCAGACTCAAATCCATAGACACAAGACACCTCTTAAATAAAGATAACATAGTAGAGAAACTACCAAGCATTAAAATTTGGTTTTGAAGTGTCTTGAGTTTGTGAAAGTGAGCCTAAGATCCCTCCGTCAATAAATGCCCCCTAGAGCTCGGATCTATATTTAGCTATTATCAGTGCAGGAAGTAACTCCGTTATCTCCCCAGGAACTGGCAAGACGGCCACCTTCTCGATCGCAATCTTGCAGAAAATCGACACGGCCATCCGTGACTGCCAGGCCCTCATCTTGGCGCCGACGCGAGAGCTCGCCTCGCAGATCCAGAAGGTCGTACTGGCTCTCGGAGACTACATGCAGGCCAAGTGCCACGCCTGCATCGGAGGCACGAATGTCCGCGAGGACATGCGCAAGCTCGAGACCGGGTGCCACGTTGTTGTGGGAACCCCTGGTCGTGTCCACGACATGATAAGTCGCAAGGTTCTGCGCACCGCGAACATCAAGCTCTTCGTGCTCGACGAAGCTGACGAGATGCTGTCCCGTGGGTTCAAGGACCAGATCCAGGACGTGTTCCGCATGCTGCCGACGGACGTGCAGGTCATCCTGTTGTCCGCCACAATGCCCATCGAGGTGCTGGAGGTGAGCAAGTGCTTCATGCGCAAGCCCGTCCAGATCCTTGTGAAGAAGGAGGAGTTGACTCTGGAAGGTATCAAGCAATTCTACGTCAACGTCAAGCAGGAGCAGTGGAAGCTCGGAACTCTGTGTGACCTCTACGACACGCTCTCCATTACGCAATGCGTAATCTTCTGCAACACCAGGCGCAAGGTGGACCAGTTGACGGAGGAGATGACCCAGCGGAATTTCACCGTCTCCGCCATGCACGGCGACATGGAGCAGCGCGAGCGAGACGTCATCATGCGTCAGTTCCGCACTGGTTCCTCGCGTGTTCTCATCACCACTGACTTGCTGGCTCGCGGTATTGACGTTCAGCAGGTCTCCCTCGTCATCAACTACGACATACCAACGGTTCGGGAAAATTACATTCATAGGTAAGGAAGATCGTTTTCAGGCCTTAGAATTTTTCTTTTCGAATCTTATCTGAGATTATGGAAATTTATTCCTACTCTGTGCGCTGGATGTAGGAAAGCATGTCCTTGATAAAAGCTATTTCTTCAGCTTGTGGGTTGATTTTTTCCAATTTAACTCTCTTGGGGCTCTTTCGGTTCCTTAAGAACCCATTCGAGCTCCCAAGTCGACTAAAAGTTGGTTTCAAATGT
The DNA here is from genome assembly GCA_963930915.1 of Forcipomyia taiwana. Classification (NCBI taxonomy): domain Eukaryota; kingdom Metazoa; phylum Arthropoda; class Insecta; order Diptera; family Ceratopogonidae; genus Forcipomyia; species Forcipomyia taiwana. The sequence goes on along the minus strand of CAWVOI010000099.1, from coordinate 4,801,852 downwards.
CGTTCATAGAAAAAAGCTACGAAAAAATTGGCAAGTTCAACTCTACAACTCCCCAAATTTTCAAGTAACCTCTACCCAGTTCCGTAAAATTGCTTCTAAACTCCGTGTAATTGTTAACTGATACGTTAGTTTAAAAGAGCTGGCTGGGGCAGTTACGGCTCTCAATTCCTCATTTAACAAAGCTAATTGAGCGTGCTGTTGTTTGCAAAAAAAACCCCTATAAGGTCTAAGTAGCCTTGAAATATTTTGACTAATCCATACTCATAAAAAACCCTAAGAAAATTAGGATGCAAACTGAGAGTCATATATAACTTTTCTCAAGCAATATTCTCCTTTTTTCTTTGCAGGATTGGTCGTGGCGGCCGATTCGGTCGTAAGGGAGTTGCTATCAACTTCATAACTGACGCTGACAAGCGTCTCTTGCAGGATATTGAGAAACACTACAACACTACCATCGATGAAATGCCCGTTAATGTCGCAGACTTGATCTAAAATGCTACGCTACTGCTGCTAACGTAACACATTTGGGATACTGTTCCGCAAAAGAGTAAAAAAAGAGAAAAATAAATAATAAAAAAAAGAATTCAGAGAAGGAGAACCAATTTTGCAAGAAAATACTGAGGACAAAACAACCATAAAAAGCGAAAAACGAAAAGAGTAAATAATAAACAAAAAACAGTAAAATCCTAAATAAGCTCTTAAATTTTAAAAACACAACCACTTGGAAAGTATCAAAGGAAACATTAAATAAACTCATAAAAATATAATAAAAATTAAATAAATTAAAATAATCAATTAAAGCGACAACTTAAGTGAGTTAGTTAAACACAACATTTCCAAAAGTTAGCAACTTTGAATGATTTTGACTACTCGGGCAGTCCTAGCTGAAGCTGAGGGAGACGCGCCGCAACTTCTGAGATCAACAGGCCGGGGTACGTAAAGTAAGGTGTCGTTTTTGGTTTTTGTTCTGTTGCTTTTTCTCTTGATTCACATTAAGTTTTACTGCTACCGACCGGGAAGATAAAAAAACACGTACATTTAAGGACTTTTTATGATTGTAGAAGTAAGTTGGGGAACGTGACCCAGAGAACGTTTTTGATGGACAGTAGGTTTGATTTTCCACGTATTTAATCAATATTATAATAATCTGCATAAAATATTTAATTATATAGAAAATAGTTGCATTAATAAACTTACTGATGATCCAAAAAAGGGAAGTAAATCTAGGAAAAGTAAGAACTTGATTATGTATTTGGATTGGATGATAAATATTATTAATGTAAATAAAATAAACATAACGACACCGGAATTTTCGTTCACAATCCCAAATGGCATTGTTGAAAATAGAAAGTTGGAATAGTTACGATACTTACAGAAGAATTTCGATGATATTAATGCAAGTAATAAAGGAACTCCTCATTTTTCACTTGAAAGGAAGCATTTCTGTAGGACTGCATAGTAGTCACTTTTCAGGTTTCAAGGGTAAAGGTAAGCTCGAGTCATTTTCTACTACTAATTTTCAGGGTATTTCCCGTTCCAGTTAAAATCTAAGGGCTTAAGTGAAAATTTAAAAAACCAGAGACCCTTCTTAAGCTAAATCCGAGATACCAAACTCGACTTCTCTATGATGGCTAATTTCTCGATTTGGCCGTCAATTATTTTTCAATTCTACTGTGGATTGACTCTGAGGATCACAGCTATTCGTTAAGACTTAAATTGACCTCCCAAATTGAGTAAAACTTGGTTATTGAATATTGAATGTTTAAGCTTAAACAACAGCCCAAAAAAATTTTCTCTCACCTTCCTTACCTGTAAGCATCCCTTTTACAAGCGTTTAACAGCCATACAGGAT